>CM023537.1:46212549-47675516 GCA_013350335.1 Chimonanthus salicifolius | reverse complement strand
TTATCGTATATGTTTGAGTCCACATGTTGGGATCATGTGTGACCTTTGGGCCTAATTGTTGATCCGGCCCACTTAGAATGCTTGAGTTAGTTTAATTTCAAAAAAAAAAAGAAAAAATCAGTCGCGTTCTGGGCCCACCCTTCGGATCGAGGCATGACATGTACAAACAAGTATCTTGTATAAGGTTCCAAAGGATACTTGGAGGTCACCATCCTCATGAAGATCCTTTCCAACATCCTCTTCTTCTCTAGAGGATACAAGTTGGACACTTTCAATGGAGGTACTTAGACAGTTTTTTACCTCACTCTCGATTCTCCAATTTGTCAAGAGAGGTGAAGCCATCCATTGAACTAGAAGAGGCAATCCCTACATGTGTTTTCCCATACCCCTTTTGATGTTTCACATTTCATAATTCTCCCAATTTCATTCGGAGAAACAACACTGATGATGGCTTCTTAATGCTTCAACATTTCCTAAAAACATAGCCATATCATCACAAGTCCAAGTTATTCGGTCTTTGGGCAGATGGTCATGGAATTTGAGGATTTCTCAAATATCTCTTCCATAAGTTTAGACCATTTTTTATTCACCTATTTCCAACCATATCCATCAATGGAAATAAAGATACATCTTTAATTTCCATGAGTCATGGCACATTCCATTTAAACAAATGGAGGATTGGAAATAACATGACTTTCTCCCATAGCCATTGTTCTAGCACGGATCAACTCGGATGGTTAGATCCTTTATAAAGAGCACGGAGCTCTGATACCAATGTAACGCCCCACTGGGTCAGGTCATTACAACCAATTGAGAGTTCACCTTCGGTGCTAGAACACGATTGACCTGGGAGAGAGAGAGAGAGAGAGAGAGAGAGGGGGGGGGGTGAATAGATCAATTTAAAAATCATTGGTCTTTTAAAAATAACTTGATTGATTAATTATGTACAGCAGATATAACAATCAAGTGTCTGTGTGTGTTAGCAAATGTGATTAAGCAATCAACACAAGGAATTAGCTCTAACACCTCAAACACAAGGACACAAGATATATAGTTGTTCAGTTATCCAACCTACATCCACTGTTAGGACTAGCTCAACCTTGAGCTATCCCCAAATTCTCTAAGTGGGGACTTACACCCTCAGAATTAGAGTAGGAATTCTACCTAACTCAATCGGCTGGGAATTTCACCCACCACATGTAAAATATGAATTCTACCTATTTGATTTGGCTGGGAATTCCACTCATCACGTGTGCCAGAGACTATGCTCTAGATTTTTTATAGTGGTTCCGGAGCCAAGCCTCCTTAATTCCACTTTTATAGGTTAAAGGTTTTAAATAAAATTAAAACCAAGAAGCACTTGCATTTGTAGCTCTATCTCATTGATGTGTGCTTCTCCAAGATCCACCCAGTGTGTGCCCCAGTTAATCCCGACATTCTGCCTTGTAGCCGTCGGTGAGCAATCACAATCTTAGGGTGACTAGGAAATTTGTTCTACCAATGTCTATCCTAGTTGTATATATCTTTTCCCATCTCTCTCTTTTCACAACCTCAATCACTATGATTGGTTGTATTAGATTTCCCAAGTGTTAGCACAAGAGAGAGAGTGATTTTTTTGTTGGCCCTTGTTTAAGCTCACTAATAATGATGAGTGTCCAACGGATTTGCCAAAAGGATATCAACTAGTTGCACAAATATTGATATTTATAAAAAAGGCAACCAGTTGCAGAATCTGTCATGTACCAACAGGTCGGGCGCACTGAGGGATTGGTGACTAAGAATATTATCGTTCAACCACCCGACTGTTGCACATTAAATACACTCCCAAGGGTAAAATTATTTCCCGGTTGATAGGTCGGTATCGCCAATGGGTCGGCAGTCATTGCACCGAGAGGTCGGTCCATACGAGGGTCTTGATCTAGGGCAACACCATGCAGACAGAGTTTCATGTCCCGAAACGTGTCCTGCCCAGAACAACCTATCGTTCTTTACTGAGGGGTCGGTCCTAGTACTCTCGATCAATCTTGAAATACCGAGATGTCTGTTTTCTCGAGAGCCCACTTGAGTTCAAAGTCTAGAACTCGCAAGTTTTTCATCGACGAGTCGTTGACCACGACGGGTCGTTACGTTCATCACCGTGGTCGGTGCATACGAGACCTTCGATCAGAGGCTTACCTAGAATGACAGTTTTATGATCCAGAACCTCTATCAATCTGGCCGACCAGTCTATGACCACGATAGGTCGATCCTGTCTCCACTGAGAGGTCGGTGAGAACGACTGGTCGAGCTAACAGTGAACTTAATTCATATTTCCAAGTTCGCTTCCAATTCACTGCCAAGCTTCCTCTCTAGGTTTTTTATGATTTTACTATTTGTTCAACTAAGCCTAGAAATGTTCCTCCTAAGGTGTGGGTACCACCTAAAGTCATCTATGACCAAATACCTATTTTGTGTTGCCGTAACGATGTGCTTTAATCCGGTGGAGCATGATCTTAACTCTTGATCACCTTGAGTCTTTAAACTTCTAGCAAGTGTTTCTTCCCGAGTCATGGAATTGACAAACATAGGGACTCGACAAAGCTGGGGTACTAACAATTTTTATAAAATACATATTTAATAAAGTTTTTAAACATATATACCAGCAACCCAAATTATAAGTCCCATGAGGGATATTAGCCTACATCGGTATGAATGTGATCATTCTTTTGTAATCAACCAAATTTCAAAAATATTATTATTTAAAAGTTCAATTTGTAAGTTCACATCAAACTTTTATGCAATATTTTAGATTGATAATTTCGACTCTTCTGGAGGGGACCTTAACCATTGACATCCTCCAAGTCTAAGTTAGCAGCAGAGGGCCAAGAGAGGCATGACTCAGTCGAAGAGAAGGAAGAGGGCTCCCCAATTGGTGAGTTCGATGGATGACGAAATTAGCTTTGATGACTCGAAAAAGGAAGCCACAGAAAAAGAATGGTGTGTTTGGCTGGAAGCTTATGAGAATTAGTCCAATTGGTATAGGGACATGCCCTATTACAAGAAACTACAAAATCTTTTATACCAAAGCGCCAAAGGGGAATACTGGGAAATTGTGCTTGAAACCTATGAGAAGGTGCCTCTTGCAAGAAAGGCAAGGATACCCAGTTTCTATCCAAGAAATCAAATTGTTCTCCACTTGTTGAAGCTCAATCCACTACAAACGAAATAATAGAAAAAGTGCCGAGGCATGTTGATGGAGATGATGCAAAAATAAAGGAGGAGAAACGAAAAACAATCCTCTATGCAATAGTTGTAGCCAAAGGTACCCTAAATATTGATATATTCAAATTGATTGTGTGCAATAAACCCATACAAATCAATAAAAAATAAAAATTCACATACACAAAAATAAGCAAGTACATAGGATATACATGGTTCGATAAAACCGCCCTACATCCACAGAGCGTGATGATTCCACTAAGAAGAAATTCCCAGATAGATTACAAGGATTACAAACCAATCCTCCCCATCCATTCCTCTCAATGTCTTTTTCTCTCCATTCACAGCTACCAAAACCTAGAGGAAAGAACCTTATATACATGTGCATGAAACACAATTGGGCCTGGCCTGCATGGTGGGCCTTTCATAAACACAGGCCAGACCCAACAATAAAGGCCTTTTGAGCAAAACTCAACAAATTTCCACCTTCCTAAAAAATCTGATCATTTGAATAATGTTGCCCTATGTTTATAAGACCTCTGAAGGTTTCTGGTGTGCTAGAACAAGATTGACCCTAAAGAGGGGGTGAATAGGGCAATCTCCAAATTCGTTTGACCTTTAAAAATTACTTGATTAATTAAACAATTTGCAGCGGATAAATCAAATTAATCAAGATGTGTTGTGTGTCCACAAATAACACCAAGCAAAATGCTCTAACACCACGACACCATATTTATAGTGGTTCGAGTAAACCCTCCTACATCTACTGTTGGACTCACCCAACCTTGGGTTATCCCAATTCACTATGTGGAGAATTCCACCCTCACAAATAGAGTAGGAATTCCACTTAACTCGATTGACTGGGAATTTCACCCAATCCCTAAGATTTTGAAAGGTTCAAGCTATCCTGGTCTACGTTCTTATCCTTCTATTTTTTTTATAGTGGTTCAAGAGTAAACCCTTTTTAATCCACTGTACAAAATGATTTAAATAAAAATCAAACTAGAAGCTCTTGCCTTTGAAGCTTTGCAATCCGAAGATGTACTTCTGAATCTCCTTCCCAATGTGATCTCATACGTTGACGAAGATGCATCGTATGTAGAGCAATCACAATCTTTGGGACGTCTCTAGAAAATTGGGTGACCAATATCTATCCCAGACCGATTTGTCTTCCTCTCTCTTAATCTCAATCTATGGAAGATTGGATTATCAAATGATTCACCTATTTGAAGTGCATGGAGAGGAGTTGGGATGTCTGGGAATGCCTAAGGTTTTTCCTATCCAAAGCTCTCTCCAGGTGTTCAATCAAACTCGTCATGGTTTGTAGAATATATAGGCAAACACAAAAATCCTGAATCTGGATTGTCAATGGGTCGACCTGGTCGACGAGTCGGTACTAGCATAGTGACTTTCCAATTTGACCGTTAAGCTTCCAACGCTTATAAAACAGTCACTACCGATGGTTCGATCACATCGATGGGTCAACATGACTTATAATCGATGTGTCGATTTGTCGATGGTATCGGCCTGAGGTAAAACCATGCAAATAGAGTTTCAAGTCTAGAAACTTGTCAAACCCAAGTCGACATGTTGATCCATCGATGGGTCGGTCCTGGTACTCTCGATGGGTGTATTACATCGATGTGTTTGTTCTGAGAGTATCCCTGAGATTTAAGTTTTTGAACTCACAACCCAGGTTGACTTGTCGTGCGCACCGATGGGTCGTTCTGTCCTCATTGATATATCGATGTGCACGAGACACTTGATCTAAGAGCAACCTGGTTTTACTGTCTGTTCCAAACTAGAAGCTCGATTTTTCCAGTCGATGTATCGATGGGTCTATCCTGTTATCACCGATGAGTCGATGAACTCGATACACTCGATCTGAGTGCAACCCCGAATGACAGTGTGTCCATTCCAGAACCTTTGTCAATTCGGTCGATATGTCAAATACCACGACGAGTCTGTCCTTTCTCACCAATGGGTTGGTGAACTCGACGTATCGACCTGACACTTTACCAGATTTTCAATGTTTGTCCCATCTGGATTTGTGTTTGTCTCGGGTGCACTGAGACATGTAAATGTTATTACCAACATGTTCTACTAAGCCTAGGCAAGGTCAACTAAGGGTGTGATTTCCAACTAAGGTCATCTATGGACAATTTTACCTATGTGATTGCCATACACTTGGTGATGCTTGAATCTTACACTTGATCTCCATCTTGAGGTCTTGGTTCAATATTCACACCACTCTCGAGTCTTGTTCATTTCTTAATTCTTCCAAGGCAATACTTCACGTAAGTCATGGAATTAATAAATAGGTGACTCGGCAAGTCGGGGCACTAACAATCTCCACCAGTTGTGCCATACAAACATTTCCACATCTTGTGTAAAATGCCCATCTCCACGTCCTGGGATGATCCACCCGCCTTTAGTGAGAAGGGCTCCACCTCGAACATTGCCGCCGAGATTCCTATGTTGCATCTACAACTCCACATCTTGTATAAGATGCCTATTCCACGGCTTGGGATGATCCATCAATCTTCAGTGAGAAAAATTGATTAGTCCTTGCTCAAAGGACTCCACATCGAGCATTGCGTCCGAGATGCCTTTCACTACTTTAACCACTCTTGACTCCTCCAATGAAAGATAATCAATGAGTTTAAAGCTCAAACTCATTCCTGCAACGCAAGTTCGGTTGCACCACCTTGTCTTTCTTCTCAGACAGTTTGGTCCCTTGTCTTGAGAATACCTCCTATCTAGTCCGAGAACAAAGCCAAACACAATAAGCTCCGTTTATCCCGGTTTCTTCCTGTTCTCAAAGTTCCTTCTTCTTTCTTTCCAAATCAACACCAATCATAGCATAGATCTCCTCGCTGCAAACACACATGCGAATATGTATCTAAATTTTGAGTTTGGATGGCTCCAGAAACTGTAAAACAATTCTCACCGTTGATTTTGCCCCAATACTCTAGATTGAAGGGAGTTCTGCCCTCAGATCTATAATATGCAGTAGTAGAGCTGAAACTGGGATCGGATGGGTCGGGTTTTGATAAACCCAACCCTAATCCATGTCAAAACATATTGAACCCAACCTGACCCGAAATAGTGACCCGAATTTCTTGAGCCGACTCGACCCGAATTACTAACCAGACTTGATCCGAATTGTTTCTTAACCCAACCCGACCTAAAACCTGACTTCTTTTTACTGTACCAATTATTCCTATATAGATGTACCTTCGTTAGATCACTCCGTTTTGATTTTTGATACATGTTTTTCTTATAAACCTTTTCTAGGAAAAAAACTATTAAATGTATTCAGATGAATATTTCTATATTGCATAACAACGTTGATTCACATCTCATTGATTAAAAACTATTTAATAGCAATTGACTCAAACAAAAGTTGTATTAAAATTGCAAGAAGATCATTCTACAGTTGAAGAACATGAATTGAAGCAAATGGTATAAATCAGTCACCTGAATGATGGAGTTTATTCCACCAAGCTTGAACGACAAGAGATTAATGCCCCTCTCAAGCACCTGAACTCTCCACTTCAAGAACATCTTCGTCTTCTCATCTAAAAAAACACCTTCATACATCTCCTTATCTTTAAACACCCCATAAGCAATGTAGCAAATGGGATGGCCCTTTTCTATCATTTACATGCATGTAAGCTACAACTCCTTCCAGCTCTTTGAACCCAATATCTTCATCGACGACGGTATCGACACCAAACTTCTTTTGCCAGTCCAAGAATTCATAGAGTATGGAGAGGGAAAGATGAGAGGAGAGAGCGAAAAACAGAGATGAGAGAATAAAAAGAGAGCAAAAAACAAAGAGGGGAGAGAGGAGAGACGAGAGAAGAGGGAGAGCAGTCCCTTTCAAGGGTAAGGCAATTTAGGCGGTTGCCTTAGGCCCCCAAAATCGTTTTCGCTCCTTAGGTTTATTTCATCTCACCCTCTTTCCCCAAAAATCTCAATGCAGTCCCTCGCCATTTTTTTTCAAATCTTTCGACCACCCTCATCTTCCCTCAATCGTTGCGAACGACAGCGATTATCCCGCCATTTTCACCAAATCTCTCGTACGCACCCTCTATCTTCGCCAACCCCTCCTAAATCGGCAGTAAATCTCTCATTTTCCCCCAAAACTTCTCTTGTTCTAGTAAACCTACCCCTTTCTATCACTGACCCTTTTCTTGATCTCTTTGGAGAGTTGCAGGCTGCAGCAATAAGATCCAGTGGGAATGCCTCATCTACTACTGCCCTTTGCCCTTTGTGTCGTTGTAGCTGCGGACAGAAGATAGAGAGCAAGTAGAGAAAAGAGGTTGCAGATGTGAGATGGCTGCAGCCAGAAACATGGTATTTACAAGCTGGTTTGATGACTGCCTAGATAGAAAGAGAGAAGAAAAAAGAATAACAACAAAAAGGGTCTATGCACTGATCCGTATGAAGATGCATGAAGCAGAAGGGGTTGGGTGGTTAGAGTTTATCTGAAATGGGTCTATCGATGGCATCCTTCTCCCACATTGTTGGCGATATTCCTAGTGAGTTTTTTGAGATTTTTTTATAAATTTCTTTAGTGCCATTCTTCTCCTCTTTTTTCTTTTTAATTTTTAAAACTTTTCTTCTTGATTGTTTTTTTTTTTTTTTTTGTTACTGGACTATATTGTTTGTTCAGATATTTATGGTGACTCGAAAATCTCTTCATTTTTTGAATTTTCAAAATTTTTGGACTGCTTCTACTTTTTAGTTTTTGTGAGTCATTTTTATTCGTCATCATCTATTTTTTTTCTTGAAAGAAATCTTTGATTATTTCATTGTCTATTTTGATTACTTCATTTCATAATAATAGGTGAGGGATTTCATTCACTCTTCATTATACCACCCCAGTTATGAGTATTTCTCCAAAAGGTTGGAATCTACTAGAATGCTTGAAAGAAGCATCAAGTTCAATCAGTTGGAAGGTATTTCTCTTCTACTTGTTTTCTTTATTTTCTTGTTTTATGAATCTTTTGTTTTTTTTTTAAGTGATGAGGATACATTAGAAGCTTGTTTGGTAAAAATTCTAGAAGAATTCTATAATTTCCTAAATTTTTGAATTAGCACACTTTTGCTAGTCTTAGATTTTGGAGAATTCCTACTCTAGTAATTATAATTTGATAGTATGTGAATTGTTGGAATTTGATAAGAAAAGTAGATTTTAGATAATTTTATATATATATATATATATATAATTAAAATTTTAACTAAATATTACTTATGATAATATTTTAAATACGAAGAAGGCCCTAATTAAAATTCTTGCCTTAGGCCCTCATTTGAGTTAAGCCGACCCTGAGGGAGAGAAGGGCCGAAGGGGGAAAGACCGAAGGAGCGGCTATTGGAGACATACAATAAGGGTCAGGGAAGCTAAGGTTACTGATTTAATGGTATGTCTTTTATACTTAATTAGGAATTTGAGTTGGATTTTTCCACGTAGTGTGTCAGGTCTGGCCGAATTGAATTGAAACTTAAAGCCCTCAGTCCAACTTAAATTGAATTTCAAATGGTTATTTTTTTCTTTAAACTGATTATACCCGAGTTTACATATAACCTCCCCTAAGATATTTTCGGGTCGGGTGAGTCGCCTAACCCAAGTTTCACCCTAGCAGTAGTTAGAGTCTCCGGTACAGCCGGTCCTTTTCAGATAAACTTTCTTTTTAATGTCCCTGCTTTGCTGCTCTTGTTTCTTTCTCGGGAGAGCCTTTAACCCTAGCCTGAGCAGATCTCCTCTGCTTCAACCAGCCGTTTGATGATCGGCCCTCCCTCCGCTTGACGGCGATGAAGGGTTCTGACTAATGAAACCCTCCTAAATCCCTGGTTCTGGCTCGATCTGCAGTTTGGGGTTTCTCTGAACCCCACCGCAGGATGCTCTGCTGCTTTCGTCCTTGCTCCGCCGCTGCTACCGCTGCTGCACCGAAGATCTCACTGCTCAGATCTGCAACAAAACCCAGCCTATATCCGACTGCTGTTCCGCCGGCTGTGTCTGTGCAGCCGCTCGTTCCACCTTCAGCCGACGCTTGCTCTGGCGCCTACTGGCTGCTACCTGCCTGGCTGCCCTTCTTTGCCTCTGCGATTTTTTAGCCAGCGATTTCTTCCAAACCCCCTTGGATGATGCTGCTCGATGGCGGAACAGCCCTCAGATCTCAGATCTGTCTGTGTGATTCTTGCCGACGATCTTTCTGATGTTTTCCTGAGAGAAGAAACCCCCTTTTGCGCTGCCTCCTCTGCAATTCCTCTGAAAAACCCTTTCTGCCGCTCGTGCACTCTGATCTGCGCACAGTAAGTGCTCTGGCTCTGCAGCAGCGTTGGGTCTAGGACGTGAGAAATGTGCGCCCTTGCTCTTACTGCTATGCCGTCCCACTCTCCGTCCGTATCTGCTTGGTTCTGAACCGAGAAACCCCAAATAATCTGGCACGCCTGCACAGCTTCTGCATTCTGCACACCCTCTGTCCGCTGACTCCTTGACTCCGATTCTATCGTTTTCCAGATCTAACTGAAAGAATGGGGTGGGAGGGTGGTGATATTTAAGGTATTGGTCATGGAAGGTGCAGCAAGGTGGAGAGCAGTGTTACCCTTCTCGTCTTAAAGATAATGGACGATAAGGGTAACACTACTCCCCACTTGCTGCAGACAGTATTTTCATTGGAGATTTATGCAAAAGCATGGTGCAGCTCATTGCGATGGCAATACCATTCTTCATTCTCTAGTAGGTGAGGATTTCGGTATGATCTCTCTCTCCACTTGCTACTCTCTTCAACTTTCTTTAAATGCAAATTGATGCAGGGTAGCTCACATGGTCTAAGTGCATACGATTGGATTAAACATGTTGGATTAAGAAGAAATTTAATAGAATACAAATAGTTTCCAATAAAATTTATAAAACTTATAATTTGTTCATTTATCGCCGTTTAAATAGAGGACAGGTAGAAGAGTATCTCTCGTAATAAAAACTACTAGTCTTCTTCTTACTTTTAAGAAAAAGATGAAAAAACAAGATTCTTTACTTCAACAAATTTTGATTATAATAAAGGAAGTCACTTTGAAATTTTCCATCCTTTTTGCCACGCCCTTGGGTATTTCATACAGACAAGGTAGTTGGTGGGAAGGTTCATGAAACATGATTTGATCAACTTACCTCCTAGTGAGAGCTAAGCCTTACTCTAGGCGTTCAATGTCATCGATATCCTCTTGAGAACCCCATCTCCCTTGCTAATGTTTTGACTTCCTCTAACGCTACACCCAAGCATATAATGATGCTCTTGCCTATATTTATTCTAAGTCCAGACACTTAGCTCAAAACACCTTAGGATCGCTCTTACCCCAAATAACTTTTCACTTGATGCTTCACAGAACAATAAGGTATCGTTTCAAACTGTAGGGGATTGATTTGAAAAACACCAAGGGAAAATGTTGAGATATATTTAGTAGTTTCTTTAATATATCAGTTACTATTATTGTATTTTTCAATTTAGTATTTTCCCATATTGGTGGTTACCAATATTGTAATTACCAACTTTAGGGTTTTCCTCTTTTATTTTATCTTCCATATTTGTATTACATTTTCTCTATAAATATAAATGATAAGGTCTTTCTTTGATTAACGAAGACACACTAATTTTACATGTGTTATTTTACATATTTTCAGTCAAAAGATCCTAAATTCTTAGGTGTCCACTACACGACACCACGTTTCTTACTTTCTTCTCTCCCTTAGATTACCTTTTTTCGGCATATCGTGATAAAAGGAACTCTACCACTATTTATGTTTTTCTCTATAGCATGTGGTGCTATAAGCTCGGTGTCTAAGTTAAAACTAAAGGTGACATTGTCTATGATGGAGTTGGAAGGCATAAGCATGTAAAGAGGCTATTTTACTCTAAAGATTGTTGAATGATTTTTGATAAATCAAAAGGTGGTTGAGGTACATAGTGCAAGCAAAATGCAATATGTTCTGATAAACACCAACATTTCGATAGTGGACTAAGCATATTGAGACCAATTATTACTTTGTATATGAATTAATTGAAAATGGTTGGATATCATGACAAAAAATTCAAACTAGCATGCATATGATAGATATACTAACTAAGCCTATCTAGAGAGAAGTTAATTTGATGCAGGACAACGAATTTCCCTCAAACTTGAGGTTATCTAATAGATGATGATGTTTGGGGAGCAACTTTGGAGTGTTTTCATGCTAATGGAGAAACAAGTCAATCTTTTCCACTGTCTTTAATTCTTAGGAGTTGGGCATCGATGCTTTTGTTAGAAAACCAAGACATTATAACATTCTGGAGGTAGAACTTGCCCTCACGTACAACTGTTCACCATACGGCTGCGTGTGAAACTTGCTCTGATATCATATTAGAGAACCAAGACATGATAACATTCTTGAGGTAGAACACATTCTCAAATGCTAGTCATTAAGAGAAGGGTGCATAAGTGTTATATAGAGTTATTGGCTTTTCAAATTAGTCGATTGGACTCTCTTACCACTTCACAACTTTGCATTTGTAAGGTGAGTTTAAGCCTTGTATATCTCCTTTTATTTTTCTAGTAAACAAAATAATAAACACATTAAATTTGTGTGTTTTCTATACTATTTTTTTCTTCTTCTTTTACTTTTGTGGTTTGGATTGAATGTATTGTCTGAGTACAATCATCCAGTACACAAACATTTGTGAGAACTCTAATGAAGAGTGTAGGGTCCAAAACACTATCGAGGACAGTTTTTGTCTTTTCAGACATTGCAAAAGCAATTCGATTTGGCACAATTTTATTAGAGATCACGTAATCCATGCATGAACACATGAAAATAAGACTTTTCTTTTCTTATTTCATTGGAACTACCATTATATACAATATTAAATTCCATGTGACAGCACTAACATTTTTACAAGCTATTTCATTGGAACTACCATTATTTACAATATTAAATTCCATATGTGATGCACTAACATTTTTACAAACCAGTATGTACGAGAGATGATTCCAAATAGTGTTTCAAGAAAACGAAACAGAGGAGGGAAAACGCCTTCACAGGTCTTCTGAGAATAGCACAAAGATCTACTCCAAAAAAATGACCTCGGACAATGGCAGAATACAACGTCACATTCTTTGTCAGTGGTGGCCGGTCTTGTTGCCACTATCGCCTTTGCATCAGCCACTGCCATCCCAGGTGGAAACAATCAGGAAGGTGTTCCCAACTTCAAAGGACATCCATCCTTTCCCATTTTTGTAATTTCTGCATTCATAGCACTATGCTTTCCACTTATATCCCTCATCATGTTCCTCCCCATCCTCGTCTCTCCCTACTGAGGTCTTGACGATGCGAACAAGATTCTGCCAGCAAAACTGGTTGTGACCCTAGGTACTCTCTTGCTATCTATTGGGACAATGTTTTTTTCCTTTTGTGCAGGTCATTTCTTCTTTCTAAAGGGAAAGCTAACATATGAGGTCTTACCCCCATATGCAATTGGGTGCTTGCTGTTTGGCTTCCTCCTCGTCACACAATTTGATTCCTATACCAGCCTCCTATGGTCTTTGTTCAGACGCAAGCCACGACCTTGGTACGATGATGATTCTCTTTTTTTTTTTTTTTTTTTTGTGAATTTACGTCTGGAAAACTGTGGGAAATCCAACGTAAAATCTCCACAGGTGATATCCACTGCCTTTAGGGCATACCAAGTGAGGTTATGGGGTCTTGAACTTGACACCTCCTGTTTCTTGAGGTGGGAGATTACCTGTTGAACTACACCTATGTGTGCTGATGATTCTCTTTTACCTCTACTTCCACCACTATCTTAGACATTTTTCGATACTAACTTCTTGTAGTAACTGATTGTATAGCTAGATTACATCTTTGTACTAAAGCACTACTCACATTCTCTCAATTTATGTACTATCTTATACATTTTTTTTGGATTAACGTATAGGAAAATCAAACACAGTCTTACTAAAACTCCTACGGATGAGTTCACTACCTCTAAGATACACAAGGTTAGGCCATGGGGCTCGAACTCGCAACCTCCCTCTTCCTGATACGGGAGGCAACTAGTTGAGTACATTTGATAGTATGTTCTTTGGATTATTGCATGTGGCATACAATATAATATGTTCATGTATGACACTAACCCATATAAACCATAATAATAAAATGATTTTCAGCTTTCTTATTATGTGGGCTCTCAAGAGTCCAAAATCACGTTCTTTCTCACACACTCCTCTTCTTGTGTGTTATCTATCATTGTTTAAAAATTCAAAACTAACTTGGGTGAGTAGTCAACCAAGTTCAACAAGATTGAGTCAAGTGAGTTGGTGTATTTTCGAATTTTTTTTACAAACTCAAATAAGTTTCTCGACTCGATGGGTTTTAACTCAAGTTGAAATTTCAAATTTTTGAACATCCGTATTATTACGTTATTTAAATCTATGGTAAGTTGATCTAATTGTTTAATTACACTGAAAAGTTCTACACTTCTAAAAGAGGATTAGGGGTAGTTGAGGTGAAAATTGAAGGGAGAGAAGAGTTTCTATTTTACTTAATCATATCTCAAATCATGAGATAACTTGATAATAGACAATAATGAACACTTGCCTCTCTTGAATCAACAGTGTTTATGATCGTATTGAAGAATCACAGAGGAAAACAAATGGTGATTCCTTGGGTAATGAGATAATAGTAGTATATATCTCGGCTAATAAATTTCTCTCCTCTATTTTTATTTTTTATTTAAAAAAAAATTCACTAATAATGGCCGATGTTGGCTGAGCTTTACACCTCTGCTCGTATATATAGAGAAATGGATCCATGTTCTGGATCCTTAGTAGAGAAGTTTACTCTTGGTGGAGATTTTATGGACTGCATATGGGGTTTGCTTATAAATGAGAGTATGAGACCGTCTAAGCTAATGTTGATTAAATCTAGAATATTTATTCATTAGACAATTATGATTTCCTTTCGTATTGATTAGGCCTGTAATCGGACCCTGATCCGGTCTGGTCTGACAGGATCTGGCCCGGCCCAGAAGGATAATCGGATCGTCTGCGGCGCGGCCTGAAAATACAGAGTTTGATTAGTCTTGAATCCGGTCCAGTTCGATTGGGCTATCGGACAGTCTGCGGCTGGATAAGGGTTCGTTTGTCTGTTTGGCCTATCATATGGCCCTAATGCTATTTGAGTGATACCAAAGTCAAAATTAAAACTTTTTAACCTTAATAATTTGCCACTGAGCCTGATAAATAAGATTTTATTCTAAGTCTAATTAGAGTTTGAAAATTTTAAATTCAAATTTCATTTAAAATTAATTAAGATATACAACAATCCATTAAACTTGGAATTCTATAGGTGTTCCACAACCTTTACTTAGAAGCCAAAATCCAAAGTCAGGGTAGCCAAGTCCTACAAATCTTTTATGGCTGGCAAAACCCACCAAGAAAATGAGAAACCTTTGGAAATTCTGCAGAGAAATCAGGAAATTGATATATCCTTGAAATAATAAAAAGAGGACAGCATTAACAAGTCAATGTGACTGCCACCACCCCTCAACTTGGATAAGAATTCAGGATTCCTTTCA
Organism: Chimonanthus salicifolius; assembly: GCA_013350335.1. Taxonomy (NCBI): domain Eukaryota; kingdom Viridiplantae; phylum Streptophyta; class Magnoliopsida; order Laurales; family Calycanthaceae; genus Chimonanthus; species Chimonanthus salicifolius. The sequence continues at coordinate 47,660,697 of CM023537.1, read as the reverse complement.
TTCAAATTCAGTATCTCTTCGATTTGAACTCTCTAATTTCACCTCTATTGATAATGACAAGTTATTAGCAGCTTCAAAAAGAAAAATTGTACTGAAATCAAATTCAAAATATAAAGGTATCTGCTACAGAGTCCTGTATAGACTGTCTGCAACAGAAGCTTATATTCTGCAACTTCTCTCAGTCTCTCTATTAATAGAAAATAATCAATGACCTTTTGAACCACAATCCAACACTCAACTTGTCTCTCAACTCTCTCTCTCTCCCTCTCCCTCTCAGTCTCTCTTGTTTAAAAATTAAAAAAACAAGTTCCTCTTTGTGGAAAGAAATGTCAAGAATGAAGGGAAAGCATGACTGGGAAAGTGAACGAGACTCCATGGTCCTGCACCCTTTTTGGCTTGATGGATTCAGACAGACAAAGAAGATCCAAAGTGTAATATTATAAGTAATTAGTAACTCCCCCTCTTAGAATCTTTAGGAAGCATCCTAGTAACTCCCTGATTTGAAATATTTAGGAAGCATCTTTCTCTCCCTATACAAAAAAAGAAAAGAAAAGAAAAGTCAGAATTCAATCCAACCAAGAGCTTAAAAAATCCAAAGACCTAACCCAACTAGAAATCCAATTAAATAACTAGCCCAAGAAGAAACCTGTCAAGAAGAAACATTTTCAAGCAAAAGACCTTTTCAACCAACCCATCCGAGAGGATCCATGTCAAAATCCTTCATCCCATAAAATAAACAAACAATCATGTTAGGGAGGGGTTCAAACATTGGATAATCATTGTTAATATAATAGAGTTAAACAAAATCAGAATTAAACATCACAAATATTATTGTTGAGCTGCAAAAGTTGAGGCATCCATGTTGTCCACAGCACTATATTAGCAAAAAAGATTGTGTAAGTCAAAATTAAAAAAATAATAAAATCAAATGACATTGATCGGTAAAATTTATTTAAAACATAAAGGATTACTACTCATCAGTCCACATAGAACCTAAGTTTATATTACTAAGCCCAGCTTTAAGCAAGTTCAAACTCTTTCCACCTAACATAAAATAAGAAAGATAGATACAGTTATACACTTCAATCAAATAAATGGAAAGTAAGGCAACAAATTTAAATAAGCACTAAAAATACCTTGCATTTGATTCCGCAACCAATCTTGGCCACACACCAATGCTTCAACAGTTTCTGGATCCATAGAGCTGCGATATTAGTCAAGAAATCTACCTCCAACACTAAAAACAGATTCTGACGCAACAGTCGACACTGGAATGACTAGAATATCACTGGCCATCATTGTAAGAATATTGTTTTTCCACCACTGGAGCACATCAAATTCCTTGGACTCCGAAAAGATGGTTCCTTCAAATATAAATCGAGATCTGATTTCCAAACAGAAGTTGAACTTTCAGCAAGAAACTTCAAAAATCTTTTCACATGTTTTGTTCCATGTGACGTCGATGAAGCAATTCCACAAATGGGCGATTGACTTCTTGCACTATGCATTGGCAATTTAGCCTCATAGTCTTTATGAAGAGCTTTAATATTACATAAAATCTTAGCCATTTGATCCTCAGTAACATCAGACCCAAAATTTTTTGGATAAAAGAATTCCATCAACTTCATTTTATATTGAGGATTCAAGAATTGTGAAATAGCCAGAGGTAGGCTATAAATGTCCCAATACTTCTTAAACTTGCCAAACATCTTATCCACTATAGGGGCAAGTATATCGTCTGCAATGATTGATTGTTCATATAAATGTAACCGAATATCACAAATTTCAGACAAAAATAAATTTGAGGTGAGATATTTAGAACTAGAAAAAACATTTCTAGCAGTATAAAACGGTTCTAAAAGTTTAAAAATCTTTTCAGCATTCTCCCACTCACTTTAAGATGGCACTCCCGCTTTCTTTTTATAGTTGATATCCAAATGTTCCAAACGTTGGAATGCATCTTTGTACTTCAAAGCCACATCTAACATTTTATATGTGGAATTCCACCTTGTAGGGACATCCATGATCAACTTCTTGTTAGAATTTATTCTAATCTGCCTACACATGTCATTGAAGGATGTTGACAAGATTCGTGAAAGTGTCAAATACGTCAATGGGTCGTATTTGACACTTTCACGAATCTTGTCAACATCCTTTTTTATTACCTTCATGCCTTCTTGGACTATTAAATTTAAAATAATGAAATAGCCTACCACCAAGTGCTAAGCTCCCACCCAACTTCCCAACAAGCTTTGAAACCAAAGAATTATTTACTCTATGGTTATCGACTGTTATTGCAAATACTTTCCGATCGATATTCCAATCTATCATGCTCTTGAAAACGGAATTAAATAAGTTTTCTCCATCATGAGGAACAAGTTCTACTTTAAAATGGAGTAATCTCTTTTGCAAATTCCATTCGACATCTATGTAGTGTGCCGTTAAACAACTGTAGCTTAGAGTTTGTATTGATATCAGTGGTAAAGCTAATATGACTAGTTAGGGAATCTTAATCCCTATATAACTCACCTTTCATCTTCTCATACAAACCCATACAAATGTCCTTGATGGTATTCCTTCAGATAAACTGAAATTGAGGTCGAAGATTCATCGAATAATGTATAAACCCTTGATGTTCAACCATTGAAAAAGGATACCCATGCAACATTATCATACTCGCAAGATCTTCTATACTACGTTGTTGATTAAATTCTAAATGAGAATCAGTACACTCTGTTTCATTATGGCCACCCAATTGTGTTGGATCATATTTTTTAAAAGAAAGCAAGTGGCGCCGCAAGTGGGAAGTTCCGTTACTACTCGAACCTGTAAATACTCCCGAACAATGATTACATATTGCAGTCCCAACTCCATTCATCTCCACGTAATGGAAATCTTTACAAACAGTCGACATCCTTTTCCTATTTTTTTGGGATCTAGAAGAGTTAGATGTTGCATCTATCTCATTCTCTGAAATAAAGTCATTCCTCTCATTAGGATTAGACATTGTACTGCAGAAAAAGTGTAATAAATTTCATTTATGTTAAGTTCTAATCACATTTAAGAATACATTTAACCCAAATCAAAACATGATGTTCCATAACAAGGCTATTTCTAATGTAGCAGGATTTTGAATGAAGAGTAGAAAGTTATTTTCAAAGAAAATGATAATATTGAGAAACCACTAACTAAATTAATAGTGAAACAAGTCCTATTTTCTTCTATTCTCTATCCAAATACAACTTGTATCTCTACTTTTTCTTCTGTAAATATTCAAAGGTGTTCTCTTTTCAACCCATAATAAGAAAATGAATTATAAAAAATTGAACTGATTAAATATGATTTTGCATAATCAAATGAAGCTATTGAGATTGAGTTTTGATGTTCACAACTCTACTTTTTCTTATGTGGGTTTTTTTTTTTATAAACAGAAGAATGGATAGTTAACTGAGATTGAGTTTCGATGTTCACAGCTCTAGTTTTTCTTATGTGGGTTTTTTTCTTTCTTTTTATAAACAGAAGAATGGATGGTTATCAGTACCCCAGTTTGGGGATTGGGATCAAAAGCACCAAATACCAGATTACTCGTTGGATTTTTCAAAGATAAGGAAGAAAAGGGATGTGACCCAATTTGTGTGGTGATAGGTTGGATCTTAGCTGACCCGCCACAAAAAAATAACAATATTATACACTATTGGTCCAAATCTGGGATCTGGTCCAGATGACAACCCTACTAAGGGGCACACTAGGGCTACGTTTGGATGGGGGGTAAGAGGGCGTAACCCCCCGTTACCCTTTGTTATCCTCGTTTGGTAACAAGGGGGTAAAGTAAAAATTTGAATTTTTACCCCTCTGGTCACAATTTTGAATACCCCCATGGGGCTTGGGGTATTCATTCTTGAATACCCCTCCTTACCCTCCCTTTTGCTCTTTTATGATTTTTTTTTTTTTTACATTTTATTTATTTTGGTGAGTACTTGGCTTTTATTTTTTTTTTAAAAGCACTCCATTATTTCCATTTGATAAATTTCATATCACCAAACAACAAATTATATTTTTTTATAAAGAGATATGTAGAATTTTTTTATTCATTTATTGAAATTTAAAATAATAATTGTGGATTTTTATTTATTTTTTATTTTTTAAAGAAACCTTTCCCCTATTTATCCCATGCCTTCATCTATTTTTCAATTATATATTATGTAATTGAAAAATTAATAGATTTCAAATAATTAGCAATCTATTTTTTTTATTATATAAATTTTCAACATGATGCATTTGGATGAGGAGTAATTTTTTACAGGAGTTACCCTTGAGTAGGGGTAATTGTAAGTAGGGGTAACCTGACATATTAACAATTTTAGGATAATTAATAATTTTATTTAATTCATATAACATAAAAATAAAAATAAAATTTTTTGAAACGTATTTCTCAAAACATTCCATTTTTAAGGGCTGATCTGTCGAAATTTCGATAGGGCCTCAAAACTCTAAAAAAGTTTGAGGTTCATGATAATCTCTTTCAGGGTAATTCACAATTTATTCTGTTAGAAGATTATTTTAAAAATATGTCAACATTTTCAACGTGATGCATTTGGGTGAGTGGTAAATTTTTACAGGGGTTACCCTTGAGTAGGGATAATTGTAACTAGGGATAAACTGACATATTAACAATTTTATGAGAATTAATAATTTTATTAAATCTATGTAATATAAAAAAAAGTTCTGCAATATTTTCAACGTGATGCATTTGGGTGATGGGTAAATTTTTATAGGGGTTATCCTTCAGTAGGGATAATTGTAAGTAGCAGTAAACTGACATATTCACAATGTTATGAGAATTAATAATTTTATTAAATATATATAATATAAAAATAAAATTTCTGTAATATTTTCAACGTGATGCATTTGGGTGTGGGGTAAATTTTTACAGGGGTTGCCCTTGAGTAGGGGTTATTGTAAGTAGCGGTAAACTAACATATTATCAATTTTATGAGAATTAATAATTTTATTAAATCTATATAATATAAAAAAAATTCTGCAACATTTTCAACGTGATGCATTTGCGTGAGGGGTAATTTTTTACAGGGGTTACCCTTCAGTAGGGGTAATTTTAAGTAGGGGTAAACTGATATATTAACAAATTTATGAGAATTAATAATTTTATTAAATCTATATAATATATAAAAAAAATTCTGCAACATTTTCAACGTGATGCATTTGGGTAAGGGGTAAATTTTTACAAGGGTTACCCTTGAGTAAGGGTAATTGTAAGTAGGGGTAAACTGATATATTAACAATTTTATGAGAATTAATAATTTTATTAAATCTATATAATATAAAAAAAAAATCTGCAACATTTTCAACGTGATGCATTTGAGTGAGGGGTAAATTTTTACAGAGGTTACCCTTGAGTAAGGGTAATTGTAAGTAGGGGTAAACTGATATATTAACAATTTTATGAGAATTAATAATTTTATTAAATCTATATAATATAAAAAAAAAAATTCTGAAACATATTTGTTAAAATATTCTAGTTTTAAGGAGTTTAGCCCATGATAATTTTTAATATTAATTTTATATTTGTTGTGATTTATTAAACTATTATAATAGTTCATTATATTATATATTTCATGTTACCAATGAATAAATTATAGTTTTTTTATAAAGAGATATGTTGATATTTTTTTATTCATTTATTCGGATTTAAAATAATAATATCTATTTTATTTATTTATTTTTTATTGTTAGAATGCAAGTGTTCATTTTAAATTATAGCTATAAAAAAGAATCTATAAAAATTAGATAATATTAGATTTACTTAATGAATATTATTTAATAATTATATTTTATAAAATTTCTCATAAAATTGTTAATATATCAGGTTACCCCTGCTAATAAGTACCAAAAAAGATTTTTTACTTTTAGGGTAAGTTCTTATTTTACCACTGCAATTACCAAACAAGATAAGGATGACCCTTTTGAAAGGTGACCCCTACTCAGGGGTAACTGCTATAAAAATTACCTCCCATCCAAATGCAACCTAGGTAAAAAAGAGTATAGTTTTACCTGTGACGGAAGGGTAGGGCGGCGATAAGGAGCGACCTAGGCGGCAGCAAAGGGGGGTAGGGCGACGGCGTTGGCATGTGCAAATCCGAACAGAGAAGAGAAGAGAAGAGAGGGCTGAGGTAGAGGATTGAGAGAACTGAGAGAGAAGGGGAAGAGATTGAGTGAGAGTAAGAGAGTGAAATCCGAGCAGAGCGACGGTGAGAGAAGGGACGAGACGAAGAAAGCAGTCGAGAACGACGGTGAGATAAAGCGATTGAGAATCCAAGTGGCAACAAAGGGCGAAGGGCGACAGCGAGAAATGGAGAGAGTGACTGTTTCGCTTTCGAAGGGTGAAGGAGAAGGAAGATAAAAGAGTTAGGGTTTATTTACGGAAGTCTTTCGATTTCGAAATGTACCCACGGAAGTCTTTCGATTTTGAGCGGACCGTAAAAAATAAACGGATTGTCCAAGTCCGAGTCCGAGTCCGTGGACCTTAAAACCTGTATGCTTATTTGTCGGGCCGGGCCGGACGGTTCGCGGGCCGGATCCAAGTCCGTTTACACCCTTAGTATTGATAATAAAAGGTATAAAAAAATTTCATCCAAAATATTAGCTAAAATAGGAAATAATTTTTTTAGATTTGCCATATTGAATTTGAAAGATTTCACCTATTGATTTGATATTAGTATAGTAATAGTCAAAGCACTAAGCGGTGTTAAAGCTAAAAGCGCAAAGTGCACGTCTAGACATGAGTTTGATTTTGGCAGGCACCACTTATTTAAATCTTTAAAATATGTTTAGATTCATGGATTTATGCATTTATTGCATCCATATTTATAATATACAACAATAATCATTTAAAAACAAAAATATTTTAACAGCTAATCTTCTAAGAACAGTATGTAAACATATTTTATATATATGTAAAGCTATTTGTCGAAAAACTAGAATTCTTTATCAAGTATAAATAACAACTACTTTATTTTAATTGTAATATTTACCAATGTTATCAAAATCGGATCGGACCATGGTCGAACTGTAGTTCGACCTCGGCCTGACTTCTGTGTGGTTTGGTCTAGTTGAAAAACCGTCTAAGCAGTCAAACTGTATAAAACCTTGGTGAACCGTGTTGAACTGCGATTTTTCTAGTTGAACCATAAATTGAGGCTCACTATATTTAAAAATAAAAAAAAAAAATTCTAATTTTTTTACTATATTAGCTGGTGATATTTACAATATTTGGCTATTTGGGAGTTGTAACAATATGTTATAAAATTATGATATTGATTATTATGATGCCAATATTACCAATCTAATAATATATAAATAATGATGTTGGTCATTTATGGCAATTATTTTAAAGGATATATAATATTATAATATTACTAAAATGAATGTGTTAATAATATGATTATTTGTATTATTTTTATGTTATTAATAATGTGAATTTTTTTATATTTTTAATGTAAATATTATCTTTCTAATAATATTTACAAGTAAGATCAATCCATAACTAATACATATATGTATCTTAGAATTAATTAAAGATTATTATATGTTGATATCATTTAAGTGAATGTAATAATTTTTTTATTTAAAATTTTATTCAACTTATTAATTAAATATTAACTAATTTATCAATATAATTTATAATATTTATATTAATGGTACGGGTTTGACCGTAGTTGAACCTGGTTGAATCTTATTTAATCCAACCCTCTCCAGAGACGGTTCGATATATGATTCAGTTTTGATAACATTGATATTTTCTAGCTATTAAGAAACTTAAAAAAATAAGTTTTTTATTGAGAAAATAAAGTTCTAGAAGAACTAGGTGAAGGCCTAGATGCAAAAAGCACAAAGCAATGCATGAAGTGTGTTTGGAGCTTGAGTGCAATTAAAACGTGCTTGTAACTACTATAATTAGTATTAAAAATAGAGAAATTTGTGTAAAACGAGATTAAAGAATAAGAAAATAGATTTTAAGATTGGATTTGGTGTATTGGAGGATTTCGTCCAACCTGATAATTGAAATTCATGCAAAAGTGATTAAAAATAGAAAAATGAATTTATGTTTAAATTTGATGGCTTCAAAGGATTTAACCCACAACTTTTCTTAGATCTTTTAAACACCAAAACTCAAACTCATACAAGTTTTCTGTTCATATGAACTAATATAGGGACAAATATTGACCCCTACCTGCGAAGTTCATAAATGTAACTTCAATTATAAAATAAGGCATCAACGGATCAACTATCTATTTATGAATTCATAGGACTCCTACCCCTCTCCTTCACCAAAACGACAAAATATATCTTCGCCATCCTCTCTTTCATATATTGAATATCTTCATAAATAGGGGTACATATACAACAATATATTTTTTGAAAATTAAAACTAAGGCATTAAGCTTCTGTTTTTGCTCATAATCCATTCACCACCTCTTATTTGCTGAATTATCGATAGTTTATTGGACAAATTATCCTTTATGAAAGAAAAAGTTATTAAGTTTACTTCCTTTTATTAAGCTAATAGTTCAATTTAAGAGTCGTAATTGCAAATCCACACCTATTTATTATGAACTGATAATATTTTCTTTAAAAAATATATAAAACCTTTCCATACATTTTCTATAGCTATAATAACAGCATGAGAGTGTCCTATCATTTGAATTTTGGACTTTATACACTTCTCGCGAAACACCTAACGCATTTATCATGTATATCGTGGTCTATCGAGATTTTTTTCGTTCACAGACTGTCGAAACAGAAACACCACCTTTTTTTAACTGCGTTCTCTTGTACCATACGCAACGCATTATGCCTTCATTGTTGGTCTGACTGTTGGAAGTACTCTTCCTTCCTAGCTTAGAGTGCAACCTGCCTGCTGATGACCCTAGTGCTCCAAACGAGGGAAATGAAAGCAGAACTAGTTTGTCCTACATGTTCAATCTTGTTTTAGTGGTTTCCCTAGAGATCTTTATCATTAATGAAGCCTTTATTTTGCTCATTTATGGAGTTGTATTCAGTACCTCTAAGAAAGATAATTATCCACCGTTAGCAATGTGGGTTGTCTTGGATTGTTTACCCGTGCTTTGGGATGTGGAGGAGCTAAACTTGTCCAGCTCCCTAACCTAATGCGGCATTGGGTTCGGACCACAGAGAACTGTAGCATGGGGGGACGTCACAAAAACCACATTACTGTGTCAAACTCAGATATGACAAACACCGAAGTGTTGTCCAGGTGACATTTCAAAGTAGAACCTCTAGCTTTATCCAGTGCAAAGGCTTGGCAAATTTGCATTCACCATTTATTGGACATGCGGGCAGGCTTCTTGACAACACCTTTAGAGACTCATTGCCACTTGTCTCAAAATGACTACACACGACAACAATCTCTCTTGCTCCTATGGTGCTTCCATTGCTACTGAGTTCTCTTTTTGATTGAGCGCTCTTCCAACACCGCGATCCTGTTTATTGAGCCGTTATTGGGACCGGGATTCCTCTGACCCTTTTGAGCCAATCATCAGGCCCTTTCTTAGTGCCAATTTCGACTGTTTTTTATTGTTATTTGGCTCTGTCTCTCACTACCTTCGCCTATCTTCTATGGCTCCACTCTCTTCAGGTATCATTAGTTCTTTTTTTTTTATTCTTTTTTTTTCCTTAACTCATTTTCAAAATTGGGGTAAAAATGAGACCTCATCAGATCAATCCAACAGGTCCGATGGGCCGGGGACTAAAAACTAGATATGCCATGAAATTTTTGAGAAAAATACATATCGAAAACCCGAGATTTAAGCGAAAATGACGTTTTTGTTTTTATCAAATTTACATAAACTTGAAGTCACTTTTAGAGAAAATTTGACTCCACAAATATGACTGATAATTTTGACTCACACTAAAGTTCTAAAGCTCAAAGAAGATCTAACCGTCAAAAGCTAATCAATCTAATCCACAGAGTGTTTTGGTTAAAACAACGGCTCACATCTCACGATATAGATTGTCTTATACTTTATTTTGAAAATCTGAAAGCATGAAATGTTTGGTCAAAACATAGATTAAACACAGATTATTTTTCTATAAATTTTTTACTTCCGTAATTATTTTTAAATTATGGTTTTACAAAGTGGGTCCTTTAAAGGGGTTAAAATATATGAAGATTGGAAAATCAATAGAACGAAAGGAAGAGTCCGTTAAAGTCGAAATTTGAAATTATAGAATGTGTCTAAGTTTGGTAAACCAAATATTTCAAATGAATGGTTTCCTAGAGGGAAACTGTTTGGTGATCATTTTTTTGAAATAAATAAATAAAGTTCAGAGGATTTTGTGCTTCTAACTTCAACGAGTCGGACCAATGAGCTATCGAGCTCGGATTGAACCAAACTTAGACTTTTCAGAAAGTCCACTCAGTAATCTTCATGATTAACGGAATACAAATCATATTTAACGGCACAAAATCACACAATTAGGCCTAATCTTAGGTCAGGGTATTACAAAGCAAAACATTTGGTAAACACCAGTCAAAAATTAATATTCCTTTCGATCCGACCCACAGCAAGAGAGATCATGGATTCAATCAAATCTAGTCATGAAGATTGCACAGAGCATCAGAAACAAGAGATGCAACAATTGCTTATAGGCTTTGAAGTGATCCTGGAAGAACCTAAGGAGTTGTCACCTAGAAGACCAGTAGAGCATGAGGTTCAATAACTCCTTGATGCCCCAATACCCAATGTTGGACTGTACAGAAAATCCATTGCAGAGTCAGATCAGGTAAGAAAACAAGTACAAGAACTGTTGGACAAGGGGTTGATTTAGCCAAGTTCATCTCGAGCAGGTTCACCTGTCATACTCGTACCAAAAAAAGATGGTGAATGGCGCATGTGCATTGAGTACCGAGCACTCAACAAAATCACAATCAAGAATCGATACCCGTTTCCCCGTATCGATGACTTATTTGATCAATTGAAACCTGCTGTGTATTTTAGCAAGATGTATTTGAAATCCTGATATCATCAAGTTCGCATGAAAGATGAAGATGTATGGAAGATTGCTTTTAAATGAAGCATGAACTCTTTGAATGGTTAGTTTTGCTTTTGGACTGACCAATACATCTGCTACCTTCATACGTCTGATGAATGAAGTGATGAGACCAATATTAGAGTAATTTGCAATGGTATTTTTGGATGACATCCTGGTGTATAGTCCAACATGGAAAGAACATTTGGTAGACCTAAGAGCGGTGTTACAACTTCTTCATACAACAAAGTTGCGGTTGAATATGAAGAAAAGTGAGTTCGCTAAGAAAACAATGAACTATTTCTGTAATACCCCACCTTAAAGGGTGCCAAAGTCCCACATTGCCAGTTGTGTTAGAAATTCTCTGGTACATAAGTAGTAGCATTCCTCCTTCTAGCGTGAGGCCCAAAAGGCCTGGTCATGTGGGTCAGGGCCCAAGAAAATAACCGTGCTTGTAACAACCCGACCTGATTTTTTTGGAGTTTTAGGATCTTGGTAGCAGTGGCGTGAGTGTGGGCCCTATGGTGGGTCCTGGTTTGCCTCATTTTGAGTTCGGAGACTGAAAGGGCACTTTGGTAATTTTGAATTATTAAATATTCTGTCATTCTAAAAGTTTGAAAATCACACGTTTTCCCTCGACGTTTGTCATTTGATTTTTTTGGACTTTTAAAATATTTTGGAAATTTGAGATATTTAATTTGTAGGAAAAGAAAAAAGAAAAGAAAACCCCAAACCCTCCTAAACCTACCCCCTAAATACCCCCTCTTTTCTCACAGCATTATAGCAATTGAGTCTACAGTGCCGCACGCCTCTCTTGCTCTCTCTTCCGCCTCTTTTCTCTCTTTCCCTCTTCTATCCTCTCCTTCCCTCTTTTCTCCTTTACTTCCCTTCTCCTAACCCTAACCCTAAACTCCCCTCTCCCCCTTGGCCGCTTTCGCCGCCACTCCCTTCCTTCTCTCTCTCTCTCTCTCTCGCGATCTTCTCCCTTTTCTTTCCTCCTATCGGCCCAAACCCCCCATCTCCAGCCGCCGCTCCCTTGGTCTTCTTCTCCACTTCGATTCACCTGCCTCGTCTGTTGGATCCTCCTCCGGTGCTATAAGGTACTCGAGTTCTTTTTCCTCTCTTCTCCTTGATCTTCTTATTTCTCTTTCCCTCTCTCTTTGGCTTTCTTTCCTCTTCCCTTGTTTTCCTTCTTTTTCCTGGTTTCTCAGCTGAGTGCCTAGCCAACATGTCGAGTCACTGAATTGACTCGGGTGGGTTTGGTTCTAGGCTTGGCAACCCAGGCCCATTTCACTGTTTGACTAGTAGACCAGGCCCAAACTTGGTTTGGCCCAACTAGTTCCATACCCGGCTTGGCCAATCAGACCAAGTCTTGGTCCAGCCCACCTTAGGATGGTTCTAGTCAGGCCCAGTTCGACTCGGTCTAGCCCAACTCACTGATCTGGCCCAGTTCACCATATTCGGCCCATACTTGATTTGGCGCAAACCTGGTCTGGCCCAGTTTGCCAGATTTGGTTCGGTCTAGCCTATGACCTGGTCCAGTCCGGCTAGACCTAGTTTTCAAGCTCGACCTGTTTCGGCTGAGTTTCGGACTCGACCCAATTTCAACCCTAGTTTCTAGTTTTGGGATCAGTTTCAAGCCCGACCCAACTTTGGACCCAATTTTCAGTTTTGGGCCCACTTCAGTACGGTTTTGACCCAACTCATTTTCGGGCCTGTTTGTAGTCTAGACTTAGTTTGACCCATCTTGCCCGATTACTTATCATTGTGTTCTCGTTTCAACAGATTGAACTTCTTTCAACCTAACAGTCCCGTTTTCTCGTTTTAGATTTCAGCAACATGCACACCGGTGAGGGGACTCACCACCAATTTAGATGCACTTACACATACTACTTCTTATCAAATATTCGGGTACAAAATGCAGCGAATGAGATTCCCTAGTATTATGAGCCACTCGATAAGTTAGCTGTTGATATCATTATGTGGCATGGACCCCATCCAGGTGTGTTCTTTCCTTCAGTTCATAGGAGCATGTACGAGTTGTTTATTTGATCTCATGATGGACTGACGGTTTGATAACATGATTGGTTGAAATGTGTGATAAACTGCGATGGTTGCAATTAATATTTAATCAACATCTTGTAGAATCTCATGCGGTAGCTAGTAGATGGTATTACCTACTATGCTTGTTTGGAACATGTTTTGATTGATAACGTGTTTGGATGTTACATGCTAGTATGTGATAGTTATAGATGTATACACTTGATGAATGAATGTGATATATTTTGTATAACCACATTTTATTGTTTGATGATAATTGGTTGATAACATGTTCGAGTGCTAATATATTAGTCTACTAAAGATAGATATGGACATACTTAATTATGATTCATGATTACCATTTTGATAACATGCTTATAAACAACCGTGCATGCATGTAGCTAGTAATTGTGGGATGTCAGTGGGGCATAAGTACTAGGATACAACAAGATCTAGAGACTCCCCTTAGCTTATCAGGTAGTTGGGGTTTGAAGGTTGTGTGAAGTCATGAAGTGGAAGCATGGTTGAGCTATGGATTACTCGGTGGTGGATCGTGGATGGATGTACTTCCTATTGTGGGTTAGATTGTCCGTCTACCCTTTGTGACCTTCTGATACGCTTGTGAGAGAGTGCGGTCTGGCTTAGAGGGCGAGGTGCCCTGGAGCCTCATTCGGGACAAGCTGTGAGACAAACATGATGACCTAAGGGAAGTCTCTGGGTTGAATGTTCATTCACCCAAGGTATACTTAGAGGTCACTACAGACACGGTACCCGAGCGCGTGATGGGTGAGGTGATCCTCGAATGATAGAGTAGACTGAGGAGGTGCTCGAATGCTCATCGGTCGAGGGATGGTACGGTGAGGGGCACCTCCCGCTGATATAGTTTGTGATCCCCGGATGACCGAGTAGACTGAGGAGGTGCTCGCCCGCTCATCGGTCGAGGGATGGTGTGGTGAGGGACAACCCTCACTGGTATAGTTTGTGATCCCCAGATGACCGAGTAGGCTGAGGAGGTGCTCGTCCTCTCATCGGTCGAGGGACGGTACGGTGAGGGACAACTCCCACTGATATGGTTTGTGATCCCCGGATGACCGAGTTGGTTGAGGAGGTGCTCACTCGCTCATCGGTCTAGGGATGGTGGGTGAGGGACAACTCCAGCTAGTATAGATTGTGATCTCCGGATGACCGAGTAGGCTGAGGTGGTGCTTGCCCGCTCATTTGCCCAGGGACGATGCACTGAGGTATAGCTCCCGATGGAATGGTTTGTGATCCCTGGATGACTGAGTAGGCTGAGGATGTGCTCGCATACTCATTTGTCGAGGGATGGTGCAATGGAGGATAGCTCCCGCTGGTACGATTGAGGTTTACCCCCTTGGGCCTTATGGCCGGGTTATGTTTCACAACTCATGGTACGGGTCTGTGGTGTGTGTGGATTTCTGTGGAGGTGACCCTAGAGGTAGGGTGGTCGTAGAGTACGTTGTGTACGTATTGTGTTGCCCTAGGAGCCAAGTGAGTTGAGTGTCTGTTCGTCCACATTTTGGCTGAGGGGTCGTGGTAGTGTGATTACCAATGGTTATGATATTGTGGTCCTATGTTGAGGCTTGTGTTGTGGGTTTTGACTCACTGGGAGTTTGTGGGCGCGTAACGAGTGAGTTCGGCTGAATACTAGGTAGAAGGCCTATGGAATTCTGTGAGGAGTGGATGTGCCAGTTGTGTTGAGATCAGAAAATGTGGCTCGAGGCTACATGGATGACTACCGGGAGTCTGGTGTTTGGTTGAGGAAACCACAGATGGGTTGTAACGCCCCGCCCTTTTCACCCTTCCGAAAATCAGAGTCTAAAAATTTCTTTTGAAAGAAACATAGAGTGAACAAGAGCGGGAGGTGCCACGACGCGAGTTAAGTTCAGACTACTCAAGTCTGAACCTTAACTGGCCACCCATGTGTACATGGACTAGACTATGATAACAAATCACACATGGAACTAAACAATAAGTTGCGGAATAAACTAGACTAAATGCGGAAATAGAATGAATAGATAGCAAGTAACGGTCTCAAGTATTAATTAACCTAAACAACTATCCATAGTTAATAACCTAATCAAACCGTAGCAAAGTATTAACTTATTACATGTCCACAAACTATAATTCAAATGACAGTAATAAAGAAGTCCAGTTCAACATTCAAGCGCTTAGGCTTGGCTCCCCTCCCGGTCATCGACCTTCTCTTTCCCTTTCCTTATTCCTGCATTATTCTCTAAGGATAGAATTAGGGTGTTAGATCAACGCGCCCAGTAGGTTCCCAAATCAGGGCTACCACATGGTTAGCTTGTAAAACATGCATATATCAAATAAATGATTATAAAAAATAGGTAAAATAATGCTATGAAATATGCACATGCAATGAGTCTCTCCCAACATGCACATTCATAGCCATCACTTGACGTGCCTCGCACCGTCAAGGTAAATCACAATAACATTTCTCCTGGAGGGACCTGCATCGCCTAAGGAGACCAATGTATTTTCTCAGTATCATGACATTTCTCCTGGCGAGACCTGCATCGCCTAAGGAGACCAATGTCCTATCATCATCACAATTCCACTCCTGGCGGGACTTGCATCGCCTAAGGAGGTTCAGAGTTGCATCATAGCAAATCACCGGAGAGTGGGCTCCGGGTTCCACAATCTTCATCCCATGCCATGCATGAGATGTCAATGCATTGTATGTCATTTTGTAAACACATAATATATCATTCGAAACCACATAAAATAAACAAGAATCTCATAAAACTAGGATAAAACTGTGGTTACAAGTAGGTAGGAAACCTACTGAAGATTCACTTCAGTATTTGATTTTTCTTTAGCGTCACCCGGTCACGACTCGTACGTTGTTCAACTTTCGGTATCTTGTCCATATAACAATCAGTAAATCATACTATCATTTACTTATTCATTCACATCTAAGACCCAACTACATCTTGTGGGGTTCGGCCATGCCCATGGCCAAACATCACCAACTTAGGATTTAAGCTTTTAAAACTACCGATCCATTCCATGTAATGGATCCACACCAAAACCTATTGTCATGATCCATGATCTTTACATTTGAAACCTTTTAATTCAATACAAACCTTCCACACAAAATACTCCATATGAAGTGGTCCATTTAACCCATACCATGATCCATGGGGTTCGGCCCTATACATGGCCGAACCCTATGGTTCACTTGGCCCAATAATCACCATGATTACTCATGGTTTTAACATGCTAATTCAACCATGAATAATACATGGTTCAGCCGCATATTAATCATCCAAAAACAGTAACCAAGTATTCATTAATTGCCATAAGAACACCATAACTTTATATGGTTTTTATCTCACAAAACCATCAAATACTTTCATGGAAATGTCATACAATTTCATGGGGTTTGCCAACCCAATTGGCTGAACCTCATGGCCTATGGTTTAGACCCTTTTTTTGTCAAATAAATATCTTTATTTAAAACACATAAGCTCTCCACAATTGATATGATTTCCATCTTCTTGAAAGCCATACCAAGCAATCAAATACTTACATGGGGTTCGGACATCCAAGGTGGCCGAATCCCTATGTCCATGTTTTGGTCCTCTTAAACATGTTTTAGGTCTCATTTAGACATATGGTAATCAGTATAATGTTACCATGTTTTTACCCTTCAAAACCATCCAAATAAGTCCATCACTTTGTATGGTTTCCATTTTGTAAAACTCAATCCAAATAACCATAATACTTCATAGGATTCGGCCATTCTAGATGGCCGATCCCAATGGTCCATTTTATCAATTTAAATCTATGATTTAGACCCATGATACCTTCAGTCCTTATGTCATTCAAATCCATGTTTTTAACCCTCTTTAAAACATGCATTTGAGTCTTAAAGAAACATTAAAAACAGTCCACAAAATTCATAGTTTCTATGTTTCAAAAACATCAAAAACAACCAATCATTTACATGGGGTTCGGCCCTCCATGGTGGCCGAACCCTATGATCATTTTTACCATTTCAAAACTTCTATTACTCAAGGTTAAAACCTTGATGCATTCGGCCATAACCATGGCCCAATACATACCCTTTTTCTTATAACTTGTTTGACTTGAACACTTAAGAAATCTTACCAATTTTCCTTTGCCTAAGATCCTTGGCTTCTCCCCTCTATTTCTTCCTTTCTTCCTTAATCCTTTGCTAGTTTATGCTTGATTAACTGATGCCAAAACCTCTACTGTTCAACCAAGAAAAACGAACTTGAAGAGAGGGAGAGAGAGATGGGAATTTCTTGGATTTTCAATGTGAAAATCGGCCAAGAAAGGTAACCTTTTCCTTTTGTAGTTTCAGTCCCAATTTCCATTCATTTCCCTCATTTAATCTTGCCAAAACCGATGGGGTATTGGGTGTCATTCAAGACACCCCTTCACCCAAACGGTGCAACCTTTCATTTCAGCCCATGCATCTCATGAGATGAGATGCATGCCGCCCAAGCTTGGTGTCCCTTGGCTTTGCCAAGGCACCCTTTCACTCCCAACGGTTGGGATTTATTTCCTAAGTGTTGTGTGAGATTCAAACACCCTTTCAATATCCATTTAACTCACTTGACTCAAGGCCCTTTTTATTCCACCACTTAACACACTTAATGCATCTCATTTTAATGCATTTGAGTCAACTCATTTTCTTAATTAAAACCCAATGCAATTCAGTCCCAACTCAGCCTGAATTAACTCACACTTGAGCTCATTTGAAGGCCCACACGGTCAACTGTGGTCAACTTAGTCAACCCGACCCATTGGGTCCCCAATCAGCCCCTTGACCCGTTTTGACAACATGACCCATTCATGGGCTGATTTTTGCCATTTTTAATTGGTTTTCACTTGTGTTTCAAGCCTACCCATTTTTGCTATACTTGATTTCCAATCAGGTCAGCTTGACCCCATTTAATTTGAGCTTACACAATGGTCAAATCATCCATTATGACCCATTGGGTCCAAGTGGGCCCTTTGACCCATTTAGCCATTTTCGACCCAATTGATGTACATTACCCATCCAATCAAACTTGACATTTATAATGTGCTCATATGATCTTAATTTGAGCAATGGGCCCCACCATTTTCTTATTTGACATCTCAAAATAATTAATTTAACACATCAGGGGCATTTTCGTAATTATCCACTTCGTTGAGAAATTGAGGTGTTACATGGGTCTGGTTGGCAGTTCATTCAGGACTAGTACGATTATTACTCCTGTGTGATAGTCTGTTTGGGACTTTAGTGAGCTTGACTTGTGGGTTGGTTGAGAACTAGGGACCTTGATCCGGTTGGGGATTGGTTTGTGTGCCCGTGGTTGGGTGGATCACAGCGGATGGGCATATGAGGAAGTTGTCCTCGAGTTGCATTGAGTTGGTTAGAGGATATACTGGAGGCCCGACAGATGTGAGCCCATGTATTAGGGGTAGAGCACTCGCTTGTATGGTTATGCATGTAGACATCATAGACATTGATGTGTTCATATGATTATATACATTGTATGCTTGGTGACATATGATGCACGTGTTACCCTCACTGGGCATATAGAGCTCACCCCTTGCCTTACGGGTATTTCTTAGAGGAGGGGTCTGCGAGATCCACTATCGGACGTTGGATGTGGAGTTGCAGTTTTATCTTTTGTCACAGTCCCATTTTGTAGTTGAGAGCTTGTTCATGTTTTTGAGTTATGTAATCATGCATGAATTGGACAAGTGTAATAATGGGATGATGTTATTGTTTTAAATAATGATTAATGCTTTATTTGTATATTTGATTATTGATTTGAGTGTGAGTTGCGGGAACGGTACCTCCCATTTAAAAAAAAACAGACCTGATATCCGTGTTTCGGAGATAACATGCCTGTAGCGGGAAGGGGTGTACAGTATGGGAGCCCACGTGGGGCCCAAAGCGAACAATATTATACTAGCGGGATGGGTCGTTACAATTTGGGACACATCATTGGCAACGGTGAGATCCAATTAACCCAAGTAAGGTGTTTGTGATAAAGGAATGGTCTCCACCCTAAATATAGACGGAGTTACGAAGTTTCATTGGGGCAACATAGTACATTTGGAAGTTCATTAAGGATTATTCTGGTATGGCAACATCATTGTTGTGAATGGTGGCCAAGGACCGATCTATCACTTGGGGTCCTTTGGACAAAAAACATTTACTGAGTTAAAGGACAAGATCAGCAAGGCACTTGTGTTGGCACTACCAGATATGCGACAACCATTTGAAGTTGAGATTGATGCTTTTGGTTATGCTATGGGAGCCGAACTAATTCAGGGTGGTAAGCTAGTGTGTTATCACTTTGAGTTGTTTTTGGGAGCAGTGTTAAATTATCCCACACATGACAAGGAGTTATATGCCATTGTACAAGCTGTGAGGAAATGACGTTACTATTTGTGGGGTAAGGAAACAGTGATTCACACTAATCACGAGCCTTTGAAATATCTCCAAACACAGAGCAAACTGCAGCAGACAAGACATTTCAAATGGATGGGGTACTTACAACAATACTGGCTGGTCATCAAATATAAGAAAGGGACCGCAAAAAGTTAGCAGATTTCCTCTCCAGGACACCATCCAAAACAGTTGCAGTGGTAATGCATGTGGAACCATCAGGGTTCGACTCATATAAGGATCTGTATAAAAATGAAGATGATATCAAGAAGCACTACGACACGGTGGACAAGCCTGGAGAAGGGAAACAAGTGTATCACATGGACAATGGTTTATTATGCAAAGAAAACAAGTTGTGCATTCCAAAAGAACACAGACTACCATTAATTAGAGAAACCCACACATCTCTATTGGCAGGACATTTCGGCATCCATAAGACTGCCGTAAACTTACAACGATTTGTGTTTAGGCCGAATATGATGTCGGTAGTAGAGTCGTTTGTCAAAGGGTGCACAGTGTGTGGCACAAGCAAACCCAGCAACCGAAGGTTAGGACTCTACACCCCATTGCCGGTACCAAGCAGACCATAAGAAAACATATCTATGGATTTCTTAGGAGGTTTATCAACCACCAGGGCCGGCCCTGAGATTTGGGGGGCCCTAGGCGAACTTTCAAGATGGGGCCCTTTACACTTAAAAAAAAAAATCATACTTTTTTTAACAAAGTGTAAAACATTCAAAATAAAATATCATAATCAAATTTATAACACAGTATTATGTAAAATTTATTTTTCTTGAGTTTTGAGATGCAAAATTACTAATTAAATTATTATATTTAAGTTGTTTTAACATATCTTTTTCAATAGATAAAATAGCTAATCCATTTAATCCACTTTAAAATTCTGCAACAATGAAGGGAACTTTCCATCATTCTGTACCTTCCTGACCTTGCCCATTCCATTGAAGCCTTCTAATTTGTCATGGAATCTACCAACTTATACCCTCCTTTAAACTCCTTTGGCTGAATCCATAATGCTTATCTGAACTTGGTTGCTCCAAAAATTCCTTTAGACAGAAAATTGCTACGGGAGACCCCATTCTTCTAATTAAAAAAAATAAAAGATCCTATTCTTTGTTCCTATTATAATTCAATTATTATAATTTATAGTATTCACATATTCAAACTTAAATATTTTCAATCAATCCATTAGAGTTTAGGTAAACAGTTATCATTTAATGAATATAAGGTTTATTTTTTAATCTGGATTCATTAAAAGAGGAGCATTTGTTTTGTAAAGCCCTATTTTCTGACATTTTTTTTTAAATCTTTTACTTATTTATAATTTTTAAAATTTTATTATCTAGATGTTGTATTGTTATTGATAGTACTTTAAATTATGTGATGATTAAATACCAATGAAAGCCGAAATCCTCCTTATCAAACCTAAGATCCAACAATCTATATATTAACAAAGTAACTCAATGCAACAAATACATAAGTAATCACCTAGAAGAAATACAGTAATCACCTAAAGTTAACCCATGTTGCTTACACCAAATTTTAAGTCCAATAACTATTTTTTAAGTTTTCTCTCAACTTGCTAACCCTCTCATTAGAGTCCTTTTTTTTTCTAAACCTCTGTTTTAAGTTTAAAGTAATTTTATATATGTTTTTTAATGAAAGTAGCCAGAGGCTTAGGAAATTTGATACAATGGATGTTTCATTTTCCTAATATATTTCAAGAATTCATGAAATTACAGCTTTCTGGAAAAAAGAATTTGTTCAAGTAATAAGGGAAGTAAAGTTTAAAGCATTTAGATATAACAGTTTGAGTTTTGTAAAGATTTGCATAGGAATATATGATTTATTTTATTTTTCTATCCTTTTTGAATTTTTCTCTTGAATAATTTTTATTTTGAAGTGATTTCTAATAAACTCAAATGAACGCATGTAGATGCTTAGGGATTTAAAGTGTCTTATTTTTATTTATTTTTACAGAATGCAGATGGTTTCTGTTTGTCTTACATAATTCTTAAAAAAAATTACATTTTTTACATTTTTTTTTACGAAACTTTAGTCATTTTTAGAGTAATCAAAACTAGAAGCTTTTCTTTGATAAATTCAAAGATAGGGATTGGGAAAAAAATTTAAAAAAATAAAAAATGCTCAAAATTTATAACCCAATAGTTGGTGGAAGGGATTAGAGATGAGCTCCATTAAATTTAAAAAAAAAAAAAAGATAATGCCTAAATCAGACATGACTGAAAACAACAATTTTGGTTTATAGTAAATGATTTTCTTAAGAAAAAGTGAAAAACTTACATTATTAAAAGTAGATCGGTGGTGAAAGAGAGCAGGTCAGAGCTTCAGAGGAGAGCGAGAAAGGGTGAGCAGTGCGACGAGATAGGGAAAGCAGTGTGAGAGCAAGTCAGCGAGAGACAGAGAGAGAGCAGTCAGAGAGAGAGAGAGCAGTCAGATAGAATCATAGAGCAGTAAGAGAAGAGGAAGAGGAAACGGTAATTTTGAAATTTTATTTGTAGGATTCTGTCGTTTGAAGAGGGTAACGGTAAAAATTGGAGAAGAAATTAGGGATTTCGTCTGAAATTGGGGAAAAACGGCGAAATGACCTGAAATTGGGGAAAAACGGCGAAATGACCGCTGCAGCAGGAGATATTTTCGAATTCAGACTCACGCGTGCGGAAAGAGGGTGCGGGACGCAGGAGCGACGCGGAAGGGGAACGCGGGACGCAGGACGCGCGGAATGAGGACTCTACGCGGGCGCGGGCGCGAAGCGTGCTCGGGCGCGGGCGCTGGCGCTGGCGTATGCGGGCGCGAAGCGTGCTCGGGCGCGGGCTCTGGCTCTGGCGTACGCGGGCGCGGGTGCGTACGCGTACGCGGGCGCGTGCGTACGCGGGCGCTGGCGTACGCGGGCGCGGGCGGGAAGCGTGCTGCGCGGGCGGGAAGCGTACTCGGGCACTGGCGCAGGACGCGGGCGACAGAGCAGGACGCTGGCAGAAAGGCTACGCGGGCGAGCGCAGGACGCGGGCGAGCGCAGGATGCGGGCGTAACGGCTACGCGGGCGGCGTGATGCGTACGCGGGACGCGGAACGCCTTCCCGTGCGCGTGCGGTGCGCGTGTGGGTGGAAAGAGTTGGATTTGGGCCCTTTTTGGAGATGGGCCTTAGAGGAGTTTAATGGATTGGGGGCCCTAGGCGATCGCCTAGTTCGCCTATAGGCAGGGCCGGGCCTGTCAACCACCAAGAAAGGAAATGACTACATCCTTGTGGTGGTGAATTGTTTCAGCAAGATGGCAATAATGATTCCATGCAAAAAGATGATCAATGCTGAGGGAACGACTAATTTATTCTTCCAACGTGTATTCATCCACTTCGGTTTGCCGCAAAGTATTATTAGTGATTGGGATAACATAATCTTAAGTCGATTTGGAAGACATTATGATGGACACAAAAGTGAACAGTTTACGACGTTTCACCCACAAATAGGTGGGCAGACAAAAGTCATAAATATGACCATTATTCAACTTCTACGAGGGTACAACCAACAAAGACTAAAAAGTTGGGATGAAAACTTGCCCTACATTCAATATTGCTATAATAGGGAATCACACAATTCCACAACAAAGTCTCCTTTCGAGATATGCTATAGGTTTATTCATTAATCACCGTTTGACATGTTATTTTCAGGAAAATGAGATTAACAAAGACGATAAGTCAGAAGAAGTGGATGCATTGAAGTTTATTCAGCGTATCCAACATATCCATCAGAAAGTCCAAGAAAATCTCCAGAGGGCTCAAGAAAAATATAAGGAGCATCATGATAAGCATCGAATTGAACACACTTTCCAGGTGAGTGATTTAATATGGTTGTATATTGGAAAGGCTCGATTACAAGGACGTAACAGAAAGTTGAAGCCACTACGCTATGGTCCATTCTGAATTCTAGAGTAATATGGTACAAATGCTTTCAAGTTGGACTTACTGGGGTATATGCAAATGTACTCAGTAACCAATGCAGAGAACGTCAAGCTCTTTAAGCCATCTCTAATTGATGAGCTAGAGGAATCACCATTATTACCAGCAATGCATGACTTGATCCCAAGTGAAGCGGTTTTAGAAGATTTGATTTTCAGGAAGAAAATGAGAATGACCCGATAGAGAGAACATGAATTCATTTGGATTTGTCCTAAAGGACAATATGCAAATCGAGCCAAGTGGTATTCTGCGGAGCAAGTGCGTCAAAAATTCTGCATCTCTCCAAAAAAATCTTTTGAGGGACCAAAAGCCTCTCGATGGGGGAGGTCTGATCCATAGAAGGATCAGTTGTGGTTTCGACTTGGGACTCAGTGATTACCTTAACTCAATTTGGCAATTTTCTTTAAATTTAAATTTGAATAAATTTGAATTCAAATTTGCGGTTAAATTCTTTTTAGACCCATACGTTGTTTAAATTTGAATCTATAATAAGTGTCTTCCGACAGTTAGAGACTGAAAATAATTTCCTTCAACCCTTACAGTCTAAAATTTCTTTAAAACAAGAAAGTGGTAGTTAGGCATCGGCACTTCTCTAGGACTTCCTACCAATTGTCTCTTAGACAACAACTTTTCTAGTCTACATACTGAACCCCATCAAGATTCTCTGTGTCTTCTCAAGACTCAACCAATTCATGTCCTTTAATTATGCAGTGACGATCATATCCTCAACGAACTTTGGAACACAGAGACTGACTGACTCAGGCAGCCTTAGTTCCCTCAACACTCTAGATACTCTTGTTTGTTTTCTTCATCAGTTCACCTCTTCTCCAGCAAGGCCATATTTCTGTTCAGATCACTGTAGTGGACAATGAATCATTGTCAGCCTAAACTCCGTAATCATCACCAAACAGTCACTAGATGATTCTCAGGAAACCCATTCAAATCTTTCAGACTTTGGCACGGTGACTACATTGGACATCAATAATTTCTCCGACACTGAAGAACACATGCAATGCACACAAAAACAAGTGAGCTGTTCTAGGAACTTTCTGTAATATTTAATTGGACTCAGTATTTATCTTTTGTCTCCACTTCGATTTGTAATTACTGAGTATTCGCTTGAAGCGGTGGAAGTAGGGGCAAAGGAGGCAGATTAGTGTTTGGACGAAATCAGGCTAAATTTGGGTTGTGGAGATGGGCGCTTGCTGGGTGTTTGGCATACAGTGGGAACAGGGGAATGACTGCACTGCAAAGACGCTGGAGAGATGGTTCTACCTGATTTTAGAGGATGTAGAGAAGGGAGGGAAGATTAGAGTAGAGAAAGAAAAGAGAGAAGATCTGAGAATCAATGAAGAGGAAGAGAGTGAAGAAGAAGAAGATGTTAGAGGAGGAAAAGCAGAAGTTGCATAAAAGAAGAGGGGTAGAAATAATTTTCAGTTTTCCATTGATAATCTTGTCGTTTTCCTCACAATCCCATGTGGATGCGTTTGGATGAGGGGTTACCTCGAGTGGAGGTCATCTTTGAACTGGGATTATCTTTATCTTATTTGGTAATTGCAGTGGTAAAGTAAAAGCTTACCATAAGGGTAAAAAATCTCATTTGGTAATTACAAGTAAGGGTAACCTGATATATTAATATTTTTTGAGAAATTTTATAAAACATAACTATTAAATAACATTCATGAAGTAAATCCTAATAATATAATTTATAATAATATTATTCATTTTTTATAAATTATTTTTCATAATTATAATTTAAAATGAACACTTGCATTCTAACATTAAAAAAATAAAAAAATAGTTTTTTGATATTATTATTTTAAATCCCAATAAATGAATAAAAAATATCAACATCTCCTCATAAAAAAATATAATTTTTATTTTTATATTATATGAATTTAATAAAAATATTAATTCTCATAAAATTGTTAATATGTCAGGTTACTCCTGCTTACAGTTACCCCTACTCAAGGGTAACCTTTTAAAATTTACCCCTTATCCAAATGCATCATGTTGAAAATATTGATACAATTTTAAAATAAACTTCAAACTCTTTTGGAGTTTTGAGACCTTATCGAAATTTGAATAAAATCACCCCTTAAAAATAGGAGATTTTGACAATTATGTTTCATAAAATTTTATTTTTATTTTTTATATTATATGAATTTAATAGAAATTATTAGTTCTTATAAAATTGTTAATATGTCATATTACCCCTTCTTACAGTTACTCCTACTCAGGGGTAACCCCGTGTAACTCCCGTAAAATTTACCCCTCATCAAAATGCATCATGTTGAAAATGTTGACATATTTTTAAAATAAACTTCCAATAGAATAAATTGCTAATTACTCCGAAAGAGATTACGATGAACTTCAAATTCTTTCGGAGTTTCGAGACCCTATTGAAATTTCGACAGAATCACTCCTTAAAAATGGGACATTTTGACAATTATATTCCATAAAATTTAATTTTTAACTTTTATATTATATAGATTTAACAAAAATTATTCTTATAAAATTGTTAATATGTCAGATTACCCTTGCTAACAGTTACCCCTACTCAAATATAACGCCGGATAACCCTTGTAAAATTTACCCCTTATCCAAATGTATCATGTTGAAAATGTTGACACATTTCTAAAATAAACTTTTAACATAATAAATTGTTAATTAGTCTGAAAGATATTATTATGAACCTCAAACTTTTTTTGAGTTTCGAGACCTTATCGAAATTTCGATAGAATCACCCCTTAAAAATAGGATATTTTGACAATTATGTTTCACAAAATTTTATTTATATTATTTATATTAGATAGATTTAATAAAAATATTAAATTTCATAAAATTGTTAATATATCAGTTTACTCATACTTGCAGTTACTCTTATACAAGGGTTGCATCATGTTGAAAATGTTGATACATTTTGAAAATATATAATTGATAAAGAGAGGAAGACAAGGGGTATTGAGGGGTAGAGTATTGTGAATTTTTAAATTTTTACCTTCACCTCTTTATTACGAAACGAGGGTAACAAGGGTTAAGGGAGGTTACCCCTTCTTACCTCCCATCCAAACACGGCCACAACATAGCAATAGAAATAAAAGAGGAAATAAAAATCGAAAAAGAAAAGAAAATAAATGAAGCAATTTATTTAGTCGACGGTTTCGCTAAATATGGGTCTCCGCGTCGGTGGTTTCACTGGCGTTAACAAGAAATGCCTGGGTTTACTTAAACTCCCATCTTATTTGTCCATATGTCTTCATCGTAATTCAATTACACATCTATTTGTACATCGCAGTCGTGCACTTGTGAGCACAACTATTATGACTTCTAATATATTTGCTATCAATTAAATTTAATCATATTTAAATCTGACCATTGCTCTTGAATTTTCTAGAGACAAAACTATTTTGTAGAGTATGCGACCGAAAAAAACTACTTTAATAAATTCTAATGATGTTACTCTCCACTTTTTCACCAATTTAATAAACCAATCTCAATACCCTCTTTTTTTTTTTATAGTTCATACGTAGATTTGGCAAATTTTGATCGAGTTTGAGTATTTGAAAATTGAATCAATTTGATAAATGACATGATCCAACCTACCAGTCTAATACATGACCCTGACTGATCCAACTTGAACCCATTTATAACTAGATAGACCCAATTCGGATCGAAAAATAAATGATCCCATTTATCCGATTATTGCCATGTCTAATAGGCACATGCAATCGTATGAAGTGTACCTTCATGTAAAGTGCATATTTTTCTATTTGTTTTGCTAGAAAAGTTTCCTTAGTTCAATAAATAGGTAAATCTGACCTAAACTAGGCCTGAAATAGTCTTGAACTGAATAAAACTCAATCCGAACTGAACCATCGCCGGATCATACATTCAACCCCATCCCCTTCTCTCTTTCCCTCTCTCTCTTAATACACCAATAATTGATTCAAACTCTTATACAACTTTATTCTCTTGAAATTATTTTTCACAAGTACGAATTCCCCACTATACTCAAAGTCGATTCCCTCATTTACTATCTTTTTAATACTCTAAATTTCTAACTAAGAAATTAATAGTCCTGCATCGATTAATGACTAAAATAAGGACCTTATAAGAGACGTCACTTTTATAGAAGGTTTAAGTAGCTAACAGAGCTTTGATAGGAAGTGTGGTACACAACCCGTATCATACATTACAGGAGGTGAGAATCCCTTTATTTTTTTCTATCTTAGTGGGTTTGATTGGGTTGATTCAGTTATATATCGAGTAAAGGGTGGATGAGTCGTATACTAATTTGGTTGGATCAAGGTCAAACCATTTGAATATGAATTTAAGCCAAAGTTGTGTATGGCCGTTGGAAGTGAACCCGAAACCCTTTTTTTTTTTCTCCATTGTCTCCTATAATTTCCCAAAAGCTAAAGAGCACAGAATAGAGGTCAATGCACAAAGTGCAGAGAGTAAAGATTAGAAGAAGAAATCAAAGTGCAAGACTAGTGTAAAGATCAAAGAGTTTGCCAATAGTAAAAAGAGTTGTGAATAGCCATGGTTTAGTAGGTTCACCAATTCATTAGAAAAGGTCAAAGACAATATAGCAATTTACACATTAACACAAAACAACTTGAATTTGCTAAGGTCTCAAACTCTCATGTAGTATCTAGGGAAACCCCTGCATAGAGTCCGCGAATTTAATTCTTTAACACATTTGAGTGAAACCCGATCTATCAAAATAAATAACTCTTCTGTGACTTTTTGTACAAAAACTTGATACTAAGATTTCCATTTAAATGACTCTTCAGCTATATAGTTGGTTGTGATATAAAGAGAACTATATGACGAGAGTGTCTTTAAGATTTTAATTTTATTCAAGACATCCTATCTCTTAATTTTAAAAATAAATAATTTGTACTTATCTAAATTCAATAGACCAAGATTGCATAACTTGACTCCTCAAATATGATTGAAGTTTTTACATGCTTCATATCCATTTAATCACCTATCTATTTGATCAACTCTTGCTAGCCTCTTGAATCATCCAAGTCCATTTGTCCTCACTTTAGTGAAATCACTGATATCATTCCGTACAGATGTGGGGCTATTCCATTATTTGAAAGCCTTCCTGTGGCCACACCTTTCTCAGTCTCCTTCTGGAACAGCTTTGAACGCTTAGGTCTGAATCTAAGAACAGTTTGGCCTCTTCTTGAGCCAAACTCTCACAAGTGCAAATGTGAAAGTGAAAAAGAAGCAGTGGATCAGAATCTTGTCTTCTACACTTCGAAATCAATTTCTATGTTTAATAGATTCCATATCTTCCCCGATCCGTCTACGACTCAAACACAACTAAAAACTAAAATCACCATACATGAATCCATTCAAGAAAGAAAAAATGGATGTGTTTAGAAAAGAAATGGTTCAGCTTCATAATAAACTTGTATTTCATTTAAATATCAATCACTTGATACAAAGATGCTATACAAAATTTCTAATCTCTACCATCTTCCATTTGATTAATCCAGTCTCTGGCCAACCTCTTCAGCCACAGCTCTAGAAACCCACAATCAAAACCAAAACAGAGAGAGGGAAAAGAGAAGAAAACTCTTTGTGGAGAGTGACTATGAGTCTTCTTCACTTTCATCATTGCTCTCCTCAGCAATGGTTTCCAACTTTGGAGCATTGGATAACTTCTGGGGTGAAATTAGAATGGCTGGTGCAATCTCAATCCATGTCTCTAGGAATCTTGTTTCCTTTGCCATTTTTCCCAAGGACCAAAGAGGTGTTTTTTTTCTACTGTTGAAAGAGCTATTGAAGGATCGTTTGGTGAGATAATGGGAAAAGAATGGAGCGTTGGAGAGGGCACTGTATAGGAAAGAAGTGATGGTGGAGGAAGAAAACAAACAAACAAAAAGAGTGTAAAAATAAGAAAAAGGAGGTTGTTTCTTGGTTGTTTCCACAACTAATCACAATAGAGATGCTAAAAATGGATCTAGACTTAGGTCTTCGGTTGATTTTGCTAAATAACACGGAAACGAGTGAAAGAAAGGGTCCACACTCCACTGACCACAATTCACCGTTCTCACTAGTTAGAACCTTTTTGTCTTCTCTTCTGTCTTTTCACAAGTCTCTTGTGCTATTGTCTAGTGTTTATATGATGTTTATAAGACCTAAATCCACCAAAATTCTTATAATATTTTAAAGTTCGAGCCAAAATGCATTTATAACCATATTTGCTTTATAAGGTGAAAGGATTTTTTTTTTTTCAAAAATTAGTTGTATACTAAATGTCAGCCATATCTAAAATAATTTTAATATCCAATTTAATATTTACAAAAAATGGCTAAAGATGATTTTTTTTTATTATCAAATTGAACAGCTTGGGCAAACTATGTTCCTCTATGTGAGAGGTTGATGATTCTACTTAGGGGTGTAAATGGATCCATATCCGGCCCATTTTGCCAGGATCCGGATCCAGCCCATTACATTATTGGACTGTCCAAATCCAGCCCATTTACACAGGATCCATTAAGATATAGATCTGGATAGTCCAATAGGCTTATTGGACAGTCCACGGCCCATTAAGGGTCCAATAAGCTTATTGAGCTCAATTTGACTGTGTAATAATCTTTAAACTTTATAATAGCTAAAAAATATTATTTAATTTGATAAAAATATTTTTTTATGAACTATGTATTAAAAAATTGACATTTTTAATATATTCATCAACATCCACATGAGTAATTAAAATTAATTCCTTTATTATTTTTTTTCTTATTGAGTATTTGTCTTTGACATTAAAAATTGTAAAACTAGTACAATATCATTTATCATTATAAAACTTAAAAATAATAAATCCACTTGTGAGAGACTGATAGAGTGACCACATCAGTGGTCAAGATCATCTTAGAGTCCGAAACACTAAAACAAAATAAATTGGGCTAAATACCCTTAATACAGAACAAATAAAAAAAATACATTTAAAATAAAATATCATATGTGGTCCACTTGTCGGTGATCTCTTTCGTAGACTTCCAAAATCAGACCTGAGAAAGCAAAAGTGAGAAAATGCATTAACAAAATATTGGAAATTCATATTCCTTGTTTCTATTCAAACATTTCACCTAATAATTCACTAACTCATGAATGCTATTGGGAAATAACAATAAAACATTTTAAAAAGGAGGAGGAGAAGATTCACTGTTTGTGGGTCCCACTTTCTCCTGGAGAATGGATCCAAAAGGAGAAGATGGAAGATAAATAATAATTCTCCGTCACTCAAGACCCCAAGCACATAGAAAGGATGGGCCAAAACATGGTAGTCATATTCAGGTAACTGATTAAGCTACTCGGTCAGAGATTTCTCAAATCTAATAGATTATGTCAATTTGATAACCAAATAGTTCTTCAGATGGATGCAATTATTTCAAGGAATCAAATGATAAAAACGATTCGAAATGACAAAGGGTACAATCAAAGCAAATCAAATGGAATAAAAATTGGGAGATGGCTACACTAGAACTGTATATGACAAGAATCCATCAACAATCGCATAGGAGGCTCAATATACCAGATTTCATAACTTGTAAAAAGAAAAAGAAAAAGGAAGCTTACAGTATCCTTGAAAAGGCAAATCGGTTCTCACTAAGAGTCCATTGATCCTCTGCACCTGAGGCATAGTAGTCATATACCATCTTCGGCAGCTTTTCCTTGGCAATGGCCTCATTCTCCATAACATTAGTGATCTCCATTTTTGCAGCAGACTATGAGCCCTTACCCCACACAATCTAAGATCAAATTTCAGAAATACATTGATCAACTTCTACTAAACTATAAACAACTAGGATGCAAATCTACAATCAAAATCATGTAATGATGAAGCAGGACCGATCCAAGTTCTGATAATAGAATATGTTTGCGCAAGAAAACATAAATACCAATCAAAGCCAACTATAAAATTTCAACGAAGAGGAAAGAGAAAAATCAGATGGTCTCAGATCAGAAGAGCAATAGCTACACATGCAGACACTGATAGACATATTTATGAAAGCAAAAATTGAGATGGAACTAACAGATATACAGTCAAATAGCTACACTGCATGACTTTTACAATCAGCTCCAATCAATTGAGTAATGACGAGTTATCATAATACCCATACCCGACATAAATAGATGCATGTGACTAGTTCTGCTAAACAGCACAAAAACAAAGAAACAGAGACCCTGATTTGAAAATCAAACAATACCCACATTATGTCATTTGAGGAACAAAAAATATATTAATTGATCTTTTCTTTTGAATTGAAAAAGTACAGATTAATTGGTCTTACCAAGAGAATCTTGGAGCAACTGTGTAAGTTTACTGTTCCTGTATGGGACGTGTGAATTCTTTTGGGCAAGAGCAGAGATCACATCCCCTAACGCTGCCAGGGATTTGTTTATGTGTTGTGCTTCCTTCAGTCTACCTCCAATGACCTCAGATTTGTCGACCCTTTCACTTCCAGCCAAGTCAACCAGATGCATAGATCCACGAATAATAGCACCAGATGTAACGTCTCTTCCTTGAACGTGAGCTGTTAGGCAACTGCAAACAACTCCATCAGTGTTCATATTAATTCTATCAAATGGAAAACTAAAGGATATGCATAGATTCCCAGGATTCAGTTATGAACTTCAGCTGATCATATAGGCCCATCGAGGGATAGACCTTGCCAAAGAATTTCCAGATAAGGAAAATCCTAACAGTAGATGGTTTGTCGTAGATGGTTAAGAAACACAGTCATCTTCAGATGTAAAACAAAAAAAGAAAAGAATAATAAAGATGGCCCGTCAAGTTATTTCTGGGATGAGCTACTAAAGAATAGGGGCTCATTGAATCATATGTCTAACCACTAAATGCTCCACATTTCAAACTAGAGCTCAAGAATACAATGCATATATTGGTTTAGAAGGATAAAAATTCTTCTGTCCAAGATAGTAGTTATCACCATCCAAGGATAATCATAAAGAATAGAGTGTGGAGATCATAATCACACCTATGGGAACGACTGCTACGATCATTCATGGCTATTGCACTCACTGCACGGTTCCTTTGCCCAATGTTCATCAGTTCAATGACATTTGAAGTTGATGCAACATGCACCAATCTGGCTTCTGGTACATTGAGGCCATTCTGAGAACTGTTACGAATTTCTAATGTGTCTACAAGTAAAGGATATTCTATATGCAAAAGTCGTAAATTGGAAAAACAGTACAGAAAAGATAATTATGCAAAGGATATCTTTTGTTAAGGCCATCCGAAGCAAGGAGATCCCTGACTTGCTCGTTATAAATCTCAAGCATCTGAACAGAAACATCATAACAAGAAGTTTCTCTTCGTTCTTCAGAGAGCTGAAATAAGTCACTCAATGCCCTGTAATTTACGCCTTGGCTATGCTCTGTAAGTTCGTTTGGTCCACTCTGGATTATTCAACCAAAGAAAACAATTTTTATTTGTGTGCTGCATTAAATGTGTCTCCAAGTAAAATTTACAAATGAATTCCCTAAATGATGTTGAAGCAAGGAAACATCAAATCAAGGAAAAAAAATTTCATGTGACTGCAGCGGTATTATTCAGTATATTCTTACCATCGTGTAAGTTTTCCCTGATCCTGTTTGGCCGTATGCAAATATACATACATTATAGCCATCAAGAACAGATCTGATGAGGGGCTCAGTATCTGTAAAGACCTCCTCTGAAATATAAAGCAAAAGTATAAGGTGCTAAAAAAAATCTTAATAAGGACATTTGAAAATCATAATGGGGTACCCTGAGCAACCTTGGGTTGCAAATGGGCCAAACACTTTGTTGAAGTTGAATGATCTACGTCCTTCTTTTCCATATTTTGAAGGTGTGATAATTGTAATGCTGCCTTCATCTATGTGGGCCACATAGATGGAAGCGAAGTGGCTAGACCCTGATGCCACATTCGATTGGAAATTGGAATCCATTGAGTAGAGGCACACAATCAGAGGGTGTGAATTTCCAGCCCCAGAAATGAAAAATAGTAGCCAGGATACTATTTTCAGCCTTCTTTTCATCCCAAATAATCAACAACACGAAGTTCCCAACTGGCTTGGACTACTTTTCAATCTGCTTCAGTATCCAAAGTCACCCTAAGATTGAAATCTAATCCAATCCACTTGAAGATATAAATACAGTCTAAAATCAAATCCATCACAAACAACAGAAAACATTCACTCTAAGACATTTGTATTAAAGACCATATGAGATTTAACAGGCTCCACACAAGATGATTGAAAATCTGCTCTAACCCAACATGGGAACCATAACAGACATTCAATTTACATATTATGCTCTGATAAAGCACACAAGAAAAGGAAAAGAGAGCTTGCACCCACATGTCGAAACAGAAAGAAACACACCCCAAGTAGAGCAGAACTCAAGAAGAGACTTACCTTAAGATGCAAAAGTAGTCCACTACCTTAACATCAGTTATTGTTGAGATGCAAAAGTAGAGGCATCAATGTCATCCACAGCACTGCAATATCAAAAAAGATCGTGTAAGTCAAACATAAGAAAAACTATAAAATGAATTGACATTGATCGGTAAAATTTATTTAAAACTTAAAGGATTACCACTCATCATTGGTAGTCCATGTAGAACCCGAACTCAAATTACTATCATCAACTTCAAGCGAGCCCAACTCCCTTTCACCTAATATAACATAAGAAATATAATTGATGTCACATGCTCCTATGAAATAAATTGAAAGCAAGGAAACAAATTAAAATAAGCAATAAAAATACCTTGCATGGTATTCCGCAACCAATCTTGGCCACACACTAACGATTCAACAGTTTTTGGACACATAGAGCTGCGATACTGGTCAAGAAATCTACCTCCAGCACTAAAAGCAGATTCTGATGCAACAGTCGATATTGGAATCGCTAGAATATCACGAGCCATCTTTGCAAGAATAGGGTACTTGGGAGCATTACTTTTCCACCATTGCAGCACATCAAATTCATCGGAACTCAGAAAGTTGGGTTCCTCCAAATATAGATCTAGATCTGATTTATGAGCAGAACTTGAGCTTTCAGCAAGAAACTTCTCAAACCTTTTCACCCGTTTTGTTCCATCTAATGTTGGTGATCCACTACTAACATCTTGCCTAATGCATTGTCTTTTTGCACTATTATCTGGTGATTGAGCCTCATACTCTTTATGAAGATTCTTAATATCACATAAAATCTGACTTATTTGATCCTTCGCAAAATCAGCCCCAAAAATCTTTGGATAATAAAATTCCAACAATTTCAGCTTATACCGAGGATCCAAGAATTGTGCAATCGCAAGAGCTAGACTACAAATGTCCCAATATTTTTCAAACTTGCCCATCATCTTATCCACTATAGGGGCAACAACATCGTCATCAACCATAGAATTTTCATATAAATGTAACCGAATATCACAAACTTCTTCAAAAAATAAATTCGAGGTGGAATATTTAGAACCAGAAAACACATTTGTAGCTTGATAAAATGGTTCTAAAAGCTTACAAATTTTTTCAGCTTTCTCCCACTCACTCCGAGATGGCGCTCCCACTTTCTCTTTATAGTTGACATCATAATGTTCCAAACGTTGGAATGCATCTTTGTACTGTAAGGCCACAACTAACATTTTATATGTGGAGTTCCACCTTGTAGGGACATCCATGATCAACTTCCTTTTAGAGTTTATTTTAGCATGGCTACAAATGTCATCGAATGTTTTCAACCTTGATTGTGATCCATTGACATATTTGACGCTTTCACGAATCATATCAACATCCTTATTTATTAGCCGCATGCCTTCTTGGACTATTAAATTTAAAATATGTGCACAACAACGCACATGAAATAATCTACCATCAAGCACTAAGCTCCCTCTCATCTTCTGAACAAGCTTTGTAACCAAAGAATCATTTACTCTATGATTATCGACTGTTACTGCAAATACTTTCCGGTCGATTTTCCAGTCTAACATACTCTTGAAAATAGAACTGAACAAGTTATCTCCACTATGAGGAACTTGTTCTACTTTGAAATTGAGTATTCTTTTTTGCAAATTCCATTCGGCATCTATGTAGTGTGCCGTCAAACAACTATAGCCTAGGGTTTGGATCGATGTCCACATATCAGTGGTAAGGCTAATACGACTAGTGAGGGAATCCAACTCACTACATAACTTTCTTTTCATTTCTTCATACAAACCCGTACAAATTCCCTGGATGGTAGTCCTTGAGACAAACTTAAATTGGGGTTGAAGATTCTTCACAAAGTTTATAAACCCTTTGTGTTCAACAATTGAAAAAGGATACTCATGCAAAATTATCATCTTTGCAAGATCCTCTACACTACGTTGTTGATCAAATTAAAAATCACCACACACTACTTCATTGAGGCTACCAGATTGTGTCGGATCATATTTTTTACAAAAAGGTAAGTGGCGCCACAAGTGGGAAGTTCCACTAGTACTCGATCCAGTAAATAGTTTACCACAATGATTACATATTGCATTTCTAACTCCATCTATCTCTGCATAATGAAAATCCTTCCAAATAGTAGATGTCTTCCTCCTATGTACAACATGTTTTGGTCTAGAAGCATTTGATGCCGCATCTAACTCATTCTCTTCAATGAAGTCATTCCTCTCATTAGAAGTAGACATTGTACTGCATAAAAAGTAATAACTTAATAAATTTCATTACTTGTTAACAACCATTTTGCATATACCCATAATTTATAATAATTTATTATTAACAATTATCTAAAAAATAAAATATAACTTATCATTTAGCATTTCATGGACCATGATTAATACAAGGTATAAGGCTTTTATACAAGGTTAATCATTGTAAAGTCCACTAGTTGGATGGTCATGATTCACCCATTACCCATCAGATGGCCCACCAGATTCAATCATTCTTAGGATGGTAGAATTCGATGTTAGACTACATTTTTTGCATGCAGCTACATTTTGGCATCAACACTGTCAATCATGGCTATAATTAGTAAGAAATTATTATTGTAGTCTACAAATTGTAGATTCAGATCACATAAGTGTTAGATAGGTAATCGGCATTCGATAAATTTTAAATGATCCAAACTATTCGATGTTATTTAACTCATTGATTGGATTGATATCTAAACTACTTTTTCTTTGGATAATATGGGTATCCTCACCCCATACTGGAGGTGAGATTAATTCCACAGATATACAAAACTGTCCGCAAGCCTTGTGCATAGGGAAAGCCCTGGAGGAGTTGAACTCAAGACCTCTACTCAATCCTAGAAATTTAGACTAACTGAGCTACCCATTCCAACACCTGTCTCCCATTCCAACACCCATGCTTATACCCATGAAGTTTTGGTCCCGTTGAAAATACCAGCAAAATCATTAATTTGGCAAATTCTGAAATTAAAAAATTTTGGAACCTGGGAATTGCAATAGTGTAAAAAATAGTATCAATGCTTACAATAACACGGGGCGCGCTTGCCAATCCACTTGTAGCCCTTTTCTCTTTTAACAGTGCAGCACGTTTCTGATCTCGCACCTACAAAATGCAAAACCAAGAGTAAAAGTGAGAGCATAAGGGATAAAAATTATTTAATGAAATAAAACTAAATGAACTACATGTTGACAGTTGTAAGTACACAGGCAGCTTTTTACCCAGATTTGTAAATAATGTGTTTCAAGTTGCACCTAAAACACATTGAACATCAATTTAGCGAGGAGAAATGGTAAAACAATGTCCCACCAATGTTTTCTAATCTCTCTACACTACCAAATGCCTGGAGGAAATGATGATCATTTCACAGTACATCCAATCCACCAGAAATATGGAGCACATCCAGTTCAAAAAAATCCCCTAATTAATTCATTACCTCACACAAAATCAGCAACGATACAGAAAAGAAAATGGGCTTTGATGTACATTCTTAAGCCACATATTTTTTACACTATTTACCTGAGTATTTAATCTAAAAATGAAGGTAACAACATGGATTTCTAATAAAACCCCAACTTACAGCAGAGATCTGAGTCCTCCAGTCGATTAATCTGGATGCCGGTGGAAGAAACCAAAGAGATCTGATGTTGGGTTGATTCTGCCTGTGCTGCCTTCTTCTACCTGCGAACAGCAAGCTGTTCTGGGTTTCTGCAATTGCTTGGACTCTGTGAGCTGCCCCTCGAAGATCTACTGGCTGGGTTTGATTTGTTAGAAGATCTGCACGGCTTGCTCACCAGTCGGTGAAACCCTTTGTGCATTCGGTCTCTTCCCTCCCAGATCTGAGTGAAACCGCGTGTTTCGCTGCTCCTAATCTGACAACCGATGCGGCTGGATCTGCTAGCTGTAACGAACAGTGCAGCCCTCTGATCCGCCACTGCTTCTCTGTAGAGAGAGACCAGAGAGAGATCGAGAAAGAGACAAAGACCCAGAAAGGGAGAGACTCACAGAAGAGAGCAAAGATCAAGGGAGAGCAGCAAAAGAGGCGAGAGAGAGACCGAGGCGAGAGAGAGATCGAGAGAGAGCAGCGGCAAGAGAGCAGCGGCGACAAGCATATCCTTCGATTTCCTTCGATTTCCTTTTGATACGCTTATGTCGTGCGTAGGGAAAGTTAACATATCAATGTTTCGGACCGTCCATTGGACCGTCCATGGACGGTCCGCGACCGGCCCATTATGTTAATGGATATTTGGATCCGATCCCAGAGTCCTTATTGGATACTAGGATCCATATCGCAAATGGACTCTTGGATCTGGGCTGGATAGTCCACGGGCCGGATCCAGATCCATTTACACCCCTAATTCTACTCTTAAAATTTTGCAGAGTAGTGTACCCATAAGCAATCCATCCGTCCTACTTCAAAACTCCAAATAAAGAATCTGTACGGCACGTGCCACAAAAATGTTCACATGTATCAAATGGGATTTGGGGCCTTTTCAACTGGTCAATGTAAAAAATCAACTCATTCATAAATTCGATGATATCTAGATCACAATGTTCAACCACACATGGTTATTTAAAACTTGATACAACAATGTTTTAACACATTAAAACATTAGCCCCGATGTGGTTGCAACGCACTACCCATTTAGGAGGGAGATATATTTCGCAAGATATTAGATGTTATGATTGTAAACACTCAGCACCTTGTCCTTGTCATGGAGTGGTGATGATGTAGTGACTCAACTCTTATTTTTCCTTAATTTTAAATTAATGGACTGAGTTTACATGTGTGGGAAGTGTTTGAGGGTCTTGCATGGGTTCCGGTTGTTGGACACTTGTCGCAAGTGTCTAGAGCTGGAATACATGAGTGGAAAAAGATTATGAAATAAGACAAAGAATAAATTTGTGTGGTTGTCAATGCGAACGAACCAAACCCTAGGTTCGGCCGGCAGTGTACCGATGACAAGCATCGGTTGGACCTTTAGAGAACAGATTTTGGCAGAAGCCAACTAGAGAATTGGAGGTCTGTCGGTCCGATCAGCAGAGGTCAATTACATGAGTCACTTTCAGGGTTCCTTTTGGTCTGACCGACAAGATTCGTCGATCCGACCTTCAGAGAGCAGTAGGGGGAACAGTTTGTGCATTGTCAGTTTGATCGACAGTGGCGTTGGTTCAACAGATGTCTCGACTTAAGTCTAGGTATTTAAACCCCATTTGTTGCGAAATCTCAGTTTATCTTCATCTATTCTCTCATTTTCCATGAGAACTTGTTTCATCCATACCAAGACCCCTTTCCCCCCTTTTCCCTCACCTTGCATGTGTGTGGATTGGATCAAGCTCTCGTCCAAAGCCCCTTTGTTAGTGTTTTTCTCCCAAAGAACGTAATGTGTGCTATTTAGCATGAGAACTAAGTGGAATGGAGGTTGAAAAGAACAATGGGGGCTTGGAATCTAAAAGGCAGTACGAGGAAGGAGAAAAAAATGTTGTTTGGGTTTGCATTAAGCAAGGGTTGAACCTAAATTGAGCTAGGACCTTAAGAGGAGAGATGAAAATCTAGAAAATGTTGAGTTGGGGTTCTAGGGTGAATAAAAATTGGGAATTTGTTAGGGGTTGGATTTGTATGACCTAAGTTAGGGTTAAACCTTGGTTAGAATTTGGGGGTTTTGCTAATGGAGTCTGTTGAGACATGAAAAATGATATTTTTACCCATGTTATCTAGATTAGTTTAGCATTCGTTTTAATGTATATTAGATGCATTTAATGTTATTTTTAGTTTTGTAGAGAAAAATTGGAGAAAAGGAAATCAACCTAAAACCTGGAATTGCAAGTATTGAGCTTAAATTGGATGATTTGGAATTCTGGTAATTATTTCACCATTTTAGGCATATAATTGTAAATTGGTTAGTCTTGATCCATTTATGAGAGTCTAGCTTAGTCCAATAATTTTTAAAGAAGTGGTGAATTAATTATTAGATTCCAAGAAATTGAAGATTGGATAAAACTTGCTGAAGTCTAAAGAAGATACAAGTCCATGGGCTAGAGATCCACTAAAATTGGGCCAAGCTAAGCTTCACAAGCCATCATTGGGCCAGGCCACAAGCAATTCATGTGTATATCAAAATGGGCCAGGCCAATGTGCACTTCAAGTCCAACAATGGTCGAAGCCTCAAGCTCAAGTTCAAGGTCTGCTGGAGGCCCATGTGCTCATTTATAGGTCCAAAATCCAAGTCCATAACCCATTTACACGCCCAAAGCCATGTTCATCTCCTTGTCATCCACAACATCCATTCTCCATCTTAAATCCTGACCAGTCATCTCATGCATCAAAATTAGGTCAAACCTAGAGCTACCTTTCCATATCCATTGCATACATCCATCATCTTAGATCTAGGCCATCCATTCCATCCATCATCTAGATTACAATAGAATTTTAACCCTCCATACATTATCATATCATCTTCATCATTCATCTCATCCATCCATTAGTAGTCCATTAGATTTAGGCACGGGTAGAAAAATTGTCTGGACCGAGATTTTGGCTAAGATTTGTTCTCTCTTCTTAACTTTTTTTTTGAAAATCTCGGTGGTTTTTTTTTTTGGGGAAAAAATTCATTTAAAAAAAATAAAAAGGTCT
Organism: Chimonanthus salicifolius; assembly: GCA_013350335.1. Taxonomy (NCBI): domain Eukaryota; kingdom Viridiplantae; phylum Streptophyta; class Magnoliopsida; order Laurales; family Calycanthaceae; genus Chimonanthus; species Chimonanthus salicifolius. Next base: position 47,620,020 of record CM023537.1, on the reverse strand, counting down.
ATTTTAAAAAAAATAAAAAAATATAAATATCGGCTGATATTTGAAATATCGGCCAATATTCGCCCGTATCTGACGAATATCGGCCAAGATATAGACCGGGCCCACAACCGATATTTGTTTTTTTTTTTTTTTAAAGAAACTGGTCGATATTCGGCCGAATCTTTTTTTATCCGGCTGATACGTTTATACCCCTGGATTTAGGTCCATTTTCATCATGGCCAATCTTCCATAAAACCCTAGATCTAGATTAACTTGGAACCCAAGCCACCTCCTCCTATCCCTTCAAATTTTACACATGATATACACCTCATCACCTAATCCATCTCCACCATATTCGAATTTGTCATCTTGTAACGCCCCGCCCTTTTTCACTAGCCGAAAATCAGAGTATATTTTTTTTTTTAAAATAAAGAGTAAGAGAGAGCGGGTAACGTCACGACGCGAGCTAAGTCCGAGTTTTCAAAATCTGACCCTTAATTGGCCACCAATACATGTACTTGGACCAAGTCTACTAAAACAGTTCACACGCTTACAAATATTTGCGGAATATACATATGGATAAGATTTCATCCATAACCATGACATCAATATTAAGCAAGGAAGTCAATCACATAAAATTTACTGAAGTTTAAATATCCAAATATATCGTCAAACCATAGCAAAATAAACTAAGTTATTACAATCCCAAAATGCCAATTACCTCAATAAATTGTTCCAAAATCAATTAAGTAAAATAATCATAAAACTAACCAAGCTCCAAAGCTTAGCTTCCTTCACGTTCCATGTCCTTTCCATTTCCTGTTCCATCATCTAAAGGGTAGAAGTAGGGCGTTAGTCAACGAGCCCAGTAGGAATTCCAAATAGGGTTATATACACATATGATCAACATAAAAAAAAAAAGAATAAGTACATCATATCAAAACTGTAAACATATCATAGTACCAAAAACAGCGTATGATAAACATATCCAAATCATGCTAACGTATGTGTCATGTCATGGGTGTCATATGCCAATGATCCCTCACCCAATCTCCATATCCAACACCATACAAATCATAACAACAATTTCCTTGATATAATGAAACCATATCAAAGTGTTCCCTTGCCCATTTACGTCCGTAGTGTTTTGTGACGGCACCACCAGGTCACTGTTATACCTCCCCACGTGTGTTAATCGGAATTACTGATGGAACGTGGACTCCTCCCTCTGCTCAGGTTTGGACTGGTTACCCCGGAGCTCCTTAGCCCAACTTACGCTTTACCCCTATCTAGCAATCTCGGACAAGGCCAACATATCAATGGTTCACATAGCTTCTTCCAAGCTAGTTTTCAAGCCCCAAGTCATGTCCAGACTGCTCATAACTTGACTTGCTGTCCCATATACTTCCTCCCATGCCATGCATGAGATCATGAATGCAATCATGTTTTTTCATTTCAAATCACTTGTTACCATCGAAAACAGTTCATACACATATACATTTCATAAATCAAAATAAGTCATCATGTTGGGAAATACAAAATCAGTAACACAAATATATATAAGATCCACATGTATTTCAATAAGGTAGGAATCCTACCAAATCCCAGCATAATATCCTTGCTGTTTTGTGACGTGACGTGCAACGATTACGTCAAAACCAATCGTACACCCATTTGCGAAATCTTTTTACCTTATTGAATTCAATCGTATACAATAATCAATTTAGTTATCCATTTAATTTAAATCATCACTTACATCCTTCCAGATAGATTGAGGTATCTGGAAACATCATATAAAATCAACTTTTCATTTCAGTCGACTGAATCAGGGATTCAGTCGACTGAATCACGCTCAGCTACAGTTCTCTGCCTTACCGCAGACTTTCAGTCGTCTAAAACCCAACTCAGTACTGTGTATTCCTTGATTCACTACTTTTCAGTCGACTGAATCACAGATTCAGTCGCCTGACACTGAGTCAAACCCTTTGTATTCTCGGTCAATCTTCTTCAAGTTGACTGAATCACAGATTCAGTCGGCTGACTTTGGATCAGATTGACTGTGTATTCGGCCAGTATAGATTCAGTCGGCTGAATCCTCAACCAATAATTTTCGTGTTTGATAAGTAATCATTCAATCGACTAGATTCAGTCGGCTGAAACACGCCAGATCCTTTTTCTTATTTGTTACGTCTGTGTTCAGTTGACTGAATCCCAGATTCAATCGGCTGAAACACCAATAAACCTTATATATTTTACTCCTGTTCATGTTCAGTCGACTGAATCGGCTGAAACTCCCAGAAACTTATTTCTGATCCAGCCTCTACTAGTTTAGTCGACTGAATCCCTGATTCAGTCGACTGACTGTTTGTCAGTCTTCTTTGTTTGTATATTTCGCCTAACCCTTCCTCATGGAATCCATTCCTTATTATTTTTAAACACAAATAAAACCATTCATATCACTCTTAGTGAGTTTACTCTGTTGTCTAGCCAAAGCTAGAATATTTTCATAACTATACAATCTTTGTGTTGACACATAGATTCGAATGTCACATTTCTTTCGTTTCAAATTGAAACTAATCCTTAAATGGATTTTCATCCTATGGCCTTAATACATTTTGGCCATTCCATTTCATTCATTATGGAATCTATAGATTCGGCCACAACATGGTCAAAACTATGGATTACTCTTAATCTTAATTCTATATTATTCTCATACTTAAAACATACCTTTTCCCCGACTCCTTTTTCTTTTGGTTTGTTTTCTTCCTTCCTTAGACCTTCCTCTTCCTTCCTTTGCTCTTCATAATTTCTCTAAGTGTCAGAATGTAAATGGGAGAGAGAGAGAGAGAGAAGAAAAAGATAGAAATCTTCTTGCTCTAGAGAGAGTGGTCAGCCAAGGGGTGTGAAGTGCCCCTTGGTTGGTGTCTTTTATGAAAGAACCCAAGTCCTTTCATCTCCTCCCTTTATGATTTGTCTACCCCATGTGTCCCTTGGTTTAACCAAGGAGACCCTTGGCTAAAACCAAGGCATTCCTTTGACTTCCAACGTGTGTACCTTGAGTTCCATCCATTGAGATGGCAACCCTCCATCTCCCACCTAACTCATTAAGAAGTCTCCTCAACTTCCATCTTAACTCATCTCCAACTCAAACCTTATTCACTCAATTGAACTCATTCATTTGGACTCACTTAACTCAAGCAACTTTAATTCTCAACACTTGTACTCAATTTAATTTGAACTCAATTGAGCTCACTCATGGTTGACCAAGTCAACCATGACCTAGCCAACCATGCATGTGGTGACATGGCACGTGGTTCCCATCCTTGCCATGTCACTTACATGCCACCTCATTGGATGAGATGGACTCAATGCATTGGGCCTTAATTGAATAGTTGACCCAATTATATTAATCTTACCTATTTACCTTCAAATCAGTTCATCTATGACCCATTGGGTCCCAATTGGGTAATTGAACCATTTAATTACATTTACCCAATTATTTCCAAATCAAATCCTATCCATGATCCATTGGATCTTAATTGGGTAATTGACCCAACTCCTTACCCATCTAAGATCCAATTCAATTATTTAACTATCAAATACCATTAATTCACAATTAAATAGACCATTCCAATATATAATCATGAAATGAAAATCCGGGGTGTTACACATCTCATCTGCACCTCCACACGATTTTAGCACTCAAATCTCTCCATGCACTTAGACCAAAACCCATCCAGATTCATTCCCAAGATCCCAAAACACCTCATCATCCCAATCTTTCCACTCCACACGATTTTCCCATATCTTGTCCACTTTATTCGAAATCCCTATGTGGTCAAACCTCCACATCATTGATTTCATCTCATCCATTCATTCACTCCAACTTTAAATCACATCCATTCATTGCATTGCATTGCATTAAAACCCTAAACACATGCAAAATTCGCCCATGCCCTAACTTCTCTCCTAAATCCCAATTTTCTCTCATCCCTTGCTTAGCCACCAAGCCAACCTCAATCTCAAGCCACCCAAATTCGAGTATGCCTATAAACCCTAACCTTTTAACTTCAAATCTCATCCATCCACCTTAAAGTGAGATCCAACCTTAGCCCTCCATTAATAACTTAAACCAGATTTAATCCCAACCATCTATTCATTCCTAGAGCCTATAAATAGATCACTTGGCACAACATGAAATTTAAATTTGACCTGGAGCTTAAGAGGACCAAAGGTCGGGGAGAAAAGACAAGAAGACATAAACATTTTATTTTCGAATTTTACAAGTGAGAGTCGTAAATTTTCATTTTATTTTGTCTTTCTTGTACTTAATTTATGATTGCCTCTACTGAATTCTTCCATGAAATAAATACAAAGCATTCCTTTAGAACCCTGAAACATTTATTTTTCAGATCTCCTTGATGATTATTTAGAAATTTGTATTCTTTATTTAGTTAATTTGACATGAAATAGTTAGGACTTAAGTTGTAAATGATGAATCTAAGTTACTAAGGCCCGATTATTAAACTGAAGTTTATAAATTCCTAACTTTGATAATGGACATGAATTGATGTTCGGACTTTTACGCGGATGTCAGATATAGGTTTTGTATTTGTGTACACATTTTGGGTGATGAACAGTCTATTCTAACAACCACCCTTTACATTCTGTACTTTTAAATTCTGTAATTTACTTTACTTGCAATTTTATTTTCAGTCTTTTATTATGTTAGTTTCTTTGTTTGTTTGTTGTATTTTAAATGTTCAATTTATTATTGTATGTTCATGTAATTTTTTTGTATTAAAAAATTCACTCTCTCAAGATTCACCTAACTAAGGTTGGAGATATGATATTTTGAACTTAAAACATGTGATTTTGAATTAAGACGAGACTACATATTCATGTTTCACCAATTTAATAAAAAGAAGATGGATTTGATTTTCTACTTGTTAAATTCATAAGTTAGATAATAGTGGTGTTAACGTTGGTTTTCGAAGACCTAAATTAAAATTGTAACTCCATGTATTTGATTTCTTATAATCACATCTTTTTAAGGTACCTATTTAATTTTAAGCATACATTTTGTGGATTTCCGATGGGTTTGACCTCGCACTCATATTGCTATACTATTAAATGGTTCGTGCGCTTACGAGATTTATAAATTTAAATTTTCACATCAACAGAGCCTTTTAGTGGGCTTAATCAATGAACTTATGCATATCTTTCTTTTAAGATGAGGAATCCAAACGCCCCTCCTGAATTTTCAAGGTGTCCCACCTAATTAATCCTTGGGGCATGTGTAAACCTCCCAATCCGCAAACGCTAAGTACAATACTAAGGGGAGTTGTCCTTTTTGTGTTGAGCGGAGCTTGATCCCAAGACCTCCCATAAGCAAGGGTGACTTGTGATCCAATCTGTGACCCTTGACCCATTCCATGTTTCAATTGACTTGATTCATCTCCCAACCCATGACCCAACTAATTCAACCCTTGTCTCATGTTCAACTTAACTCAACCGAAGAACCAATTCACGACTTAAGACCTAGTTGATGGCAAACCTTACCAATCATAATTGAACCCAATCTGTATCCCATGCCTACTCATTGCTCGATCAATGAATGAAGCTAGTTTGAGCTAATTTATGAATTTCTTGATAATATTGAGGTAGCTTATGTCAAGATTTAAAGCAATTGTGCTCTTTATTATATAATTATTATCATTTAAGTAAAATATAATTTGAATCAAATATATAATGTATATAATTGTTATTATATTATTTTGATTATTATAATAGTTATTTTAATTATAATCATCACAATCATCATTTAAAATTAGGTATTAATGAGTAATAACATGCATCTTACTCATCTAACAATTGAAAGAAATTATTTATAAATTATTATAGAAATATTTTATTGTGTAATACCTTGACCCCTAATTAGAACTAATAGCGCAATTATGAGTTATTAATGATGATTTGTGCTCTGTTAATCAAGAGGATTACAGAGTGGGCTTTCTGAAAAGTCCAAGTTTGACTCGATCCGAGTTCGGGAACCCATTGATTGGACTCATTAGTGTATAATGGAACAATCGTACATATCTGAACTTTCTCCAATCGTAAATATACAGAGATATCCAGTACTCAATCTATGATATAATCAACCTTTTCATGTTTTCATATTTCCAAAACACTAAGTGTAAGACACTCAATTTAAAGTGTTCAACGTGGTTTTCCAATTATTTTATATTTTTATTTTTATTTTAATTTAAAATTAAGAATTTATATAATTTAATATATCAATTTGATTAGTTTGATAATATCTATAATAAATTATTTAATCATCATTTTAATTAAAAAAACTGATCTCATCCTTTAACATAAGGTATTAAAAAATTAAATTTAAATGATTAGACATACGCTATTAACGCAAAGTAACCAATAATTTTAAATTCAGGGTTCAAGCTATGAACTTTAACATAAGGTAATAAAGAATTAAATTTAAATGATTAGACATATGATGTTAATGCAAAGTAATAAATAATTTTAAATTCAGGGGTATTTTTTTTTTTTAATTTATGTGTGGGAAATCGCGGGATGCCAAGCGTAAAACTCCCACGGTTGAGCCTAATAGCCCTGGGGCACACCAAGGTTAGGCCATGGGGGCTCGAACACGCAACCTCCTACTTCTTGAGGCGGGTGTGACACCCCTCCCTCTAACCACAATCATTAGAGTAAGATAACAAGAATATTTAGTGGAGAGGGAGGCGAGCGTCACGACGCGGGCCAAGTCCAAGTCCGAAAACCCGATACTTGACTGACCCAATTAGAGTGTGCATGATAACATTTGCACACACTCTGATAATCTGCGGAAATTTAAACGTTTTATAATATTGTATGGATAGGCAAACACAACTCATAGCAAGATAAGGAAATTCCCAAGGGATTATACATCAAGTCAAATACAAATAAACTTCAATTACTTGAATCCAAAACATAAATATTACGTTCCCCATAATTAAATTAACATCCTTAAAACAAATTACATCATTCTCATCTTTCTCAAAATACAAGAATAACACTAAGTCCTCCGGACTTTCTTCTTCGCTCTCCGTTTCGTCCATGCTCAGCCCTCACTTGGCCCGACGCCATCTACACCTTCCAAAACTTGTATACAAATCTGGAGGGGGAATTTATGTAACACCCCGGATTTTTCAATGCCTAAGAAAATTGGATTTGTCTATTTAAATTGTTCAATTAGTTGAATTTAAGATTTATGGATGGAATGGACTTTAGATGGGTAAGAATTGGGTCAATAGCCCAATTATGATCCAATGGATCAAGGAGAGAATTCGGGTTGGAAATAATTGGGTTTGTGTGATTAAATGGGTCAACTACCTAATTGGGACCCAATGGGTCATAGATGAGCTAATTAGAAGTAAATGGGTAAGGTTTGATAATTGGATCAAATAACCAATTAAGATCCAAGGCATGAGATCCACCTCATCAAGTGAGGTGGCATGTATGTGACATGGCTAAGTGGGACCCCAAGTGCCATGTGACCAAATGAGTTCAAGTTTAATTACGGCGTGGCTGAATTAAATTGGATTAAGTTCAATTGGATGAGTTCAAAATGGAATCAAGGAATTGAGTTAATGAATGAGTACAAATCTTGAGTTTAAAAGAATTAAAAGTATTTGAGTTAAGGTGAGTTGAATGGGAAGTTGATGAGACTTCCATCTTAAGTGAGTTAGGAGGGTAGACGGAGAGTTTCATCTCATTAGACCAAACCCAAGGTGTACACGATTGGGGAGCTCAAAGGTTGTCTTGGTGTTAGCCAAGGGGTGTCTTGGGTAAGCCAAGGGACACCTTGGTGAGAGGAAACCATTAAGGAAGGGAAGTGAGAAGGCTTGTGGTTGTTACAAGGACACTAACCCAAGGGGCACACTCCAACCCTTTGGCCGAATTCCATCTTAAGAAACAAAGAAATTTTCATCTCTCTCCCTCTCTCTCTCTCTCTCTCCCTCTCTCAACTACACTTGTGGCCGAAACCCATCTCTTGCATTCAAAGGGATTTACATTTTCCCCAATCTCTCTCTCTCTCCATCTCTACACGATTACCTTGGAGAAACTGAAGAACAAGGACTAAGGAAGGAGAAGGACTAAGGAGCAAAGACACAACAAAAGAAATGAGGAGACATGTAAAGGTATGTTCTATCGTTATTTTAGATGGGAATGTGATTAAGAAATTCATGGACTTGGTCATGGGTGGCTGAATCCATGGATTCCAAGAATGGTTGGAATAAGTGGTCAAACCGTCGAATGATCATAGAATCGGTATCCATTCAAGGAATGGATAGGTATTGAGGACCAACAACCAAAGGGATTGAATGTAGAATTATGTTTGATGACATGGGAATGAATGAACTAAGGGAATCCATAGATTTGGCCATAGTTTGGCCGAACCTATGGATTCTATGTATTGATTTGAAATCGATGAACAAAGTGTTATGGGTCATGAACTGTAAAATCCATTCAAAGAATGGTTAAATGATTGAAAAAAAACGGCAAGGTGATGTTCAATTTACAATATGAAACAAGATTGAAAGATTAATGGACAAGACCCTAACTTTGGTTAGTGGGTGGAGTATGTCCACTCATTTTTATGTATAAATGATTTAATACATGTTTAAAATGGATAAGGGGAGATTTCATGAAGAAAAAAGTGTAGAAACATGCAAACAAGCACGGGTTAAAGTGTCTGCTGGACGGGTTTCTATCGTCTGCGGGACTCGTTTCTACCGTCCGCTGACGGGTAACAGACATGGATAGGATCTTGTCTGCGGACGGATTTATATTGTTCGCGGGATAGGTTTCGATCGTCCGCGGATGGGTTACAGACATGGATATAGTATTGTCTGAGGACAGATTGCACTGTCTGCGAATGGGTTTCGACCGTCCGCGGAAGGGTAACAGACAGGGATAAGGTGTTTTCTGTAGATGGGCTTCTATCGTCCGCAGGACGGGTTTTTACCATCCGCAGGATGGTCAGCGGACGGTAATCTGCTGGGTTCAGTCGACTGAATTTAAAAGTGAAAATTGATTTTAAATAATTTTTTTTTTCTAGAAATGATGATTGACTTGCATTGTTAAAATAAAACAACGATTGAAAAAAAGGGGTTAAAAACCAAAGAATGAGGTTCGGCCATGTTGTATGGCCGAACCCCATTGATGGGTTTTTGTGGACTTGAAACACAATTCCGCCATGATGTATGGCCGAACCCCCTTGAGGTCTTAATCGGTTTAAGAACTATGATGCGTAAATAGAAATGAACATGTGATGATGTAGGGGATGATGGAAATCAAATGGATCATCGAATTGATTTATTTATGTGCTAAATGTAATAAGGAAAAGGAAATTCGTAAAAGGGTTTTGCAATTCGGTTTCGACGCGATCATTGAACGTGACTTTCACGAAAACAGCAAGGATATCATCTTGGACTTTGGTAGGATTCCTACCTTGTTGAAATGCATCGGGATCTATATATGTATGAGTTCTTGGTTTGATTTATAAACATGATGAATCATTTTGGTTAAAATGAATGGAATATGTTTTGGTGAACTGTTTTTCAATTAAATATGTATTTTGATACAAAATGACAATTGTGCATTCATGATCTCATGCATGGCATGGGAGGGAACATGAGGGAGGAGTTCATGCTCCATTCAGTGATTCCGATTAACACACATGGGGAGGAGTCCACGCTCCATCAGTGATTCCGATTAACATACGTGGGAGGAGTCCATACTGATTCCTAGTGACATATGTGGGAGGAGTCCATGCTCCATTCGGTGATTCTGATTAACACACATGGGGAGGAGTCCACGCTCCATCGGTGATTCTGATTAGCATACGTGGGAGGAGTCCATACTGATTCCTAGTGACATATGTGGGAGGAGTCCATGCTCCATTCGGTGATTCCGATTAATATACATGGGGAGGAGTCCACACTCCATTCGGGGTTTCTGATTAACATACGTGGGGGGTATTCAGTGACCCAGTGGTACATCACAAAACATTGTGGAAGTAACTGGCCAAAGGAACACTTGATTTGATTTGTATGATGTTTGATATGGAGAATGGGTGGGGAATCATTGGCATATGACACCCATGACATAACACATATATTGCATGATTTGGATATGATTATCGTGCACTGTTTTTGGTACTATGATATGTTTGTAGTTTTAATATGATATTCTTATTCTGATTTGTATATTGATCCTATGTATGTAACCCTCCTTGGAATTCCTACTGGGCGCGTTGACTAACGCCCTACTTCTACCCTTTAGATGTTGGAACATGAAATAGAACGAGCGATGGACGTGAAAGAAACCAAGCTTAGGAGCTTGGATAGCTTATGCTTACTTTATTTAATATTTACTTTGGAACAATGTATTTGAGATAATTGCACTTTGGGATTGTAATAACTTAGATTTATTTTGCTCTGGTTTGACAATGTGTTGGATATTTGAACCTCAGTTAATTTTATGTGATTGACTTCCTTGCTTAGAATTGATGATATGTTTATGGATGAAATCTTAATCCATATGTTTATTCCGGAATTGATGTAGCGTATGAACTGTTTAGTGGACTTGGTCCACGCACACGTATCGTTGGCCAGTTAAGGGTCGGGTATGGAAATCTGGACTTAGCTTGTGTCGTAGCGTCCCGCTCTCTCTCACTCTTTATTTTTAAAGAAATATATATATATATACACGCTGATTTTCGACGAGTGAAAAAGGGCAGGGCATTTACCGTTGGTATTAGAGTAAAACCGGAAGTGTGAATCTTTCAAAGTAAGATTAATACGATATCATGTCTCACTGATAAGATAAGAATCCCAACTCACCGACTTTTCAGAGTCTGCTGCACAGGGGCAGGATTAATTTTCTTTATTGAGAATCAAACTGAAGTGTTCAATCTGAGAGCAACACTTGATGAAAAAGGAATAACAACAAGGGAAGGACAATCACTATAAACATGGATTTATCAAACGTAGCAAAGTAGGACATATTTCCCCGAAACAAGAAACATCAGGATTTCCCCAATTTGAGAAACACACTTGATACATAGGAAAGTTCTCAAAAACAAGAAATACAAGATGTTGATTTGGGTATTCCCCAAACTATGTAAACACAAAATTTTATGAGAAAGCTAAGTCAAACGATGTTTCAATGACTTAGGAAAATGCCACAGAGAAGAAAAAGAATCCGATAAGCCCGCATCTGGAGGAAGAGGTGCAGCACCCACCCCAGGAAGAGGAGCAAAACAGCGTGAATATTCCTGTGGTACCTTCCGAACTGCAGAACTTGGTGCATGCAGTAGTCACCTCCGTGTTACAGTAACATCAGAACGGCAACGGAGTCGCAACCTCCAACTGAATCATAGGACGTGAATATGGTCAGGGACTTCCAACAGCAACGTCCTCCTTATTTCAAAGGGAAAGAGGGATCCGCAGAAGCAAAAAACTAGGTTGAGAACATCATCAAAATCTTGAAACTGCTCAAGATCACCGGCAATGAGGACCGGATATTGCTGGCTACCTCACAATTGGTAGATGATGCCAGCAAATGGTGGAAAGTCATCGAGCGTCAGCAAGCACAAATCCTAGCGGAGGAAAGGACTGAGATGACATGGGACCAGTTTGTAGGAATGTTTTTGGATCATTATTTTCTAGAGAAGGAGAAGGAGCGCCAATCCCAAGCATTTATATCACTGGCTGAGGGTACCATGACGGTTGCGGACTACTATCAGGAGTTTTTCCGTTTATCATGTTATGCTCTGTACATGGTAAACACAGAATACATGAAGGCTCGGAAGTCTGAGCGAGGCTTACGACCTAGCCTAAGAGCCAAGGTCACAATATTCAAAGCAGCGACTTTGGTGGAAGTGGTCAGCCGAGCTAGTATAGCTGATGGAAGCGGTTAAGTTTGTGGACAGTCGCTGAGGGCAAAGCGGGGGAAATGCTTTCCTTTCGAACGAGAGATTCTGACCCAACTTTGGGGGATCATCACCTTCTACTGGGTCAATTGGAGGTTTTCGTCCCAATCAGTCCTCCACATCAGGACCCGTCTCTCAGGTTCAGCGCAGTGTTAACACATGGTTCCAGTATGGCAACATGGCCATTTCAAGAGGCATTGCCCACAGATTAGTGGACCTACTCACTCCAGGGGTTCATTCCGTCCTCCAGCTCGACCAGCTCATTCACGAGCATCTATAGCATATAACCAGACAGGACGGGCACCTATTTCGACAGGATCTAGACAACTGTATACTTTGGCTCCTCCTCCAGGGACCGTGGATCACTCAGTGATTCAAGGTATGACAGTAGTTGGTAGTTCCTATGCTTTTGCACTATTTGATTCAGGAGCATCCCACTCCTTTGTATCTGCTGCTTTCATATCTGCTACTAGTACTCTAGTACAACAACTGTCCACTGCACTTACAATTGTATCCCCTATTGGAGACACATCACTTGGTCTGACCTGCACATCGATAAACACTGAACTTGCTGGGTTCAGATTTGAGTTCATCTTGTACTCGAGATGACAGAGTACGACATCATATTCGGCATCGATTGGCTGGCTAACTTCCAGGCCATCATTGACTGCCATCTTGACAGGGTGATATTCTGGTCACCTGAGGGAAAACGATATGTGGTACATACCGACAGACAGAGCATACCAATGACCAGAAGACTGCACGAGGAAATGAACCATCTAGTACTGAACATCATCAGACTAGACAAAGCGCCAATGGCTGAACTACCTGTGGTAGTGAAAGACTACGTAGAGGTATTTCCGACAGAACTCCATGGTTTGCCTCTAAAGAGGGAGATTGATTTTGAGATCAAGTTGTATCCTGACACTGCTCCAGTGTCATTGCCGCATTACCCGATGGCCCTAGCTGAGATGTCAGAGCTAAAGAAGTAAATTGATGAATTGCTCAGATTAAGATGCATCCGAAACAGCACATCATCTTGGGGAGCACCGGTATTATTCGTGAAGAAGAAGGATGGTACACTTCGGATGTGTATAGATTATCAAAAATTGAACCAGTTGACAGTCAGAAACAAGTACCCTCTTCCCAGAATTGATGATCTATTCGATCAACTCAGAGGTTCCAGTCACTTCTCTAAGATTGATCTGATGTAAGGCTATCATCAAATCTGTGTTAGGGGTGAAGACATAGAGAAGACGGCTTTCAGAACTCGGTATGGACTATATGAGTATGTGGTCATACCGTTTGGACTCACCAATGCACCAACTGTGTTCATGGATCTGATGATCAAGATCTTTCGTCCTTACTTGGACAAGTTTGTAATTGTTTTCACTGTACGATATCCTGATTTATTCTAAAAGTCGGGAGGAGCATGCTGAACATCTAAGGATAGTCTTGGACACCCTGAAGAAAAATCAATTATATGCCAAAGTAAGCAAGTGCAAGTGCAAGTGCAAGTTCTGGCTATCTTAGGTCAATTTCTTAGGACATGTCATATCAGCAGAAGGAATAGCCGTGGACCCGACTAAAGTCGCAGCAGTTAGAGACTGGAAAGTTCCAAAGAATGTGACCGAAATCCGCAGCTTTCTGGGATTGGCTGGTTATTATCGAAAGTTTATTATGGACTTCGCCAAGATTGCATCTCCACTCACCCGACTACTCAGAAAGGAGCCAAATTTGAATGGTCTGAGGTGTGCAATCGAATGTTCGAAGACCTGAAGGAGAGGCTTACGACTGCTCCTATTATGATTTTGCCAGAAAGAGGCAAGGGCTATGAAGTATATTGTGATGCTTCAGGAGAAGGACTTGGGTGTTCTCTTACTCAAAGTCAACACGTAGTGGCTTATGGTTCAAGGCAGTTGAAAATTCATGAACGCCACTATCCCGCACATGATCTGGAATTAGCCGCAGTGGTTTTCGCTCTCAAAAGCTGGAGACACTATCAGTAGGGCGAGAAATTTGAGGTATTTTCAGATCACAAAAATTTGAAATACCTATTTGATCAGAAGGAACTCAACATGAGGCAGCGCAGATGGATGGAGTATCTGCAAGATTATGAGTTCGCACTTCGATACCATCCTGGCAAGGCGAACAAAGTGGCGGATGCCCTCAGTCGCATGTCACATGCAACAGTGGCCAGTTTGATTATGAAAGAATGGGAAATACTGAATGCCATTCGAGAGTTCAATTTGTACATCAAGAATCAAGGGAGTATGTATAACCTGATAGTACGGTCCAGCATGGTTTCCAAGATTGAGCAGGAACAACGGACTGTTCCGGAAGTGGAAGAAATATGGGCTAAGATGTTTACTGGTGAGGTTGTACCGGAATGGGATTTACGACCGGGACAAGGTCTTTTATTCCGAGGCAGAACAATGTGCCTCAAAGTTGCAGAAGAGAGTTGTTGATCGAGGCACACCAAACGAAACTCTCTATTCATCCGAGTAGCACCAAGATGTATCATGATTTGAAGAGACACTATTGGTGGTATGGACTTAAAAGAGATGTTGCTAACTTTGTTGCTCGTTGTTTGACTTGTCAGCAAGTCAAGACTGAACATCAGAAACCACCAGGGTTACTCAAACCCTTACCAGTGCTAGAATGGAAATGGGAACATATTTCCATGGATTTTGTGACAGGGTTGCCAAGGTCATCAAAGGGCAACGAGCCAATATGGGTTGTAGTAGATTGATTGACCAAGTCTGCACACTTTCTTCCAATCAAGATGACGGATTCATCTGAGACTTTGGGATGACGATACATCAAGGATATCATCAGGCTACATGGTATACCCAGAACCATAGTGTCCGACAGAGATAGCCGATTCACCGGTAGGGTGTGGCAGAGCATGCAGTCAGCTATGGGGATCAACTTGTTGATCAATACAGCTTTCCATCCATAGACTGGCGGTCAGTCAGAGAGGACAATACAGACATTGGAGGATACGCTGAGAGCATGTATGTTAGACTTCAAAGGTGGTTGGGAAGATCATCTACCACTGGTTAAGTTCTCGTACAACAACAGTTACTAGGCAAGTCTCAAGATGGCTCCATTTGAGACGTCGTATGGTAGACCCTGTAGATCACCAGTGTGTTGGACAGAGGCCGGTGAGCCTTCACTTATTGGAACTGATCTAGTTGCAGAGACCACGGAATAGATCAAGGTAATACGACAACATCTGCTCACTGCACAACGTCATCAGAAGAGCTATGCGGACAAGAGAAGGAGATTCCTTGAGTTTGAGGTGGGAGACTTAGTGTTCTTGAAGGTCTCACCACGAAAGGGCCACATGCGATTCGGAAATAAAGGGAAGCTGTCACCTAGATATGTGGGACCCTTTCCAATTCAAAAGAGGGTGGGGGAAGTGGCTTATCATCTGATACTTCCTCCACAACTGTCATCTTTGCACGATATATTCCCTGTATCTATGTTGAGGAAGTACAATTCTGATCCCTCGCACATATTGAATGTGCAAGACATAGAGGTACAAAGCGACAAGACTTACGTCGAAAAGCCTGTCAGAGTGGTGGAGACAGAACAAAGGGTATTACGGAACCGAGCAATTCAGTTCGTCAAGGTGGTGTGGGACCGACATGGTAATGAGGAAGCCACTTGGGAACTTGAATCAGAAATGAGAGCAGCTCATCCTAAGCTTTTGTATAAGTTGTTTGAAACCCTACTTCGCTCAATTTTCAGGACAAAAATTTCAAAAGAGGGTAATATTGTAACACCTCTGATTTTTCAATGCATAAAAATATTGGATTTGTCTATTTAAATTGTTAAATTAGTTGAATTTAAGATTTATGGATGGAATGCACTTTAGATGGGTAAGAATTGGGTCAATAGTCCAATTATGATCCAATGGATCAAGGATAGAATTTGGGTTGGAAATAATTGGGTATGTGTGATTAAATGGGTCAACTACCCAATTGGGACCCAATGGGTCATAGATGAGCTAATTAGAAGTAAATGGGTAAGATTTGATAATTGGGTCAAATAACCAATTAAGATCCAAGGCATGAGTTCCACCTCATCAAGTGAGGTGGCATGTATGTGACATGGCTAAGTGGGACCCCAAGTGCCATGTGTCATGTTGACTTGGTCAACCACCAAATGAGTTCAAGTTTAATTAAGGTGTGACTGAATTAAATTGGATTAAGTTCAATTGAGTGAGTTCAAAATGGAATCAAGGAATTGAGTTAATGACTGAGTACAAGTCTTGAGTTTAAAAGAATTAAGAGTATTTGAGTTAAGGTGAATTGAATGGGAAGTTGATGAGACTTCCATCTTAAGTGAGTTAGGAGGGTAGATGGAGAGTTTCATCTCATTAGACCAAACCCAAGGTGTACACGATTGGGGAGCTCAAAGGTTGTCTTGGTGTTAGCGAAGGGGTGTCTTGGGTAAGCCAAGGGACACCTTGGTGAGAGGAAACCATTAAGGAAGGGAAGTGAGAAGGCTTGTGGCTGTTACAAGGACAACAACCCAAGGGGCACACTCCACCCCTTTGCCGAATTCCATCTTAAGAAACAAAGAAATTTTCATCTCTCTCTCTCTCTCCCTCTCTCAACTACACTTGTGGCCGAAACCCATCTCTGGCATTCAAAGGGATTCACATCTTCCCTAATCTCTCTATCTCCATCTCTACACGATTACCTTGGAGAAACTAAAGAACAAGGACTAAGGAAGGAGAAGGACTAAGGAGCAAAGACACAACAAAAGAAAGGAGGAGACGGGTAAAGGTGTGTTCTATGGTTATTTTAGATGGGAATGTGATTAAGAAATTCATGGACTTGGTCATGGGTGGCCGAATCCATAGATTCCAAGAATGGTTGGAATAAGTGGTCAAACCGTTGAATGATCATAGAATCGGTATCCATTCAAGGAATGGATATGTATTGAGGACCAACAACCAAAGGGATTGAATGTAGAATTATGTTTGATGACATGGGAATGAATGAACTAAGGGAATCCATAGATTTGGTCATAGTTTGGCCAAACCTATGGATTCTATTTATTGATTTGAAATTGATAGCCAAAGTATTATGGGCCATGGACTGTAAAATCCATTCAAAGAATGGTTGAATAATTGAAAAAAACGGCAAGGTGATTTTTGATTTATAATATGAAACAAGATTGAAAGAATAAATGACAAGACCCTAACTTTTGTTAGTAGTTGGAGTATGTCCACTGATTTTTATGTATAAATGATTTAATACATGTTTAAAAAGGATAAGGGGACATTTCATGAAGAAAAGAATGTAGAAACATGCAAGCAAAAGAGGACTGAACACGGGTTACAGTGTCTGCTGGACGGGTACTACCTTCCGTGGACGGGTTTCTATCGTCCGCGGGCGGGTTTCGACCGTCTGCGGACGGGTAACAGACATGGATAGGATGTTGTCTGCGGACGGTTTGCACTGTCTGCGGACGAGTTTATATCGTCCGTGGGATGGGTTTCGATCATCCACGGACGGGTAACAGACATGGATATGGTGTTGTCTGCGGACGGATTGCACTGTTTACGGACGGGTTTCTATCGTCCGCGGGACGGGTTTCGATCGTCCGCGGGACGGGTTTCGACCGTCTGCGGACATGTAACAGACAGGGATAGGGTGTTGTCTGCGGACGGATTTCACTCTCTGCGGACGGGCTTCTATCGTCCGCGGGACGGGTTTCTACCATCCGCAGGACAAGCAGCAGAAGGTAATCTGCTGGGTTCAGTCGACTAAATTCTTGATTCAGTCAACTGACTTTAAAAGTGAAAATTGATTTTAAATAATTTTTTTTTTCAGAAATGATGATTGACTTGCATTGTTGAAATAAAACAAGGATTCAAAAAAAAAAAAAAGGGGTCAAAAACCAAAGAATGAGGTTCGGCCATGTTGTATGGCCGAACCCCATTGATGGGTTTTTGTGGACTTGAAACACAATTCTGCCATGATGTATGGCCGAACCCCCTTGAGGGTCTTAACCGGTTTAAGAACTATGATGCATAAATAGAAATGAACATGGGGTGATGTAGGGGATGATGGAAATCAAATGGATCATCAAATTGATTATTTATCTATGTGCTAAATGTAATAAGGAAAAGGAGATTCGCAGAAGGATTTTGTAATTCGGTTTCGACGTGATCATTGAACGTGACCTTCACGAAAACAGCAAGACCAAGCTTGAACAGCAAGAGATTAATGCGCCTCTCAAGCACCTGAACTCTCCACCTCAAGAACATCTTCATCTTCTCATCTCCAAAAACCCTCTCATACATTTCCTTATCTTTAAACACCCATAAGCAATGTAGCAAATGTGATGGCCCTTTTCTGTCGTTTATATGCATGTAAGCTACAACTCCTTCCAGCTCTTTGAACCAAATATCTTCATCGACGATGGTATTGGCACCAAACTTCTTTCGCCATTCCAAGAATTTATAGAGTATGGAGAGGGAAAAAGGAGAGGAGATAGCGAAAAACAGAGATGAGAGAATAGAAAAGAGCAAAAAACAAAGAGGTGAGATAGGAGAGACGAGAGAATAGGGAGAGTAGTCCCTTTCAAGGGTAAGGTTAGGCCCCCAAAATCGTGTTTGCTCCTTAGGTTTATTTCATTTCACCCACTTTCCCCAAAAATCTCAACGCAGTCCCTCGCCATTTTCCCTAAATCTCTCGACCACCCTCATCTTTTCTCAATCCTCACGAACCGCAGCTATTATCTCGCCATTTTCACCAAATCTATCTTACGCACCCTCTATCTTCGCCAACCCCACCTAAATCGGTAGCAAATCTCTCATTTTTCCCCAAAACTTCTCTTCTTCCAGTAAATCTACCCCTTTCTATTGCTGAGCCTCTTCTCGATCTCTTTGGAGAGTTGCAGGCTGCAGCAACAAGATCAAGTGGGAAGGCCTCATCTACTGCTGCCCTTTGCCTTTTGCATCGTTGCAGCTATGGAAAGAAGATAGAGAGCAAGTAAATAAAAGAGGTTGCAAATGTGAGAGAGCTGCAACCAGAAACATGGTATTTACAGGCTGGGTCGATGACTGCCCAAAAAGAAAGACAGAAGAAGAAAAAATCACAACAAAAGGGTTTGTACATTGATCCGTACGAAGATGCATAGAAGTAGAAAGTGTTGGGTGACTTGAAATTCTGTTACTAGAATGATGCAAGACTTAGAGGGGGTGAATAGGTTTGATCCGATTTTATTTTCTTTTTTAAAATAAATCAAATTTAACAATATGTGCAGCGGAATAAACATGTGTGCAAGTGATAAACAAATGAATCAAACTGTTAAAGCAAACTTCACATGTACAACGATATATAGTGGTTCGTTTCACCTGAACCTACATCCACTGTTGGACCCACCCTCTCTACGACTATCCAAAATCCACTATGTATGGGAGTCACACCCAAACATTACAACCTAGTTTTGAAAGGTTCGACCGCCCTGGTCTAATCCTTAACACCTATTTTTTAAGGTGGTTCAATCACAATGATCTAATTCACCGTACAATGATAAACAAAGTAAACAAAGAACACTTGTCTTGGGCCTTAACAATTCTTCAAAATGTGTGTTCCTCTTATAGATGTCTCTATGCCTTCTTCCTTTAGATCAGGTCCATCTTTGTTGAGTATTGGCACAACGGAACATGGGTACTAGGACAAGGATATGACTGATTTTGGGTCCTAGAAGAATGTCCTCATCTTCACAACCAAACAAACATTGAATGCTTAAACTCTTCCTTTAAAGGATGATGAAGGTGAGGACATTAGGGAAGGAAAAGTCTCTGGAGAATGCTTATGTTTTTCCAATTTATCAGCTATGTCTTAAACCCAAGGCTTAAGCATGTATTTATAGAGTTTCTACCCAACAGTTCAGTCTCGAGGCCTCCAAGATTTCTTCGAGGCCTCAAGCCTATATATGAAAATACAGCACACTTCAATTTCAAATTTCAAACTTTAATCTTACTAATATTTAGGCAGAGACCAGTTCACTCATCCGCCACATGTCCATGATTTCCAATCAGATTATTCAATTAACTAATTATGTAATGACAAAAAGATTTCCACAAATTTTTTTTTTTAAATCAAGAGGAGCCTCTTGAAATTTTCCAGATTTACAAGATTGTCAACCACTTGAGTAGACTTATGGAATTTCCATATTTGCATGTGATTGCAAATCACATTGAGACTTTTATCCCTTATTAGATTGATGAGCCTTTTCAAGGTTTCCAATTATAACCATGATTGCCAATTATGGTGAAGGCAAAAGATGTTTTGAAATCATGAGGAACCTTTCCACCTTTTTCTGATTTTCCTTACCATATTTTGTAAGATAATTGGTCAAAGGACATATAGTCATGAGATCACATGCTGAACTCCAGCTGTCATAATTTTCACTAAGTTATGGACAGCCTTTGAGGCCTCGTGGCTGAGACTAAACATTTTACAGATTTCCAATTTATTAACCATTGATTTCTAGGATGTTTAGGCTTGACCTAAGGTCCACTATAGTCCACTTATCTGTGTGCCAATCACATGTTCGGTATAGATTCTTCTATGCATAGTAGATCTTCTGACATATTCACATTCTTCCAAGGCAAGGTCCAACATACACGGTCGCGCTCGGTCACAGAATTGACAATACATAAACTCGGTCAAACCGAGGCCCTAACAATCTCCCACTTTGTCAATTTCGTGACAAAACCTAGACTCTAACGAATACATCTCATTTAACCCCTTTACAATGAAATACAAGTCTTTAAAAAAATACAACTCAAATAATGACCATATCAAGACTTGAATTTCTTGCACTAACACTTCTCTCCCCCTTTTTCTTTTTCTCCCCTTGAAATGATGCCTGTAAGAAAATTCCTGTAAAAGACATAGGCAACTAGGTGGGATTTTGAAATTTCTCCCCCTCAACATTAGTACAATTTTTCTCCCCATTTTTGTCATAAATTGACAAAGAGTATTACACAATAATATCATGGAAAAACAAATTTAACAAAACATCAGTTTTAAATAAGCACTTATTCCAATATTTGAAACTAAAAAAGATCCACCACTAACCAATTGTCAGATCCTCAAAAATACATTTTCCTATTAGGCACATGGAGCATCTGAAAACATTAAGAGGCCTAAACACACCCTCTCAACTTCTGAACCCATTTTGCATTGAAGGAAGATGGGCGGAGGGATGAATTGGAATTCTTTAAGCCAATTTATATGTTTGAGAAGCTCTTTTAGCAAATCTGTTACTATTTTATTTAAGAGTTGATTTTGATCTCTTCTTTGTAAATTTTGTTTGACATTATCCCTTCTATGATGTACCTTTGGTTGGACATAAGTGAATTTCTCTTTATGATCCTTCTTTCTTAGGGAACATTCAAAGCTTAGATGACCCAACTTTTCACAATAGTAGGATGTCACATTAAAAGATTTAGAGAAAGAATGTTCATATTTCACAAAAACAATTTTGGAGTTGGATTTCTTATTAAAACCTAGACTAGTTTTATCTCCAAATTGTTTTCTAATATTTAAGAGTTTTTCAAGTTTCTTTTCCCCTTAAGTAAATTTATCTTCAAATTTTATTTTGTGACTCCTTAACTGGTTTAAGTCAAATTCCCGTTTTTGTTTTTCACTTCTAATTTTTGACTCATCTTTCTTGAGTTTTAAAGTTTCATTTTGAGCCAATTTGAGCTTTTCTTCAAGACTTAGATTTTCATCTTGAACAATTTTTAAGTCTTTTTCAAATTTTTCTTTTTCAGTTTTTAATTGATTTTTCAATTTTACATTTTCTTTTCTAGATTTACCAAGTTTTATTTAGCTAAATCTTTACTTTCTAAGAACAAACTATCATAAGCTTATTGTAAGCCATCATTCTCACAGTCTCATCCTTCACGATCACTTTCAACATTTGGAGCATTTTTAGGATCATAAGAGATGGAAGCAATGAAATATTTCGTCTTGATAACATCTTCACGGGTTGACACATCGGATTCACTTTCGGATTGTGATGTGTATACTTCCATCACAGTTGTCATGGCTTTCTTTTTAGATCTCTTATTTGAAGGACATTCATTAACAAAGTGCCCATATCCATTACAATTAAAATATTGAGTTTCATTAGGATTGGATTTTTCTTTGAATATATCTTTTGACTTTTCTTTTAAAAAATGTGTTTTACTTTTATTGAATTCTCTGTAGTCTTCTTTATTAAGTTTTTTTCTCTCTTTCCTCATATTAAAATGTTTTAAGAATTTTATAGTAAGAGTGGCAACCTCTTCATCTGTATCACTTTGTGAGTCATCAGATTCTTCATCCCTTTAAAATTTAGTTTTTAGAGAAGATTTTAAAGCAATTGATTTTTTCTTAGGTTTTTCATCATCAAAGTGAAGCTCATAGGTTTGAAGGGATCCTACCAAGTCATCAACCTTATTAGAGACACATCTCTGTATTCTTCAATGGCGGCTACCTTAGGCTTAAAACTTTTGGGCAGATTTCTTAGTATTTTGGTACAGATTTTAGATTCAGGGATTATTTTACCTAAGGCCCACATGGAATTTACAATGTCACTTAGTTTCGAATAAAACTCTATAAACATTTCATTTTCCTCCATGTGTATGTTATCAAATTGTGACTGGAGGATTTGGAGTTTAGACCTCTTAACAACTGAGATTCCCTCATGTGTCCTTTCTAAGATGTCCTAAGCATCTTTAGCTATCACACATGTCATTCTACGTTTGAACTCATCTGGTGAGACAACACAATTAATAGCATTTAAAGCCTTTTCATTTGCAGTATATAAAGTTTTTTCCATGTTGGTCCAGGTGAAGTAATCCTTAGATTTAGTATCAATGATTTGTTGAACATATTTTCCTGCTTCATCTTTGACGGATTTTTCAGAGGTTTCTTAATAGGATGTTCCCAACCCCTTACTGTTGATTCCCCGACGGCTCCATCAAGTGATATAAAAAAACTTTTCATTTTTGCCTTCTAATAAGCATAGTTAGAGCCATTAAAATAGGGAAGTTTGGAAATAAGGTGACTATCACCTCTATGCATGATTCTAGTACAGGATCAACTCGGACGATTAAGTCCAACTTAGAGTATCAGAGCTCTTGATGCCAATTGAAATTCTGTTAATAGAACGATGCAAGACCTAGAGAGGGGTGAATAGGTCTGATCCGATTGTATTTTCCTTTTTAAAATAAATCAGATTTAACAATATATGCAGCAAAATAAACGTGTATCAAGTGATAAACAAATAAATCAAACCATTAAACAAACCACACATGTACAACGATATATAGTGGTTCGTTTCACCTAAACCTACATTCACTGTTGGACCCACCCTCTCTACGACTATCCTAAATCCACTATATATGGGAGTTAAACCCAAACATTACACCCTAATTTTGAAAGGTTCGACCGCCCTCGTCTAATCCTTAACACCTATTTTTTAAGGTGGTTCAATCACACTGATCTAATCCATCGTATAATGATAAACAAAATAAATAAAGAACACTTGCCTTGGGCCTTAACAATTCTTCAAAATGTATGTTCTTTTTGTAGATGTCTCTGTGCCTTCTTCCTTTAGATCAGGTCCATCTTTTTTTTAGTATTGATACATCGGAACATGGGTACTAGGACAGGGATATGGCTGATTTTGGGTCCTGGAAGAATGTTCTCATCTTCACAATCAAACAAGCATTGAATACTTAAACTCTTTCTTTAAAGGATGATGAAGGTGAGGAGATTAGGGAAGGAAAAGTCTCTGAAGAATGCTTATGTTTTTCTAATTTATCAGCTCTGTTTTAAACCAAGGCTTAAGCATGTATTTATAGAGTTTCTGTCCAACAGTTCACTCTCAAGGCCTCCAAGATTTTTTTGAGACCAGCTCACTCATCGGTCACATGTCCATTATTGCCAATCAGATTATTCAATTAACTAATCATGTGATGACAAAAAGATTTCCACAATTTTTTTTTTTAAATCAAGAGGAGCCTCTTGAAATTTTCCAGATTTACAAGATTGTCAACCATTTGAGTAGATTTATGGAAATTCCATATTTGCATGTGATTGAAAATCACATTGAGACTTTTATCCCTTATTAGATTAAGGAGCCTTTTTAAGGTTTCCAATTATAACCATGATTGCCAATTATGATGAAGGTAAAAGATATTTTGAAATCATGAGGAACCTTTCCACCTTTTCAGATTTTCCTTACCATATTTTGTAAGATAATTGGTCAAAGGACAGATAGTCATGAGATCACACGCTGAACTCCAGCTGTCATAATTTTCACTTAGTTATGGATAGTCTTTGAGGCCTCGGGGCTGAGACTTGTAACGACCCGTCCCGCTAATACAATATTGTCCGTTTTGGGCCTACAAACAGACCCACACGGCTTTGATTTGGCGAGCTAACTCACTGTTGCTTCCAAAAGGCCTTATGTTAGAAAGAGGAAGGCTACTATTTATATACCAGTGAATTTCAAATGTCACTACCAATGTGGGACTTTTTGGAGCAGGGTATTACAATACTAAATATTTTTCAGATTTCCAATTTATTAACCATTGATTTCTAGGATGTTTAGGCTTGACCTAAGGTCCACTATAGTCCACTTACCTGTGTGCCAATCACATGTTCGGTGTAGACTCTTCTATGCATAGTAGATCTTCTGATATCTTCACATTCTTCTAAGGCAAGGTCCAACATACACGGTCACGAAATTGACAATACATAAACTTGGTCAAACCGAGGCCTTAACAGGTTGGGTGGTTAGAGTTTATCTGAAATAGGTCTATCAATGTCATCCTTCTCCCACATTATTGGCGATATTCTTGGTAAGTTTTTTGAGATTTTTTTATAAATTTCTTTAGTGTCATTCTTCTCCTTTTTTTTTTTTTTAATTTTTAAAACTTTTCTTCTTGATTGTTTCTTTTTGGTTGTTGGACTATATTGTTTGTTCAGATATTTATGGCGACTTGAAAATCTCTTCATTTTTTGAATTTTCAAAATTTTTTAACTGCTTCTACTTTTTAGTTTTTGTGAGTCATTTTTATTCGTCATCATCTATTTTTTTCTTGAAAGAAATCTTTGATTATTTCATTGTGTCTATTTTGATCACTTTATTTCATAATAATAGGTGAGGGATTTCATTTACTTTGCATTATACCACCCCAATTATGGGTATTTCTCCAAAAGGTTGGAATCTATTGGAATGATTTAAAGAAACATCAAGTTCAATCAGCTCGAAGGTATTTCTCTTCTACTTGTTTTCTTTATTTTCTCGTTTTATGAATCTTTTGTTGTTTTTTTAAGTGATGAGGATACATTAAAAGCTTGTTTGATAAAAATTCTAGAAGAATACTATAATTCTTTAAATTTTGGAATTAACACATTTTTGCTAGTCTTAGATTTTGGAGAATTTATATTCTAGTAATTATCATTTGATAGTATGTGAATTGTTGGAATTTGATAAAAAAAATATATTTTAGATATATATATATATATATATATATATATAAAATTAAAATTTTAACTAAATATTACTTATAATAATATTTTAAATACGAAGAAGGTCCCAATTAAAATTTTTGCCTTAGGCCCCATTTGCGTTAAGCTGGTCCTGAGAGAGAAGGGTCAAAGGGGAAAAGACTGAAGGGACGGTTGCTCGGGACATATAATAAGGGTTAGGGAAGCTAGAGTTACTGATTAGTGGTATCGCTTTTATAGTTAGTTAGGAATTTAGGTTGGGCTTTTCCACATAGGGTCTTACTGAGTCCACATAGGGTCTTGCTGAATCAGATCTGATCGGATCGAGTTAAAACTTAAAATCTTCAGTTCAATCCGGACCAAATTTCAAATGGTTTTTTTTCCTGTAACACGATCAGACCCAAGTTTACAATTTGTATAACTCAGTGTAAAACGGGCCAAAACCCATCCCAAGTTTCACCCGTAGCAGTAGTTAGTCACCAGATCTGCCGTTCCTTTTCAGATAGACTACCTTTCTTTTTAATTTTCCTCCTTTGCTGCTATTGTTTGTGTCTCGGGAGAGCCCTTAAACCTAGCCTGAGCAGATCTCCTCTGCTTCAATCAGCCGTTTGATGATCGGCCCTCCCTCCTCTTGACGGCAATGAAGGGTTCGGACTAAGGAAACCCTCCTAAATCCCTGGTTCTGGCCCGATCTGCAGTTTGGGGCCCACAACCGCAGGATGCTCTGCTGCTTTCGCCCTTGCTCCGCCGCTGCTACCGCTGCTGCACCAAAGATCTCACTGCTCAGATCTGCAACAAAACCCAGCATAGATCCGACTGCTGTTCCACCGGCTGTGTCTGTGCAGCCGCTCGCTCCACCTGCAGCCGACGCTCGCTCTGGCGCCTACTCGCTGCTGCCTGCCTGGCTGCCCTTCTTTGCCTCTGGGATTTTTTAACCAGCGATTTCTTCCAAACCCCCTTGGATGATGCTGCTCGACGGCGGAACAGCCCTCAGATCTCCTGTGTGATTCTTGCCGACGATCTTTCTGATGTTTTCCTGAGAGAAGAAACCCCCTTTTGCGCTGCCTCCTCTGCAATTCCTCTGAAAAACCCTTTCTGCCGCTCGTGCACTCTGATCTGCGCACAGTAAGTGCTCTGGCTCTGCAGCAGCGTTGGGTCTAGGACGTGAGAAATGTGCGCCCTTGCTCTTGCTGCTATGCGGTCCCACTCTCCGTTCGTATCTGCTTGGTTCTGAACCGAGAAACCCCAAATAAACTGGCACGCCTGCACAGCTTCCGCACTCTGTACACCCTCTGTCCGCTGCCTCCTTGACTCCAATTCTATTGTTTTCCAGATCTAACTGAAAGAATGGGGTGGGAGGGTGGTGAGATTTAAGGTATTGATCATGGAAGGTGGAATACTGCCGTAGATGGTTACGATCATTACTTTAACATGTTTTTTTTATCTTTAACTTTTTCATTAAAATATATGGAAAAGTTAAAGATAAAGAAAACATTTTAAAGATAAAGGGCGAGAAAGGTAACAATGCGCTCTACCTTGCTGCAGACAGTATTTTCATTGGAGATTTATGCGAAGGCATGGCCTATGCTTGTCCTGAACTAGTTAATGCAGCTCATTGCGATGGCAATACCATTCTTCGTTCTCCCCTAGTAGGTGACGATTTCGGTATGATCTCTCTCCACTTGCCGCTCTCTTCAACTTTCTTTAAATGCAAGTTGATGCAGGGTAGCTCACATGGTCTAAGTTCATATGATTGTATTAAACATGTTGGATTAAAAAGAAATTTAATAGAATACAAATAGTTTCCAATAAAATTTATAAAACTTATAATTTGTTCATTTATCTCTTGTTTAAATGGAGGACAGGTAGAAGAGTATCTCTCGTAATAAAAACTACTAGTCTTCCTCTTACTTTTAAGAAAAAGATGAAAAAACAAGATTCTTTACTTTTAACAAATTTTGATGATAATAAAGGAAGTCGCTTTGAAATTTTCCATCCTTTTTGCCACACCCTTGGGTATTTCATGCAGACTATTTCATACAGACTGAGGTAGTTGGTGGAAAGGTTCTCACGAAACATGATTTGATCAACTTACCTCCTACTGAGAGATAAGCCTTACTCGAGGCGTTCAATTTCATCGATATTCTCTTTGGAACCCCATCTCCCTTGCTAGTGTTTTGACTTCCTCTAACGCTACACCCAAGCATATAATGATGTTCTTCCCTATATTTATTCTAAGTCCAGACACTAGCTCAAAACACCTTAGGATCACTCTTACCCCAAATAACTCTTCACTAGATGCTTCACAGAACAATAAGGTATCCTTTCAAACTGTAGGTGATTGATTTGAAAAACTCCCGGGGGAAATGTTGAGATATATTTAGTAGTTTCTTTAATATATTAGTTAGTAGTATTGTATTTTTCAATTTAGTATTTTCCTATATTAGTGGTTACCAATATTGTACTTACCAACTTTAAGGTTTTCCTCTTTTATTTTATCTTCCATATTTGTATGACTGTTTCTCTATAAATATAAATGATAAGTTCTCTCTTTGATTAAGGAAGACACACTAATTTTACGTTTGTTATTCTACATGTTTTCAGTCAAAAGATCCTAAATTTTTATTTGTCCACTTTCGTGTAGTGAGGGAAACACAACACCACGTTTCTTACTTTCTTGTCTCCCTTAGATTACCTTTTCTCGGCGGATCGTGATAAAAGGAACTCTACCACTATTTATATTTTTCTCTATAGCATGTGGTGCTATAAGCTTGGTGTCTAAGTTAAAACTAAAGGTGCCATTGTCTATGATGGAGTTGGAAAGCAGAAGCATGTAAAGAGGCTATTTTACTCTAAAGATTGTTGAATGATTTTTGATAAATTAAAAGGTGGTTTCGATAAGCACCAACATTTCGATAGTGGACTATGTATATGAATTAATTGAAAATGGTTGGATATCATTACAAAAAATTCAAACTAGCATGCATATGATAGATATACTAACTAAGCATATATAGAGAGAAGTTAATTTGATGCAGGACAATGAATTTCCCTCAGGTTATCTGATAGATGCTGATGTTTGGGGAGCAACTTTGGAGTGTTTTCATGCTAATGGAGAAACAAGTCTATCTTTTCCACTAACTTTAATTCATAGGAGTTGGGCATGGTTGCTTTTGTTAGAAAACCAAGACATTTTGGAGGTAGAACCTACCCTCACATACAACTGTTCGCCATGCGGCTGCGTGTGGAACTTGCTCTAATATCATGTTAGAGGACCAAGACATGGTAACATTCTTGAGGTAGAACACACTCTTTAATGCTAGCCATTAAGAGAAGGGTGCATAAGTGTCATATAGAGTTATTAGTTTTTCAAATTAGGTGATTGGACTCTTTTACCGCTTCACATCTTTGCATTTGTAAGGTGAGTTTAAGCCTTATATATCTCCTTTTATTTTTCTAGTAAACAAAATAATATACACATTAAATTTGTGTGTTTTCTATACTTTATTTTCTTCTTTTACTTTTGTGGTTTGGATTGAATGTATTGTCTGAGTGCAATCATCCAGTACACAAACATTTGTGAGAACTCTAATGAAGAGTGTAGGGTCCAAAACACTATCAAGGAGAGCTTTTGTCTTTTCAGACATTGCAAAAACAATTCGATTTGGCACACTTTTATTAGAGATCACATAATTCATGCATGAACACATGAAAATTAGATTTTTCTTTTCTTATTTCATTGGAACTACCATTATATACAATATTAAATTCCATATGTGACGCACTAACATTTTTACGAACTATTTCATTGGAACTACCATTATTTACAATATTAAATTCCATATGTGATGCACTAACATTTTTACAAATCAGAATGTACAAGAGATGATTCTAGACTGTTTTTCAAGAGGAGGGAAAATGCCTCCACAGGTCTTCTAGGAAGAGCACAAAGATATGCTCCAGGAAAATGACCTCAAACAATGGCTGATGTCACAATCTTTTTCAGTGGTGGCTGGTCTGTCACCTTTGCATCTACCACCGCAATCCCATCCCACAAGAGCCCAAAATCGTATTCTTTCTCACACACATCTCTTATGTATTATCTATCATTGTTTAAAAATTCAAAACTAACTTGGGTGAGTCGGTCTCAACAAGATTGAGTCAAGTGAGTTGGTGAGTATTTTTGAATTTTTTTACAAACTCAAATAAGTTTCTTGACTCGATGTGTTTAAACTCAAGTTGAAATTTCAAATTTTTGAACATTCGTATCTTTACATTATTTAAATCTATTGTTAGTTGATCTAATTGTTTAATTGCACTGAAAAGTTTTACACTTCTAAAAGAGGATTAGGGGTAGTTAAGGTGAAAATTGAAGAGAGAGTTCCTTTTTTACTTAATGCTATGTCAAATCATGAGATAACTTGATAATAAACAATAGGGTAACCATATCCACACCCCTTTTTGTTTTTATATACACCCCCTTCTAAATTTACAAATGAACTTCCCATTTTACCCATGCCTTAAATTTCCCACTTCCGTGTTCTCTGTCAGAGAACCTCTCCATTAACTTCTTTCTTCTTCTTTTTTCCTTACTTTCCTTTACTTCCTTTTGCAGGTTTCGATTGGATTTGAGCAGAAACAGAGAACTGAAGGAGTGCAGATCTAGTGGCAGACCACTGAGAGGGACGAGGTCAGCAACCTGAGCAACCATGCAACAGCGATCAGGAAAGGAGGGTCGGCTCCTATGTTTAAGCTTAGAGTCGGGTGTCTCTTCATCCCTTCTGCTAAAGCCAGCTATGGCGAGTGACACGCAGGCATTCACGGATGGTGCTGGGCAGCCAGACGACCAGTCAAGAGAGAGAGGTGTGGGATCCTTTTCAGGAAGTTTCAAAATTTTCTTTTCTATTGTGAGAACTTAATTTTAATCTGTTTAAAACTGCTTTATTTTTCTTTCTTAAATTCAATAAAGTAATCTGATGGTATTTCATTTCATGCTTAATTTGGTTTTGTGAACATTCTAGTTTGAAATGTTTAAGGATTGTCTTTTATTCCATTTGAATGTTTAAATTAATTATCTTGGAAAGGAGATGGGTTGATCTTACGGGAGATGAAGGTGAGACTGAAGGCTGTGGTGATGCAGAGTTGCAGGGAGGAGGTGATGGTGATCCTGGGAAGCACTCTGTTTTCTCAAACAGAGGTTGGGTTGTTCACAGTGGAGGTGCACAGCTGATCTGAGTAGCAATGATGGAGACGGGCAGCTCCGAAGCAGCACGGTAGAGAACGTTGCTGGCAAGGTTGGAAACACTGCACGACAGTGAGTGAGTGAGCACAACCAGCAGAGGTGAGGCTGTAGGGGCAGCCTTGGTGGCGACACTGAGACGGCCGAAGATCTGAAGAGTGTTGGAATTTGGCTGGCCTTGCTGTTCAATGGACTGGCTGCAAGGTTTTGGCGAATGGATTTGTAATGGGACGCTAACAACAGGCAGTTGGAAGCATTGGTTGAGGTGTCTTCTCCAGTGAGACTGAACGGATTCCATCTGGGTAGATCTTTCAGACGGACGACATCACGATCCTGAGTTGCAGGAGCGGCAGCCACAAGGCAGGGACGCTGGACGGTCTTGGATCTTCAGGCTATGAACAGAGCAGCAACGAGTTGAAGATGCAGGAGTTGGAGGAGCACGAAAAAACAAGTCTTAGGGAAAGTGGGAAGCATGAAGTTTAAAGCATGGGTAAAATGGGAATGAAAATTTCATTTGTAAATTTAGACGGGGGTGTATATAAAATCAAAATGGGGGTGTGGATATCGTTACCCTAAACAACAGTGAACACTTGTGTCCCTCTTGAATCAATCTTGTCTATGATCCTGTAGAAGAATCTCAAAGAAAAACAAATGGTGACTCTTGGTGAAGATCCTATAAAGAGAAATGGATCCATGTTCTGGATCCTCAGTAGAGAAGTTTACTCTTGGTGAAGATTTTATGGGTTTGCTTATAAATGAGACCGTCTAAGCTAACTGTTGAATAAATCCAGACTATTTATTCATTACACAGTTATGATTTCCTTGCATATTGATAATAAAAGGTATAGAAAAATTTCATCCAAAAATTAGATGATAGAAAATAATTTTTTTTATTTAGATTTGACAATTGACATTGAATTTGAAAGATTTCACCTATTGATATGATATTAGTATCGTAATAGTCAAAGCGTAAAGCACTAAGAACATGAAAAGCAAAACTATTTTAGCAGCTAATCTTCTAAGAACATTATGTAAACATATTTTATATATATTTAAAATTATTTGTCAAAAAAATAGAATTCTTTATCAAGTATAAATAACAGCTACTTTATTTTAGTTGTAATATTTACTAGCTATTAAGAAATTTTAAAAAATAGGCTTCTTATAAAGAAAATAAAGTACTAGGAGAACCAGGTGAAGGCCTATGCAAAAAGCAAAAATCCACACAAAGTGTGTTTGGAGCTTCAATGGAATTAAAGCGTGCTTTTGACTACTATAATTAGTATTAAAAATAGAGAGATTTACGTTAAAAAAGATTAAAGACTAAGAAAAGAGATTTTAAGATTGGATTTTGTAAATTGGAGGATTTCGTCAAACTTGATAATTGAAATTTATGCAAAATTGATTAAAAATAGGACAATGAATTTATGTTTAAATTTGATGAATTAGAAGGATTTAACCCACAATTTTTGTATGCTATTATATCAAAATAAAAATGGAAGAAATTTGTTTAGGGGAGGTAGAATCACTAACAATCACTCTTTTAAATTAAAATGCACAAAGTGTGTGCTTCTCTAAGACGTAATTTCTCTTGCTGTTAAATTCTTCTATAATCATTCCCATAAGCGCTAGTGCACTGGGCAATTACGATACCTTGTAATGCTTGACTTTTTAAATAATGAGAATGTTACCATTTGTGGAAGGGAGCACTTACACATACCCAGAAATCCTGCCTCTACACACCCGAAATAGGATTTTCGGGTGAAATTATGATTTTACCTTGCGTTTTCAATCATTCGAATGAATGCCCAGTTCATTTTGGCATTCATTCGAATGAATGGGCTGAACAGTAACACAGAATTCTGTTCAGCCCATTCATTTGAATGAACATCATTCGTATACGCTGATGGATTCATTCGAATGAATACCAGAATGAACTGGGCATTTATTCGAATGATTGGACTGAACAGTAACACGGAATACTATTCAGTCCATTCATTCGATTCATTCGCATACACCCGATTCATTCGAATGAATCAACCTTCAAACGTGCATTCATTAAAATGAATCAGCTGATTCATTCGAATGAATGTATCAGAGAGGAACTGAGAATGACAGTCCCTCTGGTTCAGCTGATTCAAATGAATGCACGTTGGAAGGCATTCATTCGAATGAATGGGCTGATTCATTCGAATGAATGTATCAGAGACTGCCTCAGAATGACAGTCCAGGCATTCATTCGAATGAATGCCTTGAAAACGTGCATTCATTCGAATGAATGGGCTGATTCATTCGAATGAATTACTGGACTGTCATTCTCAGACTGTCTCTAATACATTCATTCGAATGAATCAACCTATTCATTCGAATGAATGCGTATTTTCAAGGCATTCATTCGACTGAATGGGCTGATTCATTCGAATGAATTAGTTGAAAACGTGCATTCATTCGAATGAATCAGATGATTCATTCGAATGAATGGAACTTATATATAAATCGATCCACGAAATTCCACTCGTTTCATTCCATTCAAACCCTAAACCGTCGTTTCCCTCTCCCTCTCCCTTCTCCCTTGAACCCCTTTCTCAATCCCTTCTCCCTTAAAACTTAAACTCCATTTTCAACACCCTCTTTTCACCCTTAAACCCCTTTTGCAAAGACTTCTCCCTACAACCTCATTTTCAACCCCCTTTTCAACTCTCTTTTCAATCCCAAACCCTTAAACCCTATTTCAATCCCAAACCCTAATACACAATTTTGAACCACCTTTTTGAAAGACTTAACCCTAAAACTCCATTTTCAGCCCCCCTTTTTAATCCCAAAACATTGAACCCCTTTTAAATCCCAAACCCTTAAAAAAAATCAATCCCATTTTCAAACCCCATTTTCAACACACTCACTCTCTGAATCTCTTACATCGGGTCGAAGTTATCTCTCTCAAGCTAATGTCTGGATCTCGTATCTCGAATCGAAGGTAAGTCTTATCTCAGTTTTTTTTTAGAAATCATTATTATTAGTGTTTTAGAGGTAGGTTTAAATCCTCAAGTGGCATGGAGTTTGTTGAGGGATGTTTTGAAAGTCGTGAAGACCTTATAAATTATGTTAAGAATATAGCTCTTGAACAAGGATTTGTATGTACGATAAAGAGGTCATGTAAAAAGGAAAATAAATTAGTCATTCGCTCCGATAGAGGAGGTAAATACCGCAGCACGGTTAGCTTGGATGACGATGACAGAAAGAGGAAAGCATACTCTCGCCAATGTAATTGTCCTTTTGAAGTTAAAGGAAAACAAATTGTTGATGGGTCATGGAAGTTGACCATAAAGAATTTGGAATACAATCATGATATATCAGATGTATTATTAGGTCATCCAAGTACAAGATGTTTTTCAGATTCTGAGAACAGAATGATCATTCAAATGAGGAGTAGCAATATACCACCACGGCAAATTTTGACGACTCTTAGAAATCAAAATCTAGATATTGGAATATTAGCGGCTGATTTGTACAACTTTTCTTCTGCGCTTCGGAAAGAGCAACTAAGGGGTCGAATTACAATTGAAGATTTGATAAAAGATCTTCAACAAGGTGGTTATCAATACTTTCTTGACTATGACAGTGATGGTCATCTATCCCATCTCTTTTTCACACATCCGAAGTCAATTTTTCTTACCGACAGATACCATAATGTGTTTCTGATGGATTGCATGTACAAAACCAACAGATATCATATGCCATTGCTTCATATAGTTGGTGTGACAACTTTCAATAAGAATTTCTGCTCATGCTTTGCATTTCTAAGAAATGAGAAATTTGAAGATTATATATGGGCATTACAGATCTTTAAAAAGGTCTTTGGAGTGCAGCATGATCGACAAGTTCTTTTAATTGATAGGGAATTGACATTAAAGAACGCCATTGATTTGGAGTTCTCTAATGCTGTACATATTTTGTGTTCTTGGCGTATCAAAAAGAATATTGTCGCTCGTTGTAAACCTTTGTTTAAGAAAATCGAAGACTGGAATGCATTTTTACCGAATGAAATGGCCTGATTGAGTCCCCAATTGAAGAAGCAATACAACGTTTGAGGCATTCAAACAAAATTTTAGAGATGATTCGCAGGCACTGAACTACTTAACAAGGACATGGATCCCACATAGAAAACAATTCATCAAGGCATGGATCGGATGGAGTTTACATTTTAAGAATTGAGCTATTTCAAGGGTTGAGGGTGCACATGCTATTCTGAAAAGTTATATATCTACATTTATAAGTGATCTAGATGTTGTTCGAAGAAAGATAGCCCATGTCATTGAAAATCAATTTGAAGAGTTCAAGATTCAACTTGAGGATGAGAAGATTCGGTTTGCATGTGATGTGTCTATTCCTTTCTTTGATGAATTGAAGGGCAAAGTTTCTCATTTCGTAATAAATGAGGTTTACAACCAATATGATATGCGTATGAATAGATCATTTTCACCCATTTGTACGGAAGAGTTTACAGCTTCAATGGGCCTACCGTGTGCGCACAAAATGCAATGGATGGACAAATTATATTTGGATGACATACACCCACAATGGAGAATCGACTTAATCTCATTGACCGACTTAAGGATTGAAAGGAGGAGCCCTGGGGATGTATTAGATGTACACTTTGAAGGTATTAAGAACAAATATAGACATTTGTTTTCGTATGATCAAGATATGCTCTTAAATCATCTTCAAAATTTTGTCATCCATGATAAACCAGTCAGTCACCTATTATGCAATATTCTAGAGGACGTTATCCAGGTTCAATGAATTTATCACAGGGCCAAACATATACACGTCGAGATCCTTCTGCATTTGAGATTGTAGAGAATCAACTAAATGGAAGAAGCTGTGGGTTATGCAAAATTACTGGTCATATGAGGAGAACTTGTCCGAATAGGCCACCTTCTTCACAGGCATCTACGAGTGTAGATTTAAATGCTGATTATAATGTAGGTGATTTCAATGAATCACAAACAGCGAGTTTTCCACAGGATAGTGGATCTTACAATGTTGGTGACGATTCAACATATAACTCTACAGAAATGACCGAAATAAGTTCATTACTTAAAGAGCTTATATGTATTTACCAATTGACATATAACTTTTCCATATGTTCTAATGTGATTTTTTTAAATGTTATGCAGTGGTCTGGTGATCTTAGAGATAATGACGATTTCATGTAATGGTGGAATCAATGAAGTGAAGATAGGAGTGTCAATGTATTTTCTCTTTGTTATTACTATGTTCCTCGATTTTAGACTAGATATTTAGTTTTAGAGAGTTATGAATTGCTCAAGGGTAATGGTTTGTGAAGTGGGTTAATTGTAAAGCCTATGTTTTACAATTTTCAAGTTGATTTGGCACACTATTTTGCATTTAAAATGCATAATTAACTCCATTTTCTATTTATTTTTTTAAGATCATGGTATCCGGGCATCTCATGTAACTAATTTTTGGAGCATGTGTAAACCTCCCAATTTGCACACCCCAAGTACTAAACAATGGAGAGTGAGACTTTTTTATATCGAGGGAGACATGATCCTAAAACTATCTGAAAACAAAGACAAGTTTTGACCATTAAGCCGAGGGGTCTGTGCTTCTCCATTTTTTATTTCAAAATGGAGCTGAAATCCAGATGCATTCAAATTAAAGGATAAAGCGATTGTGTTGGAGTTTATGGTGGCATGAATGCTTTCCACGAAGATGATAGTAGAGATTTCCCTCCTCACTTTCATTAATGTTTAGTAGTCACTATAAAATCATCAAAAGCCTTGTTTTCTTACTTCTTCCTTACATAGAACAACTCTCCTTTGCTTTTGAGTTCTCAAATGAAAATATTGAATTATATGAGAAAGTGGGGTTTAGCAAGATGGCCTTATTGTTGGCAGGCTTATTAAAAATAGCCTTATTAAATATCTTGTTCCAAGAGATTGACTCAACTTGTTAAAAAATAAATATTCAATCGATCCATTTATTCTAAAGGGGTGGGATATTGCTAAGTTCACATGATGATAGAAATCTAGAACAAGAAGGCTACACTTACATTATACCATTATCATTGTTCAAAGGTCCACAACAAAACAGGCACCAGGAGATAAATAATATAACATGTTCATTCAAAATATGAAATTTACATCCTTTTACATGTCAATAAAAAAAAAATAGTACATCAAAGACAAATAATATCCGGGTCAGAGGTAGAAGGTGAGGCAGGTGTTGCAGCAGGAGGTGCAGCAGGAGGTGCATGAGGAGGTGCAGCAGGAGGTGCAACGGGTGGTGCAGCAGGAGGTGCAGTAAGAGGTGCAGCAGGAAGTGCAGTAGGTGCAGTAGGTGCAGCAGGAGGTGCATGAACTGGAGGTACATATAGAATAAGTGGAGTCTGATGAGGACGGGGGCGAGAAACTGCTGGTGCTTGACTCAGAACAGAACGGGAGCCAGTAGCAGCTGCAACTCCAGTCGGACCAATACGGGGGCCAGAAGCTGCTGCTAATCCAGTCTGACGAGCAGAGTGGCCAAAAGCTACTAATGCACTCGGCCGAACTGGGGGGCCTGAAACTGCTTCAAATGGAGGACTAGGGGTGCTAGATCTTGCTCTTGAAGCTGAAGCACCTGATTCAGATGTAGGAGCATGGGTACCAGATCCTGTTCCTGAAACTGAAGCACCTGCTCCAGATGTAGGAGCATGGGTGTCAGATCCTGTGCCTGAAGCTGAAGCACCTGCTCCAGATGGAAGAGCAGGGGTGCCAGATCCTGCTCCTGAAGCTGAAGCAGCTGATCGAGATGGACGAGCAGGAGTGTCAAATGTTGCTGCTGAAGCTGAAGCTGCTGATCGAAATGGTCAAGCAGGGGTGCCAGATGTTGCTCCTAAAGCTGAACCTGCTGATCCAAATGGACGAATAGGGACAAAAGCGGCTCCTACATATTCTTTAGACACCCTTGCTCTTAAACTCCCATTTGCTTCTGCTGATAATGCTGCTGTTATCCCCCTCTCTTGTGCTATAAGCACTGCCAACCTTAAAGTATGTATAATCTGATTCTGTATCACATCCAAGCTTACAGAAACCTGATCATATCTCTGATCCATCTTCTCCTCCAAAGAAGAAATGCTATCAAGAATCTGTTGCGTGTTGATTCCAGTTGATCCTTCTTGAGGAGGAGTCCCTGCCTCGCGTGGCTCGCGTGCCTCGCGTGGCTCGTGTGGCTCGCGTGCCTCACGCGCCTCAGATGCCTCAGATGGCTCAGGTGGTGCAGGCTCAAGTTGAAGTGCCTTGACAACTTTAGGTAGCCATTTGTTACTCACTGTGTCGAGTTGGAATCCCATTTTCTTCAAAGTTGAATCATTAAAATAATCAAATCGGTCTAAACAAACTTTATCATCGGGGGAAAGAGGGATTCCGCGTTCTTTAAAAAATGAACATAGAAAAAGACCGTACAGAAGACTACATCTTCTGGTCTTCCACCAGGCGCACATGTGACTAATGATGATATGGGAGAGGGAGATTTGTTTCCCATTCATGATGCACCAAATAAAAAAGACATCGAACCATGTCACAGTAGTATGCCCTTTTCTAGGGCAAAGACAGTTGACAACTATGTGGTGGATGATTCGTGCTTCTAATGTTAAGCTCGTCAGAGGAGGGGGGTTTTCTTCTCTGTAATATCTGTCCTCCCACAGATTTCATTCAGGGCTACTAAAACATCAAAGCCCTCAACATCAGTGGGCCATGTACGACTGTCGTACTTTCTAATCGCATCTTTCGGGAAATTATATAGGAAGTCTAACCTTTCCCTTGTAATGACAAGTTCTTGCCCTTGGACAGATGTTTTAACCGAGTCATCATCAATTCTTTCCACATTGGCATAAAATTCTTTAACTACTATAGGATACATATCACATTTTAATGCCAAGAAAGACCCCCAACCCATTTTCTCAAAATAAGATTCAACTTTAAAGCCAAATTTTGTGAAAAAAGAAAGGTCCACGATTTTACCAAATATATAGGACGGTGTGGAGAAATCCTCTCTGTACATGGTCGCGGCTTCCGAAGATACGAAATAGTTGGGGTCGAATGCCGTGTCCTTTTTTTATTTTTTCCCTCCCCTTGTTGAGGTTACTTTCCTTTTCGACGATGCCATGGGTTAAAGGGTGGTTTTTTCGAAAGAAATGAAGAAAGAGGGAGAATGGGGTGTGATTCGAATGAAATGGGGGTGATTCGAATGAAAGAGGGTGTGATTCGAATGAAAGGGGTATGATTCGAATGAATGGGGGTGTGATTCGAATTAATGGGGGTGTAATTCGAATGAATGAGGGACGGGCTCGGGATAGGGACTTCGGAATGGGGACGGGCGAGCTTAGAATGAGGAAAGGGAGAGCTGAGAATGAAAGAGACACGACCGGAGCCGGCGCCGGAGCAGGAGAGTGAAAGGGGGAGGGAGAGCTTCGATTTAGGGTTTCGGAATGAGGGACGGCGAATGAGGGAAGAAGGTTAGGGTTCGGTGTCGATCGAATGAATCGCCAGTTATTATATATTAAGTTCGCATTCATTCAAATGAATCAGCCCATTCATTCGAATGAATGCACGTTTTCAAGGCATTCATTCGAATGAATGGGCTGATTCATTCGAATGAATGCATCAGAGAGAGCCTGAGAATGGCAGTCCAGGCATTTATTAGAATGAATCAGCCCATTCATTCGAATGAATGCACTTTTTGAAGGCATTCATTCGAATGAATGGGCTGACTCATTCGAATGAATGCCTGGATTGTCATTCTGAGACAGTCTCTGATACATTCATTCAAATGAATCAGCCCATTCATTCGAATGAATCGGGTGTATACGAATGAATCGAATGAATGGGCTGAACAGTATTCCGTGTTACTGTTCAGGCCAATCATTCGAATAAATGCCAGAATGAACTGGGCATTCATTCGAATGAATCTATTAGTGTATACGAATGATGTTCATTCGAATGAATGGGTTGAACAGTATTCCGTGTTACTGTTCAGCCCATTCATATGCCAAAATGAACTGGGCATTCATTCGAATGATTGAAAAAGCGGGGTAAAATCGTAATTTCACCCGAAAATCTGATTTCGAGTGTGTAGAGGCAGGATTTTTGGGTATGTGTAAGTGCTTCCTTTGTGGAATCATCTCATGAGAAGGCGTGGAATATGCATGTGCAAAGGTCACCCTCATGAATTAATTTAATAGAAATGTTTTTAGATCTCTTAAAACACCAAAACTCAAATTCATACAAATTTTCTGTTCATATTAACTAGAATCATGAGTGGCCTTCTATGGCTCTACTCTCTTCAGGTATCATCAGTTTTTTTTCTTTTCTTTTTTAATCCATTTTTTGTTCTTAACTCATTTTCAATTTTTTGGTAAAAATGAGACCTCATCAGATCAATCCAACTAGTTTGATGGGCCAGGGACTAAAAACTAGATAGGCCATGAAAATTTTGAGAGAAATACATATAAAAAAACCAACGATTTAAGCAAAAACGACCTTTTTTTTTATCAAATTTACATAAACTTGAAGTATCTTTTAGAGAAAATCTGATTCTGCAGATATGACTGATAATTTTAACTCACGCTAATGTTCTAAAGCTCGAAGAAGATCCGACGTCAAAAGCTAATTGATCTAAGGAACAGAGTGTTTTGGTTAAAACGACGGCTCACATCTCACGATGTAGATTGTCTTACACTTTATTTTGAAAATTTGAAAACATGAAATATTCAGTCAAAACACAGACTATTTTTCTAATTTTTTTTTACTTCTACAATTATTTTTAAATTATGGTTTTACAAAGTGAGTCCTTTAAAGGGGTTACGATATATGAAGATCAGAAAATCAATCGAAGGAATGGAAGAGTCCGTTAAACTCGAAATTTGAGATCATAGAGCGTGTGACTTTGGTAAACCAAATATTTCAAATGAATGGTTTCCTAGAGGGAAACAATTTGGTGATCATTTTTTCAAAATAAATAAATAAAGTTCAGTTATTTACGACTTTGCCCTTCTAACTTCAACGACTATGATCAATGAGCTATCGAGCTCGGATTGGACCAAACTTGGGCCTTTTGGAAAGCCAACTCAGTAATCTTTACGATTAACGGAACACAAATCACATTTAACGGTGCAAAATCACACAATTAGGTCTAAACATGGGTCAGGGTAATATAAAACCAAACATTTGGTAAACACTAGTCAGAAGTTCATATTGCCTTTTGCTTTTGATCCGGCCTGCAATAGGAGAGACCATGGATCTAGTCAAATCTAACCATGAAGATTGCACAAAACATTAGAAACAAGATACAACAGTTGCTTAGAGGCTTTGAAGAGTTCTTGCAAGAACCTAAGGAGTTGCCACCTAGATGGCCAGTAGAGCATGAGGTTCAACTACTCCTTGATGCCCCAATACTCAATGTTGGACTGTACAAACAGTCCATTGTAGAGTCAGATGAGTTAAAGAAACAAGTACAAGAACTCTTGGACAAGGGGTTGATTCGGTCAAGAC
Source organism: Chimonanthus salicifolius (assembly GCA_013350335.1). NCBI lineage: Eukaryota > Viridiplantae > Streptophyta > Magnoliopsida > Laurales > Calycanthaceae > Chimonanthus > Chimonanthus salicifolius. Next base: position 47,578,701 of record CM023537.1, on the reverse strand, counting down.
CATCTCGAGCAATTTCGCATGTCATACTGGTATCAAAGAAACATGGTGAATGGCGCATGTGCATCGACTACCGAGCACTCAACAAAATCACCGTCAAGAATCAATACCGCTTCCCCATATCGACGACTTATTTGATCAATTGAAACATGCTATGTATCTTAACAAGATGGATTTGAAATCCAGATATCATCAAGTTCGCATGAAAGACGAAGATGTATGGAAGATTGCCTTTAAAATGAAGCAGTGACTCTTTGAATGATTAGTTATGCCTTTTGGACTGACCAACGCACTTGCTACCTTCATAAGTCTGATGAATGAGGTGATGAGACCAATATTAGATAAATTTGCAATGGTATTTTTTATGACATCTTGGTGTATAGTCCAACATGGAAAGAGCATTGGTACACCTAAGAGCGGTGTTACAACTTCTTCATACAATAAAGTTGTGGTTGAATTTGAAGAAGTGTGAGTTCGCCAAGAAAACAGTGAACTATTTGTGACACATCGTTGGCAATGGTGAGATCCGAATTGACCTAAGTTAGGTGTCTGTGATATAGGAATAGTCTCCACCCACAACACAGATGGAGTTACGTAGTTTCATTGGGGCAACACAGTACCTACGAAAGTTCATTAGAGATTATTCCGGTATAGCAACACCATTGCTGCGAATGTTGGCCAAGGACCGATCTATCACTTGGGGTCCTTTGAAGCAAAAAACATTTACTGAGTTAAAGGACAAGATCTCCAAGGCACCTGTGTTATTACTAACAGATATGCAACAACCATTTGAAGTTGAGACTGATGCTTTTGGTTATGCTATGGGAGCCGAACTACTTCAGGGTGGTAAGCCAGTGTGTTATCACTTCGAGTTGTTTTCGGGAGCACTATTAAATTATCCCACATATGACAAGGAGTTATATGCCACTGTACATGCTATCAAGAAATGACGTCCTTATTTGTGGGGTAAGGAAACAATGATTCACACTAATCATGAACCTTTGAAATATCTCCAAACACAAAGCAAACTGCAGCATACAAGACATTTCAAATGGATGGGGTACTTACAACAATATATGTTGGTCATCAAATACAAGAAGGGGACCACAAACAAGTTAGCAGATTTCCTCTCCAGGCCACCATCCAAAGCAGTTGCAGTGGAAATGCAAGTGGAACCATCAGGGTTTGACTCATATAAGGGTCTGTATAGAAATGAAGATGAAACGGTGGACAAACCTGGGGAAGGGAAGCAAGGGTATCATATAGACAATGGTTTATTCAAAGAAGACAAGTTATGCATTCTGAAAGAACACAGACTACCGTTAATTAGAGAAGCCCACACGTCTCTATTGGCAGGACATTTCGGCGTCCATAAGACTGTCGTAAACTTACAACAATTTGTGTTTTGACCGAATATGACGTCGAAAGTAGAGCAGTTTGTCAAAGGATGCAGAATGTGTAACACAAGCAAACCCAACAACTGGAGGTTTGGACTCTACACCCCATTGCCGGTACCAAGAAGACCACGGGAAAACATCTCTATGGATTTCTTAGGAGGTTTATCAACCACCAAGAAAGGAAATGATTGCATCCTTATGGTGGTGGATCGTTTCAGCAAGATGTCAATAATGATTCCATGCAAAAAGATGATCAACGCTGAGGGAACGCCTAATTTATTTTTCCAGCATATATTCATCCACTTCAGTCCGCTCAAAGTATTATTAGTGATTAGGATAACAGATTCCTAAGTTGATTTTGGAAGACACTGTGTGGTATGATGGACACAAAACTAGACAGGTCTACGGTGTTTCACCTACAAACAGATGGATAGACAAAAGTTGTAAATGTGACTGTTAGTGTCTTGGCTTGGCCAAGACCCTATATTTGTCAATTCCATGACTCAGAAAGAAGCACTTGCCAGAAGCTTGAAGACCCAAGATGATTAAAAATAAAGATCATGATCCACCGGATTGAAGCTCATCGTTATGGCAATCACAAAACAGGTATTATGGCCATAGATGACTTTAGGTGGCACCCACACCTTAGATAGGACTATCCCTAGGCTTAGAAGAACAAACTGTTAAATAATAAAAAGCCTAGTGAGGATGTTTGACAGTGAAATGAAAGCAAACTTGGAAATATGAATTATGTTCACTGTCAGCATGACCAGTCTATCTCACCGACCCCTCGGTGTAGTCAGGATCGACCCATCGTGGTCAAAGACTGGTCGGCCGAATGACGTAGGTTCTGGAACATTGAACTATCATTCTGGGTATGCCTTTGATCGAGAGTCTCGTATGCACCGACCCTTCGGTGAAAAGCTGAAACGACCCCTCGTGGTTAACAACTCCTCGATCAAGATCTTGAGTTCTGAAACTTTGAACTCATGTGGACTATTGAAGAAACAAACATATCGACAATCAAAGACCGATCGAGAGTACTAGGATCGACCCCTCGGTAATGGGCAACAAGTCGTTTTGGGTAACAGGTTTCTAAGTTGAAACTACTGTCAAGCATGTTTTGCACCCGTATGGACCGACCCCTCGGTACCATAAGTGTTGACCCATCAGCGACAAACGACATGTCGACCGAGAAAGAATATTACCGTTGGAAGTGCACTTAATGCACAATAGTCAGAATTGTAATGATAACATTTCTAGTCACCGACCCCTCGATGCAACCGAGCTATCGGTATATTACAGTTACTACAACTGGTTGCCTTCTCTATATAAACCAATATTTATGCAACCAGTTGGTATCCTTCGGACAGATCAGTTGGAGCCTCATCTTTATCAGTGAGCTTAACAAGGGCCAACAGAAAGATCACTCTCTATTTCGTGCTTACACTAGGGGACACAAATACATCCAATCAAATGGATTGAGTTGTGAGAAAGAGAAGAAGGATGAAAACTCATAAACAACCAATCTGAAGATTGAGTTTTAAAGTGAGAAGGAGAGAACCATAAACTAGGGAACCCCAGTTTCCTTGACACCCTGGAATGTGATTGCTAAACAGTGGCTATAAGGGAGAGCATCAGCATACATGGGTGGGATCTCGAAGAAGCACAAATAAGAAGAAAGAGCTTCAAAGGTTTTGGGTTTTAATTTTATTTAAAACTTTTGTTCCTAAGTGGATTAAGGTGGAGGTACCCCAGAACCATTATAAAAAATTCTGGAGCAATGTGTCCGGCACAGAGGTGGGTGGAACTCCCGATCAAATGGATAGGTGGAATTCCTATTCGATAGTGGTGGATGAAATTCCCAACCGATTGAGTGAGGTGAAATTCCTACTCTAATTGTGAGAGTGTAACTCCCCACTAGGTGGATTTTGGGGATAGCTCAAGGTTGAGTGAGTCCTAGCAGTGGATGTAGGTTGGCTAACCGAACCACTTTAAATTGGTCTTGTGATGCTTGATCTATGTGTGTTTGTATTTAGTATTTAAGTACTCTTCTTAACACACATCATTTTGCATATTGATTATCTCATTATACACGTTGCGTACAAGCATTGATAATCAAAGTTTATGTAAAGGGTCATAATCTTAGTGTGATCGCTTAATGAAATTATCACACTAAACAAATTTCTTGATAAACATTCCACTGCACTTTAAATCAAGAATTTTATAAACACCATTAAAAATGGGATTGACATATTTACCCCCTTCTAGGATCAATCACGATGTTCTAGCACATTGAAAATGGGAACTTTCAGTGACCATTGTTCAGCTTCTACGAGAGTACAACCAACAAAAACCAAGACGTTGGGATGAAAACTTTCTCTACATTCAATATTGCTATAATAGGGCATTACACAGTTCTACAAGAAAGTCTCATTTTAGATATGCTACGGGTCTATTCCGCAATCACCGTTTGACATGCTATTTTCAGGAAATGAGATTAACAAAGAAAGTAAGTTGGCGATTTAGTATGCTTGTACATTGGAAAGGCTCGATTACAAGGACCTAATAGAAAGTTGAAGCCACTACACTGTGGTCCATTCTGGATTCTAGAGCAATATGGTACAAATGCTTTCAAGTTGGACTTACCAAGGTATATGCAAATGTACTCAGTAACCAATGCCGTGAACCTCAAGCTCTTTGAGCCATATCTACTTGATGAGCGAGAGGAATTACCATTTTTACCAGCAATGCATGACTTGAACCTAAGTAATGCGGTTTTAGAAGATTTGATTCTCAGTAAGAAAACGAGAATGACCCGATTGGGAGAACATGAATTCTTTTTGATTTGTCCCAAACGACAATACTTGAATAGAGCCAAGTTATTTACCTTAACTCAATTCAGCAGTTTTTTTTTAATTTAAATTTGAATATATTTGAATTCAAATTTGTGGTTAAATTATTTTCCGACCGTTACGTTGTTTAAATTTGAATCTGCGATAAATGTCTTCCGACAGTCACATACTGAAAATAATTTCCTCCAACAGTTACAGTATAAATTTTTTTTAAAACAAGGTGGCAGTGAGGCAGGGACACTTCTCTGGGACTTCCTAGCAATCGTCTCTCAGACAACAACTCTTCCAGTCTACAGACCGAATCCCATCCAGATTCTCTGTCTTCTCAAGACTCAACCAATTCCTGTCCTTTAATTCTCTAGCGACGATCATATTTTTGACGGACTTTGGAACTCAAAGACTCACTGACTCAGGCAGCCTTCAGTTTCTCAGACAGATAGTCTTGTTCGTTTTCTTCATCAGTTGATCGTCTACTCCAGCAAGGCCATATTTCTATCCAGATTACTATAGTGGACAACGAATCGCCGCCAGGCTGAACTCCACAATCATCACCAACCACTCACTAAATGATTCTCAGGCAACCCATTCAAATCTTTCAGACGTTGAGACGGTGACTGCATTGGACATCAATAATTTCTCCCTTTGATTGGTGAAACACACTGAAGAACACGTGCAGTGCACACACAACAAGTGAGTTGTTCTGGGAACTTTCTGTAATATTTAATTGGACTAAGTATTTATATTTTTTCTCCACTTGGATTTGTAATTACTGAGTTTTAACACAGTTTGTATTTGGGATCACACAATCTATATGAGTGTTGGCTGAAAGCGGTGGAAGGTAGGGGCGAAGGAGGGAAATTAGTGCTTGGGCGAAAGTAGGCTAAATCTGGGCTATGGAGATGAGCTATTGCTGGGCGTTGACGTACAGTCGGAATAGGGGAACAACATGCACTGCAAAGACGCTGCAGAGATGGTTCTGCCTGATTCAAGAGGATGCAGAGAAGAGAGGGAAGTTTAGAGTAGAGAAAGATAAGAGAAAAGATCTGAGAATCAAAGAAGAGGAAGAGAGTGAAGAAGAAGAAGAAGTTGGAGAAGAGGAAAAAGAGAAGTTGCATCGAAGAAGAGGGTAGAAATAAATCTTAGTTTTCCATTGATAATCTTGTTGTTTTCCTCACAATCCCAGATGGAATTTTATACAAAACAAAGCAATAGAAACTAAAAGAGAGAATAAAAATCGAAAATGAAATAAAATAAAGGAAGCAATTTATTTAGTGGACGGTTTCGCTAAATATGGCTCTCCACGTCAGTGCTCTCACTGGCGTTACAAGAAGTGCCTGGGTTTACTCTCTTGACGATCCGTGCTACATCAAAGACCCATCTTATTTGTTGCCGTCATGTCTTCATCCTAATTCAATTACACATCTATTTGTACATAGCCGTCCTGCACTTGTCATCACAACTATTATGACTTCTAATATATTTGCTATCAATTAAATTCAATCGTATTTAAATCTGACCATTGCTCTTGATTTTTCTAGAGACAAACTATTTTGTAGAGTCTGCGTTCGAAAAAAACTACTTTACTGAGTTTATTTAGTATTTTCTTATTTTTCAAAAAGAAATTCTAATGATGTTACTCTCCACTATTTCACCAATTTAATAAACCAATCTCAACACCCCCTTCTTTTTTTATAGCTCATACGTAGTTTTGGAAAATTTTGATCCAATTTGAGTATTTGCAAATTGACTCATTTTGATAAATGACATCATCCAACCTACCCGTCTAATAGATGACCCTGACTGATTCGGCTTGAAAAATATATGACCCCATTTATCCGATTATTTCCATGTCTAATATGCAAGACATGCAATCTTATGAGGTCTACCCTCATGTAAAGAGCATATTTGATATGTGTTTTGGTTGAAAAGTCTCCTTAGTTAAAGAAATAGTTAAATCTGACCTGAACTAGGCCCGAAATAGTCTTGAACTAAGTAGAACCCAATCCGAACTGAACCATTGCCAAATCATACATTGAACCCCACCCCCTTTTCTCTCTCTTCCTCTCTCTTTATACACCAATAATTGATTCAAACTCTTATAAAACTTTATTTTCTTGAAATTATTTTTCACGAGTTCGAATTCCCCACTATACTCAAAGTCGATTCCCTCATTTCCTATCTTTTTTATACTCTAAATTTCTACCTAAGAAATTAGTAGTCCTACATCGATTAATGACTAAAATAAGGACCTTATAAGAGACTTCGCTTTTAAAGAAGGTTTTAAGTAGCTAAGAGAGAGCTTAGATAGGAAGTGTGGTACACAACCCTGTATCATACATCACAGGATCTGAGAATCCCTTTTTTTTATCTATCTTAGTGGGTTTGATTGGGTTGATTCAGTTATATATCGAGTCAAGGGTGGATGAGTCGTATACTAATTTGGTTGGATAAAGGTCGAATCATTTGAATATGGGTTTGGGCCAAAGTTGTATATGGCCGTTGGAAGTGATTGTTTAGGCCTGGCTCTGGCCATTAGGCCTTGATACATTTGAATTCGAAACGTATCTCTTCCACACATACATTCTTTTTTTTGTCAACTTTATGGAACTTCGAGGAAACATCAATGGCCATTTGAATTCTATATAAACAATAATTTCTTTCAATCTCCTTTTTCTCCATTGTCTCCAGTAATTTCCCGAAAGCTGAGAGTAGAGATTAATCATTTCCCAAAAGCTAAGGAGCAGAGAGTAGATGTCAATGCACAAAGTGTAGAGAGTAAAGAATAAAAGAAGAAATCAAAGTGCAAAGAGTAGTGTAAAGATCAAAGAGTTTGCCAACAGTAAAAAGAGTTGTGAATAGCAATGGTTTAATAGGTTCAACAATCCATTTGAAAAGGTCAAAGAGCATACTGCAGCTTACACATTAGCACAAAACAACTTGAATTTGCTAAGGTCTCAAACTCTCACAGAGAACCTGCGAATTTAAAATTTTCAACACTTTGGAGTGAAATCCGATCCATCAAAATAAAAAGCTCTTCTGTTACTTTCTCTACAAAGACTTGATTACAAGATTTCTATTTAAATGGCTCTTGGACGCATATAGTCCGTTGTGATATAAAGAAAATTATATGAGTGTGTACAAGGTTTTAACCTTATTCCGTGATTCTATCCTGACCTTGGTGATCTCCCTTAGAGTTGGTCCGCTGTTGAGCATGACCTTCTCCAAGACCACAATTTGGCCTTCAATTCCTCAATCTCCTTGTCCATGGTTGACGTGATCCCGACGATTTGGTCCTTGAGTACCTCCACAGCACTCTTCATGTCGCCCTCGAGCTCTTCAATAGCTTCAGCACATGAATTTTGTTAAAAATGAATAATTTATACTTATCACAATTCATTAGCCCTCTTAAATCATTAAAGTCTCGCCGTCCTAACTTTAGTGAAATCACTTATATCATTCTGTACAGATTTGGAGATATTCCATTATTTGAAAGCCTTTCTATGGACACACCTTTCCCAGGCTCCTCGTGGAACAACTTTGAACGCTTAGTTCTGAATCTAAGAAAAGTTTGGCCTCTTCTTGAGCAAAACTCTCACCGGTGGAAATGTGAAAGTGAAAAAGAAGAATTGGATCAGATTCCTGACCAGAAAACATGGTGACCCTTGTGTCTTCTGCACTTCGAAATCAATTTCTCTCTTTTATAGATTGCATATCTTCTCCAATCCGTTTACGACTCAAACACGACTAAAAACTAAAATCACCACACATGAATCCATTCAAGAAAGAAAAAAATGCATGTGTTTGGAAAAGAAATGGTTCAGCCTCATAATAAATCTGTAATTCATTTAAATAACAATCATTTGATACAAAGAAGCTATACAAAATTTCAAATCTCTACCATCTTCCATTTGATTCATCTAGTCTCTGGCCAAGCTCTTCAGCCACAGCTCTAGAAACCCACAATCAAAACCAAAACAGAGAGAGGGAAAAGAAAAGAAAACTCTTTGTGGAGAGTGACTGTGAGTCTTCTTCACTTTCATCATTGCTCTCCCCAGCAATGGTTTCCAACTTTGGAGCATTAGATAACTTTTGGGGTGAAATTAGAATGGCTGGTGCAACCTCAATCCATGTCTCTACGAATCTTGTTTCCTTTGCCATTTTTCCCAAGGACCAAAGAGGGGTTTTCTTTTCTGTTGTTGAAAGGGCTATTGAAGGATTGGTGAGATAATGGGAAAAGAAGGGTGTGTTGGAGAGGGCATTATATAGGACAGAAGCAACAATGGAGGAAGAAAACAGAAACAAAAAGAGTGTAAAAATAATTAAAGGGAGGTTGGTTCTGATAGAAGCTAAGAATGCTAAGGGTTATCATTGATTAACAATAATATATATACAGAATAAGCCCTAAAAAAAATATAACAAAAGGACTAAATTACCCCTATACAAATAAGATAATACTCCCTCTGTCCCAAATTAGTTGTCCTATATGGATTTTGAAACTGTCCCAAAATAGTTGTCTCATTTAGCATAAAATGTGTTGAAAATGAATGAGATCATATGGAATGCTAGCCTTAAATAGAGAGTTTCTTAAAAAATACAAATTTTCAAATGAGACAATTAAAATGGGACGGAGGGAGTACAACTTAACACCCGCCTTCAAACTCACGATTGGACAGAGTTGATCATCGAGAGTTTGCTAAGAAGAAATGCAAAGCGTGTAATGGTATGAGACTTCGTAAAGAAGTCAGCCAGTTGCAAGGCAGAAGTGACAAATGGAAGAGAAACCGTGCCAAGCTGAAGATGATGACGCACAAAATGACAGTCCAACTCAATATACTTGGTGCGCTCATGAAAAACGGAGTTATGTGCTATTTGAATAGCACTCTTATTATCACAATACATAGACGTGGGTGCAAAGAGAGAGACACCCATGTCTGCAAGTAACCAATGAAGCCAAACGATCTCAACTATGGTGGAAGCCATATCCCTATATTCAGCTTCAGCAGATGAACGAGCAACAACATCCTGCTTTTTGCTTCTCCATGAAATGAGAGAGTCACGCAAGAAAACACAGAAACCAGTAGTAGATTTTCGATCAGAAGGATCACCTGCCCAGCCAGCATCAAAGAATGCACGGAGCTCCAAAGTAGATGACGAATGAAATAACAAACTCTGATGTATAGTGCCTCGAAGATATCGCAAAATACGAAGAACAGCTACCCAATGAACAGTGGTTGGTGAAGAGATAAACTGACTCACAATATGAACGACATAGGCAATGTCAGGCCGCGTAACAGTGAGATAAACTAAACTGCCCACTGTAGTGCAATATAGTGTTGGATCTGGCAAAGGCACATCATTAGAGGAAGTATAATGAACGTTGAGTTCCATAGGTGTGGCAATAGGTCGAGTGTCAGTAATACGAGCTTGGCTTAGAACATCTGCAGCATACTTAGATTGAGAGAGAAGATAACGTTTGGGTGAGGAGGCAACTTCTATCCCAAGAAAGTATCGTAAGGGCCCCAAGTCTTTCATGTCAAACTTGTTGTGCAATTGTAACTTTAATAAGGCAATACCATCAAGATCATCACCTGTCAAGATCATGTCATCAACATATAAAAGTAGAAGGATAGGACCAGCAGAGGTGGAGCAAACAAATAAGGCAGAGTCATGAGCACTGGAGTGAAAGCCAAGAGACTCAATCACTGTGGAGAACTTCTCAAACCATGCACGCGGTGCTTGTTTGAGACCATATAATGCCTTGCGAAGTCTATAAACGTCCCCAGGACGATGAACAACACCTGGAGGAGGAATCATATAAACTTCTTCAGAGAGATCACCATTCAGAAAAGGCATTTTTAACATCCATCTGCGACAAAGGCCATTGACGAACTGAAGAAACTGCAAGTAAAGTGCGAACGGAGGTCATTTTCGCAACAGGGGCAAAAGTCTCCTCGTAATCAATACCATATTCCTGACTAAAACCCTTAGCTACTAATCGAGCCTTATATCGTTCCACAGAACGATCAGACGTGGTCTTAATCTTATACACCCATTTGCAACCAATTGTACGTTTGTGTGAAGGAAGAGCTACCAACTCCCACATACCAATCTTATGTAATGCAGAAAGTTCCTCATCCATTGCCTGTTGCCATAAAGGAGCACAAATAGCCTCCTTATAGGAGGTGGATTCAGAGAGAGTATGAATGGATGTGAGAAACGAAGAAAATGAAGAGGAATAACATGAATAAGCAAAATCATCAAAAGAATAGCCAAATCGAGTAGGAGGCTTACGGATTCGTGGAGGGTAACGAGAAGGAGCAAGATCCTCATCAGTAGAGGGCGAAGGAGAGGCAGCTGTAGGAGAGGGAGAAGAAATATCTGTAGAAGGAAAAACGTCAACAGGAGTAGAAGAAAGAGAAGGAACAGAGTTAGGCAAAGTAGGGACATGATCAGACACAGACAAATCATCAAGATGAGAGAAGGGGTCAATAAATATAAGCTCAGACATACCAAGAGTGCGAGAATGGGAAGGAACATAATATACAGGGAATATGTTCAATAAAAGCAACATGACGTGAGACAAAAAATTCATGTGCAATGGGATCATAACAGCGATATCCCTTTTGACCCTCACCATAACCAAGAAAAATACACAGTGCAGACCGGGCAGATAATTTTGTGCGCTCATTGTACGGACGAAGGACAAAACATGCACAACCAAAAACTTTCAAGAAGAAATAGTCTGGTATTTTGCCATATAAAAGTTCAAATGGGGATTTGCCAGAAGTGATAGCAGAAGGGATTCTGTTAATCACATGAGTGGCGGTGATAACCGCTTCTCCCCAAAAGAGGCTAGGAACACTAGTAGAGAATAACAGAGATCGGGCAGTTTCAAGCATGTGCCGATGTTTTCTCTCTGCAACCCCATTCTGCTCGGGGGTGTCAGTACAAGAGGACTGATGAACAGTCCCATCTGAGGGAAGCAAATCAGAGAAAACACTAGAAGTATACTCGCCACCCAGATCACCTCTAAAGCATTTAATAGTGGCAGAGAACTGAGTGCGAATGAGTGCACGAAACGTGTGAAAGATAGTAAGAAATTCAGATCAACGCTTCATCAAATAAATCCAGCAAAACCAAGAATATTCATCAATAAAAGAAACATAATATCGAGACCCCCCTTTTAAGGGAAGAGGGGCTGGTTCCCACACATCAGAATGAATTAAATCAAAAGGAGCAAGAGAAATAGATGGACTTTTATTAAAAGGCAATGCAGAAAACTTTGTAAGTTTACTTCCACTGCAATCAGAAATATCACTGCTATGTAAATTTCCTAAAGCTTCTGTAGAAGTTAAATACTTTAAACGGGAACTAGAAATATAACCAAGACGAGAATGCCACAAATAAAAACTAGATGAAGTGGGACTCAAACGAAAAGATGATAAATCAACTGAAGAGACAGCGACAACAGGAACACGAAGCCGCTCTAAGACATATAATCCTCATTCTCTACGGCCGTTCCCAATCAACCTCTTGGAATGAGGATCCTGCACAGAACACGAAGTCGGAGAAAAATTAATAGTATAGGTAGAGTCACATAGTTGACTGATAGAAATAAAATTCAGAGTAAGATGAGGTATGCAATAAACATCCGAAAGATGCAAAGAAGAAGACAGAATGGAATCAACCCCTGCCAAAGGCAAGGAAACACCATTGGCAGTTAAGACAGAAACATCTGATGAAGAAGGAGATAAAGATGTGAATAAAGAAACATCATAAGTCATGTGATGAGTAGCGCCTGAGTCAAAGACCCAGGTAGAAGGAGAAATACCTAAAGAAGTGGAATGAACCAAACCTAGAGAAGGAGAAACGTAGACAATGCATTGGACTGGTGAGAAGAGAGGAGTTGCTACAATTGGTCTGCAAGTGTGGAGAGGGAAGAAGGCGAAGGTGATGGCACATTCCCAGACGGAACAACAGTGGCGGTGTGATGTGGCTGAGGAGGCGGCACTTATTGTGGCTGGCTTCTCATTAACAGAGGATATTGGGCCTTCCAGTGACCTTTTTGTTTACAGTAACGACATTCAGTATTAGCAACTCGCCCACCTTGGTGCTGGCAATTCTGTGAACTAGATGGAGACCGGAAGGGCACTGCCAAAACAGTCTGACTAGGCAGAGAAAGTAGACGAGTGTCCGTATGTGACTTCAAACGAAATCTTCAGCTAAGAGTTCATGAACCACTTCATCGATGAAGATTGGAGCCCCGAAGTGTTTCAAAGTCATCTCGAAGAGCAGTAAAAAATTGAACGAGTCGCCCTTCTTCTCTATAAGTGCAATAAAGGGCGATGGCACTGAGCCTGCAGGCTAAGTTAATGCAAGTTGATCCCAGAATCCAGTCATGACTGAATAAAACTGCTGAATGCTCATATCCCCCTGTCTAACTGAGCGAATATCATTCTCAAGTTGATATCACTTAGCGAAGTTGGACTGCGTATACAGTTGCTCTAAATGATCCTAAATTACTTTCGCTGTAGAGAACTTCACAAGTTGCATCCCGATGGAGAGCTCAACGGAATTATTGATCCAAGTGATGATTTCGGAATTATGGGTGGTCCAAGTAACTAGTGAAGCAGCATAGTCAGCAGCCTTGGTGTCCGTAGGAATAACAATAGCCCCAGAGACATAACCCCACATGTTCTTGCCGGTCAAATTTTTTTTCATAACATAGGCCCAATAAGTATAAGTGTTGTCAGTGAGCTTCACACTAATTGCCTGGAGGGAATCATCACGTTCACCGGCCATTGCAAATTCCTCAGCACCAAAAACAAGAGGACCCAAAATCCAACTGAAGTACCTACCACTCTCTCTGATCTAGCGGCCAAATCCGGTAGCAAAGTGGGCAGATGTGGGGTTCAGAGCGGTGCTCTGAGCGGTGGCTGCTGGACCGACAAAGGGAGTCGAAGGGTGCTGCAGGGAAGAGGAGAACCAGATCTGGTGCCGGGCGGAAGGGCAGCAGAAATCGTGAGCAGTAGGGAAGATGAAGAAGAGGCAGCCGGCAACAGATCTAAGTGGAAATGACGGCGTATCTGAGATGAAGATCTGAACGAGAATGGTGCAGAGGCGGCTCTGGGCTGAGCAGAGAGGCAGAAGGGGTGCAGATCCGGCGATGACAACAGAGGCGGTGTGTTGCAGATCCGGCAAGAAAACTGAGAGAGGCGAATCAGAGAGGCAGCAGGCAAAACCAAAAAAAAAACCCTTGTCGATGCAAGGCATGCGGCGAAGGGTGCAATGCAGATCGAAGGAAAGACGCAGAAGGGGTGCATATCCGGCGATGACAACGAGGCGGTGTGTTGCAGAACCGGCGAGAAAATTGGTAGAGGCGAATCAAAGAGGTAGCAGGCAAAACCAAAACCCTTGTCGATGTAAACCAGTAATCAGAAGGGGTGCAGGGCAGATCGAAGGAAAGACGCAGAAGGGGTGCAGATCCGGCGATGACAACGAGGCGGTGTGTTGCAGAACCGGCGAGAAAATTGATAGAGGCGAATCAGAGAGGTAGCAGGCAAAACCAAAACCCTTGTCGATGCAAACCAGTAATCAGAAGGGGATGATGAACAATGATACAGTCCCAACTCTCGATGGCAGTAAACGGAACACACGAGATCCCCAAAAAAAAACGAAAACTTAAGCTCTGGATACCATGATAGAAGCTAAGAATGCTTAGGTTTATCATTGATTAACAATAATATATATACAGAATAAGCCCTAAAAGAAACATAACAAAAGGACTAAATTACCCCTATACAAATAAGATAATACAACTTAACAGGTTCCACAACAAATAACAATAGAGATGCCACAATAAAAAAATGGATCTAGACTTGGTGATTTTCGTAAATATCTCGGAAACTAGTGAAAGAAAGGATCCACACTCCACTGACCACAATCCACATTCTTCACGAGTTGCACCTTTTTGTCTTCTCTTCTGTCTTTTCACAAGTCTCATGTGCTATTGTTTATGCTAAATAAGTAAATCTTGCATCCAAGATGTGCCTACAATGCAAGAATAGATTGGCTACTGCAGTTTTAAATAATTGTAAAACTTTTAAATTATTATTATTAAATTTCTATTTTTAGATTTAAAAATTAACCTTCACAATCAAATTTAATTTATATTTGTCGCTCTCTGCCCCATCAAGGGCCCATAAGACACAGTATTTTTTTTTTTTAAAACCATTACTGCCGTATCATCATTGAAGGGTCCCATGTATTCACATTGGGCATTCAACATTTTCCTATTTATCCCAACAAAAAGCATAATCTCATAACATGCTTGTCAGTAGAGATTAATAACCATAGCGAATCACATAGAGGGAAATATTACATATCCAAGTCAAATCGAGATACATATAAATGTAGAATTATTACAACATTTCTCAAGATTTCTCTAATAAAAACAACAAATCCTGACTCAACGGGAAACACGAGGCACCCATATCCCTAAACCAACAGTGGAGGTTCGTCTAAACCTTCCTCAAGCAGAGTTTCTGAAATTGTAAGGCAATGAGTTTAACTAGCCCAGTGAAGAGAAACAACATATAACATATATCATGTTATTAATCAAGTACGTTAATAACCCTTTAAAAATTATTATAAAACACATACGTAACATAGCTGTCAACCTACATATAAAGTACAACTGAAAACATATTACACATGCATCTCGTGGGATCGTAGGGAGACTCGACATGGTACAATCTCGTGTTTATCCGGAACAACCTCGCAAATATGCATATCAACTCTTCGCAGTTAGGCGGAACAACCTCTTCGTGTGCACACACGTGAAACAACCTCGTTAATTTCGTGGTACAAACCTCACGTCAGCAGAACAGCCTTGTAATAGTAGTACAACCTCGTTATTCTTGTCTATATACGATCTATCATTTTGGGCTAATTAGGGACAATCCCCCATTCCACATGGGACAACCTCACGATCAATAAACTTGTGGTCCTCTCGCGGATCAATCATCACATATTATAGAGTAAACCACACATATAATGTGGACTAAGCTTAAATCATGCACCACAACAATACATGAATAATATATTTGCAGTTGGAACATATATCAAATTCAACGCATGTACCAATTTACTAAACATGCACATTACCATTTCTCATACGCATGTGCCATAATTACACATCAACTCAAGTGTAACATTCAAGCATAATTTGTAAGAATAACATGACATATATGCATATATAGGTGTGGGGAAATCCCCATCACATCAATAAATTCACAATACATGCAATTTGATCGAACGGGAGCGCAATGCTCTTAGTTGCTTACGTACCATGTGGTGGATCAGATCAACTGTAGGTCATATGTTTAACATGTAAGAGATGTCTATTTGATATTTACTCCAATATTCAACATTTATGTCATATTACACATCAGTAGCTGGAATATATAATAAATCCAATAATTGCACTATCATACACAAACAATTGGAATATACAACAACGCCCTAGAATAATATCATATATCGATAGTTGGAGCATACAACGAAATTCAACAATAATATCTCATACCAATAGTTGGAATATCTAACAATATTCAACAATAATATAGTTGCAAATATAGCACACGTTCTAATATTAACATATTGAAGGTGTGCATTTCATACTAATTATCACAAATATAGTCATCACAATTTTTCAATTTTTATTTCCCAATGTTAATTAATCATATTTTGCACATATCTAGATCCTGAATTCGGTTAGATGGCTAGACCTCAAATCTCGGGTACTATTCGAACTTACTTTGGTTTTAGAACCGAATAATTTATTCCCCTACGTGTAAGTGATACCCGATATCGCATTTTGTTTCGTTCAGATCTTTTATATATTTGTGAAGACACCACCGACCCCAAAATTGCATTGGATTAAAAGCATTTGAGAATTTCCAGTTATATGCCTTTAATTAAACATACCAGATTAAAGTATTTAAACTTTGGTTGAATCTCCTCACCTTGATCGGTGAAGTTGTGAAAATTTCTTTGTTCGAGTGATTGAGAAAGAAGTGGTCGAACTGTAATTGCATAAGAGGGAGGAGAGTTATTGGGTTCCAACTACCAAGAGGAATTTTTGAGAGTGATAGGGAAAGCTTTGAGAGTGATTGAGAGGGATGGTTTTGAGAGTGAATAAAAAAGAGAGAGATGAAGAGGAGATTAAAGGGCAAATGAGGACACACAAATGACGATGGGGAGAGGAGAGAACTGACGAATGGAGAAGAAGGCATGGAGGGGGTGAAATCACCTGTCCTTCTTCCAGAAAGGAGAAGGCAAGGGGAGGACAACTTTGCTCTCACTTGGCCAGTGAAGCCTATGGAGATGACCTTGGGTCTTTGCCATAGCAGTAGGAAAATGAAACTTTTGAAGCTTCAGCGTCGTGTGCCTTTTGGGTTTACTGTGCGTACCCAAAATTAGGGGATTTGGAGGGACCTACTTGAAAATCTAACCTTATAAAAGGTTCAGAACACTGTGGATAGACCAAGAAGTAATTTTTTTTGAAATCTAAAATCAAAAGCTGTTTGATTTAGTCAAATTTGATTTGTCAAAAATAAGTATCAATGGTCGAAATCAAATTTTATGATTTTATTTCAAATGGTCATAATTTGAGTTCCCGAACTCAGATTCAGTCAAATTTGAGTTCTTTAGGAAAATCTTTTCATGTTCTATGCAATTGATTAATTTTAATCCTAGATTTTTAGTAAAAATCTCCTCATTTTGCGTGATCTCGGGTCAGATTATTACATCTTATCCACTTTAAAATATTTTTGTCTCCAAATTTAAACAAAAATGTACCTCAAGAGTTGAATAGTCTGAGATATTTGTCCCGCATTGTTAACTCTCACTCCCATGTGGTGTTCTCGACTCCACGATGTTTGCATAAAACTCTAACTAAGGGGATAACTTTTCCTCGAAGTATCTGATCTTGAGTCTTTAATCACTACCTGTCCTCCGTCAAAGGATACATCCTCTTTAATGTCAATTGCCTCCCAATTTAACAGATGTGATGGGTCAGGTTCATATTTACTGAGCATGGATATATGGAAGACATTGTGTATTCAAGGAAGACTAGAAGGGAGTGTTGATCGGTGTGCCACTTCACTAACTCTATCTAGGATTTCAAATGGTCGTGGTGGAAATTTTTCATTGCGTCCAAACCGTCGAATACCATGACGCGGGTAAACTCTAATGAATACATGGTCACGTACTGCAAATTATGAAGGTATGCGCCTGATGCGGGCATCCAGAGACGTAGACAGAATTTTAATTTTGACCCGGGCGGGTGCATTATCAAATTAGCAAGTTCGGGCCCCAAGTCAAAAGATCAAAATTATATCTTCGATCCAGGTGGGTATCCGAGTCAGAAGATTTGGTGTAGTGGATCCAAAGCAAGTCTAAGAACAGGCCCAGCAGAGCAGGCCCAATGGCTAAAGAGGTGCTGACAGTTGTGAATTAGAATCCTAAATCAGCTAGGATTTTAATTAAATTAGGAAAGTTTCTTTGTGTTATTTTCTAGATTTAGAATTTGTTGGAGGGTTGGCTCCTTGTTACTTGTTAACATAGAACTCTCTTTCCTTGTTAAGGTAGGACTCTCTTTCCTTGTTAAGGTAGGACTCTCGTTCCTTGTTAAGATAGGACTCTCTTTCCTTGTTAAAGTAGAACTCTTTTTCCTTATTTCAGGTTAGGATTTCTTATAAATAAGATTGTAATCAGCCCCTTGAGGGGACGGAGTATTATCAATAAAATTTGAGTTTTCTTTTTGCAAACGAAGGACTGTTTGTTGTCTTATTTTGCTGCACAAGACGAAGGATTGTTTTGTGAAGATTAAAGTACAAAACGAAGGACTGTTTTGTGAAGATTCAAGTGCAAAACGAAGGACTGTTTTGTGAAGATTGAAGGGTTATTCAAGATATTATTCAAGCTTCCGCTGTAATTTGAGGTTGGGTATTCTTAATCCTACCTAGCCTTCATCAGAATGGCTATCAGAGCTTCAGAGTCAATTGAGACTCATCCTTCGATCAGGGGTTAGCTATGACAAGGCGTGACCGCCTTCGTAGCCGACAAGCCAGGAATAGTGACTGGTTTCATTCTAGTCAGAGTTGTCATGTGAGACACGCTCCAGAAGATGATCGAGTTGAATTCTCTAAAGACCGCGACAGGCAGTTTGATTGGTTATTTGAGTCATGTGTTAATCTACAGAGAGAGATTGTGGCTCTAAAGAATCAAACAAGCCAACACCCTTCTAGTTCGCCATTAGTGAGATCAAGGTACTCCAGATACTCATCTTCTGAAGAAAGTTCGGATGACAATTCAAATCAAAGTTCAGATGAAAGTTCAGACGAAAGTTCAGATGAAAGTTTCTACTATCACAGACATAGGGCAAGACATGTAGTTCGACAGCCTGAGAGAAGGAAACAATTCGTCCGATTTGCTGATGAAGTAGACACGACTGCACAAGTCAAAATTGTTGACTCAGATTCCTCTAGTGAGGAAGATGTTGAAGATTCTGTGGAGACGGACTTCATGAATGTGCAACTCTTGGATACGGTACAAGAACATCCAATTCATATTGGTGAACCTCGAGTGGACGACATACACCACAATAGCACAGAGGCTGAGGCCATCAATGAGTTTGTGTTTTGTAATGCTCATTCCACGAGAACATTGGGCGAGTATAGACCTTATGTTGATCCAATGTGGGACGAACACATGAACCAGTTGGCTACACCCAATATCTCACCCGTTTTAGCAATTCATGAAGCTACGGTAGATACAAGTGCAACAGAAGGATGTATCCGGCAGTTTGAGGCAAGTTCCATCTTGAAGCAGGAACTTGAGACACACCATCTTGAGCCACAGTCCAGTGTTCAGCAACGAGAAGATGCTAGTGATAGAGGCGACAGAGAATGGTCAGTACAAGTTCGTACATTAGGAGTTGGAGATGA
Organism: Chimonanthus salicifolius; assembly: GCA_013350335.1. Lineage (NCBI taxonomy): Eukaryota > Viridiplantae > Streptophyta > Magnoliopsida > Laurales > Calycanthaceae > Chimonanthus > Chimonanthus salicifolius. The sequence goes on along the minus strand of CM023537.1, from coordinate 47,559,441 downwards.
CCGACATCTTGTGGACTCAGACCACACCATCCGGCCATATGTCGACCCTATTTGGAAAGGTTATGAGAGACAATCCTCAACACCTACCATCCAGTCACTTTTGGTAGGCCCCGAGGCGACATCTTCTAAAGCGAGTACTCCACAGCGATTGAGTATTCAGCATAAGGAAATTTCATTAAAGCATATGAGAAAGACTATGAGAAGACCGCACCCTTCATCGATGAACCTTATAAACTCGAGGTCGAGTTTTCTCCGAGAGCGGGAGTATGATGCGGGCATCCAGAGACGTAGACAGAATTTTAATTTTGACCCGGGCGGGTGCATTATCAAATTAGCAAGTTCGGGCCCCAAGTCAAAAGATCAAAATTATATCTTCGATCCAGGTGGTTATCCGAGTCAGAAGATTTGGTGTAGTGGATCCAAAGCAAGTCTAAGAACAGGCCCAGCAGAGCAGGCCCAATGGCTAAAGAGGTGCTGACAGTTGTGAATTAGAGTCCTAAATCAGCTAGGATTTTAATTAAATTAGGAAAGTTTCTTTGTGTTATTTTCTAGATTTAGAATTTGTTGGAGGGTTGGCTCCTTGTTACTTGTTAACATAGAACTCTCTTTCCTTGTTAAGGTAGGACTCTCTTTCCTTGTTAAGGTAGGACTCTCTTTCCTTGTTAAGATAGGACTCTCTTTCCTTGTTAAAGTAGAACTCTTTTTCCTTATTTCAGGTTAGGATTTCTTATAAATAAGATTGTAATCAGCCCCTTGAGGGGACGGAGTATTATCAATAAAATTTGAGTTTTCTTTTTGCAAACGAAGGACTGTTTGTTGTCTTATTTTGCTGCACAAGACGAAGGATTGTTTTGTGAAGATTAAAATACAAAACGAAGGATTGTTTTGTGAAGATTCAAGTGCAAAACGAAGGACTGTTTTGTGAAGATTGAAGGGTTATTCAAGATATTATTCAAGCTTCCGCTGTAATTTGAGGTTGGGTATTTTTAATCCTACCTAGCCTACATCAGCGCCTCTTGTCAGAGTAACTTTCCTGATGACTCTAAGCAGTCTTAAGACGTTTTCTTATCATTTTGATCTGCGTAGTTGTCTCTCGTACCATATCTGGACTCCTAATAAACTTCTCACCAATTTCAGCCCAACAGAATGAAGATCTGCACTCCCCGCCATATCTGGCTTCATACGGTGCCATCTGAATACTAGATTGATAATTGTTAAGATTTACGAATTGCACCAAAGGTAAGTAGTCTTCGTAACCCCCCTTAGAGTCCAATACATAGGCACGCAACATGATTCCAAAATTTGTGGTCTTTTCTGACTGACATGTCTGAAGATGAAAGGCAATGATAAAACACAACTGGGTGCCCAATTTTCTCTACAAACTCTACCAGAACTGCAATACAAATCGTGAGTTACGGTCTGAGGCAATAGACACTGGTATTCTGTATAATTTGATTAGCTCTGTTGTGCAATAAAAAAATTTAAATTTATTTTACTCGTAAGCACACGAACCATTTATAGTATAGCGTTATGAGTGTGAGGTCGATCCCACAAGGAACATTTAAAAATATATTTTTATGGAATAACAATCATATATTGTTTTGGAATTATTATGATTTTATAAGAATATAGATTTGAAAAGTAATCTAATTAGAAAAATCAAATTTTATTATTAAAAATATAATTTTTAAATTAGTAATCATCTACTTTCAATGAACAAATCTAAAACTTAGCACATTATTCAAATCTAAAATTAACACATTCCTTTATTAAAGTTCAAATCAAAGCAATGGCGTAGATCTGTGATTACCTGAAACCAATTTAAAAGATCAAAATTAAAAGTGAAAGTACCCTTTACACTGGTGCTAGAACAACATGAGTGACTCTAGAGATGAGAGAAGGGGGGGGGGGGGGGGTGGTGAATAGGTCAAACCAAATTCGTTGGTCCTTTTTGAATTTAACTTGGTTGATTAATTAAGTGCAGTGGAAATAACAACCAAGAGTGTGGTGTTAGCAGATGTGATCAAATAATCAACACAAGGAATTGGCTCTAACACCACAAACACAAGGACACAAGATATATAGTGGTTCGGTTCGCCAACCTACATCCACTGTTAGAACTCGCTCAACCTTGAGCTATCCCCAAATTCACTATGTGGGGACTTACACCCACACAATTAGAGTAGGAATTCCACCTCACTCAATCGGCTGGGACTTCCACCCACCACTGTGCCAGAGATGACGCTCTAGAGTTTTTTTATAGTGGTTCTGGAGTACCTCTCCTTAATCCACTTCGGGTTACAGGTTTTTCAAAAGAAAATTAGAAACCAAGAAGCACTTACTTAAAGCTCTTTCTCGCTGATGTGTGCTTCTTGAAGATCCCACCCAAGTTGTGTCGACGCTCCTTCTTCCAGTCGTCTTGTAACAATCAAAATCTTGTGGGCGAAAAGGAAACTTGGTTTAACCAAAGCTTTCCTAGTTTATACCTCTCTCACTTGCAAACTCAATCCGAAGTTTGGTTGTTTATGATCTTTCTCTCCTCCTCTTTCTCATTTGCAAAGACAATATGAAGATTAGTTGTTTATGATCTTTCTCTCAAGAGTATTGATCGTTCCTTAGAGTGTATAACTCTTTTAAGCTCAAGGAAGATGGTAAAACGATCACACAATACTCATATTTATAGAGTAGTTTTAATGGTCATATTGACTGTCCAGGACTGACAAGTCGGTTACACCGATGGATCGGTCTTCATATTTATTGTCGTTCAACCACCCGATCGTTGCCCATTAAATGCACCCTCAATGACTTTATTACTTCCCGGCCGACATGTTGTTGTCGTCGATGGTCGACACTTATGGCACCGAGGGGTCAGTCCATACGAGAGGCTCATTTTGATACAAAAACATGCTTGACAGTAGTCTCCTCTTTGGAAACCTGTTACCCAGAACAACCTATTGCCCTTTGCGGAGGGTTCGGTCCTATATCTCTCTATCGGTCTTTGCTTGTCGATATGTCTATTTTATCGAGAGCGCTTATAAGTTCACAATCCAGAACTTAAAAGTTTTACACTGACAAGTCATTGACCACGAGGGGTCGTTCAAGTTCATCACCGATGGGTCGGTGCACACAAGACTCTCGGTCAGAGGTATTTCTAGAATGACAGTTCTAATTTCCAGAACCAATGTCAATCTGGCCGACTAGTCTTTGACCAAGATGGATCGTTCCTGATTACACTAAAAAGTCGGTGAGATAGACTGGTTGTGCTGACAGTGAACATAATTCATGTTTCCAAGTTCACTTCCAATTCATAGTTCAGCTTCCTCTCTAGGTATATTATGTTTATTACCAATATATGCAACTTAGCCTAGTTGTCCTCTCTTTGGTGTGGGTTCCACCCAGGGTCATCTATGGCCTTATACCTATTCTTATGATTGTCATGACGACGAGCTTTGAGCTTGGTGGAGCATGATCTTCTTCCTCGATCATCTTGAGTCTTCAAGATTCTTGGCAAGTGCTTCTACCCAAGTCATGTAATTGACAAACAGGGACTTGGTCAAGCCAGGGCACTAACAAAAGGGTAATTAAATTATTCTCAAACTAGTTCAACTTTAAGAGGGCAGTTGGAAAATAAAAGAATAAAAAAATAAAGAAATCAAATCAATCAAGTAAAGAAAATGAATAAAATAAAGAAAAATTGAATAAAACACATATGATACATTGGAATTGATTCTAGAATTTCAAGATGATATTAATTTCCAAAGTTTAATAAAAGTATTAAAGCCTAGAATCTGGAGCTCATGTAAATTTATCATGAATACATTCATGTTATTATTCATAATTATTCCATAAATTAAATCCATGATGTTCATTAAAATATCTCTCACAAAATTAGACCTTAGACTTGAATGATTATATTTGGCCCCTCTCTTCGCACTAAAAAAAAGACATTGCACTCTTCTAAATAAGAGCGTTAGTAACCAAAGTTGGAGATCAATCAAGCTAAAAAGCTTTCCATCCAGTATTGTAATCAATAAAATAAATCCAATCATGAAGTTAACTATGAAAATAAGAATAAATCAAAACTATCACAACATAAGCATAAATTAATTGGAAAACCAGAGACTAAAATACATTGCACTTTGAATGTTATTAATAAACTTTGAAATTAGACTTACAAAACTTGGAATTGAATAAAGAATTATTGGAAAATCAAAATATCAAACCATTAACCCTTATGCACGATATTTCCTTGATTTTTTCTTCTATTTTCTTCCTCTTGATCCACGCCAACGCTTGATTTCCTTAGAGTCAAAGTCGAATTCTACCCTAGCCTAATACATCTATTTATAAGGTTCAGGGTAAGAATGGATGGCTGGGATTAATTAGGACTTGGGTGGACAAGTGGATGGCTTAGATTTAATCAACTAAAGTAGAAAAGCTTGGGGAAAGGGCAGCTAGGATCGGCTTGGGTGATGGTGGTGTCGTGTATGGCATGGAGGGATTTGCGAATGGAAGAGAAAATATAGGGTGGTGACCGATTGAGAGAGTGAAAATAGGAAGGGATATGGTGTTGATCGAATGAAGGGCTGTAGGTTTAGGGTTTGTGTGAATGGATTGAATGGTTGGGGTTAAAAGATAGTTTAAATGGATGGTAGATGATGACCGTATGGGTGTGTTTTTCCTAGGTTTTAGATGTGCTAAAATCGTGTGACAAGACTTGAAGAGGAGAATTATGGATCTTGGTTAGGTGGTATGCGCATGAATGGAGTGAGTATAGGGATTTGAATTGGAATTTTCGTGTGATACAAGGAAAGGATGTGCACATGGGGTGCTACGTTTTAGGAGAGGATAGTATGGAATGGATAGGATTTAGGGATTTGGAGTATGTAACAAGTTATGAAAGATTGGATGAGATAGGATGAAGTGGAAATCGTGTATGGGTGCTAAGTTATAGGGATTGTGATTGCTTAGGATCGAATGGAGTGGAAAAGTTAGGGTTTCCTAATGGTATAATCGAATGGAGAGGTGTGGCTATATGGAGATGGAATTTGGACTGGGTTTTAAGCAATTGGGATTTAAGTAAAAATCTAGCTTGACTCATGGACTTTGAACTTCTCATGGATTTGGGCTCTGGCTTGTGTATTGTGGACTCAAGCCTCACCCAACTGAATTAGTATTTTGGCTCATGGACTTCTCTCTTTAATCTTCAGACTTCTCAATCTTCAATCTTCAATTTTTTGGAATCTAATAATTAATTCACCACTTATCTAAAAATTATTGTACTCATCTGGACTCTCATATCTGAATCTAGACTAACCAATTTACAATTATATTCCTAAAATGGTGAAAAAATTACTCGAATTCCAAATCTTCCAATTTAAGCTCAATACTTGCAATTATTCTGGGTTTTAAACTGATTTCCTGTTTTCTCCAATTTTTCTCTACAAAACTAAAAACAACATTAAATGCATCTAATATAAAGAAAATCAAAGGCTAACTAATCCAAATAACAAGGGTAAAAATGTCATTTTCCATATCTCCACAGTCTCCTTAACATAAAGTTTTTTTTGGTAGTCCAAGGATTCTGTCACTTTCATTGCTTGAAAATGGGCGGACTTGGTCAAATAGTCCATTATCACCCATTCTGAGTCACGACGCTTGGAAGATTTAGGTAAGCCAATTACAAAAGCTATGGTGAGATGTTCTCATTTCCACTTTGCCATAGGAAGAGGTTATAAAGTGTCTTTAGGTCTTTCATGTGCAACCTTAACTTGCTGACACATAAGACACTTGGATACATACTGTGCTAGCTCATGTTTCATCCCCCTCCACCAACATTGTCCGCGCAAGTCATGATGAATCTTTGTACCGTTGGGGTGTACTGCAAAACAAGAGTGATGAAAGTGTCGGAACACCTCTTCCTTACACTGCTCTGATTTGGGCACATAAAATCTTCCTTTAAAAGTCAAACCTCTGTCTGGCCTCATAGTCGAACCATCCAAGCCATATTGTTGACTATTTGCGCTTGCAATTAGTCTGTCTTTGAGTCTCGTAACTGTACCTCCAATACTATTTTGATCAGACCAATTTGTATCATTATACACTGAAGCTCTGCATATTTTTCATTTCCATTCAACTGAATGTCATATTTGCCTAGTGATTCGAACATCTTCCACTATTTTGTAGCCATACATGCAACCGTACATCGAGACTTTCTACTCAAAGTGTCCGTCAAAATGTTCACTTTTCTTGGATGGTAGAAGAGTTCAAAGTCATTGTCTGTCACATATTCCTTCCAACGTCATTGTTTAATATTCAACTTTTTGTGTAAATAAATATTTGAGGCTATGGTGATTAGAAAATACCTCAAAAAGTTCTCCATAGAGATAATGTTGACATATTTTAATGCCAACACCACATTTGCCAGCTCTAAATCATGAGTGGAATAATTCTACTCATTTAATTTGATTTGTCTGGAACCATGTGACAACTCTACCATCTTACATTAGGACACATTCAAGGTTGTCTTGGTAAGTGTCACAATATACTGTATAACCATGTTCCCGCTCAGGCACTACTAATACTGGAGAGGTACTTAATTTCTTTTTCAACTCTAGAAATGTCTTTTTACAGGTGTCATTCCATTCAAATGTTTGTAGCACAAAATTCAAGTGATGTTCGTGTTCTTCCTTAAAAGGTAAATATTTTGCCTATTTAAATTCCAAACCTTGTTGTGTTTTGGTTGGACATCTTGTGAGGAAAAACCAAGACATTTCCAGAGATCCCACTCCTCTTTAAGCACTTCACTAGGTGAATCATTTTAGAATCCAATCATCTTGGTTGAGAGTAAGAGAGAGAGAAAACCATCTAGGATTACAATAGGCATATCTGAAATCCTAGAGCCTCATTCCAAGGATTGTGATAGTTATACACTCAGAGCATCTTCTTCATCGAACGACATCACATTGGGAAGGACATTTTCAAGAAGTACACATCTAAAAGTTTGAGCTATCAAAAGGCAAGTGCTTCTTAGTATTTAAATTTTATTTTCAAATCATCATTGTACAGTGGAGTAGATCAAGGTGATCAAACCACTCTAAAAAATAGATGGATAAGGACGTAGACCGGGGTTGGTTGAACCTTTCAAAAGCTTAGGCGATTGGGTGAAATTCCAATCAATTGGATTGGTGGATCATATTCAATTCGTGAGGGCATAAATCCCCACATAGTGTATTTGGGATTACCCAAGGTTGGTTGAGTCTAGCAGTAGATGTAGGTTTGCTTAAACTGAGCCACTATACATCTTGTGTTGTGGGTGTTGGTCTTATTATTGTGTGATTGTTCTAGTATTGGCACATTCTCTTATCACACAACACATATCTCTTAATTAATTATTAGTCCACTACATATCTATTAATTAATCAAGAAATTTGTGAAGACCGAAAGAATTGGTTATTTCCCTTTTCACCTCCCTCTAGGTCAATCTTGAACCATGTTCTAGCACACCGGAAACTTTCAGTTGGTATCAGAGCCTTGTGCTCTTTATAAAGATATAACAGTCCGTGTTGATCTTGTGCTAGAACATCAATCATGGATGCCTGAAAAATCGATTATATTACTCTATTGTTTGTTTTGTCTATATTGGTTTCTTTGAAAACAAAAATAGAGAATATATTGGCATCCTATGATGAAGATGATTGGTCCTCTGTCCAAAATGAATTTATTGAAAAGATTTGCATGGATAGTTCAATGGAAGGCTCCACCTCTCATAACCAAATGAAGAATCAAACGAGATGTGCAAATTTAAGATGTTCCATTGCCTCCATTGTAGATGACCAAGAGGATCCCTCAAGTGAAGAAGAGGATAATGAAGAGGATCTTGAAGAGGAAGATGACCTCCAAGAATCCTACGATGCCTTGTACTTAGAGAGTATGAGATTGGTTAACGACCTTGGTAAGGTGAAAATTGACAATGCCAAACGCTCTAGCCAACTTCAAAATGCAAATGTTGAAAATGATTCTTTCTCTTCAAATTTGAAAACTGCAAATGATGAAATAACAAATTTGAGAGAATCTCAAAAGTTGCTTCAAGAAAACTTAAAAGTTTATGAGAATGAAATCTTGAAACTTAATGAAGTTGGAAGATGTCTTAGAGATAAAAATAAAAAATTGATCTCAAATTTAGAAAATCTTAAGATATCTCAAGACATGGTTACCCAGGGTGAGCTAAAATTGGAAGAATCTATTTTGGGTAAACCTCATTTTGATTGACATAGTCTTGGTCATTCCCAGTCACACCAAAAGAGACCTATGATCCAATCCATATTAGGGAAAACCCACACCACACAATCTTCATATATAAAATGTTTTTATCATGGATTAATCGGGCATTCCAAGCATGAGTGCAAGACAAGAAGAATGTAGGTTAAATCAAAAGTGGCGAATGGTTTTTCTCCAAGAGCAAAGAAGAGCAAGATTGAGGTGATTGGAAATTCACACAATGCAAAGTAAAATAAGGTAAATCAATTTGTGAATTTTCCTAGGAAACACTATACACCTCACTTCATGCTTCATCCCTACATAGGCAAATCAAATAGGGATAAGTTGAGACCTCCTCATTTTATGAATAGGAACATCAAAAGAAAGGTCTTGTCTCAAACCTTCATAATTGGGCTAAATGTTCAAAATGGAAGAATCAAATTGCCTAATTTCCAAGGATTTGAGAGGAAAGATCTGGATCGAAAGTTCAAATGGATCCCTAAGGGATATGACCTTGTTCATGCCCTACATGGGTCTGAGAATTGTGCATCATTGGAATATCTATAGACCAAGTGTAGTTGAACTTCATCTTTGTATATGTGAGTTCAAACAAGCCTTGTGTTGTGGCATGGCACATTGACTCAAGCAAGCCTTGGTTGTAGTTTTCCTGGCTATAATATTATCATGCTTGAAGCTTCATAGAGATTTGAACTTAGACTCCAAGTCCCAAAGTGTTTAGGTCAAATGTATTATGTTTTCAATATGGAAAATACATTTGTAACATGTTTTAGAAACTTAGTGGTATCTTGCTTTCTTTCCATGTTCACTCTTGGTGTATGTTTTGTGGATTGAATTTGTGCAAGAAACTTGTATGGCATATATGTTTTTAGTTGGTTGAATCATGTTTATCTTATGTCACTTGGTTTTTAAAATCAAGAGGGTGATTTCAAATTGAAAAGGATTTAAAAAGAAAAAATGTGTTCTATCATTGCGACCAATCGCAAGTTGACGATGGATCGGCTCTGCGACCGATCGTTAGGACGACGTATCGCCCATGCACATCTTCTGATTTTTACGTTGCATTCCATACTCACAAACTTGTATATTTATTTGTGGAATGCGTGTTTACATGTAGGCTTGCACTTTATGCTTTAGCATTGGATTGCATCTTTTTTCATCTCATTCCATATGTCAAATAATTTGTGTATTTTTGGGAATGAATGATGGTGTGCATTGCCTTATGTATATATTTTGTATGTTCTTGCATCATAAGCTTTTCATCTCTGATTTTATATTGGTAGAATCTTGTTTGGGAGATGATCTTTTGCACATACAAAGTGTGTTTCATTCCAAGTTGTAAAATTTCTGAATCTCTTGTGGAATTAAACTTGCTCGATGCTTGTGAATGGTATTGTTGATCAAAATGTGATCAAAAGCTTAAATTGGTAATCCATTCACATACCATTCAAAAATTTAAAACCTAATTGGAGTATCCTTAGTTGAATGGTAAATGTGGTGAAAAGCATGGGGAAAAACTTTGGCAAACACTTGTATGCTTTACATGGTGATCATTTCTTCTCTTGCACCATTCCCTTGATCTATTATTGGTATATCTTGGTGCGTTTGAAAATCTTTTTGCAAGTGTTTGTGTTTATGGCATCTAATGTGCTCTTATCATTGTTCTATTTTTGCGTGTCATAATTTTCTCATACTTCATTTCCATGCATCTTATTGGTACATCTTATGTGAAATGAATGTATGTCATGTGTGTTTGTGCCCTCATTCTTATTCTTATCATTGGTATATGTCTTGAGGAATGATTGTGGTTCATAAGCATCATGTTTTGCTAAACCTAATAATGCCTTATCATATGACATCACACAAGGGCAATGTTGATAAAATTGGTCAATTAAAAATGCCCAAGGTTATTGGATTGGATTGGATCAAAATTTTAGTTGGATTCAAATTGGTATATTGATCCAAGATCCAAGTTTTTGTGCCTATATTAGTAAAATGGTTTGAATCTTCAAATGGCACAAAATTGTGAGAATGTATTGGCTTGCATTGGCATTCAAAGGTTGATTTGCAAAACTTGTTGTCTTGTGAACTTGCATGCATCACAAACGCACACTCTCTCATCCCTCAAAATCTCATAGGGATGTGTTATTGTTACTTCCATTTGTCTTAATGCATTATTTTGGAAATTCATTTTGACATTGGAAATGTGTTTTTGGAGAAATTTTCAAATAAGGAACATCTTCCTTCTCCAAAAGTTTTTTGGTGTGCATTCAATGATTAAATCTTTAAATTGGTACATTTGTGAGAAATAGTCACACAAGGTTTGAATGCAACCTTTTTTCACCTTAGAGGCATGACTTTCAAAAACAAACAAAGTTGAATCTTAATGCCTAAAATCAAGGATATTGTAACGCCCCGCCCTTTTTCACTTGCCGAAAATCAGAGTATATATATATATATATATATATATATGTTTAATACAGAGTGAGAGAGAGCGGGAACGTCATGACTCGAACTAAGTTCGGGTTTCCAAAACCCGACCCTTAACTGGCCACCTTTTCGTGTGCGTGGACTAAGACCACTATGACATTTCACACGCTTACAAATAATTGCAGAATAAACATAGGGATAAGATTTCATCCATATACATGTCATCAATATTAAGCAAGGAAGTCAATCACATAAAAATTAACTGAAGTTTAAATATCCAAAATATCATCAAACCATAGCAAAATAAATCTAAGTTGTTACAATCCCAAAATATCAGTTACCTCAATACATTGTTCCAAAATCAATTAAGTAAAATAAGCATAAACTGCCCAAGCTCCTATGCTTGGCTTCCTCCCGTCCCATATCCTTTCCATTCCATGTTCTATTGTCTATAGGGTAGAAGTAGGGCGTTAGTCAACGCGCCCAGTAGGAATTCCAAATAGGGTTATGTACATATAGGATCAATATGAAAATAATGATAAATACATCAAATCAAAACAGTAAAGCATCTCATAGTATTAAAAACAACACATGATAATCATATCCAAATCATGCTAATGTATGTCTAAAGTCATGGGTGTCATATGCCAATGATCCCCTACCTAATCTCCATATCGAATCACAATACAAATCATATCAATAGTTTCCTTGATAAAATAAAGCTATATCAATGTGTTCCCTTGGCCATTTACGTCACCAGTGTTTTGTGACGGCACCTCCAGGTCACTGTTATACCTCCCCACGTATGTTAATCGGAATTACCGATGGATCGTGGACTCCTCCCTCTGCACAGGGGTTTTTGACTTGTTACCCAGGAGCTCTTTGACCCAAATTACACCGTACCCCTATCTAGCAATCCCAGACAAGGCCAAAATATTAGTGGTTCACATAGCTTCTTTCAAGCTAATTTTCAAGCCCTAAGTCATGTCCAGACAGCTCATAACTTGGCTTGTTATCCCATGTACTCCCTCCCATGCCATGCATGAGGTCATGAATGGAATAATGCCATTTCATTTCAAATCACATGTTGCCATCAAAAACAGTTCATAATCATACACATTTCTTTAATCAAAATAAGTCATCATGTTTGGAAATACAAATCAGCAACACAAATATATATATATATATATATATATATATATATATATATATATTTCAATAAGGTGGGAATCCTACCAAATTCCAATATACTATCTTTGTTGTTTGTGAAGATACCGTTCAACGATCACGTCACAACGAATCGCTAACCCTTTATGAAATCTCTTTACCCTAATGAGTTTAAGGACATACATATGTCAATTTGATTATCCATCTAATTTCTATCATCCTTACATTCTTCCAGATAAACTGAAGTTTCTGGAAATTTATTAAAAATATAAACTTTTCAATTCAGTCGACTGAATCATGTACGAATACTATTCTCTGCCTTTACCGCAAACTTTCAGTCAGCTGAAAACGGACTCGAAACTATTTTAACCCTGACTCGTAACCTTTCAGTCGATTGAATCATAGATTCAGTCGGCTGACTCTGAGCCAAACCCTTTGTATTCTTGGTCAAAGTTCTTTCAGTTGACTAAATCACGGGTTCAGTTGTCTGACTTTGGATCAGATAAACTATGTGTTCGGCCAGTATAGATTCAGTCGACTGAATCAAGGATTCAGTCGGCTGAATCATCAACCAACAATTTGCGTTTTTAACAAGTATTCGTTCAGTCGAATGAAACACGTCAGATTACCTTACTTATTCGAGACGTCTATTTTCAGTCGACTGAATCCCAGATTCAGTCTGCTGAAAATCCCAGAAACTCTTTGCCTTCCTCGGCCAGCACCAATTCAGTCGACTGACTGTTTGTCAGTCTCTTTTGATTGATTATTTTGTAAGTCCTTTGTTCATAAAATCCACTCCTTATCTTTTTTAAACATGTATATTATTATTTGTATAAGTTTTGATGTACTTACTACAAACCCCTAGTAAAGGCTAGGGTCTTTCCTAATCATTCCAACCTTTGTTAATAATCTAGCTTCGAATATCACCTTTCCTTTTTATTTCAACCATTAATGAATCCTTAAATGGATTCTCAACATCCATGACCCTATAACAGTTTGGTCATTCTTTTCAGCTAATCTGGAACCCATAGGTCCGGCCATACCATTGCTAATTGTATGGTTTCCCTTGTTCTTATTCTCATATTATTTCAAGCTTAACACATACCTTTTCCCGTCTCCTTATTTTCTTTAAGGTCTGACTTCCTTCCTTAGTCCTTCTCCTTCCTTGGTTCTTTAGCAAATCTCTAAGTATCGATGGTGTGGGTGGAAGAGAGACAGAAAAAAGAGAAGAGAGAACAAATCTTTTGTTACAAATTGTGGGAGTCGGCCAAGGGGTGTGGTGTGCCCCTTTCTATACCAGCCTGTAACACTCGGATATTTCGTTGCATAAATATATTGGATTTTGTCTATTCAAATTGCTAAATTGGTTGAATTTAAGATTTATGGATGAAATGAACCTTAGATGGGTAAAGGAGTTGGGTCAATAACCCAATGTAGATCCAATGGATCATGGATAGGGTTTGATTCGAAAATAATTGAGTGGATGTAATTAAATGGGTCAATTACCCAATTGGGACCCAATGGCTCATAGATGAACTGATTTGAAGGTAATGGGTTGGATTAAGTTAATAGGGTCAGTTATGCAAATTAAAACCCAATGCATAAATCCACCTTATTAATTGAGGTGGCATGTATGTGAGGTGGCATTGCCATGTGGCATGCATGGAAGCCAACTAAGACAAAGTGACACTTCATCTAGTGACAAGACTAAGGTGGGGCCCGAGTGCTATATGGTACATGGTGCATGGTCGGTCATGCCATGGTTGACCTAGTCAACTATGGAGGAGTCCAAGTGGTGAGTTGAATTGTTTTGAGTTGGAAAATAAATTACTTGAGTTGAGTGGGAATTGAGTTCAAATGAATTAAGGCATGAGTTGGAGATGAGTTAAAATGGAAGATGAAGAGACTTCCATCTCAAGTGAGTTGAACGGGAAGATGGAGGGTTTCCATCTCAATGGAAGAGACCCAAGGAACTCGATGGGAGTGAGGTGTCTCCTTGGTTAAGCCAAGGGACACCTTGAATAGACAAAGAAATAAAGAGGGAAGAGGAAAGCCTTGGACTGTTAAAAAGGGATAGCAACCAAGGGGCTCTTCACACCCCTTGGCCGACCACTCTCTCTAGAGCAAAAAGGATTTCCTATCTTCTTCTTCTCTATCTCTCTACACCATTTGCACCATCAATACCTAGAGGAATTGCTGAAGAACAAAGAAAGGAAGGAGAAAGGAAAGTAAAGACAGAGCAAAAGAAAGAAGGAGATGGGAAAAGGTATGAGGATAATGTAGGATTGAAAATTAAGGGAAACCATAGCTTGGCCATGATATGGTCAAACCTATGGGTACCATATTTGGTTGAAAGGACTGGCTAAGCTGTTATAAGCCATGGAATGAATATGTGTTGGAAACCAACAACCAAGGGATTTAATTTATAGTCATGTTTTAATGGCTTAAGGTTGGACTATATTATGAAAAGATTTTAGCTTTGGCTAGAGGATAGAGTGAACTCACTAAGAATGACATATATGATATTATTTGTGTTTAAATAATATTAGGAGTGAATTCCACGAAGAAAGGTCTAGCCAAAGGATCAAACAGAAGAGACTGACAAACAGTTAGTCGACTGAATCTGTGATTCAGTCGATTGAACTGGTGTGGCTGAAGACAAAAAATCATTTCTGGGAGTTTCAGCTAACTGAATCTTGTGATTCAGTCGACTGAACGAGGGTTGGATTTAAATATAATGGTTATAATGGTGTTTCAGCCGACTAAATCTAGGATTCAGTCAACTGAACTTAGACGTATCGAAGAAGTAAAATGATCTGACGTGTTTCAGCCGGCTGAATCTATGATTCTGCCTATTGAATGATTACTTATCAAACAAGGAAATCGTTGGTTGAGGAATCATGGATTCAGTCGACTGAATCTGTAGTGGCCGAACACACAGTTAATCTGATCCAAAGTCAGCCGGCTGAATCTATGATTCAGTCGACTGAAAGGGGGATTGACCGAGAATACAAAGGGTTTGACTCAGAGTCAGCCGACTGAATCTGAGATTCAGTAAGATTGAAAGGTAGCGAGTCAAGGAGTAAAGAATATTGAGTTGGGTTTCAGCCGACTGAAAGTCTACGATAAGGCAAAACACTGTAGCTTAATGTGATTCAGTCGACTGAAATTGAAAGTTGATTTTTATTTAATGTTTCTAGAAACCTCAGTCTAACTGGAAGGATGTAAAGGATGATTTAAATTATATGGATAATCAAATTGACATAAGTATGTGATTAAATTCATTAAGGTAAAGAGATTTCGCAAAAAGGGTTAGCGAGTTGTTGTGACGTGATCGTCGTGTGGAATCTTCACAAAACAACAAGGACATTACTGGGATTGGTAGGATTCCTACCTTATTGAAACACATGTGGATCTTCTATATAATTGTGTTACTGGTTTTGTACTTCCCAATATGATGATTTACTTTGATTTATGAAAAGTATATGTGTATGAACTAATTTCGTTGGCAATATGTAATTTGAAATGAAAAGACATTATTTCATTCATGATCTCATGCATGGCATGGGATGGAGAATATGGATAGCAAGCCAAGTTATGAGCCGTCCGAACATGACTTCGGGCTTGAAAACTAGCTTGAAAGAAGCTATGCAAACCATTGATATTTTGGCCTTATTTGGAATTGCTAGATAGGGGTACGGCGTAATTTGGACCAAAGGGCTCTGGGGTAACCAGTCCAAAAACCTTGTACAAAGGGAGGAGTCCACGCTCCATCGGTAATTCCGATTAACACACATGGGGAGGTATAACAGTGACTTGGTGGTGCCGTCACAAAACACCGCGGATGTAAATGGCTAAGGGAACACCTTGATATAGTTTCATTATATCAAGGAAAATGTTGTTATGATTTGTATGGTGTTGGATATGGAGATTGGGTGAGGGACCATTGGCGCATAACACCCATGGCATGACACATACATTTGCATGATTTGGATATGGTTATCATGCACTATTTTTGGTACTATGATATGTTTACAGTTTTAACATGATGGTCTTATTTTGATTTTTATATTGATCCTATATGTGTATAACCCTATTTGGAATTCCTACTGGGTGCGTTGACTAATGCCCTACTTCTACCCTTTAGATGGAGGAACAAAAAATGGAAAAGACATGGGACGTGAAGAGAGCCAAGCATAGGAGCTTGGACAGATTATGTTTACTTTACTTAATTGATTTTGGAACAATGTATTTGGGATAATTAGAATTTTGGGATTGTAATAACTTAGTCTATTATGCTATGGTTGGATGATGTTTTGGATATTTAAGTTTTAGTTAATTCTATAGTGATTGACTTTCTTCCTTATTAATATCATGGATATGGATAGTATTCTATTCATATAATAATTCTGCATTTAAAATTATTAAGCGTGTGAACTGTTTTAGTGGACTTGGTCCACGCACACGTATTGTTGGCCAGTTAAGGGTCGGGTTTGGAAACCCGAACTTAGCTCGCGCCGTGACGTTCTCGATCTCTCTCTCTTTATTTAAAAAAAAAATATACTATGATTTTCGGCAAGTGAAAAAGGACGGGACGTTACAGTTGGTATTAGAGCGAAATCGGAAATGTGAATCTTTCAAAGTAAGATTAATACGGTATCATGTCTCACTGACAAGATAAGAATCCCAATTAACTGACTCTTCGGAGTTTGCTGCACGGGAGCCGAATTAATTTACTTTGTTGAGAATCAGGCTGTAAGCATTCAATCTGAGAACAACACTTGATGAGAAGAATAACAGCAAAGGAAGGACAATCACTATAAGTATGGATTTATCAAACATAGCAAAGTAGGATATATTTCCCCAAAATAAGAAACAATATGTGATACATAGGAAAATTCCCCTAATAAGAAATACAAAATGCTGATTTGGCAATTTTCCAAAATATGTAAACACCAAACATTATGAGAAAACTAAGTCAAGCAATGTTTCAATGACTTAGGAAAATTCCTCCGAGAAGAAGAAGAACTCGACAAAACCCGCATCAGGAGGAAGAGGTACAACACCCACACTAAGAAGAGGGGCAAAACAGTGTTAATATTCCTGAAGTACCTCATGAGTTGTAGAGCCTATTATAGGCAGTGGTCACTTCCGTTCTACAGCAATATCAGAACGGCAATGTAGGCGCAACCTCAAATGAATGACAAGATCGGAATATGGTCAGGGACTTCCAACAACAGCGTCCCCCTTATTTGAAAGGGAAAGAGGGACCCGCAGAAACAGAAAACTGGATTGAGAACATCATAAAAATCTTGAAGCTGCTCAAGATCACCGGTAATGTGGACCGGATAGTGCTGGCTACCTCACAATTGGTAGATGATGCCGGAAAATGGTGGAGAGTTATAGAACGTTAGCAAGCACAGATTCAAGTTAGAGAAAGGACCAAGATGACATGGGACGAGTTCGTTGGAATGTTTCTGGATCATTATTTTCCAGAGAAAGAGAAAGAACGCCAGACACAAGCGTTCATATCTCTGGTCCAAGGCACCATGACAGTTGCGGACTATTATCAGGAGTTTCTCCGTTTATCATGTTATGCTTTGTACATGGTAGACATAAAATACAAAAAGGCTCAGAAATTTGAATGAGGCCTACGACCTAGCTTAAGAGCCAAGGTCACAATATTCAAATAAGCTACTTTGGCTGAAGTGGTTAGCTGAGATACTATAGTTGAGCAAGAGCTGATGGAAACAGTCAAGTCTGTGGACAATTACTGAGGTCAAAGCGGGGGAAATGCTTTCCGTTCGAATAAGAGTTTCAGACCCAACTCTGGGAGACCCTCACTTTCTAATGGGTCCACTAGAGGATTTCATTCCACTCAGACCTCCAAATCAGGATCCGTCTCTCAGGTTCCTCGAGGTGTTAGCACTTGTTTTCATTGTGGCCAGCAGGGCCATTTCAAGATGGAGTGCCCACAGATCAGTAAACCGCTTCACTCTAAGGGTACGTTCCATCCTCCATCGACCAGCTCATTCTCAAGCATCCAGAGCATATAACCAGACAGGACGGGTACCTATTCTGACATGATCTTGACGACTGTATACTTTGGCTCCTCCTCCAGAGTCAGTGGATCACTCGGTGATTCAAGGTATGGCAGTAATTGGTAGTTCTTATGCTTTTTCATTATTTGATTCAGGAGCATCCCACTCCTTTGTATCTGCTGCCTTCATATCTGCTACTGGCACTTTAGTACAACAATTGTCCACTGCACTTACTATTGTATCCCCTATTGGAGACACATCACTTGGTCTGATCTGCACTTCGGTAGACACTGAACTTGCTGGGTTCAGGTTTAAGTTCAATTATCTGGTACTCGAGATGACAGAGTACGACATCATATTTGGCATGGATTGGTTGGCTAACTTCCAGGCCAACATTGACTGCCATCTTTGCAGGGTGATATTTTGGTCACCCGAGGGAAAACGATATGTAGTACATGTCGACAGACAGAGCATTCCAATGACCAGGAGATTGCACGAAGAAATGAATCATCTAGTACTGAACAACATGAGACTAGACACGGCGTCAATGGCTGAACTACCTACGGTAGTGAAAGAGTATGCAGAGGTATTCCCGACAGAACTCCCTGGTTTGCCTCCAAAGAGAGAGATTGATTTCGAGATCAAGCTATAGCCTGGCACTGCTCCAGTATCATTTCCGAATTACCGGATGGCCCAGCAGAGATGTCTGAGCTGAAGAAACAAATTGATGAACTGCTTAGACTAGGATGCATCCGAAATAACACTTCATCTTTAAGAGCACCCGTATTATTTGTGAAAAAGAAGGATGGTACGCTTCAGATGTGTGCAGATTATCAGAAATTGAACCAACTGATAGCCAGAAACAAGCACCCTCTACCCATAATTGATGATCTATTCGATCAACTTAGAGGTTCCAGTCATTTCTCCAAGATTGATTTGATGTCAGGCTACCATCAAATCCGTGTCAGGGATGAAGACATAGAAAAGACGGCTTTCAGAACTCGGTATGCACATATGAGAATGTGGTCATGCCGTTTGGACTCACCAATGCGCCAGCTGTGTTCATGGATCTAATGAACATAATCTTTCTCCTTATCTGGACAAGTTCGTAATTGTCTTCATTGACGATATCCTGATTTATTCTGCAAGTCGGGAGAAGCATACTGAGCATCTGGGGATAGTTCTGGACACCCTGAAGAATAACCAATTATATACCAAAGTAAGCAAGTGCGAATTCTGGCTCTCTGAGGTCAATTTCTTAGGACATGTCATATCAATGGAAGGAATAGCCGTGGACCTGGCTAAGGTGGCAGCAGTTAGAAACTAGAAAGCTCTAAGGAATGTGACCGAAATTCGCAGTTTTGTGGGATTGGTTGGTTATTATCGGAAGTTTATTATGGATTTCTCCAAGATTGTAGCTCCACTCACCAGACTCATTCAAAAAGGAGTCAAATTTGAATGGTCTGATGTATGCAACCGAAGGTTTGAAGACCTGAAGGAAAAGCTTACGACTGCTCTTATTCTTATTTTGCCGGAAAGAGGCAAGCGCTATGAAGTATATTATGATGTTTCAGGAGAAGGACTTGGGTGTTCTCTTACTCAAAGTCATCATATAGTGGCTTATGGTCCAAGGCAGTTGAAGATCTATGAACACCAGTATCCCACACATGATTTGGAATTAGCCGCAGTGGTCTTCGCCCTCAAAAGCTGGAGACACTATCTTTATGGTGAGAAATTTGAGGTATTTTCAGATAAAAAAGTTTGAATTATCTCTTTGATCAGAAGGAACTCAACATGAGGCAACACAGATGGATGGAGTATCTGCAAGATTATGAGTTCGCACTTCAATAGCATCCTGGCAAGGCGAACAAAGTGGCGGGTACCCTCAGTCGTATGGCACATGCAACAGTGGCCAGTTTGATTATGAAGGAATGGGAGATGCTGACAACTATCTGGGAGTTTAATTTGTATATCAAGGACCGTGGGAGTATGTACAATCTGTGGTACAGTCCAGCATGGTTAGCAAGATTGAGCAAGAACAGCGGGCATATCCGGAAGTGGAAGAAATATGGGCTAAGATGTCTACTGGTGAGGTTGTACCGGAATGGGAATTAAGACCGGGACAAGGTCTTTTATTTCGAGGCAGGACATATGTGCCTTAAAGCTGCAGAAGAGAGCTATTGATCGAGGCATACCAAATAAAACTCTCTATTCATCTGGGTAGCACCAAGATGTACCACGACCTGAAGAGACACTATTGGTGGCATGGACTTAAAAGAGACGTAGCGGATTTTGTTGCTCATTGCCTGACTTGTCAGCAAGTTAAGATAGAACATCGGAAACCACCAGGATTACTTAAACCCTTACCAGTGCCAGAGTGGAAATGGGAACATATTTCCATGGATTTTGTGACAGGGTTGCCAAGGTCATCAAAGGGCAACTATGCAATATGGGTTGTGGTAGATCGATTGACCAAGTCTGCACATTTTCTCCCAATTAAGATGATAGGTTCATCTGAGACTTTGGGACGACGATACATCGAGGATATCATCAGACTACATGGTATCCCCAGGACCATTGTGTCCGACAGAGATGATCGATTTACTGGCAGGGTGTGGCAGAGCATGTAGTCGGCTATGGGAACCAACTTGTTAATCATCACAACTTTCCATCCATAGACTGATGGTCAGTTAGAAAAAACAATACAAACATTGGAGGATATGCTGAGAGCTTGCATGTTAGACTTCAAGGGTGGTTGGGAAGATCATTTACCACTGGTCGAGTTCTCATACAACAACAGCTACCAGGCAAGTCTCAAGATAGCTCCATTTGAGGCGTTGTATGGTAGACCCTATAGATAACCGGTGTGTTTAATAGAGGCCGAAGAGGCTGCACTTATTGGACCTGATCTAGTTGTAGAGACCATGGAACAGATCAAGGTGATACTACAACATCTATTCACTGCACAGAGTCGACAGAAGAGCTTCGCTGACAAGAGAAGAAGGTTCCTTGAGTTTGAAGTGGGAGACTTAGTGTTCTTGAAAGTCTCGCCACAAAAGGGACACATATGATTTGGAAAGAAAGGGAAACTGTCACCTAGATTTGTGGGACCCTTTCCAATCCAAAAGAGAGTGGGGGAAGTGGCGTATCAATTGATACTTCCTCCACAGTTGTCGTCACTACACGATGTATTCCATGTGTCTATGTTGAGGAAGTACAATCCTGATCCCTCGCATGTACTGAACATACAAGACATAGAAGTGCAAAGAGACGTGACTTATGTCGAAAGGCCTATCAGAGTGGTGGAGTAAGAACAAAGGGTATTACGAAACCGAGCAATTCAATTCATCAAGGTGGTATGGGACCGACATGGTAATGAGGAAGTCACCTGTGAACTTGAATCAGAAATGAGAACAGCTCATCCTGAGCTTTTTGTATAAGTTATTTGAAAATCCTGCTTCACTCGATTTTCGGGACGAAAATTTCAAAAGAGGGTAACATTGTAACACCCGGATTTTTCGTTGCATAAATATATTGGATTTTGTCGATTTAAGTTGCTAAATTGCTTGAATTTAAGATTTATGGATGAAATGGACTTTAGATGGATAAAGGAGTTGGGTCAAAAACCCAATTTAGATCCAATGGATCATGGATAGGGTTTGATTCGAAAATAATTGAGTGAATGTAATTAAATGGGTCAATTACCCAATTGGGACCCAATGGGTCATAGATGAACTGATTTGAAGGTAAATGGGTAGGATTGAGTTAATTGGGTCAGTCACCCAAATTAAAACCCAATGCATAAATCCACCTCTTCAAGTGAGGTGGCATGTATGTGAGGTGGCATTGCCATGTGGCATGCATGGAAGCCAACTAAGACAAAGTGCCACTTCATCTAGTGATAAAACCAAGGTGGGACTCGAGTGCTATATGGTACATGGTGCATGGTCGACCTGGTCAACCATGGAGGACTCCAAGTGATGAGTTGAGTTGTTTTGAGTTGGAAATTAAATTTCTTGAGTTGAGTGGGAATTGCGTTCAAATGAATTAAGGCATGAGTTGGACATGAGTTAAAATGGAAGATGAAGAGACTTCCATCTCAAGTGAGTTGAATGGGAAGATGGAGGGTTTCCATCTCAATGGAAGAGACCCAAGGAAATCGATGGGAGTGAGGTGTCTCCTTGGTTAAGCCAAGGGACACCTTGAATAGACAAAGAAATAAAAAGGGAAGAGGAAAAGCCTTGGACTGTTACAAAGGGATAGCAACCAAGGGACACTTCACACCCCTTGGCCGACCACTCTCTCTAGAACAAAAAAGATTTCCTATCTTCTTCTTCTCTATCTCTCTACACCACTTACACCATCAATACCTAGAGGAATTGCTAAAGAACAAAGAAAGGAAAGGAAAAAGGAAGTAAAGACAGAGCAAAAGAAAGAAGGAGACGAGAAAATGTATGAGGATAACGTAGGATTGAAAATTAAGGGAAACCATAGCTTGGCCATGATATGGTCGAACCTATGGGTTCCATATTTCGTTGAAAGGACTAGCTAAACTGTTATAAGCCATGGAATGAAAATGTGTTGGAAACCAACAACCAAGGGATTTAATTTATAATCATGTTTTAATGGCTTAAGGTTGGATTATATTATGAAAAGATTTTATCTTTGGCTAGAGGATAGAGTGAACTCACTAAGAGTGACATGTATGATATTATTTATGTTTAAATAATATTAGGAGTGAATTCCATGAAGAAAGGTCTAGCCAAAAGATCAAACAAAAGAGACTAACAAACAGTCAGTCGACTGAATCTGGGATTCAGTCGACTGAACTAGGGTGACTGAAGACAGAAAACCATTTCTGGGAGTTTCAGCTGACTGAACAAGGGCTGGATTTAAATATAATGGTTATAATGGTGTTTCAGCCGACTAAATGTAGGATTCAGTCGACTGAATATAGATGTATCAAAGAAGTAAAATGATCTGACGTGTTTCAGCCGGCTGAATCTATGATTCAGTAGACTGAATGATTACTTATCGAACAAGGAAATCGTTGGTCGACGATTCAGTCGACTGAATCTGTACTAGCCGAACACACAGTTAATCTGATCCAAAGTAAGCCGACTAAATTTGTGATTCAGTCGACTGAAAGGGGGATTGACCGAGAATACAAAGGGTTTGACTAAGAGTCAGCCGACTGAATCTGAGATTCAGTCGACTGAAAAGTAATGAGTCAAGGAGTAAATAATACTGAGTTGGATTTCAGCTGACTGAAAGTCTACAATAAGGCAGAACAATATTAGCTACATCTCTTTTAGGTCCATGCCACCAATAATGTCTTTTCAGATCATGGTACATTTTGGTGGTACTCGGATGAATAGAGAGTTTTGTTTGATGAGCTTCGATCAACAACTCT
This sequence comes from Chimonanthus salicifolius, assembly GCA_013350335.1. Taxonomy (NCBI): domain Eukaryota; kingdom Viridiplantae; phylum Streptophyta; class Magnoliopsida; order Laurales; family Calycanthaceae; genus Chimonanthus; species Chimonanthus salicifolius. The sequence continues at coordinate 47,536,113 of CM023537.1, read as the reverse complement.
CTTCTGTAGCCTTGAGGCACATATGTCATGCCTCGGAATAAGAGACCTTGTCCAGATTGTAATTTCCATTCTGGTACAACCTCACCAGTAAACATCTTGGCCCATATTTCTTCCACTTCCAGATATGTCCCCTGTTCTTGCTCAATCTTGGAAACCATGCTGGACCGTACCATCAGATTATACATACTTTCACGGTCCTTGATGTACAAATTGAATTCCCGAATGGTGGTCAAGATCTCCCATTCCTTCATAATCAAACTGGCCACTGTTGCATGTGACATGCGACTGAGGGCATCCGCCATTTTGTTCGCTTTGCCAGGATGATATCGTAGTGCAAACTCATAATTTTGCAGATATTTAATCCATCAGCGTTGCCTCATATTAAGTTCCTTCTGATCAAACAGATACTTCAAACTCTTATGGTCAGAAAATACTTCAAATTTCTCACCATATAGCTAGTGTCTCTAGCTTTTGAGAGCGAAGACCACTGCAGCTAACTCTAGATCATGAGTGGGATAGTGGCGTTCATGAATTTTCAGTTGTCTTGAACCGTGTGCCACTATATGATGACTTTGGGTGAGATAACACCCAAGTCCTTCTCCTGAAGCATCACAATATACTTCACGTCCCTTGCCTCTTTCCGGCAAAATCAGAATAGGAGCAGTTGTGAGCTTTTCTTTCAGGTCTTCGAATCTTCGTTTGCATACGTCGGACCATTCAAATTTGACTCCTTTCTGAGTGAGTCGGGTGAGTGGAGCTGCAATCTTGGGGGAGTCCATAATAAACTTCAGATAATAACCAGCCAATCCCAGAAAGCTGCCGATTTCGGTCACATTCCTTAGAGCTTTCCAGTCTCTAACTGCTGCCACTTTAGCTGGGTCCACGGCTATTCCTTCCGCTGATATGACATGTCCTAAGAAATTGACCTCAGATAGCCGGAACTCGCACTTTCTTGCTTTGGCATATAACTGATTCTTCTTCAGGGTATCCAAGACTATCCTTAGATGCTCAGCATGCTCCTCCCGACTGGTAGAATAAATCAGGATATTGTCAATGAAAACAATTACAAACTTGTCCAAATAAGGACGAAAGATTTTGTTCATCAGATCCATGAACACAACTGGTGCATTGGTGAATTCAAACGGCATGACCACATATTCATACAGTCCATACCGAGTTCTGAAAGCCGTCTTCTCTATGTCCTCATCTCTGACACGGATTTGATGGTAGCCTGACATCAGATCAATTTTGGAGAAATAGCTGGAACCTCTGAGTGGATCAAACAGGTATCAATTCGGGGTAGAAGGTACTTGTTTTTTACCGTCAGCTGATTCAACTTTCTGTAATCCATACACATCCGAAGCGTACCATATTTCTTCTTCACAAATAATATCGGTGCTCCCCAAGATGAAGTGCTATTCCAGATGCATCCCATTCTGAGTAACTCATCAATTTGTTTCTTCAGCTCGGACATTTCTGCTGGGGCCATCCGATACTGAGGCAATGATACAGGAGCAGTGCTAGGATATAGCTTGATCTCGAAGTCAATCTCCCTTTTTGGAGGTAAAGTCGGGAGTTTTGTCGGAAATACCTCTACGTAGTCCTTCACTACCGCAAGTAATTCAACCTTTGGCGTCTTGTCCAGTCTGATGTTGTTCAGTACAAGGTGGTTCATTTCTTCATGCAATCTCCTGGTCATAGGAATGCTCTGTCTGTCTGCATGTACCACATGTCGTTTTCCTTCGGGTGACCAAAATATCACTCTGTGGAGATGACAGTCAATGCTGGTCTGGAAGTGAGCCAACCAATCCATGCCAAATATGATAGCGTACTCTGTCATCTCGAGTACCAGATAGTTGAACTTAAATCTAAACCCAACAAGTTCAGTGTCTACCAAAGTGCAGATCAGACCCAGTGATGTGTCTCCAATAGGGGACAAAATAGTAAGTGCAGTGGATAGTTGTAGCACTAAGGTGCCAGTAGCAGATATGAACGCAACAGATATAAAGGAGTGGGCTGCTCCTGAATCAAATAATGCAAAAACATAAGAACTACCAATTACTGCCATACCTTGAATTACCGAGTGATCCATTGTCTCTGGAGGAGGAGCCAAAGTATACAGTTGTCCAGATCCTGTCGGAATAGGTGCCCGTCCTGTCTAGTTATGTGCTCTAGATGCTTGAGACTGAGTTGGTCGAGCTGGAGGACGGAAGGAACCCTTGGAGTGAGAAGGTCTATTGATCTGTGGACACTCCCTCTTGAAATGGCCCTATTGGCCACATTGGAAACAGGTGCTAACACCTCGAGGAACCTGAGAGACTGATCCTGATGTGGAGGGCTGATTGGGATGAAAACCTCCAGTGAACCCAGTAGAAGGTGAGGGTCTCCCAAAGTTGGGTTTGAATCTCTTGTTCGGGCGGAAGTATTTCCCCTGCTTTGACTTCGTCGGTTATCCACAAACCTGACTATCTCTGCCACCTCTTATTCAGCTATGCTAGCTCGGCCAACCATTTCTGCCAAAGTGGCTGATTTGAAGATCGTGACTTTGGCTCTTAGATTCGATCGCAGGCCCATTCAAACTTTCGGGCCTTCTTGTATTCCGTGTCTACCATGTACAAAGCATAACATGATAAACAGAGAAACTCTTGATAACATTCCATAATAGTCATGGTGCCTTGGACTAAAGATATGAACGCTTGTGTTTGACGCTCCTTTTCCTCCTCTGGAAAATAATGATCTAGAAACATTCCAGCGAACTGGTCCGATGTCATCTCATTCCTTTCCCTTACTGGAATTTGTGTTTGCTGATGTTCTATAACTCTCCACCATTTGCCGGCATCATCCACCAATTATGAAGTAGCCAACTGTATCCTGTCCTCATCACCAGTGATTTTGACAAGCTTCAAAATCTTGGTAATATTCTCGATCCAGTTTTCTGCTTCCGTGAGTCCTTCTTTCCATTTGAAATAAAGGGGACACTGCTGCTGGAAATCCCTAACCATGCTCAGGTCTTGTGATTCATTAGAGGTTGCGCCTCCATTGCCTTTCTGATGTTGCTGTAGAACAGAAGTGACTACTGCCTGTACTAGGCTCTGCAGCTCAGGAGGTACTTCAAGAATGTTCACATTGTTTTGTCCCTCTTCCTGGTGTGGATGTTGTACCTCTTCTTCCTGATGTGGGTTTTGTCAGCTATTTTTTCTTCTCGGAGCATTTTCCTAAGTCATTGAAACATTGCTTGACTTAGTTTCCTCATAAAATCTTATTTTTACATAGTTGGGGAGATTGCCAAATCATCATCTTATATTTCTTGTTTTGGGGAATCCTTCCTATGTATCATATATTGTTTCTCATTTTTTTGAAATTCTAATGTTTCTTGTTTGGGGGAGATATGCCCTACTTGCTATGTTTGATAAATCCACAATTCATAGTGATTGTCCTTCACTTGCTGCTATTCCTTTTTCATCAAATGATGTTCTCAGATTGAATGTTTACAGTCTGATTCTCAAAAGTAAATTAATCTGGCCTCGTGCAGCAGACTCCGAAGAGTCGGTCAGATGGGATTCTTATCTTGTCGTGAGACATGGTGCCGTATTAATCTTACTTTGCAAGATTCAACACTTTCGGTTTCTCTCTGGTACCAACTATAACGCCCCGCCCTTTTTTCACCCACCGAAAATCAGCATATATATATTTTTTTAATAAAGAGTGAGAGAGCGGGAGTGTCACGACGCGAACTAAGTCTGGGTTTCTAAAACCCGACCCTTAACTGGCCACCTGTATGTGTGCGTGGACTAAGACCACTATGACATTTCACACGCTTACAAATAATTACGGAATAAACATAGGGATAAGATTTCATCCATATACATGTCATCAATATTAAGCAAGGAAGTCAATCACATAAAAATTAACTGAAGTCTAAATATCCAAAATATCATCAAACCATAGCAAAATAAATCTAAGTTATTACAATCCCAAAATATCAGTTATCGTAATACATTGTTCCAAAATCAATTGAGTAAAATAAGCATAAACTACCCAAGCTCCTATGCTTGGCTTCCTTCCCGTCCCATGTCCTTTCCATTCCCTGTTCCATCATCTATAGGGTAGAAGTAGGGCGTTAGTCAACACGCCCAGTAGGAATTCTAAATAAGGTTATGTACACATAAGATCAATATGAAAATCATGATAAATACATCAAATCAAAACAGTAAAGCATCTCATAGTATTAAAAGCAGCGCATGATAATCATATCCAAATCATGCTAATGTATGTGTCATGTCATGGGTGTCATATGCCAATGATCCCCCACCCAATCTCCATATCCAATCACAATACAAATCATATCTATAGTTTCCTTGATAAAATAAAGTCATATCAAGGTGTTCTCTTGGCCATTTACGTCCGCAGTGTTTTGTGACGGCACCACCAGGTCACTGTTATACCTCTCCACGTATGTTAATCGGAATTACCGATGGAGAGTGGACTCCTCCCTCTGCGCAGGGTTTTTGGACTGGTTACCCCAGAGCTCTTTGGCTCAAATTACACCGTACCCCTATCTATCAATCCCGGACAAGGCCAAAATATCAATGGTTCACATAGTTTCTTTCCAGCCAGTTTTCAAGCCCCAAGTCATGTCCAGACAACTCATAACTTGGCCTATTGTCCCATGTACTCCCTCTCATGCCATGCATGAGGTCATGAATGTAATAATGCCATTTCATTTCAAACCACATGTTCCCATCGAAAACAGTTCATAATCATATACATTTTTTTAATCAAAATAAGTCATCACGTTTGGAAATACAAATCAGCAACACAAATATATATATATAAGATCCATATGTATTTCAATAAGCTAGGAATCCTACCAAATTCCAGTATACTGTCTTTGCTGTTTGTAAAGATACTGTTCAACGATCACGTCACAACGAATCGCTAACCCTTTGTGAAATCTCTTTACCCTAATGAGTTTAATGACATACATATGTCAATTTGATTATCCATCTAATTTCTATCATCCCTTACATTCTTCCAGATAAACTAAAGTTTCTGGAAACTTATTAAAAATTTAAACTTTTCAATCTAGTCGACTAAATCATGTCCGAATACTATTATCTGCTTTTACCGCAGACTTTCAGTCTACTGAATACAATATTCAGTCGGCTGAAAACCAACTCGGAACTGTTTTAACCCTGACTCGTAACCTTTTAGTCAAGTCGACTGACTCTGAGTCAAACCCTTTGTATTCTTGGTCAAAGTCCTTTCAGTCGACTGAATCACGGATTCAGTCGGCTGACTTTGGATCAGATAAACTGTGTGCTCAGCTAGTATAGATTCAGTCGGCTGAATCATCAACCAACAATTTGCATGTTTAACAAGTATTCGTTCAGTCGACTGAATCATAGATTCATTCGGCTGAAACACGTCAGATTACGTTACTTATTCGATACGTCTATTTTCAATCGATTGAATTCCAGATTCAGTCGGCTGAAACTCCCAGAAACTCTTTGCCTTCTTCGGCCACAAACAGTCAGTCTCTTTTGATTGATTATTTTGTAAGTCCTTTTGTCATGAAATCCACTCCTTATCTTTTTTAAACATGTATATTATTATTTGTATAAGTTTTGATGTACTTACTACACACCCCCTAGTCAAGGCTAGGGTCTTTCCTAATCATTCCAACCTTTGTTTATAATCTAGCTTCGGATATCACCTTTCCTTCTTATTTCAACCATTAATCAATCTTTGAATGGATTCTCAACTTCCATGACCCTATAACATTTTGGTCATTCTTTTCAGCTAATCTGGAATCCATAGGTTCAGCCATACCATTGCCAATTCTATGGTTTCCCTTGTTCTTATTCTCATATTATTTCAAGCTTAACACATACCTTTTCCCGTCTCCTTCTTTTCTTTAAGGTCTAACTTCCTTCCTTAGTCCTTCTCCTTCCTTGGTTCTTCAGTAAATCTCTAAGTATCGATGGTGTGGGTGGGAGAGAGATAGAGAGAAGAGAAGAGAGAACCAATCTTTTGTTCCAAATTGTGGGAGCCGGCCAAGGGGTGTGGTGTGCCCCTTTGTATACCACCCTCATTATGATTTGTCCAAACCAAGGAGTCCCTTGGTTTAACCAAGAAGACTCTTGGCTTAAACCAAGAAGTCTTTCCACCTTCCATCGAGTCTGCCTTGAGTTTCATCCATTGAGATCGAAACTCTCCATCTCTCACTTAATTCACCTTGAGGTGGAAGTCTCCTTAACTTCCATTTCAAGTCACTTAACTCAAGCAACTTTAATTCTTTTAAACTAAACACTCGAACTCAATTTAATTTGAACTCAATTCAATTTGAACTCAATTGAGCTCACTCATGGTTGACCAAGTCAACCATGACATAACCGGCCATGCATGTGGTGACATGGCCACCACATGGCACGTAGGTCCCATCCTTGCCATGTCACTTACATGCCACCTCACTTGATGAGGTGGATTTAATGCATTGGGTCTTAATTGGATAGTTGACAATTAAATTAACCTTACCCATTTACCTTGAAATCAGCTCATCTATGACCCATTGCGTCCCAATTGAGCAATTGACCCATTTAATTACATTCACCCAATTACTTTCAAATCAAATCCTATCCATGATCCATTGGATCTTAATTGGATAATTGGCCCAACTCCTTACCCATCTAAGTCCATATCAACCATCAATATTAAATTCAATAAATTTGTAATTCAAAATGGACCGAATCCAATATATTATAAGTGATGAAAATTCGGGGTGGTACAGATATTGGCATTGTGAAAGTCATCATGATCAAGTTCTCCAAACTCTTTGGACTTGGTGCAGTGTGCTCTCAAAATGTTGAGCTAAGAAGAGCATACCTTAAGAATATTTTGGGAGAATTAGGCCTCCATCCTCCAAGTACATAATGGGTTTCCAAGGTTAAGTTGTTTATTCATTCATTGATTCTTCATTGGTATATGTTTTGTCGAATGAACTTGTTGTTTGATGCATATCTGCTTGTATTGTTGAATTTTTATGCATCATCTTTCATGTAATATGTGCTTAATTGGTTTATTCCTTTTTTAGTTCATGATGTTTTTCACTCATATGTTTGTTCATTCATTGATTCTTTGTTGGTATATGTTATGTTGAATGAACTTGTTGTTTGATGCATATGTGCTTGTATTGTTGAATTTTTATACATCATCTTTCATGAACTATGTGCTTAATTGGTATATGCTTTATTTAGTTCATGATGTTTTTCACTCATATTCTCCTTTCGTGGAATATTCCTTCTATGAGTGAGTCCCTCCTCTTGCATGCATAACCTTTTTATTTCAAATTGGTATATTTTTTAAAATGCATGTGCCCCTCCTTCTCCTGATCTAGTCCAACAATTGGGACTTGTTGAAGCACAATGAAGTTGGTATATTAGTACTTAAAAGCCCTTTTGTCAATTTATAACAAGAAAGGGGAGAATGTTTGAAGCTTATAGTAAGCTTTGGGAGAATTTAAGAAGATTAGAATAAGCTTAGAGGAGGAGATTCTATGATTAAGGGGGATTTTAATCATTGACTTAAGGGGTTTAGTCCATTAGTCATGGGAGAGCACATTGTGCTTTATGGACTAACATTTGAGAGGAGACCTATGCTTCCACCTAGTTTGCATTGTTTGTACATGTACTTTGTACAAGATCACCAATGGAGCTTGCAAGCTAAGCATTGAAGAAAGAGTTCGAAGCATAGAGTCTAGGCTTTTTGTCATTTGAATATGTAATTATAATTGTTTTATCATTGTATTCAACTGTATGTATAATGGGTTGGGCTAAGTCATCGAGTCTGTATTCATTAACTTCTAGCTTTTTGTCATGGAAATTGACAAAGGGAGAGATTGTTACTGCCCCGGCTTGTCGAGTCACCTATTTGTCAATTCCATGACTTACGTGAAGCCTCGGAAGATTGAAGCAAGAATACAAGACTCAAGGTGTGATGAGGATTGAATTAAGCACTCAAAGGTGGAAGATCAAGTTGAAGATTCAACATCACCATTTGTATGGAAATCACTCAAGGTACATTGGCCATAGATGACTTAAGGTGGAACCCAACACCTTAGGATGAACCTACGTAGGCTTAGATCTCACATCTGGATAATCTAAGTAAGCCTAGTGGATGTTTGACACTAAAATCAGAACATGGACCTAATACTGAAAACCATAGATTTTATTGTCAAGACGACACATTGTGTCGGCGATACATCGCCATTGACATGGACGATAAATCGTGGTAAAGTGATGCGTCATATGGAAAAATGAAGGTCCTGGTTTGGAATGGTTTGTTAAACATCAGTGGTCTCAAGACGATACAATCGTGCTCACAATGTATCGCTGGGACAGGGTCGAATCAATCGGGTATACGATCGATCGCCGGGACTTAAATGATCTGAACATAGAATCAAAGGTTGATCATGGATGATCAATCGTGTGGACAGGTCCGACACATTGGGCGTACGACCAATCTCCCTGGGTCTGGATAAGGCTTGTCGTGACAAAGCACTACCAAAACTGAATAGCCTCAGGCCGATATGTTCACCAACCCAAGATCAATCACCAGTGAACACGGGTGATCAATCATGCGTGACCGTTTTCTATCCATTGGAAAACATTTAATGTGTTACGGTCACATTACAACGACATTATTTGAATGCACGATCAATTGTGGGTGCATGATCAATCGCCCGTTGTAAGTTCGAATTCTCTCTGTTTGCCTATTTAAACTCCAAACCTTGTTGGGTTTTAGTTGGACACTCTTGTGAGGAAAAATCAAGGCATTTCCAGAGATCCCACTCCTCTCTAAGCACTTCATTAGGTGAATCATTTTAGAATACAATCATCTTGATTGAGATTAAGAAAAAGAGAGAAAGAAAACCATCTAGGATTACAATAGGCATATCTTAAATCATAGAACCTCCTCCCAAGGATTGTGATTGTTATATACTGGGAACATCTTCGTCATCGAACAATATCACATTGGGAAGGACATCTTCAAGAAGCACACATCTGCAAGTTTGATCTATCAAAAGGCAAGTGCTTCTTAGTATTTGAATTTTATTTTCAAATCATCATTGTACAGTGGAGTAGATCAAGGTGACTGAACCACTCTAAAATATAGAGGGATAAGGACGTAGACCGGGTTTTGTCGAACCTTTCAAAAGCTTAGGCGATTGGGTGAAATTCTCAATCAATTGGATAGGTGGAAGTCCTTTTCTATTCGTGAGGACGTAATTCCCCACATAGTGTATTTGGGATAACCCAAAGTTAAGTGAGTCCAATAGTGGATGCAGGTTTTTTTAAACCGAACCACTATATATCTTGTGTTGTGGGTGTTGGTCTTATTTTTATGTGATTGTTCTAGTATTGGCACTCTCTTATCATATAACACATATCTCTTGATTAATATTATTAATTCGTTGCATCTCTTTTAATTAATCACTAAATTTGTAAAGACCGGAAAAATTGGTTATTGCCCTATTCCCCTCCCCTCTCAGGTTAATCTTGAACATGTTCTAGCCCATCAGGAACTTTCATTTGGTATCAGTGCCCCATGCTAGATACAACACTAGGTTGTGAATAACCGCAGTATAGGGTGTATATAAATCCTGTGTGAAACACTTGGACCGTAACAAAGCCGCTTGTGTGGGAAATATTTGTGGCCTAAGTGCACCGTAAATGTCGATTGACAGGGGTATTGTTTTGAGGGAAAAAAAAGCATGGATTGTCTATATCTATGTTAGACGTTGTTCTCATAGAAAAAATTGTATGATTTCTGAGTGTATAAAATGCTGAGTGATAACATATTTACGAGTGATAATATGCTATATTATCTGTTGTACTCTCTTCACTGGGCTGTTTAACTCACATCCCTTACGTTACATGGAGCTTGGATGAGGAAGGACTGGTTGACCCTCAGTTGCAATAGGGGTGGAGGCCCTCTATTATATTTCCTGCCGTTGGGAATTTTATGTTGTATTATAGTTACTGTCTTTATGAACACTCTGTAATATAATATACCTTTATTTGTGTCTGGTTGAGGCACGATAGACATGTAATAAAACTACTTCGTTTCTTATATGCAATTATGATGGGTATGTATCATTAGCTTGTGGTGAGTGTTATGCTATATGTTTGAGTCCATATGATGCAATTGTGTGACATCTTATTATGGGATTAAGAAAAATGGAAATCAAAGTTTATCACTGCAGTTTGACTAGTGGTGTATCCTCATACCGCGATGTTAGGTGGGTTCTGTCTATTGGAGCTAGGGCCTAAGCGGGACAATTATGACCTCTCCAGTTGCGTGGGAACTTAACTGGCTCTGTGATGATTGGATCTGAGACTGTGGGATGTTGTGTTTAAACTTCTGAGTAAAGAATAGAGAAAGTCCATAATGTTGAGTTAAGACTTCCGCAATTTAATGAGTGCTCAGTGATAGAAAGGGAAAAAAAAAAATCTTACCCATTTTGCGTCTCGGGCCCTAGCGGGGTGGGTCTTGAAACTTTCTATACAAGAAAATCTGAAATATTTTGCTCAAGGCATCTATAAAGTTTAACTAGATTTTTTAGCCTATTTTAATAGGTCCTAATATCAGTCGATACATTATCGTATCGGCCAATAAGATATCTATCGGTGTCCCAAAAGAAATATCGGCGACATTTACGATATGTATTGGCCCAAAAAATGTGATATTTGGCCATATCGGGAAAATATCGGCCAACACTATGTATTTTTTTTTCAAAATTTTTTTTTTAAAAAAACTATTTTTTTTTTAAATTCAGATAATTTTTTTTTAAGTTAAAACCAGCCGATATTTGTAAAAAGAAAAAAGAAGAGAGAGAATAATTTCAGCCGAGATATCGACATATATCGTGGGGAATTTTCAACCCCTGTTTTTAACTTAATTTTGTGATTACTTATAAAAAGATAAGTGATAGGATATATACTAGTGATGTGGCATGATTTTATTAGTAAATAAAGGTCTATTAAGTTGTCACATGCCATTTATTGTTGCTACATTGTGGATGCACGACCCTAGCTTCTAGAGTTTAGATTGTTTTATTTATTTTATACTCAAATTATTATAAATAAGGCAAGGGGCGACCATTGCAATGCCGATATATTAGCCGTCCTAATGTTAAAACCCACGGTGTAAAGATCACATAGCAAACTAGATAGAGAGCAGAAGACAAAGTGAAGACCGGAGAGTAGAGAATAGTAAAATGAGTTGTGAAGAGCAATGGTTTGGTATCTTCACCAATCCATTAGAAAAGGCCAAAAGCATACAGCAATTTACACAGTAGCACAAAACAACTTGAATTTCTCTCATGGGGTATCTAGGAAAACTTGAGCCTGCGAATTTAATATTTTAACACCTTCAAGTGAAATTCAATCCATCAAAATAAAAATCTCTTCCGTGACTTTCTCTACAAAGACTTAGATACTTAAGTTTCCGTTTAAATAGCACTTCGGCCCATATAGTCGGCTGTAATGTGAAAAGGAACGTGTGTCATTCTGTCTCTTGATTTTAAACTTTTTTATACTTATCTAAATTCAAAAGGCCAAGATTGCATAGCTTGAATCCTCAATTATAATGAAGTTTTACATCCCAACTCATGCGAGTCTAATGAATCATTAAAGTCTCGCCGTCCTAGCTTTAGTGAGGTCGCACCTTTCTCAACCTCCTTGTGGAACAGCTTGGAACGCTTGGTCCTGAATCTAAGAATAGCTTGCCCTCTTAGTGAACCAAACTCTCACCGGTGGAAATAAATGTGAAAAACAAGAAGTGGGTCAGATTCCTGACCAAAAAACATGGTGACCCTTGTGTTTTATGCACTTCGAAATCAATTTCTCTCTATTATAGATTCCGTATCTTCCCCGATTCGCCTACGACTCAAACACAACTAAAAACTAAAATCACCATACATGAATCCATTCAAGAAAGAAAAAAAAATGCATGTGTCTGGAAAAGAAATGGTTCAGACTCATAAAAAATTTGTAATTCATTTAAATAACAATCATTTGATACAAAGAAGCTATACAAAATTTCAAATCTCTACCATCTTCCATTTGATTCATCCAGTCTCTGGCCAAGCTCTTAAGCTACAGCTCTAGAAACCCACAATCAAAACCAAAAGAGAGAGGGAAAAGAAAAGAAAACTCTTTGTGGAGAGTGACTATGAGTCTTCTTCACTTTCATCATTGCTCTCCTCAGCAATGGTTTCCAACTTTGGAGCATTGGATAACTTCTGGGGTGAAATTAGAATGGCTGGTACAACCTCAATCCATGTCTCTACGAATTTTGTTTCCTTTGCCATTTTTCCCAAGGACCAAAGAGGTGTTTTTTTTTTTTTCTGCTGTTGAAAGGGCTATTGAAGGATTGTTTGGTGAGATAATGGAAAAAGAAGGGAGGGTTGGAGAGGGCATTATATAGGAAAGAAGTGACGATGGAGGAAGAAAACATACAAACAAAAAGAGAGTAAAAATAAGATAAAGGAGGTTGTTTCCTGGTTGTTTCCACAACTAATCACAATAGAGATGCTAAAAATGGATCTAGACTTAGGTCTTCGTAGATTTTGCTAAATAACTCGGAAACGAGTGAAAGAAAGGGTCCACACTCCACTGACCACAATTCACATTTCTCACTAGCTGTACCTTTTTGTCTCTCTTTTGTCTTTTCACAAGTCTCTTGTGCTATTGTCTAAGTATTTATATATGATGTTTATAAGACCTAAATCTACGATTTTAACTCACATGGTTTAATTCAATTGGTTACCTCCCGCATCAGGAAGTGAGAGGTTGCGAATTCGAGTCCTATCGCATAACTTTGGTGTGCCCTAAGGGTAGTGGATTCACCCATGGGGGTTTTACGATGGGTATCCCGCGGTTACCAGCACGTAAATTTAAAAAAATAACAATCCTCGATTTTATAATTACAATAATAAATATTTATCAAAAGAATTAAAACTTCTTATAATATTTTAAAGTTTGAGCCATAATGCATTTATAACCATATTTGCTTTATAAGATGAAAGGATTTTTTTCTTTTCAAAATTAGTTGTATACTAAATGTCAGCATATCTAAAAGAATTTTTATATCCAATTTAATATTACAAAAAATGGGTAAAGCTGATTTTTTTTATTATCAAATTGAACAGCTTTGGCAAACCATGTTCCTCTACGTGAGAGGTTGATGATTCTACTTTTATTTGCAGAGTAGTGTTCCCATAAGAAATCCATCCGTCCTATTTCAAAACTCCAAATAAAGAATCTGTACGGCACGTGCCACAAAAATTTTCACATGTATCAAATGGGATTTGGGGCCTTTTCAACTGGTCAATGTAGAAAATCAACCCATTCATAAATTCAATGATATCTAGATCACAACGTTCAACCACACATCGTTATTTAAAACTTGATACAACAATGTTTTAACACATTAAAACATTAGCCCTGATGCAGTTGCAACACACTACCCATTTAGGAGGGAGATATAGTTTGCAAGATACTAGATGTAATGATTGTAAACACTAGGCACCTTGTCCTTGTCATGGAGTGGTGATGATGTAGTGACTCAACTCTTATTTTTCCTTAATTTTAAATAAATGGACTAAGTTTACATGTGTGGGAAGTGTTTGAGGGTCTTGCATGGATTCCAGTTGCTGGTGTAACACCCCGAATTTTCATCACATGTAATATAATGGATTTGGTCTAGCTTGAATTACAAATTTATTGAATTTAATATAGATGGTTGAAATGGACCTTAAGTAGGTAAGGAATTGGGTCAATTACCTAATAAAGATCCAATAGATCATGGATAGGATTTGATTTGAAAGTATTTGGGTAAATGTAATTAAATGGGTCAATTGCCCAATTGGGACCCAATGGGTCATAGATGAACTGATTTTAAGGTAAATGGGTAAGGTTAAATTAATTGGGTCAACTACCCAAGACCCAATGCATAAATCCACCTCATCAAGTGAGGTGGCATGTATGTGAGGTGGCATTGCCATGTGACATACATGGAAGCCAACTAAGACAAAGAGCCACATCATCGAGTGACATGGCCAAGGTGGGACCTAAATGCAATATGGTGCATGGTCGGCTAAGGCATGGTTGACTTGGTCAACCATGAGTGAGTCTAGTCGAATTAAGGTGTTGTTGAGTTGAATTATTTCGAGTTGGAGATTAAATTACTTGAGTTGAGTTGGAAGCGAATTCAAATGAATTAAGTATGAGTTAAGATGGAAGTTGAGGAGACTTCCATCTCAAAGTGAGTTAAGAGGGAGATGGAGGGTTTCCATCTCAATGGAGGAAGCTCAAAGTACACACGTTGGAAGACCAAGGGTCTCCTTGGTTAAACCAAGGGACTCCTTGGTTGGATAAATAGTATTGAAGGGAACTGAGAGGGGTTAGGCTGGTATACAAAGGGACACAACCAAGGGGCTGCTCACACCCCTTGGTCGACTCTATCTCATTGAAATAAAGAGATTTCTCTCTCTCTCTCTCTCTCTCTCTCTCTCTATGTCTCTGTCTCTCTCTCTCCATCTCTACACTTAGAGGATCAGTGAAGCAACAAGGAAGGAGAAGGAGTAACGAGTAAAGACAGAGCAAAAGAAAGAAGGAGACGGGAAAATGTATGAGGATAATATAGGATTAAAATTAAGAGGAAACCATAGCTTGGCCATGGAGTGGCCGAATCTATGGATTTCATAATGGATGAAATGGAATGGGTAAAATGTTTTAAGGCCATGGAAATTAGAAATCCAATTAAGGAATGATTAAAGGTTGAAAACAAACATATGATGATATTCGAATCCATGTTGAGATGTTAAGATTGAATAGTTATGAAAAAGACTTTAGCTTCGGCTAGAGGGTAGAGTAAAACCAACTAAGAGTTGTATGGATGATGTTAAATATGCTTTAAATTAATAAGGAATGGATTCCATGAAGAAAAGTCTAGCCAAAGAATCGAACTAAAGAGACAGACAAACAGTCAGTCGACTGAATCAGGGGTTCAGTCAACTAAACTGGTATTGGACGAATCAGGAATATGTTTCTGGGAGTTTCAGCCGACTGAATCTTGTGATTTAGTCGACTGAACATGGACAAGAGTAAAATATATAAGGTTTATTCGTGTTTCAGCCGACTAAATTTGGGATTCAGTTGACTGAACATAGACGTAACAAATAAGAAAAGGGATCTGGCATGTTTCGGCCGATTGAATCTATGATTCAGTCGACTGAATGATTACTTATCAAACACGAAAATTATTGGTAGATGATTCAGCCAACTGAATCATGGATTCAGTCGACTGAATCTATACTGGCCGAACACACAGTAAAACTGATCCAAAGTTAGTAGACTGAATCTGTGATTCAGTAGACTGAAAGAGGATTGACTGAGAATACAAAGGGTTTGACTCAGAGTCAGCCGATTGAATCTGTTATTCAGTCGACTGATAGGTAACGAGTCACGGAATAAACAGTACTGAGTTGGTTTTCAGCCGAGTGAATGTGTATTTCAGTCGACTGAAAGTTTGCGGTAAGGCAGAACACTGTATCTGGGTATGATTCAGTCGACTGAACTCCTGATTCAGTCGACTGAATTGAAAAGTTGATTTTTTTTTAAGATGTTTTCAGAAACTTAAGTGTATCTGGAAAGACGTAGGAGATGATAGAAATTATATGGATAATCAAATTGACAGAAGTATGTGATTAAATTCATTAAGGTAAAGAGATTTCACAAAAAGGTCAGCGATTTGGTTGTGACGTGATCGTCGTATGGAATCTTCGCAGACAACAAAGATAGTGTACTGGGATTTGGTAGGATTCTTACCTTATTGAAATACATGTGGATCTTATATATATTTGTGTTATTGATTTTGTATTTCCCAACATGATGGCGTACTTTGATTTATGAAATGTATATGATTATGAACTATTTTTGATGGTATCATGTGATTTGAAATAAAAAGGCATTATGGCATTCATGATCTCATGCATGGTATTGGAAGGGGTATATGGAACAACAAGCCAAGTTATGACCTATTAGGACATGACTTGGGGCTTGAAAACTGGCTTGGAAGAAGCTATGTAACCATTGATATGTTGGCCTTGTCCGGGATTGCTAGATTGAGGTACGGCGTAATTTGGGCCAAAGAGCTCCGGGGTAACTAGTCCAAAAACCCTGCGCAGATGGAGGAGTCCACGCTCCATCGGTAATTCCGATTAACATACGTGGGGAGGTATAACAGTGACCTGGTGGTGCCATCACGAAACACTGCAAATGTAAATGGCCAAGGGAATACCTTGATATGGCTTTATGTTATCAAAGAAACTATTGATACGATATGTATTGTGATTGGATATGGAGATTGGGTGAGGGATCATTGGCATATGACACCCATGGCATGACACATACATTAGCATGATTTGGATATGATTATTATGCGCTGTTTTTGGTACTATGATATGTTTACAGTTTTGATATGATGTACTTATTCTGATTTTTATATAGATCCTATGTGTATATAACCCTATTTGGAATTCCTATTGGGCGGATTGACTGACGCCCTACTTCTATCCTTTAAATGATGGAACAGGGAATGGAAAGGACATGGGACGTGAAGGAAGCCAAGCTTAGGAGCTTGGGCAGTTTTTATGTTTATTTTACTTAATTGATTTTGGAACAATGTATTGAGATAATTGGCATTTTGGAATTGTAATAACTTAGTTTATTTTGCTATGGTTTGATGATATATTTGGATATTTAAACTTCAGTAAATTTATGCAATTGACTTCCTTGCTTAATATTGATGTCATGGTTATGGATGAAGTCTTTTCCATATGTTTATTCCACAAATATTTGTAAGCGTGTGAACTGTTTTAGTGGACTTGGTCCATGCACACGTATTGGTGGCCAGTTAAGGGTCAGGTTTTTGAAACTCGGACTTAACTCACGTCGTGACGTTCCCACACTCTCTCATTCTTTATTTTAAAAAAAAATAATACTCTGATTTTTGGCGTGTGAAAAAGGGCGGGACGTTACAGTTGGTATCAGAGCGAAACCGGAAATGTGAATCTTTCAAAATAGGTTTAATACGATATCATGTCTCACTGACAAGATAAGAATCCCAACTGACCGACTCTTCGGAGACTGCTGCACGGGGGCCGGATTAATATACTTTGTTGAGAATCAGACTGTAAGCATTCAATCTGAGAACAACACTTAATGAGAAGAATAACAAGCAAGGGAAAGACAATCACTATAAGTATGAATTTATCAAACATAGCAAGTAGGACATATTTCCCCGAAACAAGAAACACCAGGATTTCTCCAAAATGAGAAACAATATGTGATAGATAGGAAAATTCCCCAAAACAAGAAATACAAGATGCTGATTTGGCAATTTCCCGAACTATGTAAACACAAAACTTTATGAGAAAACTAAATGAAGCAATATTTCATTGACTTAGGAAAATGCCTTCGAGAATAAGAAATACCCGACAAACCTGCATCAAGAGGAAAGAGTACAACACCCACACCAGGAAGAAGACCAAAATAGCGTGAACATTCCTTAAGTACCTCCTGAGCTGCAGAGCCTAGTACAGGCGGTAGTCAGTTCTGTTCTACAACAACATCAGAACGACAATGGAGGCGCAACCTCCAATGAATCACAGGACCGGAATATGGTCAGGGATTTCCAGCAACAACGTCCCCCTTATTTCAAAGGGAAAGAGGGACCGTAGAAGTAGAAAACTGGGTTGAGAACATTACAAAAATCTTGAAGCTGCTCAAGATCACCGGTAATGAGGACCGGATACTGTTGGCTACCTCACAATTGGTGGATGATGCCGGCAAATGGTGGAGAGTTATAGAACCCAGCAAGCATAGATTCCAGGGGGGAAAGGACCGAGACGACATGGGACCAGTTCGTTGGAATGTTTTTGGATATTTATTTTTTAGAGGAGGAAAAGGAGCGCTAGACACAAGCGTTCATATCTCTGGTTCAGGGCACCATAACAGTTGCGGATTATTATCAAGAGTTTCTCCGTCTATCATGTTATGCTTTGTACTTGGTAGACACAGAATACAATAAGGCTCGGACGTTTGAACGAGGCCTGCGACCTAGCTTAAGAGCCAATGTCACAATATTCAAATTAGCTACTTTGGCGGAAGTGGTTAGTCGGGCTAGTATAGCTGAGCAAGAGCTGATGGAAACGGTCAAGTTTGTGGATAACCGCCGAGGTCAAAGCGGGGGAAATGATTTCCGCCCGAACAAGAGATTCAGACCCAACTTTAGGAGACCATCACCTTCTACTAGGTCCACTAGAGGTTTTCGCCCCAATCAGCCCTCCAAATCAGGATCCGTCTCTCAGGTTCCTCGAGGTGATAGCACCTGTTTCCAGTGTGGCCAGCAGGGTCATTTCAAGAGGGAGTGTCAACAGAACAATAAACCTCCTCACTATAGGGGTTTCTTCCATCCTCCAGCTCGACCAGCTCATTCTCAAGCATCCAGAGCATATAACCAGACAGGATAGGCACCTATTCCAACAGGATCTGGACGACTGTATACTTTGACTCCTCCTCCAGAGACGGTGGATCACTCGGTGATTCAAGGTATGACAGTAATTGGTAGTTCTTATGCTTTTGCATTATTTGATTCAGGAGCATCTCACTCCTTTATATCTGTTGCCTTCATATCTGCTACTGGCACCTTAGTACAACAATTGTCCACCGCACTTACTATTGTGTCCCCTGTTGGAGACACATCACTGGGTCTGATATGCACTTCAGTAGACACTGAACTTGCTGGGTTCATATTTAAGTGCAACTATCTGGTACTCGAGATGACAGAGTACGACATCATATTTGGCATGGATTGGTTGGCTAACTTCCAAGCTAGCATTGACTGCCATCTTCGCAGGGTGATATTTTGGTCACCCGAAGGAAAATGATATGTGGTACATGCCGATAGACAGAGCATTCAAATGACCAGGAGATTACACGAAGAAATGAATCGTCTAGTACTGAACAACATCAGACTAGACAAGGCGCCAATGGCTGAACTACCTAAATAGTGAAAGAGTACGCAGAGGTATTCCGGACAGAACTCCCTGGTTTGCCTCCAAAGAGGGAGATTGATTTCGAGATCAAGCTATATCCTGGCACTACTCTAGTATCATTCCCTCCTTACCAGGTGGCCCCAACAGAGATGTCTGAGCTGAAGAAACAAATTAATGAGTTACTCGGACTCGGATGTATCCAGAATAACACTTTATCTTGGGGAGCACCCGTATTATTTGTGAAGAAGAAGGATGGTACGCTTCAGATGTGTGTAGATTATCAGAAATTGAACCAACTGACAGTTAGAAACAAGTACCCTCTACCCAGAATTGATGATCTATTCAATCAACTCAGAGGTTCCAATCATTTCTCCAAGATTGATCTGATGTCAAGCTACCATCAAATTATGTCAGGGATGAAGACATAGAGAAGACGGTTTCAGAACTCGGTCATGCCGTTTGGACTCACCAATGAGCCAGCTGTGTTCATGGATCTGTTGAACAAAATCTTCCATCCTTATTTGCTCAAGTTTGTAATTGTCTTCATCGGCGATATCATGATTTATTCCACAAGTAGGGTGGATCATGCTGAACATCTGAGGATAGTCCTGGTCACTTTGAAGAAGAATCAATTATATGCCAAAGCAAGCAAGTGCGAGTTCTGGCTATCTGAGGTCAATTTCTTAGGACATGTCATATCAGCGGAAGGAATAGCCGTGGACCCGGCTAAAGTGGCAGCAGTTAGATACTGGAAAGCTCTGAAGAATGTGACTGAACTCCGCAGCTTTCTGGGATTGGGTGGTTATTATCGGAAGTTTATTATGGACTTCTCCAAGATTGCAACTCCACTCACCAGACTCACTCAGAAAGGAGTCAAATTTGAGTGGTCTGATGTATGTAACCGAAGGTTCGAAGACCTGAATGAGAAGCTTACGACTGCTCCTATTCTTATTTTGCCGGAAAGAGGCAAGGGCTATGAAGTATATTGTGATGCTTCAGGAGAAGGACTTGGGTGTTCTCTTACTCAAAGTCATCATATAGTGGCTTATGGTTCAAGGCAGCTGAAAATACATGAACGCCACTATCCCACACATGATCTGGAATTAGCCGCAGTGGCGTTCGCCCTCAAAAGCTGGAGACACTATCTATATGGTGAGAAATTTGAACTATTTTCTGACCATAAGAGTTTGAAGTATTTATTTGATCAGAAGGAACTCAACATGAGGTAGCGCAAATGGATGGAGTATCTGCAAGATTATGAGTTCGCACTTCGATATCATCCTGACAAGACAAACAAAGTGGTAGATGCCCTCAATCGCATGACACATGCAACAGTGGCCAGTTTGATTATGAAGGAATGGGAGATGTTGACCACCATCCGGGAATTCAATTTGTACATCAAGGACCATGGAAGTATGTATAATCTGATGGTACGGTCTAGCATGTTTTCCAAGATTGAGCAAGAACAACGGACAAATCTGGAAGTGGAAGAAATATAGGCTAAGATGTCTACTGGTGAGGTTGTACCGGAATGGGAATTACGACATGGACAATGTCTTTTATTTAGAGACAGGACATATGTGCCTCAAAGCTGCAGGAGAGAGCTATTGATTGAAGCTCATCAGACAAAACTCTCCATTCATCTAGGTAGCACCAAAATGTACCATGATCTGAAGAGACATTATTGGTGGCATGGACTTAAAAGAGATGTAGCGAATTTTGTTGCTCGTTACCTGACTTGTCAGTAAGTCAAGACAGAACATCAGAAACCACCACGATTACCCAAACCCTTATCAGTGCTGGAATGGAAATGGGAACATATTTCCATGGATTTTGTGACAGGGTTGCCAAGGTCATCAAAGGACAACGATGCAATATGGGTTGTGGTAGATCGATTGACCAAGTCTGCACATTTTCTCCCAATCAAGATGACAAATTCATCTGAGACTTTGGGACGACGATATATCAAGGATATCATCAGGCTACATGATATCCCCAGGACTATTGTGTCCAACAGAGATGGCCAATTCACTGGCAGGGTGTGGCAGAGCATGTAGTTGGCTATGGGACCAACTTGTTGATCAGCACAACTTTCCATCCACAAACTGACAGTCAGTCAGAGAAGACAATACAGACATTGGAAGATATGTTAAGAACTTGCATGCTAGACTTCAAAGGTGGTTGGGAAGATCATTTACCACTGGTTGAGTTCTCGTACAACAATAGTTACCATGCAAGTCTCAAGATGGCTCCATTTGAGGCATTGTACGGTAGACCGTGGAGATCACCAGTGTGTTGGACAGAGGCCAGAGAGCCTGCTCTTATTGGACCTGATCTGGTTGTAGAAACCAAGGAACAGATCAAGATGATACGACAACATTTGCTCACAGTGCAGAGTCATCAGAAGAGCTACGCTGACAAGAGAAGGAGATTCCTTGAGTTTAAGGTGGGAGACTTAATGTTCTTGAAGGCCCCACTCTTCTTTGAGTTTGAAGTCCTAAACTCCGAGCACAGACATTATCCCATGTCCATTGCCAAGCATAGACATTTTCCCATGTCCATTGCTTCTCCCTATTGCCCTTTACTCTCCAAGGGGTTCAAGCACTTAGGCTTCTTCCAATCTTACCAATTACTCCCCCATAATGGGTTTTGACGTCTAATAGCTTCTACTAATTTCTCCCCCATTTTGTCCTACAATTGACAAAGATTAGTAGGTAAACATTGAGTTCCCCTTCATTTTGAAGGAATTGGATTTCAAGCACTTCCCCATGCTTCTTGCATTTAGTGCATCTATGAGTTTATATCCAAACTCACTAAATCTCCCCATGGACTAATGCATGCTTCTTATGCATCCAAATTTATCTGCCCCTGCAAAAGTTAAATTCCAGCTTAGCTAATTTCGTCCATGGATCAAGCTAATTTTCCTAGCTTCTCTTGAGTCTGATCCTCCAATCTCCAATCTATCTTTTTAGCTTCTTCGACTCATCTCCCCCATGGAGTAAGTTATATTTTCTAGCTTCTCCAGATTATCTGCCCCATTAGCTTAGTTGCCTCTAAGTTTATTTTTCTCCAAGCTTGCATCATCCTTCCTCCATCTGTCATGACCAGTGATAGATGCTACACAGCACAAATTTTGTGCTCCCCCAATCTCCATTGATGTTTAATCATCATGTGCCAAATCCTCTCTCCCTTAAGATGTGCCAAAGTACCTGTACACACAAGCTAGATGGAAGCATAGATCTCTCCCTTAAATGTTAGTCATATATATAGTAATATAAAACATATTACTCCTCATAAATTTGTGAACTAAAAACCCCGTTATTCATATGATTAATCTTCCCTTAATCGTAGACTCTCCGCCCTTAAAGATCTTCTTTCCCTAAGATCTTTAAGTTTTTCCTCCAAAGCTTGAGCTTCTTCTTCGAAGCTTACATCAAGCTTCTACATTCTCCCCCCAACATAAGCTTTATTTCAAGCTTCTAACTCTCTCCCCCTTTTTGTCATAAATTGACAAAGGGTGTTAAGCACCAAAATCAGTGTGCTTCAACAAGTCCCAATTGTTGGACTTAAGAGAAGGAGGAATGAAAAGCAGGAGCCATATGCATTTTCAAAGATATTCATTCTTTTGAAAACATAAGTTATGAATGCTAGAGGAGGGAATCACTCATATAGTAAATATACCATGATTAGAACATATGAGTGAAGAACATAATGAACAACATAAGTTATGACATCAAGTATGCACACAATTCATGAAATCATGAAGAATCCAGCCAGCCCAATGAATACAAAACCAAAACTGTATGGTTTACAAGAAATTCCGGTTGATCTTCAAAACACAGGTATGATACATAGATTTATACTAATCCAAATACAATGCATCAACCTACCAAGGTAACTAATTCATTCAACATATCATACTACAATGAAGAGTATAAGAATGAACAATTACCTTAGCCCAAAATTTTCAGATTCAAAGAAGAAGATCTGAAAAATAGTTTGAGTTTTATCCCAAAACACAAACCCTTGGAAATTCCTTAACATTGAAAGATGTAGGCATTTCTTCCAATCAATTTCCAAGACCTGCTCACCTGTGCTCAACAATTGAAAGCACACTGTACCAAGTCCTCAGATTTGGACTTCCCAATCAAAATGGCTTTCACAATTCCAATCAATCCAGATTTTGGCATTTCTTGATCTTTGAAAGCCAATCCTCTATGGTGCAGTCCCAAGGTTGCATTCAAAACTGTATGTGACAAATCTCAAGGCACATAAAAAGGATTCAACCATGAATGCAAGCCAAGACGGATTTGGAGATGATTAACTTTCTTTTCTCCAAATCACAATTCCGATGTCTAATAGATTTCTTAATAAAGAACATCACTAGAACATTGGAAAGTTAACAAATCATCTCTATAAGATTTGATGATTAAGGGATGAGAAGGTGTGTGTGTTTATGATGTATGCAAGTTCACAATACATCATGCTCTACCTATACACCTTTGAATGCCAGTGTATATATAGACATTCACACAGGTTTTGTGTCATTTGAAGTTTCAATACAACCCACTAAAAGTAGGCACAAAATCATGGATCATGGATTACTATACCATTATAAGTCCATTTTGAAAATATGGATCCAATCCAATCCAAGAACCTTGCGCACATTTAATTTACCAATTCAAATACATTGCCCAAGCGTGTGATGTCGTGAGATGCAGCATTCTCAAGTTTTAGCTAAGACATGGTTTCTTGTGAACAAAAATCATTCCTCAAAATGTACTCAAAATAAAGAGAATACGAATGAAAACCAAAAGCATACAACATGCAACCATTTCTCAAAAGTATTTTAATAAAGAGTACATAGAAATGAGAGTTCAAACACACATGACATACATTCATTTCCCAGATGATATACAAATCAGGTATATGGAAATGAGGTATGCAACCACCCACACGGCTTCCATGCTTTTTATCATATTAACACTTAAAACATGATAAACAACCCTACCATTCTTTCAAGAGCACTCCAATGAGTTACACCCCTTGAAAAGACTGGTACATGAATGGATTACCTAAGCACATTTGATAAAAGTTGGATCAACAATACCATTCACAAGCATGGAGCAAGTTTCATTCCACATAAAATATAGGTTAGGCAACTTGGAATGAAACGACATTGTGTATGTGCACAAGATCATTTGTAATCACATACACACTCTATACAAGACGTAATGCACAGAATTCGTTCATTTCCAAATGATGCACAAGTCACATGGCATATGAAATGAGATGAAGCAAGTATAATCCAATACTAGGGTGCAAACCTACTTGTACAAACAAGTATCTTGTATAAGGTTCCAAAGGATACTTGGAGGTCACCATCCTCATCAAGATCCTTTCCAACATCCTCTTCTTCTTTAGAGGGTACAACTTGGAAACTTTCAATGGAGGTACTTAGACAGTTTTTCACCTCACTCTCGATTCTCCAATTTGTCAAGAGAGGTGAAGCATCCATTGAACTAGAAGAGGCAATCCCTACATGCGTTTTCCCATACCTCTTTTGTTGTTTCACATCTCATAATTCTCACAAATTCATTCCGAGAAACAACATTGATGATGGCTTTTTAATGCTTTAACATTTCCTAAAATCATAACCATATCATTACAAGTCCAAGTTATTCGGTCTTTGGGCAGAGTGGTCATGGAATTTGAGGATTTCTCAAATATCTCTTCCGTAGGTTTAGACCATTTTCTATTCACCTATTTCCAACCATATCCGTCAATGGAAATAAAGACAATGTACATCTTTAATTTCCATGAGTCATGGCACAGTCCATTTAAACAAATGGAGGATTGAAAATAACATGGCTTTCTCCCATAGCCATTGTTCTAACACAGATCAACTCGGATGGTTAGATCCTTTATAAAGAGCACGAGGCTTTGATACCAATATAACGTCCCGTCGGGTCAGGTCATTATAACTAATTAAGAGTTCTCCCTTTGTGCTAGAACACGATTGACCCTAGAGGCGTAGAGGGGGGGAGGGGGGGGGGGGTGGGAATTGTTCAATCTAAAAATCGTTGGTCCTTTTAAAAATTACTTGATTGATTAATTAAGCGCAGCGGATATAACAATCAAGTGTCTGTGTGTGTTAGCAAATGTAATTAAGCAATCAACACAAGGAATTAACTCTAACTCCATAAACACAAGGACACAAGATATATAGTTATTCAATTAGCCAACCTACATCCACTGTTAGGATTAGCTCAACCTTGAGTTTTCCACATATTCCCTAAATGGGGACTTACACCCTCACAATTAGAGTAGAATTCCACCTAACTCAATCAGCTGGGAATTTCACCCACCACATGTAAAATAGGAATTCCAACTATTTGATTTGGCTGGGAATTCCACCCCCCACATGTGCCAAAGACTACACTCTAGATTTTTTATAATGGTTCTGGAGCTAAGCCTCCTTAGTCCACTTTTACAGGATAAAGGTTTTAAATAAAATTAAAACCAAGAAGCACTTGCCTTTATAGCTCTATGTCGTTGATGTGTCTTCTCCAAGATCCACCTAATGTGTGCCCGAGTTAATCCCGACGGTCCGTCTTGTAGCCGTCGTTGAACAATCACAACCTTAGGGTGACTGGGAAATTAGTTCTACCAATATCTATCCTAGTTGTATATATCTTTTCCCATCTCTCTTTTTTTCACAACCTCAATCACTATGATTGGTTGTATTAGATTTTTCGAGTGTTAGCACAAGAGAGAGAGTGATTCTTTTGTTGGCCCTTGTTTAAGCTCACAGATAATGATCAGGGCCCAACAGATTTGCCAAAAGGATATCAATTGGTTACACAAAGATTGGTATTTATAGAAAAGGCAACAAGTTGCAGAATCTGCCATGAACCGACAGGTTGCGCGCACCGAGGGGTCGGTGACTAAGAATATTACCGTTCAGCCACCCGATCGTTGCGCATTAAATGCACTCCCAACAGTAAAATAATTTCTCGGTCGTCAGGTCAGTGTCGCCGATGAGTTGACAGTCATGGCACCGAGAGGTCGGTCCATATGAGGGTCTTGATCTGGGGCAATACCATGCAGACAAAGTTTCATGTCCCAAAACTTGTCCTATCCAGAACGACCTGTCGCCCTTTACGGAGGGCTCAATCCTAGTTCTCTCGATAGGTATTGAAATACCGAGATGTCTGTTTTCTCGAGAGCCCACTTGAGTTCAAATCTTTTATATATTTGTCAAGACACCACCGACCCCGACATTGCTTTGGATTAAAAGCATTTGAGAATTTCTAGTTATATGCCTTTAATTAAACATACCAGATTAAAGTATTTAAAGTTCGATTGAATCTCCTCACCTTGATCGGCGAAGTTGTGCAAATTTCTCTATTCGCGTGAATGAGAAAGAAGTGGTCGAATTGTAATTGCATAAGAGGGAGGAGAGTTATTGGGTTCCAACGACCAATAGGAATTTCTGAGAGTGATAGGGAAAGCTTTGAGAGTGATTGAAAGGGATGGTTTTGAGAGTGAA
Organism: Chimonanthus salicifolius; assembly: GCA_013350335.1. NCBI lineage: Eukaryota > Viridiplantae > Streptophyta > Magnoliopsida > Laurales > Calycanthaceae > Chimonanthus > Chimonanthus salicifolius. Next base: position 47,509,438 of record CM023537.1, on the reverse strand, counting down.
TAAAAAATATAGAGATGAAGAAGACATTAAAGGGCAAATGAGGTCACACAAATGACGATGTGGAGAGAAGAGAAGCTCACGAAGGGAGAAGAAGGCATGGAAGGGGGTGAAACCACCTGTCCTCCTTCCAAGAAGGAGAAGGCAAGGGGAGGACTACTCTGCTCTCACTTGGCCAGCGAAGCCTACAGAGATGACCTTGGTCTTTGCCGTAGCAAAAGGAAAATGAAGCTTTTGAAGCTTCAGTGACATGTGCCTTTTGGGTTTACTGCGCGTACCCAGAATTACGGGATTTGGAGGGATCTACTTGAAAATCTAACCTTGTAAAAAGGTTCAGAACACTGTGGATAGACGAAGAAGTAATTTTTTTGAAATCTAAAATCGTAAACCGTTTGATTTAGTCAAATTTGATTTGTCAAAAATAAATATCAATGGTCAAAATCAAATATTATGATTTTATTTCAAATGGTCATAATTTGAGTTCCCGAAGTCAAATTCATTCAAATTTGAGTTCTCTAGGAAACTTTTTTCGTGTTCTATGCAGTGGATCAGTAAAAAATCTCCTCGTTTTACGCGAACTCAGGTCAGAATAATACATCTTATGTCCCTAAAATTTAAACAAAAACATACCTCAAGAGTCAAATAGTCTGAGATATTTGTCCTGCATTGTTGACTTTTACTCCCATGTAGTGTTCTCGACTCCATGTTGTTTGCATAAAACTTTAACTAAGGGGATAACTTTTCCTCAAAGTATCAGATTTGGAGAGTCTTTAATCTCTACCTATCCTCCATCAAAGGTTACATCCTCTTTAATGTCAATTGCATCCCAATTTAACACATGTGATGGGTCAGGTTCATATTTACTGAGAATGGATATATGGAAGACATTGTGTATTCAAGGAAGACTAGAAGGGAGTGTTGATCGGTGTGCCACTTCACTAACTCTATCTAGGATTTCAAATTGTTGTCGTGAAAATTTCCTTGCGTCCAAACCATCAAATACCATGATATGGGCAAACTCTGAGGAATACATGGTCACTTACTGCAAATTCCGAAGGATGCACCTCTTGTCAGAGTAACTTTCTCGATGACTCTAAGCAGTCTTAAGACGTTTTCTTATCATTTTGACCTGCACAGTTGTTGTAACACCCCAGATTTTCATTTCATGAATATATTGGATTTGTCTATTTAAATTACAAATTGTTTGAATTTAAGATTAGATAATTGAAATGGACCTTAGATGGGTAAGGAATTGGGTCAATTACCCAATTAAGACCCAATGGATCATGGGTAAGGGTGTTTAAATTAATTGGGTAAAGTCTAATTAAATGAGTCAATCATCCAATTGGGATCCAATGGGTCATAGATGAACCAATTTTAAAGTAAATGGGTAAGGTTAAATTAATTGGGTCAGCTACCCAATTAAGATCCATGCATAAATCTACCTCATCAAGTGAGGTGGCATTGCCATGTGGCATGCATTGAAGCCAACTAGGCAAGGTGCCACATCATCAAATGATATGGCTAAGATGGGACCCATGTGCCATGTACATGCAAAGTCGGCTAAGTCATGGTTGACTTGGTCAACCATGAGTGAATTCAAAGGAATTAAGTATTGCTTGAGTTGAGTTGACTTGAATGGGAAGTTGAGAAGACTTCCATGTCAAGGTGAGTTGAAGTGGAAGATGAAGAGTTTCTGTCTCATGGGGGATAAAACCCAAGGAACTCGATGGAAGGCCAAGGGTCTCCTTGGTTTAGCCAAGGGACTCCTTGGTTAGATAACTCATTAAGAGAGAATGTGGAAGGGTTGGACTGTTATACAGGAGACACAACCCAAGGGGCACATCCCACCCCTTGGCCGAATTCATCTTAGCACACAAGTGTTCTTCTCCTCTCCTCTTCTCTCTCTCTCTCTGCACCATTACACTTGGAGAATTGCTGAAGAACAAAAAAAGGAAAGAAGGATTAAGGAAAGAATTACAGATCAAAAAAAAAATAAGGAGACAGGAAAGAAGGTATGTTCTAAGTTGGGAAACAATATGAGATAAGAACAAGTGAAGCCATAGATTTGGCCATGGATTCGCCGAACCTATGGATCCCAAATTTGGTGCAAAGGGCTGGCCAAACTATCCTAGGGCCATGGAATTGGAAATCCATTTAAGGAATGGATATGTGTTGGAAACCAACAACCAAAGGATTAAATTCAGAATCATGTTATAATGGTATCAAGAATTGGAATATGTTATGAAAAGACCTTAGCTTTGGCTAGTGGGTGTAGTAAGTACACTAAGACCTATATGGATGATGATAACTATGTGTTAAAATGATAGGGAATGGATTGCATGAGGAAGGGTCAAGCCAAATATGCAAACAAACAAGACTGACAAACAGTCAATCGACTGAATCAGGGATTCAGTCGACTGAACTGGTTTTGGCCGAACAGAAATAAGTTTCTGGGAGTTTCAGCCGACTGAATCTTGTGATTCAGTTGACTGAACATGAGCTGGATTAAAATATATGGGATATAATGGTGTTTCTGCCGACTGAATCTAGGAATCAGTCGACTGACAATAGACGTATCGAATAAGTAAGGTAATCTGACGTGTTTCAGCCGACTGAATCATTGATTCAGTCGATTGAAAGAATACTTGTTAAACACGTAAACTGTTGGTTAATGATTCAGCTGACTGAATCTATACTGGCCGAACACACAGATGATCTGCTCCAAAGTCAGCTGACTGAATCTGTGATTCAGTTGACTGAAAGTGGATTGATTGAGAATATAGAGGGTTTGACTCAAAGTCAGCCGACTGAAAGGTTACAAGTCAAGGTTAAAACAGTTTTGAGTTGTGTTTCAGCCGACCAAATATGGTATTCAGTCAACTGAAAGTCTGTAGGTAAGACTGAGAACTGTAGCTGGGCATGATTCAGTCAACTGAATTCCTGGTTCAGTCAACTGAATTGAAAATTTTAAATTTTATATAATTTTTTAGATAGTCTATCTGAAAGGATGTGAGGGATGATGAAAATTAAATGGATAGTCAGATTGATTTATGTATGTGATTAAATATAATAAGGTAAAGAGATTTCGTAAGGGTTTGCGATTCGTTTCGACGTGATCTTCACAAAAACAACAAGGATAATATACTGGACGTTGGTAGGATTCCTACCTTATTGAGACACTGGATTATTTATATGTTACTGACTTTTATTCCCAAACATATTGGTTTACTTTGGTTAAACAAATGATTATGTTTTATGAACTGAATTTCCATGATATTTGATATAAAATGGCATTCTTGCATTCATGATCTCATGCATGGCATGGGAGGGAACACAAGGGACAAGCCAAATTATGAGCTGTCCAGACATGACTTGGGGCTTGAGACTAGCTTGTATGAAGCTATGTGAACTATTGATATGTTGGCCTTGTCCGGGATTGCTAATAAGGGTATGGCGTAGTCTGGGCCAAAGAGGTCCAGGGTAAATAGTCCCGAAACCCTGCATAGAGGGAGGAGTTCACGCTCCATTGGTAATTCCGATTAACATACGTAGGGAGGTATAATAGTGACCTGGTGGTGCCGTCACAAAACACTGCGGACGTAAATGGCCAAGGGAACACCTTGATATAGCTTTATCAAGGAAACTGTTGACATGATTGTGTTGTGATTGGATATGGGAGTTGGATGAGAGATCATTTACATATGACACCCATGACATGTCACATACATTGGCATGATTTTGATATGAGTATCATGCGCTGTTTTTAGTACCACGAGATGTTTTACAGTTTTGATATGATGTACTTATCTTGATTTTATATTAATCCTATGTGTACATAACCCTATTTGGAATTCCTACTGGGAGCTTGACTAACGCCCTACTTCTACCCTATAGATGATGGAACAGGAAATGACAAGGACATGGGACATGATGGGAGCCAAGCGTAGGAGCTTGGACAAATTTATGCATCATATTACTTAGCTTGATTTTGGAATGATGTATTGAGATAACTGATATTTTGGGATTGTCATAACCTAGATTTATTTTGCTATAGTTTGATGATATTTTGGATATTTAAGTTTCAGTTAATTAATGGTGATTGGCTTCCTTGCTTTCTAATTACATGTATATGAATGGTACCTTATTCATGTGTTAATTTTGCAATTATCTGTAAAGCGTGTGAAGTGTTTAAGTGGACTTAATCCACACACACTTAAATGTGGCGAGTTAAGGGCCGGGTTTTGGAGACTCGGATTTAGCTCGCGTCGTGATATACCCGCTCTCTCTCACTCTTTTATAAAAAAAAAAATATACTCTGATTTTAGCGAGTGAAAAAGGGTGGGGCGTTACAGTTGTCTCTCGTACCATATCTGGACCCGTAATAAACTTCTCACCAATTTCAGCCCAACATAACGAAGATTTGCATACCCCTCCATATCAGGCTACATATGGTGCCATCTGAATACTAGACTGGTAATTGTTATGATATACGAATTGCACCAAAGGTAAGTGGTCTTCGCAACTCCCCTTAGAGTCCAATACATAGGCACGCAACATGATTTCCAAAATTTGATGGTCTTTTCTGACTGACCATCTGTCTAAAGATGAAAGGCGATGATGAAACAAACTGGGTGCCCAATTTTCTCTACAAACTCTACCAGAACTGCAATACAAATCGTGAGTTAAGGTCTGAGGCCATGGACACTGGTTCTCTGTGTAATTTGATTATCTATATTGTGCAATAAAAATAATTAAATTTATTTTACTCGCAAGAACATGAACTATTTATAGTATAGCATATGAGTGCGAGGTCGATCCCCCAAGGAACATTTAAAAATATATATGTATGGAATAACAAAGATATATTGTTTTGGATTTATTATGATTTTATAAGAATATAGGTCTAAAAAGTAATCTAATTAGAAAAATGAAATTTTATTCTTTAAAATATAATTTTTAAATTAGTAACTATCTACTTTCAATGAACAAATCTAAAACTTAGCACATTATTGAAATCTATAATTTAACAAATTTCTTTATTAAAGTTCAAATCAAATCAATGGCGTAGATATGTGATTACCTCAAACCAATTTAAAAGATCAAAATTAAAAGGTAATTAAATTATTCTTAACTAGTTCAACTTTAAGAGGGGAGTTGGAAAATAAAAGAATAAAGAAATCAATTCAATCAAATAAAGAAAAAATGAATAAAATACATATGATACATTGGAATTGATTCTAGAATTTCAAGACGTCTTAATTTCCAAAATCTAATAAAAAGATTTAAGCCTAAAATCCGTAGCTCACGTAAATTAATCATGTTATCATTCATAATTATTCCACAAATTAAATCCATGATGTTCATTAAAATATCTCTCACAAAATCAAACCTTAGACTTGAATGATTATATTCAGCCCCTCCTTAGCACTAAAAAAAAGACATTGCATTCTTATAAATAAGAGCCTTAGGACCCAAAATTGGAGATCAATCAAGCTAAAAGGCCTTCCATCCAGTATTTTAATCAATAAAATAAATCCAGTCATGAAGTTAATTATGAAAATAAGAATAAATCAAAACAATCACAACAAAGCATAAATTAATAGGAAAACCAGAGACTAAAAAAAAATTGTACATCGAATGTTATTAATAAACTTTGAATTTAGACTTACAAAACTTGGAATTGAATAAAGAATTTTGGAAAATCAAAATATCAAACCATTAACCCTTATTTACGGTATTTTCCTTGATTTTTTTCTTCTATTTTCTTCCTCTTGATCCACGCCAAAGCTTGATTTCCTTAGAGTCAAATTCGAGTTCTACCCTAGCCTAATGCATCTATTTATAAGGTTCAGGATAAGAATGGATGGCTGGGATTAATTAGGACTTGTGGTGGACAAGTGGATGGCTTAGATTTAATCAACTAACGTAGAAAGGCTTGGGGAACATGAAACTAGGATCAGCTAGGGTGATGGTGGTGTCGTATATGGCATGGAGGGATATGCAAATGGAAAAGAAAAGATAGGTTGGTGGCCGATTGAGAGAGAGAAAATAGGAAGGGATATGGTGTTGATCGAATGAAGGGTTTTAGGTTTAGGGTTTGTGTAACGCCCTGCCCTTTTTCACTCGCCGAAAATCAGAGTCTATTTTTCTTAAAAAAATAAAGAGTGAGAGAGAGCGGGACTCCATGACTTGAGTTAAGTCCGAGCTTCCAAAACCCGACCCTTAACTGGCCACCAATACGTGCACGTGGACAAGTCCACTAAAACATTTCGCACACATTAAGAATATTGCGGAATTATCATATAAATACAAATACCATCTATAACATTAATTAGCAAGGAAGTCAATTACCATTAAATTAACCGAACTTAATATCCAAATGTAACATCAAACCACAACAAGATAAACCTAAGTTATTACAATCCCAAAATGCAATTATCTCAAATACATTGTCCAAAATCAATATAAAATAAAGTAAGCAATAAGCTGCCCAAGCTCCTAAGCTTGGCTCCTTTCACGTCCATCGTCATTTCCATTCCCTGTACCATCATCTAAGGTAGAAGTAGGGCGTTAATCAACGTGCCCAATAGCAATTCCAAAATAGGGTTGTACACATAGGATTAGTATAAAATCAAGAAATAAAACATCATACCGTACTTGCAAAACATAATACCCAAAAACAAAGCGTGATAATAGAGATCATAATCATGCTGAAGTAATGTCACATAATACCAAAAACAATGCATAATAATAGAGATCTTAATCATGCTGATACAACCAAAAACAGTGCATGATAATAGAGATCATAATCATGCTGATTTAATGCCATGCCATGGGTGTCATATGCCAATGATCTCTCACCCAACAACCATATCACAAATCACATTGCTAATCTTCTTGATGAACAAGCCACATTATAGTATTCACTGTTATGCCTCCCCACGTATGTTAATCGGTCCCACCGAATGGAGCTTGGACTCCTCTTACATTTCAAACATCACATATCTCTTCCCACGCATGTTAATCGGTCCCACCGAATGGAGCATGGACTCCTCTTACATTCCAAACATCATATATCTCTCCACGTATGTCAATTGGAATCAGTGTCGATTCCTCCCCACGTTTGTTTATTGGAAAACACCAAATGGAGCGTGGACTCCTTCCTTGTGTTCCCTCCCATGCCATGCATGAGGTAATGAGTGCAATGATGCCATTTATATCAAAGTACACAATAGCATTGAAACTCAGTTCTTAAAAACATAATCATTTGATACCCGAAGTACATCATCAAATATGGAAATAAAAACAATACAAGTATATAAGCCACAGTGTGTCAACAAGGTAGGAATCCTACCAATGTCCAAGATGATATCCTTGTGTTTTCGTGAAGATATCGATCACCGATCACATCAAAATGATCGTACACCTGTTTGTGAAATCCTGTTACCTTAACGAATTCATCATACACATATGTTAATTTAATTACTCATTCAATTCCCATTATATTTTACTCATCCAAATAAACTTAAACAATCTGGAAAAATTATATTAAAAATTTCACTTTAAAATTCAATCGACTGAACTCGGCAGATCACTGTCCGCAACCCTTCCTGCAGATGATATAAACCCGTCCTGTGGATGGCAGAAACCCATCTTACAGACAGTGCAACCCGTCCGCAGAAAGCACCCTATCCAGTCCATTATGTGTCCTGCGGACGATAGAAACCCATCCGCGGACGATAGGAACCTATCCGCGGACAGCACAGTCCGTCACGCCCACAACAGCTGGTTCACATCTGTTACCCATGACCCGTTACCCGTGACTCGATACCCGTGACCCGTCCCGCGGACGGCAGAAACCCGTCTCACAGACATGCAACCCGTCCGCAGTCAATATCATATTCATGTCTGTTATCCGTCTGCCGACGGTCGAAACCTGTCCCGCGGACGATAGAACCCTGTCTGCAGCAATGAAATCCGTCTGCAGACAACATACAATCCTTGTCTGTTACCCGTCCGCAGATGGTCAAGACCTTCAAAAATACTAAGTCTCCCACTTCAAACTCAAGGAATCTCCTTCTCTTGTCCGCATAGCTCTTCTGACGACTCTGTGCATTGAGCAGATGTTGTCTTATTACCTTGATCTGTTCTGTGGTCTCTGCAATTAGATCAGGTCCAATAAGTGCAAGCTCACCGGCCTCTATCCAACACACTGGTGATCTATATGGTCTACCATGCAACGCCTAGAATGGACCATCTAGAGGCTTGCCTGGTAACTATTGTTGTAAGAGAACTCAACCAGTGGTAAATGATCTTCCCAACCACCTTTGAAGTCTAACATACATGCTCTCAGCATATCCTCCAATGTTTGTATTGTCCTCTTTGACTGACCGTCAGTCTGTGGATGGAAAGCTGTGTTGATCAGTAAGTTAGTCCCCATAGCCGATTGTATGCTCTGCCACACCCTGCCAGTAAATCGACCATCTCTGTCGGACACAATAGTCCTGGGAATACCATGTAGCCTGATGATAACCTTGATATATCGTCGTCCTAAAGTCTCTGATGAATCTGTCATCTTGATTGGGAGAAAGTGTGCAGACTTGGTCAATCGATCTACCACGACCCATATTGCATCATTGCCCTTTGATGATCTTGGCGACCCCGTCACAAAATCCATGGAAATATGTTCCCATTTCCACTCCGACACTATTAAGGGTTTGAGTAATCCTAGTGGCTTCTGATGTTCAGTCTTGACCTGCTAACAAGTTAGGCAATGAGCAACAAAATCTGCTACATCTCTTTTAACTCATGCCACCAATAGTGCCTCTTCAGGTCATGGTACATCTTGGTGCTACCCGGATGAATAGAGAGTTTTGTTTGGTGTGCTTTGATCAACAACTCTCTTCTGCAGCTTTGAGGCACATACGTCCTGCCTCGGAATAAAAGACCATGTCCCGGTCGTAATTCCCATTCCAGTACCACCTCACCAGTAGACATTTTAGCCCATATCTCTTCCACTTCCGGATCTGTCCGTTGTTCCTGCTCAATCTTGGAAACCATGTTGGACCGTACTATCAAATTATACATACTCCCATGATTTTTGATGTACAAATTGAACTCTCGAATGGTATTCAGGATTTCCCATTCCTTCATAATCAAACCGGCCACTATTGCATGTGACATACGACTGAGGGCATCCGCCACTTTGTTCGCCTTGCCAGGATGATATCTAAGCCCAAACTCATAATCTTGCAGATATTTCATCCATCTTCGCTGCCTCATATCGAGTTCTTTCTGATCAAACAAATACTTCAAACTTTTGTGATCTGAAAATACCTTCAAACTTCTCGCCATAACGATAATGTCTCCAGCTTTTGAGAGCGAAAACCACTGCGGCTAATTCCAGATCATGTATGGGACAATGGCGTTCATGAATTTTCAACTACCTTGAACCATAAGCCACTACGTGTTGACTTTGAGCGAGAGAACACCCAAGTCCTTCTCCTGAAGCATCACAATATACTTCATAGCCCTTGCCTCTTTCCAGCAAAATCAAAATAGGTAGCAGTCGTAAGCCTCTCCTTCAGGTCTTCGAATCTTCAGTTGCATATAGCAGACCATTCAAATTTGACTCCTTTCTGAGTGAGTCGGGTAAGTGGAGCTGCAACCTTGGAGAAGTTCATAATAAACTTCCGATAATAACCAGCCAATCTTAGAAAGCTGCGGATTTCGGTCACATTCCTTAGAGCTTTGTAGTCTCTAACCGCGACCACTTTAGCTGGGTCCACGGCTATTCCTTCCGCTGAAATGACATGCCCTAAGAAGTTAACCTCAGATAGCCAGAATTTGCACTTGCTTGTTTTGGCATATAATTGGTTTTCCTTCAGGGTGTCCAAGACTTTTAAGATGAATCAGGATGTCGTCAATGAAAACAATTACGAACTTGTCTAAGTAAGGACGAAAGATCCTATTCATCAGATCCATGAATACAGCTGGTGCATTGGTAAGTCCAAACGGCATGACCACATACTCATATAGTCCATACCGAGTTCTGAAAGCAGTCTTCTCTATGTCTTCATCCCTGACACGGATTTGATGGTAGCCTGACATCAGATCAATCTTGGAGAATGTGACTGGAACCTCTAAGTTGATCGAATAGATCATCAATTCTGGGTAGAGGGTACTTGTTTCTGACTGTCAATTGATTCAACTTCCGATGATCTACACACATTCGAAGCGTACCATCCGTCTTCTTCACAAATAATACCGGTGTTCCCCAAGATGATGTGCTGTTCCGGATGCATTCTAGTCTGAACAGTTCATCAATTTGTTTCTTTAACTCTGACATCTCAGATTGGGCCATCCTGGTAATGCGACAATGACACTGGAGCAGTACCAGAATACAACTTGATCTCGAAATCAATCTCCCTCTTTGGAGGCAAATTAGGGAGTTCTGTCGGAAATACCTCTGCGTAGTCTTTCACTACCGCAGGTAGTTCAGCCATTGGCGCCTTGTCTAGTCTGATGTTGTTCAGTACTAGACGGTTCATTTCTCGTGTAGTCTTCTGGTCATTGGTATGCTCTGTTTGTCGGCATGTACCACATATCGTTTTCCTTCGGGTGACCAGAATATCACCCTAAGGAGATGGCAGTCAATACTGGCCTGGAAGTTAGCCAGCCAATCCATGCCGAATATGATGTCAGTATTCTATCATCTCGAGTACCAGATGGTTTAACTCAAATATGAACCCAGCAAGTTCAGTGTTTACCAATGTGCAAATCAGTCCCAGTGATGTGTCTCCAATAGGGGATACAATTGTAAGTGTAGTGTACAGTTGTTATATTAGGGTACCAGTAGGCAGATATGAAAGCAGCAGATACAAAGGAGTGGGATGCTCCTGAATCAAATAATGCAAAAGCATAGGAACTACCAACTACTGCCATACCTTGAATCACTGAGTGATCCACCGTCTCTGAAGGAGGAGCCAAAGTATACAGTCGTCCAGATCCTGTCAGAATAGGTGCCCGTCCTGTCTGGTTATATGCTCTGGATGCTTGTGAATGAGTTGGTCGAGCTGGAGAACGGAAGGAACCCCTGGAGTGAGAAGATCTACTATTCTACGGACGCTCCCTCTTGAAATGGCCCTGCTGGCCACACCTGAAAACAAGTACTAACACCTCGAGGAACCTGAGAGATGGATCCTGATGTGGAAGGGCTGATTGGGACAAAAACCTCCAGTTGACCCAGTAGAAGGTGATGGTTTCCCAAAGTTGGGTCTGAATCTCTTATTTGGGCCGAAATCGTTTCCCCCTGCTTTGACCTCAGTGGTTGTCCACAAGCCGAATTGTCTCTGTTAGCATCTTGCTCAGCTATGGTAGCTCGACTGACCACTTCTGCCAATGTAGGTGACTTGAAAATAGCCACTTTGACCCTGATGCTTGGTCGAAGGCCTCGCTCAAACTTACGTGCCTTCTTGTATTCTGTGTCCACCATGTATAAAACATAACATGATAGACGGAGAAACTCCTGATGATACTCCGCCACAGTCATGGTGCCCTGAACCAAAGATATGAACAGCTTGTGTCTGGCGCTCCTTCTCTTCCTCTGGAAAAGAGTGATCCTAGAAACATTCCAGAGAATTGGTCCCATGTCATCTCAGTCCTTTCCCCCATTGGAATCTGTGCCCATTGTCGTTAAATTATTTCCCACCACTTGCTGGCATCATCGATCAATTGTGAAGTAGCCAGCAATATTCTATATTCATTATTGGTGATCTTCAGTAATATCAAGATCTTGGTGATATTTCTTAGCCAATTATCTGTTCCTGCAGGTCCTTCTTTCCTTTTGAAATGAGGGGGACGCTGCTGTTGGAAGTCTCTAACCATGCTTCGATCTTGTGCCTCATTGGTTTTCCTACTTCCATTGTCATTCATATGCTGCAACTCAGGAGGTACTTCAGGAATATTCACGCTATTCTGTTCCTCTTCCTCCAGATGCGGGTTTTGTCGATTTCTTCTTCTTCTCCTATTTTGAGAACTTTCCTATGTATCAAGTATTGTTTCTCAATTTGGGGAATCCTGTTGTTTCTTGTTTCGGGGAAATATGTCCTACTTTGCTATGTTTGATAAATCCATGTTTATAGTGATTGTCCTTCCCTTACTGTTATTCCTTTTACATCAAGTGTTGCTCTTAGATTGAATGTTTCAGTCTGATTCTCAACAAAACAAATTAATCTGGCCCCCATGCAGCAGACTACGAAGAGTCGGTCAGTTGGGATTCTTATCTTGTTAATGAGACATGATATCGTACTAATCTTACTTTGAAAAAGTTCACACGTCTAGTTTCGCTCTGATACCAACTGTAACGCCCCACCCTTTTTCACTCGCTGAAAATTAGAGTGTACTTTTAGAAGAAAAAAAAAAGAGTGAGAGAGAGCGGGACACCACGACGTGAGCTAAGTCCGAGCTTCCAAAGCCCTGACCCTTAACTGGCCACCAATACGTGCACGTGGACATCAAACCATTAAGGATATTGCGGAATTATCATATGAATACAAATACCATCCATAACATTAATTAGCAAGGAAGTCAATCACCATTAAATTAACCGAACTTAATACCCAAATGTAATATCAAACCACAGCAAGATAAACCTAAGTTATTACAATCCAAAATGCAATTATCTCAAATACATTTTCCAAAATCAATATTAAATAAAGTAAGCAATAAGCTGCCCAAACTCCTAAGCTTAGGCTCCTTTCACGTCCATCGTCCTTTCCATTCCCTGTACCATCATCTAAGGTAGAAGTAAGGCGTTAGTCAACGCACCCAGTAGGAATTCCAAAATAGGGTTATACACATAGGATTAATATAAAATCAAGATATAAAACATCATACTGTACTTGCAAAACATAATACCCAAAAACAGAGCATGATAATAGAGATCATAATCATGCTGATGAAATGTCACATAATACCAAAAACAGTGCATGATAATAGAGATCTTAATCATGCTGATAAAACCAAAAACAGTGCATGATAATAGAGATCATAATCATGCTGATTTAATGTCATGCCATGGGTGTCATATGCCAATGATCTCTCACCCAACAACCATATCACAAATCACATTGCGAATCTTCTTGATGAACAAGCCACATCATAGTATTCACTGTTATGCCTCCCCACGTATGTTAATCGGTCCCACCGAATGGAGCATGGACTCCTCTTACATTTCAAACATCACATATCTCTTCCCACGCATGTTAATCGATCCCACCGAATGGAGCGTGGACTCCTCCTACATTCCAAACATCATATATCTCTCCACGTATGTCAATAGGAATCAGTGTAGATTCTTCCCCACGTTTGTTTATCAGAAAACACCGAATGGAGAGTGGACTCCTTCCTTGTGTTCCGTCCCATGCCATGCATGAGGTAATGAGTACAATGATGCCATTTATATCAAAGTATATAATAGCATTGACACTCAGTTCTTAAAAACATAATCATTTGATACCCAAAGTACATCATCAAATATGGAAATAAAACAGTACATGTATATAATCCACAGTGTGTCAACAAGGTAGGAATCCTACCAACGTCCAAGATGATATTCCTTATTGTTTTCAGTGAAGATATCGATCATCGATCACATCAAAACCGATCATACACCCGTTTATGAAATTCTGTTACCTTAACTGAATTCATCATACACATATGTTAATTTAATTACCCATTCAATTCCCATTATCCTTTACTCATCCAAATAAACTTAAACAATCTGGAAAAATTATATTAAAAATTTCACTTTAAAATTTAATAGACTGAATTCTTGATTCAGTCGACTGAACTCGGCAGATCACCGTCCATAACCCTGTCCTGCAAATGATAGAAACCCATCCGCGGACAGTAGAAACCCATCCCGCGGATGGCAGAAACTCGTCCTACAGACAGTGCAACCCGTCCGCAGACAGTACCCTGTCCAGTCCATTACCCGTCTTGCAGAATGATAGAAACCCATGTCCTTCTGCGCCCACAACAGCTGCTTCACATCTGTTACTGGTGACCCAGTACCCGTGACCCGATACCAGTTCATTCGCTACCCGTGACCCGTCCTGCGGACAGTCCACACTCATCCCGCATACGGTAGAAACCCATCCCGCAGGATGGTGGAAACCCGTCCTATAGACATGCACCCGTCCGCAGTCAATATCATATTCATGTCTGTTACTCGTTCGCGGACGATCGAAACCCGTCCCACGGATGATAGAACCCCGTCCGCAGACAATGAAATCCGTCCGCAAACAACATACAATCCCTGTCTGTTACCCGTCTGCGGACGGTTCGAAATCCGTCCTGCGGACGATAGAAACTCGTCCGCAGACGATAGTACCCTTCCTAGCAGACAGTGTAACCCTTGTTCAGTCCCCATTGTTTGATTATTTGTAAATCCTTTCTTCATGAGATTCAGTTTTTAATCTTGTCTAAACATGGTCATCATCATCATACCTCATTTTTACAAATTTATCTTATCCACCAAACAAGGTTAGGGTCTTTTCTTTTTATTCCAAACATTTAACCATTCTTGTATGGATTTCAAAGTCCATTGTCCCATAATGTTTTGACCGTCCATTTACATCAAAATGAACCCTATGGTTTCGGCCATTCCATAGCCAAAACCATGGTTCCCTTAGTTTCTTTCATTCATTCAATCCTATCTTGTTAAACATTACATACCTCTTTCCGCGTCTCCTTCGTTACTTTTTAATCTGAACTTGCATCCTCAGTCATTCTCCTTCCTTTCTTGTTCCTTGCTGACTTCTCCAAGTGTAAAGCCAAAAATGTGAGAGAGAGAGAGAGAGAGATGAGAAAAGGAGGTGCAAATCTCTAGTTCAAGAGAGAGAGAATCGGCCAAGGAGTGTAGGTTGAGAGAGGGAGAGAGAGATGAAAATCTCTATATTCCAAGGGAATGCAATCGGCCAAGGGTAGTTGAGAGAGGGGGAGAGAGAGAGACAGACAGAGAGAGAGAGAGAGAGAGAGGGAGAGATGAAAATCTCTTTTGTTTCAAAGAGAGGGATCAGCCCAAGGGGTGAAGTGTACCCCTTAGTAAACCAGCCCTACACCCTCCCAACCACCCTCCTTAATGTTTTCCTCTCACCAAGGTGTCTCTTGCCTTACCCAAGACACCCCTTGGCTAACACCAAGACACCATTGAGCTCCCCAATCGTGTGCCCCTTGGGTTTCCATCATGAGATGGAAACCCTCCATCTTCCACTTGACTCACTCAAGTCTCCTCCACTTTTCATGCAACTCGGCTCAACTCACTTATCTCAACTCAACTCAATTAATTTAATTCATTTGAACTCATTTTCCACTTAACTCACTTCCCACTTGACTCAAGTAAATTTATAATCAACTCAACCTTTGAGCTCACCCATGGTTGACCAAGTCAACCATGGTTAGCCGACCATGCATGTTACATTAACCACTTGCCACCTCACTTGATGAGGTGGATTTGGGTCCCACTTGGCCATGTCACTCACATGCCACCTCATACACATGCCACCTCACTTGATGAGGTGGATCCCATGCCTTAGATCTTAATTGGGTACATGACCCACTTAAAGTAATCCTTTTCCCATTTACTTTCAAAATCAATTCCCCTTGACCCATTTGGTTTCAAATTGGGTAGTTGACCCATTTAATCACACATACCCAATTATTTCCAACCCGGATTCTATCCTTGATCCATTGGATCATAATTGAGCTATTGACCCAATTCTTGCCCATCTAAAGTCCACTCCATCCATAATCTTAAATTCAACTAATTTAATAATTTAAATAGACAAATCCAATATTTTTATGCATTGAAAAATCCAGGATGTTACAGTTTGTGTGAATGGATTGAATGGTTGGGATTAAAAGATAGTTTAAATGGATGGTAGATGATGGCCGAATGGGTGTGATTTTCCTATGGTTTAGATGTGTTAAAGTCGTGTGACAAGACTTGGAGAGGAGATTTATGGATCTTGGTTAGGTGGTATGCGCATGAATGGAGTGAATATAGGGATTTGAATTGGAATTTTCTTGTGATGCAAGGAGAGGATGCGAGGATGGGGGTCTAGGTTTTAGGAGAGCATTGTATGGAATGGAGAGGACTTAGGGATTTGGAGTATGTAACAATTATGAAAGATTGGATGAAGTAGGATGAAGTGGAAATCGTGTATGGGTGCTAAGTTATAGGGATTGGGATTGCTTAGGATCGAATGGAGTGGAAAAGTTAGGGTTTCCTAATGGTATAATCGAATGGAGAGGTATGGGCTATATGTGGTTTTAAGCAATTGGGATTTAAGTAAACATCGAGCTTCACTCATGGACTTTGAACTTCTCATAGATTTGGGCTCTGGCCTGTGATTGTGGACTCAAGCTTGACCCAACTGAATTAGTATTTTGGCTCATGGACTTCTCTCTTTTATCTTCAGCCTTCTCAATCTTCAATCTTCAATTTTTGGAATCTAATAATTAATTCACCACTTATCTAAAAGTTATTGTACTCATCCGGACTCTCATATCTGGATCTAGACTAACCAATTTACAATTATATTCCTAAAATGGTGAAATAATTACTCGAATTCCAAATCTTCCAATTTAAGCTCAATACTTGCAATTATTCCAGGTTTTAAACTGATTTCCTTTTTTATCCAATTTTTCTCTACAAAACTAAAATCAACATTAAATGCATCTAATATAAAGAAAATCAAAGGCTAACTAATCCAAATAACAAGGATAAAAATGTCATTTTTCATGTCTCCACAGTCTCCTTAACATAAAGTTTTTTATGGGAGTCCAAGGATTCTGCCACTTTCATTGCTTGAAATGAGCAGACTTGGTCAAATGGTCCATTATCACCCATTCTGAGTCACGACGCTTAGAAGATTTAGGTAAGCCACTTACAAAATCTATGGTGAGATGTTCCCATTTCCACTTTGCCACAGAAAGAGGTTATAAAGTGTCTTTAGGTCTTTGGTGTTTAACTTTAACATTGCTGACACGTAAAACACTTGCATACACATTGTGCTAGCTCACGTTTCATCTCCTCCACCAAAATTGTCAACGCAAGTCATGATGAATTCTTTGTACTGTTGGGTTGCATTGCAAAACAAGAGTGATGAAAGTGTCGGAGCACCTTTTCCCTACATTGCTCTGACTCGGGTACATGAAATCTTCCTTTAAAAGGTCAAACCCCCGTCTGACCTCACAGTCCAACCATCCAAGCCATATTGTTGACTATCTGAGCTTGCAATTAGTATGTCTTTGAGTCTTCTAACTGTACCTCCAATACTCTGTTGATCAGATCAGTTTGTATCATTATACACTGAATCTCTGCCGATTTTTCATTTCCATTAACTGAATGTCATATTTGGCCAGTGATTCGAACATCTTCAACTATTGTGTAGCCATACATGCAACCGTACATCGAGACTTTCTGCTCAAAGTGTCTGTTAAAATGTTCATTTTTCTTGGATGGTAGAAGAGTTCAAAGTCATATTCTGTCAAATATTCCTTCCAACGTCATTGCTTAATATCCAACTTTCTGTGTAAACAGTTATTTGAGGCTATGGTGATTAGAAAACACCTCAAAAAGTTCTCCATAGAAATGATGTTGACATATTTTAATGCCAACACCACATCTGCCAGCTCTAAATCATGAGTGGAATAATTCTACTCATTTAATTTGAATTGTCTGGAACCATGTGTGACAACTCTACCATCTTACATTAGGACACATTCAAGGCCGTCTTGGTAAGTGTCACAATATACTGTATAACCATGTTCCCGCTCAGGCACTACTAATACTGGAGGGGTAGTTAATGTCTCTTTTAACTTTAGAAATGTCTTTTTACAGGTGTCATTCCATTCAAATGTTTGTAGCACAATATGCAAGTGATGTTCATGTTCTTCCTTAAAAGGTGAATATATCAATATGTCATCAATAAATATCACCACGAACTTGTCCAAATACTGCTGAAAGATCCTATTCATCAGGTCCATAAAAGTGGCAGGTGCATTCGTCACACCGAACGGCATAACAAAAAACTCATAATGGCGAAATTAGGTACGAAATGCAGTCTTAGATATATCTTCCTCAATTGATGGTAACTGGATCGTGGGTCTATTTTTGAGAAACACCTTGATCCTCTCAGTTGATCAAACAAATCATCTATTCTTGGCTACGAGTATTTGCTTTTAATTGTCACCCGATTCAACTGTCGATAAACAATACACATACGTAATGATCCATCCTTATTCTTTACAAATAATGCAAGTGCACTCCTAGGTCAAATACTTGGGTGTATAAAACCAACCTGCCTATATTTATTCAACTGTTTTGACATCTCATTTAATTCAGCCAGTGCCATCATCTAAGGTGCTATGGAAATGGGTGATGTTTCAGGCTGTAGATCAATGACAAAACTTGATCTCTCGGTGTGGGTGTAACTCAAACAACTCCTCAGGAATCACCTCTGAGAATTCGCACACTACTCGAGGCAAATCTACATCCAAATCTCATATTGTACACACCCAACAAGTGATTAACACACAATAGTAATATATAACATTCAAGAAGATAAAACACATCTCGATGAATTACTATCAATTAAAGATGAATCAAACATCCAACAAAATACTCCCCACATCCTTCTAGTTTGCACTAGCCACTTGGCTGTAGACACTCATACTACATTCAGACCTCTTTATGAGTCAAGATTTAATATACTCATTAGCTCAATAACTACTTAACGACTAACCAAACATCATTTTCTAGAACAACCGGTGTTACCTGCCTTGTAAACATCCGCACAGCTTCCACCAATCTATCATTGGAAAAATAGAAACTTATTTTTTATGTCTTATACAAAATTTTAATATTTAAGTTCACCAATATCACTTTGTGGAGATAAGTAACACTTAATCTCTTGATGTGAAAGCAGTTCAAGAATTGTCTAAAACCACCCACATCTTCTAAATCACCTTTTCCACTATTAGCCATCACGATATTCTCTGGTCAGAACCTTCAGCCTTACAATCACATAAGCTTTTTAATAGTTTATCACTCCTATATCAATCTAGAACAATGTGTTGGGTAACCACCTATTACTTACTAGAAATAAGTCAAATTTCACAATTTGAATTATTCAGTCCACTAAGACACCTTCAACCATTATGCAAAACTCACATGTAATCTGTTGTGAAATTCTGTTTTTAATGGAAAATCTTTTCTCCAAGGGTCATTTCCACCTTTAGGTTCTACTTCCAGTGGATCTTTCATCCATTATTCATAGTAATCCTACATCTGACGTATCATTTCGATACAAAAATTTCCAACTCTACCTAAAGTTATGTTGTCTTCTCATGACGATCATCAATACTAAAGGTAGTGAGGATAATACTTCACTATCCTTTATCATATCCAGCTCACCACAATTTCATCTATTTACCGTACTCTGTCCTCTTTTGCCTTCCATTTTCCTCATGGATAGCTACTGGACTTCCCTTCTTAAGAGGACATTCTCAGTCGTTTAAAACCTTTCAAATTCAACTGTTTCCCATCAGGAAAACAGGATCATTTCTATCAATATTCTATTTTAATAACTATGATCTAAAAGTCAAATAAGAGAGTAAGCAAAAATTTTCACCATGGAGATCATTCTCCTAATAATACGAATCCTTCCTTATAGCAGGTTAGAGGCTTAACTTAGAAATTTCAGTACCAAGTGAGCATAATCCCAAATAATCTTCGCCAAAACTATTTATTAATTAAATAGAAATGAAGTATTTCTTACCATCATGAGGATATTATTCATAGCTTGAGGCACTTTTCCTGTTGACTTTTGTTCTTGAGTGGAGATCTCTAGCGCTCCTGCCATACCTATTATTTCAATCAACATATAGATTCTCATAGATTCACTATATTTTAATCCTCCAAAAGTCAACAATTCAATTTCATTTCAACACTACGTGGTGTGACTACATAACAACTTCCCTCTCACTAAATCAAGTTCCCAACTTTTCATACCCACTGCGACCCCTTTCAAATAATTCTCTTCCCTGCTTCCAAAATCAAGGGAAAGAATTCAAAATCCATCATCCAATTTTATTTTTCCTACACGCATAGTCCGAGAGTGGAATTGTCAGAACAAACATCATATGATCCTACCCAAATCCAGATATTTCCAATCTCAGTATAGGTTTCTAAGCATGTACTACCCTTCACAATCTGAGTGCTTGAAAGAAAGCTCTGATACTAAGCGGTAACGCCCCGACCCAATGGTGGGTCCGAAACGCTACTAATTTTTTTTTTATAATATTTTATTCTCCAATCACCTAACATCATAAATGGTCTACTCTTACCATTTAAAATCACAGTTATCTTACTCATGAATGGTCTACTTTACCATTCTTACCAACTTACTATAAATGGTTTCATATACCATTTTATCAACTTATCACAAATGGTCTCATATACCATTTTACCAATTTACCACAAATGGTCTCATATACCATTTTACCAACTTGAAGTCATAACTGGTCTATTTTACCAATTTACCAAGTCACCAACACTGTCATACCACTGTCACACACTGGAAGCACTACACTGGCTATTAAATGCATTAAGTCCCGACACGGTCAAAATGCAGCATCTTGCAAGAGCATAAACGACCCCAATGGTCCGGCCTATTGCCAATAATATATGACCTCACTGGTCTGGCCTATTGTCAATAATATATGGCCTCAATAGCCAACAATAGCCGAGCAGCTAAGTGTGTGGAGGCAGTATCAACTTCATAGTTCAATCTCTCATCATAACATGATGATCATGTTCTCACATCGGAGAATATCATCATCAATATTACAATACCCTGCATGATAAACATCATTAGTAACAATATGGACATATCTTAGAAATATATCAAGTTTAAGCATGTAAGTGGGTTCATTCTCCATTTATAGACTACTAGACCTTGACTCCCTGACACTGTGTTACACTTCCATTCTAATAGTTAGAACAATTTCCATCCCTCACATGGAAGCAGTGTCAAGTCTCATATTCTAGCTCACTTAGTCTCTTCCATATCATATAATATCCATGAAACCACTCATTGCACTAGATTTATATAACCTGATTTACCAATGCTGTATTACTAAGTCTCCTCACCGTTAATTGTCGGGTATACGCGGGAATCTATAACACACAATAAAATACAAGTCAATACATATTTATAATCAATACAACACACATCCACAGTACAACTTAACTTTCCAATTAGGCTTTCTGAAAATCTCAAAGGAGATGGCTGTGAGTCCACACTATAGGTTACTACTCCATTTTAACTTGATGTCAAAAGAGTTATCCATCCAAAACATTCAATTAAAAAGAAAATGGAAATACTCAATGCCCAGTCTTGTATTTTTCTGGCGCGAGGAAAGTATTGAGACTTTGCCCAGACGGTACAGTATATGAAAGTGAAGCGCTTAGGCCACTACACATATTGTCTTCTAAATTGGACCATGGAGACGTATTGAGTTAGGCTTAGAGAGATATAAAATACTCAGGTCACTACTCGTATTATCTTTTGGATGGGACCATAGAGATGTATTGAGTTAAGCTTAGAGAAAACAGAAAATAAATCACTCAGTATCCGATCCCCTTTTTTTACCAATGAGTGCCGTTTCTGCAATGCTACTGATGGCTATCGAGTGGCGTTTCCGCTGCGCTACAGATAGAGAGTACCTGCCTGGAAGTGAACATTCATTGCAATAATAAAACACACAAAAGTTAGAATTAATCATAATTTTAATTTAGAATAAGGGTCTTTGGAAACTGATTTGAATGGTGTAACAACCAAATATGTGGAAAAACCATGATTGTTAGATCTCCAAAGTTCCATTTTTAAACTCTAAAAGAATCTCTTTTCAATTCTAAACTACTTTAAAGAGTTTTGTACCTTTCTTACAGAAATTTGAACAGAGTTCCTGCTCTTTCAAAATTTTCACCAAAACTTACTTTTGCAGAGAAACAACGTAGAAAGAAGAGTGAGAAAGGAAGATGAAGAAGCATAAGGGGCCTTGGGTTTGCTTAAATAGGCAACTGAAGGTGGCTATGCAGCAACTTCTAAGCTACTTTGTAAGTTACTTGTAAACTGCTTTGTAAGCTACTTGGAAGCCTGATTTGTAAGTTACTTGTAAGTTGCTTGGTAGGAGAGGAGCTTGTAAGTTCCTTATAGTAGCTTATGCAGGTGCTTGTGGGAGAGGAGCTTGTAAACTCCTAACCGATCGATTCAAAAGATAACATATTTTAATGTGTATTATATTCTATGCTTCTTAATCTTATCTTTATTAGTTAGACAATAAAGGGGTTTAAGTAAAATAATTCACCCAGTTCAAATGATTGAGTTTCAAAAATTAGTGAAGCTATAAAAATCTGGAGATGAATATATTTCAAAAACCCGTCGATTTTAACAAAACGATGTATTTCTTATTTTAATAAACTTTTGAAGTATCTGTTAGCGGAAATCTGATTTCACAGTGACATTTGAAAATTTTATCTCACCAATGAGAACTAAAGCTCGAACGTGATACAAGTTTTACAATACTTCAAAATTAACACTTTTACAAACAGGGACAGCATCGGGTCAAATTTAGCTAGACTTCTGATGATTTAGAAAGTCGATCGAACAGGTTCTTTAGATTCAAAACTCAACATCATTTAAGGTATATGATCAAAACACATAAAAAATGTGGCTTCTCAAATATAATAAACGAATATTATTTTGAAAAAATTACCATTTTGCCTTCCAACTTAAATGAGTTGGATTCATGAGTTACTGAGCTCTGATTAGGCCGATCCTGGACTTTTCAAAAAGCCCTATCCGCAATCTTCATGATTAACGGATAACAAAACATGATTATTAGCACAAAATCACATAATTAGGTCTAATTTTGGGTCAGGGTATTACAGGTAAAGTGAAATAGAGATGAGAAAATGGCAGTAAACCTTGAAGGAGAGAGAGAACATGGAAGAATGTTGGGGGATTCTGGCCTAGGGCTTTGAGGGTGGAGGATTGGACAACCCTTTCTGGACTGGATTCCTTATTAGGGAAGTAAATTTGGGGGAAATGACCAAGGAGGATGGGTAAGTAACTGGAAGGAGTGATTTCAGGAGTAAAACTGGTTAATTTAGGGGAAGATTCCATCATTGCTTAGATTTTTCATTTGGGCCTGGGGCTTTGTGCTTGTGCATGTAATTTAGCTTCATTGTGTTTATGTGTGGATTGTGATTGTAAGATTTTGTATTGAGCATCTCCCGGCCCCAGACATTCCTCAACGAGTTGGAGACGTTAATCCGGTGGCACATCATTAGGTGAGGGTTTCTAACAACATGTTGGTAAATTCCATGTTTATGATAAATGTATGAATGATGATGAATGTGTGTTTTGTACCATGAAATTTAATACAATCATTTCGGTATTTGGGGTAAGGAAATGAGTAGGAAGGACTTGCTTATGATTGTATGGAAAATGGATGTTAATTATATAAATGCATGTCCACGGGATGAGAATTTATGTGAGGATGTTAGGGATGCTACACCCATATCCCAAAATGTTAGAAAATGGATACATGATGTTGGAGTACTATGGGAGAAGGAACTTCTTCAATTTCTTTGAGAGTACCTTTGTGTGGTTTAAAAAGAAATGGGTACCTCTGTGCGTTTGAAGGGAATTGGTACCTCTCCGTGGTTTAAAAGGAATGGGTACCTATGCATGGTTTAAATAAAAAGGGTACCTCTTTGTGGTAAAAAAAAAGGAAAGGGTACCCCTGAGTGGTTGAAGAAAATGAAGGGACACCTCGGTGTGGACAATGTCACGGGTGTCCTCTCTGTGGGTTGATTCTTCCCTCAATAGAAGCATGAGCATAGTGGAGGGATCAGAGATTTATAAGAGTTATATTAATATATCTTTGATGTATGCTTGCTTTCATCATGCTTGCACTTTATTGTTTCATGCTAACCTTTCACAGATGCAGGAAACACGTCAGAGACGGGGCCCAGTGAGTCTTATCAGTTAGGGTGGAGGCAACGTTAGAAGATCCTTTCCCTGCTGTCTTTTGAATTTTGTTAAGATTAGTGGGATTATGATGTAATACATATAACTTATTGTATAAGTCATATAGAATGAACTTAGTAAGGACTTTGGGGAATGTGCATGTTATTTACAAAGATAAATTAATTTTCCTTTAGTCACCTGTCCCAAGTTCGGGTCGTGACATACTTTTTACAAAAAAAAATATTGTATTAAGCTAAGAAAAATAATATTCAAAAAATATATATAGATTTATTTTATAACAATATAAATTATAAAAAATATGAAAGATAGTTGTGCTCAAATGTGTCTCAACTCTCAAGTGAGTGTTGATTTCCCGATCAATCATACGACGATGGCATGCAAAAGTAAGGATAGAAATTTTTGCACTAATGTTTTTTTTTTTATGATCCTCCAAATTTAAAAAAATTCAATTTTGACCTTCATTCCCTCATTCCCTCTCTTTTCTTCTTTTCCAAAAAAAAAAATTAAAATTAAAATTTTCTTTAAATTTGATCATAATATAAAATAGATGCCAAACAGAAGAACAAAGAACTCAAAGCATTGAAAAGCTATTATAATATTTATTTCTCCACGTGCATTAACTCTTTATAAGAACTTTTGTTATTATCATACCCAAATGGAGTCAAAGTGAGCCCCATCACACTATCTCTCACTGTACCTTTTTCTTCCATTTCACAAAATGAAGGGTGGGACGTCATTTTCAACTTTATGGTGAGATGTAAGTTTCCAGCCTTTTGTTCAGTGACTCGTTCACATGTGATTTCCAAATCGTCGAATGCAAATAGAGGATCGAAATTTTTTATTGTCAATCGATCTAATAATTTTTTTAAAAAAATTTATACCTAAAAAAAAAAGATAGAAAATGATATTAGCCGATGTCTAATGTCATAAAGAAACAATGTTTATACCTCCGGTGACAATAACTGGTTATTCCAACTTAACCAATTTTTCTTTTAGATAGTAGTCAACAATTTTGAAGACCATTTTTTTATAAAGTTGACTTTGTTGAATTTATGTAAAAAATAAACAAAGGGGTTCAACTCAATCCTCACCCATTCACAACATTTTATATATATATATATATATATATATATATATAAAAGTCAATCAACAACCTCCTAACACCCTATGTTTTTTTCATAAATACATTACCATCTTCCCATGAATAGTAATTTATCTAATCCTATCCACGAATGTATTACAAGATAATTTTACGGAAACCAAAAAATCTAAGATAATTTTACTTACGGAACAAATAGATAACAATTCTCATTTCTCTATTGAACATGGGGTGTACATCCATTAGATTTTGCCCGGTGCAATCCAGGGTTCATTGAATGGAGAATCTAATGGGCTATTAAATGACACTAATTTTATACTATTTTGATGTCCTTTGATATTAAACAATTAAGCCACAAATAAGAAAAATGTGAAGCAGCAGGTAGGGCATCCTGAATACCAAATTGTCAATCAATTCTTAGAATTTTATGTAAATTTGGTGTTGCATAAAAAGTTCCACTAAAGAATTTTTTGGGCTCCAAAGCAGTCAAATGAAAGGCCTAATAAGTTGGCATATGGGTTAGGCCTATACATTCGATGTAAGAGCTTAGAAATACAATTATGCGGCCCATATTTTAGAAGATAGCAAGTGTAATGTGAATGTATGGAATGTATAGAAATTTCATTAAATGGGTGTCAACTATAGAGATATTTTTTATTTCTTTTCTTTCTGTGAGACCCGGACCCTTGATTTAGTCTAAGGCATGTGTTTCAGTCCGTTAACCTGGCTTTGTAACCGGTTAACAGTACAGAGCACCGAGTGAGCTTTCCGAAAAGCTCAAGTTTGATCCAATTTGAGCTCGTTAATTCAGTGATCGGGCTTATTCAAGTCTGGAGGACAAAATTGTATTTTCATAAATACCTTTTAGGAAAATCATGAATAATACCTTGAAAACTATTAGAGTGTATGAGACCACTCTTCTGACGTAGTCAAACCTTGAAATTCGCATACACACTATGACTTTGAGTATTGAACTCAGTGGTGTTCTCGGATTTTTTCGAAGATTTCTCGAACCATGTATTATTTACTAACTTTATTGAGAAAATTTATAAAACCCCGATTTTTCAAATACCCCGTGATCTGAAAATTTACAAAAACAAATAGTATTTAATCTGTGTATTATCAAAATCTTTGGCACTTTTAGAATCTCATTTCGATGTTTGGAACAACCGAATTCAGACGTTGAATATCCATGATTTAAAATAATCGTTTTTACAAAAGGAAAGGGATTTTTAGATTAAAATGAAAAACTAACGTTACCGTCCTCAGTAAACTCCGCGCTCAATTCTTTGCTTGACTATGAAGATATTTATAGATATTTTGGGATTTTATGATTTTTGGAAAAGAAAAAAAAAAAGGAAGAAAAGATGGAACTGTTAACTCCAATCCACCATACACCTCATTTTTTGATCCATGGGTTGGGGTTTACCAAAGTGAAATCCTTTGGAGCCTATCAATAGATGCATGAGTGCTGGTTTAAAATCAAATAATTTCCAACGCTGCTTCTGCTTTTAGTTCTTCTTTGTTCTTCTCCTTCTTCCTTAGTTTTCTTCTTCCCAATTGCTCTGTTCTTTGGTTTTCAGCATGCTTTTGAGTTGACCTTCTGAAATACTTAGGTATTCTTTCTACCCCATTTAATACTTTTATTTTGTAGATGTCCTTTAGACGTAACTCTGGATAAAATTTCATGGAAAAATACCTTGTAGTTTTCTCTTTAAAAATCCAAGAAGAAAATGTCCAAAACTTGGGGTTTATAGTTTTTCTAATTTCTTCCCTAGCAGAATGTGAGAGATTACCCTTTGATTTACCAGAAGCAGAGGAGGAATTAGTAGCAGGTTATCAAACCGAATATTCAGGTATCAAATTTGGTTTATTTTACGTTGCTTCTTATCTAAATCTACTAGTTTCTTCATTATTTGTAACGGTTCTTTACTTGGGTGGGTGGAATCTTCCTATTTTGTATTTGTGTTTTGATTGCCGAACCTTCTTAAAACACCATGTTCTCAGTGTTATTTTATTTATTACTTTTTAGTCAGTTTTGTTTCCATTTGGAATGTTGTTATTCTTTTAGCGTGTATTATCACACGCATTGTCGCCGAGCTTTTACTCTTCAACGTACAATTATGCGTCTTAATTTTCTCATCTAAAGGGGGATTAAAATGAGAAAAATGTAAGATAGTTTATAAATAGACTGCGTTATTATATGTATATTTACTCACCTTTAACGTTTTACAGTTCAACAAACTCTCACCAATTTATGGTGAGGAGATTCAGCCACACTATGTTCTTTAAAATGCATCACATATTTACATTTAAAATCGGATATTCTATACCATTTGTCGTACGGTAATAAATGGGGCTCCGTGGTTATTATATTGACGGAAAATATGTGAACAGGACCAAAACGCGATACCGACAGTGTTCACACATAACGGGATGAGATATAAGTTTCTATAGGTAAAACGTGAACATGAGAGTGTGCAAGATGCCGAGGCCTAGCCATCTTGAAACGGAGTATGGAACCCACTTATGCTCCTAGAGGTTGATTGGTTATCAACCTTGTGATAGATTGGTTTCCAACCCGTGGTTCTAATTGGAACGTGCGTATTTGTGTACTAATGTATATAACGAGGTGTTGCAAGATTGATTTTATATTCACATGATGAATAAAGGGTAGACATACTCGACTAGCGAGGATGGTAAAATAGGTAGATGGATCTTTTACTTTGTATGTGTTTTAAATTACAGTCATTATGTACTGCAATTTCAACTGTGTGTAGTTAGTTTAAAATTCAACATAGTATAGTTTGAATACTGTTAGTGCCTCGGCTTGCCAAGTAACCTATTTGTCAATTCCATGACTTAGGTGAAGCCTTGCCTTGAAAGATTGAAGCAAGAATACAAGACTCAATGTGTGATGAGGACTGAATCAAGCACTCACAGATGGAAGATCAAGTTGCAGATTCAACATCACCATGTGTATAACAATCACTCAAGGTATATTGGTCATAGATGACTTTAGGTGGAACCCAAGACCTTAGGATGACCATGCCTAGGCTTAGATCTCACATTTGGATAATCTAAGTAAGCCTAATGGGTGTTTGACACCAAAATCAGAACATGGACCTAATATTGAAAATCATAGATTTTACTGTCAGGACGATACATCGTCATTGACAGGAAAGATCAATCGTGGTATAGCGATGCATCGTTTGGAAAAAATGAATGTTCTAGTTTGGAATGGTCTGTCAAACATCAGTGGTCTCAAGACGATTTGGTTAAAAAACCATTCTTCTGATTTTTGCGTTGCATTCCATATTCACAAACTTGTTTATTTATTTGTGGAATGTGTGTTTACATGTGAGCTTGCACTTTATGCTTTAATATTGGATTTTATCTTTTTTCATCTCATTCCATATGCCAAGTAATTCGTGTATTTTTGGGAATGAATGATGGTGTGCATTGCCTCATGTATATCTTTTGTATGTGCTTGCATCATAAGCTTTTCATCTCTGATTTTGTATTGGTAGAATCTTGTTTAGGAGATGATCTTGTGCACATACAAAGTGTGTTTCATTCCAAGTTGCAAAATTTGTGAATCTCTTGTGGAATTAAACTTGCTCGATGCTTGTGAATGGTATTGTCGATCAAAATGTGATCAAAACCTTAAATTTGTAATCCATTCACATACCATTTAAAAATTTAGAACCTAATTGGAGTATCCTTAGTTGAATGGTAAATTTGGTGAAAAACATGGGGAACAAACTTCGGCAAACACTTGTACGCTTTACATTGTGATCATTTCTTCTCTTGCACCATTCTCTTGATCTATTATTGGTATATCTTAGTGCATTTGAAAATGTTTTTGCAAGTGTTTGTGTTTATGGCATCTAATGTGCTCTTATCATTGTTGTATTTTTGCATGTCATATTTTTCTCATACTTCATTTCCATGCATCTTATCTGAAATAAATGTATGTCAAGTGCATTTGTGCTCTCATTCCTATTCTCATCATTGGTATATGTCTTGAGGAATGATTGTGGTTCATAAGCATCATGTTTTGCTAAATCTAATAATGCCTTATCATATGACATCACACAAGAGCAATGTTGATAAAATTGGTAAATTAAAAATGCCCAAGGTTATTGGATTGGATTGGATCAAAAGTTTAGTTGGACTCAAATTGGTATATTGATCCAAGATCCAAGTTTTTGTGCCTATATTAGTAAAATGGTTTGAATCTTCAAATGGCACAAAATTGTGTGAATGTATTGGATTACATTGGCATTCAAAGGTTCAGTTGTAAAACTTGTTGTCTTGTGAACTTGCATGCAACACAAATGCACACTCTCTCATCCCTCAAAATATCATAGGGATGTGTTATTGTTACTTTCATTTGTCTTAATGCATTATTTTGGAAAATCATTTTGACATTGGAAATGTGTTGGAGAAATGTTCAAATAAGGAAAATTTTCATTCTCCGAAAGTTTTTTGGTGTGCATTCAATGTTTAAATCTTTAAATTGGTACATTTGTGAGAAATAATCTGTAATACCCCTCCCAAAAAAAAGAAAGTCCCACATTGTTAGTTGTATTGGAAATTCCCTGGTATATAAGTGGTAGCCTTCCTCCTTTTACCATAAGGCCTTTTGGGAGTAACAGTGGGTTTGCTCGCCCAAGTAAAGCCGTGCGGGGCCATGTGTAGGCCAAAAGCAGACAATATTGTGCTAGCGGGACGGATCGTTACAAATGGTATTAGAGCACGGTTCAACACTCGAACTGTATGGGCCCTTTACCGTTTTGTGCAGTGTTGCTTGTGTACACCTCTTGTCAGTGTGACGTGACAACACCAAGGACGGCTCTAGTCTTAAGGGGGGTGGATTGTAACACCCCACCCACTTGGGGGTGTGGGAAAAAAAGTCCCACATCGCCCATGAGGTGGAGGGGGTGTGGGGTTATAAGAGAGTGCTCCCTCTCCATAGCACAAGGCCTTTTGGGAGCAACAGTGAGTTGGCTCGCCAAAGTAAAGCTGTGCGGGTCTGTGTGTAGGTCGAAAGCGGACAATATTGTGCTAGCGGGACAGGTCATTACAAATGGTATCAGAGCATGGTTTAACTCTCTGCCTGAGGGTGTGGGCTTGGCTTTGTGTGTGCAGAGCCAGGGACGGCTATGGCTTTAAGGGGGGAAGATTGTAATACCCCTCTCAAAAAAAAGAAAGTCTCACATTGCTAGTTGCATCAGAAATTCCTGGTATATAAGTGGTAGCCTTCCTCCTTCTAACACAAGGCCTTTTGGGAGCAACAGTGGGTTGGCTTGCTAAAGCAAAGCCGTGCGGGTCCATGTGTAGGCCCAAAGCGGACAATATTGTGCTAGTGGGACGGGTCTTTACAATCTTACCCCCTTAAAGCTAGAGTCGTCCCTGGCTCTGCACACACAACAACCAAGCCCACGCCATTAGGCAGAGAGTTGAACCATGCTCTGATACCATTTGTATCGACTCGTCCCTCTAGCACAATATTGTCCGCTTTGGGCCTACACACGGACCCTCACGGCTTTGGTTTGGCGAGCCAACCCACTGTTGCTCCCAAAAGACCTGTGCTAAGGAGAGGGGAGCACCCTCTTATAACCCCACACCCCCTCCACCTCATGGGCGATGTGGGACATTTTTTCCCACACCCCTATGTGGGTGGGGTGTTACATAATCACACAATGTTTGAATGCAATCTTTTTGCTCCTTAGAGGCATGACTTTCAAGAACAAACAAACTTGAATCTTAATGCCTAAAATCAAGGATATTGGCATTGTGAAAGTCATCATGATCAAGTTCTCCAAATTAAAATCAAGGATATTGGTATTGTGAAAGTCATCATGATCAAGTTTTCCAAATTCTTTGGACTTGGTGCATGTGCATTGTGTTCTCAAAATGTTGAGCTAAGGAAAGCATACCTTAGAATATTTTGGGAGAATTAAGCCTCCATCCTCCAAGTACACAATGGGTTTCCAAGGTTAAATGTTTATTCATTCATTGATTCTTCATTGGTATATGTTATGTCGAATGAACTTGTTGTTTGATGCATATGTGCTTGTATTGTCGAATTTTTATGCATCATCTTTCATGTACCATGTGCTTAATTGGTGTATGCTTTATTTAGTTCATAATGTTTTTCACTCATATGTTTGTTTGTAATGATCCGACCCGATTTTTCGGGATTTTAGGGGTTTGGTAGCAGTTGGGGGAGTGTGAGCTCTGTGGTGGGCCCCAGTTTGCCATGTTTCAAGTTTGGAGACCCAAAGAGTGCTTTGGTAATTTTGAATTATTAAATATTTTATCATGCAAAAAGTTTGAAAATCACACAATTTCCTCCGCCGATGTTTGACATCTAATATTTTAATTGATTTTAGATTTATTTTTGAAAATACTATCGATTTTGAAACTCAATTTTTCGCGCGTTCGGAGGTTTATCTTAAAATTGAGTAAAGTATATAAAAGTTTATTTATACATATATCAAGTGTATTTTCATAAAAAATAAATAAATCCTCTTGAGGTTTTTTCCCGAATCGGATCCAAAAATCGTGTGGGCCCTCCTTTACCCTCCCCACTTAACCTAAACCCTAGACCCAAACCCTCAAACCCTCAAAAACCCTAATATTTTTCCTCTCTCGCGGCACTGTAGCGAGTAGCAACAGTGCTGCCGTAAGCCCTTCTTCTCCTTCTCTCTCTCTACGGTCCTCTTTCTCTGCTACTCTCTCTCTTTCTCTTCCCCTTTCTGCGGTTCCTCTCTCTCGGATGCTTCCTTGTTTTCTCTCATGTTTTTCTTCTCTTCCCTCTCTGCTATTTCCTTCCTCCTTCTTCCCCATCTGCTGCCACCGCCTGAAATTGTAGCCATCGTCCATCTGCTATTCGCCAGATCGGAGGTTCGGGCCCCCACAGCCAAGTTTCCAGCTCTCCCGCCGTCGACCTATACCAAGTACTCGTTTTCCCTCCTCTCTGATTTCCTTCTTTCTTTTCCTTCACTTTCCCCTTTCTCTCTCTCCTCCTCTCTACTTTTCCTTTCTTTTCGTCCTTTTCCTTCACTTCCCCTTCCCCTTCTCTGCTGGGATATTAGGAGACTCAATCGAGTCACTAAATCAACTCAGCTGGATTTGATTTTCAACCCAGGCCCAATTTGTTGTTTGTAGCTCAGCAGACCAGGCCTGACGGTTAGGCCCAGGGCTCCGTCCGACCAAGATTTAGGTCCGGCCCAAATCTGGTCTGGCCTAGTTCTGTTCGGCCCAGTCCATTTTCCCTCCAGTCCAGATTTGGTCTGGCCCAATTTTATTCGGTCGAGATTTGTCCTGGCCCAGTTCTTTTTGGCCCAGCCCAGTTTTGGGCCCGGCCCATTTTCAAACCCGGTTGCAGTCCAGGTTTTGTTTGGCCGTTTTTGCCCGATTATTTATTCCCTTGTTCTTTTTCAACAGATTGAGATCCTTTCAACCCTGCATACTCTCTTTCTCGCTTTGGATTTTGAGGCAACACAGGTGAGGGAACCTATCACTGCTTTTAGCATGCATCTATGCATCTTACTACTCTATTAAATGTGCGGGTACAAAATGCGGTGAATGGGGGTCCCCGGTATTATGAGCCACTCGGCAAGCGAATTGTTGATACCATTATGTGGCGGGTCCCCATCCGGGTGCATTCGCATCTAAAGCCCGTGGAGGCATATATGAGTTGCCTACCTAATGTCATGATTGATTGCTTGTGTGGTAACATGATTGGAGTTTTCTTTTATTGATGTTAAGATGCCAACGTGCGAATATGTGATATATGGTTGTATATCTGATTATGGTGTGATATGTTCTATTGATGATATGCTATACGATTATGTGATAATTAGTTTGGACTGCTAGACATTATAACATGTTTGGATGTTAACATGCCAGGCCGTGATAGATAGTGATGTATACACCTGATTATTATATGATGAACTATGTTAATAACATGTGTAGGGATAATTATTCATGCATATAGCTAACATATGTGGGATGCCTGTGGGGAGTGGGTACTAGACCACATCAAGATCTAGAGACTGCCCCTAGCTTGTCAGGTAGTTAAGGTTGGGATGTTAAATGGGACCGTGCAGTGGACGCGTGGTTGGGATGCGGACCACCTTGTGATTGGAAATGGGTAGTAGTACCCCCTTCATGGATCAAATGGTCGGTCCGTCTTGTGTTTCTCAAACACACCCATGAGAGAAGTGTAATCTGATTTAGAAAACAAGGTGCCCGGGACTCCCAGGTAAGGACTAATTGGGAGGTAGTTATGTTAGCCCTAGAGAGACCATCAAGCTGAATGTTCGTTCACCCAAGGTAGTCTAGGAGGCCCCTACAGTCACGGTACCCAAGTACATGGTGGATGAGGCACCCCCGGATGACCGGGTAGGACTGAGGAGGTGCTCACCTGCTCATTGGTCAAGGGATGATGTGGTGAGGGGATTTGTGATCCCCGGATGACCGAGTAGGCTGAGGATGTGCTCCCTCGCTCATTAGTCGAGGGATGCATGCAGTGAGGGACAGCTCCCGCTAGTATGGTTTGTGATACCCAGATGACCGAGTAGGCTGAGGATAGGCTCGCCCGCTCATTGGTCTTGAGATGATGCAGTGAGGGATAGCTCTCGCTGGTATGATTTGTGAACCTCGGATGACCGAGTAGGTTGAGGCATATGCTCTCCCGCTCATTGGTCGAGGGATGATGCGGTGAGGGACAACTCCCTCTAGTATGGTTTGTGATTCTCAGATGACCGAGTAGGCAAAGTATGTGCTCGCCCGCTCATTGGTCGAGGGATGGTGTGGTGTGATGTTCTAGGCTAGGACACCTATAGGGTGGGGATAGCCTGCGGTGTGGTGTGATGAGATGTTTCAGGTTATGGCACCTATAGGGTGGGGACAGCCTACAGTGTGGTGTGATGAGATGTTCCAGGCTATGACACCAGTAGGGTGGATACAGTCTAATGTATGGTAGTCCAGGCTATGACACCTGTAGGGTGAGTATAGTCTGAGGTATGGTATTCCAGGCTATGACACCTGCAGGGTGGGTACAGTCTGAGGTATGATATTCTAGGCTAGGACACCTATATGGTGGGGACAAGCTGTGGTTTGATGTGGTATAGGATTGGTTGAGGGCTAAAGACCCTAATCTGATTGAGGAGCAGTTTGTGTACCGTGGATGGGTGGACTGTAGCAGTTGGGCATATGAGGGAATTTCCTTAGAGTTGTATTGGGTTGGTTGGAGGATGTGTTGGAGGCCCGGTTGACGTGGGCTCGTGTGCTAGGGTATGACACAAGTTTGCCTGGCCGTGCATGTAGACATCCTAAACATCGATGTAATGCCCCGCCCTCTCCGAGAAATCAGAGTCTAATTTTTTAAAATAATAATAGAATAACAACACCGGAAAAGGGCGGGCGGCGTCACGACGCAAGCTAAGTTCGGACTTCCTAAGTCCGACCCTTAACTGGCAACCCATGTGTGCATGGACTAAACCCACGATAAATAATCCACACATGGAACTAAGTAAAACTTGTGGAATAGACATAACTGATTGCGGAATAAGTCAAATATGCAGAATTATAATCAATACTCAGACTGCTCCATTATCATATAGCAAAGTACAAGTCAAGTTTGCTTTAACATAATAACCTCATTAGACTATTCTCAAACTTAGCATTTATCCACAATAACTTAATTCATATATCCAACATCAAGACTATAATTCAAACCATAGCAAAGATACTATCTATTATATGTCCATAAAGATGTATTCAATATAACAGTAATATAGAAATCCCAATCATCATTCAAGAGCTTAAGCTTGGCTCCCCTCCTGGTCATCAACCTTCTCTTTTCCTTTACCATTTCCTGCATTATCCTCTAAGGATGGAATTAGGGCTGTTAGATCAATGCGCCCAATAGGATTTTCGATCAGGGCTACCACATGGTTATTATATAAAACATGCATATATATCATAGTACATGATTATCAATAAAACATCTGAAAACAATGCTATGTATGTAAATGCATATGTAATGAGTCCCACCCATTACCAGTATACATAGCCATCAAGTTCTTTCACAGTGTTCTTTCATTGGGACTCGCACGATAAGGTAATCCACAGTAATCCTCATTTCCTATGGAAAGACACTTCATCATTGAGTTGTTTCACAGTGTTCTTTCATTGAGATTCACACGATAAGGTAATCCACAGTAATCCTCATTTGCTATGGAAAGACATTTCATCATTGAGTTGTTTCACAGTGTTCTTTCATTGGGACTCACACGATAAGGTAATCCACAGTAATCCTCATTTCCTACGGAAAGACACTTCATCATTGAGTTGTTTCACAGTGTTCTTTCATTGGGACTCACACGATAAGGTAATCCACAGTAATCCTCATTTCCTGTGGAAAGACACTTCATCATTGAGTTGTTTCACAGTGTTCTTTCATTGGGACTCTCAAGTCAAGGTAATCCATAATCATCACCCCATGCCATGCATGAGATGTCAATGTATATGTATGTCATTTGTAAATACATATCTCATCATTCAAAACCAATTTGAAACATAATATCAAATACAACATATCTCATAAAAACATGATAAAACCAAATCATAATTGTGGTTACAAGTAGGTGGAAAACCTACCGAAGATTAGCTTCGGTGTTTGTTCTTTCTTAAAGCATCACTTGCTCACGACTTGCATGTCGTTCAACTTCCGTCACCTTGTGATGTAACAGTAAGTAAATCATACTATCAATTAAATGTCCATTCACATCTAAGACCCAAAAACATCTTGTGGGGTTCAGCCATACCCATGGCCGAACCTCACCCACTTTAATTTGATCTCTTTTAATTTGGATTAACACCATCCAATTAGTTTATTGACAACCTCAATCCACAAAATATCACTTGGTGGGGTTTGGCCATACTACATGGCCGAACCACACCATATTGGTGTGAGCCCCTTTTTCAAGTCCTTTGCTCTTTTCCTTCATATTTACAATTATGCCACTAGGCTAATCTTCTTAAAACCAATATCTATAACCAAACCACCTTAGTGGGGTTCAGCCATACAACTTGGCCGAACCCTACCAATCCATTCATAATTGTATCATGCTTAAACTTTAGAACCATTAATCATTTCTATGCAATAGATTCACAACACCATAACCATGGTCTATGGGGTTCGGCCATACATATGGCCGAACCCATATCTTGTCTAATTGTTCACTTAGAACCCTTTTAAATACCTCATATTGTTCCATAATCTTCAAACTTGAAACCTTTTGATTCAACCAAAACAGTCCATATAAAATGGTCCATGGGGTTCGGCCATACACATGGCCGAACCCAATGGTTCCCTTGGTTCAATAATTTTAACCTATGTACTTAACTTAAGCTCCACTCTTTTACTAAATAAATACATGGTTCAGCCATCCAATGGCTGACCCAAAACAGTAACCATAACTCCAAGTAAATCACATAAAAACTCCATAAGATGACCCATGGGGTTCGGCCATTCCCATGGCCTGAACCTTATGGTTCTTTTGATGCAATTTTTCCAACACTTCTACCTTATTTATCTACTGCATCTTAGCCATAAAAACAGCAAGATTTAACCATCCATTTCCGATCCCATACAGTTAATTAATTCTATTTTTATATTTTCACATATGGTATGGTTTTTATCCCTCAAAAACAATACCATTCACCAATTATTTCCATGGGGTTCGGCCATCCCAAGTGGCCGAACTCCATGCTCTAAATTTCCATCTTTTAAACCTCATAATCATACTTTACATCATTACTTAATTCTGCCACAAGATGACCCAATTAACATGTGTAAAAATCACCATAGTTGACATGGTTTTGACTTTCCTAAACATTAAACTAAACCTCTCTTTTCATGGGGTTCGGCCAACCAAGATGGCCGAACCCAGTGATATATTGTTTTATCCTTTTAAACCATCTAATCCAAGGTTTAATTCCTTGATATATTCAGCCAATCCATGGCCCAACATATGACACTCAAAACCATGATTTTAGAACTTTCCAAAACATGTACATAATCTAACTTAGCATCAAAAACAGTTCATGGTTTTGTCTTACAAAAACCATCCAAATAACCCATTCTTTTCATGGGGTTCGGCCATCCAAATTGGCGGAACCCAATGATTCATTTTCTATCTCATTTATGAAATACCATCCAAGGTCTAGCCCTTGATGGATTCGGCCAAGCAATGGCCAAATCATACTCCATTCTACACCTTTATTTAACTAAACACTTATGTAAAAACTTACCAATTTCCTTGCTTCTTCCCCCTTGCTTCCTTTCTTTCCTTCTTCCTTAATCCCTTGCCGAAATGGTGCTTGATCTTATGGTGAAACACAGCAACTGGTTCAGCCAAGAGAAATTGTTTGGAGAGAGGGAGAGAGATGGATTTCTAAGGTGTTTGCAAAGTGAAATTCGGCCATGAGTGGGGTTTGCCTCTTTTGTAAATCAGCCACTATGACCTCTCAATTTCCTCATAAATTCTTGATTAAACCAAAGGGTCACTTGGCACAACCAAGACACCCATTGGCATCAGCCAATGCAACCTTTGGCAACCCCATGTAATCTCATCTCATTTACATCATTTCCATTTAAGATTTTGCATGGAAACCACCATAACAAGTCCCCAACGTGTGGGACTTGTTTTGGTTTGTTTGAGACCAAAAAACCTCCTCATATTCCCTTCAACTCTCTAATTTTACAGCCCCTTTGATTTCCATTTTGACTCAACTAACTCAATGGCTTAACTCACCACATTAAATACCATACATTTATTACACTTGAGTCAACCCAACCATTTAATTTAAATGCAACTCATTCCAATCCAACTCAACCTGATTTCACTCACCATTGAGCTCATTTGAGGGCCCACACAGTCAGCCGTGGTCAACTTGGTCAACTTGACCCATTGGGTCCCCATTTAGCTCCTTGACTCGTTTTGATAACATGACCCATTTATGGGCTGATTTAACCATTTGCATTTGGTTTTCACATTGCATCAAGCCTACCTATTTATGCTCCACTTGATTTCCAATCAATTCAGCTTAACCCCATTAAATTTGAGCTCACACAAGGGTCAAATAATCCATTATGACCCATTGGGTCCCAATTGGGCCCTTTGACCCAATTAACCATTTTGACCCATAAGATGTACATTATCCGTTCATGATAAATTGACCCTTATACTATGTTCATAAGGTCATAATTTGAACAATGGGCCCCACCATTTTCTCATTTAACATCATAATTAATAAATTTATCAATCCAGGGGCATTTTCGTAATTATCCATTTCATTGAGACATTGGGGTATTACAATTGATGTGTCCATATGATTATATGCAGTGTATGCTTATTGATATGTGATGTATGTGTTACCCTCACTGGGCTTGTAGAGCTCACCCCTTGCCTCATAGGTATTTCATAGAAGAAGGATCGGCGGGACCCTCAATTGGACGTTGGGCGTAGGGCTACAGCTTTGTACTTTGTCATAGTTCCATTTTGCAATTGAGGACTTGCTAATGTATTTGAGATATGTGTACTTTTCATTGAGTTGGGTGAATGTAATAATGGAATGATGTTACTGTTTCCAATTATGATTAATACTTTATTGATACTATTGGTTATTGGTTTAGTCGTGGGTTACCCGAGGTTACTGTGAATTGCGGGAGCAGTGTCTCCCTTTAAAAAAAAAATGCCCCTCAAATAGTATCAGAACAGGTTTTGGGACTTTGAATCAGTTTAACATGCTCGTAGTGAGATGGGTCGTTACATGTTCATTCAATGATTCTTCATTGGTATATGTTATGTTGAATGAACTTGTTGTTTGATGCATATGTGCTTGTATTGTTGAATTTTTATACATCATCTTTCATGAACTATGTGCTTAATTGGTGTATGCTTTATTTAGTTCATGATGTTTTTCACTCATATACTCCTTTCATGGAATATTCCTTGTATGAGTGAGTCCCTAATCTTGCATGCATACCTTTTTTATTTCAAAATTAGTATATTTTTTAAAATGCATGTGCCCCTCCTTCTCCTCATCTAGTCCAACAATTGGGACTTATTGAAGCAAATGAATTTGGTATACTAGTGCTTAAAAGCCCTTTATCAATTTATAACAAAAAGTGGTGAATGTTTGAAGCTTATAGTAAGCTTTAGGAGAATTTAAGAAGCTTAGAATAAGCTTAGAGGAGGAGAGTCTATGATTAAGGGGGAGTTTAATCATTGCCTTAAAGGGTTTAGGCCATTAGTTATGGGAGAGTATATTGTGCTTTATGGACTAACATTTGAGGGGGAGACCTATGCTTCCACCTTGTTTGAATTGTATGTACATGTACTTTGTACAGGATCACAATGGAGCTTGCAAGCTAAGCATTTGAAGTATAGAGTCTAGGTCTTTTTTCATTTGAATATGTAATTATAATTGTTGTATCATTTTATGCAAGTGTATGTATAATGTGTTGGGCTAAGTCATTGAGTCTGTATTCATTAGCTTCTAGGTTTTTGTCATGGAAATTGACAAAGGGGGAGATTGTTAGTGCCCCGGCTTGTCGAGTCACCTATTTGTCAACTCCATGACTTAGGTGAAGCCTTGCCTCGGAATATTGAAGCAAGAATACAAGACTCAAGATGTGATGAGGATTGAATCAAACACTCAAAGATGGAA
Organism: Chimonanthus salicifolius; assembly: GCA_013350335.1. NCBI lineage: Eukaryota > Viridiplantae > Streptophyta > Magnoliopsida > Laurales > Calycanthaceae > Chimonanthus > Chimonanthus salicifolius. The sequence continues at coordinate 47,469,454 of CM023537.1, read as the reverse complement.
GATCAAGTTGAAGATTCAGCATCACCATTTGTATGGCAATCACTCAAGGTATATTGGCCATAGATGACTTTAGGTGGAACCCAACACCTTAGGATGACCCTGCCTAGGCTTATATCTCACATCTAGATAATCTAAGTAAGCCTAGTGGATGTTTGACACCAAAATCAGAAAATGGACCTAATATTGAAAACCATAGATTTTACTGTCAGGACGACACATTGTGACGGTGATATATCGCCATTGATAGGGACGATCAATCGTGGTATAGCGGTTCGTCGTCTGGAAAAATGAAGGTTCTGGTTTGGAATGGTCTGTCAAACATCATCAGTAGTCTCAGGACGATACAATCGTGCTCACAATGTATCGCTGGGACAGAGCCGAATCAATCGGGTATACGATCAATCACATGGACTTAAATGATTTGGACAAAGAATCAGATGCTGATCATGGAGGATCAATCGTGTGGAAAGGGCCGACACATCGGGCGTACGACCAATCACCTTGGGTCTGGATAAGGCTTGTTGTGACAAAGAACTACCAAAACTGGATAGCCTCAGGCCAATACATTCACCAACCCACGATCAATCACCAATGCATGTGTGATCAATCGTGCGTGACCGTTTTCTATCCTTTGGAAAGCATTTAATGCGTTCCACTCTAAAATATAGAGGGATAAGGACATAGACCGGGTTTGGTCGAACCTTTCAAAACCTTAGGCGATTGGGTGAAATTCTCATTCAATTGGATAGATGGAAGTCCTATTCTATTCGTGAGGGCGTAATTCCCCACATAGTGTATTTGGGATAGCACAAGGTTGGATGAGTCCAATAGTGGATGTAGGTTTTTTTAAACCAAACCATTGTATATCTTGTGTTATGGGTGTTAGGTCTTATTTTTGTATGATTGTTCTAGTATTGGCACTCTCTTATCACACAACACATATCCCTTGATTAATATTATTAATACGTTGCATATCTATTAATTAATCAATAAATTTGTAAAGACCGGAAAAATTGGTTATTGCCCTATTCACCCCCCCCTCCTCTAAGGTCAATCTTGAACCATGTTCTAACCCACCGGGAACTTTCATTTGGCATCAGTGCCCCGTGCTAGGTACAATACTGGGTTGTGTATAACCACGGTGTAGGGCGTATTTAAATCCTGTGTGGAACACTTGGACCGGTAACAAGGTCGCTTGTGTGGGACATATTTGCGGCCTGAGTGCACCGCAATTGTCCATTGACAGGGGTATTGTTTTGAGAAAGAAAGAGCATGGATTGTCAATATCTATGTTAGGCGTTGTTCTCATAGAAAAACTGTATGATTTCTGAGTGTATAAAATGCTGAGTGATAACATATTTGTGAGTGATAATATGCTATATTATCTGTTGTACTCTCTTCACTGGGATGTTTAACTCACATCCCTTACGTTACATGGAGCCTGGATGAGGAAGGACTGGTTAACCCTTAGCTGCAATAGGGGTGGAGGCCCTCTATTATATTCCCTGCAGTTGGGAATTTTATGTTGTATTTAATTACTGTCTTTATGAACACTCTGTGATATAATAAACCTTTATTTGTGTACGGTTGAGGCACAATAGACATATAATAAAACTACTTTCTTTCTTATGTGCAATTATGATGGGTATGTGTCATTAGTTTATGATGAGTGTTATGGTATATGTTTGAGTCCACATGAAAAACATGTGTGACATCTTATTATGGGATTAAGAAAAATGGAAATCAAAGTTTTAGATTGCAGTTTGACTAGTGGTGTATCCTCATACCGCGGTGTTAGGTAGGTTATGTCTACTGGAGCTGGGGCCTAAGCAGGACCATTGTGAACCCTCCAGCTACGTGGGAACTTAACCGGCCGTGTGATGGTTGGATCCGAGACTGTGGGATGTTGTGTTTAAACTTCTGACTGAAGAATAGAGAAAACCCATAATGTTGAGTTAAGACTTCCGCTATTTAATGAGTGCTCAGTGCTAGAAAGGGGAAAAAAAAAAATCTTACCCATTTTGCGTCTCAGGCCCTGGTGAGGCGGGGCGTGAAACTTTCTATACAAGAAAATCCGAAATATTATGCTTAATGCATCTATAAAGTTTAACTAGATTTTTGAGCCTAATTTAATGGGTGCTAATATCGGCCGATACATTATCCTATTGGCCGATAGGAAATGTATTGGCCTCCCAAAAGAAATAACGGTGATATTTACAATACGTATCGGCCCAAAATATCTGATATTTGGCCATATCGGCCCATATTATGTATTTTTTTCAAAAAAAGTATTTAAAAAAACTATTTTTTTGTTTTTTAAAATTCAGATAAATTTAAAAAAATAAAATAAAACCAGCCAATATTTGAAAAAAGAAAAAAAGATGATAGAGAATAAGTTTGGCCGAGATATCGGCATATGTCGTGGCAAATTTTCAACCCTTGTTTTTAACTTAATTTTGTGATTACTTATAAAAAAAAATAAGTGATAGGATATACACTTGTGATGCGGCATGATTTTATTAGTAAATAAAGGTCTATTAAGTTGTCACATGCCATTTATTGTTGCTACATTGTGGATGCACGACCCTAGCTTCTAGAGTTTAGATTGTTTAATTTATTTTATACTCAAAATAATATGAATAAGGCAAGGGTCGACCATTGCAATGCCGATATATTAGCCGTCCTAATATTAAAACCCATGGTGTAAAGATCACAAAGCAAACTAGATTTAGAACAGAAGGCAAAGTGAAGACCGGAGAGTAGAGAATAGTAACAAGAGTTGTGAATAACAATGGTTTAGTATGTTCACCAATCCATTAGAAAAGGCCAAAAGCATATAGAAATTTACACACTAGCACAAAACAACTTGAATTTAGTATCTAGGAAAACTTGAGCCTGCTAATTTAATATTTTAACACTTTCAAGTGAAATTGATCCATCAAAATAAAAATTTCTTCCGTGACTTTCTTTACAGAGACTTAGATACTTAGGTTTCCATTTAAATAGCTCATCGGCCCATATAGTCGGATGTAATGTGAGAAGGAACGTGTGGGTAAAGCTTTAATTTTATCGGATTATTCTGTCTCTTGATTTTAAACTTTAAAAAATGAATCCAAATTCAAAAGGCTAAGATTGCATAGCTTGAATCCTCAATTATAATGAAGTTTTACATCCCAACTCTTGCGAGCCTAGTGAATCATTAAAGTCTCGCCGTCCTAACTTTAGAGAGGACACACCTTTCTCATGCTCCTTGTGGAATAGCTTGGAACGCTTAGTTCTGAATCTAAGAACAGTTTGTCCTCTTAGTGAGCCAACCTCTCACTGGTGGAAATAAATGTGAAAAAGAAGAAGTAGGGTCAGATTCCTGAGCAAAAAACATGGTGACCCTCGTGTCTTCTACACTTCGATATCAATTTCTATGTTTAATAGATTCCATATCTTCCCAAACCTATGAAGTACGAATACTTCGAAACCATTCGAATATTCGTGTCAGGTACGTTTCCGACACAGATAAGGTTCGGATACGTGTTAGATATATATCTAATTAAATAAAATATTTTTTAAACATGGATATGTCACGGATAAGGCAGGAGGCACGGAGGGACATGCGGGACACGGGACACGGGAGGTTGGACACGGCACTGGATACAGCAACATGGGAGAAAAGAGGAAAAAAAAAAATATCAACTAATAGCTTTAATCTCTTGAAAGACAAAGTTTAAGTAAAATATCAAATTATCAACCTAATAGCTTTTAGTCTCTTGAAAGATAAAGTTTCTTTATCATCTGATATTTTAATTTTAGACTATTGCATCAAGAGGGGAGGTTGAGAACAATAGTTACCATAATCAAAAAATTTAGACTTACTTATGTTCTGTATGTGCTTAATCGATGGTAATTTTTTTGTTAAAGAATAAAAAATATAGAAGATGGAAATAGAAGTTAAAATTAATAAAAATGTATAAATCGTGACTAGTCTCTATTTCTTGTTGATATATATATATATATATATTTTTAATTCAGCGTATCCCACCGCACTCGTATCTAGTTTTTCAAAATTTGTTGTATCCTCATATCTGATACGTGTCGTATCCGGTACGCTTACCCATATCGGTGCTTCTTAGCTAAAAACTAAATTCATCATACATGAATCCATTCAAGAAAGAAAAAAAGGATGTGTTTAGAAAAGAAATGGTTCAGCTTCATAATCGACCTGTATTTCATTTAAATATCAATCACTTGATACAAAGATGCCATACAAAATTTCAAATCTCTACCATCTTCCATTTGATTCATCCAGTCTCTAGCCAAGCTCTTTAGCCACAGCTCTAGAAACCCACAATCAAAACCAAAACAGATAGAGGGAAAAGAGAAGAAAACTCTTTGTGGAGAGTGACTATGAGTCTTCTTCACTTTCATCATTGCTCTCCTCAGCAATGGTTTACAACTTTGGAGCATTGGATAACTTCTGGGGTGAAATTAGAATAGCTGGTGCAACCTCAATCCATGTCTCTACGAATCTTGTTTCCTTTGCCATTTTTCCCAAGGACCAAAGAGGGGTTTTTTTTCTGCTGTTGAAAGGGCTATTGAAGGATTGTTTGGTGAGATAATGGGGAAAGAAGGGAGTGTTGGAGAGGGCATTATATAGGAAAGAAGTGATGATGGAGGAAGAAAATAGACAAACAAAGTGAGTGTAAAAATAAGAAAAAGGAGGTCGTTTCCTGGTTGTTTCCACAACTAATCTCAGTAGAGATGCTAAAAATGAATCTAGACTTAGGTCTTCGTAGATTTTGCTAAATAACTCGGAAACGAGTGAAAGAAAGGGTCCACACGTCCACTGACCACAGTTCACATTTCTCACTAGTTAGAACCTTTCTGTCTTCTCTTCTGTCTTTTCACAAGCCTCTTGTGCTATTGTCTAGTGTTTATATATATGATGTTTATAAGACCTAAATCCACGATTTTAACTCAAATTGGTATAGTTCAACCGGTTGCCTCCTGTATCAAGAAGCGAGAGGTTGTGAATTCGAGTCCTCATGGTTTAACCTTGGTGTGCCTTAAGGATAGTGGATTCACCATGGGGATTTTACGCTGGGTATCTCGAGATTACCCACACGTAAATTCAAAAAAAAAATCTACGATTTTATAATTACAATAATAAATATTTATCAAAAGAATTAAATTTTTTTATAATATTATAAAGTTTGAGCCATAATGCATTTACAACCATATTTGCTTTATAAGATGAAAGGATTTTTTTTTTTTCAAATTAGTTGTATACTAAATGTCAGCCATATCTAAAAGAATTTTATATCCAATTTAATATTACAAAAAATGGCTAAAGATGATTTTTTTATTATCAAATTGAACAGCTTTGGCAAACCATGTTCCTCTATGTGAGAGGTTGATGATTCTACTCTTAAAATTTTGTAGAGTAATGTACCCATAAGCAATCCATCCGTCCTATTTCAAAACTCCAAATAAAGAATCTGTACGGCACGTGCCACAAAGAATTTCACATGTATCAAATGGGATTTGGGGCCTTTTCAACTGGTCAATGTAGGAAAATCAACTCATTCATAAATTCAATGATATCTAGATCACAACGTTCAACCACACATCGTTATTTAAAACTTGATACAACAATGTTTTAGCACATTAAAACATTAGCCATGATGCAGTTGCAACGCACTGCCAATTTAGGAGGGAGATATAGTTCGCAAGATATCAGATGATATGATTGTAAACACTCGGCACCTTGTTCTTGTCATGCAGTGGTGATGATGTAGTGACTCAACACTTATTTTTCCTTAATTCTAAATAAATGGACTAAGTTTACATGTGTGGGAAGTGTTTGAGGGTCTTGCATGGGTTCCAGTTATTGGACACGTGTCGCAAAAGTGGAATGGAGGTTGAAAAGAACAATGGGGGCTTGGAATCGAAAATGCAGTCGGAGGAAGGAGAAAAAAAAAATGTTGTTTGGGTTTACATTAAGCAAGGGTTGAACCTAAATTGAGCTAGGACCTTAAGAGGAGAGATGAAAATCTGGAAAATGTTGATTTGGGGTTCTACGGGTGAGTGAAAATTGGGAATTTGTTAGGGGTTGGACTTGTATGACCTAACTTAGGGTTAAACCTTGGTTAGAATTTGGGGATTTTGCTAATGGAGCCTGTTGAGACATGAAAAATAACATTTTTACTCCTGTTATCTAGATTAGTTAGCATTCGTTTTAGTGTATATTAGATGCATTTAATATTATTTTAGTTTTGTAGAGAAAAATTGGAGAAATCAGGAAATCAACCTAAAACCCAGAATAATTGCAAGTATTGAGTTAAATTAAATTGGAATTTCAGTAATTATTTCACCATTTTAGGAATATAATTGTAAATTGGTTAGTCTTGATCCATTTATGAGAGTCCAGATTAGTCCAATAATTTTTAGATAAGTGGTGAATTAGTTATTAGATTCCAAGAAATTGAAGATTGGATAAAACTTGCAGAAGTCTGAAGAAGATATAAGTCCATGGGCCAGAGATCTACTAAAATTGGGCCATGCTAAGCTTCACAAGCCATCATTGGGCTAGGTCACAAGCAGTTTATGCGCATATCAAAATGGGTCAGGCCATTGTGCCCTTCAAGTCCAACAAAGGTCCAAGTCCTCAAGCTCAAGTTTAAGATCCACTAGAAGCCCATGTGCTCATTTATAGGTCCAAAACCCAAGTCCATAACCCATTGACACGCCCAAAGCCTTGTTCATCTCCTTGTCATCCGCAACATCCATTCTCTATCTTAAATCTTGACCATTCATATCATGCATCAAAATTAGGTCAAATCTAGAGCCACCTTTCCATATCCATTGCATACATCCATCATCTTAGATCTAGGCCATCCATTCCATCCATCATCTAGGTTACCATAGAATCTTAACCCTCCATACATTATCATATCATTTTCATCATTCATCTCATCCATCCATTAGTAGGCCATTAGATTTAGGCAGGGATAGAAAAGTCGGCCGGACCGAGATTTTTCTTTCTCCTTAAATTTTTTTTTTGGAAATTCTAAGTGCCTTTTTTTTAAAAAAAAAAATCATTTTTAAAAAGTAATAAAGGTTGTTTGAAAAAAAATTAAAAAATATAAATATTGGCCGATATTCACCCGTATCCTACGAATATCAGCCGAGATATCAACCGGGCCCACAACTGATATTTTTTTTCAAAAAAAAAAAAAGAAACCAGCCGATATTCGGCCACATTTTTTTTATCCAGCCGATACATTTATACCCCTAGATTTAGGTCCATTTCATCATAGCCAGTCATACATAAAACCCTAGATCTAGATTAACTTGGAACCCAAGCCACCTCCGCCTATCCATTCAAATTTTACACATGATATACACCTCATCACCTAATCCATCTCCACCATATTCGAATTTGTCATCTCATCTCCACCTCCACACGATTTTAGCACTAAAATCTCTCCATACACTTAGACCAAAAGCCATCCAGATTCATTCCCATGATCCCAAAACACCTCCTCATCCAAATCTTTCCACCCCACACGATTTTCCATATCTTGTCCACCTCATTCGAAATCCCTATGTGGTCAACCCTCTACATCATCTACTTCATCTCATCCATTCATTCACTCCAACTTTAAATCCCATCCATTCATTGCATTGCATTGCATTAAAACCCTAAGCACATGCAAAATTCGTCCATGCCCTATCTTCTCTCCTAAATTCCAATTTTCTTTATCCCTTGCTTAGCCACTAAGCCAACCTCAATCCCAAGCGACCCAAATTCGTGTATGCCCTATAACCCTAACCTTTTAACTTCAAATCTCATCCATCCACCTTGAAGTGAGATCCAATCTTAACCCTCCATTAATAACTTGAACCCAGATTTAATCCCAACCATCTATTCATTCCTAGGAGCCTATAAATAGATCACTTGGCACAACATGAAATTTAAATTTGTTCAGGAGCTCAAGAGGACCAAAGGGTGGGGAGAAAAGGTAAGAAGACAAAAGCATTTATTTTTGAGTTTACAAGTAAGAGTTGTAAATTTTCATTTTATTTTGTCTTTCTTGTACTTAATTTATGTTGCCTGTATTGAATTCTTCCATGAAATAAATACAAAGCATTCCTTTAGAACCCTGAAACATCCAACTTTCATATCTCCTTGATGATTATTTAGATTTGATTTTAAAATTTGTATTCTTCATTTAGTTAATTGGACATGAAATAGTTATGACTTAGGTTGTAAATGTTGAATCTAAGTTACTAAGGCCTGATTATTAAACTAAAGTTTATAAATTCTTAACTTTGATGATGGACATGAATTGATATTTTGACTTTTACATGAATTTTAGATTTAAGTTTTGTATTTGTTTACATATTTTGGGCGGTGAACAGTCAATTCCAACAACCACCCTTTACATTCTGCACTTTTAAATTCTATAATTTACTTTACTTGCAATTTTATTTTCAGTCTTTTATTATGGTAGTTTCTTTGTTTGTTTGTTGTATTTTAAATGTTCAATTTATTATTGTATGTTCATGTAATTCTTTGTATTAAAAAATTATCTCTCTCAAGATTCACCTAACTAAGGTTGGAGATATGATATTTTGATCTTAAAACATGTGATTTTAAATTAAGATGAGACTGCATATTCATGCTTCACCAATTTAATAAAAAGAAGATGGATTTGATTCTTGACTTGTTAAATTCATAAGTTAGATAATAGTGGTGTTAACTTTGGTTTTCTAAGACCTAAATTAAAATTGTAACTCCATGTATTAGATTTCTTATTATCACATCTTTTTAAAGGTACCAATTTAATTTTAAGCATATATCTTGTGGATTTCCTTTGGGTTCGACCTCACAATTATACTGTTATATTATTAAATGGTTCGTGTGCCTTGCGAGATTTATAAATTTAAAATTTGCACATCAACAGAGCCTTTTAATGGGCTTCATCAATGAACTTATGCATATCCTTTTTTTTTTTTTAAGACAAGGTATCCGAACGCCCCTCCTGAATTTTCAAGGTGTCCCACCTGACTAATCCTTGGGGAAAGTGTAAACCTCCCAATCCGCAAATGTTGAATACAAACTAAGGGGAGTGGCCTTTTTTGTGTTGAGAGGGACTTGATCCCAAGACCTCCCATAAGCAAGGGTGACTTGTGTTCCAATCTGTGACCCTTTGACCCATTCCATGTTTCAATTGACTTGATTCATCTCCCAACCCATGACCCAACTAATTCAACCCTTGTCTCATGTTCAACTTAACTCAACCGAAGAACCAATTCACGACTTAAGACCTAGTTGATGGCCAACCTTACAAATCATAATTGAATCCAATATGTATCCCATGCCTACTCATTGCTCGATCAATGAATGAAGCTAGTTTGAGCTAATTTATGAATTTCTTGATAATATTGAGGTAGCTTATGTCAAGATTTAAAGCAATTGTGCTATTTATTATATTATTATTATCATTTAAGTAAAGTATAATTTGAATCAAATATATAATGTATATAATTGTTATTATATTATTTGATTATTATAATAGTTATTTTAATTATAATCATCACCATCATCATTTAAAATTAGGTATTAATGAGTAATAACATGCATCTTACTCATCTAACAATTGAAAGAAATTATTTATAAATTATTATAGAAATATTTTATTGTATAATACATTGACCTTAATTAGAACTAATTGTGTGATTATAAGCCGTTAATAGGTGATTTGTGCTCCGTTAATCAAGAGGATTATGGAGTAGGCTTTCTGAAAAGTCCAAGTTTGACTCAATTCGAGTTCGGGAATGCATTGATCCGAATCATTAGTGTATAATGGAACAATTGTAAATATCTGAACTTTCTCCAACTTTGACCCTAAAACTATTTTGCTTTGTAAAACTACTCATTTGAACTAGTTGAGACTCCAAATTCACACACCTTTCATATTTTTGAATTGTGAATCTAACGAGATGCCTCGCTCGTTCTACTTCTACAGATTTTGACCCCACAAATTACCCACTTGGAAAAGCTCCAATTTAAAAGTGAAGACGAAGTGATAAAAATATATAGAGAATCCAGTATTCAACATGTGGTATAATCAACCTTTTCATGTCGTCATATTTCCAAAACACTAAGTATAAGACACTCAATTTATAGCGTTAAACGTGGTTTTCCAATTATATAATATTTTTATTTTTATTTTTATTTAAAATAAGAATTTATATAATTTAATAGATCATTTTGCTTAGTTCAATAATATCTATAATAAATTATTTAATCATCATTTTAATAAAAAAATTGATCTCATCCTTTAACATAAGGTATTAAAGAATTAAATTTAAATGATTAGACATACGCTATTAATGCAAAGTAAAAAATAATTTTAAATTCAAGGTTCAAGCTATGAACTTTAACATAGGGTAATAAAGAATTAAATTTAAATTATTAGACATACGATGTTAATGCAAAGTAATAAATAATTATAAATTCAGGGTTTTTTTTTAATTTACGTGTGGGAAATCGCGGGATACCTAGCGTAAAACTCCCACGGGTGAGCCCACTACCCCTAGGGCACAACAAGGTTAACCCATGGGGGCTCGAACCCGCAACCTCTTGCTTCCTGAGGCGGGTGTGACACCCCTCCCTCTAACCACCATCATCAGAGTAAGATAACAAGAATATTTAGTGAAGAGGGAGGCAAGTGTCACGACGTAAGCCAAGTCCGAGTCCGAAGGACCCGACACGTGACTGGCCCAACTAGAGTGTGCATGATAATATTTGCACACACTCTGATAATTCTGCGGAAATTTAAACGTTTGTTAATATTGCATGAATAGGCAAACACAACTCATAGCAAGATAAGGAAATTCCCAATTATCAAGTCAAATATAAATAAACTTCAATTACTTGAATCCAAAACATAAATATTACATTCCCCATAATTAAATTAAACATCCTTAAAACAAATTACATTATTCTCATCTTTCTCAAAATATAAGAATAACACTAAGTCCTCTGGACTTTCTTTTTCGCTCTCCATTTTGTCCATGCTCAGCCATCACTTGGTCCGACGCCATCTACATCTTCCAAAACCTGCATACAAATCTGGAGGGGGAATTTATGGGCTTAGTCAACGTGTCCAGTAGGAAGTCCGATCATATAGTATGCCTACGGTGTGTCATTTCTAGACACTACATGTACTTTTATCAAATCCCGATCATATCATACTTCATATTGTACAAAACCGTACTTAGGTCATAAATCCATATTTGTTCATAAACAATCTTATTCAAGATATACTTAGTACCTTTCTCAAACTATTTACTTATATTACAAATCTCAGATTTGACTCATTTTAGAGATATCATAATTGAAAACATATGTACATACTTCTTTACAATGTACTCATACCTAATTCATATCGTACTTTCATTCTCAAAAGTATAGTCAAAACAGTACTTATAAGGAAATTATGTTCACTTATCCTTTCAAAATACTACGTGTCAACCATGTATCATAATACTTTTCTCAAGATGTATTTCTAAATCAAGATATAAAACTCAAGGCAAAGCCTTGATCGTTTTATCATGAAAATGCCTCATCATAAACTCATTCTTAAAACCTTTCACAAATCCATACTCTTTTCATTACTCAAATACCATATTTATTTCTTATGAATGATTATTAATATGTAACATGTCTTGCCATGGGTACCATGATATATACATACCCTTTTCATGCCCCATGCAAGGTACCTCAATATCTCATTTGAAACTACGGGTTATTTCCATCCTGTATACACATTTCACATTTAAAATTTTCCTAGGGGAGTCTTAATACACATTATTACAACACCACCAGTCCCACCTGTGTAACATCATTTATTTCCATCAATCACGTGCGCGTACGACATCAAAGTCTACCTAGGTCAATTCAGCACTTTGATTCGTCAAGTCATAATACGACCCCAAAGTTTGTCCAGACATTCGGCACTTTGGTTCGTTACTTAACCCCATAACAATAGTTCATGACCCTAAGGTCCATTTGTTCTCATTTCATGCCTTTCCCATCCTATGCTTCATACGTGAGGAATATGAATGCATTTGATGTCCATGATTCATGCTATGTGTTATCAACTATTCTATTCATCTTACAAATACTCTTTTCATCATAAATGCCTTATATATTCCAAACACATCGACTTTATTCATGATTATCATATAGATGTTTTATACATAATTTTCAAATCTCAAAGTAGTATAAAACTCCTTATAGTTGGAATCTATTATATTCTCATACTATCTCATATTCAAAATATCTCAAAACATCTTATTTTCATGCGATATAAAATCATTCGAAATGGTACTTTCATAATCATATTCTTTGACACTTATAAGGTCATAATGCATAAATCAAACTACATGATTTTCAAAGGAAATCAATTCATCATTTCTTCTGTCATTTATTAACAAAATAAACATAAGTCCACACCCAATTGCATTTCAACGAAGTAGGAAAACCTACCTGATCCTAGCCAATCAGTGAATGAAGGTAATCCACAAACTACCTTGTTCGCTCCCGGGTTGACACTTTGACCCTTCGTTCATTGTTCATGCATAGCAAACATAACATACACATTATTAAGATTTCTTTCTACTAATTAATCTCAATTCTCTAATTCTTACATATTTCATTTCTCCACATTTAAGGTCTCACTAATTCTTATAGGTCCCTTGGGTGAAGGCTAACATAGCCAGGGTGATCCCACAAAACATTTGGGTCCCTTTTAAACTAACTCCACAAAACTGGCCATGTCTCTGGACGACATATCGACAAAGGTCGATGTATCCTGAAACACCAAACCGACACATCGACTCCAGTCGATGTGTCCAGTTCCTGGACTTCTGCTCAGGCACCTATTTTCTTTCCTCTTTTTCTAGGGTTTGTACATAGTGTTTGTCTTAATACTTTTATAGGGTTTTCAATTAAGATTTCCTCTTTCATTTCTTAGATTTGTTCATCAAAGAGACACACCGAAACCACTGATGTGTCCCCTAGAAGAGGTAGGTGTTGTAGGTGGGTGATAGGATAGCTACAGCTGTTAGATCTCAGACTTGAGCCACGGGACATTTCCCGATACATGTTTATGGGTCGATACATCGTATTTTTTTGGAGACTTGTATGCATCGACAGAATGCTATATGTGTCACGTAAAATTTCAAGCTTCGGGTTTGTTTTCATATACATGTACCAATGTCAATACATACAGCATGTCGACATATCGACCAGGTCGATATGTCCTCCAGGAAATCTTCAGTTTCTTCTGCCTCTTTCTTCTCATTTCTTTTCTTACTTGGTTCAACACCAATTCTTTTCTCCAATCCATTCCTTTAATCTTAATGCCTCCGAATCTACTCTTTAAGAGGGGATTTACGTTAATTTACTGAGTTAAGATTTTGGGATGTTACTACGGGAGGCAACCAGTTGAGCTACACCCTCTGTATTTGATATATTTTATAATGCAAATTCTATTGTTGTTTAAATCAACTAGTCGAAGTGTTTGTTCTTATTGAGCCACTAATATGAAATCATAATATTGAAGGTAGATGTAAAAGCCTAGGTATCTTAAAAAATAAAAATCAATTTCATGATCTTAAAATTGGGAATAGTTCACAGCCAATTTTTATAAACTTTTAAGGATAGATGAAATTCTTGAATTCAATTATGTAAAATGATTACATGCATATCTGTGTTTGACATGTTATTTAACATATTTAGACATGGCACTCATCAAATATGGGTGATTATGAAATTACTAAAAAGCGAGCCTTTTTTAATATGTTACTTAAAAAAAATAACTTTCATTAATTTATTCAAATTATGTTTTTAGAGATTGTAAAATTTAAAGATTAAAAATAATTTCAATTAATTCAATTTTTAAAAACTAAAAGTTTTGTTTAATTGATTTAATTAATATAATTTTTGAGTATTCCCCCTTGGTGCTAGAACACGATTGACCCCAGAGGGAGAGGGGGTGAATAGGTCAATCTAAAATCGTTGGTCCTTTTAAAAATTGATTGATTAATTAAGTGCAGCGGATATAACAATTAAGTGTGTGTGTGTGTGTGTGTGTGTTAGCAAATGTGATTAAGCAATCAACACAAGGAATTAGCATTAACACCACAAGCACAAGGACACAAGATATATAGTGGTTCGGTTAGCCAACCTACATCCACTATTAGGACTAGCTCAACCTTGAGCTATCCCCAAATTCACTAAGTGGGGACTTACACCCTCACAATTACAGTAGGAATTCCACCGAACTCAATCGACTGGGAATTTCACCCACCACATGTAAAATTGGAATTCCACCTATTTCATCTGGCTGGGAATTCCACCCACCACATGTGCCAGAGACTATGCTCTAGATTTTTAATAGTGATTTCGGAAACAAGCCTTTTTAATCCACTTTCACAGGATAAAAGTTTTAAATAAAATTAAAATCAAGAAGTACTTGCCTTTGTAGCTCTATCTTGTTGATGTGTGCTTCTCCAAGATCCACCCAATGTGTGCCCGAGTTAATCCCGACGTTCCGCCTTGTATCCGTCATTGAGCAATCACAATCTTAGGGTGACTAGGAAATTGGTTCTAGCAATAAATATCCTAGTTGTATAGCATTTCCTCTCTCTCTCTTTTCACAACCTCAATGACTAGGATTGGTTGTATTAGATTTTCCAAGTGTAAACACAAAAGAGAGAGTGATCATTTTGTTGGCCCTTGTTTAACCTCACTGATAATGATGAGGGTCTAACGGATTTGCCAAAAGGATATCAACTGGTTGAACAAAGATTGATATTTATAGAAAAGGCAACCAGTTGCAGAATATGTTATATACCGACTGGTCGGACGCACCGAGGGGTCGGTGACTAAGAATATTACCATTCAACCACCCAACCGTTGAGCATTAAATGCACTCTCAACAGTAAAATTATTTCTCAGTCGACAGGTCAGTGTCGCCGATGGGTGGACAGTCAGGCAACATTATGCAGACAGAATTTCATTTCCCGAAACTTGTCCTGCCCAGAACGACATGTCGCCCTTTACCGAGGGGTCGATCTCGATCGGTCTTGAAATACTGAGATGTCTGTTTTCTCGAGAGCCTACATGAGTTCAAAGTCCAGAACTCACAAGTTTTTCTCTAGCAAGTCGTTGACCTGCATATGAGACTCTCGATCGGAGGCTTACTCAGAATGACAATTCTATAATCCAAAACCTCTATCAATCTGGCCGACCAGTCTATGACCATGATAGGTCGATCATGTCTCCACCGAGGGGTTGGTGAGAACGACTGGTCGAGCTAACAGTGAACTTAATTCATATTTCCAAATTTGCTTCCAATTCACTGTCAAGCTTCCTCTCTAGGCTTTTTATGATTTTATCGTTTATTCAACTAAGCCTTGGAATGATCCTCCTAAGGTGTGGGTACCACCTAAAGTCATCTATGGCCAAATACATGTTTTGTGATTGCCATAACGATGAGCTTTAATCCGGTGGAGCATGATCTTCACTCTTAATCACCTTGAGTCTTTAAACTTCTAGCAAGTGTTTCTTCCCAAGTCATGGAATTGACAAACATAGAGACTCGACAAAGCCAGGGCACTAACAATCTCCTCTTTTCTCAATTTCATGACAAAACTTAGAAGCTAACCCAATTACAAACCCACCCTTATTACATCACATTTTACTACAAAATATTACATCAATTACATGTACATATTCAAATGGAAAAACAAGACTATGATCTTCACATATTCTTGTTCAGCTTACTTCATTTCGTGTTTTCGTGTTCAAGCACATAGCAAACAACACTAGAAAATCATTAGAGGGGTTAGTCCAAAACATATATATGCATCCGTGGACTAAAGTAGATTTTTAGTCATGTTCCCCCATACACCATGATTCCCTAGAAACTAATACTACCGATAGCATATCCAAGCTATCAGTGTTAAGAAGATTTTCTCCCCCAATTTTCTTTGAGTTTGAAATCCCAAACTCCATGTAACACCTTGGAATTTTTATATTACTTATATTTATGAAATTTGCCATTTATTGGATAAGGTTACAATTGGAACAATTGAGTAAAATATATTCAATTGGGTCAAATTTGCTAATTGGGTCAAAATGTCCAATTGGGACCCGTTGGGGCTTGTTTGACTTGGTTGACCACCAAGTGAGTTGAGCTAAATTAAATGAGTCGAGACGTACGGTTTGTATTTCAAATTCAAATTCAAATAAACGAGACGTACGGTATATATATCTCAAATTCAAATTCAAACGACGGGACGTACGATTGATATTTCAAATCCAAATTCAAACAAAAGAAAGACGGTTTACTTTTTGAATGTAAAGGGATGGACGGCTCCATGTTTCAAATTTAAATGAAAGAGATGGACTCAATATTTGAAATTCAAGTAAAGGGAATATGTTTAGAATTCAAAATAAAGGGAGTGGACGGTTTCATGTTTGAAATTCAAACAAATAAGATGGAGGAAGCTATGTTTAAATTCAAATTAATGGTACACGATGGAGAGATGGAAGGATATAGGTTTGTTTCAAATTCAAAGGCAATGGATATACGTTGGAAAGATGAGGGAGGTTTAAAGTTTAAATTGAAACAAATGAGTTGTGTTTAATATTTGAATTTCAAACAAATGAAATATGTTTGAAATTCAAATGGGATGGACGTTTTTTTTTTAATATTGGAGATCAAACAAAAGAAATGGAAGAGCTAGAATTGATACACGTAGGAGCTGGTTGTAGAATTTGAAATTCAAAACAAATGGAGATGTTTATGGATTGGCTTATTTCAAAATCAAGACAAGGATGCTCATGGAGGGATAATGAGATTCTTTTCACATTTAAAATATTCAAATTTTGAATGGCTCACACGTTGGAGTCTTGAGATTTCTATCTCATGTGAGATAGGGAAGATAATCCCATGTGGTTATCTCTCTCCCTCACACTCTCTCTTAGCCGATCACTCACAAGACAAGAGAGAAAAAGGATTAGAGGTTACATTGCACTCAAGCCGATTCTCTTAAGAACAGACCCTCTTGACCGAACCATTTTTGGAGGAGTGGTATTGATCAAGATCAGTCTCGGCCAAAGAAGCAAGAGAAAGGAGGTAAAAAAAAAAGGGCTAAGGAAGAAAGGAAGCAAGAAAGAACAAAGAAAGACCGGAAGAGTCGCGGAATTGGTGAGTGTTATTTATTTAAATTTTGTTTAAAAGAACTATATGGTTCGGCCAAGGGTATGGCCGAACCCCATGGATAAAAATTAAGGACTAAATGAGTATGTCTAGGAGGAGTAGATGAACCATAGGGTTCAGCCATATGTATGGCCGAACCCCATGGAAAGACTTTGTCATTTTGAGGACTGAAGATTATGGGACATTATGATAATCTTAAAAGGATTTTTAAATGGATAAAAACTTAGATGTTGATTAAATCAGTCCAATGGAAGAACAAGGGTGATGTTTAAATTAATTTCTAAGATGTTATTATGGACCAAAAGAATAGAAAAGAAGAGGTAAGGTTCGGCCATGGAGTATGGCCAAACCCCACCCAATATATTCATAGAATTAGAATTTCTTAGACTTTGAATCATGTGGATTGTTTTATTAAATTTAAAGGGTTTCAAAACTTAAAGATCATGGAACATGATGAATGGCATGAAAAGGATTTTTAAATGATCATATGGACAAGACATGGGTCGGCCATTTCATGGCCGAACCATGGGGTTATTATGGCTAAGATGTTAAAAGAAGGACCAAGGATGAATAGGTGAGGTTCGGCCATGTTGTATGGCCGAACCCCACTAGGATTATTTTGTGCACTAATTTTATTATAAGGTTTTCAAAACATGGAATTGGTGGATGCATGTTTAAGAGTTTAAAGGACCTTTTAAGGGAAGAATATTAGTCATTCTACATGGTATAAAAGTAATATGGGGTGGGGGAAACATGATAGGTTGCCATGGACATGGAAGGGATTAAATGGGTAATATTTTTTTATGGACTTGGGTTATTACAAATAATAGAGGACTGCTGTTTAAATGATGAGATTAATGGACTTGAAAATAAATGGGACCAAAATTAAAAAGGGTGAGGTTCGGCCATGGAGTATGGCCGAACCCCACAAGTTGGTGTTTGTGGTCTTAGGCTTAAAATGGAAATCAAATGGGATTTAAGTTTAATTTATTATTATGTAACAAGGTGACGGAATCTCTTAAACGGTGCGTATTCGTGAGCGGGTGACGGTTTAAGAAGAGCGGACTTTCAAAGTGATTTTTAGGTAGGTTTTCCTACCTCTTTGTAACCATTCTCATATGTGATGTTTATCATGATTTTTATGAGTAGTTTATGTTAATGTATTATGTTCAAAATGGGATTATGAAATGCTAGAATATATTTCCAAATGGCATGTATTATGTATTCATTGACATCTCATGCATGGCATGGGGTGGTGGTTATGTAGCCGGAGGGTCCACACTCCGTCGGGGCATCCGAAAAACCTGTGTGGTGGTATCTTGATAATAAGAATTCCCATCAAGGGAAACCGGAGTGTCCACACTCCGTCAGGGCATCCGAAAAACCAATGTGGAGTGAGGCTGTGTATATTTGTGATGGGTGGGACTCATTACATTTGCATCACATAATAACAATGTTTTTGTAAGATTTTGATGATATGTACCTTTATATTATTCGCATGTTTTATACTCTAACCTTATGGTAGCCTTAATCGGAAGACCTACTGGGCGCGTTGATCTAACGCCCTATTTCTATCCTTAGAGGATGATGCAGAAAAAGGAAAGGGAAAGGCAAAGGCTGGGGATTTCGAGGAAAGCTAAGCATAGGAGCTTGTACTTTTGATTGAATTTATTTATGGATCTTTTTATTTAAGTTTACATGGACATGTAATAACTTAGTTAATAATTGCTATGGTTTGGTATGGTTTGGAATGATTGATTAAGTTAAGATAACTTTGGAAAAATGACAATGTACTTTGCTATCTAATAAAATGGAATAGTCTTAGGTTCCATTATAATTCCGCAGTTAGATTTAATAATATTCCGCAAGTTTTACTTAGTACCGTATGTGAAATGTTTCACATGGACTTAGTCCATGCACATATGGGTTTGGCCAGTTAAGGGTCGGATTTTAGAAGTCCGGATTTAGCTCGCGTCGTGACATTCCGCCCTAATCACTTGTTTATATATTAAAATATATATATATATACTCTGATTTTAGAGTGAAAAGGGCGGAGTGTTACACTCCAAGCATAGACATTATCCCATGTCCATTGCTAAGCATAGACATTCTCCCATGTCCATTGTTTCTCCCTATTCCCCCTTATTCTACAAGGGGTCCAAGCACTTAGGCTTCTTCCAATCTTACCAATTACTCCCCCATAATGGGCTTTGATGTCTAATAGCTTCTACTAATTTCTCTCCCATTTTGTCATACAATTGACAAAGATTAGTAGGTAAACATCGAGTTCCCCTTCATTTTGAAGGAATTGGATTTTAAGCACTCCCCCATGCTTATTGCATTTAGTGCATCCATGAGTTCATATCCAAATTCATTAAATCTCCCCATGGACTAATGTATGCTTCTTATGCATCCACATTTATCTGCCCTGCATAAGCTAAATCCAACTTAGCTGATTTCTTCCATGGGTCAAGCTAATTTTCCTAGCTTCTCGAGTCTGCTCCCCCAATCTCCAAGCTATCTTTCTAGCTTCTTCGACTCATCTCCCCCATGGAGTAAGATATATTTTCTAGTTTCTCCAGATTATCTGCCCTATTAACTTAGTTGCCTCTAAGTTTATTTTTCTCCAAGCTTGCATCATCCTTCTTCCATCTGTCATGGCCAGTGACAGGTGCTACACAACACAAATTTTGTGCTCCCCCAATCTCCATTGATGTTCAATCATTATGTGCCAAATCCTATCTCCCTTAAGGTGTGCCAAAGTACATATACACACAAGCTAGATGGAAGCATAGATCTCTCCCTTAAATGTTAGTCACATATATAGTAATATAAAACATATTACTCCTCCTAAATATGTGAACTAAAACCCCTTTATTCATATGATTAATCTTCCCCTTAATCGTAGACTCTCCTCCCTTAAAGATCTTCTTTCTCTAAGATCTTTAAACTTTTCCACCAAAGTTGAGCTTCTTCTTCGAAGCTTACATCAAGCTTCTACATTCTCCCCCTTAACATAAGCTTTATTTCAAGCTTCTAACTCTCTCCCCCTTTTTGTCATAAATTGGCAAAAGGTGTTAAGCACCAAAATCAGTGTGCTTCAACAAGTCCCAATTGTTGGACTTAAGAGAAGGAAGAATGAAGAGCAGGAGCCACATGCATTTTCAAAGATATTCATACTTTTGAAAACATAAGTTATGCATGCTAGAGGAGGGAATCACTCATATAGTAAATATACCATGATTAGAACATATGAGTGAAGAACATCATGAACAACATCAGGTATGACAGCAAGTATGCACACAGTTCATGAAATCATGAAGAATCCAGCCAGCCCAATGAATACAAAACCAAAACTGTATGGTTTACAAGAAATTCTAGCTGTCTTCAAAACACAGGTATGATACATAGATTTATATTAATCCAAGTACAATGCATCAACCTACCAAGGTAACTAATTCATTCAACATATCATACTACAATGAAGAGTATAAGAATGAACAATTACCTTAGCCCAAATTTTTCAGATTCAAAGAACAAGATCTGAAAAATAGTTTGAGTTTTATCCCAAAACTCAAACCGTTAGAAATTCCTTAACATTGAAAGATGGAAGCATTTCTTCCAATCAATTTCCAAGACCTGCTCTCCTATGCTCAACAATTGAGAGAACACTGCACCAAGTCCTCGGATTTGGACTTCCCAATCAAAATGGCTTTCACAATGCCAATCAATCCAGATTTTGGCATTTCTTGCTCTTTGAAAGCCAATCCTCTATGGCGCAGTCCCAAGGTTGCATTCAAACCTTTATGTGACAAATCTCAAGGCACATAAGAAGGATTAAACCATGAATGCAAGCCGAGACAGATTTGGAGATGATTCATTATCTTTTCTCCAAATCACAATTCCAATGTCTAATAGATTTGTTAATAAAGAACATCACTAGAACAATGGAAAGTCAACAAATCATCCCTATAAGATTTGATGCTTAAGGGATGATAGGGTGTGTGCTTATGATGTATGCAAGTTCACAATACATCATGCTTTGCCTATACACCTTTGAATGCCAGTGTATATATATACATTCACACAAGTTTTGTGCCATTTGAAGTTTCAATAGAACCCTCTAAAAGTAGGCACAAAATCATGGATCATGGATTACTACACCATTATAAGTTCATTTTGAAAATATGGATCCAATCCAATCTAAGAACCTTGGGCACATTTAATTTACCAATTCAAATACATTGCCCAAGTGTGTGATGTCATGAGATGCAGCATTCTCAGGTTTTAGCTAAGACATGGTTTCTTGTGAACAAAAATCATTCCTCAAAATGTATTCAAATAAAGCGAATAGGAATGAAAACCAAGAGCATACAACATGCAACCATTTCTCTAAAGTATTCTAATAAAGAGTACATAGAAATGAGAGTTCAAGCACACATGACATACATTCATTTCCCAGATGATATACAAATCAGGTATATGGAAATGAGGTATGAAACCACCCACACGGCTTTCATACTTTTTATCATGTTAACACTTAAAACATGATAAACAACCCTACCATTCTTTCAAGAACACTCCAATGAGTTACACCCCTTGAAAAGACTGGTACATGAATGGATTACCTAAGAGCATTTGCTAAAAGTTTGATCAACAATACCATTCACAAGCATGGAACAAGTTTCATTCCACATAAAATACAGATTAGGCAACTTGGAATGAAATGACATTGTGTATGTGCACAAGATCATTTGTAATCACACACACACTCTATACAAGACGTAATGCACAAAATTCATTCATTTCCAAATGATGCACAAGTCACACAACATATGAAATGAGATGAAGCAAGTATAATCCAATACTAGGGTGCAAACCTACTTGTACAAACAAGTATCTTATATAAGGTTCCAAAGGATACTTGGAGGTCACCATCCTCATCAAGATCCTTTCCAACATCCTCTTCTTCTCTAGAGGATACAACTTGGACAATTTTAATGGAGGTACTTAGACAGTTTTTCACCTCACTCTCGATTCTCCAATTGTCAAAAGAGGTGAAGCCATCCATTGAACTAGAAGAGGTAATCCCTACATGTGTTTTCCCATACCTCTTTTGTTGTTTCACATCTCATAATTCTCCCAATTTCATTCGGAGAAACAACACTGATGATGGCTTCTTAATACTTTAACATTTCCTAAAAACATAACCATATCATCACAAGTCCAAGTTATTCGGTCTTTGGGCAGAGTGGTCATGGAATTTGAGGATTTCTCAAATATCTCTTCTATAGGTTTAGACCATTTTTTATTCACCTATTTCCAACCATATCCATCAATGGAAATAAAGACAATGTACATCTTTAATTTCCATGAGTCATGGCACATTCCATTTAAACAAATGGAGGATTGGAAATAACATGGCTTTCTCCCATAGTCATTGTTCAAGGCTCTAATACCAATATAACGGCCCGCCGGGTCGAGTCATTACAACCAATTGAGAGTTCTCCCTTGGTGCTAAGACACAATTGACCCTAGAGGAGGGGAGGGGAGGGGAGGGGAGGGGAGGGGGGAGGGAGGGAGGAATAAATCAATCTAAAAATCATTGGTTCTTTTAAAAATTACTTGATTGATTAATTAAGTGTAGCGGATATAACAATCAAGTGTCTGTGTGTGTTAGCAAATGTGATTAAGCAATCAACATAAGGAATTAACTCTAACACCACAAACACAAGGACACAAGATATATAGTTGGTCGGTTAGCTAACCTACATCCACTGTTAAGACTAGCTCAACCTAGAACTATCCCCAAATTCACTAAGTTTGGACTTACACCCTCACAATTAGAGTAGAAATTTCACCTAACTCAATCGATTGGCAATTTCACCCACCACATGTAAAATAGGAATTCCACCTATTTGATTTGGCTAGGAATTCCACCCACCACGTGTGCTAGAGACTACACTCTACATTTTTTATAGTGGTTTTGGAGCCAAGCCTCCTTAATCCACTTTCACAGTATAAAGGTTTTAAATAAAATTAAAACCAAGAAGCACTTGCCTTTATAGCTCTATCTCATTAATGTGTACTTCTCCAAGATCCACCCAATGTGTTCCCGAGTTAATCCTGATGGTCCACTTTGTCGCCGTCGTTGAACAATCACAATCTTAGGGTGACTAAGAAATTGGTTCTACCAATATCTATCCTAGTTGCGCATTAAATGCACTCCCAACGGTAAAATAATTTCTTGGTCGACAGGTCAATGTCGTCGATGAGTCGACAGTAATGGCACCGAGAGGTCGGTCCATACGAGGGTCTTGATCTGGGGCAACATCATGCATACAAAGTTTCATGTCCCGAAACTTATCCTACCCAGAACGACCTGTCGCCCTTTACCGAAGGGTCGGTCCTGGTGCTCTCGATCGGTCTTGAAATACCAAGTTGTATGTTTTCTAGAGAGCTCACTTGAGTTCAAAGTCCAGAGCTCACAAGTTTTTCATCGACGAGTCGTTGACCACGACGGGGGGTCGGTGCATACGAGACTCTCGATCAGAGGCTTACCCAAAATGACAGTTCTATGATCTAGAACCTCTGTCAATCTGGCCGACCAGTCTATGACCACGATAGGTCGATCTTGTCTCCACCGAGGGGTCGATGGGAATGAATGGTCGAGCTAACAGTGAACTTAATTCATATTTCCAAATTTGCTTCCAATTCACTATCAAACTTCCTCTCTAGGCTTTTTATGATTTTATCATTTGTTCAACTATGCCTTGGAATGGTCCTCCTAAGGTGTGGGTACCACCTAAAGTCATCTATGGCCAAATACATGTTTTGTGATTGCCATAACAATGAGCTTTAATCCGGTGGAGCATGATCTTCACTCTTGATCACCTTGAGTCTTTACGCTTCTAAGAAGTGTTTCTTTCCGTGTCATGGAATTGACAAACATAGGGACTCAACAAAGTCGGAGCACTAACAATTTTTATAAAATACATATTTAATAAAACTTTTTAAACTTATATACTACAACCCAAATTATAAGTCCCATGAGAGATAATAAGCCTACACCGATATGAATGTGATCATTCTTTTATAATCAACCAAATTTCAAAAATATTATTATTTAAAAGTTCAATTTGAAAGTTCATATCAAACTTTATGCAATATTTTAGATTGATCATTTCGACTCTTCCGGAGGGGGCCTTAATCATTGACATCCTCCAAGTCCAAGGTAGTAGCAAAGGGCCAAGAGAGGCATGACTCAGTCGAAGAGAAGGAAAATGGCTCCATAGTTGGTGAGTTCGATGGATGACGAAATTAGCTTTGATGACTCGAAAAAGGAAGCCATAGAAAAAGAATGGCGTGTTTGGCTGGAATCTTTTGAGAATAGTCCAACTTGTTATGGACATGCCCTATTACAAGAAACTACAAAATCTTTTATACCAAAGCGACAAAGGGGAATATTGGGAAATTGTGCTTGAAGCCCATGAGAAGGTCCCTCTTGCAAGAAAGGCAAGGATACTCGGTTTTTATCCAAGAAATCAAATTGTTCTCCACTTGTTGAAGCTCGATCTGTCACGACCTGACCCAACTCAACAAGATATTGTCCTCTTTGAGTCACACGCCCTCAAGGTTTTGCTTTGGGCCCAGCCCACAAGGCCAGGTCCAAAAGGCCTCTATTAAGGTGTGCTGTTCTTCTCTCTTTTAACCCCCACATCCCTCAATTGCCCTGGCGATGTGGGACTTTTTCCCACATGCCCAGGAACAGTTGGGTGGGTGTGGGTGTTACAATCCACCCCCTTGATACCAGATCCGTCCTCGGTTCTTTCACGTCACACTGGTAGGGGGTCTACACCGACAACACAACACAGAAGAGTATAGAGCTCACACAGGCCGATAATGGAACCATGCTCTGATACCAATTGTCACGACCCGACCCAACTCAACAAGATATTGTCCTCTTTGAGCCACACGCCCTCAAGGTTTTGCTTTGGGCCCAGCCCACAAGGCCAGGCCCAAATGGCCTCTTATTGAGGTGTGCTGCTTTCCTCTCTTTTAACACCCACATCCCTCAACTGCCTGGGCGATGTGGGACTTTTTCCCACATGCCCAGAATAACTAGGTGGGTGTGGTGTTACACGATCCACTACAAACGAAATAATAGAAAAAGTGCTGAGACATATTGATGGAGATGATGTGAAGATAAAGGACGAGAAAGGAAAAACAATCCTCTATGCAACAGTTGTAGCCAAAGGTACCCTAAATATTAATATATTCAATTTGATTATGTGCAATAAACCCATACAAATCAATAAAAAATAAAAAATCACATACACAAAAATAAGCAAGTACATAGGATATACGTGGTTTGATAAAACCACCTACATCCACAGAACGTGATGATTCCACTAAGAAGAAATTTCCAGATAAATTACAAAGATTACAAACCAACCATCGCCATCCCTTCCTCTCAATCTCTTTTTCTCTTCATTCACAGCTACCAAAACCCTAGAGGAAAGAACCTTATATACATGTGCATGAAACACCATTGGGCCTGGCCTGCCTAGTGGACCTTTCATAAACATAGGCCAAGCCTAACAATAAAGGCCTTTTGAGTAAAACTCAACAAATCTCCACCTTGGCGAAAAATCTGACCCCTTGAATAATGTTGCCCTGTGTTTATAAGACCTTTGAAAGTTTTCGGTATGCTAGAACAAGATTGACCCTAGAGAGGGGGTGAATAGGGCAATTTCCAAATTCGTTGGACCTTTAAACAATTTGCAGCGGATAAATCAAATTAATCATGATGTGTTGTGTGTGCACAAATAACACAAAGCAAAATGCTCTAACACCACAACACCATATTTATATTGGTTCGGAGTAAACCCTCCTACATCCACTGTTGGACTCACCCAACCTTGGGTTATCCCAATTCACTATGTGGGGAATTATGCCCTCACAAATAGAGTAGAAATTCCACCTAACTCGATTGAATGGGAATTTCACCCAATCCCTAAGATTTTGAAAGGTTCGAGCTATCCTGGTTTACGTCCTTATCCTTTTATTTTTTATAGTGGTCCAAGAGTAAACCCTCTTGAATCCACTATACAAGATGATTTAAATAAAAATCAAACTAGAAGCTCTTGCCTTTGAAGCTTTGCAATCTAAAGATGTGCTTTTGAATCTCCTTCCCAATGTGATCTCGTATGTTGACGAAGATGCGTCGTATGTAGAGCAATCACAATCTTTGGGATGCCTCTAGGAAATTGGGTGACCAATATCTATCCTAGACTGATTTGTCTTCCTCTCTCTTAATCTCAATCTATGGAAGATTGGATTATCAAATGATTCACCTATGTGAAGTGCATGGAGAGGAGTTGGGATGTCTGGGAATGCCTAAGGTTTTTCCTATTTAAAGCTCTCTCCAGGTGTCCAATCAAACTCGTCAAGGTTTGTAGAATATATAGGCAAACACAAAAATCCCAAATCTGGATTGTCGATGGGTCAACCTAGTTGACAAGTCGATACTAGCATAGTGACATTGCAATTTGCTATTAAGCTTCCAAAGAATATAAATCAGTCACTTACCGGTGGTCGATCACATCAATGGGTCAACATGACTTATAGTCGATGTGTCGGTCGTATCGGCCTGAGGCAAAACCATGCAAATAGAGTTTCAAGTCCAGAAACTTATCAAACCCAGGTCGACATGTCAATCCATTGAAGGGTGTATTACATCGATGTGTCTATTCTGAGAGTATTCCTGAGTTTTAAGTTCTAGAACTCACACAACCTAGGTCAACTTGTCGTGCGCACTGATGGTTCGTTCTGTCCTCATCGATATGTCGATGTGCACAAGACACTCGATCTGAGAGCAACCTAGTTTTACAGCCTATTCCAAACTAGAAGCTCGATTTTTCCAGCCGATGTATCAATGACATCGATGGGTCGATCTTGTTATCATCGATGAGTCGATGAACTTGATACACTCGATCTGAGTGCAACTCCGAATGACAGTGTGTTCATTCCATAACCTTTGTCAATCTAGTCGATGTGTCGAATACCACGACTCGAATCTGTCCTGTCTCACCGATCGGTTGGTAAACTCAACGTATCAACTTGACAGTTTACCAGATTTTCAATGTTTGTCCCATCTAGATCTGTGACAGTCTCGGGTGCACTGAGGCATGTAAATGTTATTACCAACATATTCTACTAAGCCTAGGCAAGGTCCACTAAAGGTGTGGGTTCCAACTAAGATCATCTATGGCCAGTTTTACCTGTATGATTGCAATACACTTGATGATGCTTGAATCTTACACTTGATCTTCCACCTTAAGGTCTTGATTCAATATTCACACCACTCTCGAGTCTTGTTCATTTCTTAATTCTTCCAAGGCAATGCTTCACCTAAGTCATGGAATTAACAAATAGGTGACTCGACAAGTCGGGGCACTAACATTCTCCACCCGTTGTGCCATACAAACAGTTCCGCATCTTGTGTAAAATGCCCATCTCCACATCCTTGAATGATCCACTCGCCTTTAGTGAGAAGGGTTCCACCTCGAACATTGCCGCCTAGATTCCTATGTTGCATCTGCAACTCCACATCTTGTATAAGATGCCTATTCCACGGCCTGGGATGATCCATCAACCTTCAGTGAGAAAGACTGATCAGTCCTTTCTCAAAGGACTCCACCTCGAGCATTGCCTGCTGAGATGCCTTTCATTACTTTAGCCACTCACGCCTCCTCCAAAGAAAGATAATCAATGAGTTTAAAGCCCAAACTCATTCCTACAACGCAAGTTCGGTTGCACCACCTTGTCTTTCTTCTCAGATAGTCTAGTCCCTTGTCTTGAGAATACCTCCTATCTAGTCCGAGAACAAAGCCAAACACAATAAACTCCATTTATCCCGATTTCTTCCTGTTCTCAAAGTTCCTTCTTCTATCTTTCCAAATTAACACCAATCACAACATAGATCTCCTCGCTGTAGACACACATGCGAATATGGATCTAAATTCTAAGTTTGGATGACTCCAGAAACTGTAAAATAATTTTCACCGTTGATTTTGCCCCAATACACTAGATTGAAGGGATCAAATCTATAATATGCAGTAGTAGGGCTGAAACTCAGGTTGGATGGGTCGGGTTTTGATAAACCCAGCCCTAACCCATGTCAAAACATATTGAACCCGACCCGACCCAACCCGAATTTCTTAACCCGACCCGACCCGAATTACTAACCAGACACGACCCGAATTGTTTCTTAACCCAACCCGACCTGCAGCCTGACTTCTTTTTACTGTACGGATTATTCCTATATAGATGTACCTTCGTTAGATCACTCCGTTTTGATTTTTGATACATGTTCTTCTTATATACCTTTTCTAGGAAAAAAACTATTAAATGTATTCAGATGAAAATTTCTATATTGCATAACAATGTTGATTCACATCTCATTGATTAAAAACTATTTAATAGCAATTGACTCAAACAAAAGTTGTATTAAAATTGCAAGAAGATCATTCTGCAGGTGAAGAACATGAATTGAAGCAAATGGTACAAATCAGTCACTTGAATGATGGAGTTTATTCCACCAAGCTTGAACAGCAAGAGATTAATGCCCCTCTCAAGCACCTGAACTCTCCACCTCAAGAACATCTTCATCTTCTCATCTCCAAAAACACTCTCATACATCTCCTTATCTTTAAACACCCCATAAGCAATGTAGCAAATGGGATGGCCTTTTTCTGTGTTTACATGCATGTAAGCTACAACTCCTTCTAGCTCTTTGAACCCAATATCTTCATCGATGGCTGGTATCGGCACTAAACTTCTTTCGCCATTCCAAGAATTTATAGAGTATGGAGAGGGAAAGAGGAGAGGAGAGAGCGAAAAATAGAGATAAGAGAATAGAAAAGAGAGCAAAAAACAAAGAGGTGAGAGAGGAGAGACGAAGAGAAGAGGGAAAGCACTCTCTTTCAAGGGTAAGGCATCTTAGGCGGTTGCCTTAGGCACCCAAAATCGTGTTGCTCCTTAGGTTTATTTCATCTCACCCTCTTTCCCCAAAAATCTCAACGCAGTCCCTCGCCATTTTCCCCAAATCTTTCGACCATCCTCATCTTTCCTCAATCGTCGCGAACAGGCAGCGATTATCCCGCCATTTTCACTAAATCTCTCGTACGCACCCTCTATCTTGGCCAACCCCTCCTAAATCGACAGCAAATCTCTCATTTTTTCCCTAAAACTTCTCTTATTCTAGTAAACCTACCCCTTTCTATCACTGACCCTCTTCTTGATCTCTTTGGAGAGTTGCAGGCCGCAGAACAAGATCCAGTGGAAAGGCCTCATCTACTACTGCCCTTTGCCCTTTGCGTTGTTGCAGCTACGGAGAGAAGATAGAGAGCAAGTAGAGAAAAGAGGTTGCAGATGTGAGAGGGTTGTAGCCAGAAGCATGGTATTTACAAGCATGGTATTTACAGGCTGGGTCGATGACTGCCCAGATAGAAAGAGAGAAGAAAAAAAAATAACAGTAAAAAAGGTTTGTGCATTGATCCATACGAAGATGCATAGAAGCAGAAAGGGTTGGGTGGGTTGGGTGGTTAGAATTTATTTGAAATGGGTCCTATCGACGGCATCCTTCTCTCACATTGTTGGCGATATTCCTCGTGAGTTTTTTGAGATTTTTTTATAAATTTTTTTCGTGCCATTCTTCTCCTCTTTTTTTTTTTTTTTTAAACGTTTCTTCTTCATTGTTTCTTTTTGGTTGCTGGACTATATTCTTTGTTCAGATATTTATGGTGACTCGAAAATCTCTTCATTTTTTGAATTTTCAAATTTTTTAGACTGCTTCTACTTTTTAGTTTTGTGAGTCATTTTTATTCGTCATCATCTATTTTTTTCTTGAAAGAAATCTTTGATTATTTCATTGTGTCTATTTTGATTACTTCATTTCATAATAATAGGTGAAGGATTTAATTCACTTTGCATTATATCACCCTAATTATGGGTATTTCTCCGAAAGGTCGGAATCTACTGGAATGCTTGAAAGAAGCATCAAGTTCAATCAGCTGGAAGATATTTCTCTTCTACTTGTTTTCTTTATTTTCTCATTTTATGAATCTTTTGTTGTTTTTTTAAGTGATGAGGATACATTAAAAGCTTATTTGGTAAAAATTCTAAAAGAATTCTATAATTCTCTAAATTTTTGAATTAACGCATTTTTGCTAGTCTTAGATTTTGGAGAATTCCTTCTCTAGTAATTATCATTTGATAGTATGTGAATTGTTGGAATTTGATAAGAAAAATAGATTTTAGATAATTATATATTTATATAATTAAAATTTTAACTAAATATTATTTATAATAATATTTTAAATACGAAAAAGGCTATAATTAAAATTTTCACCTTAGGCCCCCATTTGCATTAAGTCAGCCCTGAGGGAGAGAAGGGCCAAAGGGGGAAAGACGGAAGGGGCAGCTGCTGGAGACATACAATAAAGGTTAGGGAAGTTAGGGTTACTTATGACTTTTATACTTAGTTAGGAATTTGGGTTGGGTTTTTTCATGTAGGGTTTTGCTAGGTCAGGTCTCGTCGAGTCGAGTTAAAATTTAAAGTGCTCAGTCCAACTCGAACCTAATTTCAATCGATTTTTTTTTTTCTTTAACCCGATTAGACCCGAATTTATAATTTGTATAACTCAGCCTACACTATTTTTAGGTCGGGTCAGCCGGTTCGGACCAAAACCCAACCGAGTTTCACCCTGCCACTAGTTAGTCTCCATATCTGCCGTTCCTTTTCATATAAACCGTCGTTCTTTTTAATTTACCTTGCTCCGCTGCTCTTGTTTCTTTCTCGGGAGAGCCCTTAAACCTAGCCTGAGCAGATCTCGTCTTCCTTCAACCAGCCGTTTGATGATCGGCCCTCCCTCCTCTTGACGGCAATGAAGGGTTCTGACTACGGAAACCCTCCTAAATCCCTGGTTCTGGCCCGATCTGCAGTTTGGGGTTTCTCTGAATCCCCCACAACCGCAGCATGCTTTGCTGCTTTAGCCCTTCCTCCGCCGCTGCTACCGCTGCTGCACCGAAGATCTCACTGCTCAGATCCGCAACAAAACCCAGCCTATATCCGACTGCTGTTCCGCCGGCTGTGTCTGTGCAGCCGCTCGTTCCACCTGCAGCCGACGCTCGCTCTGGCGCCTACTCGCTGCTGTCTGCCTGGCTGCCCTTCTTTGCCTCTGGGATTTTTTAACCAGCGATTTCTTCCAAGCCCCCTTGGATGATGCTGCTCGACGGCGGAACAGCCCTCAGATCTCAGATCTGTCTGTGTGATTCTTGTCGACGATCTTTCTGATGCTTTCCTGAGAGAAGAAACCCCCTTTTGCGCTGCCGCCTCTGCAATTCCTCTGAAAAACCCTTTCTGCCGCTCGTGCACTCTGATCTGCGCACAGTAAGTGCTCTGGCTCTGTAGCAGCGTTGGGTCTAGGACGTGAGAAATGTGCGCCCTTGCTCTTGCTGCTATGCCGTCCCACTCTCCGTTCGTATCTGCTTGGTTCTGAACCGAGAAACCCCAAATAAACTGGCACGCCTGCACAGCTTCCGCACTCTGCACACCGTCCGCTGCCTCCTTGACTCCGATTCTATTGTTTTCCAGATCTAACTGAAAGAATGGGGTGGGAGGGTGGTGAGATTTAAGGTATTGATCATGGATTGTGGAATACTGCCGTAGATGGTTATGATCATTACTTTAACATGTTTTTTTTATCTTTAACTTTTTCATACCTTAAGAAAAAGGTGAAGATAGAAAAAGCATGATAAAATAATGGACGAGAAGGGTAAACGCTGCTCTCCGCTGCTACAGTATTTTCATTGGAGATTTATGCAAAAGCATGGCCATGCTTGTCCTGAACTAGTTAATGCAGCTCATTGCCATCGCAATACCATTCTTCATTCTCTACTAGGTGAAGATTTCGTTATGATCTCTCTCTCCACTTGCTACTCTCTTCAACTTTCTTTAAATGCAAATTGATGCAGGATAACTCACATGGTCTTAGTTCATGCGATTGGATTAAACATGTTGGGTTAAGAAGAAATTTAATAGAATACAAATAGTTTCAATAAAATTTATAAAACTTATGATTTGTTCATTTATGGCAGTTTAAATAGAGGACAGGTAGAAGAGTATCTCTCGTAATAAAAACTACTAGTCTTCCTCTTACTTTGAAGAAAAAGATGAAAAAACAAGATTCTTTACTTCAACAAATTTTGATGATAATAAAGGAAGTCGCTTTGAATTTTTCCATCCTTTTTGCCACAACCCTTGGGTATTTCATAGAGACTGAGGTAGTTGGTGGGAAGGTTCATGAAACATGATTTGATCAATTTACTTCTTAGTGAGAGACAAGCCTACTCTAGGCGTTCAATTTCATCCATATCCTCTTTAGAACCCCAGTCTCCCTTGCTAATGTTTTGACTTCTTCTAACGCTACACCCAAGCATATAATGATGCTCTTCCCTATATTTATTCTAAGTCTAGACACTAGCTCAAAACACTATAGGATCGCTCTTACCCCAAATAACTCTTCATTAGATCTTCATAGAACAATAAGGTATCGTTTCAAACTGTAGGTGATTGATTTGAAAAACACCCTGGGAAATGTTGAGATATATTTAGTAGTTTCTTTAATATATCAGTTATTATTATTGTATTTTTCAATTTAGTATTTTCCTACATTGGTGGTTACCAATACTGTAATTACCAACTTTAGGGTTTTCCTCTTTTATTTTATCTTCTATATTTGTATTACCTTTCCTCTATAAATATAAATGATAAGGTCTCTCTTTGATTAAGGAAAACACACTAATTTTACGTGTGTTATTCTACATGTTTTCTGTCAAAAGATCCTAAATTTTTAGGTGTCCACTTTCGAGTAGTGAGGGAAGCACAACACCACGTTTCTTACTTTCTTCTCTCCCTTAGATTACCATTTTTCAGCAGATCGTGATAAAAGGAACTCTACCACTATTTATATTTTTCTCTATAGCATGTGGTGCTATAAGCTCGGTGTCTAAGTTAAAACTAAAGGTGGCATTGTCTATGATGGAGTTGGAAGGCATAAGCATGTAAAGAGGCTATTTTACTCTAAAGATTGTTGAATGATTTTTGATAAATCAAAAGGTGGTTGAGGTACATTGTACAAACAAAATGCAATATGTTCTGATAAACACCAACATTTGGATAGTGGACTAAGCATATTGAGATCAATTATTACTTTGTATATGAGTTAATTGAAAATGGTTGGATATCATTAAAAAAAATTAAACTAGCATGCATATGATAGATATACTAACTAAGCATATATAGAGAGAAGTTAATTTGATGCAGGACAATGAATTTCCCTCAGCTTATCTAATAGATGCTGATGTTTGGGAAGCAACTTTGGAGTGTTTTCATGCTAATGGAGAAACAAGTCTATCTTTTCCACTAACATTAATTCTTAGGAGTTGGGCATGGTTGCTTTTGTTAGAAAACCAAGACATTACGACATTTTGGAGGTAGAACCTACCCTCACGTACAACTGTTCACCATGCCACTGCGTGTGGAACTTGCTCCAATATCATGTTGGAGGACCAAGACATGATAACATTCTTAAGGTAGAATACACTCTCAAATGTTAGCCATTAAGAGAATGGTGTATGAGTGTTATATAGAGTTATTAGTTTTTCAAATTAAGTGATTGGACTCTTTTACCACTTCCCAGCTTTGCATTTGTAAGGTGAGTTTAAGCCTTGTATATCTCCTTTTATTTTTCTAGTAAACAAAATAATATACACATTAATTTGTGTGTTTCCTGTACTCTTTTTTTTTCTTCTTTTACTTTTGTAGTTTGGATTGAATGTATTGTCTGAGTACAATCATCCACTATACAAACATTTGTGAGAACTCTAATGGAAGAGTGTAGGGTCCAAAACACTATCAAGTAGAGTTTTTGTCTTTTCAGACATTACAAAAGCAATTCGATTTGGCACACTTTTATTAGAGATCACATAATTCATGCATGAACACATGAAAATAAGATTTTTCTTTTCTTATTTCATTGGAACTACCTATTATATACAATATTAAATTCCATATGTGATGCACTAACACTTTTACAAACTATTTCATTGGAACTACCATTATATACAATATTAAATTCCATATGTGATGCACTAACATTTTTACAAATCAGTACGTGTGAGAGATGATTCCATGACAGTTTTTTCAAGAGGGGGGAAAACACCTTCACAGGTCTTCTGGAAAGAGCACAAAGATATGCTCTAGGGAAAATGACCTCGGACAATAGGATGACATCACAATCTCTCTCAGTGATGGCCGCTCATGCCACCTTTGCATCTACCACCGCCATCCCATCCCACAAGAGCCCAAAATCGTATTCTTTCTCACATACATCTCTTGTGTATTATGTATCATTGTTTAAAAATTCAAAACTAACTCGGGTGAGTCGGTCTCAACAAGATTGAGGCAAGTGAGTTGGTGAGTATTTTTGAATTTTTTATAGACTCAAATAAGTTTCTTGACTCGATGTGTTTTAACTCAAGTTGAAATTTCAAATTTTTGAACATTCGTATCTTTACATTACTTAAATCTATTGTTAGTTGATCTAATTGTTTAATTACACTGAAAAGTTCTACACTTCTAAAAGAGGATTAGGGGTAGTTAAGGTGAAAATTGAAGAGAAAGGAGGAGTTCCTTTTGTACTTAATCCTATGTCAAGCCATGAGAAAACTTGATAATAGGGTTTGAAATATCGGCCCGGTTGATATTGCGGTAGATATACAAATATCGGCCGATATACATATCAGTTGATAAGTTTCTTTCCTTCGATATTTGCATTTAATTGCATTTCTCTCTTTTTTCAATATTCAAAGCCGTTGAAAAACCATATAAAATCGCACAAAACCGTGAAAATGGTAATATTGGTTT
Organism: Chimonanthus salicifolius; assembly: GCA_013350335.1. Lineage (NCBI taxonomy): Eukaryota > Viridiplantae > Streptophyta > Magnoliopsida > Laurales > Calycanthaceae > Chimonanthus > Chimonanthus salicifolius. The sequence continues at coordinate 47,434,165 of CM023537.1, read as the reverse complement.
TTGTTTTTTTTTTAAAAAAAAATTAAATAAAATTTAAATATCATTTTTTATGCATATCGGTCGATATGGTGACTGATATTCTAGACTGAATATCGGTCATATCAGCCGATAATTTTTTTAACTAGTCGATACACATCGTATCGGTTGATATCTTTCAGTCTTAAAAAATCGATATATATCGGACGATACGATATGTATCGGCCAATATTTCGGCCTCTTAAGTAATAAACGATGGTGAACACTTGTCTCACTCTTGAATCAACCTCATAGAAAAACAACTGGTGATTCCTTGGATAATTAGATGACGGCCGTATATATAGAGAAATGGATCCATGTTCTGGATCCTTAGTAGGGAAGTTTACTCTTGGTGAAGATTTTATGTGTTTGCTTATAAATGAGACCGTCTAAGCTAACTGTTGAATAAATGCAGACTATTTATTCATTACACAGTTATGACTTCCTTTCATATTGATAATAAAAGGTATAGAAAAATTTCATACAAAATATTAGCTGAAACAGAAAATAGTTTTTTTTTTTTTTTAATTTGACAATTGACATATTGAATTTGAAAGATTTCACCTATTGATGTGATATTAGTATCGTAATCAGGGATTAAAAAATCGTTATCGGCCGATATTTTTCTCTCTCTAATAGATATCGGTCGATATTTTGATATCGGCCGATATGATACGTCCGATATTTTAGTCGATATTGTGAATATCGGCCGATATTTATAACTTCAAATTCGATATATATCAGCCGATACGATATGTATTGGCTGATATTTGTACCCCTAATCGTAATAGTCAAAGCGTAAAGCACTAAAAACATAAAAAACAAAAATATTTTAACAGCTATTCTTCTAAGAACATTATGTAAACATATTTTATATACATGCAAAATTATTTGTCAAAGACCTAGAATTCTTTATCAAGTATAAATAACGACTACTTTATTTTAGGTGTAATATTTACTAGCTATTAAGAAATTTTAAAAAATAGGTTTTTTATAAAGAAAATAAAGTACTAGAAGAACTAGGTGAAGCCATGGCCGTACTTACCTTTTGGTAAGAAAGGTAGTCGCCTTAGGCCTCCGGACTAAGAAGGCCCCTCTCGCCATGGTTGGGCTCCCATCTAAGTCACTCGCCATGGGGCTGAAGCTCGATGCAGGTATAAAAAGGTGTTCTTGTTTCTCTCTTTCAAACTCTTAATCTCTCTTCAACCCCTCTCTTTGCTGATTATTGGAACCCAACAATTATGTCTTCACTCTCTTTCTCTGACTTCTGTAAGTTTTTAGTAAGGCCCTTTTCTTTCCCATTTCATTTCTTTATTATTTCTTAGTTTAAAATTTTGATTATAATTGATAAACAGTTTGGATTAATGAATTTATGACATAAGGTAGTTTTGGAAAATTCCTGTTAAAATCAAAATGAAAGTTCATTCTAAAATCTAGATCGGTCGAAATCCCTCTTCTTCCTCTTTCAGATTTTTGTAAATGATTCTCATATTAATTCTTTTATCTCTTTTACTTCTTGATTTAATGCTAATATTAGTTTTAATTATAACCAGTTTTAATCTCAAAACTTGTTAAGATTATTTTCAAAAGAGGTTTAAAACGTGAAAGTAGGTCCAGGAAACCCTTCTCTCTGTTATTCCTTCATCCCCATTTCGTTTCTCAGGTAGGTTTTCCTTAAATGTTTTGTTAAATTTGATATTGTAAATGAGATTGAAAAAAAAAAATTGATTTGGGTTTGTTTTTCTACTGTCATTTTTTAGCTAATTGTTTGTAAATTATTTAGATTATATAAAAAAGAAGAAGAAGATAAGAGCAGTAGAGAGAACTCATCTCACTCTCTGTTTGCACTTCAGCTCACTCAGTATACTGATCATTTAAAGTGTCCTTATTCTATCTTAATTGCTGAATGTACTAATTTCACTCGGATGGATAAATTTTTCAATGCTCTATATTGTTGGCCTGCTGATTTTTTTAAGTTAAAAAAATTATTATCTAAAATAATTTATTTTATTATATATAATTAAAATTTTAATTAAATATTACTTATAATAATATCTTAAATATCAAGAACCTCCATTTAAATTTTTTGCTTTTAAACTTCAATTCATGTCTTAGATGGCCCTGGTTGAAGGCCTATGCAAAAAGCATAAATCCATGCAAAGTGTGTTTGGAGTTTGAACGCAATTAAAGCCTGCTTTTGACTTACTATAATTAGTATTAAAATAGAGAAATTTACGTAAAAAAAGATTAAAGACAAAGAATAGAGATTTTAAGATTGGATTTGGTAAATTGGAGGATTTTGTCAAACTTGATAATTGAAATTCATGCAAAATTGATTAAAAATAGAAAAATGAATTTATGTTTAAATTTGATGAATTAGTTTAACCCACAATTTTTTTTATCCTATTATGTCAAAATAAAAATGGAAGAAATATGTTAAGGGGAGATAGAATCACTAACCATCAATCTTTTAAATAATAATGCACAAAGTGTTTGCTGTTAAATTCTTCTATAATCATTCCCATAAGCGCTAGTGCACTGGGCAATTACGATACCTTGTAATGCTTGACTTTTTACATAATGAGAACGTTACCATTTATGGAATCATCTCATGAGAAGATGTGGAATATGCATGTGCAAAGGTCAACCTCATGAAGTAATTTAATACAAATGTTTTTAGATCTCTTAAACACCAAAACTCAAATTCATACAAATTTTCTGTTCATATTAACTAAAATCATGAGTGGTCTTCTATGGCGCTACTCTCTTTAGTCCCTTTTTTTTTTTCTCTCTCTTAACTCATTTTCAATTTTTTGGTAAAAATGAGACCTCATCAGATCAACCCAACTGGTTTGATGGGATGGGTCAGGGACTAAAAACTAGATAGGCCATGAAATTTTTGAGAGAAATACATATTGAAAACCCAACGATTTAAGCAAAAACGGCAGTTTTTTATATTATCAAATTTACATAAACTTGAAGTATCTTTTAGAGAAAATCTGATTCTGCAGATATGACTTATAATTTTAACTCACGCTAAAGTTTTAATGTTCGAAGAAGATCCGACGTCCAAAGCTAATTGATCTAAGCTAGAGAGTGTTTTGGTTAAAACGACGGCTCACATCTCACGATGTAGATTGTCTGCACTTCATTTTGAAAATCTGAAAACATGAAATGTTCAGTCAAAACGTAGACTATTTTTCTAATTTTTTTTACTTCCATAATTTTTTTAAAATTAATGTTTTACAAAGTGAGTCCTTTAAAGGGGTTAGAATATATGAAGATCAGAAGATCAATAGAAGGAATGGAAGATTCCGTTAAACTCGAAATTCGGAATCATAGAGTATTTGTGAGTTTTGTAAACCAAATATTTAAATGAATAGTTTCCTAGAGGGAAACAATTTGGTGATATTTTTTTCAAAATAAATAAATAAAGTTCAGTTATTTATGACTTTGCCTTTCTAACTTCAACGAGTCGGATCAATGAGCTATCGAGTTCGGATTGGACTAAACTTGAACTTTTTGGAAAGCCAACTCAGTAATCTTTACGATTAACAAAACACAAATCACATTTAACGGTACAAAATCACACAATTAGACCTAATCTTAGGTCAAGGAAATATAAAACCAAACATTTGGTAAACACCCGTCAGATATTCATATTGCTTTTGATCTGGCCCACAATAGGAGAGACCATGGATCTAGTCAAATCTAATCTACCCTTCAAATTTTGTATCCATCAGTCGTAAATGAATAATCTGTACGGCATGAAAATTTTCACACGTACAAATGGGATTTGGTGCCTTTTAAGTGGATGGTGTATGAAAATCAACTCAGTCCTGGAAGGTAGTGATTTTTGCTTAACATTTTTTTACTGTGCATCCTTTTAAAAGAAAATTAAATTTTGTCTTTATTTTTAAAAAGAGGAAAAGAAAAGGTGAAGAGAGAAGTAAAGATAAAATTGAAATTTTCTTTTAACAATGGTGCACCATGAGAAAAATAGTGGTGCAAAAATCACTACCCTTCCTAAATTTGATTATACTTAGATCATATAGATATTTAAAACTTGATACAACAACGTTTTACACATCAGCACATTAGCTCAGATCATGGGTGAAAAAAATCGAATTTGGCAGATATCAGCTATTGGATCACGGCCGATATCTTTCTCTCTCCAATCGATTTTATTTATTTTATTTTTAAAAAAAATTCTAGAAAATTTAGAGAAGAATCAGGAAATTATAGGGATTATGAATATATAATTTTTTCATTAAATATCGGACATCTATATGTTAAAAAATAATTTTCAAGTTAGGAAATCGAAATTTCCAAAAAAAAATTAATTAATGATATAAAATAACATAAAATTGTAGAAATATTTTGATAATTTGTTGACTTATGTAAAGAGTGTTATTATGGCATATATAATTTTAAAATTAATTACTATCAAATGACTGAAAAAAATCGGCAAACATTATAATAAGTATAAGCTAAATATTAGAACTGAATTAATCCATCCCAAGTCTAAAAAATACATAAAAAAAAATAACTGTAATAAAGAATACAATAAATGTATATAAACATGAAATATAACCTTCATTACAAAAATAAAAATATATTAGGGGTTAAAAATATAATATGGGAAAAAAACTTACAATACTTGTATATCTATGAATCTAGAAAGATCTTAACAAATTATAAGGAATCGGTGAAATTTAGGCAAAAGCCTTATTTGTTAGAGCAAAATTATAATATGGAATGAAACTAGTTTGGATTTTGGAAAGAGGTATTGAAATCCTTGGTTGAGAAAAGAGTTTTGTTGTGAAAATGAGAATGGTGATATGTGGATATTTTTAATATATTTGGACCCGATGGATTCCCGTGATTTAAAAAAATATTATAATATTAGGCGTGGCCGACCGGTCGAACAAAGCATCCGGACGTACACAGCCTTATGCATAGGTGCAACTGGCGTTTTTCACAAAATATCACGATATATCGCGATATCTCGGGCAGTTTGAATCGGACTAAATATCGCCATTGTATATATGGGTACATCTCACTGAATTCTGCGTGGGCTCCACACGGAATTCAATTGTTTTTTCCCTCCACAAAAAAATCGGCGCACAAACATTGAAATCGGCCGAAATCAGAGATATCGGTCTACATTGGCCAAAACACCTATTTTTCAGTTTTTTTTTTTTTTTCTAAATTCTTTCCACTGATTTTAAAGTAAATCGGCCGATATTCAAACCGATATAATGGCCGAAATATCAGCCGAAATGCCCGATGATAAAACTGTACGGTTGATACATATTCAGTACTAAAATCCGATGCGTACAGCTGATTCTTTTATCCCTGTCTTAGACGCAATTGCAACACCATTTAAGAGAGAAAGTTCGCAAATTACTAATAAGAGATGTTGGAATAAATTTTTTAATATGTTACTCATCAAAACTTACTATAATTGGATTAATCAATTTACATTTTTAAAGCTCTCAAAATTTCATCATTTTAAAATATTTTGTAATCTTTAAATTTTATGGTATTTAAAAATATAATTTAATCAATTCAATTATTGTAATTTTTAATTAACAACATATTAAAAAAAAATCATTCCAACGAGTCCATGAGTATCTATTTGGTGGGATTACACACATAATAATACTATGCGACCGAATGATACCCACATCTCCCTTGTACACTCTTCGTCTTCTACTCATTTTTATATACATTTGCTTCCATTTCTTCTCTTTCACTCGTGAAGAGATGCTAAAGGAGTTTCACAAATTAATCTTCAAGAAGATATGTTGACACATGTGCAATTCTTATCTCAATAAAATGAAAGAGTACTCTAAGTTATGTCCTTATGGACTCCCTAACTAGGTTGGATGGTAAATCCTTCCCATCAAAAGATGCCACCAAGACTATAAAATTGTACATCTAGTTAGCCATACATTATGTCTCCATTATGTCATTCATCTTTAGATCTAATGGCTGAAATTCAAAGCTCTTGCAGTCAACCATTAACATAGATCAATTAATCCATGTATTAAAAATACAATAATAAATTGGATTTAAAATTTTGCTACATTAACAATTCCCTACCTACTCAATAGATTAATGGTTTGTTTTAGATCAAATATAGGTTTATGAAAATTTTAAATAAACTAGGCCACAATAATATGTGGATCGTGAAAATGGAGAGTACCCAACAGACACCTTACTTGGCTCTTGAGGACTTCAATTTAACTGGGCTTCAATAATACATGGATCATGAAGATGGAGATTACCCAACAGACACCTTACTTGGCCCTTGAGGACTTGGATTAAACTAGGCCTCAGTAATAAATTGATCACAAAGGTGGAGAAAGGCAAGCTAGTTTGCTCTTGTATAGCAACATTTTCGTCCAAATCTTGGAATTTTCTATAGCAACTCTCATAAATATAGTATAGTAGACTACATAGACAATAGTTGCGTAGGCATTGTTAAAATTTGAAAGAACAATTTTGGGTGTCTGTTTTATCTTTTTGGATCTGAAAATCTTAAGGAAAAATACATCTTAAAATCAAGTTTGCAAAGTTCTTGTTGTATTTAGCCAAAATATTCATGCGATTCAAATAGGTAAATTTTTTCAGATGAAATAAGAAAAGGAAATGAAAATCTCTAGAAGGCACAATTTTTTTTAACATGAGTATTCCTACGAACATGCCTAAACCTTCTAATTCACATACTGATTTAGTCAATAAAGAATAATTCTATAGGGAGTGATCTGGAGAGATTGAAAATGAATAGAACTCAAGACCTCACTTCATGAGGTGAGCGTCTTAATTGTTGGCACAATTAATTCTTCACAAAAGACTTCCATATTAAACAGATCTAAAGTGAAAAATTGTGAAATTTGTAATAATAATATGCTCTTTTTCAAATAAGGAGATTAAACTGTTTTTTCACCGAAACTCTTAATCTAAAGATTAAGGTAAGGATACAAGTGTCAAGAAATATAAAGCACTGGAATTTTATGTATAATGTTATCTCATCGAAGGAGACCTGTTAAATAAAAAAGAATGTGATAGTTTGGTTCTCCTATTTCCACTATTTGCTTCTCCTTTCTTTTACTTTCTTCTATTTTCTGTAAAAATGGTTAATTCTATGACGTAGAGAATGAGATATATAAGCTCTATAGCAAAAGATAGTTTTACTGTGAGCCTCCTTCACTCTGTAAGTGAGTTTTCAAGGAACCAATTTTCTGCGTTCCATACTCCTTCGCCCCTGCATCCACATGAAATACGAATCTAACAGAATGTAGATCTCTTCCCTCAAGCGTTAATTATTCTCTATAATTTGATTTGTCTCCTCATCATTACAGTCAATTACTCTATCAATCTGAGGTTCACATTTGTTTTGAATTTGACAAGTTTCTTTTTTTTCTTCTACAGCTGAAGATCATTGGAAAAAAAAAAAAAAAAACCTCCAGCCAAGGCATAATTTGATCACGTTTAAAATTTTGAGATAAATCTGATTCGTGTAAAATGACAAACTGTACGAGGGGAACATGTCCTTCAGATGTAAATATCGAAGTTTAATGATAAATTTCGAATATCGGCTGATTATTTATCTCTACTATCGATAATCATTCAAATTTAAGAATATTCCAAAAGGCAAACGATCCTCCCATGGGCATTTGTGTCTAGAGACATGGATTTTAATCGATTTCCATTTTACCTTTCACCTGTCGTACCGTAAAAAGATAAGAATGTCGAGAATAGGATCACCCAAATGGATCCCTTAATGGCCCTCGGCGAGCGAAATTCTCCGAATATTGGAATGTCCAAAATCGGATCACCAACTGGATCCTTTAATGGCCTTCGGCAAGCCGAATAGAGGAATGTCCAAAATCGGATCACCAACCGGATCCCTTAATAGCCATCGGCGAGCCGAATTCACCGAATGTCCAAAATCGGATCACCAACCGGATCTCTTAATAGACCTCGGCGAGCCGAATATAGGAATGTCCAAAATCTGATCACCAACCGGATCCGTTAATGGCCCTCGGTGAGCCGAATACAGGAATGTCCAAAATTTCAATGGGTTGTTTTTTATTGTTCATGTGAATTTCGGCTAGCCGATTTGAAATTTCGGAGAGCCGAATTGCACTGTTCATGAATTTCGGTGAGCCGATTTGAAATTTCGGAGAGCCGAATTGTACTGTTCATGAATTTCGGTGAGCTGATTTTAAATTTCAGAGAGCCGAATTGCACTGTTTATGAATTTCGGTGAGCCGACTTGAAATTTTAGAAAACCGAATTGCACTGTTCATGAATTTCAGCGATCCGACTTACCATTAAGGGATCCGGTTGGTGATCCGATTTTGGATATTCTTATATTCGGCTCACCAACTTGCTATTAAGGGATCCGGTTGGTAATCCGATTTTGGATATTCCTGTATTCGGCTTGCCGAGGGCCATTAAAGGATCTGGTTGGTGATCCGATTCTTTATCTTCTTCTATTTTCCGTACGGCAGCTGAAGGGTAAAATGGAGATCAATTAAAATCCGTGTCTCTATACACAAAATGCCCGTGGAAGGATCGCTCGCCATTTCAAAATTATCGTGGGAAAATTGGAGATAGTGGTTTCATCCTTCAAATATGACCCATAAAACTAGTCATAAATTAACTAATACACTAATTTGCAAGATATCAGTATGTACAACTCTATGTATGCCCTACTTTAAGGTGACACTAATGGATATTTCTTAGCTATGCTAGAGGTTCTTTTTAATTTAGATGCGTTTAGTGTCAATTAAATCTAATCAGATTCCTATGTCTTTTTGAAAGACCATATTATGGGTCTTAACCCGTCTCTTTATTTTGTCCTCTACATTTATTTAGATTAAAAGAGACCGTTTTAGGTGGCCAAAAGATTGTGATTTTCCTTCATGTTGGCAAGAAGATCAGGTAAAATGGACAAAAGAGTTTTAAGATTTGATTTAGTGAGTTTTAAAGATTTGATACATTCTTATAATATTAGTGTTAAAAAGATAGAAATTTTTGAGTGAAAAAAATAAAAAATAGGAAAAGACAATTAATGGATTTAGTAAGTTGGAAGGATTTGGTCCAACTTCGATTTGGTCCAACTTCATCCTAATCTTATCTAAAATAGAAAAATATATTTTACTATTAAATTTGGTGAAAGTGACAATTTAGTGACCGTCAAATGAATCTTGACCATTTGTTCATTAAATAATTGTGATTTGCTTACTTGAGAGGAAAACAAATTGATAAAAGCTAAGACTTTTTAAGAACCTTCCTTAAACTTTAATGAAATAAACGGACCAAATGAACTTCTATTCGAAATGGATTCAAACGAACTTTTGTTACAAGTGGATTCATTGGGTTGGTTATGTCATCTAACCAATGAAATGCTTCCACATAAACTCCTATTACACATACAAGCTTGAAAGTTCCCTTGGGTGCTAGAATAAGGACTGAGATTGCCCCTAGAGAGGGAGAGGGAGGGGGGGTTGTGAATAGGACAATCCTCAAATTTTTATGGTCTTCACAAATTTCTTAATTAATCAACAATTTTGCAGTGGATTAATAATGTTAATCAAGAGAGATGGGTTGTGTGATCAAAAGTGTGCACAATTATAAGAACAATCAGACAAATAAAGATCAACACCCACAAGACCAATTTATAGTGGTTTCGTTAAACAACCTACATCCACTCTAAGGCCTCACCCAACCTTGAGTTATCCCGAATTCACTATGTGGGGACTTACACCTTCACAATTAGAGTAGAATTACACCTCACTCAATTGGCTGAGAATTCCACCGACCACTATGCCATTTACGACGCGCTAGAGTTTTTTATAGTGGTTCCGGAGCCAAGCCTCCTTAATCCACTTGTCTTAGATTTTGAAAAGTTCGACCAACCCAAGGTATACTTCCTTATCCCTCTATTTTTTTTAGTAGTTCTGGCTTCATTGCCTTAGTCCACTTCACAAGATGATTTATAAGATAAAATCACTAACAAGCACTTGCCTTTGTATGAGCTTACTAGTAGACGTATGCTTCTCGAGGACTTCTCCTTCCCAATGTGATGTTCAAGATGTGCCTTGAGTATGTGCAATCACAAGTTGAGAAAAGGTTGCTAGGATATGGATTTGCAAGCTGATCCTAGACTTGATTCTCTCTCTCTCTCTCTCTCTCTCTCTCTCTCTCTCTCAATCAAATGGTTGATTGGTAAATGATTCACCAAGATAAAGACTTATAGAGAGGATATCATCACACAAATGATTTACCAAGTGTTTAATGTGTGTTTGAGAGAGGTTGGGAAAGGTTTGGGATCTTTGGGATTGCCTTGAGATTTTTCAAGTTGAAAGGTCCAACCAATATCTCCAAAATCCGTAGTTTAAATAAGCATCCCAAAGATTTTCTAAGTCCTAGTCAGTGAGGGGTTGTTCTCGTCGAGAGGTCGGTGCATAAAAATGACCGTTGGAATATGACCGTTGAGAGTTGAGTGCGTTTGCAACGGATATAAATCGTATGTGCTAGACAAGTCTGTATCCACGAGGGGTCAGTCTAGGGTTCACCAATAGGTCGTGATCCCACGAGAGTCTCTGTCTGAGGAGAAGTGAAAAAGATAGTATTTTGGCAGTCAAAATGAGTCTTTTTCACACCGACAGGTTGTTTCCACCGAGGGGTAGGTCCTAGGTCCACCGACGGGTCGTTATCCACGATAGGTCAGTCCTGCGTTTTTCAGCAAAACTATTTTTCACTAAAATGGCCATATCTTGGGCTCCCAAACTCCGTTTTGAATGTTCTTTAGCTCTATGAAAATATTTTCCAATGATCCATCCAACCATGGTGGTATTACCAGTGGAACTATATTTGGTTGGTTGAAAGAATCTCCCAAGTCATGGCATTTTCACACTCAACATTTTTGTCAAGATTTGTTCATGGATGCTCCAAGTCCTTGGTCCATTTTCTCTAGGTTTACTTATGTTTTAATAATATGAGTTCTAAGACTAGGGCATGTCTTATCTAAGGTGTTGGATATTACCTAAAGTCATCTATGGCCAATTACCATTGTGATTTCCATACACAGTGATGATGAATCCGCACTTGATCCTCTAATGCTTGAGTTCTTGATTCAATCTTTATCACTTGATCTTGATCATTGCTTCAAACTTCCAAGACAATGCTTCACCTTAGCCATACAATTGACGAATATGTGACTCGACAAGCTGGGGCACTAACAAAGCTCACACCCAAAAAGGAGTATAATGAATGTTAGCGTTTTAAGTGGAAACAAGAACAATCGAACGGAAAAATAAGCACAAGAAAACACAAAGAATTTATGTGGTTCGGCCCTAGCCGGCCTATTTCCACGGAGCGTGAAATATTTTATGAAAAGGGAAAGTAAAATACTTGCAACAAGAATAACTCTTTGTTTGAACAATAAACAAACCCAGAACAGAAACTTGAATACTTCTCTGTCTCAGTTTTGTTGTGGCCCTTCCTGCTACTTGTACTAAACCCCAAGATTTAGAACTTCTCTTTAAAATGCACGTTGTTGAAGAACAGTCAGCAAGCCCAGATCTAGTACAGATTTGTTTTGCTGTTATATGTGTACTCCTCTCTTCTTGAACCTCACTTGCAACGTCTTGCAATTTGTTCTTCACTTCTCTGTGTGCACATCTGTTTCAGTCTGAAATCCCGAGTACACCCTCAACAATGTTCTATCTCTCCTCTTAATACCGCTCTCTGCCACTGGAAAGAAGTTCCAAAATTGGCAGTTGTACGGCGTGAGTTCTTCCTGCTATTACACGTTGCCAGTCCTCCTATAAGCAAAGAACACTGAGATCTCTCCTTACGTTCTTAGTATTTCTACTATATGGAACGTTGGTTGCTACCGCCCTTGGACAAATCTACTCCACCCTGGACAGATCTGCTCCTGGTCTTTTCTCTGTATGACAGACTCCACGTTGGCAGCAACACGATCAACCACATACGACTTTATCCAGCCCCCTCTTTGATCTGTCTTGTAGACACATCAGATACGTTTGACGCTAGCCACCTCTTTCTTACAGTAGTGGTTCGTGTATCCTTCTCACGCACAATATTTTCTCTCAAAACACCCTCTTCTCACGCTGATCTCGTGCCCTCTTGTTACACGATCTGTAGATATATAGTTGCTGTCTATTGGCAGCTTTAGCAACTTCCCAAAAATGATTATAGTAGTTGCCGTGTATCTCAATAATCGTAATTTCCATATTATTAGATTAAGCAGATACTAATTTCAAGTGCCCTCTTGAATTTGGAAACCCAATTGCCGTATGACTTAGTGGAATTGAGCCACCGCCAACAATCTCCACTTTGGCGAAGATTCCGCCAACCCCGAGATGAACTATGACACCATCTTCAACTCCACCTGCAACTCTGCACATTGGCCGCTCACGGCCTTGCTCCACCTGCAACTGCAACCCTCTGCATCTCTTGTGTGAGATGCGTTCATCCCCATGCTCTGGGATGCTCCACCTACATTATTCAATTGGAAGAATTGATCAAGCCCAAGCCTTGCTTGAACCTGACGCACTTCACCGGCTGTGTCGTGCCTGCCGCCTTTTTCTCTGTATGCTTTTTCTTCCTCTTTGCCTTTCCATCTCCACTCACATCATGGAACTTGGACGGTCCATCACAACCTGCAAAAGAAACTTTACTTTTAAAGTCATACCTGTCATTGACTTTTTGTTTCTTCTCTTCCTTCTTCCTGCGGCCCGACTAGTAGGATCCCTCTTCCGATTGATTACTGTACTACCCACCAATGTGTACAGATTATTTTCCTTCTTTCTCTTCATGAAAATCATGGCTTCTTTAGTAACTCTAAGAACGCCATCATTTGACTTGAAAATAAAACCCATCAGTGTTCAGTGTCCCCAAGGAAATCAAGTTTTTCCTTAACTCAGGAACATGTCACACATTCTCCAACGTTCTCACCATGCCATCGAACATCCTGAGTTTGACTGTCCCAACACCAACGATTTTGCAACTCGCACCATTGCCCACATAGGCATGTCCCTCATCACAGGGTTTGTATACGTCAAATGACTCTCTGCATGGACATATGTGGTAAGAACACCCAGAATCTAGAATCCACTGATCATTTGGATTATCTATACCTGTGGTGACTGTACACACAACAACACCTACATCATTATCTGTGTCACTCTGTACGACACTTGTTTGATCTGAACTTTGCGATTTGACCTCTAGATCACCTTTTTTCTGGTTGTAATCCATCATCTTATGCCCTTCCTCCTCACAGTAGAAACATCCAAGCTTTCCTCCACCTCTCCCTCTGGATTTTGACCTTGACCCCTTAAGCTTGTTGAGCTTGTAATTGTCTTGAGGCTTTCTACATTTGTTTCTCCCCTACTCTCTGTAATGAGAGCCTGTGTACGAGACTGTGTCTGAGAAGGACCCACCAAAGACTTTCTTCTTGTCTCCTCGTTCAGCAAACTACTTGTCACGGAGCTCATAGTGAAAATACCCTCTAGCGCTGAATTGCTGAGTGACACCACCAAGGTCTTCCAACTATCAAGTAGAGAACTGAGAAGTAGTAAGGCCTGTAATTCACCATCAAGAACCATTTTTATGGATGAGAGTTGATTTACAATACTCTGTATCTCATTCAAATGCTCCACAATCGAAGTACCTTCATTATACTTCAGATTCACTAACTTTCTGATTAGGAACGCCTTGTTACCCGCAGTCTTTCTAGCATATAATTCTTCCAATTTCTTCCAGAGAGATTACGCCGTCGTGTCAGTGGCCACCAGATGAAACATTATCATCCATTCACTGACGAATAAAATCGAGGCACTTCCGATCAAGATCATTCCATTCATCACTAGACAATTCAGCCTTTAGTTTTTTCTTCCCCTTGTCATCGGAAGACTTTGCCACTGGCACCTTCTGTCTCCCTTCGATCGGTTTGTAAAGATTTCTACAATACAGAAGATCATCTATCTTTGCCTTCTACATTAAGTAGTTTGCTCCATTGAGACTAATCATATGGGTGGTATTGATCTCTGCTAGTGCCTCGGCTTGGCCAAGTCCCTATGTTTGTCGATTCCATGACTCAGAAAGAAGTATTTGCTAGAAGCTTGAAGACCCAAGGTGATCAAGAGTAAATATCATGCTCCAGCGGATTGAAGCTCATCATTATGGCAATCACAAAATAGGTATTATGGCCAAAGATAGTTAGGTGGTACCCACACATTAGAGAGGACTATCCCTAGGCTTTGTGGAATAAATGGTTAAATCATAAAAAACCTAGAGTTTGACAGCAATTGGAATCAATTTGGAAATATGTATTTGGTTTTACTGTCAGCTCGACCAGTTGTTCTCACCGATCCCTTGGTGGAGACAAGATCGACCCATTGGTCAAAGATTGGTCGATCAGAGAGTCTCGTATGCACTGACTCCTCGATGATGAATGAACAACCCCTCATGGTCAAACGACTCGTCGATAAAGATGTTTCATTTCTGAACTTAGAACTTAGATGGGCTCTTGAGAAACAGACATATCGGTAAGTTCAAGACTGATCGAGAGTAGCCAGGACTGACCCCTCGGTAAAAGACGATCAATTGTTCTGGGTATGACAAGTTTCGAGGCATGAAACTCTGTCAGCATGGTGTCGCCTCAAATCAAACCTCTCATATGGACCGACCTATAGGACCATTACTGTCGACCCATCAACGACAATGACATGTCGACCGAGAATGAATATTACCATTGAGTGCATTATTGCGCAACAGTCGGGTTTGTAATGATAACATTTCTAGTCACCGACCCCTCGGTATGGCCGACCTATCAATACATTACCATTCCTGTAACTGATTGCCTTCTCTACATAAACCACTCTTTATGCAACTAGTTGGCATCCTTCGGCAAAAATCTGTAACACCCTGGAATTTCAAAGTTGTCAATTTATATGAATTTATTCATATTTACGAATTCCCATTGTGATATATTGAGTTGAATTTAAATGGGTCAATGGTTCAATCAAGACTCAATGGTTAGTAGTTTTGATTATAAAACAATAAATGGATAAGATGTACATAAACGGGACGAAAATCATAATTGGGTCAAATTTTGTTAAATGGGTCAAAATGGCCAAATTGGACCCAATGGGTTGTGGTTGATATGTGTGACCATTAATTGAGCTCAAAGCTTAATTGGGTTAAGATGAGTTAAATGTTTGAGTTGGGTTTGAGTTTAAATAAATAATGGAGTTTAGTTGAGTAGAATTTATTAGTTAAGTTACATTAAATGAATGAGTTGAGTTTGGGTGAGTTAAATAAAAGAGTTGGATAAATAAACATTTTAAGTGAGTGTATGAGAAAGGTTTAAACACAATAAACGTTGGCTGCATGGGAGGTATTACCATGCATGTAACTCCCATTTAAGTGGTAAAGGAAATGGGAGTTACATTTTGAAAGTACATGGAAGACGTTGGAGGAGGGGAGGAGTTTCATCTTATGATGAAACTCCAATTTGAATTGGTAAATGAAAGATGAATGAGGAGAAGACCTAAAGAGAAAAGCATAGGGTCGTTGGTATATGATGGGTTTCATTTTAAAAGAAACAGCCAATGGAAGATGGTGAAACACATGGGGTTTCATTTGAAACTCCCATGTAAAGTATGAAAGAAGGTGGGCTGTTACAAAGACTAGCCATTGGTGTGGGAGTTTCATTTCCATATGAAACTCTCACCTTCAAAGATAAGAGAGTCGTTGGATGCTAAGGGGGGGGGGGGGGGGGTGGTTTCATTTCATAGATGAAACCCCAAGGAACATAAAGGATTCTAATTATGGAGAGATGAGTTACACAAGGGCTGAATTAACCTTGGGCTGATTTTGGTTAAACAAAGGGTTTCTTTTCATTTTACTCTCTCTATCTCTCTTTTCCTTGGACTGATATCATTTCCCAAACACAAAGAACAGCAGCTGGTCGCGGATTTGTAATCAGTCTTGGGTTGTTTTCTTTCACCAAATCAAGAGCACACATTGAGCAAAGAAGGGGGGAATCAAGGTTTCTCATCTAAAGCCAATATTCTTTCTCTCTCTCTACCTCTTTGCCGTGTCCTACATTTTAAAAATAAGAGCAGCAGCTGGTTGCTTAATCAGTCCTTGACCATCAAGGAATCAAGAAGAAGGAGAGGCTAAGAAAGGGAAAGGAACAAGCCGGAGTGAAGATCAATTGGAGGAGTCGCGGAAACAGTAGGTTTTCGATAAACAATTTTTAAATCATGACCCGGCCATTGGATGGCCAAATCTAACAAGGGTTAGATATTGGATGGAGGTACATGAATGAGATAAAAAGATGGACCATAGTGTTTGGCCCCATTGGATGGCCGAACCCCATGGAAATAATTGATTTATTTGGATGGTTTTTGGAAATTAAAACCATACAAGTATGGGACTGTCTTTAGATGATAAAAGTGGATTAAGTTTGATGTTTTTAAAGGACAAAAATCATGTTTCTAAATGGTAAATTTTATATGTCAAATGGGTCATTTTGTGGCAAAAAATCAGTAAGTAGGATAAGAAGATTTACATCAAGGAAACCTTGGGGTTCGGCCATGTGTATGGCCTAACCCCATGGACTGTTTTTTATGGTTATTTGGGTCAAGGGTAGGATGGATTTTTATGTAAACATAATGTGCTTTGATTTAAGAATAAACCAAGTTTATAAATGGATAAATGGATCTAAACCATAGGCCATGAGGTTCAGCCAATTGGGTGGGCCGAACCCCATGAAATGGTATGACATTTCATGGAAGTATTAAATGGTTTTGTGAGATTTTAAAGGATTTAAAGTGAAGATAAGCTTACTGTTTTTAGGTAACTATGGCTTGGCTGAACCATATTAATACTATGGTTAAATTATGGATTAAAACCATGGACAATGGTTGGATTAATTATACCAAGAACCATAGGGTTCGGCCATATGTATGGCCGAACCCCATGGACTGTTATGTGGATATTTGGATTGAGTTTTACAAAATGGAAATCATACAAAGTGATGGGCTTATTGGATGGTTTTGAAAGGTAAAAACATGATAACATTATACTGTTATCCCATGTCTAAATGAGACCAAAAACATGTTTAAAAGGACCAAAACTATGGGGTTCTATGGTTAAGATAGGACATGGAAGTTTAAGTGGATTTTTGGGACTTAGACTAAGTTAGAATCACATGAAGGAATGCTTAACTTGCTGTTATGTAAATAAGGTTTTGGGATTTCTAGAACGGTGTACAAGCCGTGATCGGAAGACAGTTCAAAGGAAGGGTCGAACAAAGTAAACAAGTGTAGGTTTCTTACCTTTATTGTAACCACTATTTCATATGCTGTTTTATGTTGATTTCAATAACTTATATGATTGTAAAGTTATGTTTCTAAATGACATGTTTGCATAGACATCTCATGCATGGCATGGGATGATCGTGTTGTAACCGGAGGCCACACTCCGTCGGGGCGTCCGAAAGACCACTGTGGGGTACCTTGATGATGAGAATCCCATCAGGAGGAATCCGGAGGCCACACTCCGTCGGGGCGTCCGAAAGACCACTGTGGGTTACCTTGACGATGAGAATCCCGTCAAGTGATGTCTATGTTGAATGGTGATGGGTGGGAATCATTACATGTTCATTTCATACATAGCATGTTTTTATGGAATTTTGTCTCACATGTATTATTATTATATTATTTGCATGTTTTGACTAACCATGTGGTAGCCCTATTCGGAAACACTACTGGGCGCGTTGATCTAACGCCCTATCTATATCCTTAGTGGATGATGTAGGGAAAGGAAAGAACGTGGATCGAGAAGAGGACCAAGTACGGAAACTTGGGCGGTTTGAATGATTAGAATGGATTATGAATGGACTATTTTATGGACTTGATATTTGATATATTTGGACAATGTAATTTGGTAATTAGTTATGTTGGCTTGTAATAAGTAGTTAAGATAGATGCTATGGTTTGTTTTATGTTGGATGTTTTGATTAAACGATTAGTTAAGATTGATTAGTAATTTTGGAGAATAAGTTACGTACTTTGCTATCTAAGAATGGAAAATTGGAGTAGTCATAGGTTCTATTATAACCTCAGTTAGATTTAGACTAAGTTCATTCTGCAAGTTATATATGTACCATGTGCGGATCAGTTTTATGGACTTAGTTCATACGCACATGGGCTTGGCCAGTTAAGGGTCGGATTTAGAGATCTGAACTTAACTCGCGTCGTGACACTCCGCCCCGATCACATGATTATTTTAAATAAAAAAAATAAACTCTGAAAATTAGAGTGAAAAGGGCGGGGCGTTACAAAATCAATTGGACCCTTATCTTTATCAGTGAGCTTAAATAAGGGCCAGCAGAAAAATCAGTCTCTCTCTTATTCATACACTTGGGAAATCAATACAAGCAATCAGATGAATTGAGTTGTGAGAGAGAGAGGAGGAATGAAAACTCATAAACAACCAATCTATGGATTGAGTTCGAGAGTGAGAAAGAGAAGGAAATGACCATAAAGTAGGAAAGTTGTGTCAAACCAGTTTCCTTGCCACCCTTGATTGTGATTGCCTGTTGACGGCTATAAGGAGGAGCGTCAATACTGGCACACATTGGGTAGATTTTGAAGAAGCACACATCAAGAGAAAGAGCTTCAAAGGCAAGTGCTTTTTGGTTTTAATTTTGTTTTAAAACCTTTGTTCCGAAAGTGGACTAAGGAAGCTTGATTCCGAAATCACTATAAAAAATCTGGAGCGTCGTATACGGCACATGTGGTGGGTCAAATTCCCATCCAAATGGGAAGGTGGAATTCCTATTCTACAGTAGTCGGTGAAATTTCTATCTGATTGAGTGAGGTGGAATTCCTACTCTAATTATGAGGTGTAAGTCTCTACTTAGTGGATTTTGGGGATAGCTCAAGGTTGGGCGAATCCTAACAGTGGATGTGGGTTGACTAACCGAACCACTTTAAATTGGTCTTATGGTGTTTGATATTTGTGTGTTTGTAGTTACTATTTAAGTACTCTTCGCAACACACATCTCTTTGTGTATTGATTATCTTATTTTAAACATTGTGTTCAAGCATTGATAATCAAGCATTATGAAAAGAGTCATAATCTTAGTGTGATCACATAGAGATTTTATCACACTAAACAAATCTCTTGATATATGTTCCGCTGTACTCAAATCAATTAAGAAATTTTTAAACACCATGAAAAATGGGATTAACCTATTCACCCCCCGCCCCTCTAGGGTCAATCATGTTGTTCTAGCACTGTGGACAATGGGACTTTCAATTGGTATTAGAGCCTCGTGCTCTTATGAAAGAACTTAACCGTCCGAGTTGATCCATGCTAGAACAATGGCTATAAAAGAAAGCCATGATATTTCCAAACCTCTATTTATGATGAAAAATGAATTGAAAAACTTTATATGTTTTCATCAATAAATATGATTTGGAAATAGGTGAATAGTAAGTGGTTTATGCCTATGGGAAAGATATTTGATAAAGTCTTGAACTTCTATGACTACTCAGCCCAAAGACCAAAACTACTTGGACTTATGATGAATTAGCTATACACTTTAATCAAACACTTGTAGCACTCATCATTGTTGTTTCATAACATGCACTTAAAATATCTAAAAGATATGAAGCAACAAAAGAGGCTGAAAGAATCTACAGAAAAATTGTCTCTTCTAGCCCAATGAATGACACCACCTATCTTGACCAATGTGTGTATTAAGAATATAGGTGAATGGTTCATCCATTGAAAATGTCCAAGCTAAATCCTCCAAGAGAAGATGAGGATAAAGTAAAGGAACTTATTGAAGGTAATAACCTTAAAGTATCCTTTGTGGCCATTTACCAATATGTTTGTGGGGACAACATCGTGGTACAAAATCTGAAAATTTTGATTTAAAAAATCAAATGGGAAGGCACTCAAAATTAAAACCAGATTTAAAAGGCCATCACTGGATTGTGAACTTAGATTCCAAGTCTCACAAAGATTGTGTTCAAATGTGTAAATGAATTCACATTTGAAACATGCTTTAGAATAAACTTGTATAGTGCTTTCAAACCATGTCCTCGTTTGATTGTTGAATTGATCTTATGCAAGATACTTGTGTGTACATGTAAGTTTGCACTCTAGTATTGGATTATACTTATCTCATTTCATTTCGTAGGCCGCGTGATTTGTGCAGTTTTAAAAAATCAATGTAGTTTGTGCATTACCTCATATATAAAGTGTGTATGATACTCATACAAAGTGTCGTTTCATTCCAAGTTCTTAAACTTGTGAATCCCATTTGGAATGAAACATGTTCTATGCCCTTAAATGGATTGTTGGTGTGACCTACCAAAACTGTTGATCAAAATGATCAAATATCCATTTGTGTACCAATTCTTTAAAGAAATTGGAGTATACTTGAAAGAATGGTAAAAGTGTTTATCATGTTTTAGGTAATAATATGATAACATGCATAAGAGTTGTGTGTGTAGCACCACACTTCATTTTCATATGCTTGGTAACCATATTAAAAACATGAAATGAATGTATGATCAGTGTGCTTTGTGTCTCATTCCAATATTCGCTAGTTTATACATTATGTGGAATGACTCATGTTCATAGACACATTGCCTTTGCTAAAGCTTGGAAATGTTGCATCACATGACATCACACACTTGGGCAATATGTCTGAATTGGTAAATTAAATGTGCCCAAGGTACTTGGATTGGTTTGGATTCAGAAGAGATCTATAATCCATGTTTTGTGCCTCCTTTAAAAGGATAAATTGAATCTTCAAATGACACAAAAACAGTGTGAATGTATGTATCATCACTGGCATTCAAAGGTGTATAAGCGAAATTTGAGAAATTATGAACATTACAAGTACACACACACACACACACACACAAACTATCCAGTCATCCTTCAAGTTAGAACCCAGGTCGAAGGATAGACTAGTCGGAGGAACAGACAGGTCAGTACCATTGGAAATTAGAACACTGTCTAAAAGGGAGAAGAATAGAAAAGGGAGACAAGTCGATATTTATCGACATATCGACACAGACCAGTGGTTGTTCACGACCCGTTGGTGAATCAGAAAGAGTAAGTTAAAAAAGTCTCTTTCTGCGAAAACGACTGATTATTTCAAAATCGTCGTTCCTTCTCCCACAAAGCTCTAGCGATTTCCTCTTCTCCTCTAGTGCCCTAGATTGGTCGATAGGATCTGCCTAAGCAAAATCTCGCTGGAAAACCATAGGGTTTTTGCTTCTCTCACTTCAAGAAGCAAGGGTGTCACAGTGTTTGTGAGATTTAATATTTGGGTAAACCTTGTTCAGCTCCTCCAAGCAACCATGTCAAAAAGGGAGACAGTTAAATCTCGTTCTTCAACCACCGAAAAAATCACTGAGTCCATCTCCCATTTCCTCAGGAGATCACCCAGATTCGTGCAGGATACTCTAGAATTGAGCTTTGCTCCTAAGAGTACTCCTCACAGAAAAATACCAGCCCCTAGGACGGCATCCAGCCATCGGTACTCTCTCAGGTCTCAATCTGGACAAGACCTGAGAACCTTAGCAAGAGTAATCTCCTTGCTGGACAACTTTGATGAAGAGGAGGAGTGAATGTCGAAAATGAAGACACCTTTGAGTCAAAACCCTGATTCGATGTATCTGCAAAATTGAAGATCGAGCCTCTCAAATTGTGGCACATCTGGATAGGCTAGATGACTTCGTGGAAAGATTCATGCAGAGTGCCCACGAAGAAGTCTTTGCATTACAACAATCAATCGTCAACCTTTCCCAACGTATCGACCCTTCCTCTCCAGCATCTCCTCTTAGGATAGCACTACTTAGGATAGTTTTTTCATAATTTATGTTTCATATTTTGGAAAAACTATGTTAATTTTTGTCTAAGCATCCATTTTCCCCTCTCCCAAACCATATGTACTGATTTGTTTATCAATGAAATGATATGGCTTGATTTATTGTGTGTGCGCTAATTTAATGGATTATCTTCTATCTCATGTCTATTATTAACATGGATTTTGTTGAATAGACTAACATGCAGGTTGTTATGGAGATAGGGATAGGACTAAAATGTTGCACACCCTTGTAGTTTGGGGGATCACAAAATATGTGTTAATTAGCTGTTGTCATTGGTCATGACAGTATAAGGAAGAATGTGAATGCAAGCTTGAAAGGAAGCTTGAACGAAAAGAATCTTAGAAGCAGCTGAGGTTATGGGGGAGAGAAATTGGAGAAGCCAGAAATTATAGCTTACTCCATGGGAGAGATGAGTCAAAGAAGTTACAAAAGATAGCTTGGAGAGTGGGGGAGAAGACTTTAGAGAGGCTAGGAATGAAGATATCAGCTAATGTTGAAAAGTTAGTTTGTGCAGAGGCAAACTAACCTTGATGCACGAGAAGTGTGCATTAAACCATAGGGGACAACCATGAATTAGAGAAGAAGTTAGTTAAGCACTAAATGCAAGAAGCATGGGGGGTGCTTGAAAATCGATGTTTACCTACTAATCTTTGTCATTTGTATGACAAAATGGGGGGAGAATTAGTAAAAGGTAGAAGACATCAAAGTGCTAGACATATGAGAATGTCTATGCTTGGAGTTTGGGAGATCAAACTCAAGAAGATTGGGGGAGAAATCTTCTCAACACTGATAGCTTGGATAAGTTATGGATAGTATTGGTCACTAGAAAATCAGAAAGTATGAGGGAGCTTAAATACAAATCTTGTTTAGTCCATGAATGCATCTTTATGTTTTGGGACTGATTCCTCTAATAATTTTCTAGTGTTGCTTGCTTATATACTTGAACAGGAAAAATGAAATGAAGCAAGCTGAACAAGAATATACGAAGATCATAGTGTTGTTTTACATTTGAATATGTACATGTAAATTAATATAATATTTTGTATTCAAATGAGGTGTAATAAGGGTGGGATTGTAAATGAGTTAATTTCTAGTTTTTGTCATGAAATTGACAAAAGGAAAACTTGTTAGTGCCTCGGCTTGGCCAAGTCCTTGTGTTTGTCAATTCCATATCTCAGAAAGAAACACTTTCTAGAAGCTTGAAGATCCAAGGTGATCAAAAGTAAAAAACATGTTACACCGGATTGAAGCTCATTATTATGGCAATCACAAAACATGTATTATGGCCATAAATGACTTTAGGTGGTACCCACACCTTAGAGAGGACTATCTCTAGGCTTACTGGAACAATTGGTTAAATCATAAAAAGCCTAGAAAGGAAGCTTGACAGTGATTGGAACCAAACTTGTAAATATGTATTTGGTTTCACTGTCAGCTCGACCAGTCATTCTCACCGACCTCTCGATGGAGATAAAATCGACCCATCGTGGTCAAAGACTGGTCAACCAGATTAACATAGGTTCTAGATGAAAAAATTGTCATTCTAGGTAAGCCTCTGATCGAGAGCCTCATATATGCACCTACCCCTCGGTGATGAACTGAACGACCCCTTGTGGTCAAACGACTCGTTGATAAAGATGTTTGAGTTCTAGACTTAGAACTCAGGTGGGCTCTCGAGAAAAAAGACATATTAGTAAGTTCAAGACCGATCAAGAGTAGCCAGGACCGACCCTTCGGTAAAAAGAGATAGGTCGTTCTGGGTATGATAAGTTTCTAGACATAAAACTCTATCAAAATGGTGTTGCCCCAAATCAAGTCTCTCGTATGGACCAACCTATCGATACCATTACTGTCGACCCATCGGCAACAACGACATGTCGACCGAAAAAGAATATTACCGTTGGAGTGCATTATTGCACAACGGTCGGGTTTGTAACGGTAACATTCTAGTCATCGACCCCTCAGTGCGCCCGAGCTATCGGTACATCACCGTTGCTGCAATTGGTTGCTTTCTCTATATAAACCAATCTTTATGCAACTAGTTGTCATCCTTTGGCAAAATCAGTTGAACCCTTATCTTTATCAGTGAACTTAAACAAGGGCCAACAGAATGATTATTCTCTTTCTCGTGCGTGCACTTGGGGAATCAAATATAACCAATCAGATGAATTGAGTTGTCATAGAGAGAGGAGGGATGAAAACTTATAAACAACCAATCTATGGATTGAGTTCGAAAGTGAGAAAAAGATGGAAAGGACCATAAATTAAGAAAGTTGTGTCAAACCAGTTTCCTTGACACCCTGGATTGTGATTGCCTCAGGACGGCTATAAGGAGGAGCGTCAGGCACCAGCATACATCAAGAGAAAGAGCTTCAAAGGCAAGTGTTTCTTGGTTTTAATTTTGTTTTAAAACCTTTGTTCCGAAAGTGGACTAAGGAAGCTTGGTTCCGAAACCACTATAAAAAATCTGGAGCGTCATCTCCAGGCACATGTGGTGGGTGGAATTCCCAGCCAAATGGGTAGGTGGAATTCCTATTCTACAGTGGTGGGTGAAATTCCCAGCCGATTGAGTGAGGTGGAATTCCTACTATAATTGTGAGAGTTGTAAGTCCCCACTTAGTGGATTTTGGAGATAGCTCAAGGTTGACCGAGTCCTAACAGTGGATGTTGGTATGGCAAACCGAACCACTTTAAATTGCTCTTATGGTGTTTGATATTTGTGTGTTTGTATTTACTATATAAGTACTCTTCTCAACACACATCTCTTTGTATATTGATTATCTTATTTTAAACATTGTGTACAAGCATTGATAATCAAGCATTATGTTAAGGGTCATAATCTTAGTGTGGTCACTTAGAGATTTTATCATACTAAACAAGTCTGTTAATATATGTTCCGCTGCACTCAAATCAATCAAGAAATTTGTAAACACCATGAAAAATGGGATTGACCTATTCACCCCCCTCTCCCTCTCTCTTCTAGAGTCAATGATGTTGTTCTAGTACCTATCTTGCAATTTGTTCTTCACTTCTCTGTGTGCACGTCTGTTTGAGTCTGAAAATCCCGAGTACACCCTTAGCAATGTTCTATCTGCCCTCTTAATACCGCTCTCTGCCACTGGAAAGAAGTTCAAGAATGGGCTGTTGTACGGTGTGGGCTCTTCCTACTACTACACATTGCCAGTCCTCCCTATAAGCAAAGAACACTGAGATCTCTCCTCACGTTCTCAATATTTCTGCTATATGGAACGCTGGTTACTACCGCCCTTAGACAAATCTACTCCCACCTTGGACAGATCTGCTCCTGGTCTTTTCTCTGTATGACAGACTCCACGTTAGCAGCAACACGATCAACGACCTACAACTGTATCCAGCCCCCTCTTTGATCTGTCTTATGGACAGATCAGATGTGTTTGGCATTGGCCACGTCCTTCTTACAATAGTGGTTCAGTGTATCCTTCTCACGAACAATTTTCTCTCAAAACACCCTCTTCTCACGCTGATCTCGTGTCCTCCTGTTACACGATCTGTAGATATATAGTTACTGCCTATTGGCAGCTTTAGCAACTTCTCGAAAATGATTATAACAGTTGCCGTGTATCTCAATAATAGTAATTACCATATTATTAGATTAAGCAACTATTTCAAGTGCCCTCTTGAATTTGAAAACTCAATTGCCGTATGACTTAGTGGAATTGAGCCACCGCCAACAATGAATTAGTGTGTACCATTCATGTTGAAGTTGTTTGCATGATTTCCATATGTGTAAAATGAGAGAAAAGGCAACCAATGAGAAAATGCCAAGTTGGACGGTGAAGTGTCCCAACAAATGAAAGGATCTCATGTGTGGTTAAATAAGTGAGTGTCCCAAACTTCTTGAACATCATATCTCCATGAAAGGTGTTGCCTCAATGAGACTCTATTGACCCATTTAAGTGCTTGTCCAAATAGAAGAGGCTTCAAGGAAATGCATTTGACTATCATTAGTACCTATCCAATGTTGTCAAACCTAGCTTGGCCCGTGGCTGACTAGCGGGTTAACCGTGGTTTGGCTGAAACACGGGTCGGGTCATTCAAAAACCTGTCTGAGTTAAAAACCCGCTGAGACCCATGGTTCAACCCGATTTCAGCAATCAAACCGTGACCCATTAAATCTTAAAACCCTCTTAAAAAAACTCCATCGTGCCGGAAGAAAAACTCCATCAAGCTGGAAGAAAGGAAAAAAAACAAGCCTACCTACATTCTTGCACTCCTATTATGCTACTTGCTTTCTTGAACTTCATCATGCCTGAAGAAAAGAAAGAAAACAGAGAGGGGTAGAAGAAAAGAAAAGAAAAAATAGAGCGACGGAACAACGGAAGAAAAAAAAAAACAGAGGGGTGGAACTGTGGAAGAAAAGAAAAAAAAATAGAGGGCAGAATTGCGGAAGAAAAGAAAAAAAAAAACCAGAGAGAGGTGGCGTGTTTAAGTGTTAACTAGAAAATATGGAAGTTTGAGATTAGGGTTTCCATGAGCACCGAAAACATACCTGAGATACTTAAAAACCACACATGAGCATGGGATTAGTGTGTTTTTTAAAAAATATTTTAAAGAGTTTAATATTTTCTCATAATTTCATTCATTCTATTATAAATATGAATAAACAAATAAATGAAATACATGGGAGGCAAAGAATTCAACCGAATAAAATGTAGTTATCTAGATTAGTTAAATGGAAAAATTCAATTCAATTTAAAGGTTTTTTATTTGATGTAAATTTATGAATTGGGTGATTCAAATAAAAAAAGTATAATTATTTCTATTTGTTGTTCATTTATAATTTCATAATAATATTATGAGATTGTAATTAGATTATATAATATAGAATTTTGGTATTTGAGTAGGTTGATTCTTCAATTCAAGCCCTGCTTGAGACTCGTCGAACTCATTTTAAATGAATGAATATAACATTCTATCTGAGAGACCCAAATTTAAATATATGATATTATTGCCTATCGGAGCAATCCAGACTAAATTTTAGATCATGTTATTATTTAAAAAGCACAAAAGCCAATTGACTTTCAATGTATTTAGCTATTATATATATTACTACATTTGGTGTATGTTCTTTTAAAATTGTTTTAAGGTGTTTCATAAAAGATAATATTTGATTAAAATTAGATATAGTAAGCCACGAGTAGATCAAAATTTGAATTTAAAATTCAATTTGTACTCACTCGATTACTTGTAAAAGTGACATTTAAAAAAAAAAAAATTGCTTAAAATTTTAATTCAACTCATCCATTAAACTAAAATTAATAAGTTAATATTATTTATAAATTTATATTAATGACACTGGGTTTGACTATGAGTCAATCCGGTTGAACCTTATTTAACCCACCCTTCCTCTTAGACGGATCGCTCCACGGGTTGATTTTTAAAACATTTATACTATCCACTCCATATAGCACTTTCTAGCCCTTTTAGCTAGGGTTTGGACGTCCCCACCTCATGTGGCTTGTGCATGACACTTCCAAGCTTGGGCTTAGATGTGGACACCTTTCCAAGCGGCCCATCTTCTATTGGCCCATTTGAGTAGGCCCAAGACCGTATGTGATGCCCATATGTGCCAAACTCACCAATTCAGAGCTTAGACTCGCTAGTTTAATCTTACACTTGCCACAGTAAAAAAAAAAATGAAGAAGTCTTTTCTTTCATTTTCTGGTGTGGTGTCCACACCACAAAAGTATGAAAAATCTGGCTAAAAATGGCTAGAAATAGAAAAGGAAATTCAATGGAATTTGAAAGATGTGATTTGCTCTTATTATATTAGTATTAAAATAAGAGAATTTATGTAAATATTTAAAATTAAGAAAAAGATTTTTAAGATTGGATTCGGTAAGTTGGAAGAGTTTGTGGTCCACTTTTATTAGATTAGTATCTAAAATAGGTGAAATTTGTGAAAAAAAACTAAAAGAAAGACATTATATGATTGAGTTAGATGAGTTTGAAGGATTTGGTCCACCATTATAATGTTAGTATAAAAAATAGACTTTGTGAAGTGGAGAAAGAATAATTTAGTACCATTTTTTACTAATGTCACTAGTACGAAGCGTGTCCTTCTGATGCGGCCACCATAAGCAAGGGAGATCCAATAGAAGTTGGAGGAGCCATTGTGAACTTAATTGGGAAATTTTTACTCTAATTACATTTAAGAAATGATGGTGGAAAGAGACAGCCTTACAAGTTTTGTAATGAGTCCGGTCTCATCAAGTTTGCAATATTATGGATATGTTATGGGTCAAGGCCTGTTACACGGTATTTTGTGCTTTACAAGCCCATTTGGTGCACAGAAGCCTGGAACACGAATTCCACATCATTGATAAGGTGTAAGCTATTTCACATGCCACATAGGATGGAATCTTGCATACATAGAAGGTAGATGGCGCATGGAGTGTATTTGGGAACAAAAAGGCCAACTTATCATGTCATTATTTGAAAATAGGAAAAAATGATTCAAAAACTAAGAAAAATAGAAAAATTTATTATTAAATTTGTTAGTGTGAAGTATCTGACTGAACTCTTTTCTGTTAGTTCATAAATATAAAAAGGCTTTGTGCAAAAGTTTGTGATGAGGAGAAAGGTTGATCTAGGCCGGCTATATAGACATTCGACTTTTCTTTCTCTATACACTCGATTTTCATTTTTGACTACTAAATTACCATTTAGCCCTTCCGTCTTTTTTCGTCTGAACAAACAAATAGTCCATGATGCGTTCGTTCGAATGATCATAATATCTGAATAAACAATTCAATGTAAAATAGGAATCGTCTGAACGAATGGGTTGTGGAGAATGATTTTCAAAAGAGATCATTTCTCGACCAATTTTTACAAAAAAATGTATCAAAATTCATATAATCTGAATTTTATGAACTCTGGGACTAATTTTAAGTGAAAAGACTATAGTTTTAGGCTTAAAAAATCGTACCGAAAGAATTAAGAGGGAATGTCATTTTTCTTAAATTCTTTGGATACGATTTTTAATCCCAAAACTATACCATTTTCACTTAAAATCATACCTGGAGTTCATAAAATTTAGAGTAAATGAATTTTGATACTTGTTTGTAAAAATCGGTCGAGAAACGGCCTCTCTGCCAATTGTAACCTTTGCGTGTTTGGCTTGGATTTTCAAACGAGGCAGTTTCTCAATCTATTTCTACAAACAATATATCAAATTTCATCTACTCTGAATTTTATGAACTCCGAGACTAATTTTAATTGAAAAGGGTATAGTTTTGGACTTCAAAAATCGTACCCAAAGAATTAAGAGGGAAGACCATTTTTCCTTAATTCTTTAGGTACGATTTTTGAAGTCCAAAACTATACCCTTTTCACTTAAAATCAGTTTCGGAGTTCATAAAATTCAAAGTAGATAAATTTTAATATCTTGCCTATAAAAATCGGTTGAGAAACAAGCTCTTTTGAAAATCTCTCTCCACAAGCCCATTCGTTCGGACGATTCCATTTTACATGGAATCGTTCGTTCAGACGTTCATATCATCTGAACGAACGCAAAATGGACTATCTGTTCGTTCGGACGAAAAAAGATAGAAGGGCAAAATAGCAATTTCACTCGACTTTTTGAAATCAGGTGTGTAGAGTAAAAAAAGTTGGATGTCTATATGGCTGACCTTGATCTATTGCCAAATATATTAGTATCAGACAAGGAAATTCCTAACAGAAAATACTGAAAAAAATGGGAATAGATTTAAGATGGTTATGTGAAGTTGAAAGGATTGTCCAACTTTATCATGTTACTATTTTAAGAAAAAGTCGTGCAAAATAATGAAAAAAAATATTTTTTTTTTTGTGAGTTTAGAAGATTCAACCTATATTTTTATATTAATAACTAAAAATAGAAAAAAAAATTATATAAAGATTTTTAAAGCAAAAAAAAAAGAAGGAATATTACTATTAGTTTTTTATGTTTAAACTCAGCAAATGAAGATCTACTTGTCACGACCCGACTCAACTCCACAAGATATTGTCCTCTTTGAGCCACACGTCCTCAAGGTTTTGCTTTGGGCCAATCCCAAAAGGCCTCTTATTGAGGTATGCTGCTCTCCTCTCTTTTAACCCCCACATCCCTCAACTACCTGGGCGATGTGGGACTTTTTCCCACATGCCCAGCACCAGTTGGGTGGACGTGGGTGTTACATTACTAGTTATATAAAATATTCTCATAAATTAAAATATCCTATTTTCTTCTATAACTAATTTTACTCTACTATCTATTAAACCTACAATAAGAAAGAACTCCGAGGGATCGACTTGATGGTCAAAATTCGTCCTTGATTGTAGAAAATCTTGCCTCAAGTCCCCTTCAACATAAAAAAGGTCACTCTCTATTATTCTATACGTGATGTATGTGGAAGATTAATTATATGAGATGCCTACCTACCTAATCTTAAAAAAAAAACCTAAATTAAGAAAGAGAACAAGTTTCACATAAAAAAGCCTTTCTTCTAAATATATATATTTTTTTAATTTACGTGTGGAAAATTGTGGAAAATTCAAGTTAAAATTTCTATGGGTAAGCCCACTACCCTTAGAGTACATCAAAATTAGGCCATAGAAACTTGAACGAACAACCTCCCATTTTTACTCTATTTTTTTTTATTCAGCGTGTATTCAACCTCCCATTTTTACTCTATTTTTTTTTTATTCAGCGTGTATTACTCTACTTTTACTGGAAGGAAGGGTTGAGAAACCTTTTAACTTTTTCCTTGTAACGTTACCATTTTTTAACCATATGAGATACACTGAATACCCTAAAAATCTAACGAAAATTCATTTGAGTCACTGAACTTGGATCCAACCTGTAGACTTTGAAATCTTAAAAACAAATTTTAAAAGTAAATTTTAGGTTAATACCATCTTATTAATAACCATAATTAACAATAATTGTTAGGC
Organism: Chimonanthus salicifolius; assembly: GCA_013350335.1. NCBI lineage: Eukaryota > Viridiplantae > Streptophyta > Magnoliopsida > Laurales > Calycanthaceae > Chimonanthus > Chimonanthus salicifolius. The sequence continues at coordinate 47,403,221 of CM023537.1, read as the reverse complement.
ATCTTAGCTTTCTTATTCATAACCATGATTGAGTTAAAATTCTTTCATTTTAATAACAAATTTGGAAGTATTGATTTTTAATGGCTAAATTGATGAAATTAGTGTGAAATTTCTTTCAACATAATTATTATATTATTTCACACGCATTTTGTCTTGCACTTTATATCTGATGCTCTTTCCACTCACCGAAAATGTAATTTTTTTATACAATATTATTTTAGTAAGTGAATTCTAACATCTTAGAGTATACAATTATAGAACTTTTCAAAATGGACCAAAAGTTGTTCATAACCATCAAATTTAAATATTTTAAAATCAGTAAGGGGATTAAGATTAATATTAGTACATTTTGATCATATGATTAACGGTCCTTTTTTATATCATTTTTTATTATAAATTATTCTACAGTGATCTGCTATAGTATCTGTATAAAAGATTTATCTTACATGGTTATATAAGGTAATGGAAACATGGTTTGAGAAGATCCCCTGTTGCTTTTTCATTGTGGGATTAAAGACAAAGTCTCCCTCCCGGGTAGACATGTAAAAGCTTAGGACAGAAAGAATACTCTCATATTTTCATTCTTTGCCAAAAACATGGTGTCCCTTGTGTTTTCGTTGTTAGCAATTGTTTTGTATAAAACATTAGTGATAATATATAAATGAGAGGCAACGACTTCTCAATAGTTAACTTTAGAGAGTAAATTTTATCTTAAATTTTGAGAGTAAATTTTATCTTAAGGCAATTTATATAATATTTCAGAACAGGTGTACCAGAGGCATGAGTCAAGTTTGTATCTCTAGTTCTATATAGAGGGAGAGAGCTGAATGTCTCATGTTGCTTTTATTAAAAAATTAGTGACTATATATAATATTAGAGGCAACTTTCTCTCAATATTAATTTTTTAGAGTGAATTCTACACTCGTCGCTTAAAAATCAATTTCATTCTTTCACTTTAGATTTTTCCCATCGACTTGTTTGAGGTTTTCTGGATTCAAAATAAACTACAACTTAGAGTTATAATCACCATTAATGCATTCAATCCACCATACACGTATACATTTAAAAACATGAACAAATGCAAGCGTCCTGAAATTCAGAGAGGAGAGGTGGCTCAGCCCCATAGTAAACCTCTATATCATTTAAAATATTAAATTACAATCATTTACAGCAAAAAAATTTATAAAATTTCAACCCTCTACTATCTTCCATTTAACTCAGCAGTCTCTGGCCAACTCTTCCGCCATAGCTCTAGAAAACCAAAAAAAAGAAACAAAGTCCTAAACTTTGAGGAAGGACTATGAGTCTTCTTTATTGAAATAGAAAATCAACACTTAATTCACAGTAACATGCTTTTGATTATACTGTGTAATTTCTATTTCCTTTACAAATATTTTCACCACACTGAATAGGTGATATAGAGTATGATATTTATAACAAAGATAAGAAGGAAGAGATAGATGAGAGATAGATGAGTAGGAAGATAAGATAAGAAGGAAGAGTCTTGATTGAAGTAGACTTCTTAGCCTTTTGGATCTCCATCAGTGATGATCCTTATCTTCTTGAGATAAGGATCGGTGGTCTCAATCCATTTAGCTGGATGAGCTTGAGTGCCTTGATTATCTTGCTTGAAATTAGTACTGGTATCGTTAATATCTCCCCCTTTAAACTGAGCCGCGAATGACACCAGATGCCCAGTTTGGTACATAACAAGTAATGTTGCTGTCGTGGAAGAGCTTTAGTAAAGATGTCAGCAACTTGTTGAGAAGATGGTACATACTTTGGGACAATAGAACCAAGAGCAACCTTTTCTCGAACAAAGTGATAATCAATTTCAATATGTTTAGTGCGCTCATGAAAGACAGGATTAATAGTGAGGTGTAATGCCGAAATATTATCAGAGTGAAGAATCGGGGGAGATGAGAGATGGAGACCGATATCACGGAGAAGATAAGTGAGCCATGTGAGTTTAGCAGCGGCAGAGGCAAGAGTTCGATATTCTGTTTCTATACTAGATCTGGCCACAGTAGGTTTTTTTTTGCACTCCAGGAGATACAGTTACTTCCTAGATAAGTGCAAAAACCTGTTGTTGAACGACGAGTGGTTGGACAGCCGGCCCAATCAGCATTTGAGAAGGCATAAAGTTGCATATGACAGCGAGCCAGAAGACGAAATCCGTAATTGACAGTTCCTTGAATATAGCGAAGAATACGCTTTACCATCTGAAAGTGCAGAATAGTAGGATTGTGCAAATACTGGCACACATAATTGACACTGTAGGATAGATCAGGACAAGTGATAGGAAGATATTGCAAACCTCCAACAATGTTGCGATAAAAGAAGGGATCTAGATAAGGATCATTATCGGTCGGACTTGGGCACAACTTGATGGCCATCGGTGTGGAGATGGGCTTACAACTTTGCATACGGACACGTTCCAAAAGATCCAGGGCATATTTCTTCTGTGTGAGAAATAAGTCACCAAAGAATGGTATAACGAAGATGCCAAGGAAGTAGTGTAGAGGGCCAAAGGTCTTTCATTGCAAATTCCTTGCTCAGTTGTGAAATGAATCCATGAAGCGAGGCAGGATTAGATCCTGTGACTATGATGTCATCAACATACAATAATAGTAGTAAAGTACCTTGATGACTATGATAAACAAATAATGAGGAGTTAGCTATGTTGCAGAAGAAGCCAAGGGTCAAAATGAAAGAGTTGAAGTGATCGAACCATGCATGCGGAGCTTGTCGCAGCCCATAGAGTGCACGTTTAAGAGACCATACATGAGTTGGTAGTGCGGGATCTTTAAAACCTGAAGATTGCTCCATAAAAATCGGTTCAGATAAATTGCCATGAAGAAATGCATTTTTAACGTCTAATTGACGAATCTACCATCCATGAGCGAGAGCAATAGTAAGAATGAGCCGAATCGTGGCAGGCTTGACTACAGGAGAGAAGATTTCAAAAAAATTAATGCTTGGAATTTGATTGTAACCCTTTGCCACGAGGCGAGCTTTTAAGCGCTCTAAAGAACCATCAGCCTTAAGTTTTGCTTTAAAGAACCACTTATAGCCGAGGACATTCATGGTCGACTGTCGAGGAACTAAATCCCAAGTGTCATTGAGAGAGAGAGCTGACAATTCGTCTGTCATGGCAGCGGTCCAGCCAGGATGCTTGAGAGCGGAGATAATGGATTTTGGTTCGGATGGTACAGACTTTGCCAATAAACAATAATCAGAATTGAAATACTTTGGATTAGGTTTGGTAATACCATGACCATGACGAGTACCATTGAGGAGGTTAAGCCTACCGTAGAAGAGATGTTGATGGGTTGAGTCTCAGAGACTGTACTTGATGAGATGGACATCATGATCATCATACTGTGTGGGAGAGCTACTGGATGATGGAGATGGATCACTCTGTGTAGACTGGCCAGCTTCAGGATCAAGTGTTGCAGGTGAAGAAGATGTGTCATCCATAGTAGGACGGGAGAAGGGATTACTCTGTGTAAACTTGGCTAGCTTCAGGATCAAGTGCGTACAGGTGAAGAAGATGTGTCAGTCCATAGTAAGAGCAAGAGAAGGGTTCTCAATAGGAGTCCACAGATAGGAAGTTGAGGGAGATCAGTGTGTCATAAGCAGTAGCGTTGGAGTTTACGGCTACCACTTGATCATCTGTAAGCCAGTCAGAAAACTTAATGAAATCAAGTAACAATATTTGAAGAGTTATAGAGTAAGCTTGGATCCCGAAAGGGAAAGCAGTGATTCATCAAATACAATATGGCGTGAGAGATAGATGCGATTTGATAGGTAGATAATAACAACGGTATCCTTTGTAATGTTCATTGTAGCCAAGAAATATGCATGAGAGAGACCGTGGTTCAAACTTGTTCTTGACATAATCCCGAAGACAAGGAAAGCATTTGCTGCCAAAAATTTGTAAAGATCCATAGTCCGGATGCTTGTGGTGTAATGTTGCATATGGACTTGCTTGTGGTGTAATGTTGCATATGGACTTTGCCAATCCAGGACCGAGAGGGTTGTCTATTAATCAACCATACAGCAGTACTAAAAGCTTCAACCCAAAATCGTCTAGGTATATGTGAGTGGAACATCATGGAAAGACCCAACTCAATGACATGGCGATGCTTCTGTTCAGCTAGCCCATTTTGTTCTGAAGTCTTGGGACAAGACATTTGATACTTAATGCCGAGATCTGATAGATAATGCCTAAATTTGGAATTAGCAAATTCCCCTCCACCATCAGACTGGAAGATCCTAATTTTCTTGTCAAACTGAGTATCAATGTACTTTTGAAAAAGAATAAAATATTGAAAGAAATCTGATTTTTGCTTGAGAGGATGGAACCATGTATATCTGGTACATTCATCAACAAATATTACATAATAGCGATATCGTTAAAAAGATGTTACTGGTGCAGGGCCCCATAGATCACTATGAATCACGACAAATGGTTCTGTGCAAAAATCATTGGATGAAATAATAGGAAGACGGCACGCCTTAACCATTTGACAACTATTACAAATAGAATCAATTTTATTTTTGTTAGTGCTGATAACAAGCTTATTCTTTTTCAAAAATTCAACTACCTTTTCTTGAGGATGACTAAGTCTTTGATGCCAAACATCATCAGTTGTAGAGTGAAATCGTGTTGAAAATAGGGCTACTTCCTCCTTAGGCTGAAGAGCGTACAAACCTCTAGACCTATTTCCTGAGGCAATCACGTCTCTGGTTTTGCTGTCCTTGATCATAAAACCATGTGAATTAAATTCAAGCACATAAGAATAATCAGAAGTAAGTTGACTGATAGATAATAAGTTTCGTTTAATCTCAGGAACCACTAAGACATTATCCTAGACGCAAGTTTGTATTTTCCAGACCAATATGTACAGATCCAATGTGAGAGATATCTAGGGAATTACCATTACCAACAAGAACCCTGTCACTGCCATGATATGGAACAAGAGATATAAGTTTATCAGGATCAGCAGTCATGTGAGATGTGGCTCCTGTGTCTGGATACCAAGTTTACTCTGGAGTATCAGTCAATGAGGTTGCTGCAAGAGCCTGAGTCACATCATCTAGTTGATAGACTTGATTAAATCTATGCCAGCACTCGAGAGTTGTATGTCGTAGTTTGCCATAGATCTGACACTTGATTTCTTCTTCTGATTGAGGGGGCGTTGATGATGGAGTAGTGACTCATGAGGGGCCATGAGATCCACCACTGGTATTTGAGCTTGTAGAAGATACGCGTTGATTGTTACTACCAGGACTGGGGGGAGTGAACTCGTCCTTGAGTGAAGCCTCAGTCCTCTGGAGGTAAAACTACCAGTTCCTCTTCCTCTTCTGGAACGGTTGTAATGTGACCTGCCAAAATGCTCTCCAACAAAAGCCATATTGTGATTGGGAGAGGAGGAGTTGCTTGAGTTATGAAAATTCTTTATAGTTTCATGGCCTTATAGTAGAGGGATAAGGTCATAATAAGAAGGAATAAGTGGTTTGAGCATGGTAGTAACAAAGGACTCATAGCTTGACCTAGTCTTTTAAGAATACCAAAGACTTTGGTTCTCTCATCCACAGGTTTGCAAATCGCAGTTAGATCATCACAGTAAGTTTTGAATGTACGAATGTACTCAGACATGGAAGAATTATTCTTGGAGTGCAACTGCATGCTTTGAAGGAGATAAAATTCTCGCTCTTGCGAATCTTGGGCAAACGAATCCAGCAAAGCACTCCAAACATCGGCCGATGTCTCAAGTCAGAAAACCAGCCCAAGAACTTCTTCTGAAAGAGTGCCAGTAATCCATCCACGGAGAAGTCGATCAGATCTTCGCCATGCAATGTAAGCGGGATTAGGTGTTGTACTAGTCTCACCCCCAGTAATAGGTGAGGCTTATTGTAAGCAACAAATCTAGCATTGAAAAACCCCCGTTCGAAAAACCAAGCATATCCTGGCTTTCTATGAGACCCATTACTTGGGTTTTCCAAGGAAGAAAATTTGTTTGAGCAAGCTTAATGGAAACAAAATTTCCAACATTCAAAGAAGAAGGGTACAGATAAGAGTGCAGTGATGAGGATGCCATGAGGGAATGTAAGCAGAAGATAATGCAACTGGACCCCGAGGCACTCCTTTCAAATTTTTTTTTTTTTTCAACGGGTGCCTGGGACACGTCTATGAAAGAGAACACCCTCGAGTCGTTCGGCTGTGTTAAAGAAGTAAGGAGAACACAGAAGAGATAAGGCTTCCTCTTGACCCTCTGCAGCTCACGCTGTCGTACCCTTTTTGTTCTCTGTTCTGTTCGTTTTTTTTTTCGTTTCTATTCTGTTCTCTTTTTTTTTCCACTGAAGAGTCAAGCCGTTCAGCTGACTTTTAAAGAGAGAAGAGAAGAGAGAAGCGGAGAAGAGAGAACACAGGCTTGCACCTCGGCAGCGGAAGAAGATGGAAGCGGAAGCAAGCTAGATCGGTAGAAGAGGTGAGCTGCGCATTTGCGTGTGAGATATCTGATCCGAACTCAAGAGTAGAATGGAAGAACAAATCGTCAATCGGTGTAGCGGAATCAGAGGACGCTGGTGAGAGAGAAGCGCACAGACAGACGACAGATCTGGGAACTGCAATCAGATCAGGTATGCTGTCAACTGAGAAGTTGGAAGTATAGGACGCCGGAGATGGCAAAAAGACAGCAACGATGCAGATCTGGAAAGACAACAACAGATATCAGATCTGAGTGCGATCGATGCAGATTTGGAAAGATCGGGCTGTTGTGAAACACCCAACGGATACAGGTTTGTGAACTCTCTAGTTTAGATTAGACCAGATTTGCAACAACAAGAATGGCTGGTGCCTTTGCTTAAAACAAAGGATCAGAGACGGTAGAAAAACCAGCAGCAGCGATGGCGGAAGCGGTGATGATCTGAGATCTGGAAACACAGATTGGATCGCTAGCAGCAGAAGGAAGGAAGGAAGCAGCAGAGGCGTGCGTTGGACACACAGGAGTTCTGAAAATAGATCTGCAATCAGTAGAGTCGGCAGTTGGCTACTTCAAATGATTGGCAATCAGCAGATCAGAAATCGGCGTGGGAGGGTGGGAAATCGGGAACAAAGAATGATCCCATGATTAGATCAACCTGCTCTGTACTATATTGAAACAGAAGATCAACACTTAATTCACAGTAAGATGCTTTTGATTATACTATGTAATTTCTATTTCCTTTACAAATATTTTCACCATACTGAATAGGTGATACAGCGTATGATATTTATAACAAAGATAAGAAGGAAGAGATAGATGAGAGATAGATGAGTAGGAAGATAAGATAAGAGTGAAGAGTCTTGATTGAAGTAGACTTCTTAGCCTTTTGGATCCCCATTAGTGATGATCCTTATCTTCTTGAGATGAGGATTAAGATGAGGATCAGTGGTCTCAATTCATTTAGCTGGATGAGCTTGAGTGCCTTGATTATCTTGCTTGAAATTAGTACTGGTATCATCAATATTCTTCACATTCATCGTTGCTCTCCTCTGTAATAGTTTCCAACTTGGGAATATTTGATATCTTGTGGGGTGAAATTAGAATGGCTGGTGCAACCTCAATCCATGGCAGCAGACATCTTGCTTCGTTTGCCATTTCTTTCAATTTCCAACTGGGTTCTTCTCCTTTCAAGCACTTTACTGTTGTAGGTCTTACAAAATTTTTTGGCGAGATGATGGGTGAAGAGGAGATGGTTGAGAGGGGAATAAAAGAGGGAATTTTATAGAGGCTGATTACACAAGAAAAGAAGTGACGGGAAAAAAGAACAAACAAAATAAACAATGAAAGAAAAAAAAAATCAAAAAGCTTGGTGGCCGGTGGTTTGGACTTTTGACAACTAATCAAGCGATAGAGACGTGTGAGATTAGTATAGTGTGAATGGACAGGACGAAGCACCCAATAGGACTGAAAAGAGTGGAGAGAGTAGGTCGACCTTTTCTTAACATCTTCTCGCTTTACTAATATGCAATAATAGAGTGAAGTGCTCCTAACAGAACACGTGGCCCACGTTGTGCATTAATTTAGGGGGCCCCATCATGTATCCAATCTTTAGGCAACTAGGGTCGGATTTTTAACCAGACCATGATTTTTTATTAGTTAAGTGGGTTGGATTTTATCAGTATCGTGAAAATTGAATGGGGCCGCGATTGAATCAGAGTTTTAATTTGGGTCAATAATTTGGACTTAATAATTTGAGTTGAGTCAATTCAGTTCAATATTTTTTTGATAGATTTGATCAATCTTTTTAAATTAATTTTTCTTATGCTGCATCGCTCATGATCTATTAATCGCTCTTCCATTTCATGTTTAATGAGAAGAGATCCAATAAATGATAATAGGTAGATTTTTAAGATCTTTTTTACAAAATCCAAATTTATTGATTGAGTGTAGCTCAATTAGTTACCTCTTATCTGAGGAAATGGAAGGTTATAGATTTGAACCCCTATAACCTAACTTTAGTGTGCCTTAAGGGTAGTGGATTCATCTGTGGAGATTTTAATAAGGACTGTATCTGAGTTTTCCACATGTTAATAAAAAAAATTGATGCTTTTTAAGAACTTAAACCTAATATTAAGATCAATTTAAAATGAATTGAAATTGAATTTAGATATAATTCACAAAGATGGACCAAGTGTGAAAGCTCTAATGAGCTTCAAATGGGGTTAAGGGTTGTCCACAGTCACTCGTATAAATTTTTTTGTTATTTTTATTAGGTAATACTGTACCTTTTAATTGGGAGAAGGGGGGCATGGGGGTGGGAGTTTAGCATATTAAATCATTAGCATTTTGCAGATTCATATTTACAATTTTTTGTAAGAGTAATTCTAAAAAATATATAGTCTCATTACTAAATTTAAAGAACAATTATTAATATCATTTTTAAAAGCACGTTTTATAAATGGAAAACATCCATTGCGATTGATTTCATAATTACTTTTTGGGAAAAGTAAAACCATATTCTTAAAAACTCTTTATGAAAATTCAAATATGCGATGCATCCATCTAAAGCCTTTGTGATCAAATGACGATGAGGAGGTTGAATTAAATCAAATTGAAGAATTAGCTCTCCAATTTGAAGAGAATTTTGATAGTTGAGCCTCCAATTGTACTCATTAGATGCCACCTAGCATGTGGATCCTAGTATCCAATTATGGTATTTGTATATCCAAATACCCAATTACATGACTCATATGCTGAGGGAATGCACCTTTCACCTACTTTCCTTTTCACCACTTAACTCACCTATTCTTTCTACTCATTTCTCCATTTAACAATAAAAAGCAATAAAAGACGTTGTTGGACTTAGCAAATTCATCCAAACTTAATTAGGAATAAGATGTAATGTTTTTTATTTTATTTTTTATTTTTAAATATAAGACATGTCACTCAGATTTAGGAGAAAACGGTCTCACTTTGCAAATAGATTTGAAATACCAACGGTATCATATTTTCATAAAATTAGATTCATTGAAACTTATTCAATTACCTTTCCAATAAATTTAAATTTGTACAATTCTGATATACATAAACAAAATTATGACCATTTTGTAAACAAGTGTTAGAGAATGAAGGAAAAGATGTTAGATTCAACATTTTTGTTGTTAGATCCATAAATTTCTCACATTGGACCACTATAGATTGAGGTCCTTGTCAACCATTCATAGGGCCGTCTTAACATAAATTGGGGCCTAAGGCAAAAATTTTAAACGGGGCTTTTTTGATATTTAAGATAGTATTATACATAATATTTAATTAAAATTTTAATTATATATAGTAACGCCCTATCCCACAACGAACCGATGATGTCAACGACACGTCACAATCCACCACGTGACGAAAGTGTGGGATTCTCCTTTAAAATTCAAATCTTATGACCACACACATCGGGGGAGAATTAGGTTTCTAAGTACTACCATTATTTAAGATTTCTGTTGAAATTTCGACAGAGTCTCCCCTAAAATTTGGAGATTTGGAAAATTTATTTCCCTACATTTCTCTTCATAATCACCTGCTAAGTCATAGCAAGAATATTTTTTCAAAAATGACATCAAAATATTAAGCACTCCATTTAAGCCAGTAAAGTAAAAATGGAAAAGTAGTCTCTAATTAAAGAAGATGCAAATATAATGATTGGGGAAAAAATTGAGCTATAATTGAACATGAAGATTAGGGCAAACATATGATCAAATCAAAAGGAAGGAAAGAATTGAATTAAGAGAAGGATATTAAATAAGTAGAATACCCAAGCTCAAAAACTAAGGCCTTTTCTCTTAAACCATTGGAACTTTGCTTTTGAGAAGCTAAAAGGCTCCTATTCCTACTGATCTAACATTGATAATAATAATCAAGATCTCAGGATTAAATGCCTAAATCTACATAGGTGGTGATTGGTTGTAAACAAACAAAATGGAGAAACACCTTGGAAAGGGTCGGCTATACGGAGACTGTAATTTAAGAGAAAGGAAAGTATAGAGAAGAATTTAAAATTTCAAAGTAAATTTGCAGGGTTAGGAATTAGCCATCTAAGGGAGGATATGAAATCATATACCCATTTTGTCAAATCTAAGCATTAACTTTATCAAATCTAAGCAACAAATCATAAACTTTGAGCTGATTCACCAAATTTAATTAAAGTAATCTCTAGACATCTAACTTCTCAAATCTCTGAAAATAGAATACGGAATAAAAGAAAGACAGAGAGAATGATTTTTTTCTTCGCTTCACCAAGTAAGCTCTTTAAGGTCTTTCCTACCACCGTACCGATCGAAAAAGATAAATAAAGAAAGAAATGGGAAAAAAATCCTTTTTCTATAAATAAGACAAACCTCCAGAATCCACCATATTTTACTCATACAATCATTTATTCAGATCTTAGTCTAAAAAAACCGGTCAAACAATATGTTTCAAATGAATCTAATGACTTTAACCCAAGGTTCACACAAATGTCCGTAAACTGGTACATAGTGTCAACTCTTACACAATGTGTATTTCCTTTCTTCATAATCATCTATTACATTGAGAGAGTATAAATAAATAGGCAAAACTATCAACCCTATTTTGGTATATGCTACAATCATGGCATAGATCATTTCCTACCTTGCAGGAAATGATTCTATAAATCTGTCTACAGCTATACTTCCTGTTTCTTTGGATTCTAAGAGCTCACGCCAACACTCCTCCTCAAGTTGATGCATACAAGTCTTTGATGCACAACTTGTTAAGTGAGTTGTGAAACTCGTTGCTTGATACCGCATTTGTGAGTACATCTGGTAGTTGGTCTTCAGACTTCACAAATGGAAATCGAATTATTTTTCCTTCCAAGTTCTCCTTGATAAAATGTCGATCCACTTCCACATGTTTTGTGTGGTCATTTTGGACAGGGTCGTGGGATATTGCGATAGCAGCTTTGTTGTCACAAAAGAGATCCATTTTTGAAGTCGGGGTGAAACCAAGTTCAGTAAGTAGTCTCTTGATCCAGAGTAGTTCACAAAGCCCTTTTACCATTCCACGGAATTCTGCTTCGGCACTGGAAAGTGCGACCACTTTTTGCTTCTTACTTCTCCATGTAACAAGATTCCCACCGACAAACATAAAGTAACTTGAAGTAGATTTTCTGTCTGAGATGTTTCTAGCCCAGTCTGCATCTATGTAGCCATTAATATTTAAATGGCTATTCTTTGAAAACATAAGACCCTTTCCAGGTGATGACTTCAAGTATCGTAGTATCCGGATTACAGCATCCATGTGATCTTCACTTGGATTATGCATGAATTGGCTAACCACGCTTACAGCGTATGCAATGTCTGGACGAGTGTGCGAGAGGTATATAAGTTTGCCAACTAACCTTTGGTACCTCCTTTTGTTCATTGGTGCTTGATCTGAGTATTCTCCAAGTCTGTGATTTTGAACAATTGGGGTATCCACTGGCTTGCACTCTAGCATTCCTGCCTCAGTTAATAAGTCTAACACATACTTCCTTTGGGAAAGAAATATTCCTTGTTTGGACCTGGCAACTTCAATTCCCAGAAAGTACTTGAGTCCTCCCAAGTTCTTCATGTCAAATTCGGTGGCCAATTCCTTCTGTAGTCTCGATATTTCTTCTTCATCATCTCCTGTGATAATCATGTCATCCACATAAACTAGCAACACAGTTACCTTGCCTAATTTTTGTTTTATGAATAATGTATGATCAGAGTTGCTTTGCTTGAATTCGTATTTCCTCATTGCCATACTAAACCGACCAAACCATGCTCGAGGTGATTGTTTCAGTCCATATAGTGCTCGTTGTAGTTTGCACACAACCTTGGTCTCAGTGGATGCCGTGTATCCTGGAGGCAGGTCCATATACACTTCTTCTTCAAGGCCGCTGTGTAGAAAAGCATTCTTTACATCAAATTGATGTAGTAGCCAGTCAAGGTTGGCTGCAAGAGATAATAGTATCCTAACCGTGCTCAGTTTCGCAACTGGTGAAAACGTTTCTTGGTAGTCGACCCCATATATTTGTGTATAGCCTTTTGCCACCAGTCTTCCTTTGTACCTTTCGATTGATCCATCTGCCTTGTGTTTGATGGAGAATACCCATTTGCATCCTACTGCTTTCTTCCCTTCCGGTAATGGAACTAAGGTCCATGTGTCATTCTTTAGAAGTGCCTTCATTTCTTCATTTATTGCTTGAGTCCATTTCGAATCAGACAAGGCTTCCTGAATCCCAGTTGGAACTTGACTTGAGGAAAGTACGTGGACAAATGCTCTAAGAGGTTTAGTTAATCTCCTAGTAGACACGTAGTTGGCAATTGGATACTTTGATCTTCACTCTTCAGCATCAGGAGAGTATCTTTTCGGTGGCTTGCCACGTTTTTTCCTGAAAGGTAATGTGTATCCAACAGGAGTATGCAAGTTACTGATATCTGAATGTGTGTTAAGAATGCTTACCTCAGGGATATTCTCAGGAGATGGGTCTGTAGGTACTAAGGAAGAGGGGGGGCTTGAAGGCGTGTCATGTTCTGACGATGCATCCTGCTTTGTAGGCTCATCCAGCTGTGAGGGCTCAACTGTAGGTCTTGTGGGCTCAACGAGCTCTGATTGTGGTACTGCATCTGCCACTGTTCCACTGTTTGGCCAGTCAAAGCACAACCAATTCTGCTCTTCATCTCGTGTCTCTTCCTGAAGAGAAAGTTGGGGGCGGAGAAAAAAGTGTCGGACTCCAGGAAGGTGACATCCATTGTTACATAGAGGCGGCGGGTAGAGGGATTATAGCATTTATAACATTTCTAGTGCACGCCGTAGCCCAAGAATAGGCATCGTAGAGCACAAGGATCCAGTTTGGTGCGCTGATTCTGATGTAGGTGCACATAAGCCACACATCCAAATACTCTGGGAGGGAGCATGAGGGTTGTGGGAAGGGAGGCATGGGATGCCAGGACCTGGAGCGGAGTCTTAAAATGTAAGACTTTAGAGGGAAGGCGTTTAAGGAGATGGATAGCGGTGGATACCGCATCAGGCCAGTATCAGGTCGACACATGAGATCCATGGAGAAGAGCTCGTGCAGTTTCTAGAATATAACGGTTCTTCCGCTCAGCTAGGACAAGATGTCTCATGAATGAGTCCATGGTGGTTGAAGTAGGTGCGGAAACGCTGATTGACATATTCGCCACCATTGTCAGAACGGATAACTTGGAGTTTGGTGGAAAACTGAGTTTGGATCATCGCATGGAAGGATTCAAAGACTGAGAACACGTCATCTTTATGTTTCAGCAAGTACAACCATGAAGTACGGTGACTTTTAGCTAAAATGCATGTAGTACATTTAAGATCCGACAACATCTTATTAGAAAAAAGATCAGGTAATAAATGTTTCAGATAACCAAAATTAGGATGCCCCAAACGTCAATGCCATAACCAGATTGTCGTTCCCTCCCATCACTCTGGAGGTGAACAGCATGACCCACGAGGACGTCGTCCATGTAGTAGAGGCCCCCCTATTAGTGCCACGCCCAATTATCTCTTTGGTGAGAATATCCTGAAAAAGACAAAAGGTAGGATAAATAAGTACAATACAATTTAATTCTGCAGTAACTTGACTAACAGACATTAATTTATGCGAGAGCGATGGTACAAGTAATGTATGTGATAATTGTAGAGAATGTGAAAGAGCACAGATCTAGCCCCTGTGACCGGGGAGACAACACCATTAGCATTGGCAACACTAGTACGTCGCGGGGAAGATGTCGTAGTAAAATCTGTAGTGACAAAAGTCATGTGGTCTGTGGCTCCGGAGTCAAGGAGCCAAGCACCACGATCACCAGCACAAGATGAGGTAGCTAAACATGAACCAACGTTACCTATCTCTGAGGCGGGTCCTGCAACTGGAGAAGTGGCCTGGGGAATCAGGGAAAGGTGGGAGTCGGCTGACACCACAACCATTTTGCCCGTGCTTGCGTCAGAACCCACAAAGGCCTGTTTTTTCTTTGCCTGTAGTTCAACCACAAGTCAGGGTAGCCAACCTTTTTAAAACAAGTGTCACTTGTGTGCCGTTGATTTCCACAATGGGAACATTTTGTTCCAAGAGGGGTATGTTTGCTAGTTCGTGACCGAGGGGTCACAGTGGGTCGTCTCGTGTGCTGGCTGGAGGCTGCGCCAGAGGATGAGGGGGCGGGGCTTAGTTTCAGCCCTTTGATGTTCAGAACAGCGCCAGAGACCATGTCAGGATCGCCGGTGCTCATAACGGCCTGCCAGAGAGCCTCCCGGTGAACATGGGCATAGGCTTGCTCGATGGAGGGGAAAGGCCGCATCTGGAGGACATCGCTGCGGATGTTGTCAAGCCGATCATCGAGCCCGTCGAGGAAGGTGTAGACGCAATCCTCCTGGAGCAAAGTATTGTAGTGATGAATGTCAGTGGGGCATTCCATCGGGTTCGGACAACGGAAATCAATTTCCCGCAAGAACCCTTGCAGATTGGTGTAGAATTTCTCAAGGGAGCCGCCGACTTGTCTCAGGCGAGCCACTCGTCGCCGGAGTTTGTAGACCTGGGACGTATCACTGCCATCAAAATAGGTCGTAGCAATGGCATCCCAGACTGATTTTGCAGTGGGAAAGCGGATGAAATTGCCGATGAGGGTCGGGTCTAAAGAGTTAATCAACCAGCCTTTGACAATGGCATTATCAGTACGCCACTTTCGAAAAGATGGGTCTGTTGGTGGTGGTGGTGGACAATCACCGTTGATAAATCCCAGTTTGTCTTTGCGTGAGATGTACATCTCGACAACTTGGGACCAAAGGGCGTAGTTGGACCCATCCAACTTGACGCCGATTGTAGTAGCGGAGTTGTCAGGGGTCGGGGTCAGGGTCTGCACTTTGGATAGTGCTTCAGTCATTTGATCGGTAAGGGTGGTGAGGATGGAGGATGAAGGGCCACTGTCTGTACCGGTCATAGCTTCTTCCTCCTTTTTTTTTTTTTTTTTATGTTTTATTTTATTACAGATCTGGAAGCAGATCTGATGTCTGATCTGGTCAGAGGCCTGCGTCAAAAAAAAATTGTCCGGCACCTGGGTTGTTGTCGCTTCGCAGATGGTCAGAGAGGGATGACTACCAGCGCCGAATCACGGATCATCGGAGGGCACAATGTGGGGCACAGATCTGATTGGGTGGCGATGACGATATGTTGGCACAAAGCAAACCGTCGGCAGAGGATGCAAAGCAGAGAGCAATGGGGAAGACAATATGGTGCAGCGCCGGCGAGAGGAAAACTGATAGGCGAAGGTGTCTCAGATCGGGTGGGACGCTCTGTTCCAAACAGAGCCAAGCAGAACCGACGGCGGCAACTCCAAAAGAAATCGCGAGCAGCAGGAAGAAGAAGAGGCAGCAGGCGACGACGAGAACAGTGCTCTGGTTCAAATCCAAATCCAAATCCAAATCGAAAAAGAAGAAGCAGCAGGAAGAACAAGAGGCCAGCAGGAAGGAGAAGCCCAAATCCAAATCGGGAAAAAAAATCCGAATCCAAAACGAAAAAAAAACTGCTTGCTTCTGTGGAGATCCCGATCGAAAATCTTAAGCTCTGGGCGGCGAGACACCGATGCCGGAAGGACAGGTTTTTTTTCTTCTCTTCGTTGGGCCTGATGTGCAGGAAGAGAAGAATAAATAAATAAATAATAATAATCAGATAAAAAATCAAGGATGATCCAAGCCAAGGATCGAAGGCCTAATGCTCTGATAGCATGTCAACTCTTACACAATGTGTATTTCCTTTCTTCATAATCATCTATTACATTGAGAGAGTATAAATAAATAGGCAAAACTATCAACCCTATTTTGGTATATGCTACAATCATGGCATAGATCATTTCCTACCTTGCAGGAAATGATTCTATAAATCTGTCTACAGCTATACTTCCTGTTTCTTTGGATTCTAACAGCTCACGCCAACACATAGTGTATAATTTCTCAATCTAGGATAAGACAAGAAAACCTACTCCTAGCCAATAATTTTTGGCAGTATTAATATCATAATTTGCATGAACAGCAAGAACAGAGATGAAAGATTTGAAAAGAAGATAAAACACCAAGGCTGGGTTTGGATGGGGAAAGGTTCTCCGGCTTAGAAGAGAAGCCCCTACTTCACTTCTCTGATATCTTTGCCCTTTGCAAAAAAACCACAACATTTTCTAAATAAATCAAACAAATCAAGTGCATATGCAAGACAATCGTCAAAATAAATCCAGTGTATTCCACAAAATAGAAGAAAATGATTTTCCAAGGAAAACAAGAGCAATAGAATGGGAAGCATTGATCTAAATGCATGACATCCAATATTTTCCACAAAATCGAAGAAAAACAATAGCAGAGCTGCAGGAGAGAGGGTCGGACCTGGAAGAGCAAAACCAAACCCTAGCCGCTGCTTCTGCAAATCTGAATATAAACCCTGGCGCGGACTCGCAGTGAGAAAGCCAAAGAGAAAAGAAGAGAGGAGAGGTGAGATTGAGAAAGGGTAACGCTTTTAAGGTTTTATGTGGTCTTCGAATGGGGGCCTAAGGCGACTGCCTCACTCACCGTTCATGCACACAACCCATTGAATTGAATTTTAGTGAAAGAACGAATGTTTTTGGGTCTTTCTTAGTGTGGTAAATCAATTTATCTTTCTTCCAAATTTAATTTTTAATACATGTTGAGATAATTTTAATTTATGCAAATGTGTATTTACTTTGCAAATGTGTTCAATTGACGAATAGTATGAAATGGGTGCGGAGAGGAAAGAGAACATGAAACGCTTTATCTCAGTGTAAAAATGCTTGGAGGGGTCAAGATACATGAGGACACAGTACATGCCGGTGAAGGAAGTGGAAGAAGAAGGCTTGAACGAATGTGGAAGAGCAATGCGGAAAAAAACCTCTCCCAATGTACCGTGAGTAATTTCACGGTGTATAAATCACTTCCCATATTTAAAAAGTAAACTGGAATGTGGAACACTGGGGGGAAGGGGACTTCCTACTCAAATATAATAGACTCTATGGCTACCTTAGCATCAGGAGTGTGAGCGCAAGGTCGGTCTTGAGATTTTAGGGCTCTAGGTGAATTGTTAAGATAGGTCTTTTATATTACTCATAAAAAATAAAATTATACAATTTTTTTTAAAAGTGTGAAACATCTAAATAAAATATCATAATCAAATTTATAATAAAGTATTATTTTAAAATTTTTTTTCCAGATTTTGAGATACAAAATTACTAATTAAATTACTATATTTAATTTTTTTGACATATCTTTTTCAATATATAAGATAGTTAATCCATTCAATCTTTCTTCTGACAAATTTAATTTTCACTTGTATCTTACTATTTTATTGTATTTAAAAAGAGTAGTTGACATGCTAAAGTATATAATGCATTTACAACAACTTATAAAGTAAAGTTATATTAAAAATTATCACTCAATTATAAAATATAAAGCACAAAATAGTCATTCAAATTTAAATTCATTTTCTTTCCATTCAACCATCTATATTACAATGAACACTAAGTTATCTCATTTACAGAATTCTTTAGGTCAACTTTTATTAAAATTTCTGAAAAATAATAACAATAATGATTAGTTAAAATCTGACATTTATATAATCATTTTAATCTTGTAATAGAGTCAATTAATCATCTTAATTCTTATTTTTTAAAAGAAAAATAAAACTACAAGATAAATACTTTTTATCATGATGTTTATGTTTAATTCATTTTATTAGAATTATATATTTAAAGTTTGAAAAAAAAATGGCCAAATAGACTAAACTCCATAGAAATTCGAGTCAAACGAGTTAACGAGACTTGTCAAGCCTTTTCAAGTTGATTTTAAATACTCCCTAAGTTATTTTAGTTAGATTTCTAAGAAATTACAAAAAGTTTAACAACATGGAGTAAGAAGCTGAAAATTTATAAAAAATTGCAAAAGGTTTAATAACATGGAGTAAGAAGTTGAAAAATTGAACCTGACGTAAGTCGAACATAATACCCTCAAATTTGGAGTTAGATGCCGTACCATTGCGACATAAATCCATTTAATAATAAAATAAACATTAAAATAAATTTATAATATAAAATAAGATACAAGAACTTAAAAATTGAACTTGACTTGGAGGCCCTAGGCGGCGGCTCTGTTCGCCTAAGGCTAACGCCAGGGCCAGGCTCGAATGAGCATTTCTTAGTACTGAAGAAGTCGCTATTTTTACTTTTTGTACAATTTGACACACTTTATAAGGTAATTTTAGGGCAGAGAACTTAATAATTCTCAGAAGAATGGTGAAAATTTTAATTTTTTACTTTTTCATCTTGTTAAATAATATGACATCGCTACTAATTTATTTGGATAATAATTGACACACTTTCATAAGAAAGAATTACATGATGAGTCCACATCTTATTCCAATATTTTTACACATGTTAAATGTTTAAAATGATAAAATTATTAATCTTGTGTGTCATGTGAATAATTGAATTTGCTAGTATTTGAATCACATTAAAAAATGTCGTGCAATCATTTATTAGTTTTCTCCCTTTTTTCTTTTGATGAGCTTTTATCCAGACGAAAATTCTTTTAATTGTACAATTAAATTGTGAGAGTGAAATGAAGTCCAAATCATAAAAAATAGAAGAAGCATGGAAATAGCAATATTAAGATTATAATCCATACCTAGAACTTAAAAAAGTACAAAAATACAAAATTCCAACCACACATCTTGAAATTGTCAAATTATGTAAGGGTAGGGATGTGAAGAGTGAGGAAAGTTATAAATGTAGACTGATTTTTCCTACTCTTTGATGGGAACTCAAGTCACTCTATTTTAGGGTGAGTTTCTTAGATGGAGAATCCATACATTAACAATCCAAATAGAGTGAGTTGGGATTCTCAGGGTGAGTTCAACTTCACCATCTTAACTCAACCTAATCTAAACACAATTTATGAGCCTTTAGAAACTTGTGGAAACCCTTGTATATATTGAAGAAATAAGATGTTAGTAGAGGGCGTAACAATCAAATGTGGAATCAAATAGAAATTAATAGAAAGTTTAATAATTAGGTTGCTTTGGTTAGCCAACAACAATAAACAAAAGTAAACGAAAAATAAGAGGAATGTTGACAATCGTATGTTAGGTCATCTTGATGAGCAACCACAATTAGCGACAGTAAATGTGTAGCATCCCACCCACATGGGGGTGTGGGAAAAGTTTTACATCGCCCATGAGGTGGGTGGTTGGGGTGATTATAAGAGGAGATAAGCCCTCAAATGACCACAGGACCTTTTGGATCTGATCCAAAGCAAAGGTTTAGATAGAACTTAATGCAGACAATATTGTGTTAGGGGTAGAGTCATCACAGAATGACTATATCAAACTTAGTCAAGGCACATGCCGACCATACTCTGTAATCCATTTGATCTTCAATGACACAATAAGCTTTTCAAGGTCAATAAAATTCATATAAAGGTTCATCCTTTTTTTCTCTAAATTTTTCTATAAATTGTCTTAGAATAAAAATAGCTTATATTATTGATCTATCTACTATAAATCTAAATTAATTTTCAAATATAATTGACTTTTAGATTACACGACTCTCCATTATCCTATTAAATGCTCATAGTTAAAATTAAAAAATATAGAAATTGATTTTTCTCTTTTCATATTCTAAGAATAGAGAGAAGTAGACCTATGGATCTCCATTAGAACTTGGGATTTGCACCTCTTTCCCTGCACGTGAACTATCGAATAGGATGCCCAACAAGCAAGGGTCGAAAATTCGGCACAGATTTTGGGTAGATTTTCCTCTCTTTAATATTTTTTTTTAAAATCTCGATGGTTTTTTTTTTTTTAAAAAAATAATTTAAAAAAATAAAAAATGATGTGTTTTTCTTTTAAAATAAAAAATATAAATATCGGTCCGATATCTAACTGATATTCGTCTTATATGGGTAAATATCGATTGGGTCTACAACTGATATTTGGCCGATTTTTTTTTTTTATTACCCTACCAACAAGTGAACTATTGCAGCAGTATGTGGATTTATCAATTTTGGGCTGAGCTCCACTAGAGTGGCCTGACTCACGTGTGCATGTAGGTACTCTTATTAGAAATGTATGAACATTTGAAATATTCACTACCACTTTCTTTGAGCATCAGGACTACTTCACTTGCACTTGCTTTTATACGTGAAGGGAAACCAATTTTGAACTCAAAAACTTTCGAACTGTAGCGCTTTTTTAAAAACCGTTTGAACTTTTAATTTATTGCGAAACACGCCAATATCATTAATATTTTCATCACTTAGAAATCGATTTGAATCATTAAAAGATTTCACAATGTTCCTTGACTCTTTAGCTAAAGTAACTAAAATTAAATCATCATACATGAATAAATAAATGCATGTGTTTGGCAAAGAAGAAATGTGGTTCAGCCCCTTTACTATTTCTCCATTTCATTTAAATAACAAGTACTTACTACAAACCTGCTTTCCATCTTCCAATTAATTCAACAGTTTCTCGCAAACCTCTTCTGCCACGACAATAAAAACTTAGTAAATGGTTCTCCTCTTGTCAATGCTTAGATGGAGATCTCTGTATAATTTTATTATAAAATGTAATCTGCTGAATAAATCTCTCTGCACAGAGTAGGAAAGCTACAACAGTTACAGAAACTAATCCCTTAAATATAAGAATTAATTTTAACCCTTTATCACTCAATCCTTTAATCATAGGAAGATTTTAATTTAAATGGAAAACTGGCGCAAGTCTTTGCTGTCTGTGACTCACAGGTCTCTACTGTTTGTGAGTGACACTCGGCTATGAGGAAACTGCAACAGGTCTCTGCTGCGCATTACATGACTGTGAGTCACTCTCTTGTGAGTCAGGCTCTAAGGCACTCCGTTGTGAGTCGTTAATATCCACCAAGATCTTTCATAGTAAATTCTAGACTAAGTTAACCAATAAATTCATGAAGCAACAAGGGGTTGCATCGTATGATAATAAGGTCATCAACACATAACAATAAGAGTGAAGTACATTGTCAACCATGATAAATAAATAAAAAAGAAGCCCAAACTCAAATAAATGTACTGAATCAATCCAACCACGCCCGTGGAACCTGATGTTTAAATTCAAATGAAGAAAAGCATTTTTGGCATCTAATTGATGAATCTGCCATTTATGAGCTAAAGCAACAGTGGAAATTGTCAGATATGAAAATAGAGACAAATATGTTCTCTCAATGTAATGGGGAGAGAGACCCTGATTCACTGTATATATAGGAAAGATGGATTACAAATAAGGAAGATAAATTAATTACAATGTAACCCCAATATTATAAATGGGGAAAGTTCTATATTAGGAATGTATAACAGCTCATTTGACAGAAATGAGCCGGCTTATAGCAGGCTTGAGAACTGGAAATAATGTTTCAGAAAAATCAATACTGGGAATTTGATTGTACACTTTTGCAACGACGCAGGCCTTTAATCATTTTAAAGAATCCTCAGACTTAAGTGTTGTTTAGAAGGCTTACTTGCAACAAAAAGCATTCAAAATCGAGTGTCAGAAAACTAAATCCTACGAGAAAGAGCATTCATATTGACGACTCATAGTTGAGTGCCTTACAGCCTTGATGCCCAGCAGACACTTGTGGCAATTTTCTATTTAAATTCAATTTTTTCTATGATTAAGGGATGGAGTGACAAGGGTTAAAATTAATTCTTATTTCAAGGGATTAGTTTCGGTAATTGTTCTAGTTTGCCTACCGTGTCCAGAGAGATTTTTTCAACAAAAATATACAAAGGTCTCCATTTTTGCATTGATGAGAGGAGAAGCATTTACAAAACAAAAAAGAAATCCACCATTCTGATTTTTCTTCAAAACCTACAATCAAAACAAAAATAGAAACAAGAACAAGCACTTTGAGAAGTGCCTATGAGTCTTCCTCACCGCTATCATCGCTCTCCTCTACAATGGTTTCCAACGTTGGAACATTAGATAACTTCTGGGGAAAAATTAGAATGGCGGGTGGAATCTCTGTCCATTCGTGTACACATCTCGCTGGCTTTGCCATTTCTCTTCAAGTCCCAAATGGGCTTTTTCTCCTTTCAAGCACTCTACTCCTGTAAGTTAAAGGGCTTCTGAAGAATTGTACGGTGAGATCATTGAAGGATGAAGAAACAGGTGGTAAAGAGGAGTGTTAAAGAGGAGATTTTATAGAGAAAGCAATGATGGAAGGAGAAAACAAACAAATAGAAATAATGAAATATTAGGAAAATGGTAGGTGGGTGGTGGTTACCTAAACCAATCACACCGCAAAGACATGCTAAAACAGTGTGGAATAGAGGTGGAAAAATCACAGGGAATCAAGTAAGAAAAACGTGTGATGGAAAAAGGGTCCACACCCCACACTACACACTACCCACGAAGTGCAACCTTTTGTCTTCTTCTCCAAATCTTCTAAGCTTGATAAACTATCAGAATGATTGATTGGTAGTAATGCTTAAAGAAGAAGATTAGTAAGAAACATGAAATGAATATTGTTGATGCTCCAAATCTTGTTATTGATTGTTGCCTGAAATTCAGTCTAAATCTCATCAGAAGCATCCACTAGATTAACTCAGAATCTTTACTACGGATGAATATTAGAAGCAAAAAAATTGATGTAGAAAATTCTTGGAAAATAGGTCCAAACTAAGTCTATATTTTTTGCAACGGCTTATTGTACAGAAATAGTCCTATTAACTCCTATATGCTTTTGATCATCAGCAACAAATTACATGAAAAAATAGTGATGAACTTATCCTGAAAATAGTTTTGAAAACTCAAAATTGAAATCACGAAACCACCTCACGAACATCTATTTATACATCTTAAATATCCCACCATGGCACCCATTATGGATCCTAAATAACCTTCGCAAAATCTGACTTGACTTGATTAACCATCCTAACCGAATCGACCTCTTTTGATAAAGAGCCCAACACGACCCATTTAATAGATCACCCAATCCAAATCCTATTTACAAATAGGTAGACCTGACCCGAACCCGAAAATACGTATGGCTTATAGTTTGGGTGTAGGCTAGCTATAAGTAGGTAAACTAGTTGTCACGGGGAGTAGTTTTCCTCTCAAAATGATTAGTCATTGAGGGAGGTGTCACCCCCATGTTTTAAGCTCAAGTCATCTCCAAGGAACTTCTAATGTGAGACAATTTTGTCCTGTGATCGGCTTCTTAGTCCAATCCCTAATGCCCTCACTAGGAGGACCCATATATTTTTGTGTAAAGTCCACGTGTCAGGGGGAGTCCCCAGTCCCACACAAAAGTAATTCGGATTTGCTCTAATACCAATATCACAGGCGCAGTTTTCCTCCCAAAATGACTATCCATTGAGGAAGATGCAACCCACATTTTTTAAGCACAATTCATCCCCAAAAAACTTTCAATGTGGGACAATTTTGTTTCCTGACACAGTGGAGTTATACTATAATCGAACATGAATGCATATCAAATGCTACAAGAAAAATGAAATGCACATCACAGTGTGTCAGCCAGATACTAAATAAAGAAGGAAAAATTGTTACTTGAACCTTAGACGTTGGTTGCCTATTGCAGCACTAGTGAAAATGGGATTTTTCCATACAAACAATTTCCATGGTAAATTTCAATTTTCAGCTCTCATTTTTACCAGTTCATTTATCATTGATGTTATTTTTTACTTGATTTCCTGTTTTACTTTCCATAGAAAAAAAAAAGGATCAACCGCTTATAGTTTTTTGCCAAAATTGGGCCAAAGTGAAACTCACTCATCAGAAAAACAGAACTAAATCCAACATTTCCTTAATCCTCTTACATAATTCCAAAGTTTTGGCTCAAATCTGAATGCATTAATCTAAAAATTTCAAATAATGCAGAGGGGGAAAGGAGAAGGTAAAGGAGAAAAAAGAACTCATTTGCTAAAACCAATCTAAACAATGTACATCACTCAAACCAATATGAAAGGGAGGGGAGGGTTTTGATGAGAATCAGAAGCTTGTGAAAAATAATCCTCTTCCTAATACGGACTTTTAACTTAGAAATAATAATAAAATATTAAAATAATTTAGGAAATAATAGGACATGCTTGCTATCATTTAATGGACCAGTGAGCCACTAGTACATGGCCTCCAAACCACTGCTTGGGCCTAGGTATGTATTTGTTTTGGTTGGATCTACTGGACCTAGAGACTGCTCTATACTTGACATTTACAACCCCTCCATCACTCCTCTAGATTGAAAATATGCTAGACCTCAAATTTTCTTTTTCTTTGTATTTTTGGTGCAAATGTTGTTGCGTGTTTAACAATGCTCGGCCATGTTTCTTTTGTATACTAGTTTCAATTTCATTTGGCTAAGCATGGATTTACTTCCATTTTGATGTAGGTTATAAGTGTTTGCATTTTGGCTTGTTCATCGTACCTCTATTATATGTCCTTGGTCTTCCTAGAAGGATATGGTCAGGTTCCATTTGTACCATGTTATAGAGCATACTTGATCTTTGTAATTGTTTCCAAACGAATTATTAACCTATAATTTGTGTCAGGCCTATAATTGATCCATTTGAAAATCAAGTGAACATGAGTGTGGACGAAGGTTCTATGTTTTTGGCTTTGATACCACTACAACTAGAGGAACGAGCTCAATTTATAGATGCATTGAGCTATTTACATTACATTTCATTTATAATTACATTTACATTTTTTTTTTTGATTTATAATTACATTTTCCTATAATTGATCCATTTGAAAATCAAGTGAACATGAGTGTGGACGAAGGTTCTATGTTTTTGGCTTTGATACACTACAACTAGAGGAACGAGCTCAATTTATAGATGCATTGAGCTATTTACATTACATTTTCATTTATAATCACATTACATTTACATTTCATTTACGTTTTTGAGCTATTTACATTTATGCTGGGTATCCCGCGATTTTCCACACGTAAATTCAAAAAAAAATTACATTTACA
Organism: Chimonanthus salicifolius; assembly: GCA_013350335.1. Taxonomy (NCBI): domain Eukaryota; kingdom Viridiplantae; phylum Streptophyta; class Magnoliopsida; order Laurales; family Calycanthaceae; genus Chimonanthus; species Chimonanthus salicifolius. The sequence continues at coordinate 47,377,660 of CM023537.1, read as the reverse complement.
TTTTGTCGGTATCGGTAGACACGTGAACCAGGAAAACAAAATTAACTTTGACGTGTATTGAAAGATATTACACATGTATTGCTAAGAGAGAATTGAGGAAGCTCTATGAGGAACATCACTGAGATAAAGAGATTCCTTAACTTTTTCTTTCATCAAATGTCATTTCAGAAAGTGCATTGATGTCATTGTTGAAGCGTTATTGAGTATGAAGTCATTGATGATGTCACCAAGCATCTTTCATTGATCAACCAGCCATCAAAAGAGAATTGAATCATTGAATATATTTTTTATTGCTAAGAATTAGAAATAATGAGTCACTTTGTCGACTCGATCATTTCTTCTTGGTTTTGTTTTTACTCTTTTGAGGATTGACGAAATCCTTTTGCTCATTGTCGGAGTCCAAGGACCAAATCTATTGTTTGGGTCTCTCAGAAATTCTTGAGTCTTGGACTGGAAACTTGAATGTGAAGAAGATGCAGCTCATGAGCTTCATTGAATTTTTGGAGAAGATCTCTTGTGAATTCTTTTTTGAATTTTTGGAGTTCGGTGGTGATAGAATATGATGCAAATGCATTATGAGAAGTGTCATTAAGAGAAGGGATTTGCTATTTAAAATAGGGATAGGAATGTCTGGAGAAATCGAACGGTGAGATAAATTCCAAATGGTTCAAATTGGGTATGGATTCAATTCGTTGATAGTAGTGGAAGGGTGTGAGGAGGGTATGAGGTGCAAATGGGGCGTTAGTGGAAATGTTTGGGGGGGGGGGGGGGGGGTAGTCAGGGGTCATTTGGTGGGCCCCTAATACATGGGGATAATATTGACAACCCCACTCCAGCAATGTTGCCAGCATAGCTACTGATTTCTAACCGACAAATCATGAGAGAAATCATCTAGGTTCATCCAGCAAAGACACTATTTTCTAGCCAAGAAATCTTCCCTCCTTTCTCATCATATTTTATTATTCTTCTTCTTATATACTGTGTATTATACCATTGAATGAACACACAAGGACACTGTAAAATATAGAGAAAGAATACAAGGTCTTCAAAAGAAAAGTTTGTGGGGAACCATTCAGCTATTTATTTCCTGTATCCTTTGTTTCAACATGGATTGGGGATATTGACGATCCCAAATCCAGCAGCGTTGCCATGGAGCTCCTGATTTCCAATCGACAAATCATGAGAGAAATCGTCGAGCTTCATCCAACAAATATGTTGTTTTCTAGCTAAGAAATCCTCTATATTGACAATTCCCAATCCAGCATTGTTGCCAGCGGAGCTGCATTCTAAAGACAATCACTCTATGTCAGAGTACATTCGTATCTTCAAAACTTGTTGTGATGATCTGGCTGCTATTGGCAGGCTATGAGTCTTTTGTTACTGCCATGCTCAATCCACCTATCCCATCTTATTGAGACCTTATCTCTTTGTTACAAGGCTATGAAACTACGAAGAACCTTCACAAACCAAGCAACTCCTCTCCTCCTAATCACGATATGGCCTTTGATGGAGAGCACTCTAGAGGATCAAACTAAACCGTGGGAACAACAAGAGAGGAAGAGGAGCTGGTGTTTTTAATTCAAGAGGACGAGTCTTTACTCAAGGACGATCTCAAGCTCCCCAAATTGGTGGTTACAATAAATGGAGCTCTCCCTCAGGTCCCCACAACCGTGGTGGCTCTCATTGCAATTCCCAAGAGAATACTCATGCTCAATCCCCTAAAGCAGAAGCAGAGGTCAAGTGCTAGATCTGTGACAAGCCACGTCACACGGCTCTCGAGTGTCGCCATTGATTTAATCAAATTTATGAACCCGACGATGTGACTCAGGCTCTCACCACAACTACTTTGAATGATACTCCAGAAAAAACTTGGTATCCTGACACAAGTGTCACTCCTCATATGATTGCTAACCCTGATAAGTTTACATCCCTTGTTCCGTCTTGTGGCAGTGAGAGAGTTTTTGTTGGTAACGGAAATTCATTGGATATTTCTCATATTGGATTTGCAAATATTGATATGGGGCATACTAAATAGCATGTGGATAATGTTTTGGTGGTTCCTGAACTTAAAACAAATTTATTATCTATCGTCAGCTTACATTTGTTTATCCTTATGCTGTTGAATTTGATTCACGTGGATTTGTGATAAAGGACAACAAGACCAAAGCCATGAATGCCTCAAGAGGTAGAACTGGAGAACTATATGCTCTTAAGCCCAAGGAGGAAGCAACACTATTCTAAACCAGATTTCGCTCTGCAACTGCTGATGTTTGGCACCAAAGACTTGCCAACCCTCGGTCAAGGATAGTAGATTTTTTGAAAAAGAATTAGCTTCTCATAAGCACTAGTAAAAATAAGGTTGAGTCTATATGTAATAGCTGTCAGATGGCTAAAGCATGTCGTCTTCCCATTATTCAGTCCAATGGTTTTTGCAATGAACCGTTTTGCGTCATTCATAGTGATTTATGGGGCCCGCACAGTAACATCATTCCAATACTTTAGTTATTATGTGATCTTTGTTGATGACTGCACTAGATACACATGGTTCTACCCACTCAAGCAAAAATAAGATTTCTTACAGTCTTTTATTATGTTTCAAAAATACATTGATATTCAGTTTGACAAGAAAATTCGGATGGTGGTGGAGAATTTGCTGATTCAAAATTCAGAAATTATTTATCAGACCTCAGAATTAAATATCAAATGTCTTGCCCAAAACTCTAAAACAAAATGGGCCAGTTGAACGCAAACATCGCAATGTAACCGAGTTGGGTCTTACCATGATGTTCCATGCACATGTACCCTAGCGGTTTTGGGTTGAGGCTTTTGGTACAACTGTTGGGTTGATTAACAAACAACCCTTTCGGATCTTGGGTTGGAAAAGTCCTTACGTAACATTGTTTCATAAACATCCAGACTATGGTTCTCTCCGCATTTTTGGTAGCAAATGTTTCCTTGTCTTCGAGATTATACCAAGAATAAATTTGAACCACGGTCTTTTTCATGCATTTTCCTTGGCTACAATGAACATTACAAGGGACATCGATGTTATTATCCACCAACTAATCGGTTCTATCTCTCGTGGCATGTAGTCTTTGATGAAACACAATTTCCCTTTTGAGACCCAAGCTCACTTTATAATTCTTCAACTATTGCTACTGATTTAACTGAATTTTCTGACTGGGTTACAGATGATCACGTGGTATCCATGGACTCTAATACTATTTCTTATGACACAAGATCTCCTTCCACTTCAGATTTGTGGACTCACGTTGAGAACTCATCTTCTCCTGCTCCTACTATGGATAACTTACTGTCACCACATGAAGCGCCTAATTGCGTGACTTCTCCACCTACAAGTGATGATTCATCTCCGTAATCCAGTAGTTCACCTATGCAATCTGATGTTCATGATATCCTTCCATCCAGCGCAATATCTGAGCCTCATCTTACCAGTGTCTCCTCCACAGCGGACTCAAGTTCCCCAATGGCTACCTGTCGTAGTCATGGTATTACCAAGTCTAATCCCAAAAACTTTAATTCTGACTATTGTTTATTGGTCCATTATATTCCATTAGAACCAAAATCCATTGTCTCCGCTCTCAAACATCTTGGCTGGACTGTCGCCATGAAAGATGAATTGTTAGCTCTCTCTCTCAATGACACTTGGGATTTAGTCCCCTGACACTCCACCATGAATTTTCTCGGCTGTAAGTGGGTCTTCAAAACAAAACTCAAGTCCGATGGTTCTTTAGAATGATTAGAAGCTCGTCTCGTTGCAAAAGGATACAATCAGATTCCCGACATTGACTTTTCTGAGACATTTTCTCCTATGGTCAAGCCTGCTACTATTAGGCTCATTTTCACTGTTTCTCTAGCTTATGGATGAGAGATTTGTTAATTAGATGTTAAAAACGCCTTTCTTCATGGGAATTTGACTGACCCTGTCATTATGGAGCAACCTCCAGGCTTTAATGATCCCATGAGACCGAATCATCTCTGTTCACTCAAGCGTCCTCTCTATGGGTTGCAACAAGCTCCACGATCATGGTTTGATCGCTTCAGTACATTTGTTTTGGGCCTGGTCTTCTTCTGCAGTACAGTTGACTCCTCAGTATTTGTCTATCATGCTCGACAAGGTACTTTATTGTTATTATTGTATGTTGATGACATCATTGTCACAGGGTCCAACCCTGTCTTGCTTCATGGATTTATTGGCCTGTCAAGTAAAGAATTTGCAATGAAAGATCTTGGTCCTCTACATTATTTTCATGGCATCTCGGTTATACATTTCTCTAGTGGTTTATTCCTCAATCAGAAGAAATATGCTTTTGATCATTTGGAACAAGCACAAATGCAAGGTGGCAAGCTAGTTGTGCCCGAGCCCGACTAATAATGATAATTTTCCAGATCCCTCATTTTATCACAACATTGTTGGAGGCTTATAGTATCTCACTATCACACGCCTTGATATCTCTTATAGTGTTAACTATGTTTGTCAATATTTGCACCAACCTATTCTTTTGCATTTTCAAATGGTGAAACATATTCTTCGCTATATTCAAGGGACTATCACTCACGGTTTCTGTTTTCTGACTCACTGTCCTATGCAACTATATGCTTTTTCGAATGCTGATTGGGCTGACTGCCCAACCACTCATTGCTCTACAACTGGGTTTTGCACCTATCTAGGAGGTAATTGTATCTCCTGGACTGCCAAGAAACAACCGACTATGGCCAGAACTAGTACTAAAGTGGAATATCAGGTCCTCGCCTCTACAGCTGCTGAACTCACACGGCTCACTTATCTTATTCGTGATATCAGTCTCCACTTTTATCTCCTTTGATTCTTCATTCCGATAATATCTCAGCCTTATATCTCACAATTAATCCCGTCTTTCATATACGCACTAAGCATATTGAAATTGATTATCTTTTTGTTCGAGAAAAGGTGGCTCTTGGCTCTTTTGTCACAAAGTTTGTCTCATCTTCTCATCAAGTTGTTGACATCTTTACTAAAGCTCTTCCTCGCAAGCACTATCACACGTTATGAACAAAACAGGGCCTTTAGAGTCCTCCGCGGCTCAATTCGAGTGGGGATATTGACGATCCCCAATCCAATAGTGTTGTCAGCGGAGCTTCTGATTTCCAGCTGACAAATCATGAGAAAAATCGTCGAGCTTCATCCAACAAAGATGTTGTTTTCTAGCCAAGAAATCCTCTCTCCTTCCTCATATTATTTTATTCTTCTTCTTTTTATATACTGTGTATTGTACCATCGAATGAACACACAAGGACGCTGTAAAATATAGAGAAAGAATACAAGGTCTCCAAAAGAAAAGTTTTGGGGAACCATTCAGCTACTTATTTCATGTATCCTTCGTTTTCAACATATAGGATTGTTTGAAGAACTCATTCACTGATATGAGGTCCATGAAAAGTTAGTCCTATTAGAATTCCCTAGCTATGGTTTTTGAACGTCCAAAAACCAATGATAGGCATTTACTCGTACGGGGTAAATGTGTCTGAGGGTGGAAAGGGTGTTGGTGGGATGGCGTACATGCCTTTTATAGGCACCAGTGTGCAGGTGAAGAACTGCAGACACACGCTCAAATCAATTTATTGTGCGAATCATTATACTTGTCTTGAACCTTTCTCATTTTATTGTTTTCTTTCTCAAATAGCTGCAGTTAAAATCAGTCCTCGAAAATCTTTTGATGGAAGAAAATAACCCATTTCCAAGTTCAATACCTTTCCTCGCAGAAGATGCATCTACAAATTTCAAGTATAAGGTATAGCTTATTTTTTTTTTTGTTGGGGCATTCTGAAGGATATAAAGCTGCGTTTATATTGAGATACTCATAAAGACTTCAATTTTGACTGTAGTGGCATTTGTCCTTTTTCTTTTAACGCGTCCAAATAGTGTGCAAATATGGATTTTCTCCTATATATATATTGCAAAGTACATCTCATCATTATAGAATGGATTAAGCGTACCAAATGCATGTAATGGATAAGTACCAAATGCAAAGGATACTCATGATCCCATTTAGTACCTTTTCTGATAAGAATCTTTCCTATGCTTTTCTTACCAAATTAGTGACAATTGTGGAACAAACTACATTTTTTAGAATAATTGCAAGCTAATCTACTATTATTGAGCGACAAGGGATACCCTTTAGGATGGTGTCACAAATCAGAGTAATACCTAGGATTTCAAGTTTCTTCCCTTTATAGGTGGCATAGTAAGATGATCTGGACAAGAATAAAAGGATTTTCAGCAAATGTCTAGAAAAATGCAGCCTAAGCATAAATGTTTGGCCTGAGCGACTAATTTGTGTGAATTGTGAAATGTTGTCTCAACAAATCATGCATCATAACAATTAAATGTCTTGGCGTTTGACCAAGTTGGCAAGTATCCACTAAAACACCCTTATTAAGTAATTCTTATATCATAAGATATAAACTAGCGTAGCCTTAGAATCCAATGGTTATTGTTGTCCCTACCCAATGATTATTGCTCTAGGCATTCACAATTGCCAATGGTGTCATGTGTTAAATTGTGGGATCCACTTATGAATATATACTTTTTGTTCATTCCTGAGTGGATATTTTTTTAACTTAATTAATCAAGAAAAGAAAGAACAATAAAAGAGAGCAAACACAAAATGCAAACAACTCAACAAAAAATAAACAAACTAAAACAACTTTAAAATTACATCAAATTATTCACAATTTCTGAAGATAAAGAAACACCTTGACGAGCCAAGTCACCAGCCTCTGAATTTGCCGATCGAGGGTCCAAAGACACTGAATAGCCATAAGACACTATAGAATGAACAATCTTGTCAAGGAGGGTGAAAAGGTCAATCCTGATTCATTGGTCCTTTTTAAAAAAAGAATTCCTTGTTGATTAATTAAAGTGTAGTGGATATAGCAATCAAGTGTTTGTGTGTTAGCAATGATGATTAAACAATCAACATAAGAAATTAGCTCTAACACCACAAGAACAAGGGCACAAGATTTATAGTGGTTCGGTTAGCCAACCTACATCCACTGTTAGGGTTAGTTGAACCTTGAGCTATCCCCAAATTCACTAAGTGGGGACTTACACCCTCACAATTAAAGTAGGATTTCCACCTAGCTCAATTGGTTGGGAATTTCACCCACCATATGTAAAATAGGAATTTCGCCTATTCATTTGGTTGGGAATTCCACTCACCATATGTGCCAAAGACAACGCTTTAGAATTTTTTTTTTTTTTTTTATAGTGGTTCTGGAGCCAATCCTCCTTAATCCACTTTCACAGAACAAAGATTTTAACAACAAAATTAAAACCAAGCACTTGTCTTATAACTCTTTCTCGAAGGTGTGCTTCTCAAAGATCCACCCAATGTGTGCCTGAATTAATCCTGACACTCTGCCTTATAGCCGTCATTGAACAATCACAATTTCAGGGTGACTAAGAAACATGTTCTTATCCTAGTTGGTATCTTGTCTTCTCTCCTATCTTCCTCTCTCACAAACTTAATTAAAGATTGGGTGTATATGATTCTCAGGTGTAGGCACAAGAGAGTTGATTGTTCCTCATAGTATGTGAATTTTCTCAGTTCAAAGAAGATAATTAAATGATCACACAACTCTCATATTTATAGAGGAGTCAACATAGTTTTTCAAATTGTCCAGTATCGATAGGTCGGTGGCACTGATGGGCCGGTGTTCATATTTATTACCGTTCAACCACCCTACTGTTGCACATTAAATGCACTCCCAACAGTATAATTACTTCTAGGTCGACAGGTCAGTGTTACCGATGGGTCGACAGTTATGGCACCGAGAGGTCGGTCCATATGAGGATCTCGGTTTGGGACAACACCATTCAAATAGAGTTTCATGTTCCAAAACTTGTCTTGCCTAAAACGACAAGTAAAAGAAGAAAATAGCACAAAAAGAAGGGAACATCCTCACATCAAAAGAAGGATATGAAAAAAAAAAACGAAGAATATCTTGAAAAGTACTGAAAAGAAAAAAATAGAGGAAGAAATATCCCGTCATATATCTTAAAGACCTCTAACCTTTTGATCAAAAAATTTATTCTTAGAATCTTATTATCCTTCTTTGATTTGACTCGATCTCAAACCATGTTTCGTCCTATAGAAGTCCTATTGATCTTAAGTTAAAATATGATATTTCATGTGAAGAATAAAAGATGAAAAATGATAACGTATAACTCAACGTTTTCAAGAAAGTGGCGTCCATTCATGAGATCAAAAAATTATTTTCTTTGTCATGTACCGTCTTTCTAATACATATGTGAGAAATTTTGAATTTGAATACACAAACTCCGCTCACATATACCTTTGAGAGAAAATAACTCAACATCTGAGCGTTAATCTTTCTGAGAGATATCTAGTGAAGTTTGAAGTCAAAGCACATCTTCTGATGTTGGGTACGAAACTTGTGTCTATTTGGAAAAGAAAACTAATTTTAATATTGGCTAAGCACACACTACACGCCGAATATAAATCTTATAAAATAAATTTTGGAATCGTATAATGTCTAGATCTTTATGAACTTGTTTTTGCCGAATCTGAAACTAAGACTATGCAAAATTGATGTTTATGGGTATCATTACTGAAAGCCCTCACGAGACTATAACTCGTCCACTAGTGGTGACCTAAGGGTTTAAAGGCTTGTCACATACGCTAAATGCAATCGAGAGTGCCAACGAAAGTGGTGTAATTTAGGATTTTAATTTTCCGTTTTTAGTTTTTAGTTTTTCTTTTGCTCGAGGACTAGCAAAATCTAAGTTTAGGGGTATTTGTTGAGCACTGAAAATGTCCATTTTACCCTTTAATTTGGATAAGTTAGCCTTTGATTTGTGTATATTAGATGAGTTTAATGGAGTTTTCGAGTTTCCAGTGTATTTGTGAGAATACAAGAAAAATGAATAAAAACGCAGAAAAGTGGGCCATAGTTCTATTTTTGGAAAGTTTGTAATTTTTACTACCTAATTTGATTTGAAATTATTGTAAATTATTATAATTCAGATCCGAATACGAGAGTTTGAATTATAATAATATTTTTTTAGAATGTTAAATTGTAAAGGTGGTAGAAATTTATAAACACACAAATGGACCCACTGTTCAAGTCTCAAGGCTATAAGCCAAAGTCCACTAGTATTCCACGCTAGATAAAAGTCCAAGTATGGGATCCAACTTCAAAAGACCAAGTGAGACCAGTGAATTTCATTTGAAGGATTGTGGAAGTAAGAATGAGAGAAAAAAATGGGATTTGGATTGATTAAATTGAATTTTGGAAGGAGGAATATTTTGACACAGTTTCAGTATTTTGGCCATAACTTTTTACTCAGTCGTCCGATTGTATTCATTTTTGTTGTGTTAGAAAGAATACTTCAAGTGCTACAACTTTGTACTTATGACATTTCGTGATTTGGATGTTACCAAGGTAAAAATTGAGCTGTAATCTGATGCACGTGTAGGAAAACGAGATTTGGATCCTACTTTCCAAAATAATCCAAAATCCCTAAAATCATGGTGCCTTATTTACAAAATTCGGCCATGGCTTGAAAAAGAGAGTAAATTTGGATAATTAAAAGAGAGAGAATTTGGGAGGAAGTTTTGGGGAGAGAATTATGGATGAATTCTCTCCAAGCCTTGCCTAATCCGATTTCTTTTGAGCACTATAAATAAAGGGTTCAGGCATTGCAAAATTTGAATTTGAGAAAGGATTGAAGGAGCACTGAAGATTGGAGGCTGAAGAGACTAGAGAAGAAAAGAATTTTCGAATTTAATTTGTATGTTCTTGTGTTTTCTATCTTTGATGCAAAACTCCAAAAGCATTGTAATTCTATATTCCGATTTATTTGAATAAAATTCATGGTAGCTTATTTTAGATGTATGGTTTTCCAATTATTAAATATTGTGTAATGATAGTTTGAATTTTTATTTTAATTTCTCTTATTAATGTTATGTTAGAAATTATTTTGAGAATTTTAAAGGAAAAGTAGAACCCCTTTTAGGATCGGGGGAACTTGATCTTCCCAGTCTAAGTATCTTTTTAAGAACAACTTCTTTTAGATTTGGAAAGGCAAGTATAAATTTCTGCCCAAGCCTAACGCTTGAATTGAGAATTTCTTATTTAATAGAAGCCATAATATTTTTAATTGGAGTTTTGATAAAAGGCAAATTTGAATATGTATTTGATGAGTCTTGAAGATTTCATAATATAGGCTGTGATTTTATCATCAAATGGGATAAAATGCCTCTATAAATACTTGTTTCAATTCCATTGTACATTATGTGAATATTTTATTATTTTTATTAAATTTTTTATTATTTTCTTATTCTCTCAAATTCTTTGAACTAGGTTAAGATTGATTTAATTGCATTTTAATTTTGTTCTTTTAAACTGGTTTGAGATTATTTATAAATTCTAGATCCATACCATTACTTTAATTAAATTGGATTTATTGGTTAGATTTTAGATTTAGATGATGATACTCTAACTTTTAGATTTGATTCTTACAACTGGAATGCCACTAATTTAATTTTTTTTTATAAAAATTAGAATTTGATTTTCATATTTAGGTTATTTCTAAAGATCTACACTTTCTTTAATTACAACATTTCAATTTCACATATTTTGTTTTTGCATATATTTTGTTGTTTCCTTGTGGAATCGACCTCGCACTCTTAACGCTATACTATTTAATGGTTCATGCGCTTGCGAGTTATAAATTTAAAATTTGCAACATGTTCTTCAGCAAAGTACAAGTTACATAGCTTGGGGTGGAGAGTCTCTGTTGATAACAGAAGGGCGTTTGGAATTTGAAAGGGGTTGAATTTATTTATGTGCTTTTCAACTCCTATATTCGGTTTCACACTTATTCTGGAGAGCATATTCTTTTCTGGGAGGATAGATAGTTGAGAGGTGCTCCCTTGGCCTCCACTTTTCCCATTATTTTCTCTTTAGTTGCGGATAAAGATGTTAAGATAAGGTTGTGTTTGGAGTTTTGTCATGGTAAGGCTATATGGTGTCCTCAACTTACAAGGCCATTGAAGGATTGGATGTCGTTAATGGCCCAGTTGAGTAGTGTTTATATTTTGGGGAGTCGTGAAGATCAGTGCATTTGGGAACCAGATTCTCATGGATTTTTACTGTTAAACCTTTTGTAATAAGCTCATTTTTGCTGGAGATGTGCCTAGGGTGTATTTGAAAATTTGGAAGGGTGTTGCCCCTTCAAGATGAAGGTGTTTTGATGATTGGCTGGTTTGGAGAAGATTCAGACAATAGAAAATTTGTGGGTACGTCGTATCCTTATAATTAATGCTTGCCCTTTGTATTTGGCTGATGAGGAATCTGTGAATCATTTGTTAGTGCAATGTCGATTTGCGTATCAAATTTGGTTCTCCTTCTTTCAGTTGTTAGGGTTGAAATTTTGTTTGTCGAAGACATGGTTAGAGTTATTTAATGAAGAAGTTGTTATGGTAGTTCTTTTAGAAGACTTTTGGGCAGCCACTGTTTTGAGTATTGTGTGGTCTCTTTTGGTGGAATGAAATTTAAGGATTTTAAAGGGCAAGAGTCATTTGTTTGTCATCTTGTTGAAGTTATTAAGTGTAATACCCACCCATCCAAAGTCTCACATTGGTTGTGGACTTGGGTGATGTGAGATTTAAAAGAGGGGACAACCCTTTCCCTTTTGTGATGCCTTTTGGGCTTGGCTTGGTAGGCCAAGCCCAAAAACAAAACTGTGGGAGCAAAAGTGGGCTCAAAGCGGACAATATCATACTCGGGAAATTCGGGCAAAGTGTTACATTTGGTATCAGAGCACTGTTCAATAGTCGGACTGTGTGAACCCTAGACCTGTGTGTTGTGACAGAGCCGGGAATGTCTCTGGTCTTAAGGCAGGTGGATTGTAATACCCACCCACCTAAAGTCCCACATCGGTTGTGAACTTCGATGATGTAGGATTTAAAAAAGGGAGTAGACATTTCCCTTGTGTGAGACTTTTTGGGCCTGGCTTGGTGGACCAGGCCCAGAAACAAAACTGTGCAGGCAAAAGTGGGCCCAAAGTAGACAATATCACACTAGGGAAATAGGGGTGGGGTGTTACATTTGCCTCCTCTTTTAAATCACACATCACCCAAGTTCACAACCTATGTGAGACTTTGGGTGGGTGAGTATTACAAGTGGTATCAAAGCACGGTTAAACACTAGGACTGTGTGGGCACTCTACTTGTACTATGTGTTGCTTGTGTAGGCCCCATGCCAGTATGACGTGATAGAGCCGGGATGGCTCTGGTAGTAAGGGGGTGGATTGCAATACCCACCCACCCAAAGTCCCATGTCGGTTGTGGACTTGGGTGATGTGGGATTTGAAAGAGAAGGCAACCATGTTCCTTGTGTGAGGCGTCAGACCCAGAAACAAAACTGTGCGGGCAAAAATGGGCCCAAAGCGGACAATATCACACTTGAGAAATCAAGACGAGTGTTACATTAAGAGTAGAGTGGATTGGTGGATGGTGGATTCTAGAAAATTCCAGGTATTTGTGATTTCAGATATTTGTCAAGCTTGGAATTCAGTGAATTTTATTCTTGCCTCAGTTACCTCCGGTCAGGTCTATGGCTTGCTCTCCTCCTGTGGCAGGCCTTCTTAAACTTAATTTTGATGAGAGTTGTTTGCCAGAGGCTGGCTTAATAGGTGTGGAGGTCTTATTCAGGATGGTTTTGGTGGCACTATTTTATCTTTTGCGGGTATTCTTCACAACAGGTCTATGTTAGATGCGGAGTTATTTTCTTTGTGGAGGGGTGTATTGGCGTTGGAAGAGGTAAGAGTAGTTGGGAGTATCTTAGAAGATGACTCTAAGATTGTTGTCTGTTGGGTTGTGGGATCTCTTTGTCCCTGGTGTTATTTAGATAAAATTGACAAGATTCTTCATTCCATTGCGTCTTATGGCTATTCGATGTCTTCAGCCCCTCGATCGAAAAATTCAGAGGCTGGTGAATCGGCTCGTTAGGGTGTTTCTTTATCTTCGGAGATTGTGAATAATTTGATGTAATTTTAGGTGTGTTTTCTTTTGTGGCTTTTCGTTGAGTTGCTTGTGTTTTGTGCATGCTCACTTTTGTTATTTTGCTTTTCTTGATTAATAAAGTTTAAAAAAATATCCAAAGAGGAATAATAAAAAGCATACATTGGATCCCACAATTTAACACATGACATCATTGGCAATTGTGAATGCCAAGAGCAATCATTGGGCAGGGACAACAATAGTCATTGGACTCTACGGCTGGGCTAGTTTATATTTTATGATATAAGAATTACTTAATAAGGGTGTTTTAGTGGATACTTGCCTACTTGGACAAAGGCCAAGACATTTAATTGTTATGATACATGGATGATTTGTTGAGACAGCGTTTCACAATTCACACAAAGTAGTCACGCAGGCCAATCATCTATCCTCAGGCTACGTTTTCCTAGACATTTGTTGAAAATCCTTTTATTCTTGTCCGGACCATCTTACCATGCCACCTATAATGGGAAGAAACTTGAAATCCTATCCAGAAATAGATTACTCTGATTTGTGACACCATCTTGAAGGGTATCCCTTGTCACTTAATGATAGTAGATTAGCTTGCAGTTAGTTATTCTAAAAAATGTAGTTTGTTCTATAATTGTCACTGGTTTGATAGGAAAAGCATGCGGAAGATTCTTATCAGAAAGAGTGCTACATGGGTTCATAAATTTCTTTTTGCATTTGGTACTTATCCATTAGATGCATTTGGTATGCATAATCCATTCTATAATGATGAGTTGCCCTTCGCAACATATATAAGAGAAAAACCCATATTTGCACACTACTGTGTCGTGTTAAAAGAATAAAGGACAAATGAAACTAGAGTCAAAATTGAAGTCTCTATGTGTATCTCAATATAAACAACTTTATATCCCTCAGAATGCCCCAACAACAAAATAACAAGCTATACATTATACTTGCAATTTGTAGATCCACTTTCTGCAAGGAAAGGTATTGACCTTTGAAATGGGTTATTTATTTCCATCAAAAGATCTTCGAGGACTGATTTTAACTGCAGCTATTTGAAAAAAAAAAAAAAACCGATCAAGTGAGAAAGGTTAAAGACAAGTATAATGATTCACACAATAAATTGTTGTGAATGTGTCTGTGGTTTTTCACCTGCACACTTGTCCCTATAAAAGGAGCCATATACGCCATCGCACCAACACCCCCTTCCTGTTGGGCCACAGCCCACAAACAAACAATCACAAATCACAGAGAACACACACAATAAAACGAACACACAGAGATACGTGGTTCGGCAAGATTGCCTACGTGCACGAAGCGTGATACAATCCACTATGAAGAGAAATACTCGAGATTAAAAGGATTAGTCACCCTCTCTCATTTCTCTCCCTCACAACTCTCAATCCTCTCTGGTTTCCCTCTTGCTACAGTAATCACCCTGGCTAACCCTAAAAATAGAGAAAGAGATGAATATATAATAGGACTTAAGTTACAAGACTAGGCATGAGCCCAACACACAATCCAGTCCCAAATGTGGGGCTGGACCTCACAACATTTCCACCCTCACACACATTTACCCTATACGAGTAAAACCCCACCATTGATGTTTGGACCTTCAAAAACCATAGCTAGGGAATTCTAATAAGACTTAACTTTTCATGGACCTCTTATCTATGAATGAGGCTTTCAAACAATCCTATCCCCATGTAGTAGGGGCCCACGAAATGAAACACCCCCCTTTCCACCAACGCCCCCATTTACACTGCATACCCTCATTACACTCTTCTACTATTGCCCACAAATTGAATCCATACTCAATTTGAACCATTTGGAGTTTATCTCACTGTTGAATTGAAATCCGTGCATCTCTATCACTATTTTAAATTTTGACTTCTCGACTCTTGAAAATCATGTCTTTTGAACACGTAGGAGGGCCACAATCCACAACCTAGTGAAGAAGATCAATGACAAGACCCATCACATCAAGAAGCCAAGAACGTGGAATGTTTTACATTCTACAAGAAGCCTGAGTCACTTATTGTAAAAAATGGTGGAAATGAAGACAACTTGAGAGCGACTCCTTTTGAAGAATGGGGGAACAATCTAGATTGTATGATAAATGATGATCAAACATTAGAGATGGCCTCACATCATTTAGATCATCTAGAGACCTCCAAACAATTCTAGATTTGAAAGTTTTCTCATTAAGTCTATGCGAATATAAAAAGCTCTAAATTTATTCTACATGTTCCAAGACCAATGTTTTCGTAATTAGAAGTAACACTATTAATAGTAGAGCCTATGGTACTTTTAATGTCGGTTAACTTTCTATTATTTTACTTGATTTTGGTCTTATTTTATCATATAAGACAATTTAGGGGCGTAGTTTAGTAAGTTCGAGAAATTAGCAAGTGAAGTGGAGTAGGATTTGAAGATCTTATTAGTAAGTTTAAATTGTACTAGGATTAAGATATTTCTCGTCATTTCTTATTACCAGTATATGGGACCAACGTTTGATTGTAAATATACTTTCTTTTAAGACCAAGGTGTTAGGCCTCTTAGAACACCTTACTAATCTTTGGAAGCATAGTGCAAACTTCCTATCAACACAGACAGGTAAAACTACAGAGAGTGACCCTTTGGAAAAGTGGGAATTGAACTCAAAACCTCTCACTTTCAAAGTTGGGTTCTTAGCCATTGCTCCAACTCCATTAGATTTTGAAAAGCCATACCAACACTGTGCAAAGACATTTTGAACCTATATGCTTGGAGCCTTCATGTTTTACACAACGAGTTTTTTATGGTTTTACAAATCCTTTCTTGAGCCTTCTGTCCTTTCTTTTAGATTTTCTTTGTGGGTTTTCAAGTAAGGAGGTTTTGATTAAGCTCTCTCAAAATAAGTCCAAACTACGTTAGTTGGGGTCAAAGCAGTACCCTTCCTGCAAATTAACATTTTGAGATCTTAATTTTGTCTCCAAATAGTGGCTCAAGCAGAAACATGTGAGATTGTGGCTTGTTTTAGTGCCCTTGTTATTGGCACACAAGAATTGAGTCGAACCCATGATATTGAACCATAAGGAAGCTAGATCAATTTAAAGTGAGATCAGGCACCGCCATGAAGCAAAAAGTCAAATTTGTGGAACAAAAATTGGGTCATAATGAGAAAGGTACATTGACATAGATCATTAGAAAAAATGCAACAAAACAATTTTGAATTTGGATGCTGACTGACATGTTTGGGTCCCTAAATTATTAAAGGAGGGCTTGAAATGAATATAAGGTTTCACTATGGATCCTAGAGGTTTCTCTCACAATCTTTTTAATCAAAAGATAGCTTGCATGATCAATGGGTTTTCATGGAGGTTAGGTGAGGAGAGAAAGGAGGGAATGCTCAGGTATGAATATAGAATCTCAAGCAGCATCAATTGAACCAAAAACACGAATTTATATAAAGAAAAACATGTCCAAACGGCTAGTCGTCAAGGGCTCTGGGAGCGTGCCTCGAGGGTCTCGAAGGTGCCAAATCAATCACGTCTACTGGGAAGTTTGAAAAGTACAATGATTACATCTGGTCTCATGCCCTGACCCAAAATAGGCGCATGACGCGGATAAATTTTTATTTTTCACGTATCACACGTGGGAAACACACGTGTGCACACAACTGAACCATAAAAACCACAAATAACCTCACATACCATTAATATCTCAAAGGTCTATACATTCTTCTAGAATGAGTGCCATCAAAACTTCTCAAAGTTATTACATGCGGTTCATCAATAAAGGAAATTGAAACTAACGTAATCATGCTAAAATAAAATAATCAAATATTCATGTGGTGCATATAAATCAATATATTAGTGACTAAGCTCGTACTCTTGGTCCCTCAGACCTAGCTGATGCAACATTACCTGAAATTGCAAGGACGTGAGTATAAACAATACTCAGTGAGGAAATATATGCATGCTACACACTCATGCACCCACATAATAATGTATGAAATGGAATATAAATAATGCTATGCAATACTGCCATGCTATCAATGTCATTAGTGGGAACACAAACCCACACAATGATACCTCTATGGAACGGGCGGTCAAATAACATCACGATCCCTTGCGAGACTTAGGGTCCACCACTTACGAAGTGGGAGATCCACGTCTAGTGTATCAAGTCTACCTCACCCTGCGTCCCTTCAACACTCTAGTGATTCACTCAAGCTCTAAGGTGATCGATATACATCTTACCAGGCTAGTACCACCGATGTAGGGTTCACAAGTATCTAACCCTGTGCAACACTGCATAACAATGTGCAAAATAGTCGTGAGAGTTCCTACAACGCGTAGTATGAGAGGAGCTATACTCCTCAATGAACAACCCTACAGGACCAAGTCCCATAGCCGACACCACCATTCCAATAGGGTTCCTTAAATCTAAATCATCATCCCTTCACATCAACATCCTCTAGCGTGTGGGGACTCATACTAGTGGGGCCCAAACAAGGGAAAGGAACATCATCAAGTCCTATATACCCTTTGGGTCTAATCTCAACACTAGTAATTCTCATATCATCATCCCGATTATTAGAACATCCCATACTCACATCCTAGATAACATCCTAGGTACACATCAGCGAGTGATTCCAATGGAACATTGATCTCAACACATAGGGCAATACATAAATCATATTTATAATATGAGTCCAAAGTCATCACAAATAGAAGCATAGCAATTCCATTTTAATTCATACATTAAACATAACTATCACATTGGGTTGTATTAGAGTTGTGGACCACACCAACCTCAGGATACACAATTTTGGTTTATTTACACATATCATAAAGTCCTTGCAATCATTCTAACCCGCCCATGGTGTCTTATCATCATAAGGTCCAACTACTCCCATCTCTCATTGTCCATACCCAAGTTTTCCATCATTAACATGGTAGCTCTACACAAGGCTCTCCATTAACATCACAACTTATTCATCATCATCATCATCATATCACAATCATGAATATGTTACATATTACACATCAGGGAATTCATAGTGATTCATGCATTTATCATGGCACACCAAACCAATTTCTCATGTTCAAAGTATAGAAATAAACTCAATACATTCCCTAAATAAATATATGATCTTGTAAGCATCCCTAAAAGGTGTATAAAAATTCCTCACCTCAAAAATTACGATGTTTCGGGTGATCTTCGGGTCGTACTTCAACGAGTTTGGGGTTTGAAGGCTCTAATCATACCAATGGGTTCAAAACCCAATCCCAACTTAGATCTACACCCAAAGAATGTTTCATAATAAAAATCCCTAATTACTTCCATGGATTCCTCTCCAAATAAGGCCTAAAATTCATCACATACTCCATTCTCAACACATCCCATTAAGATCTTATCAAATAAAAAGAAAGGGAAAGAGAAAGATCATAGATCTTACCTTTGGAGGAGAAGGAACCGTGCAAAATGGCGCTCCAAGCGTAGGAAATCCGAATCCAATGCCTTTGATGTGTGAAAATCAATGGAGGGAAGCTAAAATGTGCTAGGTTTGCTGGTAGGGGAGAGAGAGAGGTTGCTGAATGGGGAAGAAGATGAAAGTGATCTAAAATTCACGAACATGGGATTTAAATAAGTAACTCAAAGTTACTCCGACGCGACCCATCGCGACTGGTGATCCATCGCGTGTCAACCTGTCATGGTCCACAACCCATCATCCTGAGACCAATCTGTCTAACTTGATGTGCTCTCAGGGCGAGTCCATCGTCCATTGACGATCCATCGCCTAGCGACCTATCGTGCTCCACAACCCATCGTGGCTGACGTCAGGTTAAGGTCTAACTTTTCCAAATTCAGTTCTGACACGTGTGCTCAAGTGGGACCTAGATGGGACCCTCAAACACTACTCACATGTGTAACCTCTATTATTACATCATAAATCAATAATTATAAGGGCCCGGGCCATTACATCTGGACAATAGTCATCTTCGAGGGCCTCGACAATGGTGTCGAGGGGCTCGAAGATTCAATGGCCTCGACATTTGTCGAGGGCCTCCTACTAGGAGCCATGTGTTTTTACAGATGATTTTCCAATGAAACCAATTCGAGAGGCTCGAGCTTTTTCGAGGGCCTCGGCAACACATTGTCATGTTTTGAGGGGCTCAAACAATGTCGAGGGCTTCGTGCTAAGACCAACACAGATTTATCGTTGTTTTTCATCCTGTCTCAGATCGAGGGGCTCGAGGTACATAGAGGGACTCGAGCATGTATTCTTCAGTTCGATGGCCTCGAACATTCTCGAGGGCCTCTTGTTGAGAGTAAACCAATTTTCACAGACTTTTCCCAGTCTTCTTAGAATGAGGGGCTTCAACTATCTCAAGGGGTTTCGAGGGTCTCGAGGGCATCGAGCCCTGTCTCAAAGGGCTCGACCTTGAGACATCACTGATTTTCCTTTGTGTTCTATAAGGCTTGGTTCATTTCCCATTTTTTTTTAGTTGTTAAGGTTAGGTTTGGATTCCTATGTGAGTTTGGTTAAACCTAAGGTCTTCTAAGGCCATTCCACCTGTGTGGTTGCCAAACTCATGGAGAGGTGTCTTCGATAAGCTTCCGATCTCTAATCAACTGAGATCACCATCTTTCTTCATTCTTTCAAGGCAAGATTCAACTCGGTCACATAATTGATAATAAGGTGACTCGGTCAAACCGGGGCACTAACACCCCTTATATATTTTGAAAAAAATAAGTTATTAGTAGAGGGGGTGACAATCAAATATGATGAATCAAACAGAAAATAAGAGGAATATTGATAATCTTGTGTTAGGCAACGACAATCAACAAGAGTAAATGACTATATTAAGATCAGTCCAGTCACATTCAAAGCTCTCTCCGAAGATAGAGTTCCAATTTTTAGAATGACTACTAAAACGATAAATTCTCAATAAAGCTACTCCCATGGTGCAACTTGCAAGAGCCTGTTTCTCTAACAATGGTCAGTGACAATCACAATATCTAATTCATTAGATCTTCAATGAGATTAAGTGCTCATAATTCAAAAATAAAAATACACATTGAGTTTTTTTCTCATTTTCTATAAACGAAATTGGTAAAAATAATAAGAGAAATGGACGGGATTTGTACCTCTTTCCCTACATGTGAACTCGGGCAGGATGTGAATCCCAGACATACACCCAATGAAGCACGGATAATTCAAAATACTTAAAGTACCTATGTCTCGTACGCATTCGACACGGATACGGTCGGATACGGTGCGGATACGCACTGGATATGTATCCAATTAATTAAAAAATATTTTAATTATGGATACTCTCCGGATACGTGTATGTGGGTTAGGATACGGCAAAAAATAAAGAGGGATACTGTCGGGACATGCCCGAGAAAAAAACACGGGATACGTTTTCCACTTCCGTCTTCTGTCTTTTGTTTTTTTTTTTTCGTGCGAAAGATAAAAAGGGGAAAAATGAAAAAAAAAAATTGAAAGCAAAACCCTACACTTCTGTTTCTCCAGTTTTCGCTCTCTACTGCGACTCTGCTCTCCTCTGCTCTCTAGGTTTCTCCGGCTCTCCTCTGCTCTCGCTCTCTACTGCGACTCTGCTCTTCTCCAAGCCTTCACATCTTCTGCAGCTTCTCCGTCTTATCCAGGTATGCTTTTCTTCCTCTTCTTCTTCTTCGTCTTCTCTTCTTCTTTTATTCTCTGTCTTATTCTTCTTCTTCTGTTCTCTTCTTCTTCTTCTTCCTCTGTTCTTCGTCTTCTTCTTCCTCTGTTCTTCATTTTCTTCGTCTTCTTCTTGTTCTCTTCTTCTCTCCTTCGTCTTCTTCTTCCTCTGTTCTTCATCTTCTTCTTTTCTTCATCTTCTTCTTGCTTTCTTCTTCTCTCCTTTTCTTCTTCTTCTTTATTTATATTTTTTGGTAATGTTAAATTGTATGTTAATCTGGCATTGCAATAGTGGTTTTCTATATGGTTTGGATTTGTTTAAGGGCTTTTTCTATCTAGAATCTGATTTTGTAGAATCCTCTTTCTAAAATTTATGATGACTGATATATAAATAATTTTATCTTTTTAATAAGGGATTCTTGAGAAAAACAAAAAAGAAGAAGAGAATAGTCTATTACTTTGTTACATATTTTATAAAATTTATTTTAATTTTATGCATCTTTATAGATTTAAAAGCATAAGGGAGAGACTAGAAAGGTCAACAATATGTAGGTTAGGTTTGGTATACTTTGTTTTTATTGGAGTAGAAAAGCAAGCAAAGGGTTAACGATTAAAATAGGACTGGACTTTCACATAGAAACACTTGATCCATGATTGACTAAATCTATTGCTGCAAGCAACCATCCCCATTTTTTCCATTGTGCTATTAGCTCATGACATTGGGTCTGCAAATTATTAGAAACTAGGAAAGAGGTTTCAAAAATGGTGGACCTTGGAAAGCCCAATAAGATTTGCCATTATAGTCGTAGAAAATATTTTCTCATTTACCATTAGAGCTATTTTATTATAAGCCCTATACATATATTGTTTGAACACCATCCACAACAACATAAGGAAATTACAATGTTCTATTATAGTTGTTGCTAATTTGTCTGCCAAGATAAAAAAAAACCTTAAAATATGGATCATGGAGTGAGTCCTTGTTGCATGGATGAAATGGTTCACTACAATTGTTGCTTTATTTATTAAATAAAAACACTAGTTTGCTGACCTCAATCCATACCCTTTAATGCACTATTGACATTTTGTTTTTGTTTTTGTTTTCTATGTTTACGTTTAGCCTGTTTGTGAATTGAAATGGCTACTGGTGTTGAGGGCAGTGGTAGTAGTAGGTGTGGTTCATCTAGTAGTGTTACATCTACAAGTAGATTTTGCTCTTCACTGGCCATAGATGACCATTATCCTCTTTGGTCATATGTTACAATAGTACAAAGTAGAGATCTGACTCTTGGAGGTGGAAATAGGAAGTGGAAGTGTAATAAGGATTTCAACGGTTCATACTCTAGGGTTAATGCTCATCTATTGAGGCAAATTGGTAAAGGAATTCAAATGTGTTCTTCTGTGACTGAAGATTACTTAAGGGAACTCTTCAAAGTTGTTTATGAAGATGAAGAGAGGTCTAGACCAAAAAATGTTCCCTTACCCAATCGTTCTATTACAACTCATATGACCTCAGCATCAACTAGTGAGGGGGAAAAAAGGACGAGTTGGAGGTATAAGTGCTTTGGAAAAAGCATTTGAAAATGATGCTAGAGATCGGTTTACAAGTGAAATTGTTAGAATGTTCTATTCACGTGGTTTGCCATTTCACTTTGCTAGAAATCTCTATTATCTTAGTTCATATACTTTTTCTGCCAACAATCAAATCTCTGGGTTTGTTCCTCTTGGTTATAATGCTTTAAGAACCACAATTTTACAAAAGAAGAGGGCAAACATTGAAAGGTTGCTCCAACCAATCAAAGGAACTTGGCATGAGAAGGGGACGAGCCTAGTTAGTGATGGGTGGAGTGATGCACAAAGGAGGACTGTTAATCAATTTCATAGCTGCATCTAAGGGAGGCCCCATTTTCTTGAAAGCTGTTGATGGGTCAAAAGAGTATAAAGATAAAGCACTACATTGCCAAAGTGATGATGGACACAATTCGTGAGGTTGGGTGAAAGAATGTGGTGCAAATTGTGACTGATAATGCTCTTATATGTAAGGCAGCGGGGTTACTTGTTGAAGGTCATTACCCTCACATATTTTGGACTCATTGTGTGATGCACACATTAAATCTTGCACTAAAAAATATATGTACAGTAAAAAATACAGAAAGGAATGAAAATGTTTTTGTTGAATGCCATTGGATTACTCAAGTTTCAGATGATGCATGTTTTATTCACAACTTCATTATGAATCATTCTATGAGATTGACTATTTTTAATTCTTTTGTACCATTGAAATTGCTTGCTGTGGCCGAGACACGATTTGCTTCTACCATTGTGATGCTGAAGAGATTGAAGCTTATCAAGTGTGGCCTTGAGAACATTGTCATTATGGAGGAATGGAGTGCCTACAGGGAGGATGATATTGGAAAGGCTCAAGCTTTGAAAGAGATGGTTTTAAATGACATATGGTGGGACAAGGTTGACTATATTCTTTCTTTTACATGTCCCATATATGAGATGCTCCGGTTGTGCGACACGGATAAGCCGATCCTTCATTTGGTTTATGATATGTGGGATTCAATGATAGAACAAGTGAAGGCGGCGATATGTGGCCATGAGTTGAAGGAGCTAGATGAGCAGTCTACTTTTTATGATGTGGTATATGACGTACTCATTGATCGATAGACTAAAAGTTGTATACCACTACATTGCATGGCTCATTCTTTGAATACAAGGTAATTTATCTATTTCGATTATTTTTTTAGATTTTGAACTTCATGTTTTACAAACTAATGTTATGTTTTCTAACCTATAGGTACTATAGTAGTGAACAGCTTGCTCAAGCTCCGAATAGGGTTGTACCACATAGAGATGCAGAGATATCTGATGAGAGAAACAAATGTTTGAGGAAGTATTTCCCTGATGTGAATGAGAGGAAACTGTTCTGACAGAATATGCAAGGTTTTCAGGAGCTACTGATGTATTTGAGTCCTTTGATTGTTTACAAGACAGATGGGACTTGGATCCAAAAACATGGTGGGTGTAACGCCCCGCCCTTTTCCACTCTTCCAAAAATCATAGTCTATTTTTTTAAAAATAAAAAATAAACTGGAAGAGAGCGGGGGCGTCAAGACGCGAGCTAAGTCCGGACTTCTAAAGTCCGACCCTTAACTGGCCACCCATGTGTACATGGACTAAGTCCATTAAAACCAATCCACACATGGTACTAAATAAAAAAGCTTGCGGAATAATATAAACTGATTGCGGAACTAAGCTGTTTAGATAGCAAAGTACAAGTCATCTAACCAAAATTACTTAAATCCGATAACCATCATCAAAACTATTCACAAAACATAATAATGTTACTAAGTTATTACATGTCCATATAAAAGTATTCAAATGTCAATAAATAATTCCATTCCATATCCAAGCTCCTATGCTTGGCTTCCTTCGCGATCCTCGACCTTTCCTTTTCCCTTTCCTGCGTCATCCATTAAGGATAAAAATAGGGCGTTAGATTAACACGCCTAGTAGGTCTTCCGATTAGGGTTACCACAAGGTTAGTATAAAACATGCATATATCATAATAATACATGAACAACAAAACTTACAAAAATAATGCTATGTATGTATGCAAATGTAATGAGTCCCACCTATCACAATTATACATAGCCATCACTTGACGGGATTCTCATCGTCAAGGTAACCCACAGTGTCGTTTCCTCTTGATGGGATTCTCATCATCAAGGTATTCCTCTTGGTGGGACTCTCATCACCTAAGGAGGCCCCACAGTTGCATCACGGACATTCCGACGGAGTGTGGGCTCCGGATTTCATATTCATCACCCTATACCATGCATGAGATGTTAATGAATACATGTCATTTGTAAATAAATCTTAACATTCAAATCCCATTTGAAACATAATACTTTAACACAAATAACTCATCAAAATCAACATAAAAACAGCAAGTATAATATGTGGTTACAAAGAGGTAGGAAACCTACTCAAAAGTCACTAACAATGTCCGTTCGTCACCCGTTCGCAATTGCTCACCGTCAAGAAGTCTCGTTACCTTGTTTATATAACAGCAAGTCAAACACTAACCATTTAATTTCCAATTAAATCTAAGTCCCAAAAATCACTTTGTGGGGTTCGGCCATAACCCATGGCCGAACCTCACCCACTTGTATTTGATATTTCTTTTTATTTAATTAACACCCTAGAACACCTCAAACTACAAACATACTTTGGTAGTGTTCAGCCATACAACATGGCCGAACTTACCACTTTGGTTTTGACCCCTCTTTCAATTCCTTTGATCATTTCATTCCATATTCACATTCTAGCTTGTATTTACGGTTTTGCCATTGGTTTAACCTTTGCTTGATATGGCTAACCATCAACATCCATAAAAATCCACCTTAGTGGGGTTCGGCCATACAACATGGTCGAACCTCACCATCTTAATTTTTTGTTCCTTTAATCCTTCATACATACATCTCCATTTTGATTTTTAACCACTTCAAAATAAACTTAGTCCATCAAATACCCATTAGTGGGGTTCGGCCATACTACATGGCCGAACCTCACCCTATGGATTTTTATCCCTTTTTCCATCATCTATCATGGTTGATTATTTACTTAATACTAAATCCAAAGATAAACATATGAAATTCTTTAACCACCATTTATAATTTCCACCATGTTCTTAACTCCCAATAACCCATAAAATGGTACACATGGCCGAACCCTATGGTTCTCTTGTCTCAATCATTCCATCATTTGTATATGGTTTATGCTCAATACTTTAGCCATAATAATAATATGGTTCAGCCATCCAATGGCCGACCCAAAACATCAATCTTAACTCTAATTAAAACACCTAAAAACCTCCATAACATTGCATGGTTTTTAACTCTCAAAAACCATCAAAATAACCAAATCATTTCATGGGGTTCGGCTATCCAATGTGGCCGAATCCTATAATCCATGTTTCTACCCTTTTTAAACATCATCTTCCATGGTTTAAACCTTTGATAGATTCGGCCATACAATAGCCGAATCATGCTCCCTTATCCATTTTATTTAATCAAAGATTATGATATACTTACCAATCTCCTCTGCCTCTCTTCTTTCCTTTAATCCTTCCTTCCTCCCTTCTTGCTCCTTTAGTCCCTTAGCCGATTGTGAGCTTTGATCAATGATGAAATCACCAAGGGCTGGTTCGGCCAAGGAGGAGGCAGGTTTTGAGAGAGGGAGAGAGATGAAAATCTCTAAGCTTCTTGAGATGGAAATTCAGCCAAAGGGGTAGTGTACCCCTTTTGTTAATTAGCCCCCAAAACCCTCTCATTTACCCTCATCAATATTGATCTAACCAAGGAGTCCCTTGACATAACTATGGGACACTTGGCTTAAGCTCATGTAACCCCTTCCATCTTCCAACGTTGGTGCTTGGGTCTCCATCATGAGATGGAAACCCTCCAAGTTCCCAATGTAATCTATGTTGTTGTGGTTTGTGCACTCCCATCAATCAGCCCACCTCATTGAAGTTTATGCATGGGATACCACTCCAACGTGTGTGACTTTGCTTGGGTCTTTGAAATCATCACAACTCCTCATCTTCTCACTTGACTCACTTGAATTAAAGGTCTCCATGGCTTCCAATCTAACTCATTCAACTCATTAGCTCAACTCACTCATTTAATTCACTTGAGTTAACTCCATTGTTTGATTCCATTTTCAACTCAATTCAGTCCCCAACTCAACATAATTTAACTCAACCTTTGAGCTCACTCGATGGTCAACATGGTCAAGCTCGACCCATTGGGTCCCAATTGAACTTCTTGACCCAAATAGGCACCATGACCCATTTAAATGTCAATTACCCATTTAAATGTAGCTTACCCATTTGCACATAGCTTAACCATTTATCCTCCATTGAACTCCCATTCAATTCAGCCTAACCCAATTAAACTTGAGCTCACCCAATGGTCAAACAAGTCCACCACGACCCATTGGGTCCCAATTGGGTAGTTGACCCATTTAATCACACATACCCAATTATTTCCAACCGAATTCTATCCTTGATCCATTGGATCATAATTGGGCTATTGACCCAATCCTTAGCCACTTATCTCCATTGGGCAATTGACTCAACATTTACCCATCTAAGATTCATATCTTTTTAATTCACCATTCCAATGGCATTTTCGTAAATACAGGATATATTGAAAAATTGGGGTGTTACAGTGGGTGACCTTATGGAGCTTCTATACCAAGACTGCAAACGATGGCTCTTAAGCTTCTTATACAACCATGTTCATCGTCATGTTGTGAGAGGAATTGGAGCACATATTCATTCATCCACTCCATGAAAAGAAGCAAGATACATTCCTAAAAGGTCTAACGATTTGGTGTTCATAAATACAAATCTTCGTCTTTTGGCAAGGAAGAATGAAGACTATTTAAAAGGACCCAATAGGATGTGAGACATTGGGGGAGATCAGTGGGATCCATTTGACGGAGCTGGAGTTTTAGATGTTGCAAGTTTGTCTCTTAATGAACCAGATATGGAGGATGATGTTTTTACTGATGCCGGTGAAGGAAATGAAGAGATTGAAACCTTCAATCAGATTTTATAATAAGTAATAACAATATAACATGTATTTTGTGAGTGACTTATATTTCGTATCATCTATTTAGTAATTTAGTATTTATTGAAATGTTATCTCTTTTTATCTCATAGTAGAATTTGATTTTATTTTTTTTCTTTGTAAATGTTTGAATTTAATATATATATATATATATATATATATATATATATATATATATATATATATATATATATATATATATATATATATATATATATATAATTTTTTAATTCGGCATATCCCGCCGCACCCGTATCTTAAATTTTCAAAAATTATCTTATTCCCGTATTGGATATATATCGTATCCGATATGCGTACCCGTATCAGTGCTTCATTGCATTCACACAATTTACCTATTTTGGCCTTAAGCCAATTTGAGCTTCACCAGAATGCTGGACTCACATGTACATGCAGGTGCTCATTTGCACATTAGAACTACTTTATTTGCACTTGATTTCATATATTAGAGGGAAACCAATTTCGAATTCAAAATTTCAAACGGAAGTGCTCTATAAAACATTTAAACTTTTTATCGTGAAACACGCCGATCTCATCAATGTTTTCATTCCTTAGAATTTGATTCAATCTTCAATAGATTTCATAATCTTCCTTGACCCTTTAACAAAAGTAGCTAAACTATATCACTGTACATGAATTGATACATGAATAAATAAATCTGTGCTATAGGAAAGAAGAGATGTGATTCAGCCCTTTACTTAAACTTGTATTTCATTTGAATAACAATTACTTAATATAAAGATGATATACAAAACAAAATTTCAAATCTCTGCCATCTTCCATTAAATTCAACAGTCTCTGGCCAAGCTCTTTGTCGTAGCTCTGAAAACCCACAATCAAAACCACAAAGGAAAAAAGAAAGAAAAAAGGCAAAAACAGAATCAGCACTTTGAGAAGCGAATATGAGTCATTCTTCACAGTCATCATTGCTCTCCTCAGCAATGGTTTCCAGCGTTGGAACATTAGATGACTTCTGGGGTGAAATTAGAATTGCTGATGGGTTTTCTGAAAGGGGAAAAATATCGGGTAGACTGATATATCGACCGATATACCAATGTCATTTATATGAATCAATCTTCTCTCAAAAGTTACAAGCGCTTTTGAAGACTTGTACGGTGAGATGATTGTAAGGTGAAGAGGGAGATGGTAAGAGGAGTGGTGAGGGGATTACATAGAGAAGGAATGATGAAAGGAGAAAAGAAACAAACAAAAATAGTGAAAGATTAGGAAAAGGTAGGTGGGTGGTAGTTTCCCCAACCAATCACACCACAAATACATGCTAAAATTGTGTGGAAAGGTGGTGGAAAAATTACTCAGAATCGAGTGAGAAAAACGTGTGATGGAGAGGGTCCACAGCCCACTCCACACTACCCACGAATTGCAACCTTCTGTCTTCTTTTTGGCATTTCTACACATGATCAAATACGAGATCCCCAAATTTCAGAGATCCCCAAATTTCACAAGTGTCATAGTTGTTGGTTTTACGTAACATTTAAGATGGTATGATATATTTAGATACTGTATTTTGATTATTTCTTATTGTATTTATCAAGTTTAGGAATTTTTCTTTTGTATTTCTGTCTCTATAAATTCAATGTTTCTCCTTAATTAAAGTATTATTTTAAAATGTGGATATGAGATTATATACAGATAAATATCTTATGATAGTGTAATTACTTTTTACATCTTCATCACCAAGTTCATAAAAATATTTAATTTTAAAATATGAAGTTTTATAAACGAGTGATGAAGATGCATTACATGTCTTGCATGCAGGGGTAGAAAAATCGGTTGGCCCGAGATATCGGCCGATTTTTCATATCGGCCGAACTTTTTCTCTCTCTTGCCCTTTTTTTTTTAAAAAAAAAAAATACAGCAAATGCAGATAATTATAGGCTTATTGAATATGTAATTTTTTCATAAAATATCGAACATTTACATCTTCTAATATATTTTTGAAGTTACAATATCGGGAAATTATATAATTAGTAATAAAATGGTGAAAATTACAAGGAAAAGTAGATAAATGAGGAAAATTTGTAGAAAATAATTTCATAATTTATTTTCTTAGTCAATGAGTGTTATTTTAAGTTATAAATTATAGAAATAAAATAAATAAATAATAAAATGATTGAAAATTACATAATAATGTAGAAAATAAAACTAATGGGGTCCTAATCACTTGAACTGATAACGACACAAATGTCATACATAATAATATAATGTTTTCTTTCATTTGAGAAAATAGATTTTATTTTTCATTAATAATAATTAGATAAATAAAATTATTAGATAAAATTATGAGCTATAGTTAATTATGTTAAATTAATATAATAAAAATAAAGAATACCTTCTGATAATAATGACAATGGTAAAAATATTAGATGGTAAATTAATATTAAATTATTACAATAAGATAAATAAAAGAAAATATTATACTTTTTACTTTAGCATAAGTAAATATTGTATTTAAAATAAAAAACAGTATTACTTTCACATTAAAAATAATTTTTTGATAAAATATTAGAGTACACAGAGTTTCCACGTGAGTTCTTTATGAAGCTCACCAGAGTTCCTTTTTATAAAATGGGTTTTCACTTAGAAACCCTAATGCTCATGTTTTAATACCCTTCTTCTCTTTCACTCTCTCTATTAAACCCTAGCAGCCGTCGCCAGCTCTCTGTATTTTTCCCATCAACGAAGAAGAGAAAGAAGAGAAAAGAAAGCTGTGAAAGGTGTAGCGATTGTTTTTCTTCAATCTTTTCTCCATATTTTCTTTTTTCTCTTTCCATTCTTTCTTGTCCGATATTTAAGAAAAAAAAGGGTCTTTTATTAAAAAATAAATAACAAACAACTGAATTTTTAAAATTCGGCTGATATCATGACCGATAATTCGGTCATATCGGCCGAATTTTTTTGGTAAGGCCGATACTATATGTATCAGGCCGATATAATTCGGTGGTCGAAAATCCAATATATATCGGTCGATACGCGCAGTATCGGCCGATATTTTGACCCCTGCTTGCATGTAATTACTTTCTATGCATTGTATTCTATGAAACTTCAAAAAAGATTTGTCAGATCTTTCTATTTATAAAAATTGTTTGTGAAAAATTGTTTGGGAATATTGAGGTAGGTCATATATTTTCATACAAAATGTGTAAAAAATGATAAATGCACTGGACATGTAAATTTTGAAGCTCATTTGAACATTTTAGCCTTAGGATTTTAGAGTTCGAAACTTTGATTGCTATAAGCCATTGACTTTTCATTGCTCCTCTCCTAATGTTATGATGATAAGATTGAGAAGTTTTCCATGAATTATAGTATCCACATAATCCTCTATCTATTCAATCGAATCATATGGGGTCTAGCTTATGATAAATTTGAAGTATCTCAATGTAAAATTTATACTGTAGTCTCTCTAAATTGACCTTCTTATAATATTGTCTAAGGTTTTAGAAGTAGACTCTAGGTCTTGAGTTCAGCACCTCCTAGACTTACCTTAAGCATGAAGTTTGTGGGTGATTCTAGTATTAGTCTCACCTCTAATATAGAAAGAAAATGTCAAACACCCAAATGATATCACACATCCACCCACAGCTAACATAGCTAGGTTTAAGTGCCTAACATAGTTAGGTTAATAGATAATTGAAGATACCATGACGTTAGAATCTGATAATCTGATAGAAGTCTTTATGCGCCTTTAAAATATCTTTCAGACTATAACCATTGCCCTAGTTAGTCTTATACATGTGACTAACTACAATAAAATCCAAATTTCGAACCTAAAATGAAGATTCTTAAGTATCCTTAATCCATTTAACAAAATGGTTAAGTCAACCTTTTGAAAGATTGAAAGTTTGAATCTTCGCTTATTGCCGGACATGGCCTCCCCATCACTTTCAAATTCTTTACACAATCAAGAAAACGGACCGCACCTTACAACGTAAAAAGATTGCAAGGCAACAACAATTTCCACACATAATTCATGTGTTTATATGCATGTAATTTTATAAATTAGACTCATCATGGCCCCGAGAATGCACTAAAATACATATAGTTGAACCACTTGGTCAACTTGGATCATTACAACCATACATTTTGACATTGCTATAATTGTTTAAAAAAATGATTCCTTGTTTCATAGTAAGTTAGGTAACAATTCCTAACCAGCCCATAAACCTAGCCCACATTCAATCGAAATTGGGTTTGTACACTTGTAATTCATTTAGCCAAATTTTATGTTCAATTTTTTTCATTAATCTATTTGGTGAAAGTAATATATTTACCCAACTTGAATCCTTTCTTAAGTGGTACAGACATAATTATAGGTTTGATGTACTAATCTCAATCAGGGTTGGAAATTCCGAAATTGGCCAACTAATTTAGCAAAGAATTCAATCCAAGAACTTATTTGGGTTGTACATTTTTAATCCATTTAATAATTATGTTATTTTGCCCAAATTCATTTCACAAATCAAAATCAATAACGATCCCAATGCAATAGCCCTAAATGCCAATCGGTTATAGCTTTGTACGGTCAACTTAACAGAGTTTGACCAGATAAAGGTCAACCCAAGGCAACCCAAACAATGGTAAAGGTATCGACCCGATACGTTGCGGAGAAATGGTTGGCGCAATACAACGTCCGATATGTAATGTTGCATTGCTCCAACGAGAAATCTGGTTGCAATGGACACCGTAGCGGTCCAAATTTTTACTCAGTGAGGCCCACAGGGAGAGACTCTCCCTTCTCTTTCCTTCTTCTCTCACAAGCAACAAAAGAGGAACATGCCGTTCGAGTGTTTTGGCACTTGGGAGAAAAGTTGAGCCGATTGGGTGCTCTAAGAGGTCTGGACAATTTGATCTTTAAAAATGTAGTGTATAAATGTTAGATCTAATGCATTTCTAACCTTTTTTTTAATTTAATCCAAATTTTGGTCTAAGATAAATTACAAATTAGGGGAATTCTTTGGCCGTAACCCAATTTGAGCTCAATACAATTTCTTGACTCACAGTCACATGTACATGTAGGTGCTCTTGTTAGCAACGTAGAACTTTTGAAATATACACAACCACTTCCTTTGCACACCAGAATTACTTCATTTGCATTTGATTTCATATATTAGAGGGAGACCAATTTTGAATTCAAAACTTTTAAACTGAAGTGCTCTTTCAAACTTTTAAACCTTTTATCGTGAAACATGCCGATCTAATCAATATTTTCATCTTAGAAATTGATTTCAATCTTTAATAGATTTCATAATCTTCCTTGACCCTTTAGCAAAAGTAACTAAACTAAATCACCATACATGAATGCATACATGAATAAATAAATGCATGTGCTTAGGAAAGAAGAGATGCGATTCAGCCCCTTACTAAACCTTTATTTAATTTTAATAACAATTACTTACTATAAAGATGCTCTACAAAACAAAATTTCAAATCTCTGTCATCGTCCATTAAATTCAACAGTCTCTAGCCAAGTTCTTTGCCATAGCTCTAGAAGCCCACAATCAAAACCAAAAGTAAAAAAAAAGAACCAGCACTTTGTGAAGCGACTATGAGTCTTCCTCACAGCTATCATTGCTCTCCTCAGCAATGGTTTCCAACGTTGGAACATTAGATGACTTCTGGGGTGAAATTAGAATGGCGGGTGCAACCTCAGTCCATGCGTGTACACATCTCGATCTCTCTGCCATTTCTCTCAAGTCCTAAATGGGGTTTTTAAAAGGAAGAAAATATCGAATAAACCGATATATCGATCGATATTGATGATATTTAGAAATATGCTCTCGTAAGTTACAGCACTTTTGAAGACTTGTATGGTGAGATGATTGAAGGGTGAAGAAAGAGATGGTGAGAGGAGTGGTGAGGAGGGGATAATATAGAGGAAAGCAATGATGAAAGGAGAAAAGAAACAAATAAAATAGTGAAAGATTAGGAAAAGGTATGTGGGTCGTAGTTTCCCAACCAATCACTCCACACAGACATGCTAAATTAGTGTGCAATAGAAATGTGGAAAAATTACTCAGAATCAGGTGAGGAAAACGTGTGATGGAGAGACCCCACGCTCCACACTACCCACAATTGCAACCTTCTGTCTTCTTTTCGCATCTTCCACACATGATAAAATAGGAGATCCTGAGTCACACAAGTGCGATCGTAGTTGGTTCTTCGTAATGTAGAATGTGGATATGAGATTATATAGAGATAAATATCTTATAATAGTATAATTAGATTTTACATCTCCATCACCCAGTTAATAAAAAATTTAATTTTAAAATATGAAGTTTTATAAATGAGTTATAAAGATGCGGTACAGTATTGCATGTAATTACTTTCTATGCAATGTAGTCTCTCTATTTATAGAAACTGAAGGTTGGTCATATATTTTTCTTGCCAAGTATATAAAAAATGATAAAGACATTGGACATGTAAATTTTGAGGTTCATTTTAACATTTTAGCCTTGTGATTTTAGAGTTCGAAATTTTGATTGCTCTAAGTCTTGATTTTTCATAACTCCTCTAACAATATTATGCATAGAGATTGAGAAGTTTTCCATGAGACTTCTTTAGAATGGAGAAGGGCATCAGGTAAGGAGATCCACAGTCTCCCTACCTTTATGTTATTTTTGCAGAGTTGTTTCATCTTATGTTAGAGGTTGTATATTTGCAGGGTTTGATTCATGGGTTTCAAGTTGCTCATACAGAGATAGATATCACTTATTTGTAGCATGCCGATGATACCATATTATTTCGTTAGGATTAAATAGAGGAGTTGAGATTGAGTTGCCTCTTCTTCGTGGTCTGATCTTGGTCTTCCACTCTTTAAGGGGAAACTAAATAAGAGATGTTGGGATTGAGTGGTAGAGAAAATGGAGAAAAGGTAATCTTGTCGGAAGGGAAGGTATTTTTCGATTGGGGATAAAATTATTTTAATTAAATATGTTCTGTCTAGCTTTCCTGTTTATTTTCTCAGTGTTTTTAAGTCCCGAGTGCTGTGATTAAAAAGATAGAGAGTATTCAAAAGCGTTTTTTGTGGAATGATGATAGGAGCAAGAGAAAGTTCCATTTCGTCGCCTGGCCTCAAGTTTCGAAGTCTGTGAAGGAAGAGGGTTGGGTATTAGGCCTCTTTGGTTGGTTAATATTGCTCTTCTAGGTAAGTGGCTATGGAAATTGGGGGAGTCATCAGACGGTTTATGGAAGCATGTTGTTCAACAAAAGTACAGGTTACATAGTGTAACGCCCCGCCCTTTTTCACCCGTTTTCCGAAAAATCAGAGTCTATTTTCTTTTTTTGAAATAGAAGAGTGAGAGAGGGCGCGGACGCCACGACGCGAGTTAAGTCCGAGCTTCTAAAGCCCGACCCTTAACTGGCCAACCCCACGCGTGCGCGGAACTAAGTCCACGAGAATGGTTCACGCGTAGGAAGTAAGCTCGTGGATTATGATTATTGCGGAACATGATAATAGAGTCTATCCTACCGGTTTTTAGATAGAAGGGAAGATACAACATGGAATTTACCAAAATGCCCTATGTTCATGATTATATCACAAAATGCATCATCCATAAGTAACGTCCAAACCATCGCAGGAAATGTAAAATTATACAACCCGACAAGCTAAGCTACTTTAAAATTACATCACCAAAATGTAAAATATAATATAAACTAAGACTGCGCTTTCCAAGCTCCTAAGCTTGGCCTCCGGTATGTCCACCGCTTCCTGCCTCTCCTGCGTCATCAGCTAGGGTAGAAGTAGGGCGTTAGTCAACTCGCCCAGTAGGACTCCGAGTAGGGCTAGCACATGGATTAGTGATACACACATATCGATAACATAAAATACAACAAAATAAATATGTGATGAATGCTATGTCATGGGTGCTTATGTCATGTGTCCCACCCATTATCCGTATGATCATACAATATCCTGTTCCCCATGTTTGCTTCTCGGTCGCCCCGACGGAGCATGGACTCCGGTTATAGCCCTTAGGCTATCCCCATGTCTGATTCTCGGTCGCCCCGACGGAGCATGGACTCCGGTTATAGCCCTCAGGCAATCCCCATGTCTGATTCTCGGTCGCCCCGACGGAGCATGGACTCCGGTTTGTTTATTTTTTTCTGCCCATGCCATGCATGAGATGTAGGTGCATTATGCTATGTAGTATATAGATAGACCATATTCAATATACCATACATAGTCATATGATGCATAATATTAAAATATAATCCATGATACCATCATGTAATTCATAAGTTAAAACCCATCATAGTGCAAGTCCCATAAATCATAAATTAAAAATCATAAATCCATAATAAGCCAAGTCAAAATAATTTAAAAACACCATCACATATCCATCGCTTACAAAAAGGTAGGAATCCTACCGAATACCGTGTAGCGTTCCGTTACGTTTTCCGCTCGTTAATCCGGTCGCCGATCGCGTACCGTTTGCGACGTCCGATACCTTATTACATTTACCGAATTAGTCCATACATCGTCCATGATTAAGTCCCTAACTTAGCCCATTATCCAATGGTTCTAGACTCATACATAGATCCAATTTTGGCCAAATTTAAAATTCCGATTTGCGAGCCTAAAACGCAGCAACTAATCGCTTTACTTAACCATTCATAATATTTCCATTTTCATGTCCAAGATTCATTCATACTTAGGTCCATTCAATCATGACCTTCCATCATAAAATCAGCCACCTAATATTTAATTTTGAAAAATAATTACTCCCACACCTAATTCCACATTTTGGCCTAAGGTGTGGCCCACATATTATTTTTATAAATCCATCAAAATCTAGTATTCTTCTACATTATTTTCCATTTATTAAAGCCACTAATCACTACCCTAAGGTTCACCTTTATGGATACCATTTTCAAAGACTAAGTTTTGTCCCAAAATAATCCAATTTAAAATCACAAAACTTTAATCATTTTGGCCCTTTAAATCAAACTCCTAAGCATTGATACATGCATTTAACCTTAGCCTAAAATTGATCAAAATTTGGGTCATGGGTTCGGCCATACACCATGGCCGAACCCATGATGTTTCTTTCCCATTTTTTTTTCTTGGTTTCAATTACCCATTTAAACATACCTCCAATGAAAATTAAATCATCAATTTAAATCACCATCTGTATTCCATTTAAATTTCATCATTAACCTAACCTAATTTCCATTTTGTTTAACCACATATATAAACCCTATTTAGCCCATGAATGACCTAAAACATGGGTCATGGGTTCGGCCATACACCATGGCCGAACCCATGATGTCTTTCCCTCATTGTAACTTGGGTCCTTTATCACATTTAGGTCCATTAGAAGGTCCTTCCATGAGGGGATCTCATCATACACTTAGATCACTTCTTTTCAATCAACACTAACTACACTTATAGTCTATTAAAAAAAAACACCAACATTTCCTTATGATTTTCTTATCCTAACATTCCTTTAAAATCACCCATTTTTAATCATTTGAAATCTAATTTTCATTAACCACTCTCCTTAAAACACTAAAATTCAAAATCACTAGTGTTTTCTCATTTACAAACCTAAGTCTCATTAACCATTCTTCAAAATTTTTAAACCTTAACATCTTAATAAATTCATCACCATTATTCACCATGGGGTTCGGCCATGCTACATGGCCGAACCCTATGGTCATCCATTCATTCCATTCTATGCCTTTCAAGGCCATGAAAGATCACCCATATTTTCATGAAATTTCCTTATTCAAAACCTCTTAAAATTTATCAACTTTTAATCAATTTAACATCTTGAAATCCTCATAAAACCATTGATCCTTCTCCATACTTTTAAACCTCCAAACCCTAATTAAAATCATCCAACATTGGCCATGGGGTTCGGCCATGCTACATGGCCGAACCCTATGGCCCATTAATCCATTAAAATCCCATTTTCCTATGCTTAATAAAGACTCAAAATTCCATTTTTCCATTTCCTCTTTTCTTAAATCCATTCCTCCATTTTTTTATCCATTTCTTAGCCTTCCATTTGATGGATTTTAGATCCATGGCCCACAACATTTTTGGCCATGTTTAGTCTAAGAATGGATTCCATATCTTATCTTTAAAAATATAAACTTTTGTTTAAGAAATTCTTACCGCACCGACGACTCCTCCAGTCCTTCTTTCTTCTTTGTTTTCCTTAGCCCTTTCTCCTTCTTTCTCTTCTTGATGATCGGCTAGATGAGCTTGATCAATGGTGGGACATGCTTGGATTGGCTAAGATAGTGTTAGGTTTAGAGAGAGGGGAAGAGGGGGAGATGATGAAGAATGGCAACTCTTGATCTTCAAGAGTTGAATCCAAGATTCCACCTCTTTTCTTCTCTTCTTTTTTCTTCTAAGTTTTCTTCACTTTCTCCTTGCAAGGTGAAAAAAACGAATTTCCTTGTGTGTGTGGAGGGCTAGAGTCAAATGGGTAGTTTGAAATGAGATGGAGGTGGTTGGAGTGGTCTTCACTCAAGCATTAACTTTCTCACCAACCAAGCATGGGTTGGCTTGACTTTGGTGGTGGTGGTTGGGATCCAACCACCATTCAAGCCCATGGTTTTAATTTGTGTTTTCTTGAGGTGGTTTGTGTTTGTAGGAGTGGTTTTGACCACTTAACCATTTGACTATTTTAATCTTAGGTTGATTAACTTAGATCACCTTGATCCCTTGATTAATTTAATTAATCACCTTCTATATAATTTAATCCCATTAAGTTCCCTCTATGATCCACCCATGGTTGACCAAGTCAACCATGGTGGTCGGCCCCACTACTCTTGGGTCCACACGCCACCTCAATGGGTGAGGTGGAGGTGGGCCCCATTGGCCATGTTACTTTGGTCCATTTATCACCTAACTTAGGTGATTAAAATTTTTTTAATTGCATTCCTCTTATTGGATTGCCATTGGGCCCATGGCCCAATTAGATTCTTGTCTTATCCATTTATCCTAGGGCTTAGTTACCTTGGCCCATTGGGTCCCACATGGCCCTTTGACTCAAATTGACCATCTTTGACCCGATCACTTACCATTGACCAATTAAATGAATTAATTCTAATTCATGGTCTATTGGGTAATCATTGGGCCCATGGCCCAATTAGATTCCCTCTTTGCCCACTTACTTTAGGGTTGGAACCGATTATTTTGATCCATTGGGCCCCACATGGTTATTGGGCCCCCTTTGACCATCATTGACCCGCTTGGTCCTCATTGACTCATTAAATGGATTTCATCCAATCCATGGCCCAATTGGGTCATCCTTGGGCCATTGTCCCAAAATTTGGTCCATTTGGCATTTTATTACATCAAACTTCAATTTAAAATGAATAAATGCCAATATATATATTTATCAAAAATTCGGGTTATTACAATAGAATCCTCTTTTGAAATTTTCGTCCCGAAAATTCGAGTGAAGTAGGGGTTCAAAACAACTCATGCGAAGAGCTCCGGATAAGCAGTCTTCATCTCCGACTCAAGTTCCCAGGTGGTTTCTTCACTGCCATGTCGTTCCCATACCACCTTGACGAACTGAATGGCGCGGTTCCGTAGCACCCTTTGTTCGCTTTCAATAACTCTGACCGGCTTCTCCACATATGTCACATCGCTTTGTACATCGATGTCTTGAACATTTATCACATGAGAAGGATCAGGATTGTACTTTCTCAGCATGGACACATGAAACACATCATGTAGAGATGACAGCTGTGGAGGGAGCGCTAACTGATAAGCTACCCCTCCCACCCTCTTCAGTATTGGAAACGGCCCCACAAATCTAGGTGACAGTTTCCCTTTCTTTCCGAACCTCATGTGCCCTTTCCGTGGCGAGACTTTTAAGAACACTAAGTCTCCCACCTCAAACTCGAGGAACCTTCTCCTCTTGTCGGCATAGCTCTTCTGACGGCTCTGTGCAGTGAGTAGATGTTACCGTATCAGCTTAATCTGCGCTGTAGTCTCTGCAACCAAATCCGGTCCGATCAACGCAGGCTCACCGGCCTCCGTCCAACACACTGGTGATCTACACGGTCTACCATACAAGGCCTCAAACGGAGCCATCTGGAGACTTGCCTGGTAACTGTTATTGTAAGAGAACTCCACCAGTGGCAGATGATCCTCCCATCCGCCCTTAAAGTCTAGCATGCATGCTCTCAGCATATCTTCCAGTGTCTGTATCGTCCTCTCTGACTGTCCATCAGTCTGTGGATGAAATGTTGTGCTAGTTAATACATCGGTTCCCATAGCCGACTGCAAGCCTTGCCATACTCTGCCGGTGAATCGGCCATCCCTATCGGATACAATAGACCGGGGAATACCATGTAACCTGATGATATCCCGGATGTACCGTCGACCCAAAGTCTCTGATGAATCTGTCATCTTGATGGGAAGGAAATGTGCAGACTTGGTCAACCGGTCCACTATGACCCATATTGCATCGTTGCCCTTGGATGACCTTGGCAACCCTGTTACAAAGTCCATGGATATGTGTTCCCATTTCCATTCTGGTATTGGTAACGGTGCGAGTAAGCCTGGCGGTTTCCGATGTTCTGCCTTAACCTGTTGACATGTTAAGCAACGAGCAACAAACTCTGCCACGTCTTTCTTAAGTCCATGCCACCAATAGTGCCTCTTAAGATCATGGTACATCTTCGTGTTGCCCGGGTGGATAGAGAGTTTGGTTTGGTGTGCTTCAATCAACAACTCTCTTCTACAGTTCTTAGGTACGTATGTCCTACCTCGGAACATAAGACCCTGTCCTGGTCGTAATTCCCACTCCGGTACAACCTCACCGGTAGACATTTTAGCCCAAATCTCCTCCACTTCTGGGTCTGTCCGTTGCTCCCGTTCAATCTCGGAGACCATGTGGGATCGTATGATCAAATTATATATAGTCCCATGATTATTGAGGTAGAGTTTAAACTCTCTGATGGTATTCAGTACCTCCCATTCCGTCCTGATCATGCTGGCTATTGTCGCATGTGACAAACGGCTGAGAGTATCCACCACTTTGTTCGCCTTGCCAGGATGGTACCGAAGTGCGAACTCATAATCCGCCAGATATTCCATCCATCTACGTTGTCTCATATTGAGTTCTTTCTGATCAAATAAGTACTTCAAACTTTTGTGATCCGAGAACACCTCAAACTTTTCACCGTAGAGGTAGTGTCTCCAGCTTTTGAGAGCGAAGACCACCGCTGCTAGTTCCAGATCATGTGTGGGATAATGGCGTTCATGAATTTTCAACTGTCTCGATCCATACGCCACCGCACGATTACCTTGACTGAGTGTGCACCCCAGTCCCTCACCGGAGGCATCGCAGTACACCTCATAATTTCTGCCTCTTTCTGGCAAGATCAGAATAGGAGCGGTCGTAAGCCTCTCCTTAAGCTCCTCAAATCTTTGATTGCGCAGATTGGACCACTCAAACTTGACTCCTTTCTGAGTGAGTCGGGTAAGTGGAGCCGCAATCTTGGAGAAGTCCATGATGAATTTCCGATAGTAACCGGCCAATCCCAGAAAACTGGGGATTTCGGTCACATTTGTCGGCACTTTCCATTCCTTGACTGCTGCCACCTTAGCCGGGTCCACGGCTATACCTTCCTCTGATATGATGTGTCCCAAGAAGTTGACTTCCGATAACCAAAATTCACATTTGCTGGCTTTGGCATACAATTGCTTCTTCCGCAAGGTGTCTAGGACTATCCGCAGGTGGTCGGCATGTTCGTTCTGACTTTTGGAGTAGATCAGAATATCATCGATGAATACGATCACAAACTGATCTAAGTATGGACGGAATATTCTATTCATCAAGTCCATGAACACTGCCGGTGCATTAGTAAGTCCAAACGGCATGACTACATATTCATATAGACCATATCGTGTCCTGAAGGCTGTCTTCTCTATGTCCTCTTCTCTAACCCGAATTTGATGGTATCCGGACATCAGGTCAATCTTAGAGAAATGAGAGGAACCCCTAAGTTGATCAAACAGATCATCAATCCGGG
This sequence comes from Chimonanthus salicifolius, assembly GCA_013350335.1. Lineage (NCBI taxonomy): Eukaryota > Viridiplantae > Streptophyta > Magnoliopsida > Laurales > Calycanthaceae > Chimonanthus > Chimonanthus salicifolius. The sequence goes on along the minus strand of CM023537.1, from coordinate 47,336,234 downwards.
GTAGGGGATACTTGTTCCTGACAGTCAACTGATTTAATTTCCTATAGTCCACACACATTCGTAGGGTACCGTCTTTCTTTTTCACAAATAACACTGGGGCTCCCCATGCGGATGTACTGTTCCGAATGAAGCCTAGTCTAAGCAGTTCATCAATTTGCTTCTTCAGTTCGGTCATCTCAGCTGGCGCCATCCTATAATGGGGTAATGATACTGGAGCGGCGCCGGGGTATAATTTTATTTCAAAGTCTATCTTCCTCTTGGGTGGCAAACCAGGGAGTTCTATTGGGAATACCTCGGCAAAATCTGCTACTACCGCCGGAAGTTCAACCGTTGGTGCCTTATCTAATCTGAGGTTGTTCAAGGCAAGATGGTTCAATTCCTCCTGCAGTCTTCTAGGGATACCCTGCCTGTCAGCGTGTACCATGTACCGCTTTCCCTCGAGTGACCAAAATGTTACCCTACGAAGATGGCAGTCAATATGGGCCTGATACGTAGTCAACCAGTCCATGCCAAAAATGACATCATATTCCGCCATATCGATTACTAAATAATCGAACTCGAATCTGAATCCCGCGAGTTCCGTGTTCAATGCCGTACATATTAGTCCTAATGATGTGTCTCCGACGGGGGATACAATGGTGAGTGATGTGGACAGGTTTTGTACTAGTGTACCCGTGGCAGATATGAATGCAGCAGATATGAATGAATGCGATGCTCCAGAGTCAAATAAAGTAATAGCATAGGAACTACCAATTACAGCCATACCTTGCATCACTGAACGGTCCACTACTATTGGAGATGGTATGGTGAAGAGTCGTCCAGATCCCGCAGGTTTTGGTGCCCGCCCCGCCTGATTATGTGTTCTGCCTCCCCGTGACTGTGTTGGTCTAGTTGGAGGGCGGAAAGGGCCCCTGAAGTTGGAGGGTCGGCTAGTTTGTGGACACTCTCTCTTGTAGTGGCCCTGTTGACCACACTGATAGCATGTGTTCCCACCCCGGGGAACCTGTGTGACTGATGCTGATGTAGAAGGCTGACTAGGGCGAAAGCCCCCGGTAGATCCAGTGGAGGGTGAGGGCCTGCTATGATTCGGGCGGAACTTCTTGTTGGGTTGGAATGTTCCCCGCCCACCCTGCCCTCGGCGGTTGTCGAACCGCACTATCTCATTTAGTTCCTTTTCTGCAATGGTGGCCCTGCTAACCACCCCTGCCAGTGTGGGCTCTTTGAAAATGGTTACTCTATTCTTGATGCTTGGCCGAAGGCCCCATTCAAACTTACGGGCCCTTCGGTGTTCAGTATCCACCATATAGAACCCATAGATAGACAGTTTAAGAAATTCTCTGTGATACTCCGCCACTGTCATGTTGCCCTGTACCAGTGAGATGAAAGCTTCAGTCTGGCTCTCTCTTTCTTCCTCCGGAAAGAATTGTTCTAGGAAGGTGGCCGAGAACCACTCCCATATCATGGGTATCCTTTCTCCTTCCGGTATCAATGCTTGTTGCTTTTCTACCACTTCCCACCAACTACCAGCATCCTCGATCAGTTGGGATGTGGCTAAAAGATCTTATCAACAGTACTGGAAATCTGGAGCAAATTCAAGATTTGGTTGATCCTCTTTAACCAGTGTTCCGCTCCCACAGCCCCTTCCTTTCCCTTGAAGTAGGGAGGGCGCTGTTGTTGGAAGTCCTTGACCATCTTTCGTTTATTGGAGTCGCTGGCGGTCGCATTGCCGCTTGAATGTTGTTGTAGAGCAGAAGCGATTGCCGCTTGAACTATGTCCTTCAACTCGGGAGGTACACCTTCTACGTTGATACTATTTTGTCCCTCAGCTGTATGAGGTGGTGGTACCTCTTCTTCTTGTCGAGGGGGTGTTACCTCTCTCTCCACTCGGGGGTTGCGACGGGTTCTTCTCTTTGGCGGCATTGTTCCTAAGTCATCGAAAAAAATATTGACTTAGTTCTTTCACAATCATTGTCATGTTCATAGTTTGGAATAATTTTCCTAAGTATCAAATGTTCCTTCAATTTGGGGGAGAATTATTGATTAAGTATACTTCATTTTTGGGGGAAATTCCTAAGTATTGAATGTTGTGTCTTTCATTTGGGGGAAAGTTGCCAAATAAGCATACTTGGTTTGGGGAAAACTTCCCATCTAGCTATGTTTGTCCATTTTTGTGAAATTGGGGGAAAATCTCCTAATTTTGGTAATTCCCTCATTGTTATAATGATTGTACTTCCCTTCCTATCATTTCTTACGTCAAATGTGGCTCTCAGATTGAATGTTTCAGTCTGAGTTAATCGAAGTAGATTAACCCGGCCCCCGTGCAGCGGACTCCGAAGAGTCGGTCAGTTGGGATTCTTAGCTGTCAGTGAGACATGCAACCGTCTTAATCATACTTCGAGAGATTCATTCTTTCGATTTCGCTCTGATACCAACTGTAACGCCCCGCCCTTTTTCACCCGTTTTCCGAAAAATCAGAGTCTATTTTTTTTTTTTGAAATAGAAGAGTGAGAGAGGGCGCGGACGCCACGACGCGACTTAAGTCCGAGCTTCTAAAGCCCGACCCTTAACTGGCCAACCCCACGCGTGCGCGGAACTAAGTCCACGAGAATGGTTCACGCGTAGGAAGTAAGCTCGTGGATTATGATTATTGCGGAACATGATAATAGAGTCTATCCTACCGGTTTTTAGATAGAAGGGAAGATACAACATGGAATTTACCAAAATGCCCTATGTTCATGATTATATCACAAAATGCATCATCCATAAGTAACGTCCAAACCATCGCAGGAAATGTAAAATTATACAACCCGACAAGCTAAGCTACTTTAAAATTACATCACCAAAATGTAAAATATAATATAAACTAAGACTGCGCTTTCCAAGCTCCTAAGCTTGGCCTCCGGTATGTCCACCGCTTCCTGCCTCTCCTGCGTCATCAGCTAGGGTAGAAGTAGGGCGTTAGTTAACTCGCCCAGTAGGACTCCGAGTAGGGCTAGCACATGGATTAGTGATACACACATATCGATAACATAAAATACAACAAAATAAATATGTGATGAATGCTATGTCATGGGTGCTTATGTCATGTGTCCCACCCATTATCCGTATGATCATACAATATCCTGTTCCCCATGTTTGCTCCTCGGTCGCCCCGACGGAGCATGGACTCCGGTTATAGCCCTTAGGCTATCCCCATGTCTGATTCTCGGTCGCCCCGACGGAGCATGGACTCCGGTTATAGCCCTCAGGCAATCCCCATGTCTGATTCTCAGGTCGCCCCGACGGAGCATGGACTCCGGTTTGTTTATTTTTTTCTGCCCATGCCATGCATGAGATGTAGGTGCATTATGCTATGTAGTATATAGATAGACCATATTCAATATACCATACATAGTCATATGATGCATAATATTAAAATATAATCCATGATACCATCATGTAATTCATAAGTTAAAACCCATCATAGTGCAAGTCCCATAAATCATAAATTAAAAATCATAAATCCATAATAAGCCAAGTCAAAATAATTTAAAAACACCATCACATATCCATCGCTTACAAAAAGGTAGGAATCCTACCGAATACCGTGTAGCGTTCCGTTACGTTTTCCGCTCGTTAATCCGGTCGCCGATCGCGTACCGTTTGCGACGTCCGATACCTTATTACATTTACCGAATTAGTCCATACATCGTCCATGATTAAGTCCCTAACTTAGCCCATTATCCAATGGTTCTAGACTCATACATAGATCCAATTTTGGCCAAATTTAAAATTCCGATTTGCGAGCCTAAAACGCAGCAACTAATCGCTTTACTTAACCATTCATAATATTTCCATTTTCATGTCCAAGATTCATTCATACTTAGGTCCATTCAATCATGACCTTCCATCATAAAATCAGCCACCTAATATTTAATTTTGAAAAATAATTACTCCCACACCTAATTCCACATTTTGGCCTAAGGTGTGGCCCACATATTATTTTTATAAATCCATCAAAATCTAGTATTCTTCTACATTATTTTCCATTTATTAAAGCCACTAATCACTACCCTAAGGTTCACCTTTATGGATACCATTTTCAAAGACTAAGTTTTGTCCCAAAATAATCCAATTTAAAATCACAAAACTTTAATCATTTTGGCCCTTTAAATCAAACTCCTAAGCATTGATACATGCATTTAACCTTAGCCTAAAATTGATCAAAATTTGGGTCATGGGTTCGGCCATACACCATGGCCGAACCCATGATGTTTCTTTCCCATTTTTTTTTCTTGGTTTCAATTACCCATTTAAACATACCTCCAATGAAAATTAAATCATCAATTTAAATCACCATCTGTATTCCATTTAAATTTCATCATTAACCTAACCTAATTTCCATTTTGTTTAACCACATATATAAACCCTATTTAGCCCATGAATGACCTAAAACATGGGTCATGGGTTCGGCCATACACCATGGCCGAACCCATGATGTCTTTCCCTCATTTTAACTTGGGTCCTTTATCACATTTAGGTCCATTAGAAGGTCCTTCCATGAGGGGATCTCATCATACACTTAGATCACTTCTTTTCAATCAACACTAACTACACTTATAGTCTATTAAAAAAAACACCAACATTTTCTTATGATTTTCTTATCCTAACATTCCTTTAAAATCACCCATTTTTAATCATTTGAAATCTAACTTTCATTAACCACTCTCCTTAAAACACTAAAATTCAAAATCACTAGTGTTTTCTCATTTACAAACCTAAGTCTCATTAATCATTCTTCAAAATTTTTAAACCTTAACATCTTAATAAATTCATCACCATTATTCACCATGGGGTTCGGCCATGCTACATGGCCGAACCCTATGGTCATCCATTCATTCCATTCTATGCCTTTCAAGGCCATGAAAGATCACCCATATTTTCATGAAATTTCCTTATTCAAAACCTCTTAAAATTTATCAACTTTTAATCAATTTAACATCTTGAAATCCTCATAAAACCATTGATCCTTCTCCATACTTTTAAACCTCCAAACCCTAATTAAAATCATCCAACATTGGCCATGGGGTTCGGCCATGCTACATGGCCGAACCCTATGGCCCATTAATCCATTAAAATCCCATTTTCCTATGCTTAATAAAGACTCAAAATTCCATTTTTCCATTTCCTCTTTTCTTAAATCCATTCCTCCATTTTTTTATCCATTTCTTAGCCTTCCATTTGATGGATTTTAGATCCATGGCCCACAACATTTTTGGCCATGTTTAGTCTAAGAATGGATTCCATATCTTATCTTTAAAAATATAAACTTTTGTTTAAGAAATTCTTACCGCACCGACGACTCCTCCAGTCCTTCTTTCTTCTTTGTTTTCCTTAGCCCTTTCTCCTTCTTTCTCTTCTTGATGATCGGCTAGATGAGCTTGATCAATGGTGGGACATGCTTGGATTGGCTAAGATAGTGTTAGGTTTAGAGAGAGGGGAAGAGGGGGAGATGATGAAGAATGGCAACTCTTGATCTTCAAGAGTTGAATCCAAGATTCCACCTCTTTTCTTCTCTTCTTTTTTCTTCTAAGTTTTCTTCACTTTCTCCTTGCAAGGTGAAAAAAACGAATTTCCTTGTGTGTGTGGAGGGCTAGAGTCAAATGGGTAGTTTGAAATGAGATGGAGGTGGTTGGAGTGGTCTTCACTCAAGCATTAACTTTCTCACCAACCAAGCATGGGTTGGCTTGACTTTGGTGGTGGTGGTTGGGATCCAACCACCATTCAAGCCCATGGTTTTAATTTGTGTTTTCTTGAGGTGGTTTGTGTTTGTAGGAGTGGTTTTGACCACTTAACCATTTGACTATTTTAATCTTAGGTTGATTAACTTAGATCACCTTGATCCCTTGATTAATTTAATTAATCACCTTCTATATAATTTAATCCCATTAAGTTCCCTCTATGATCCACCCATGGTTGACCAAGTCAACCATGGTGGTCGGCCCCACTATTCTTGGGTCCACACGCCACCTCAATGGGTGAGGTGGAGGTGGGCCCCATTGGCCATGTTACTTTGGTCCATTTATCACCTAACTTAGGTGATTAAAATTTTTTTAATTGCATTCCTCTTATTGGATTGCCATTGGGCCCATGGCCCAATTAGATTCTTGTCTTATCCATTTATCCTAGGGCTTAGTTACCTTGGCCCATTGGGTCCCACATGGCCCTTTGACTCAAATTGACCATCTTTGACCCGATCACTGACCATTGACCAATTAAATGAATTAATTCTAATTCATGGTCTATTGGGTAATCATTGGGCCCATGGCCCAATTAGATTCCCTCTTTGCCCACTTACTTTAGGGTTGGAACCGATTATTTTGATCCATTGGGCCCCACATGGTTATTGGGCCCCCTTTGACCATCATTGACCCGCTTGGTCCTCATTGACTCATTAAATGGATTTCATCCAATCCATGGCCCAATTGGGTCATCCTTGGGCCATTGTCCCAAAATTTGGTCCATTTGGCATTTTATTACATCAAACTTCAATTTAAAATGAATAAATGCCAATATATATATTTATCAAAAATTCGGGTTATTACACATAGCTGGGGATGGAGAGTCTCTATTGATGACAGAAGGGCGTCTAGCTTTTGGAAAGGGGATGGATCTATTTCTGTGCTTTTCAACTCCTATATTAGGTTTCACACTTATTCTGGAGAGCATATTCTTCTATGGGAGGATAGACGGGTGAGAGGTGTTCCTTTGGCTTCCACTTTTCTCGTTCTCTTTTCTTTAGTTCCGAATAAAGATGCTAAGGTAAGGGTGTGTTTGGAGTTTCGTCATGGTAAGGCTATTTGGCGTCCTCAGTTTAGAAGGCCATTGAAGGATTGGATGTTGTTAATGGCCCAGTTGAGTAGTACTTATATTTTTGGGAGTCATGAAGATAAACGCATTTGGGAACCAGATTCACATGGGATTTTTACCGTTAAATCCTTTTGTAATAAACTCATTTTTGGAGGAGATGTACCTAGGGTGCATTTGAAAAGTTGGAAGGGTGTTGCCCTTTTCAAGGTGAAGGTTTATGGATGGTTGGCTGGTTTGGAGAAGATTCTGACAATAGATAATTTGCGGGTATGCAGTATGCTTATATGTAATGCTTGCCCTTTGTGTTTCGCTGATGAGGAATCTATGAATCATTTGTTGGTGCAATATCGATTTGTGTATCAAATTTGGTGCTCATTCTTTCAGTTGTTAGGGTTGGATTTGTGTTTGGTGAAGACTTGGTTAGAGTTATTTAATGAAGAACTATTTTGAGTATTATGTAGTCTCTTTGGCGAGAATGAAATTTCAAGAATTTAAAGGGAAAGAGTCATCTGTTTCTCATCTTGTTGAAGTTATTAAGTGTAATACCCACTGAGAGAAGAGGGCAGGCGGGGGGGGGGGGGGGGGGACGGGGGCGGGACGGGGCTACACTGGAGTTCAAAAAAATTAAAAAAAGAATTGTGTTTTCTTAGGCAGAGAGAGACTTAATCTTTTAAGGGAAGAGTAAGCGAAAGTTGAGTAACAACTAGAGGAATATCAGTGAAAACTTAACCAAGTGAGCTTTAGAGCCATTCTTTTCTTCTGAGGGTTATAAGTCAATTCCATTTTCTTTGTTAGCGCAAATAAGTTGTTGTTGATCTCATTATCCTTCATCTTGGTCATAATACTGAGAACGCCATCAAAATTGAGCAATTATACCTGAATTTTTTTCAAATTTATTTGAAACAAGGAAACCACCTGTTGAAACTTAGGATATGATTTAGGCTATTTTAGGATCGTTTGAGCGTAAAACCCACCTATACTTGGTCATCTTATCTTGATAGTTCCCCAGTTGAGCCTTCAAAATAGCATATTTTCTTGGCTAGCCATGTTTGCCATACCCAACTCCAGTCCAGGAGTATGATTCAATTGAAAAAATTTCCATGACCTATTCTTAAAGAAAGGTTAGAGATGAAAAAAATAATAATTTGGGATGATACTCTAAAATAAGGGCACAAGAAAGAAAATAGCATCCAAAAAGGGAAACAACCAGATACCAAAAGAATGATGTGAAAAAAAACTAATAATAAAAATAAAATACTTAGAAAAGTGCTGAAAAGAAAAATAGAGGAAAAATATCCCATTCAAAATTTTGAAGACCTCTAACCTTTCTATTCAAAGTACTTATTTTTAGAGCCTTCTATCCTTCTTTGATTTGACTCGATCCCAAGCCATGTTTTGTCCTAATAGGAAGTCCTATTGATCTTAGGTCTAAATAGCGTGATTCATGTGGTGAATAAATGAAGAGAAGTGATGGTGTTTGACTCAACATTCTCAAGAAAGTAGCACCTATTTAGACCTAAAATCAATCATTTTCTTTTGAATTGAGTTGTCTTTATTAATACATATGTGAAATATTTGGATTTCGAATACATAAATTCTGCTCACATATACTTGAAAGAAAATGAACCTAAACCTCTGAGTGTTAATGTTTTCGAGAGATATATCCAGTGAGGTTTGCAGTCGAAGCACATTTTCCAACGGTGTGAACAAAACTTGAGTCTATTTGGAAAAAGAAATCTATTTTAATATTGGCTAAGCACACACTACACTCCAGGTATAAGCCTTGTAAAATGAATTTTAGAATTGTATGATGTTTAGACCCCTTACCTATATGTTCCTGTTAAATATGTTGATATTTGTGGATATTATCACTAAAAGCCCTCACGAGACTATAACTCGTCCACTAGGGGTAACCTAGGGGTTTAAAGGCTTGTTGCATACGTTAAATACAATCGAGAGTACCAGGGAAAATGGTGTACTTTTTAGGTTTAGTTTAGGTTTTGGTTTAGTCTAGGTTAAGATTAGCATTGTATTAGGATTTTTGTTTTTAATTTTTTTTAGGTAGTTTTGCTCGAAGACTAGCAAAATCTGAGTTTTAAGGTATTTGTTGAGCACTGAAATCTTACATTTTTACCCTTAAATATTGGACCAGTTAGTGCCCAATTTTGTGTATATTTGTGCATGTTAGTGCCCTGGCTTACCGAGTCCTTAAGATTGTCAATTCCATGACTCGGAAAGAAGCACTTGCTAGAAGCTTGAAGACTCAAGGTGATCAAGATTGAAGATCATGCTCCACCGGATTAAAGCTCATCGTTATAGCAATCACAAAACAGGTATTTGGCCATAGATGATTTTAGGTAGTACCTACACCTTTGGAGGACCATTCCTAGGTTTAGTTGAACAAATGGTAAAATCATAAAAAGCCTAGAGAGGAAACTTAACAGTGAATTGGAAGCGAACTTGGAAATATAAATTAAGTTCACTGTCAGCTCGACCAGTCGTTCTCACCGACCCCTCGGTGGAGACAGGATCGACCCATCGTATTCAAAGATTGGTCGGTCAAATTAACAAAGGTTCTGGAACATTGAACTGTCATTCTAGGTATGCCTCTGATCAAGAGTCTCATATGCACCGACTCTTCGTGATGAACTTAACGACCCCTCGTCGTCAACGAATCGTAGATGATAACCTATGAGTTCTGGAACTTCGAACTCAAGTGTAGTCTCGAGAAAACAGACATCTCGGTAATTCAAAACCGATCGAGAGTACTAGGACTGACCCTTCGGTAAAGGGCAACAATACTTGTTATCTATAACCTTTTCTATGAATAAGTCAAGATATATTTTTAATGAGGCTCAAACTCCAAAATCGGAGTTGGGTTTGATAAACATGGCTGATCAAGAAAACATGCTAACTTAAAGGCTCAATTGGGAACTATCAGGATAAATTTTGACCAAAGATAGGTAGGCATGAAGGTTCAAACAATCCAAAAATGGCCTAAATCATATCCTAAGTTTTATACAATGATTTCCTTGTTTTAAATAAAGTCTAAAAAAATTTCAAATATACTAACTCAATTTTAATGGCATTTTCAGTAATATGACCAAAATTGAAGAAAGATGAGATCTACAATGACTTGATACGCTTAAGAAAGAAAAATGGATTGACTTAAATCCCTCAGAAAAATTAACTGGCACTAAAGCTTACTGGGTTAAGTCTCCACTAGCATTCCTTTGTGGACTACTACACTCATGAAAATTTTTCTTCTTCAACTTAATTTAACATAGTTGTGTAAATTTATTCCGAATATAAATTCTATAAAAAAAATTATTGAAAAAGTGTGATATAAAAAATTTATTCACCTCTTAATTCTGAAAAATCAATTAGACTAATTTTTTTTTCTCAAGGATTAGTCTCAGTCTTCACTTACTCTTACCTTGATTGATTTTTTTTATTATTATTATTGGGCTCTACTAATGTAACTCCTAGATACCCCCAAACTTAAATTTGACATTGTCCTCAATGTTCAACGTTAGATGCAAAATGTCAGGACATTGTTAATTTTTTGGGTTTCGACGTGTCTCAGCCTAAACTGACTTTCTAGACTAACTCTAAAAGAAACCTATAAAAGATGCAAACTCAATTATTTTTTCGCATATAAAACAACCTTGGCCTTCTTGAGTGAGTTTCATTAAGCTCAGTAAATGGTGATGGTGAATGTGCTCCAATGAGTACGTAATATCATGGGCCAAGTTGTAACACCCCATCCCACTACGGGTATGGTACCACTGATACCGAACTACAAAATAGAGAGAGACAAAATACCGGTATTTTTTTTTTCCACTAACAACAACTGTAAAGGTTTAATAAAAGTACCACAACATTCAACCAACATGACCAAGTAATAAATAGTTATTACAGTTATCCATAATATCAAACATCATTCGAAATAAACACGTAATGTGTTCTCTCTAAGTAACAAAAAGGAGAGTACGCCAAACACCCCTCGGCTGTCAACACCTAGACCTGATCTTGGGACCCATTGGGTCCTGCCTCCACTGAGCTACCTGAAAGGAAAGGGGGTGAGTATTGCATACCCAGTGAAAGATCAAGTAATTTTATTCACACTACATAAACCACACACTGCGAAGCTATCACCGCAAGGTATCAAAATAAATCTACATATGCAATCCCGCGTTACACACATGACTCACCACACGTGCCAATCAACGAGTGTCCGACCAACCATCACCACTCAGATTGTCCCAACCCCGTAGGTGTCATAGTTTGGAATATCCCTCAAATCATGACTCAGACTGTCCCCACCCTATAGGTGTCATAGTCTGGAAATATACATCATATCACAACTCAGACTGTCCCCACCCTACAGGTATCATAGTCTGGAAATATACATCATATCACAACTCAGACTGTCTCCACCCTACAGATGTCATAGTCTGGGAATATACATCATATCACAACTCAGACTGTCCCCACCCTACAGTGTCATAGTCTGAGAATATACATCATATCACAACTCAGACTGTCCCCACTCTACAGGTGTCGTAGTCTGGAAATATACATCATATCACAACCCAGACTGTCCCCACCCTACAGGTGTCATAGTTTGGGAATATACATCAAATCACACGTCAAATTGTCCCCACCCTGTAGGTGTCATAGTCTGGAACAACACATCGGCAGCCCCACTGCCTAATTCCCATCAAAGAACATACCTACCCGCATCCAATCGCCGGGTAGTCTACGCCATGCGCCCGCAGTATGCCCCACATAGTGCCCCAACCCCAACTACCCGACAAGTTAAGGGGGGACTCTAAGTCCTGGTGTAGCCTAATCTCTAAGCCCCATCGTCATCCCACGTATACCAGTTACACGCATGTAGGGATAATTTCTGACATGTTATCAACATTGTATAAGGATCATAATCAGACGCATGCATTATCATTTATCACCTAGCATCATGTTATTACACATCATGTTGTCAATCGATTACATTTAAACAAGCAAACATGCATATACTACACATTATCACATCCAGTCATCATGATCTTTACCATCACTGAACACGAGTACGCGGAGTGGTCCCCTCGCCACATAATCATTTGAATGGTTCCCTTGTCGAGTGGCTAAACAAACATAGGGGATCCATTCCACGTACCTCATGTCGTTCAATTAGTTAAATATAGGAACATGCATAAATGCGTATGGTAAAAGTGTGATAGTTCCCTCACTTGTGTGCGTTTTGAAATTAACTGCGAGAAAACGAGTCTGTCGAGTTGGAGGGGGCTTGATCTGTCGAAACAAGAGCACGGGAATAAGTAAACAAGTAAAAGAAGGCAACTAAGTCTGAACTGAAAATGGGCCCGAAACTGGGCCGGGCCTGGAACTGAGTCAGGCCCAAAGGATGGGCCAGGCTGAAGCAGGGTCGAGCTGGGCCAGGAAAGGCCCGACAGCGACCTAAGCTGGGCCTGGCTCATCGGGGCCCAAACTCAGACTCAGCCGAGTCTCAGCTGCCTACCCGAGTTAACTCGACTGCCCAACTGGGTTGATTCAGCAACCCAACCGAAGGGGAGGAGAAAGGGAAAAACGAAGGGAAGGGGAAGAGAGAAAGGGGGAAGAAAAACACAGAAAACTCGAGTAAGAAATCGGGGGAAAGAAGAAAAATCAGGGAAGAGGGGAAGGGCAGGCTGAAATCAAAGGTGGGAAAGGGGAGGAAGAAGGGTAGGAGGATGGAGGAGAAGAAAAGAAAAAATACCTGGCTCGGTCGGGAGGCGACGACAATTTCAGCGATGCCGGACGTCTGGGTGAAGAGAGGAGAGTGGTTGAGAACGAGAGAGACAGAGGGTCCGAGAGAGGGAAAGAAATCCGAGAGAAGAGAAGAAGAAGAAGGAGCGGCGATGAAGATGCCGCGGCACTGTAGCTGCGTGCTACAGTGCACGGCGCAAGGAGGGGTTATAAGGGATCTAGGGTTTAGGGTTTTGGGCTTTTTTTTCTTTTTTTTAAAAAATAAAAATAAAACTAGAACCTTTCGGAAAACAACGTTTCAAAACCGGAAGGAAAATCAGATGTCAAACCTTGTATGAGGAAAAGTGTGATTTTCAATTAGTTGGCATGACAAAAATATTAAATAATTCAAATTACTAAAACGCCCTTCGAGTCTCTAAGCTCAGGATCGGGTGAAACAAGACCTACTACGGGACCTACACTCTCCCGATTTCTACTAAGACCCTAAAATCCCGACAAATCGGGTTGGGTCGTAACACAAATATTTCTTTTCCCACTTATTATCTCCCACTGATATGACAAAGCCCATGGATCATTTAAATCAAAAGGAATGCAATCCGGTGCGGGCTGTATCTCACTATCATTGACATGTTCATCTTTTATTTGAGACTCTTCTTTGACTTTGATGCTCAAATTATCACCTTCCCTAGTCAAATTATCCTCACCTCGATTGAAACTCACAGAATTTGACGAAGATGCTAGTATTGAAACTAACATGACCTCAAAGACCCTACTGTTTTTCAAAGTAGATTGATGACTAACTTGGGGTTCACCAATTAGGGACCTAACTCTAACAAGTCGCTTAATTAAATCACGCCTCCAAATATTCATTGTTACTCAAACAAAACCATAGAAGATAAAACAAATTCACATAAAATAAATGACCTAAAACTAAAAATAAAAATCTAAACTAACCTAGGTCTCTAGACTGGCTCCTAATCTTTTCTCCAAAAATTCTAAATCTCCAATTAAGAGTTTAACCACAATCATGGCCAGGTAAGTGGAGGAGCACTTGGCAATCTGCTTATATTCCACTTATCCTTAGGTTGTTCACATCTTGGTGACAGAACTAATCCTAGACACTATGATTGAAGAAAATCTAATATTGGTGATAAAAAAATTAATTGAATTGAAAATTGTCCTAATGAGCATGAAAGATCATAAAAACAAACTGATGGTTGCTACTTTGATTTTACTAAAGTGCATGAACCATTTTTATTTACTAATTTTTTTTTATTTTTCTATTGTGAATGCAAACCTAAATCTAACAATGCAAGATACACAAGCAAATATGCAAACAATTAAGCTGTTAATCTACACTAATGCATGAGACCAACAACCTAAATGCATGATCAAAATAAATATGCAATATACTTTTATTTTTATTTTAAATGCAAGCACCCTAATAAAATCTATATGAATGCATGAAAAAGATAAAATCAAAAGAAAGTAGTTAGACACTTACCTTATCCTATGCGCGTATTTTCCAAAAGTCTTAATTCGCGATTTTTTAAAAATTCCTGAAAAGTACAACACATGAACACAAGTGAAGATTCTAACTCAAGAGTGCATGAATTATTTAAATGCAAATTCCTAAACTATAATAAGAGACAGATTAAAATAATTGAATCATAATTGAGACTTTTAAACTAATACATGATCATAAATAAATCTCTAAATTAAATACCATTAACTAAAAAAAAAAAATTAATTGGAAACCTTCTAAATTTAGATGATGATCTAAAATTAAAAACTTCCTGGGTTTAGAAATTATTCAAAATCGGACGTCTCCAACGTTAGACAATTTTCTAAAAATGGGATGTTTCTCAAATTAGATATTTTAATACTTTCCATAAACAGAAATTCTAAAACTTTCCAAAACTAGATTTGTTTTCTAAAAAATAGAATATTACTAAAACAAAACATATTTACAAAATTAGAAAATGACTAAAAGGAGAAACTAGTTGAATCCATCAAATTTCCAAAAATAGAAATATCTACAAAAATAGAAACTTCTAAATTGAACAAGTATCTAAGTTTAGTAAAATTTCCATATTCAGATAAATTCTAAGATCTCTTCTATTTTAAAGAAAATTTTAATTTTACGTAACCTTCCAAAATTAGAGTTTCAAAAAATAGAAGTTTCCAATTTTAAAAAGTTGCCTAAATTAGAAGATTCCAAAAATAGAAATATTTTCTAAAATCACAATATCTCAAAACATATAATTTGCATGTTTCCCAGCAACGGCACCAAAAACTTGTTGTACAAATTTTATATTTATAACTCGCAATCGCACGAACCATTAAATAGTATAGCATTAAGAGTGCGAGGTCAATCACACAAGGAAACAACAAAATATATGCAAAAACAAAATATATGAAATTGAAATGATGTGATTAAAGAAAGTGTAAATCTTTAGAAATAACCTAAATATGAAAATCAAATTCTAATTTTTATAAAAAAGATTTTAAGTTAGTGGCATTCCAGTTGTAAGAATCAAATATAAAAGTTAGAGTATCATCATTTAAATCTAAAATCTAACCAATAAAACCAATTTAATTAAAGTAATGGTATGGATATAGAATTTATAAATAATCTCAAACCAGTTTAAGAGAACAAAATTAAAATGCAATTAAATCATTCTCAACCTAGTTCAAAAGAATTTGAGAGAATAAAAAAAATAAAAAAATTAATAAAAATAATAAAATATTCACATAATATACAATGGAATTGAAACAAGTATTTATGGAGGCATTGTATCCCATTTGATGATAAAATCACGGCCTAAACTATGAAATCTTCAAGAATCATCAAATACATATTCAAATTTGTCTTTTATCAAAATTCCAATTAAAAATATTATGGCTTCTATTAAATAAGAAATTTTCAATTCAAGCCTTAGGCTTGGACAGAAATTTATACTTGCCTTTCCAAATCTAAAAGAAGTTGTTATTAAAAAGAACATTAGAATGGGAAGATCAAGTTCCACTGATCCTAAAAGGGGTTCTACTTTTCTTTGAAAATTCTCAAAATAATTTCTAACATAACATTTATAAGAGAAATTAAAATAAAAATTCAAAATATCATTACACAATATTTAATAATTGGAAAACCATACATCTAAAATAAGCTACCATGACCATGAATTTTATTCAAATAAATCGGAATATGGAATTACAATGCTTTTGGAGTTTTGCATCAAAGATAGAAAACACAAGAACATACAAATTAAATTCGAAAATTCCTTTCTTCTCTAGTCTCTTCAGCCTCCAATTTTCAGTGCTCATTCAATCCTTTCTCAAATTCAAATTTTACAATGCCTGAACCCCTTTATTTATAGTGCTTAACAGAAATCGGATTAGGTAAGGCTTGGAGAGAATTCCTCTATAATTCTCTCTCCAAAACTTCTTCCCAAATTCTCTCCCTTTTAATTATCCAAATTCACTCTCTTTTTCAAGCCATGGCCGAATTTTGTAGATAAGGCACCATGATTTTTGGGATTTTGGATTATTTTAGAAAGTAAGTTGCAAATCCCGTTTTCTACACGTACACCAGCTTACAGCTCAATTTTTACCTTGTTAACGTCCGAATCACGAAATTTTATAAACTACAAGGTTGTAGCATTTGAAGTATTATTTCCAATACAACAAAAATGAATGTAATCGAACGTTTGAGTAAAAAGTTATGGCCAAAATACTGAAACTGTGTCAAAATATTCCTCCTTCCAAAATTCACTTTGGTCAATCCAAATCCCATTTTTTTCTCTCATTCTTACTTCCACAATCCTTCAAACGAAATTCATTGGTCCCACTTGGTCTTTTGAAGTTGGATCCCATACTTGGACTTTTATCTGGTGTGGAATACTGGTGGACTTTGGCTTATAGGCTTGAGACTTGAACAGTGGGTCCATTTGTGTGTTTATAAATTTCTACCACCTTTACAATTTAATACAGTCTAAAAAAATATTATTATAATTCAAACTCTCGTATCCGGATCTGAATTATAATAATTTACAATAATTTCAAATCAAATTAGGTAGTAAAAATTACAAACTTTCCAAAAATAGAACTATGGCCCACTTTTTTGCATTTTAATTCATTTTTCTTGTATTCTCACAAATACACTGGAAAACTCGAAAACTCCATTAAACTCATCTAATATACACAAATCAAAGGCTAACTGATCCAAAATTAAAGGGTAAAATGGACATTTTCAGTGCTCAACACATCATACTTCCATAAATCGTCTGATGACTACCCCCAATTTCCATAGCCACTTACCCAAAAGAGCAATATGAACCAGCCAAAGAGGCCTAATACCCAACCCTTTTCCTTCATAGACTTGCAAATCTGAAGCCAGGCAATCAAGTGGAACTTTCTCTTGTCCCTATCATCATTCCACAAAAAAACACTTTTGAATACTCTCTATCTTTTTAATCACAGCAGTCGGGCACTTAAAACACTGAGAAAATAAACATGAAGGCTAGACAGAACATACTTACTTAAAATAAGTCTACCCCTAATTGAAAAATACCTTCCCTTCCGACAAGATTACCTTTACTTCATTTTCTCTACCACCCGATCCCAACACCTCTTATTTGGTTTCCCTCTAAAGAGTGGAAGACCAAGATAAGACTACAAAAAAAGAGGCAACTCAACTCAACTCCTCTATTTAATCCTAACGAAATAAAATGGTATCATCGGCATACTACAAATAAGTGATATCTATCTCTGTATGAGCAACTTGAAACCCATGAATCAAACCCTGCAAATCTACAACCTCTAACATAAGATGAAACAACTCTGCAACAATAACATAAAGGTAGGGAGACAATGGATCTCCTTGCCTGATGCCTTTCTCCATTCTAAAGAAGTCTCATGGAAAACTTTTCTCAATCTCTAATCTTAATATTGTAAGAGGAGTAATGAAAAGTTCAAGACTTATGGCAATCAAAATTTCGAACTTTAAAATCACAATGGTAAAATGTCAAAATGAACCTTAAAAGTTACATGTCCAATGCCTTTATCATTTCTTACATACTTGAAGAAAATATAGACCAACCTCAATACTCATAAAGCAGCTTTTATAAATAGAGAGACTACATTGCATAGAAAGCAATTACATGCAATACATGTACCGCATCTTCATAACTCATTTATAAAACTTCATATTTTAAAATTAATTTTTTTATTGACTGGGTGATGAAGACGTAAAATCTAATTATACTATCATAAGATATTTTTCTCTGTATAATCTCATATCCACATTCTACATTAAGAAGAACCAACTAGCATGGCACTTGTGTGATTCGGGATCTCCTATTTTATCATGTGTGGAAGATGCGAAAAGAAGACAGAAGGTTGCAACTTGCAATTGTGGGTAGTGTGGAGTGGGGGGTCTCTCCATCTCTCCATCACACGTTTTCCTCACTCGATTCTAAGTAATTGTTCCACATTTCTATTGCACACTATTTTAGCATGTCGGTATGGTGTGATTGGTTGGGGAAACTACCACCCACCTACCCTTTCCTAATCTTTCACTATTTTTATTTATTTCTTTTCTCCTTTCATCATTGTTTTTCTCTATATAATCCCCTCCTCACCACTCCTCTTACCATCTCTTTCTTCACCCTTCAATAATCTCACCATACAATTCTTCAAAAGCGCTTGTAACTAACAAGAGCAGATTGCTCGATATCACCGATATTGATCTATCGACCAATATATCGGTCCACCCAATATTTCCCCCCTTTCAAAAAACCCATTTAGGCCTTGAGAGAAATGGCAAGGAGATCGAGATGTGTACACGCATGGACTGAGGTTGCACCCGCCATTCTAATTTCATCCCAGGAGTCATCTAATGTTCCAACGTTGGAAACCATTGCCGAGGAGAGCAATGATATTTGTGAGGAAGACTCATGGTCGCTTCTCAAAGTGTTGGTTCTTTCCTCTCCTTTTTTTTCCTTTTGGTTTTGATTGTGGGTTTCTAGAGCTATGGCGAAGAACTTGGCCAGAGACTGTTGAATTTAATGGAAGATGACAGAGATTTGAAATTTTGTTTTGTAGAGCATTTATTAAAATTAAATAAAGGTTTAGTAAGGGGCTGAATCGCATCTCTTCTTTCCTAAACACATGCATTTATTTATTCATGTATGCATTCATGTATAGTGATTTAGTTTAGTTACTTTTGCTAAAGGGTCAAGGAAGATTATGAAATCTATTTCTAAGGGCTGAAAATATTGACGAGATCGGCATGTTTCACGATAAAAGGTTTAAAAGTTTGAAAGAGCATTTTAGTTTAAAAGTTTTGAATGCAAAATTGGTCTCCCTCTAATATATGAAATCAAGTGCAAATGAAGTAGTTCTTGTGTGCAAAGGAAGTAGTAGTGTATATTTCAAAAGTCTACGTTGCTAAAAAGAACACCTACATGTACATGTGAGTCAAGACATTGAATTGAGCTCAAATTGGCTTAAGGCCAAAATGGGTAAATTGTGATCTCGGACGGACGAGTCTAGCAGATCCAGAATTGAAGAAAGCCTAGCCAACCAAAGAATCGAAGAAGGAAAGTTTCATTTTTCTTTTATTCCCCTAATTTGTCATTTATCTTAGATCAAAATTTGGATTAAATTAAAAAAAGTTAGAAATACATTAGATTTAACATTTATACTGTATAAAATAATAAACTATGTATTGTATTGAGTATCTATGCTATTACATGTATTTATAGCCTCTAGCCGACTCAAGGGCTATCACACTCAAACTCAAACTCTATACTCTAAACTAATCAAAAATCAAATACACATCTTAATTAGAGGTAAACTCAGACTAATAATTCTAATTAGATAATAACTCTAATTATTCCAGCACGCCCTCAGAAGCTGAAGCTTGGATGAACGCGAAGCTTGGAACATGAAGAAACAGCAGGCAAACTGAAAAAGTGGCACATTGACTGCCCACGAAGATTTGTTGGAAAAGCAACACACTGTTGACTGCAAAATTTTGTTGAAGAGGCAACGTTGACTGGCTGCAAATATGTGTTGAAGTGGTAGCGTTGATTGGCTACAAAATAACAGGCGGTGAACACCTGAAAAACAAGGGCATAATAAATGCCAAAACAAGGCTGAAGCCATCACAACGATCAATTAGATCGGAAAGGCCAGGAAAAGGGCTAAAGCCATAAAGGGTAGCAAACAATGGCTGTAAGCATAAAGTCCAGCAAACAATGGTTATTAACCATAAAGGCCAGCAAAGGCTTTATCCATAAAGGCCAACAAATGAAGAATTGAGAAGGGCAATTTGCGTCCCTTTCTTCAGCTTCAACAAAGTAGGAGAAGAATGGCAATTTTCAGTCCCTTTCTTTGGCTCTCACCCGTTCTTCTTCACACAGATCTCATAGATGGTGGAAAGAAGAAACAATAAAATGCGAGGTCTTATATACGGAGGTTGAGAAACTCTCCCATGATAAATTGGCCTAAATAAGTGCCAGTGATCGTGCGACACCCAACATCCAACAAACCTATGTGAAGAATTGGAAAGAGATCGCCCCTTCTCCTGAAGAATCCCCCTTCTGTCAGCTGGAGAAGAAAGGCAACTAGGAAACCACACCTTGGTTTAGCATCAATTTGGGCTGCTGGGATAGATGGGCTCTGGAGAAATTTGAGCACCCTGTAGAATTGTGTTTATCTTCTTCTAATTCCAAAATGAACAACTCTCAAGTTGATGGTAGTGCAAATATATTGATCTTTACTAGAGTCAATGCCAACATAGCACCAAAATATAGAATGATCCCACGTCGGATGCAACGCCTAGACACCTCCGGACCTCAAAAAAAAAAATATATAGAATGATCCCACCAGTTACTAGAAAGGCTTCTCCTATAGAAGCACATGATGGAAAAGTATGAAGAATGTGTTGGATTCATCTCACTAATGCCAACCCATGGCAGAGTATCCGCAGAAACTTCATTGCTACATCAAAGCCACAACAAAACTTCGTTGAAAGCGATATCAAGCATAAAGCTGCATACAAAACTGTAAAACCCTGCCCCAGATTAGACATAGTTTAACTTAATAATCTTGTTTGACCGGTAAATCTGGAAGATTATGGTTAGGACTTTGAGGAAAGCCCAGGTGTGGCCCAATCCGAGCTCGTGAGCTCAGTGATCCAGCTCGTCTAGCTGGAGGGGCATTTTCAGTAATTTACTGCTTATTGTGATTATTTTATAAATTATGATGTTATGTGAATATTATTGGGTGATAATATTCTCCTTAATAAAGGATTTATATTTCTGATTTTAAAATAATTTTTATCTTCAGAAAATGGCATTTAAATCCGCCCGTCAAAACCCCGAAAGGGAGTATTAATTATTTTAAATAGGTTTGGAAATGAGATAAAATCCAAAACAAGTATTTTGTGTTAGACCCCAAAATGATGTTTCTAAATAGTTTTATTTAACATTTGTTTAATTAAGTAAATAGTGTTAAATAGTGGTTTTTATTTAAATCAATGGTTTTTAGTGAGAGTTAAATTCCAAAATTTTTACGGTAGGTAAGGTTTTTAAAACCCAACTTATCTGTAAGGTTGGATTAAGGTATTTGAGTTTTTAAAATCATGGTTTTAGTTAAAAATCAGATTTTACCAAAATAGGGGACTTATTTGCAAAACCAGAAGTTGTGAAGGGTTGATCTGCAACCGAACAGTAACCTGCCAGTTACTGTTGGGGACGTAAGCAGGGGTTCTACATGCAGTGGCCGAAGGCCTCTACCGACTGATAGGATTTTCTATAAATCCCAGCCTCCTTAGCTAGTTTGAACTCCCACTGAACCTTCTCTTCTCTCCCTCAGTTCCAGCTGCTGTTGAAAACCAACCGAGCTCCCTGCTAGCCTTTGTTTTCCTTCCCAGTTTCTTCACCCATAGCTCAAGAAGGAGTTATTTTCAAAATCCAGTTTTTCAGTCCTAGGAACTCCAGTGAAGGTAATCACTGTGTTCCTTTTCAAATTCTAGGTGGTTTAGAATCAAGAAAACCGATTTTTGGTTTAGTATGGAGTGTGTAAAACCATTTCCAAGTTTTAAGAAAAACCCTGTTTTAAGTGTATCAGTGGGCTTTTGGGATTAAGATCTCACGGCCTACTGGGTTTCAAGACTTTAAACCATTCCTTATGGAGAGAGGACTCCTAGAGGAGTCCATCGGACTGGCTAGGTGTGGAAACCGAATCCGGGAAAATCCTCTGTTTCTCGATTCGTATTTCATAGAGTGACTGCTGTCACTGTCTGCTGGTGCAAACAGTGGAGGAAGACGACTCTCGAACGGTCTGAGAGTCGATCTTCAGACGGTCCGAGGGTCAGACCTTCGGACTGTCCGAGCAGTACCCCTCGGACGTTCCGAGCTTCACCCCAAGCCCAGAAGCGCCTGAGGCCAGCCTAACCTATTCGGACGAACCGAACCGAGCTCGGAAGGACCGAACCCACTCGGACGTTCCGAACAAGACTTCGGACGTTCCGAGGCTTACAGACCCACCGAGACCTAGTTTTCTCTGTTTAATCCGTTCGGATGCACTTCAGAAGGTCCGAGACCCAACCTTCGGACGATCTGAAGTCAGACCCATGTTCCGAGGTCAGTGACTAGTTTAGGTGTAGTTCGGATGATCCGAAGCCACAGTACCTGGTTCCGAGGTATGTTCGAGGGACCTAGTTTTTAAGTGAAAAATCTGGTTTGGTTATTTAATATGATTTGATGTTAGTACCCCTTGCTAATTAAAAATGTGTACTAACCCTTTTCTCCTATTACTATAGTGTAAATACTATTGTATTCACTTCCAGGCCCACGCTATATTTGTCGGGCACTGAGTGACCTCGACGCCTAACTCAAAATGTCAGATCTGGTCCTATCCAGAAGACAACCGAGAAGTGACCCGAGGATCTAAACCTAACTCAATAAGTCAATCTGGTCAATGCCCAGAAGACAATATGAGTTTTGGACTGAGCCCCTTTTTATTATATTATTATCTTGTGGATGATTATAATTTAAAAATGATAGAAACCCAGTAGGAGACTAAATTCCATGTACCTTCGATATTTTTGGGAAAACGTGAGATTTCAAAATACTACTTGTGTGTATGTATTTGATCTGTATATTGATTGTGCACTTGTCTGTTTGTTTGAAACAAAGACCGCATAACCACACAATTACGGTGACGGAACTTAACTTTGCAGCTTGATGTAAACAGGTTTATTTGATATGGATATTGAGCAATGAGTGGTTTCAGATTTGATGAACCCACTCATGTGCCTAGACTTGACGCACTATGGTAAGAGTGCTTATGATGCTGGTAAAAGCTATGATCAGATGAAATGTGTAAGACTGCTTCCACGTGCCTGGATTATTGAACCAATGTCGGCCGTATGGGAAATGGTTTACGTCTACTGGACCATGGGTGGAACATGAGTGTCGTCAGTTACTAACCTGAGGGTGTCAGTATCGGCTAAGTCAGAGCCGGAGATGTACTTGCAAGGAGATATTTTGACCGTGTTGGCACTTAATACTATTGGTGTCAGTAGAGTATCTAAAGGCTACGGTGGATAAACAACAGTAATAGAAAAATGGAAGAATGATGGAAATGATGATGAGACTTTACTTGATATTGTGAATTTTATTATCAAGCATGTGATATTATTGCAACTGTTTATTATTGTGCTAACCTGTTATTTACGTAAACTGTACTGTTATATTTCCTTCACTGGGCTAGTTTGCTCACCCCACTCACCTTTCAGGACCCGAGGAGGAGAACCCTCTATTTGAAGCTTAGCGTGGATAAGCTGCGGCGTTGCTTTGGGATTCCCACTGAGGGGAATACCTTTGTATTTGTGCTTTTTGGGTTTTTGGAACCATTTTCTTTGTAAAGTACTGAGTGTGGTACTTAGTATGTGTTAATGTGATGTACTAGGACTACTACGTTTCTGTAGCTACTCTGATGTGATTTTGTAATGATAATTCAATGGTTGGATTATGTAATCCTGTTATGTGTTATTATTTATGTCTATTGTTGGGTAGACTTATGGTATGTGTTTGAGTCTACATGTTGGGATCATGTGTGACCTTTGGGCCCAACTATTGATCCGGCCCAGTTAGAATGCTTGTCTTAGCTTAGCCTTTCAAAAAAAAAAAAAAATCAATCGCGTTCTCTGCCCACCCTTCGGGTCAGGGCGTGACAAAAACCATGTAAAGTAATGTAAATGTTGGATCATGAACACTGCACAACTGCAGAAAACTTGACTGATTGGGGGCATAGGCGGAAGCAGATGGGGCCTAGTGTGCAAACAACAAGGCAGCCACATTGGAGATAAGTTTCCTTTCTCGCTGAGTATGAGAAGGCAAGGGCCAGATTTGCATTGGCAGGTGGTGGACGGCAAAAAGACCAAATCTGCCGCAGATCTGGTTGAATGGAGCAGAACTCTGGTGACGCAACTACTGCAAGACCGATCAGAGATAAACAAGGATTCATTTGGCATGCTTTAGTGCTTGGAAAACGTCCGAACCACTGATGATGGGGTTGACATATGGACTGTCGTGTGGATTTGGGTATGTTTGCAACCCAAGACGATGACTACTGATGCTCTGGGTGTGTGCACCCTTGCAATGGGATTTCACCAATTTCGGTAGAAAAACAGTATGTAATCTGCAGTGGTGAAAACGAAGACAGCAACGGCAAAATCGGCGGTGAGCAGAAAGGCTCAGCGGCAACCAGATCTAGCGTGATAAGATGAGCAGATCAAATCTGCTACGAGATTTCGGATCTATCGATGACACAACAGATCTGTAATCAGATCTGAGCAAGAGTGGCAATGGCCAGATCTGGGCCCAAGCAGCGAGACATCGGCTGGCTAGACAATGGACTTGTAACACCCCCAAATCTTAACCTAGTGGATAAATGTAATCCCCTCTTAAAGTGAGATTAGAGGGGTGATTAATTAATTAAGAGAGGTTAAGAGTGATTTGAATACCTTGTTAATTCCATTGAAGATAAATTAATGGAGTGGGATTAAGAAAATAATTAATTGGGTGGTGAAATATAAGGTGATTAAATTAAGTGTTAATTTAATTATAAGATTACCGAGTGATGTTTGAGGGAGACTAACTTAAGTGATAATTTAATAAAATCATTTTGAAAGAGGTGGGATATAATTAATAGAAATTAATTGGTGATGTGGAAATGATGCCACATGGGCCACATGGGCATGAGGTGTCATGCCACATGGGATGGCAAGGCCCCTTGACTAGGGCAACAAAAGAGGAGAGAATAAAGGCCTTTCTCTCTCTCTCTCTCTCCCTCTTCATTTCCTCCATCGATCCCTCACACTCTCCTTTCATCTCTCTCTCTCGTGCGACACTTCTTCCTCTCCCTCTATCCGTACGATCTCCTCTCTTCTTCCCTTCTCTTCTCCATCTCCACCGTTGATGGTTCAAGAAAATCGAAGAAGAAAGAAAACAAGGAAGATCTGAAGCAATGACGAAAAAGAAAGGTAAAAAAGAAAGAATGAAGAAAGGAAGAGAGATCTTGGAAAGCTTCACAAGAGATTAGTTTTTCTCTCTAGATTTAATAGTAGGACCTAATTTGAGGATTAGGATGGTTTAGAATCAACCCAAGACAAATTTGGGTTAAGGAAATGTAAATTGGAAACGTTGGGGATTTTTGGGTTTTTCCCACAACTCATGAAATTTGATTTAGATCCATGTATTCATTGATCGAATCATGAGTATTAACCTTCTAAAATGTGACAAATCATATGTGGAATCAATCTGAGAGGTTAGGTTTAGAAATCAAGGCCAATGACTCACTCCTTAGTGATTTTCGAGTTCAAGAAATTCGGCCCACAGTTTTCTGCAGTTTATGCAACTAGGTAATTGAGGAAGACAGGTCTCGGAAGCTCCAAAAAGAAGTTAAGATGATCCTAATGCTCGGACGATCAAAGGATCTTCGGACAGTACAAGGTGATTATTTTTAGAGCTGAAGATTGGGACGATCCGAAGCTAGCTTAGGGACGTTCTGAAACTTGGGACGATTCGAAGCTGGCCTGGGGACGTTCTGAAGCATGGGACGATTTGAAGCTGGCCTGAGGACGTTCCGAAGTGACAGTAGCCAGACTCTCTTATTTTTTAAACAATTCTATGCAATTATTTATAAGAGCACTTAGACTTGTTACTGGATGTAATTTGTAAACCTCATGGAAGATTTCTTAAACAATGTCTGTGGGGATGGAAATATTGTTAAGACCCCAAACTTGTAAGATTTTTATCATAAATTCGAGTGACAACACATTGACCCATGGATTCTTATAAGGCCTTTACATGTGTAATAACTAGGAGATAAAACATGAGATTCAGAGTATAAAGGCATTGAATTGAATTAAGAATGATTATGTAACGCCCCGCCCTTTTCCAACCTTCCAAAAATCAGAGTCTATTTTTTTTTTTTATAAATAAAGTCAAGTGGAAGAGGGCGAACGACGTCACAACGCGAGTTAAGTTCGGACTTTCAAAGTCCGACCCTTAACTAGCCACCCATATGTGCATGGACTAAACCCATGAGAAACACTCCACACATGGAACTAAGTAAATCATGCGGAATAATAATAACAAGTTGCGGAACTAAACTGATTGCGGAATATAATCAATCTTAAGTTAACCATTCATTCTCAAATAGCAAAGTACAAGTCAAGTTTATTTTAAACTAACCATTTCAATACCATATAAACTATTCACAAACCATAGCAAAGTTATTAACTATTACATGTCCATAACAATATATTCAAACTGTAAAATAGAAATCCAATCCAACACCCAAGCGCTTAAGCTTAGCTTTCTTCGCGATCCTCTGCCTTTGTCTTTCCCTTTCATTTTCCTGCATCATCCTCTAAGGATAGAAATAGGGCGTTAGATCAACGCGCCCAGTAGGTTTTCCGATCAGGGCTACCACATGGTTAGTATATAACATTCATATATCCTAGTATATGATCATTAAAAACATCTGAAATCAATGTTATGTATCTAAATGCAAATGTAATGAGTCCCACCCATCACAAGTATACATAGCTATCACTTGACAGGGACTCTCACGTCAAGGTAATCCAGAGTACTCCTCATTTCCTCTGGATAGGACTCTCATGACAAGGTAATCACAGTACTCCTCATTTCCTATGGATAGAACTCTTATCATTAAGTTATTCCTCCTGGCGGGACTCTCATCGCCTAAGGAGGCCCCACAGATGCTTCACTGGCATACCGACGGAGTGTGGGCTCCGGCTTCCATAATCATCACCCCATGCCATGCATGAGATGTCAATGAATATATGTCATTTGTAAATATATATCTCATCATTCAAAACCAATTTGAAACATAAAACAATAACAATATATCTCATAAAAACCATGCTAAAACCAATTATAAAAGTGGTTACAAGTAGGTAGGAAACCTACTGAAAATTCTCTTAAGTGTCCGTTCCTTTTAAGCGTCACCCGATCACGACTCGTGCACTGTTCAAGTTTGGTTACTTTATTCATATAACAGCAAGTTAATAACTTAATCTTTTAATTTCTCATCAATTCTAGATCCCATAAACCATCTTGTGGGGTTCGGCCATACCCATGGCCGAACCTCACCCAATTTGGATTTGATCTCCCTTTTCATTTGATTAAACACTTAAACACTTCACATTTCAAAATATGTCTTGGTAGGGTTCGGCCATACAACATGGACGAACCTTATCACTTTGGTTTTGGACCCATCTTTTCAAGTCCTTTGATCAATCCCTCCATTTGACTTGTATTTACAGTTTTGCCATTGGCCTAACCAATGCTTACTTTTGCTAATAATCCAACTCCATATAACCAATCCACCTTAGTAGGGTTCGGCCATACAACATGGCCGAACCTCACCACTTTATTTTTGATCCTTTTACACCTTTCATACATAAATCTTCATTTTGATTTTAACCAATCAAATTACAAGTTAGCCACTAGGTCTACCAAATAACCGTTAGTGGGGTTCGGCCATACTACATGGCCGAACCTCACCATACTGATTTTGTCCCTTTTTCCATCATATATAATGGCTGATTATTTAATAATCACTAAGTCCAAAGATAAGCATATATGATTCCTTAATCCAAATACACATTCAAGGGTTCATTTATCCCATAAAATGGTCCATGGGGTTCGGCCATACACATGGTTGAACCCTATGGTTCTCTTTGGCTCAATCCTTCCATCCTTGTGCATGGTTCATACACAGATCTTAATCATAAAAATAATATGATTCAGCCATACATTGGCTGATCCTACACATTAGCCTTAACTCCATTTAAATCACATAAACACCCCATAATATTGTATGGTTTTTATCTCTCAAAAACCATCACAAATAACCATAAGCTTATCAAATCTTTTCATGGGGTTCGGCCATCCAAAGTGGCCGAACCCTATGGCCCATGATTTGAACCCCTTTTACATATAACTTGTGTCTAATTCAAAAATGTAAAATTCTCCATAGTATTGCATGGTTTTTAGTTTTCAAAAACCATCAATCTAACCAACTCTTTTCATGGGGTTCGGCCATCCAAAGTGCCCGAACCCTATGGTCCATTTCCAACCCTTTTAAACACCATCTTCCATGGTTTAAACCTTTGACAAATTCGGCCATAACATGGCCAAATTATGACATTCAAATCCATGACTTAAAACCCTTTATAATATCGGAAAAAAAACCCTACATGGTTATTTACTTTTCTTTATACAATTTGATTTAGCATGATCACCTTCTTTGATAGGGTTCGGCCATACCCATGGCCGAACCTCATCCACCATTTTTATCTTTGAAGGTTCTTACACTTATAACTTAGGGTTTGGCCATACAAAGACCAAACCATAATCCTTGATCATTATAATTAACAAAACCTTAATGATGTACTTACCAATGCACACTCTTCTAATTTTTTTTTTCCTTGGCTCCTTCTTGCTTCTTTTGATCCTTGGCTGATTGTATGCTTGAATAATGGTGAAAACACCAAAGGATAATTCGGCCAAAAGGTAGGTTCTTGAGAGAGAGGGAGAGAGATGAAAGCTCCAAGCTTTTGCAATGTAAAATTCGGCCAAGAGTGTGGTGTACAACCTTTTATTAAAACAGCCCTTGAACCTCTCATTCACCCTCATCAATCCTTGATCAAACCAAGGAGTCACTTGATGCCAACCAAGGCATCCCTTGGCACTCCCAACGTTGGAGCTTGGGTTTCCATCATGAGATGGAAACCCTCCATATTCCCCATGAGATTTTATCTCATTTCATTAAACCTTATGCATGGGAAACACTCCATGCCATCAACATGTGGGACCTATGTTTGGTGGTGTTTGAGACCAAGGCAACCCTTCACCTCTCCATTTGACTCACTTGACTTCAAGGTCCCTTTGATTTCCAATTTAACTCACCCAACTCATTAGCTCAACTCACCTCATTTAATGCCATTCATTTAATGCCCTTGAGTCAACTCCATTATTTGATTTAAATCCAACTCACTTCAGTCCCAACTCAACCTGATTTAACTCACATTTGAGCTCACTTGAGGGTCCACAAGGTCAACCATGGTCAACTTGACCATTGGGTCTCAATTGGGTCCTTTGATCCAATTTGACGCCATGACCCATTTATGGGTGGTTTGCACATTTGCCTCGAGTTTACCATTTATCCTCCATTTAACTCCAAATTAATTCAGCCTAACCCCATTAAAATTGGGCTCACCCAATGGTCAAATAAGTCCATCATGACCCATTGGGTCCCAATTGTGTCCTTTGACCCAAATAACCATCTTGACCCAATTAGAGGTACAATAACCATTTAATCTAATTTGATCTTTATAATATGTACAATAGGCCTTAATTTGAACAATGGGCCCCACCATTTTCTTATCTACGATCATAACCTTCTAATTTACCATTCCAATGGCATTTTTGTAAATATCAATATCTTTGAGAAATCGGGGTGCTACAGATTATGGGAAAAGAATCTAATGCGATGTATGTTATGTTTCAATGCAAGAACAATGAACGAAGGGTCAAAGAGTGAACTCGGGATCGAACGAGTTAACTCGTGGATCGCTTGTATTTGCTAATCGGCTAAGATCAGGTAGGTTTTCTTATTTCGTTGAAATACAATTGGGTGTGGACTTATTATTTTATCAAGAAATGAGAAAAGAAATGATGAATTGATTTTCAATTGAAAATTATGTATTTTGGTTTAGAAATTATGACATTATGAGAATCAAAAGGTGTGATTACTAAAGTATCGTTTTGACTAATTTTATATCATATGAAAATGAGAAGTAGTGATATTTTAGAATATTATGTATAAAGTCCTTATATGGAGATGATGAATAAAGTTGATGTGTTTAGAAGGTATAAGGTATTTATGATGAAAAGAGTATTTGTAAGATCAAGAAAATAAGTTGATAACACATAGCATGAATCATGGACATCAAATGCATTCATATTCCTCATGCATGAAGCATGGGATGGGAAAGGCATGACATGAGAATAAATAGACCTTATGGTCCAGGTTATATTTATGGGGTTGAGTGGACGAACCAAAGTGCCGAATATCCGAACGGACTTTGGGGTCGTATTATGATTTGACGAATCAAAGTGCTGAATTGACCTGGGCAGACTTTGATGTCGCGTGCGTGATTGATTTAAAGAAATGATGTTACACCGGTGGAACCGGTGGTGTTGTAATAATGTGGATTAAGACTCACATAGGAAAATGTTAAATGTGAAATGTATATACGGGATGGGAAATGCCCTGTCGTTTCAAATGTGATATTGAGGTACCTTGCATGGAGCATGATAAGGGTATGCATATATCATGGCACCCATGGCATGACATGTTACATATTAATAATCATTCATATGAACTAAATATGGTATTTGAGTAATGAAAAGAGAATGGCTTTGTGAAAGGTTTTAAGAATGAGTTTATGATGAGGTATTTTCATAATAAAACGATTTAGACTTTGAGTTAAGTTTCTATCTTTATTTAGAAATACATCTTGAGAAATGTATTATGATACATGGTTGACAAGTAGTATTTTGAAAGGATAAGTGACTATGATTCCCTTATAAGTATTGTTTTGACTATACCTTTGAGAATGAAAGTACGAGATGAATTAGGTATGAGTACCTTATAAAGAAGTGTGTACATATGTTTTCAATTATGGTATGTCTAAAATGAGTCAAATCTGAGATTTGTAATGTAAGGAAATAGTTTGAGCAAAATACTAAGTATATCTTGAAAAAGATTGTTTGTGAATAGGTATGGATTTATGACCTAAGTATGGTTTCGTATAATATTAAGTACGATATGATCAAGATTTGATAAAAGTACAAGTATATGTAGTGTCTAGATATGACACACCGTAGGCATACTATATGATCGGAATTCCTACCAGGCAAGTTGACGTAGCCCATAAATTTCCCCACTAGTTTTGTATGCAGGTTTTGGAAGATGTAGATGATATCGAACTATGTTGGCCGAGCCTAAGTGAGATAGAGGTCAAAGAATGAAGTATTGTGAACTTAGAATTATTTTGATGTTATGAGAGATGTGAGAACATTGCACTTTTGTATAAGGATGTAAACTTTTTGGAGAATGTATATTTATGATTTGGATTCATGTATTTAAGTTTATTTGTATTTGACTTGATGTATAATCATTTTGGGGAGTTCTTTATTTTGCTATGAGATGTGATTGGTTATTCATGAATGCTATAAATGTTTAAATTTCTA
Organism: Chimonanthus salicifolius; assembly: GCA_013350335.1. Classification (NCBI taxonomy): domain Eukaryota; kingdom Viridiplantae; phylum Streptophyta; class Magnoliopsida; order Laurales; family Calycanthaceae; genus Chimonanthus; species Chimonanthus salicifolius. The sequence goes on along the minus strand of CM023537.1, from coordinate 47,304,753 downwards.
CAGGATAACCAGGGTGTGTACAAATGTTAACATGCACCCTAGTTGTGGCCAGTCAAGTGCCGGATCTTCAGACTCGGACTTGGCTCGCGTCGTGACGATCGCCTCCCTCTCCACTGTTAACGTTATAATCATACTCTGATGACGGTGGTTAGAGGTAGGGGCATTACAGGTCTTTCTTCTCTCGTCCTAGTCGAGCGATGGGGAAGTGGATTCAAACAGGCCAAGAAAGGTCTGCTGACGTGCAGGAAGGAACGACGTGCAAACAAGGGATGTCCCTCCCTCCCTCTGCCGATGTATCTCTTGCGGCAGAGGGAGAGAGGAAGAGGCGTAGTTATTGAAAACTCACTCAATAGAATTGAGGTCTAGTTAATACCATGTAGGAAATAATAAACTATATATTGTATTGAGTACCTATGCTATTACATGTATTTACATCCTCTACCCGACTCTAGGGCTATCACACTCAAACTCAAACTCTAAACTAATCATAAATCAAGTACACCTCTTAATTTGAGGTAAACTCAAACTAATAATTCTAATTAGATTATAACTCTAATTATTCTAACATATACATAACATTTTTTTTATGACCAAGGTATCCAATCCTCTTAGAACACCTAATGGTCTCAACTTTTCTCCCAAATGCCAAAACACTCGAACGGTAGGTTCCTCTTTTGCTGCTTGTGAGAGACAAAGGAAAGAGAAGGAAGAGTCTCTCCCTGTGCGCCCCACTTAGTAAAAAAAATTGGAATGATATGGTGTCCGTTGCAACCAAATTTCTCATTGGAGCAATGCAACGTTGCGTACCAGCCGTTGTATTGCGCCAACCATTTCTCTACAACGTATCGGTCGATACCTTTACCATTGTTTGGGTTGCTTTGGATTGACCATTATCTGGTCAAACTGTAACTCATGTTGAGTTGACCATACAAAGCTATAACCGATTGGCATTTAGGGCTATTGGATTAGGATCGTTATTGATTTGATTTGTAAAATGAATTTGGGCAAAATAACATAATTATTAAATGGATTAAAAACGTACAACCCAAATAAGCTCTTGGATTGAATTCTTTTCTAAATTAGTTGGCCAATTTCGGAATTTCCAACCCTAATTGAGATTAGTACATCAAGCCTATAATTATGTCTTGACCACTTAAGAAAGGATTCAAATTGGGTAAATATAATACTTTCACCAAATAGATTAATGAACAAAATTGAACATAAAATTTGGCTAAATGAATTACAAGTGTACAAACCCAATTTCGACTGAATGTGGGCTAGGTTTATGGGCTAGTTAGGAATTGTTACCTAACTTACTATGAAACAAGGAATCATTTTTTTAAATAATTATAGCAATGTCAAAATGTATGGGTATAATGATCGAAGTTGACCTAGTGGTTCAACTACATGTATTTTAGTGCATTCTAGGGGCCATGATGAGTCTAATTTATAAAATTACATGCATATAAACACATGAATTATGTGTTGAAATTCTTGTTTCCTTGCAATCTTTTTACCCAATGTGTAAAGAATTTGAAAGTAATGGGGAGGCCATGAGTGGGTCCATGTGGGGCTATAAGCGAAGTTTCAAACTTTCAATCTTTCAAAAGGTTGACTTAACCATTTTGTTAAATGAATTAAGGATACTTAAGCATCTTCATTTTAGGTTCGAAATTTGGATGATATAGGGGACTGGCTTGAGAACCATCAATTTTATTGTAGCTAGTCACATGTATAAGACTAACTAGAGCATTGGTTATAATCTGAAAGATATTTTAAAGGCGCATAAAGGCCTCTATGAGATTCTAACAATGTCATGGCATCTTCAATTATCTACTAACCTAACTATGTTAGGCACTTAAACCTAGCTACGTTAGTTGTGGGTGGATGTGTGATATCATTTGGGTGTGTGACATTTTCTTTCTATATTAGAGGTGAAACTAATACTAGAATCACCCACAAGCTTCATGTTCAAGGTAAGCCTAAGAGGTGTCGAACTCAAGTCCTCTAGTCTACTTCTAAAACCTTACGCAATATTATAGGAAGGTCAATCTAGAGAGACTACGTTATAAATTTTACATTGGGATACTGCAAATTTAATCATAAGCTAGACCTCATATGATTGGATTGAATAGATACAGGATTTTGTGGATACTATAATTCATGGAAAACCTCTCAATCTTATCATCATAACATTGTGAGAGTAGTAATGAAAACTCAATAGCTTATAGCAATCAAAGTTTCCAACTCTAAAATCATAAGGCTAAAATGTTCAAATGAGCTTCAAAATTTACATGTCCAATGCATTTATCATTTTTTACACATTTTGTATGAAAATATATGACCTACCTCAATACTCATAAACAATTTCTATAAATAGAGAGATCTGACAAATCTTTTTGAAGTTTTTCTTCACAGAATACAATGCATAGAAAGTAATTACATGCAAGACATGTACAACATCTTCATCATTCGTTTATAAAACTTCATATTTTAAAATTAAATATTTTTATTAACTGGGTGATGAAGATGTAAACTGTAATTATACTATCATAAGATATTTATCTATATATAATCTCATATCCACATTTTAAAATAATACTTTGTCCTCTTTAATTAAGGAAAAATTCTGAATTTTATTATATAGAGAAATAGAAATATAAATAGAAAATGTAAATCAAATAAAAAGAATTTTTTTTTAAACTTAATAAATACAATAAGAAATAGTCAAAATACAGTATCTAAATATATCATACTATCTTAAATGTTACGTAAAACCAACAACCATGACAGTTGTGAAATTTGGGGATCCCCTATTTGATCATGTGTAGAAATGACAAAAAGAAGACAAAAGGTTGTAATTCGTGGGTAGTGTTGAGTGGGTTGTGGACCCTCTCGATCACACGTTTTCCTCACTCGATTCTGAGTAATTTTTCCACCACCTTTCCACACAATTTTAGCATGTCTGTTTGGTGTGATTGGTTGGAGAAACTACCACCCACCTACCATTTCCTAATCTTTCACTATTTTTATTTGTTTCTTTTCTCCTTTCATCATTGCTTTCTCTATATAACCCCCTCCTCACCACTCCTCTTACCATCTCTTTCTTCACCCTTCAATCATCTCACCATACACGAGCAGATTGCTCGATATCTCTGATATTGATCTATCGGCCAATATATTTGTCTACCCGATATTTTCCCCCTTTCAAAAAACCCATTTAGGACTTGAGAGAAATGGCAAAGAGATCGAGATGTATACACGCATGGACTGAGGTTTCACCGGCCATTCTAATTTCACCCCAGAAGTCATCTAATGTTCCAACGTTGGAAACCATTGCTGAGGAAAGCAATGATGACTGTGAAGAAGACTCATAGTCGCTTCTCAAAGTGCTGGTTCTGTTTTTGCCTTTTTCTTTCTTTTTTCCTTTGTGGTTTTGATTGTGGGTTTTCAGAGCTACGACAAAGAGCTTGGCCAGAGACTGTTGAATTCAATGGAAGATGGCAGAGATTTGAAATTTTGTTTTGTATATCATCTTTATATTAAGAAATTGTTATTCAAATGAAATACAGGTTTAGTAAAGGGCTGAATCACATCTCTTCTTTCCTATAGCACAGATTTATTTATTCATGTATCAATTCATGTACAGTGATATAGTTGAGTTACTTTTGTTAAAGGGTGAAGGAAGATTATGAAATCTATTAAAGATTGAATCAAATTCTAAGGAATGAAAATATTGATGAGATCGGCGTGTTTCACAATAAAAAGTTTAAATGTTTAAAAGAGCCCTTCAGTTTGAAAGTTTTGAATTCAAAATTGGTCTCCCTCTATTATATGAAATCAACCGCAAATGAAGTAGAAATCAACTGCAAATGAAGTAGTTCTAATGTGCAAATGAGCACCTACTTGTACATGTGAGTCCAGCTATTCTGGTGAAGCTAAAATTGGCTTAAGGCAAAAATAGGTAAATTCGGTGTATTGGAACTCTTTTTAGGAGAGTGTAAGATTAAACATGATCCACATTAAGAGTTGGGGCTCCACATAGAGGATTTTAAATCAGGAAAACTGTATTTAAATAAGGAAGGTCTATTTTAGGAGAGTTTTAAAGGAGATTAGTTTTCTATTTTGATGGGAAGTAGGAAAGGAAAGTTATAATTGACTTAGGGGTCCTCTATCTACCTATAAAAGGGTCTATCTCCATAATTATCTATCAACTTAAGACAACTTAGTGCTCCCAAAACACTATTCACGAAATTGGGAGAGGGCATTGGGGAAAAAAGAGGTAGAAACTCCAAGGTGTGTGTTTTCTCTTGCTTTTGGACTCCATGAAGGATTGGTATATCAAAGCAAAGATCAGATCTCACTCTTTTTCATCAATGGATCCAGGTATGTCCTATAATTGTTATGCTCATGATTTCTGCATTAAGATTAATCCATATTTCAAGCATTAATCAATTCCAGATCCTGTGGTTATGTTGCTCGGGTATGTCGAACATTAAGTTTAATGATTAATAAATGTATGATTGATTCTCAATCAATAAATTCTGATATTATGATGAAGTATTACATGTGGCATTAAGAGTCTGGTTCATAGGATCGATTATTTCTTGAAATAAGGAAGATTTAAAGAAATAAAATTTTCGGATCTCAAAAAAAGACGACATGCTCCGCCATCGATCGATGGATACTTTATGGACCTTAAAGTTTATGGGTTTTTAAAATTTAGATGATTTATGGATTTTAAAATTATGGATTTTTCTCTTATGTTTTTGGCAAATCTTAATGATTTATGGAGTTTAAAATTTTATGGACCTTAAGATTATGATTTATGGACTACGAAATTATGGGGTTTTTTCCTATTATGTTTTTAGAAAACAAATCTACACTAATGAGAAAAGTCATTATTTTTTACCTAACACCATATTATGATACGGTTTGGTTAGTCATCAAAGTGCCTCAATCGAAATGAGTTTGGATATCAGATCATTTAATTATGGTCCAATACTCTTTTCAAGTGTTGGATAAAAATGACTTTACTAATTGCGATCCCTAATCACAAAGATATTAGGTTGGCCTAAAGGTGTACCGTTCCAAATGATTAACGGATTAGAATAGGATGATTGACGGGTACTTGTGGTTGGTATTTGTCCGGACACCGAAAGGTGGGGCGGTATTTGATCGCTTGTACTTTGTTGATCAGTTCTATCGGTGACTGAGAATCACCATAATGAAATAGTATACCATAAGATTACCCAAAGGTAGAACCGATAATATTGTTTACTAATGTTAATTTTTTATGTGTTTCAATTAAGTTTAACTTATGGCATTATGTAAATGAGCATGAAATTATGAAATTATGTAGCATCTCTCCCTATTATATTGCACGCGCAAGCTTCGTCTGTCCTCATGTTAACTAAACTTAATTTCTCCGAATGGAAAGAACGAGTCGAGTTTCACCTCGGTGTGCTCAATCTCGATAAAGCATTAATTGATGAGAAACCTACTATTACTGGCACAAGTACGACTGGAGAGAGATGAGGTCAAACAGACTTATCATCATGTTTATGCGCATGACAGTGGCAAATAATATCAAGGCTTCGCTACTCAAAACTGAAAGTGCTAAAGAATACCTCCAAAATGTTGAAAATAAATTCAAAACAGCGGACAAGTCCTTAGCTGGGACATTTATGTCAAGGCTAACCACCATTAAGTTTGATGGAAGTCGTAGCATGTATGAGCACGTAACGGAGATAACAAACATTGTTACTCAGCTGAAGAATATAGGGATGAGTGTTGATGATACTTTCCTTGTCCAATTCATTTTGAATTCTCTGCCTCCTAAGTATGGGTCATTTCAAATAAATTACAATACTATGAAAGATAAATGGCAAGGAAATGAATTGTCAAGCATGTTGATTCAAGAGGAGAGTAGACTTAAGTAGATTGGACATCACTCACTCCATCTAATGAATCAAGGACCCAGTAAGAAAAGAGGATGGAAGCCCAAGAAATTTAAGAAAGTCGGAAAGAAACCAATTAAGCCAAGTACATCCTCCAGGACTCAAAACCAGGGGATAGGTAGTGTGAACTGTCACTTTTGCAAGAAACAATGGCACTTCCAGAAAGACTGCCATAAAAGGAGAGCGTGGTTCGAAAAGAAAGGTAAGCCATTCCATTTCTGTATGTTTCGAATCTAATCTCACTGAAGTTTCCTCTAATACTTGGTAGCTTGATTCTGAGACTACAACTCATGTTTCTAATACGATACAGCAATATCTTACGACACAGACCATCGACCCAACTAAAACCTACATTTACATGGGAAACCAATAAAAGGTGTCACTTGAAGCCATCAGGAACTTACCGTCTTTTCCTCGACACTGGCTACCGCTTAGATTTATTTGATTGTCTTTATGTTCCTTCTGTTGCTAGAAAACTTATTTCAATTTCCAAACTTGATGTTAATGGTTATTATTGTAAATTTGGAAATAATGCCTTTAGTTTATTCAAGGGTTCTTCTTTTATTAAGTCTAGATTATTGATTGATAGTCTTTACCTGTAGTGACTCGACCCGGAGTAACGGGTCAGTAGCAGCGGGCATAACTAATTTAGAAATTAATATTGTTTATATAATTTGTTACTTTATTTTAGTGAAATTAAGAGAATGAAAGATTTAGTATCAATTAAGAATTTTATTTCCCAAGGTTAGAATTTCAATTACAATTAATAATTTTAGATGGATACATGGGACCCACAACCGTTGGTGGAAGTTATTGTAAAAGATAGTTTGATCAAAATTATTTTCTCATTGAGATATATTTAGTGATATATATATATATATATATATTAAAATATATAGATGCATATTTATTTGATAAATAAATTAAAACCCAAGCCTGTTGGGCCCCATAGAGACCCACACCACCGTGAATCCCATTCACGATAAAACAAACCCTCTCATTCTATTCCTTATCACTCCACATGATCCCCTTTCCTTCCTCTCATTCCCCAAAACGGCAGCCAACCCTATTTCCTCAACCTAGCCGATACCCTTTTTTTTTAATAACCCATGCGATTCTTCCCTTCTTACTCTCTTCTCTCTCAGGCCGGTGTCTCTCTTCTCCTCTGTCACTCCACATGACTCTCTCTTCTTCCCCTCCCATTTCTCCTCCATTCTCTCACATTTAAATCAGTAAGCGTCAAGGGAGAAGAAATCTAGAAAAAATAGAGGAAAGCGAGACAAAAAAAAAAAATACAAGGAGATCGGAAGATAGAAGAAAGAGAAGCAAGAAGGAAAAAAGAGCTCAAATCCGAGCTTAAAATTCACTCATTCGTGAAATCCCCTAAATTTCTTAGAGGTATGGTGATTTTATTATATTTCAGAGCTAAGAAAGCATGCTGGGATGTTTAGATTTAGTCTAAATAACAATTTGGAGGTAGGCAAATCGAAATGGGGGATATGCAAGCTGAGATGAAAGAGTTGCAAGATTTTCCTAGGGGGATACATCGATTATGGTCGATGTATCCTCTGGGTGCATGTTCCAAGTGATGGAAAACATGTGATTTTCGGACCAAACCCAGAAATATACATTGACTGAAGTTGATGTGTATTTTTGGGGAATAAAAAGTAAAGGACGGAATAAAAGACTTGTAATTTTCGGACCAAACCCAAGAGAATACATCGACTATAGTCGATGTGTATTCTTGAGAGTAAAAAAACAAAAAATAAATAAAAGAATGAAGAAAATCGGCCATAGAGGGACCAAATCCCTCACCCGCGCCCACCTTCCTTGCTACTCCATTGTGTTTAATTTAACTATTTAAATCATTAATATTTAATGATGTTTTCATGGCCAATGAGGTTTGCCCACCCACCAGTTTGAGAAAATGGTTGTGTGGGAGTAATGTTATAGGGGAAAGTATCTCTCCACCTTTGCCTTGCTTCTAAAATTGTTGGGAGAAACAGCTTACCTTTCCATGGTTTCAACCGAGATTACCCAATCTGCTAGCAAGAAGACGTTGCCCTTTGGTGGTGGTAGCATTAGAATTTGGATGGTCTTTAAGATGTGGCCTTATTTCCCAAAGTGGGTTCAAGATTTATTAAATCTCCTTTAATTATAAACATAAAGAACCTTGATTAAGCCTATGGAAATTTATCAACACTACACCCCCCTTTGGTTTCCATGGAGGTGATTTGTACTCTCCAAACTTATGTAAGCCTCATTTGAAGGAGACTAGGAACCACCAACTGATGCAGCTGTAGCGAAGGAAGTGGTCGCTCACCACCAATTTGACAAAAATGCACAATGGGCCATTGCAATTCCTTAGGGCTCTCTGTTGAGTTATTAGCAATGGGGACTGATTTTTCAGTCCATGATCGGCTGAATGTTGGGGGTGAATTTCAGCCCCTAACTGGTTGGTTTTAGGATTGTTTTTCAATCTCGAAAACTATTGAAAGTACAATTATCTTTCAAGTTACAAAATCATTGATTTTAGGACTTTCTTTTTTTTTTTCAAGCCTCAAAACCATTGGATTGTGATTTAAAACCCTTGCACTACAGATGTTCACTTCACGACTTTCATTCTTAACTTGAGACTTTACCTAGTTTTACAAGGTCTTATATATTTAAGGGTAATCATGTATTTGGGTTCACATAGACCCTAATGGCTTTCAGTAATTGACCCATGAGACTTAATGAGACCTTAGGTATTGAGAATATAATGTAAAGATTAAAAATTGAGGATGAGCAATGTGAGTAGATATAATAATGTGTATATGATGTTTTGATGCATGGAAATGAACGAAGGACTTGAGAGGAATCGGGACGTTGCACGTACCGTTGCATAATCAACTGATCATTACGGATCAAGTAGGTTATCCTACTTTGTTGAAGCACTAAGGGGGTGAACTATGTATTTATCAATATTATGTCAAGTGACGGTTTGATTCCTTATTCAAAACCGTATGATTATGATAATGAAAATATCGTAGATTTCAGTCATAATGTATTTGAAACGAATTATGAATGGTAGTATATATGCAATATGAGTAAACTGTCAAGTGAATATGATGTGTTCAAATGATTTAGTATTTAATGAAAATAATGATATGAATCCTAAGATAGTTTGGTTATGTGAAATATTATCATATTTTGAAAAGAGATAAGGACATAAGACACGTATGAGTAGAAATTAGCATGTTAAAGAATGCATTGAAAGGCATCATTATGGTCATTTGCATCCATTCTCATGTACATGGTAAGGGATGCGAAGACTGTGGATGAAATAGAGGGACATTAGTCCAGTTTGAGTTGTTAGGTAATGTGATGATTGATATGAGCATTACAGTTGAAGAATCAATGGGCTAAGCAGTTCCAGGATAGACCTTGATGTCCGTAACTTGAATGGTAGTAGTCACAAATGATGAGACCAATGGGTTGAGCAATCCGGAACAGACCTTGGTATTGTGACTGAAAATATAAGATTGTGAATGACAGTGTGGGAATTGTAGAATTGTGAATGATAGTTGATATGAACATAACACTCTCCGGTGAATTCCAGTTGAATTGATGACATGGGGTGTAGTACCCCAAAGGGTGAATTGAGATAAGGGTATGGGAAGGCAATATTCCCTGTAGTTCCAAATGAGTCAATGAAACACTTAGGCATGGGGCATGATAAGGGCATACATGGATCACAACAACCGTGGCATAAATACATTGCATGTTATTGAGTAATTTACATGATTTGAGAATGGCATTTGGAAATAATGAAGCGAGTATGATTCCCATATATGTTTTGATTTTGGTATCTGTTATAAGAATGAGATTCATGAAATGAATTTAGAAAAGTACATGTATTATAAAAGTTTTCTAGAACATGATTTTCAAGTTGGAAATATAAGTAAAAGTATAGTTTTCCGTATAATGTTCATCAATGCACATTTTATGATCGGAATTCCTACTGGGCGCGTTGACTAAGCCCATAAATTCCCCCATTAGATGCATGCATATGCAGGTTTGAAGTACGTAGTTGAGATCGAGGAAAGCGACTGCTGAATATGGACGAAATGAAGAAACAAAAGCAAAGCTTAGGAGACTTAGATGTTTTATATTTTGAGAGTTGTAAGGATATTGAAGTTTGTATAATGTTATTCAAGTCTGAGGATTATAATATTATAACTCTTTCTTTTTTTAACTTTAATTTGTATTTGACTCAATGTAATCATATAGGAATTTCCTTGTCTGCTATGGGATGTATTTTTTACTATTCATGCAATGGAGTAATTTTTCAAATTCTCACAAGTTTATGATAGTGTGTGCAAAATTATAATGCACACACATTGGTTGGGCCAGTCAAGGGTCAGGTCTTCGAACTCGGACTTGGCTCGTATCGTGACGCTCGCCTCCCTCTCCATTAAATATTCTTATCATATCACTCTGATGTCAGTGGTTAGAGGGAGGGGCATTACATTACCATTTAAAGCTTGATGATTCATTTGCTAATTCTGTGCTAACTCTACATCATAATGTTGGTATTAAACTATTAATGAAAATTCCTCTATCTTGTGGCATAAATGTTTGGGACATATATCCCGCGAAAAAAATTGAAAAAATTAGTAAAATATGGGATTCTCCCGAATCTTGAATTTACTAATTTAGGTATGTGTGTAGAATGCATTAAGGGTAAGCAGACCAAACACACCAAGAAAGGAGCCACAATATCTAAAGGGTTATTTGAGTTGATCCATACTGGTATTTGTGGCCCATTTGATGTTCCATCTTTTAGTGGAGAGACATATTTTATCACCTTTATTGATGATTTTTCACGTTATGATTATATTTATATGTTGCATGATAAATCTCAAGAAGTTAACACCGTAGAGATATTTATCACTAAAGTTGAAAGGCAATTAGATAGAAAAGTGAAAGTCATAAGGTCATATAGAGGTGGTGAATATTATGGTAGTTATGATAAAATGGGTCAATACCCAAGGCTTTTTAAGAGACTATTAGAAAGTCGCGGTATAATTGCACAATACGCAATGCTTGCTACGCCTCAGCAAAATGTTATTGCTTAAAAGCATAACTGAACACTTATGGACATGGTTAGAAGTATGTTATGTAATAGCACTGTACCCATTATGTTGTGGATGTATGTATTAAGAACCGCAATTTACTTGCTTAATAGGGTTCCTAGTAAGTCAGTTCCTAAGACTTCTTTTGAACTGTGGACGGGAATGAAACCCAATTTGAGACACCTACATGTATGTAGTTGTCCTGCAGAAGCAAGAATTTATAATCCACATGAAAGAAAACTTGATGAACAGACAATCAGTGATTACTTCATAGGTTACCCTGAGAAGTTCAAAGGATACAAGTTCTAGTCCGAACCATAGTATGAGAATCATAGAGACCGGTAATGTAAGATTTATTAAGAATGGTGAGGTTAGTGGGAGTGACTATTTTGAAAAACATCGATGTGCAAGAAGTGAGGGTACAAGTCCCTATACTTGTGACTTCAACAATAGTTGTTTTTAATGTCACTAAACAACTTGTTGAACAACACCTGAATGATGAATCACTCCATGATGAAACCATCACCAATAATGAACTGATTGTGGAATAATCGTAAGAAATAGTATTAAGAAGGTCCGAAAGACTAAGGAGACCTGCTATTTCAGATGACTATGTGGTATATCTAAAATAATCAGATTATGATTTAGCGGCTATTAAGGATCTGGTCACTTATGAAGAAAGTCATAGAATGTGATGATTCTAGTTAAGTGGTTAGACGTCATGAAAGACGATCTAAAGTCCATGGCCCAAAAATGAAGTCTGGGATCTAGTAGAATTGCCTTAGGGATATAAGAAAGTTAGATGTAAGTGGGTCTTTAAAATCAAACAAGACTCCAGGGGCAATATCGAACAATATAAAGCAAGACTTGTGGCTCAAGGGTTAACTCAGAAAGATGGTATTGATTATAAAGAGATATTCTCTCATGTATCCAAAAAGAACTCTTTTAGAATAATTATGGCTTTGGTGACTCATTATGATTTGGAGCTTCATTAAATGGATGTTAAAACCGCATTTTTAAATGGTAGTTTAGATGAGGATGTGTATATGGAATAACCTAAAGGATTCTCCATAGAGGGTAAGGAACATATGACATGCAGATTAAATAAATCAATTTATGGCCTTAAACAACCATCTAAGCAATGGTACCTAAAGTTCAATGATACCATTATAATCTTCAGGTTTTAAGGAAAACACCGTTGATCGGTGTATATACATGAAGGTCAGTGGGAGTAATTTTATCCTTCTGATATTATATGTTGATGATACTTTACTTGCTACTAATGATCTTGGTATGATGTTCGAAACCAAGAAATTTCTCTCCAATAATTTTGAATTAAAAGATATGGGAGAGGCAAGTCTGCATGATTGGAATAGAAATATTCCATGACAGAACACGTGGTATGTTAGGGCTGTCTCAAAAAGGCTACATAGAAAGAATCTTAGGAGAGATTCGGTATGCAAAAAATTTCCTATCAAGATGCCCCTATTTAGAAGGAGATAAATTTAGCTTAAATCAATGTCCGCATAATCAACTTGAAAGGAAACAAATGGAGGGAATACCTTATGCCTCAGCACAGAATGTAGAGAACTTGGTCAACCTTATAAATTCAGTCACAGAAGATATAGGTGTGGATAATGTTGTGCAATTTGCCACCGATAATGCAACACCATAAGTAAAGGCCGGCGAAATTTGATGAATAGAAGGAAAAAAACTATTTTCGGCTCCATGTACAACACATTGCATTGATCTTATGATAGAAGATATGAAGAAATGAAAGTTAGAGTACATCTACTATTTCTTATGCAAAAGAAATTGCAAAATTCATTTGTGGTCATGGTTTGTTGCTAAACTTAGTGAGACATTTCACGAAGAATCGTGAGTTAGTTAGACCAGCAATAAAAAGATTTGCAACAAGCTACCTTACATTGAAAAGCATATTGAAATGCAAATCTGGTCTATGAAAAATGTTTATCTCAATGAATGTCATTTAATGCCTTTGTCCAAGACATAAGGGGGAAAAAGTGAATGATTTGATTTTTATAGCAAGTTTTAGAACCGTATTGAATTTTGTACCAAAGTTGGAATGCCTCTCTTAAAATTGATTTGATTAGTTGATAGAGATGAAAAACCAGCATGAATCGAGCCAAGGAGAAGATTGCCAAGAGATTGAACAATGATGAAAAGAAATACAAGTCATACTGAGAGTTGATAGATGCTCGCTGGAATCAACAACTTCACCATCCATTACATGCACCTGCATATTATTTGAATCCTTCTTTCCACTGCGACTAATCATTTAACCCAGATGTTGAAATTAAAATGGGGTTGTATCAATGTCTTGATAAGTTGGCTATAGACATGGATAAGACGATTAAAATTGATGAATAATAGCATTATTTCAAAACTGGAAAAGGATTGTTTGGGGACTAAGATGGCCATGGCAACAAAGAAAAGAAACAATCAGGTATTTAGTATTTATTATTTACTTATTTATTATCTAAGTTTGGAATTTGATGTTTTATCTCATATTTTATAGCCATTTGGTGGGATGATTATGGCGATGAAAATAAAGAATTGCAATGTGTTGCAATAAGGATTTTGAATTTAACTTGCAGCGCAATTGGGTGTGAGAGGAATTGGAGTGTGTTTGACCTACTATATTTTATTTTTAACTTTAATTAAATTAATACAATTTTTTAACATTTGTTTAAGAAGTGGAGATAGTAATCTTGTATGTTTGAATTCTTTTTTCTTAATGTTTTTTTAGATTCATATGAAGAGAAGGAATAAGCTAGAGGTAAAAAGGATAAATGCCCTTGAATTTGTAAAATACAATAATTACAAGTGAGACAGACTTTAAGAGATTCAAAGAACTATTATGATTCTATTTGCCTATCAGATGTGAAATCTGATGATGAATGATCACTGAAAAAGAAGATCCAGCTCTTCCAGAAGACAATTCTTAGTTGCATGCAGATGAGATATTTAATAAGGAAGAAACAAGTAAGCGTTTAAAACTCTTGAAGATAGATATATTATATTTAGAATTTAGAATACAAAATTTATGAAATATTTAAATTTTCTAATAACAAGGGTTTATTCGAGAAAGGGAAAGAGAGTTGAAGGAGAGGAAGAAAGTGTTGAAGAAATTAGCAAGGGGGATATGGAAGATGGAAGAGAGACTTTATTTTCATCTTACTTGGATGTTTTAGATGACATTGATGACAATGATGATTGATGATAATGATATTCTTTAGAATCTTAGATGTTTTAGAATTTTGGATAATAAAACTTTCCTATTTATGATTTGTAATTTTGTATTTTGGAATGTACAAACTTCACTTCTAATGCATTTTGATTTAATTTTGAATTGGTACTTTTTGTCATATATTCATGTGTTTGCATATTTACGTATATATTTGATAAATTGAACAAAATGTTATGAATCTTACGATTCTACGATTCATGATTCACAGTTCACACCCCTAGACCGATTCACGATATGATTTGTTTTTGGCAACCTTGCCGAGGACATCACTTCGAGAGCACCTCAAATAGGAATTGTACGGTGGTGGCCTAAGTGGTCACTTTGGAAAAAACAAGAGCATTGCGCAGGTTGAAAACGCTACTACTGACCGCAATTGAAGCACGATATGGTAAAATTTGTCCAACTATTGTACACTTGTCAAGCATCGAAGGGCCAAGCGCAAAACACGGGCCTCTACACTGCACTCGAGTCCCTAATGTCCCATGGGAGGACCTATCGATGGATTCCATCCTTGGCCTTCAACTCACACAAAGTGGATTTGACTCAGTGTTCATGATTGTAGACATTTTTTTTAAGATGGCCCACTTCATGGCGTGTAAAAGGACAACGACATGCCTCTAGCATTGCTCATCTATTCTTCAAAGAAGTTGTTCCCTTGCACAGATTTCCAAATAACATCACATCGGATCGTGACACCAAGTTTCTCAGTAACTTTTACTCTATGGTCACACGTACGATATTGTTGCCTAGATATGGATCCAAGGGGAGGGGAGGGGGGGGTTGTTGAATTGGGTCTAAGCAAACTTTTATGTTCTTAAAAGAACTTATCCTAATTTAGACAATCTACACAGATTGCAAGAATACAAAATGAACCGAAATGAATTTAATGCTCAAATAAAAACAAGAGATGAGAAGGAGAAGGAAAGTAAATATTGTATTTTAACGAGGTTCGGCTCCTCGTCTACGTCCTCGCCTTCAAGCTCCCTGCTCAAGGATTCAAATCCACTATTGCTCCTCCTTCTTTGGGTGGAGAAGAAACCACGTAGAATAAGAGTTCCCAACTCTTTCGTTCAGCTTATAGTAAAAGACTCCTCGTCTTTCACAAACTGGGTATTGTCAACCCTTTACAACCAACTTTCACAGAGTACAACAATAGTAGTTTAAGCTCAAGGTAACTCTTAGTATGATAAGCATGAAGCTCTCTCTAGAGTTACTCAATAGTAGATCACTCAAGCTCAAAATATGATTGGGAGTTCAAGGTATTTGAGCTCTAAGTTCGATAAAAATACAATCTCAGAATTTTGGAGTGAATACAGAGATTGTCTAAAACTGATCTCCTTTGCTAACTCTTTAGGATATGAATCTTGCTCAAAGAGTTGCTCTCACTAATATAACTCAGAAAAATGATTTGAGTCAAGAGTATCTGAGTGATGACTTTATCTCTCTCTCAAGATGTTTAGATTGAATTACAGGAGATGAGGGTCGAGTGATGCCTAAATTATTCAAAGGATTTAAGAGTTCAACAGATCAAAGAGAGTTGTTTTGCTTTATGAGAGTACAATATATAGGAATTGAGCTCATATCATGACATTCACACAAAGGCATTTTACAAAGTTCATGATTTTAAAATAGCTCTTACTTATAATAATATAGTTAGGAGTGTTGGCCAAATAGTTAAATCTGCATTCCTTACGTTGCTAAATCAATGAATTGGCATGTGTTGTCAATTCCGTGATTGTATCTTTATGTGTCTGGAACCTACCCTCTGGAAGAACATCAAAGACAAATTAGCTTGAAGTCCAAAAGCACAGAAAAATGGAAGGCAAAGCATCAATGACAGACAAGCTTCATGAATGCCATCCATACACAGGTATATTGGACCATAAGACAGACCTTGACCTTAGGATCCTTGGATAAAAATGATTACATATTAGATTGGATTCCTAAGTCAGTCAGTGGCCAATGAAGTAGCTCTCATGCATATCAAATGTTATTATTAAATATTGTTCTCACAATCATGACATGTACTCATAGTCAAACTTATATGATTGTGATTATACAAAGAAAAGCTCTGCATTTATCAAAGGAATCACTAAGCTTCAACATAGAATACTCAAAAAGTGATTTCTGAATTTTGGGCAATCGGTCGACCTATATTCAAACCGGATGACCGATATGGTCATTCAAACCGAATGATTTGTGTTTCCAACCGAATAACCCAGTTTCTCTCTATCCAGGTTTAACGAGTTTTACTATCCGGCCGACCAGACTTAAACTGGGCGACCAAATTCTACTGTATTCAAATATTCAAATGGTCGAACTAGCCGTTATATGACCATTGAGATATTACTGTTGAGAATCGACCAGTTACTGAACTGTTCTTTGCTTGAGACGAAATTGCCTATATATATGAAGCTCTCTTGAAGAGCAAATGCTGTTGAACCAAAGAAAATTCTTTCTTGTACTTTCCAAGCATTCCAATCATCACCAAGAGCTTCTAATACCATAGTTAAACCTCTCATAGCTCTTGAAATCATTCTCTAACTCAATCAAATGCACTCATAGGCATACTTTGAGCATATTATGCTCTATTTTGATTGTGCTCATTAGAGAAGATATTCAAAGGGATAGATTGACCTTATAAATAAACCTTATTTCATTCCTAGATTCTTTCCCACTTTGGTTTGGCATTTATTGAGGCATCTCATCATCACCAAAGGTCAAGTCAACAAAGAACACACCACAAACTTCATTGAGCATCACAGGGCTAGTGTTCTTGGTAACATCTCTACTACTTTCAATATATTGTGAGATTGTTGGAAAGGGTTTGTTTAACTCTATTCCCGGTTGAGAGAGTATTCTTCTCTTGGGATTATTTGTGGTCTAATCTCCACCCTTGTTAAGGAGATTGGATTTGTGGTTTTAATGTCCACCCTTAAGGAGATTGGATAGTGGTTTCATCTCCACTCGTAAAGAGATTGATTTGTGGTTTAATCTCCACCCTTGTCAAGGAGATTGGATTTTGGGTTACTCCACCCTTAAGAGAGATTTTATGTAAGAGGTTTGTTCTCCACCTTTAAGGAGAATAGGCTAGTAAATCTCAATCTAACTACTTGAGTCGTGGACGTAGGCGGATTTGTCAAATCACGTAAAAATACTCTTGTCACACTCTTTCCATCTATTCTCACCTCCTTCGTCTTGTATTATGCTACTTTATTTTCTAATTACATAGAGCGCAAACACATTAAGAAATCTATTTATTGTTAATCTAAAATTTGGATAGAATGCTTGTCATTTGCTTGGCACATTTCAAATTAGATAAATCATTTGGATTAAGCATAAAGAGACATATTAATAATAGACCAATAGTTTCTAGAAAGTTTATAATTCTACAAAAGTCATATTCAACATCCCCTCTAGGACATTTCTAGATACTAGGCCGTTGAGGAGTCACAAAGTCCTTAAACAAAATCCCACTCATTTTCAAAATACCGTGATTCACCAAAACCAATTCATAAAGTTCTTAAACAAAGATCGACTCATTTTAGAAATACTATGGTTCTCCAAAACCAATTTGCAAAGTCTTTAAGGAAAGGTCGACGCATTTTAGAAATACTATGGTTCTCCAAAATCAACTTGCAAAGTTCTTACACAATCCAACTCCCTTTAGAAGTACCATGGTTCACCAAAACCATTTTCAAAACACATACTCATTTCATAAATCTCGTAATTCACCAAAACTATTCTAGAAAACACTTACTTATTTCATAAATATCGTAGCTCACCAAGACCATTTTAAAAAACATACTCATTTTCATAAATGCCATTGTTCAGCAAAATCATTTTCCAATTTCATCTTTCCAAGTTATTTACCAAATCCACTAGGTTTTCAAAATCCCCTGGTTAGGTCCTAACACCTTGGATTACCCATACAAACAAAACTAGAATCACATTACAATGTTTTGGAAGTTGCATCCCTGGTCATGGGGACCGCTCGGATTCAAGACACAGAGTAACACCCCGCACAAGTGAAACAATGGCGTATTTTGGAAGCTAAATCTCCGGTCACAGGGACTGCTCAGACACAGGACATCGATTACATCCCGCACAAGCAAAACAATGGCGTATTTTGGAAAATGCATCTCCGATCATGATGACCCTTCAGATTATGGAAACCAAGTATAACCCACACAAGTGAACCTCATACCGTGTTTTAGATGTTGCATCCCCAGTCACGGCGACCTCTTGGATTGTGGAAATTGCGTACACCCGACACAAGTGAAGCTCATACCGTATTTTGGAAGTTGTATCCCCGGTCACGGCGACCACTTGGATTATGGAAATCGAGTACAACCCACACAAGTGGAACTACTCAAATTGAATAATTACCGGACCTAGCCAGGTTTGAAATCACTTGACAAATTTGACATTTCTAAACATCTTTGCAAAAACTAGCAACCCAAATGAACTTCTTACATTTACCCAATGCAGGCTACGACCTACATGGGCTTTTCTCAAATATCAAATCTAGTCTAACCCGAGTATTAAAACTCTCGACAAATTTGAAACCTTTTGCTAGATATATTAAGATGTTTAATATATTTAGAATTTACTTCATATAGTGTTTGCTATATTTAGGGATTTCATCTTTTATATCTTCCATATTTGTATTCCATTATCTCTATAAATAAGATTACAGAGTCTCTCATTTATTAAAGGAGACAAACGAAATTCTCTGTGTATATTATTCTTTATGGTATCAGAGTATTACCTCCATACATGCTATATTTTGATGTTAAAAATATTTAGAATTTGCTTCATATAGTGTTTATTATATTTAGGGATTTCCTCTTTTATACTTTCCATATTTGTATTTCATTATTTCTATAAAAAAATTACAGAATCTTTCCTTGATTAAAGGAGACACACAAAACTCCGCGTGTGTATTATTCTACACCTTTAAACACCTTATTTTAAAAGCCAATCACCCCAAAAAGAATTTCAACCAAATCAAAACTGTTATTAAAAATTGTATCAATTCAAATAAAATTTAAACAAGTAAGACATCAATAGCAATTCCTATTCGTGCATACCAACTTGCACACCATTTCAAAGAACATATCAACCAATGGACATACCAAGCAATCGCAGGACATCAAAAGAATACATCGAACTGGGCAACTGCATGATTTCTACATGTCATAAATTAGAGGTATATTATACTTAAACGGAAATTCCAACTAATTAAGCATGCACAAAATGAAACTAAAGACATACAACTTTAAATATTCATGTTTATTTAGAATATGCACTAAGCCAGAAATTCATTAGGTTTAAGATTGCATGCTTCTGTTCATAGTTTTGAAGCATTCCAAAATATTTTATTATAATATATGATATATTATGTATAATTAAAAAATTATAAACCCTAGTTGTCTCTCTCATACAATTACATATATTATATTTTCATTTTGAAGCTCTTTATTTTCAATTTCATTTTTGAGATTTATTATAGATTTTTTTCTCGATGATTTAGGTTTTTGGTAATTTATTAAAAATATCAACTTTTTAGATTTCAGTTTTTTTTAATTGAGTTGGTTTCCAGAAAAGATGTATTTTAAATATTTTGGATTAAATTAGATTTAAATTTACAAATCTTAATTCTGAACGAGTTACCATAAACCTGACCTGACTGTAGCGACCAGGCTGATGGCTAGGATCATCCCATAAGTCAGAATCGTCATACCTGCATGTGCCACGTGTACGGTGCTTAAGTGAGCTCAGCATTTCATTTAGCAGACATGCGAGATGACGACGAAAGACGAAGCGTCTGATGACCTCCATCTTTGTTCTCTACTCCCACCTCCTCCGCACGTTCTCTCGCTCGTTTCTGAGTAAATTTCTGTCAACTGAAAATCAAACAAAGATTCCGTCTATGTAAATCTGTCCATATATGAATATAATAATTTCATTTCTGCACGTCTTTGTCGCTAAAATGGTTTTCAAGGCCACAAACTTTTATGATATTTTTTAGTCTTTCTTAGGCTGAAACTCAGTAGGTTAGGATTGGATTTTAACATATATGTTCAATCAAACATGTATTAAAATTTATTAAATCTGATTTGATGCTATTCAAATAATTGATTCAAATGATTCAACTTGACTCAACTAACCCTGACCTGACCTGAATAGAATTTCAGTCCTAACTATTATTGTTTATAGCTTGGTGCAATCGAATCAAGTCGAATCGAGTTGATTTTAAATTTTTCGATACAACTCAATTCAAATTTCATATGGACTTTTTTTCCCAATTCAACCAGACACAAAATATACAAATACATTATCCAAACCCACTGATTTCTAGAGTCAAGTCATAACCCGACCCAAGTTTCATCCCTAGAGTGTTTCTAATTGTTTTGTTTCTTCCTCAATCTTAGCATCTCACTATTTAATAATGCCCTCCCCTGCGGACATTCCCCAAGTCCTCACCAACCTTATCTTCTCCAAAATTCCAACAGTCAGCCAGCCCTTGGAAGAGGCCCTCAAAAAATTTTGGAGGAATGGCAGAGGAAGCAAGATTTGTGCAGGCATGGAACGAGGTTGCACCACCCATTTTCATTCAAACCCACAAGTCATCTAATGTTCCAAGCTTGGAGACGATTTTTGAGGAGAGCAATGAAGAATTTGAGGAAGATCCATAGTCTTTTCTTCTCCTCTGGCTTTTGTTTTTTGTTGTGTCTCAAGAGCTTGGCCAGTGACTGCTGGATTAAATCAAAGATGGGAGTTTCTTCTTTTTGTATGATTACATCTCCTCTTTGTACTACGTTGTAATTTTAGGGATATACTATTCTCTCTCTCTCTAACTTTCTATTAGAGGGCTCTTCTCCAACTATTCTCTCTCTCTCTAACTTTGTATTACAGGGCTCTTCTCCAACTATTCTCTCGCTCTAACTTTGTAGTACAGGGCTCTTCTCCAACTATTCTCTCTCTCTAACTTTGTAGTACAGGGCTCTTCTCCAACTATTCTCTCTCTCTCTAACTTTGTAGTACATGGCTCTTCTCCAACTATTCTCTCTCTCTTGTGGTGAGAAACAACAGGAAAATTTGGACTCTACAACTGCTTTGGGGAAACTGCTTACTACTAGTATTTGTTGTGTTTTTCAATGAAAATACCCTCCATTAGTGATTGAGTTTAATATTCTAGTGATTGAGTTTAATATTCTAGTGATGAGCAAGGGGTCAGTGTTCTGTTTTGAAAATGATAATTGTAAATAAATCTTTACAATCTTTGTGTTTGTATATGGAATATATGAAAAATTATCAATTTTATAGGAAAAATGATCGTTTTAAATAATAAAAGATACTGATGTAACTTGTTATTGAAATACGAGTCTTTCTATCAATTTTCTTTTTATAATCATTTGATTTAGTTGTGCTAGGATTAGATGTCCTAAGGTGAGTAGTCCTAAATTATATTAACTAGGATCTCATTTGATAATATTCAGGTGTGAAATCGATTAAAATAAAAATCTATAGCTATAGATTATGGTGGCTAGTAGATTTGCTTCATAAATGAGTTCACATGATATTGTGTTTCTTCTAGTGACATGAAACTGTTAGGGTATGGGACCAACAATTCAACAATGGTGCAGGGGACCCAGCCAATGTTACCCTTAGATATTGGTGAACTGGTTGCCATGACCTTACAGAAGGTACATAGAGGAAGGTCAACGAGAAAAGTCCCACACAGCCTATTGAGTACAAGGTTGGGACACTCATAAGTTAGATTGTCTACTTCATACAGTATAACGCGTTTAAAAGCTATGAGTACGCACTATGGTGTGGCCAAAAGTCCCTGTGGGGTGATAGAGCCTGGATGGTTTGCAAAACGGACAATTTCACACATGTGTAGGGATGCGGTCTCGACTTTGGTCATAATGGAAATCAATATCGTCAAAAACTTAAAAGGTGTTAGGAGTGGTGGTAAGGAACTTACTTCAGGAAGTAAGAGTCTTAAGTTCGATTCTCAGTTCATCTCAAAGGACCACTCTCAGTAGAGTTACTTGGTATGTATAGGTAACGAGACTTGCACATACTAAAGATTAGTCAAATCCTTTAAAAGCCTTGGATACCTTTATTATAATAAAAAAATCAATATCACTGAATGAATCAAGAATCCAATGGCAATTTGGCTTATCTATTGCGACTCTCTCTTTCCCTCCACTAGGTCAGTCTCGTTGTTGTTTTATTCTTAGTCTTTGAATTAGTTCATGAGAGATTAAAATCATCAAGTTGGATTTGTGATGGATCTTGATATATGACTGTATGTTGAAGCACACATTCAAATCGAGTTATTGTAATGTAGTGTAGGCGTGTAGCAGATAAACACGTAGGGCACCTTCGTACACAGCAAAATTTAAGAATTTTAAATTTTAAAGTTTTAATATATTCGTTCTCAAAATTATGATAAATTCAGTATATTTCAAAATCTCTTTATATTCAAAAATCCTAAAATATATGATCCACAACTATCCTTAACATTCGAAAACCCAGATTTAATCTAAAGAAGTTGGAGTGATATCCAAGAATCCTTAGAAATTGGGAGCCAAAAATCCTCCTTAGAAAATAGGAGTCTTGAGTTCGATACTTCAAAAGGTCACTCCTATAAAGTTATCCGGTATAGATGGATAAATAGATTTGTATATACCTCAAAGATTAACTGAATATTCTAAGAGATCTGGACACCGTAGTCATAAAAAAAAAAAAAAAAACACTCTTGATCTCTATCAAAAGGTGAAAGGCAAGGAAGGTTTTTTTCAATTCTCTTTTTCCTCTACCTTTTTTTCACAGATGGCGTTTGTTTCACAGGGTGCAATATAGGTTGGGCCTGAACCCCAGCCCAGGAAAATGTAAACATGGGTTGACTTGCACAAGGCCCAAGTTCACTTTGGTCTTAAAAATTGGGCCCAATCTAAAATTAGATCAGGCCATGACATATTTGAGGGCCCTACCCAACTTGACTTCCCGAGGGCCTGTCATATATAATATATACCTTTATGCTGTATATTTGTCTTATACAATCTATTGTGATAACTTAATAAAAAGTTTTTATATTTGATTTGAATTCTAATCATTTAACTCGAAGTTTTTATGTTTGATTTGACCACTATACATTTACATCTTAAAGAAAATTAGGAATTGTACGTGTGCTTACTTGTAGACAAGTTTTAGCCATATATAAAAATGACCCATAGGTAATTTTTTTGAATAGTTTAGTGAGAAAATAAAAAAGGATTGAGAGGAAAAATGTAAATAGAGAAAAAGCCAGAAAAGCTGAGGCCCATTCTGATCTTTATTTACTTTTATGATTTAAACCTTTCATAACCCACTTAGATCTAATCTAATTGGGCCCTATCTATGCAACATGGGTCGTAGCTCAAATTGATTCAAGGCCCAACTCAACTTGCCTAACTTGCATGTTCGTCATTGATATCAGACAGGGTTGGTATTGATCCTATGCTTGGGTAAGATTTGGTATTAGTAAGGAGTGGCAATTTTTTATTCAATTTGTTAATTTCTTCAAAAGTCAATTTGGAAATAGTAGTTGGATTGATCTCGTTGCAAACAAAAAAGTAGTTCGATTGATATAAATTTTGGTGCGACTTACAGACACTTGACTTTGACTTTTTTGCCTCTATACACACGTTTTTGAATTTTACGATGAAATTATCATTCTGTCCCCTGCGTTTTTCACTCATTGAACGAACTGCCAGTTCATTTCGGCATTCATTCGAATGAATGATTCATTCGAACGAATCCCAAAGACTAAATTTAGTTCATTCGAATGAATGGACTAAACAATGTTCTCTATTACTGTTCAGCCCATTCGTTCGAATAAACGGATAATTCATTCAAACTATTCATGCTACAGTATACATACTATGCATTATTTAAATAATAAAATTTCCTTTAAAACTTTAAAGTTATTTTTTAAGCACTGTGTATTTTCAAAATTTCTTAAATTAAATGTCCGGACTAATTACGATAACCTGATAAAAATACTTTAAGACTTTAAGGTCTTTTGACACTCATAAATGCTTAAAATACAGTATTTTACAAATAAAAGTATCCCTCGGCTGTGCCAGAAACACATTTGAGAGTGTCAAAAGACCTTCAAGTATTAAAGTATTTTTATCAGGTTATCGTAATTAGTCTGTATATTCAATTTAAGAAATTTTAGAAATACACAGTGCTTAAAAAATAATTTTAAAGTTTTAAAGAAGATTTTATTATTTAACTAATGCACTATGCATTACTGCAGCATAGGCAACATAAACCATTATTTTTTAAGCACTGTGTATTTTCAAAATTTCTCAAATTGAATATCCGGACTAATTACGATAACCTGATAAAAATACTTTAAGTCTTGAAGGTCTTTTGACACTCCCAAATATATTTTCGGCACAGCCGAGGGATACCATTATTTGTAAAATACTGTGTTTTAAGCATTTATGAGTGTCAAAAGACCTTTAAGTCTTAAAGTATTTTTATCAGGTTATCGTAGTTAATCGGATATTCAATTTAAGAAATTTTGAAAATATACAGTGCTTAAAAAATAACTTTAAAATTTTAAAAGAAATTTTATTATTTAAATAATACACAGTATGCATACTGTAGCATGAATGGTTCGAATGAACCATCCATTGATTTGAACGAATGGGCTGAACAGTAACACGGAACATTGTTCAGCCCATTCATTCAAATGAACTAAATTTAACCTTTGGGATTGGTTCGAATGAATGATTTATTCGAACAAATGCCGAAATGAACTGATAGTTTGTTCGAATGAGTGAAAAATGAAGGGACAGAATGGTAATTTCATCTTAAAATCCAAAAAAGGGTGTGTAGAAGGCAGAAAAGTCGGGTGTACGTAAGTCGCGCCTAAATTATAACTCATTTATTAAATAGATTGACTCAATTTAATTAAGATATAATGAGTTGATCCAACTCAGCCTATTTATAAAATGGGTTGACTCAACTGGTCCCAACTCATTTATTAAACGAGTTAATCAAATCTAAGTAGAGACCATAATAAAGTGGGTTGACTCAACTTAACCTATTTATTAAATAAGTTGGTCTAATAAAATATTCATATATAAGTTAATTCAACCCAACCATGACATAAATCTTTATAGAAAAAATGTTAGCCTGATCAAATTTAAATGAGTTGACCCAACATTTGGCCTATTTAATTAAATAGTTGACAAAACCCGACTTGCACCTAACATAAACCATTTATTCAACAAGTTAACTTGACTCAAAAATTATTTATTAAATAGGTCGGTCCAAATTGAATAATCCTAAATAGTCCAGTCATTCCCATGGCTGAAAGAGAACTCGTTCAAAAATAAATTGACCAGACCCAAATACTGACAAAATTTAAATGGGTCTCTCTTGGCCTATTTATTAAATAGTAGAGCCAACCCATACCCATATACCCGTCATGCTCGGCCTGAGCTTATTTTAATTCTTGAGCCAATCTCATTGACATTTGACGTGTTAAGAATGGTATCAATTCATGAGCTGCAAATGGGCCATTACATCAAGGAGTGGGGGCCCAACTTCGGTTGGGCCGAAGAACTCCACTACCTCACCCAAGCTTTCTGTTGTTGGTTTGGTACTTGGTACTTGGTAGTCAGTAGGCTTGGGCCCTAAAATCACCAACCAACGCGAGCATGCGACAGGCCCTAGAGCTGACCATTCTATCCCAATTTGATGAAGACTAAAGTTCGGTTTTGAGGCCTACTCAGGTCTCCGACAAAAGAAAATTGGAAGATCTATAATTCGACTCCAATTATGAAGATTGGACAGAATCCAAATTCATAAAAAAAAAACCCAGAATTTTGTGAAGTTCCTCTGATCTTCTCTAGGTTCCAATGCCACTTGATGATTCACCCCAAGTAATTGGACAATCAGAATCTCAAATGGAAAATAGACCAAAACCCCATTTCATCACTGAAAAAAGGAATAAGGCATTCAAAAGAAAATCGACACCTTACGAAATTCAGAATGCAAAAACTAAATTAATAGCTGCAATTAAATGTAATTCAAACAAAAACAAAGTAGAAATTGAAAAGAATACAAACTTACTTGCACTAAGCCAAAAAAAGACTCTTTTCTTAAACTTGAATTAACTTCAGTTTGACTTGGGATGGATTACAATGGTCGCCCATACCTCCATTTTATAGAGGTTCATAATTGAAAAAATATATATAAATATTAATAAAAATGTGAATTTCCCATCACTCACTGATAGCTAATTATAAAATTGGTCATAATTTCATCTACATATATCACCTCCTAGACCTCGAGACACATGACATTTTTTTCTTGGCATACACACGTGGGGAACAGACGTTTGAAACCTTTTCCAAGGAAAACTATTCCTTTCTAGGCTTCGGGGAGGCTCTATCCAAAATTTCGGTAAAGTCTCCTCTAAAACAAAAGATTTCAGCCATTCTATGCCTTGACAAGCCACATTCCTTAAGTTACCAACGTTCTACATTCATGACTCATAGTTACCAACGTTCTACATTCATGACTCAAATACTTTTCTCATAAGGATCACCTTTAAACTCACATATACAAGTCCACAAGTCATGGGTTAATTTAGATAGCTGCAATCCCAAAGGTTCACATTCAATCACATGGTTCTTAACATAAGCTATTCATAAATACAAACATTCCATGCCTTTGTACAAAATACCAAAAGAAAGATAACAGATCTTCCACAAAAAGACTTCATTCTCGCCTAGAGGGTCCATGGGACTCTTTATCTCCAGCGAATATCCGGCATCTATAAGAGGTCATATACAAGCAAACAGAATAACATAGAGTTCATTTACACTCAACCAAGGCTACAAATCTCGTCCGATACGCATTGTATCGACCTGTACTGGTGAGATATCGACCGATATTTGGCCAAAAAAAGTAGGAGAGAGAGAGAGAGAGAGATCGGCCGAGATCGAGATACCGAGATATCGGCCTAGACTAGGGCTGCAACTCAGGGTTGGGCGAGAAATCATGTGGGTCGGGTAACAAGGGTCGGGTTAGAAAGAGAATTAAACCGCATGGAATTCGGATCGGGTCGGGCTAAGGTCTTTAAATCTCAACCCGACCCGACCCGACCTGAGAAGACCCAACCCAAATTTCCTAAGTTAATATAAAACCCCTCCATCTTCAAACCCTAATTGGATAGGTGCTTATAAGGCCTCAATACCTAAAACCCTAACAAAAAATACTCTCTGTAATACCCTGACCCAAATTAAGCATAATCCGTTAAATAAATCTCTCTTAGACCGGTTAATCTCGAAGATTTCAGTTAGGGCTTTGTCAAAAGCACAGGTGTGGCCCAATCTGAGTGTGAAATCTCAGTGATCCAGTTCGTCTAGCTGGAAGGGGCAAAATGGTAATTTACCACTTATTAATATTATTTTATTATTTACATCATTATATGATTATTATTGGATGATATTATTTTCCTTAATCAAGGATTTCTATTCATGATTTCAGAATTATTTTATTTTCAGAAAATAGTATTTAAAACCGCCCAAAAAGACCCCGAGAAAAGGAAATAAATATTTTTAAATGATTTTAGAAATGACAAATTTTTTGAGACAAGCATTTATGTTAGACCATTTTATTTCGGTTTAGTTTATTTTTTTCAAACCTTGAAAATGAGGAATTTAATTTATTTTATTTGACACAAGTTTAATTAAGTAAATAGTATCAAATTATGGATTTTGTTCAGATCTATGGTTTTTAATAAATATTAAGTCTCTAAATTTTTATGGTGATTAGAGTTTTTAAAACCCAACATTTTTGTCAAGTTGGATTAAATTTATTAAGCCTTAAAAGTATTGTTTTTAGTTAAAAATCGATTTTTATCAAAATTGGATCTTTTTGCAAAAATTTGAAATTTCAGAGAGGGACTTATTTGCAAAGCTACAGTTCCACTGTAGCCGTTACTGTGCTGGACGTCGGCAGCCGCTGCATGCAGCGCCAGTCGGCCAGCACCGATGGCTCAGAGTTTCTATAAATTCACTCTCAGCTCAGCTGGTTTAATCCTTCAGATAAGTTTCATCTCAAACTGTCTGAGAAAACCAAACCGATCCCTTACCCTCTCTGTCTGTTTTTCCAAAAGTTTTCTTGACCGTAGCTTAAAGAGGAAGATTTTTCAAAGTCGGGATTTTCAACCTAGGAACTCAAGCGAAGGTAACCATTGTGTTACTCTTCAAATTTTAACTGGTTTAGAATCAAGTAGAAGTAAATTTGATTGAGTTTTGAGTGTGTAAAACTGATTTGAAGTTTAAGGAAAAACCATGGATTTCTTGTGTCAACTTGGTTTTGGTGTTAAAATCCGAATGACTTAATCAGTGTTAAAGCTTCAAATTATTCCCTTTGGAAAGAGGACTCACTGAGGAGTTCATCTAACCGGCTAGATGTGAAAATCGAATCCAGAATACCCACTATTTCTGGATTCGTATTTCATGGTGTTGCTGCACGTTACTGTCTGCTGTTGCAGATAGAGGAGGAAGTCAATTTTCGGACGGTCCGAGAGTTGTGCTTCGGATGATCCGAGGATGACCCCCTTCGGACGGTCCGAGAGTGACCCTTCGGACGTTCCGAGCTTCGGTTCGAAGTCCCGAAGCGTCCGAGGTTAGCAGTTTGCCAGCCTCTGGTCCGGATGTTCGAGCTACATTCAGAAGGATCGAGTGGTTCGGACGATCCGAGTTTCTCTCTGTATGCTCCGAGTCACCGAGACCCATCGAAGCCTTTTTTCTTTGTTCTTCGGTTCAGAAGGATCTTCAGAATATCCGAGACCTGACCTTCGGACGGTCCAAGGACATATCCATGTTCCGAAGTCTGTGGACTAGTTTAGGCCGTGATTCGGATGATCCGAAGCCACAGTACTTGGTTCCGAGGCATGCTCCGAGGAACCCAAGTTTTTTAATATTAAATCTTGATTGATTAATGATGCATGTGTTAGATCCTAGGTTTTCATTAGATGTTATACCCATTTGATAATTTAAAATTTGTACTAACCCTTATTCTCTTATTACTATAGTGTATTACTATTGTATTCACTTCCAAGTCGACTTTATTTGTCGGGCACTAAGTGACTTCACTTCCAAGCTGATGCTATATCTGTCTGGCACTAAGTGACCTCGAGGCCTAGCTCAATATGTCAATCTAGTCCTATCCAGAAGACAATACGAGAAGTGACCTGAGCATCTAAACCTAACTCAATACGTCAATCTGGTCATGCGCAGAAGACAATATGAGATTTCGTCTGAGCACCTTATTATTATTATATTGTGAATTATTGTAACTTAAAATGGTTAGAGACCTAGTAGGAGACTCAGTTCCATTTACCTTGGAGATTTTTGAGAAAACAGTATGATTTTGAAATACTACTTGTATGTATTTATTTGAATGCTATGTATATTAACAAATTATCGATTGTACACTTGTTTGCATGTTGACAAAGACCGCGATACCACACAATTTCGGTGAGGGGACTTAACTTTGCAGTAGATGTAAATCAGGTTTTATGAGATGGGTCTTGACTAATGAGTGGTTTCAAGTTTTGATGAACCCACCCATGTGCCCGGACATGATGAACTGTTCTAAGAAATGCTTATGATTATTGTAAATGTCTATGATATTGATCATATATGTTTAAATATTACTTCCACGTGCCCTTGACTATTGAACAAATATCGGCCATGTGTGTGAGATGGTTTACGTCTACTGGACCAGGGGTGTCGACTAGTTGCTGACTTGGAGAGTGTCAGTATCGGCCATGTGAGGGCAGGAGATGTACTCGAAAGGATGTATTTTGACCGTGTCGGGTACTTAATACAATGGTCTCGGCGTAGTATGTATGTGTTACAATGGATGACAACAGTAATGGAATGATGTTGAGATTATATTAACAAGCATGAGAAATCATATTGCAAATGTTGATTATTTAACTAACTTGATATTTCATTAGACTGCATTGTTATATTTCCTTCACTGGGCTAATTAGCTCACACAACTCATATTTCAGAAGATGTGCCCGAGGAGGA
Organism: Chimonanthus salicifolius; assembly: GCA_013350335.1. Lineage (NCBI taxonomy): Eukaryota > Viridiplantae > Streptophyta > Magnoliopsida > Laurales > Calycanthaceae > Chimonanthus > Chimonanthus salicifolius. Next base: position 47,274,272 of record CM023537.1, on the reverse strand, counting down.
GAACTCTCCGTATGAAGCTTAGGATGGATAAGCTGTTGCGTTGCCTTGGGATTTCCACTAAGAGAAATTCCGCTATCTTTGTCTTTTGGTTCCTTGAACCATTTGTTTTTGTAAAGTATCGTATGTGGTACTTAGTTTGTATTGATGTTATGTATTAAACTGCTATGTGTTCCGTAGTTACTCTGGTGGTGATGTAATAATAATTCATTTATGGAATTATGAGTTTGTTATTATGTTGTGGGTAGACTTATGGTATATGTTTGAGTCCACATGTTGAGATCATGTGTGACCTTTGGGCCTAACTGTTGATCTGACCCAGTTAGAATCTTGACATTAGTTTCCAAAAAAAAAAAAAATCAGTGACGTTCCGGGCCCACTTTGGAGTTGGGGCATTACACTCTCATTTCTTCTTCTTCCTGGAAACCCTAACTAAAAACCGTCTCTCATTTATTCTTCTTCTTCCTGGAAACCCTAAATAAAACCGTCTCTCATTTCTTTTTCTTCTTCCTAGAAACCCTAAGCAAAAACCCTCTCTCATTTCTTCATTCTTCTTTTTATTCTTCTTATTCCATTCATTCATTCCTGCAATCTCTCTCACACGAGTCGGCTTGGAGGAATAACTTCTTCCATCCATCCATTCCTGCGATCTCTCTCACACGGGCTGGCGTGGAGCAATAAAGAAAATACATGAAGATCATATCCAAGGCTAGACTTAGCATTGTGGGGTTAGGATCTGTTGATTCATGAGGCTTCTTTTAACTTTTAAACCCAAAAACCACATGATTAAGCTAAGATTTTTACAAACCATCAAATGATAAAATAAAAAAATCCGACCATTGATGACCCCTGCATGCCTCACATCAGTAGTACAAATGAGTCCAAACGTCTCCTTAAATTAATTTAGGGCTGCAACTCGGGTCGGATCAGGTTGGGTCAACAGTCGGGTTGAGGGTATTACAAACTCGGGTCAGGTCGGGTTGACTAACTTGGATCTTTAATTTTTGGGTCAGGTCAGGTCGGGTTCAATGTATTGTAACATAAGTTAGAGTTGAGTTTATTAAAATCCGATCCCGAATTGCAGCCCTAGCTAAGACGCCGATATCTTGGTATGGACAATTTTTTTACCTCCGCACTCAACATAATTATGCAACTCAAGTTCAGATCATGGGCTTCTAACTCACCCCTTTGGCATAAATCAACATGAATGCCCTCTTGATATCATGCGTAGCCCCCTCTTGGCATGAATCAGCATGGATGCCCTCTTGGCTTCACTGCATAGTGCCCTCTTGGCCTCACTGCATAACTGCGATATAGTTCTGCCCAAATTACTTCAAGACATCTCATTTAGAGGTGTTTTATTAAAAGACCACATGCCCCTTAATTTAAATTTAGTACTATATTGGAACCCCTCTTTGGATCAAACTTATGGTTCATTGAAAATTTTAAATATGAACATTGATTAAAAAATCATATATTTTGTATAGTCTGTTGGTTTCATTTTAATATTTCACTAAGTGAATCGCCCACTTTAGACCAATTTGATAGGTCCATTGTGCTTGTCTAACTATAAACATATGATTAATTACATCGATTAGATCATTGGAGCAATGCTTCTCAAATAAAGCAAACATATCAATATTTAATAAGATAGTTTAATAATCATGAGATTTAACTTAATTCTTTATCCATTTCCTTTTATACACATCTAACATCAAATCACCTCACTTCCTTTCATTTTTTTAAATATTTACAGTCACACCACAAATATCATCATCTATCCTCTCACCTCTACTGAGATGGTGAATAAGAGAATTAAAAAAGTGGTCTCACAGACATCTCAAGTTTAGATTTTGTTAGCCAATCTCAACGGGTGAGATCCACTCTTTAACGTGGGGCTATAAAATTTTATGAGCTATAAAATTGTCAAAAATAGGTTTAATATCAGATTTTTTATGATTAAATTTGAATCAGTAGATAAACTTCTATACCATAAAAAGTTTATCTACCGGTGGTGAAGATTTAGATGAATTTTTTCAAGTTAAATTTGAAGTCTAAAGGATAAATCTTATATCCAAATATCTAAATTCATCATCTATTGGCCTCACCATATGATCGTACACTCAAGTAGAATTCCTACGCAAGCATCAATAGATTGACCTGGCAATGAGTTGGGTCAGGTTGGATCTTATACAGTTCACGTCTATTTCGGTCTCAAACTTATTTCGCTTCAGGTTTATTTCGGGTGTTATTAAATCGCTTAAGTCAGTTCAGGTCTATTTTAGGTTCAATTCAATTAAGATTTTGGTCAAATTTACCTATTTACCTAATTAAGGAGATTTTTTTTCACAAAACACATATCAAAATTACTCTTTAAATGAGTGTAAACCTCATATGATTTCACGTATGTGACTATAATTGGTTCAAGTTGTGTCATTTATCAAAATGAGTCAATCCTAGTCGAATTGGGACGGATTTTGCCAAATCTATCCATTAGATCTCCTCCTCAATCATTGAAGGCATTTATTGAGTTCTTCAAATTTTACGAGATTTAAATTCATCAACTATTATACCTTATCTTGGGCCTTCTTGGTCCAATACAATTGGTTCATTTGTATGGTTTAAGTATGAATATAAGATTAAGAAAAAGTCACTTGATTGGATCAGTCATATTTTTTAAACCCTCCAAAATTTTATGACTTCAAAATTCTTTTAATTCTTAATTTTTTTTATCCTATTTAGGATCTATTTCGGCGGAATGTGATAGATCGGTTAGAAAAGTCTAACTATAAATATGTCACAAAAAAGTAATCATTTTGTTTCGATCAATTAAACTATTAACCTCTTAAAACTTTAAGCACTTTAAAACATTTTTTAATTCTTAAACTTTTGTATTCTGTGTAATGAGTACTTTTATCCAATCTAATAGATCCATTGAAAAATTCTAAGGTAAATATTGAATTAAAAGATTAACATTCACGTACTCAACGTTTTTAAGCTTCTATATGTTTGCCCATCAAATGTTTGTTGTTCATCTCATCCCATGATATTTTTACCCCTAAGTCAAAAATCAATATTTTTAAATTATTCTCTAAACGATTTTTATTGATAGTCAATTGCCAAATTAGTGAAAGAATAGATAATTATAATTTAATGATATTAAAAATCCAAATTACATTTAGATGCAACAGCTACATGATCTGATTTCTTTTGGTGCCCTTGCCCAAGAGCGATATTATTTCTTGCTTACAATGGCGCTCACACGAATGAAATTTCAATGCATGAGGATTATTAAATTTAAAAGGAATTTTCAGAATAAAGGCCTTCTTAAAAATAATTTTTTTTTGGATTTGAAAATACATAATTTTCAAGAGTTAAAAATTCAATAGTTAAAATAGAGCCAGTTTTTAATGCACTTGATCTAATAATTAAATCAACTTAAAATAAATTTAAATGGAACGGAATTCTAAGTCATGAAAATAGATAGGTGTGAGAGAAACAGAGAAAAAAAGTGTTTTAAAGTTTAATAGACTCTGCAGAGAACTCCCCAAACAATTGAAGAATTTGGAAAAATAGCTTTATGCATTTTTCATTGACAATTGAATGATAGAAAGTACATATCTCTCAACAAGGAAAGAATAAATCAATTAGTAATATACAATCCTGGGATTAGGGAAGCTGATAATAATGAAAAATATAATTATGGAGAGTCAATTGTTTCCGACTTTCCATTAGAGGTGAAACTTGGATTGGGTTTTAATCCGACCCGCATGATCGACCTGAAAAATCAGTGAGTTTGGGTTATGTATTTATATATTTCGAGTTGAGTCAGGTTGAAAAAAAATAAAAACCCATATGAAATTTAGGTCGGGTTAGATTGAGAAATTTAAAATCAACCCGACTCAACTCGATTGCATCAAATTATAAAACAACACTTGAGTAAGAAATTTAGGTTGGAACGGGTTGAGTAATTTGGGTTATTAATTTGGGTCGGATTCAATAAATATTGGCATGAGTTGAATTAGATTTATTAAAATCTAACCTGATACCTGATCCAACCGGAACTTCAAATCTAGTTTCAGTTAATAAGAACAATCACTTTGCTTTAAGTGAGAATTTTTTTAAAACCACGCAAGCTTGTAATCTATTTGAAATTTGATTTTATAAATATTTTTTATAATTAATTTTATTATAAACTATATCATCCATCCGAACCCATCGTACCTCCAACCTTTTTGAAGGTAGAAATGATTTAAACTCAGCCCTTAATAGTATTTACTATTTAGGTGACCGGGCCATTTATTTTGAAACTTTCAACCTTCACCAACCAAATTCATAAATGTCTTCAGCTACTACATTTTATCTCAGTTGAGTTCATATTGACTTCACGAGTTTACTTATAAATTATTCTAACGGGCTGGTTTGATTAGGTCATGTATTTAAAATTTTAATTCATATACTTATTCAATAAATTTGAGTTTGATTTAATCTATCTCAGTGTTATTAAAGTCAGACCGAACAGCGGTCGAATCGTCGGTTTACCTGGAACCAACGTGACCGCAGTTCTGTCCAATTGAAAAACCAAATTTTCGACTGAACAGTAAAAAAACTGTTGTGAACCTGCAAAAAAAACCACTATGAATCGCATAAAACTGCAAGCCTTGAATGGTTCACAGTATTTGAAATTTTTTTATTTTTTTAAAAATTTCTTCTTTAAAATATCAAAAATTAATATTAAAAAATAGATATATTTGAAATTTAAAGGTTTCTTACCATTTTTATCCCATATCTTTCACCGCTTTGATATATTACTCAGAGTTTGAATATTATTTGTAATATTTATATTAATATTATATATAATATTTATATTAAATTATTACTTGATCGGTTTTGACTGCGGTTGAACTTAAAATACCTCGAATACGGTTCGTTAGACGGTCAGAAAAGTAAAAATTTAAATGTCATTTTCCAAATTAAATTTAAGTGAGATTAGTGGAGATAAAAGTAATCATCATTATGGCTGCGTTTGGATGGGGGGTAATTTTTATAGGGGTTACCCCTAAGTAGGGGTCACTTTTGAGTAGGGGTGACCCTTGAATTGGGATTACCCTTATCTTGTTTGGTAATTGTTGTGGTAAAGTAAACCTTACCCTAAGGGTAAAAAATCTTGTTTGGTAAATACAAGTAAGGGTAACATGATATATTAATATATTTTTTTTATAAAATATAATTATAAATAATATTTATGAAATAAATTCTAATAATATAACTTATAATAATATTATCTAATTTCTATAAATTATTTTTCATAATTATAATTTAAAATAAACACTTGCATTCTAATATTAAAAATATAAATAAAGATTTTTTTTTATATTACTATTTTAAATCCCAATAAATAAATAAAAAATATTAACATATCTCTTCATAAAAATTATAATTATTATTTTTTATATTATATGAATTTAATAAAAATATTAATTCTCATAAAATTATTAATATGTCAGTTTATCCCTATTCAAGGGTAACTCCTATAAAAATTTACCCCTCACCCAAATGCATCACATTGAAAATGTTGTAAAAATTTGATTTTTATATTATATAGATTTAATAAAATTATTAATTCTCATAAAATTGTTAATATGTCAGTTTACCCCTACGTACAATTACCCCTGCTCAAAGGTAACCCCTGTAAAAATTTACCCCTCACCCAAATGCATCACGTTGAAAATGTTGCAGAAATTTGATTTTTATATTATATATATTTAATAAAATTATTAATTCTCATAAAATTGTTAATATGTCAGTTTACCCCTACGTACAATTACCCCTGCTCAAGGGTAACTCCTGTAAAAATTTACCCCTCACCCAAATGCATCACGTTGAAAATGTTGCAGAAATTTTATTTTTATATTATATAGATTTAATAAAATTATTAATTCTCATAAAATTATTAATATGTCAGTTTACTCCTATGTACAATTACCCCTGCTCAAGGGTAACCCCTGTAAAAATTTACCCCTCACCTAAATGCAACACGTTGAAAATGTTGCAGAAATTTTATTTTTATATTATATAGATTTAATAAAATTATTAATTCTCATAAAATTATTAATATGTCAGTTTACCCCTACGTACAATTACCCCTGCTCAAGGGTAACCCCTGTAAAAATTTACCCCTCAGCCAAATGCATCACGTTGAAAATGTTGCAGAAATTTTATTTTTATATTATATAGATTTAATAAAATTATTAATTCTCATAAAATTGTTAATATGTCAGTTTACCCCTACGTACAATTACCCCTGCTCAAGGGTAACCCCTGTAAAAATTTATCCCTCATAAAAAAAATATAATTTGTTGTTTGGTGATATGAAATTTATCAAATGGAAATAATAGAGTGCTTTTAAAAAAAGTAAAGGCCAAGTACTTATCAAAATAAATAAATAAATAAAATATAAAAAAAAAATTCACAAGCAAAATGGGGGGGGGGGGGGGGGGGGGGGGGGGGTGGTTAAGGAGGGGTATTCATTGCCCCGTTGGGGTATTGGAAAGGGAGGGGAGAGGGGTAAAAAATTGAATTTTTACCCCTCCCCCCTTGTTACCAAACGGGGGTAAGTAGGGGTAACTGGGGGTTACCCCCCCTTACCCCCCATCCAAACGCAGCCTATAACTTTTTGTTTTTTTTAATAGAATATAATATTTGTAAATAAATTTGATAACTTTGAATATTTTTTTTACTGATACCAATTAATAAATACAAAGTATATACAGGAATATAGCCATTAAACTTCTGTTTCATGACAGAATTAGAAAATAAATATCGACTGATATATATCGTATCGTTATATATATATCGGTTGATACGTATTGTATTGGTCATATTATGTCAATATTAGATGATATCCGATTATATATCGGTCCTCTGATATTTAAAAAAAAAATTAAAAATTTTCCAGTGGACCCGGCCGATATTTATGTATTAAGATTTTTTTTAAATATCTTTTTAAATGTTTTCCATTTTTTAAACTTAGAAATTAAAAAAAAAATGGAGTGAGAAATTTGACGGCTGATATATAAACCTCCGAAAATAAAAAAATTGAGTTTGTTTGTTACTTATAAAATAAAGGGTTTCCATTTTCAACTCTCTACTTTTCAGTTTTCAACACGTCTCAATCAATCAAATGAAGTGTGACTTTTTTCCATTATAAATGGGAGAGACCTCGAGAATAGAAAATGGGCGTTGTATGTAATTATAAGAAATGTTGAGCAGTTGAACCATAACACGTGTATGGTAGATGGTGTAGAACGTACCATGCGAAATATCTTTCTGGGTATGTACGCAATCAACAACGCGTGGTCCACGTTGCCGGTGCAACAAAACAAGACAACACCAAATATTCGATGACGTCACACTCTCTTTTTAACCCTTTTGTGCTCACTTTACAAGTTGGAAACCAGAATCCGATTTAATTTTGATTTTTACTTTATGTAGTTTAATTATTTTAAAAATAATTTTAAAGTTTAAATTTATAAAGAAATTAAAGACTCATAATTTAAAAGAGTAACTACAATTGACTTTCGATAACTCTTAAAAAGTTTCAAATTTGTTATGTTGATTTTTTAGATTATTTTATTATTTATAAATATAATTATAAGATATTTATGACAATATGATTATTAAATTTTATATTTGATATTTTATAATTATTAATATATTATCATATTTTTATTAATTTTTTATATTTTATTTTATTTATTAATTAATGAATATTATTATTAAATGTTATGCTGATTTGAAGAATTTGATGGACTTTGACCACAATTAAATTCTAAATAAACCCTATCAAACTCTATGAATATTTCATCTATGCGCCAGTTTTCAAAACATCTGTTTGATCTACAAGCCAGTTTTCAAAACATTGGTTGGATCCCATATGCACGTGTATTTTCATAATCTTATTTATAAAAAGATTAATCATCGATTTTGATGAATCTAAATTTAATAGCTGAAAACATTGTTTAGTCTTAAGCTCTAAATTTAAGTTGATGATTGATGATGAATCTAAATCTAATGGCTAAAATGTTGTTCAATGACATAGGATCCATTGACCCATAATATATTAAATAGAAAAAAATGATTTTTTTAAAAGGCCCTGAACTTTTATAAAGTTCTTTGAAAAAAAACTCGTTCTGTCTGAAATCTAAATGCAGTATATGTGAACAATTCTAGTTTATCAATTTCAAAATTAAACAAGTTAGACATAGAATTCTGCATCATTCAAATGTAAGAAATTAAATTAGACATCTAGATGAGCTAATATATCAAAACTCAATCACATAAAAATTTTAGTCATCCAAATCTGAAGGCCACAAAATTAATTATTAAAGTTCATAAAGATCAAATGATATTCCTTTGAATTTCTTTTATTATAGCAAATCTAGATTATATATTGTATGGTAAAAAGGAGACTAAAGTCATATCCAATTACATCTTTGGAAAAAGATGTATTAAAATCTTTGAAGAATGTGTTATGTTGGGACAAATAGAGTTTTTTTTTTTTTTTTTTTTTAATTTGAATTTTGACAAATTTTTGCACAGTAAACTAAAAAGATCTCTAGATGACTAAAATATCAATATTCAAACTCATGAAAATTTTGGTCATCTAACCAAAGACTATGAAATTAATGATTAAAGTTAAAAAATTAAATGACTAAAAATTCTATTAGACCCTTTATTTTTTTTGTCTCTCCTTTCTCTTCTCTTAATGAATTTTTCTATTACTATTCACAAAATAAAATTAAATGACTATAAATAAAAAATGCCTCTGAATTATTGTACTTTAGCAATTTTATAGTTCTACTTCCATTTTGTATGATAGAATGAGATTTACAACCATGCAAAATTTTAAGTTTGAAAAGATAGATTAATAAAAAAAAAAATTAATTGTTGTATATGGATAAATTACCACATTTAGAGACCATGACAAGGGACATGAACCACTCTTCTGCATTGATTCCATATTTCATTGCATTTAGTCTTCACATTTAACTCATTTCCATCTCTTTCCATCCAACAGTCTCTACTTTTGCCATCTTATATACTACTTCACTGTAGTGTTTATCTTCACCATCAACAATTCTTTTATTTTTGAAAATATAATAAAAATTAGTACTTTTTCAAATTAAGAAAAAAATTCAGGCTCCATTCAAAATATCTCTTGGGAAAAATTGTACGAACCTTGTACAAATAAGATTATGTTAGTGGGTTTTGTTTTTTATGGGATTTTATTATAGGTAGATTATAATATTTTCACTCTTCTTTCTTTTGATCAGTAAAAAATCATCTTTCCTTCACTCATGGACATGAGTATAACATCAAATCATATCTAATTTTATCTTTGAATTGAATTTTATTTTAATTTTTATTGCATTATTTGAATCGTACTTCTTTCGACATCACAACAAATTGGTATCAAAAATTTCAATTTGAGATTCCACTTTGACTTTTTACATCGATGAATAGTAGCTTGTACAGACGCAAGATTCTACAAAAATTATAAACATGTACATATCGTAATTAGTACATGCGTTCAGATTCCATATGATTGAAGGAACATGAAAGACAAAGTTCAAGGTGAAGTTGGACAAGAATAAACAAATCAAAGTTAAACATATGCTCGTTTAGCAAGGTACAAATAAGATTTTGAAGAGATTCAAGAAGTGGTAGGCAAAGATATTGAAGAGTTCTAGGTTTCGCTTGGATGGAGGTAACTTTCTATTATCTATATTTTGTAATTAAGAGGTAGGAGTAAAAAATTAACATTTTATCCCTCCCTTCCTATTTTTGAAAATCCTTTTCAAACAAGGGTATTCATAATACCCAGAATAACCTCTGGTCAAAGATAACCTCTGTAAAATTTACCTCTCATCCAAACAGTCTTAAATTTTTTTACTGTCCATTCACTGTTTCATCTGGTTCATCACACGAAGGATGATTGTGTAAAAGAATAAATTCTTTGATCAACCTCAAAGACATAACCATCATCAACATAGGCAAGTTGTTCTACTATCCATGTAAGTTGTCTTCTCATTTCTTTAATTTTTATGTCTCGAAAAGTACATTCCTTTGTAATCGACCATCTTGCTGAATTGACATGCAGGCTGCTGGAAAAAGTAAGGGGAATACTTAGCCAAAAACTTGAAAATATGAAGAATATGTTTGCTTGCTAGTGCTGGTATATCCCTTAGAAGGATTAAAGGTGCTGAGACTTTTACGGTATTATGCATTGGCATCAAAGTTACAAGTTGCAAGTGAAAGATAAACACTTGCAGCAAAAGGGAGGGAAGTGTACCAATTGGAATTTGGAAGTTCCAATAATTCTTAGATAACAAAACTTGTTGCATGCCTTGATGTCCCATATATTTGTATACATACTATGTAACTAGATCTAACTAGGACTCTTAATTAATTACCTTCAGACTTTTAGTTTGCTAAGCATTTGATTTGTCTTTAAGTTCTAGAGTTCCATTGTATTGATAAATCCAGCTGGAAAGATCTACTATCTATAGAAAGGAATATATCTCTTTATATGCAGTCTTGCTATTCTGTGTTTGCATTCAAACAAATAATCTTTTGATTGTGATATCAAGTCAATGTCTAAATTCTAAACCTTAAACTCTAAATTCTACTAATTGCAAGGAACCGTAAAGAACTCGTTTCAAGAAACAGGAGTCCTAGATTCGATTCTCACTCCATCCTAAAGGTCACTTTCCATAGAATTACTCGATGTACGAGTAGGGAGGCTTACACATACTCTGAAGATTAGTTGTGTGATCTAATAGATCTGAACACCTTGATTGTTAAAAAAGAAAAAATTCTAAGGAATGAAACAAAGAATACGGTAGAGTGAAAGTGGTGGATAGGCCTATCAAGGAACAACTAATGTAGAATCACAAATATAAATATGGCCAAATATATGGGTCAGGTAATGCTAACAACTCATTTCATAAGTATATTGATAATACTCCCTCTGTCCCAAATTAATTGTCCTATATGGATTTTAAAATTGTCCCAAAATAGTTGTCTCATTTGTATTTGTGTAGTACAAAATATGTTGAAAATGGATGAGATCACATGAATGCTAGGCTTATATACAGAGTTCCTTAAAAAATACAAATATTTCAAATGAGACTATTAAAATGGGACGGAGGGAGTATAAATTAAGACAGACAAGGTCTCAACCTTCCTATCCATTTATATGTGGGTTTAGGTTAGGTTAGACCCATACTCTTTTAAAATGACCCATACTCTTTTAGTTTTCTATGTATTTTATTTGTATTCTTTTAAGTTCTAGAGTTCCATTACATTGATAAGTCCGGCTGGAAAGACCTACTATCTATGGAAAGAAATAAATCTCCTCATATGTAGTTTTGCTATTATATGTTTGTATTCAAACAAACAATCTTTTGACTATAACTTCTAGTCAGTGTCTAAATTCTAAACATTGATTGTGAAGAGGGGAGAATTTAAGTATTTATGAAGAACTTGGGTCATTCCACCTATTAAACTAGTCTTTTGGCTTGCTACTCAATCCTAACAATTTATTTATTAAATAGATCATCTCCTCTAAGCTTATACCGATATAAAAATAAATGGGTCAAGTCTATCCAAAATGGTTTACACATTTAATTAAATAAATTGACCTAAACTCATTTAAACTATCTATCCATTTACGTAGTTAGCTCATTTTAAAATCACAAAAAATTTAAAGTAAAAATACATACAAAATCAACAAATTATAAAAATATGTTAAGCAATAAATTCGTGGAAGTCAATCTAAGTATGTTACCATCACCATTTTAGAAAGTAATGTACAAGTAAAGAAAATTATAAATTACTTAGAATATTATTCCAAAAAAGAAAAAAATATATAAATAATTAATTCACTGATAAGTTGAGTTAGTTTATAGTCATTTAGATTTGCAATTATGACACTGATGGTATTTTGACATTTACTATATGGGTCAGGTAATGCTAACAACTCATTTTATAAGTATATTGTTAATATAAATCAAGTAAGATAAGGTCGAGTCTCCAACCTTCTTATCCATTTATATGTGGGTTTAGGTTAGGTTAGACACATACTCTTTTAAAATGTTTGAATTTATGTCAAATTTTGTCAGATCAACAATTGAGGGAAGATGAACATTAGACTATAGTCTTTAAGAGACAAACAATTTTTAGGCCTAGTTGTTTGATTCAAACTTGTTTGCTAGAGATCTTTGTACCATACATAAAATATACTTAACCAATTGGAACAAGATTTAGGCTACATGAAATGGCAGAATGAGTTCATCAAAGCCACTAATTCCTATAATTTAAAACACTGGCTGTGAAATGATTGGACCCAATATGTTTTCTTTGTCATAGTCAATATCAGCAAAATATCATACCATTTTTTAAAATATCAGCAAAAATACCAATCGGTATTTTTATTCTTTTTTTTTTTAATTTTCCCACAGAATACTCAGCGTGAAACTCACACGGGTAAACCCCTACCCTTAAGGCACACCGAGGTTAGGCTATGGAGGCTCGAAACCGTGATATTCCACTTCCTAAAACGAGAGGTAACTGATTGAACTACACTTATATGAGTAATTCTCTATCTTATTTTATTATTTTAAGAGATTAAAAACCAGAATACAAGATTTAAAGAATATCTTGGCATGTTTTGTGCATACACAAATCTGTGGATATAGAATTTAAAATATGTAATGATCTAATTTTTTTATGGATTAGGCTTTTTAGTAATGAAATTTATTTTCTTCTCATCTCATGAAATTAAAGGTTGCGAGTTCGAAAATTAACCGGTGGTTATCATATATGAGTGGGACATCACCTGAAATACTTGTTTTAAGAAAACTAATCTAACTCCAGAAATTTCAAAAAGATTTTCCTCATTTGTTAAAAAAAAATCTATAAATTAGAAACATAATCCAAAGGACGTCACGTCTCATACCTCCTCGTAGGGCCGAGAGACCGACACGCGCGGTAGGCATTCAGTGAAAAGCATGACCTGAATTCGAGCCGTGGGAAAGAAATAAATAATTAAATACGTCTCTCGTGTACATTGACTATCTCTCAACTCGTGACAGTGGGTAACATGTCATAACTGAAACTCTATTCCATACATAAATTAGTTTAAAAAATAATTGATATAACGATTGAAATTTTAGTAGTTTAGTGTAATAAGTACAAAAAAATTATATTAATATTTAAACATTTCTTTACTTTATTTTATATAAAAGTGAATATAACTGTCAAATAAATTTTAACCATTCATTTATCAAACCGTTATCATTTTCTTTCATGTTGACAAGGAAAAAAAATTAAAAATTTAAAAAAGATAAAAATATAAAATTTATTTTTGTGAGTTTGAAAGCTTTGACCTAGCCTTCTCATATTGAAATCAAATATATAAAAAATTATATAAAAATTAAAAATAGGAAAAGAATAGTTTAAGTTTTGATTTAGTGAGTTTGAAGGGTTTGGTTCAAGATTATCATATTATTGTCTAAAAGTATAGCAAATTCATGAAAAATAATAAAAAAAAATTATGATTAAATTTGTTTGTTTGAGTCTTTGAGAGACTTAATCCATATTTTTCGTTTGTATTTATAATTAGAAAAATTGTGTGCAAAATTTTGTAAATTGAAGAAAGAATTATGTACTATCAATTTTTGACAAGTGTTTGTCACTAGTTACAGAAAAGTGTTGCCACACATGAAATTTTTAAGAATCCAAGATAGCAAATCCTTAAACTTGTATTTTGGAATTAGAAAACAATGAAGATTAAAATTGGAGAGCTCATATTGACACCGTCGTTTTCTGTCAACCGATACCGAAATTCGAATTTTAAGTGAAAATTACCATTCTGTCATTCCGCGCGGAATTGACCTGAAGAAATCGATCGATTGAAGCACCAGCTGAACAAATCGATCGATTGAAAAATCGATCGATTGGTCCCTTCTATTTGTGAACTAGCAGAAGCAAAACCAGCGTAACAAATCGATCGCACGATGAAGCGATCGATTCTTGTTACTGTGTGCTACAGTAATTATATTATTTAAATAATAAAATTTCTTTTAAAATTTTAAAGTTATTTTTTAAGCACTGTGTATTTTCAAAATTTTTCAAATTTAATATCCAGACTAATTATGATAATCTGATAAAAATACTTTAAGACTTCAAGGTCTTTTGACACTCCCAAATGCTTAAAACAGAGTGTTTTACAAATAAGGGTATCCCTTGGCTGTGCCGAAAACACATTTAGGAGTGTCAAAAGACCTTAAAGTCTTAAAATATTTTTATCAGGTTATCGTAATTAGTCCGGATATTCAATTTGAGAAATTTTGAAAATACACAGTGCTTAAAAAATACCGTTAAAATTTTATCTTTCCTTTAAAACTTTAACGGTATTTTTTAAGCACTGTGTATTTTCAAAATTTCTCAAATTGAATATCCGGACTAATTACATTAACCTAATAAAAATATTTTAAGACTTTAAGGTCTTTTGACACTCCCAAATGTGTTTTCGGCACAGCCAACGGATACCCTTATTTGTAAATCACTCTATTTTAAGCATTTGGGAATGTCAAAATACCTTTAACTCTTAAAGTATTTTTATCAGGTTATCGTTATTAGTCTGGATATTCAATTTGAGAAATTTTGAAAATACACAGTGCTTAAAAAATACCGTTAAAGTTTTATCTTTCCTTTAAAACTTTAACAGTATTTTTTAAGCACTGTGTATTTTCAAAATTTCTCAAATTGAATATCTAGACTAATAACGATAACCTGATAAAAATACTTTAAGACTTAAAGGTATTTTGACACTCTCAAATGTGTTTTCCGCACAGCCAAGAGATACCCTTATTTGTAAAACACTCTGATTTAAGCATTTGGGAGTGTCAAAAGACCTTAAAGTCTTAAAGTATTTTTATCAGGTTATCGTAATTAGTCCGGATATTAAATTTGAGAAATTTTGAATATACACAATGCTTAAAAAATAACTTTAAAGTTTTAAAGGAAATTTTATTATTTAAATAATATAATTACTGTAGCGTACATTAACAGAATCGATCGCTTCATTCTGCGATCGATTTGTTACGCTGGTTTTGCTTCCGATCCTTCGCAAATAGAAGGGATCAATCGATTTTTCAATCGATCGATTTCTTCAGCTCATACTTCAATCGATTGATTTCTTTAGGTCAATTCCGTGCAGAAGGGCAAAATGATAATTGTCATTTAAAATCTGAATTTCGGTGCCTGCTGGCAGAAAACGTCAGTGTCTATATGGGCTCCCTTAAAATTGATGATTTACTTTTTTGCAGAAACGTGACCTTTGGGCATCCGACTTCGACACTAGATATTTTAAGGTACAGTTTTAATTTACTTTAGTTTTTTCTTAAAATTTTAAGAAGCATGATTTTCAATATTATAGATTTTTTGGATATTTTAGCTTTTTAACCATACTAGTAAGACATGTTTGTCTAGTGCAAACAATTAGTATGTTATTATTGGGACTTAGGCTTCCAACCCAAAATAAGGCTTTCAATTAGTATGTTATCAAACCGTTTATCGGTAAACAATATCGGCCGATATTTCGATTTATCGACTTTGCGTCGTTTTTTTTAAATTAAAAATAATAATATCGGTCCTGAGACCCACAAAATATCGACGATATTATGATGGAATATCAGGCGATATATCACAGCCGATATATCGTGCGATATATAGGTCAAAAAATATCGCCTCAGTTTGGCAGGCTCTATCAACTCCAAGAGGCTGTATGATTCTTGCTGCTTCCCACGCCGAAATATTTTAATAATTTTTTCAAAACTCATGAATCAAACCCAGCCAAACCCCTCTATTATTAGAAGACCTTATACATTTCTTCTTTCACACACTGAATCTTTCAGAAACCCACTCATCCAGCGGTGATTTTTACTAAGTCCATCTCCATCTCACATTCCTTCATCCCGTTTCATTGGAAAAGAGTGTATAATTAGCTGATTTTAGAAGATCCAATCCTTTCAAAGTATATTTGATAGATAGATATTCATTTCCAGTAAGTTTTTATTCCATTTTTATTTTTAAGCCTTTTCATCTAAATGTTTTATGGTTTTAATGTATACTTTAATATTTAATGCATTTCTTGTGATATCTTGTTATTTTAAAAATATGGATTATTAATTACTGTTAGTGATTGAGTGATTTATTTATGCTTAAACATTTAGCATAGAAGTTATTATGAATGTATGTTATTTTTTTCATGCAGATTAATGTTTTTTTGCATTTTTTTATTTTCTAAAGTAAAATGGTCCCTATATGTTCAAAACATTATAAGAAATAGTAATTATTGGGAAAAATTGCTGATTTTTTTTATAAATCACCCCTTTGATTTTGGAAAGAATTTTCTGTGAAAAAAATAAATTTCAGCAATGTGATTATTTATTTTAAATGTTTAAACAAAAACCTCGATTTTATGTGATAAATTGCCAAAAAATATGTAAATGTATCAAAAAAATATGAATTTTTTTTAAACCAACCGTCACAGTGTTTAGTGTTTGTTGACTGTAAAAAATATCATTTTGACACCAGATGAGGCTTTTTTTTTTCATTTTATCATTTAATCCCCCATTTTCATGTGATAAATTGCCAAAAAAATGAAAATGTAATAAAAAAAATATGAAATATTTTTAAACTAACCTCTCAGTGTGTAGTGTTTGTGGACTGAAAAAATTTCCCATCAGATGAGGTTTTTTTTTTAAAATTTTATCATTTAATACCCCATTTTTATGTGATAAATTGTCAAAAAATATGTAAATGTATCAAAAAATATGAATTTTCTTTAAACAAACCCTCTCTGTGTGTAGTGTTAGTGGACTGAAAAAAAATATCAGTTTCAGATCAGATGATGCTTTTTTTTCCATTTTAAATTTTAATCCCCCATTTTCATGTGATAAATTGCCAAAAAATATGTGAGTGTATCAAAAAAATATGAAATATTTTTAAACCAACCCCCTCAGTGTTTAGTATTTGTGGACTGGAAAAAAATATCAGTTTCACATCAGATGAGGCTTTGTTTTTAATTTTATCATTTAATCCCCCATTTTCATGTGATAAATTGGCAAAAAAATATGTAAATGTATCAAAAAAATATGATTTTTTTTAAACCAACTCTCTCAGTGTGTAGTGTTGTGGACTGAAAACAATATCAGTTTCACATCAGAAGATTTATTTTTATTTTAAATTTTAATCCCCCATTTTCATGTGATAAATTGCCAAAAAAATATGTAAATGTATAAAAAAAATATGAAATATTTTTAAACCAACCCTATAAGTGTGTAGTATTTGTGGAATGAAAAAAATATCAGTTTCACATAAGATGAGGTTTTTTTTAATTTTATCACTTAATCCCCAATTTTCATGTGATAAATTGCCAAAAAATATGTAAATGTATCAAAAAAATATGATTTTTTTTAAACCAACCCTCTAAGTGTGTAGTGTTTGTGGGCTGACAAAAATATCATTTTGACATTAGATGAAGCTTTTTTTTTAAAATTTTATCATTTAATCCGCCATTTTCATGTGATAAATTGCCAAAAAATATGTAAATGTATAAAAAAATATGATTTTTTTTTAAACCAACCCTCTCAGTGTTTGGTGTTTGTGGAGTGACAAATAATCATTTTGACATCAGATGAGTCTTTTTTTCCATTTTAAATTTTAATCCCCCATTTTCATGTGATAAATTGTCAAAAAAAGTGTAAATGTATCAAAAAAATATGAAATACTTTTAAACCAACCCTCTCAGTGTGTAGTGTTTGTGGACTTAAAAAAATATCAGTTTCACATCAGATGAGGCTTTGTTTTTAATTTTATCATTTAATCCCCCATTTTCATGTGATAAATTGGCAAAAAATATGTAAATGTATCAAAAAAATATGATTTTTTTTTTAAACCAACCCTCTCAGTGTGTAGTGTTTGTGGATTGAAAAACATATCATTTTGACATCAGATGAGGCTTTTTTTTAATTTTATCATTTAATCTGCCATTTTCATGTGATAAATTGGCAAAAAATATGTAAATGTATCAAAAAAATATGAATATTTTTAAACCAACCCTCTCAGTGTGCAATGTTTGTGGACTGAAAAAAATATCAGTTTTGTCACGCCCCAACCCAAAATCGACACGTGACGCAGAAAAAAATTTCATTTCTCCAAATACACCAAATAAATAATAGTTACACGACATCACACGTGTTAACACACAATAATAATTTCATATCCTTTTAGGGAAGTAAGATCCCTACCGAAATTTCGGCAGAGTCTCCTCTAAAAACTGGACTATTGGGCCAATCTTAGCCTCTACAATTAATCCACCTGTTCAACATAGTAAATGAATGTACAACCATTCACGTCCAACCACAATAGAGATTACCTTCTCAAAGTTTAGAAGGTTCAAATAAGTTTTCAAAACATTAAACATGTTTTCAATGATAATCATACATGGTTTATCTTCTAACTTAACAAAAATATACATAACCATGTAATCAAAATGACAAAATATCAAAATGATAGTCAAGTGAGTGGTAGATCAACAAGGTGTGTAGTCTATGGACATCCTCTTGGTCCCTCGGACCCCGCTGGAGCAATGGTACCTGAAATTGTAAGGAGGTGAGCATAAACAAGCTCAATGAGGAAATATATGCATGCTACACACTAACGAACTCATAACATATAATGTATGTAATGGAGAGTGTAATCCATACTGTGCTACGTAATCATATTATCACATCATCATTATGGGAACTACTCCCCACTTAAAGGAATTTTACAATGGAACGGATGGTCATCACAAGCAATACCTCAACTTCGACCATGACTTAGGGCCCACGACTTACTAAGCGGGTGACTCACGCATAGCGTGTCCTATGTCAACCTCGCCCTGCGTCCCTTCACCTCATGGATGATTCAGCCAAATTCTAAGGTAGTCAAATCACGACTTACGGAGCTAATACGATCCCCCACAGGGTGAATGTATATCTAGCCTTGCATATCCAAGAACATCTGAAGTGCTAAATAGCCGTGAGAGCGCCCTACAACGTATGACATGTGAGGGACCTACTCTTCAACGGCAACCCTACGAAACCCAGTCTCCTTAGCCGATGCCACCATCCCAATAAGAATAGTAAGATAATATCTGTTTCATTGTCATCCCAAACCCCTCTAAGGAATTGAGTATTCACATTAATGGGAATTCCAAATGGGGTAAGGTTCACTTTACAACCCCATGATCCATTCTCACCATATCATCATTAAATTGTTCATGTCCAATAAGTACATCTTTCTTAACTCACTAAAATTAACCTATCTTAGGTTAGATGTGAGTACACAATACACATGAATATCAACGTCAATATAGATATGCTCTCAAACACACCAAGCTCATACAAATACCCTTAAGCAAAGCATGATAATATACATAACTGATTTCATAAGTTCATACATTTAAATTCATCTTATTTAGATTAGTCTTGAGAGGAGAGTAATCTCCTATGCTTGGGATACTCAATTGGACCTACGCAACCTTTATTACATCATCCTTGCAATTTGGGTCCAATATTAATCCAACCCATGGTGATTAGCACAATTTGCTCCATAAATCTCCATTTCAACATCAAATCCACATTTCATTATCAAACAACTAAATAGCCCCTCAATAGGGTCAATTTCCATTCAACACATAATGCAATAATATTAACACTTTGTATCATAGAAGTATTATCTCTAATTAAATATTTCCATCTATCATAAATATCACATCATCATACATTTAATCATGAAAATCCATATAAGGATTTCTAAAAAGCTTAGAAATCTCTAAATATCCAAACAAGTGTGTAGCTTTCCACACCTTAAGCTTTTATGAGGTGTCGGGTTGATTCTCGACTTGATCGGCTTCGGGGTTCGGATTTGGGGCCTCTAATCAAAATAAAAACACAAATAGAATTCATTTAGTGCATTGTTCTAATCCCAACTAGTGTTTGAAAGCAAAACCCCCAAATTATTTGTCCCCATTTGGATTTTTAGACCAAAGACCAGCTCTATGCAAGTTCAAACTTAGGAGAAACCCCAAGTTTCTCCAACGTTGGTGCTCCAATTCATCCACACAAGAGATTTCCCCCAAATCTTACTTTTCCATGGTTCAAAACCCATTTTCCTTCATTATCCATACCCAAACAAAGCCCCAAATTCGAAAATCCCAATTTATTCCATGGGGTTCTCTCCAAACAAAGCCCATTGGCCATTTCAAGCCCCATTCTCACTACATCCCATAAAAGCCCCATCGAAGAAGAGGAATGAGAGTGAAAAAAGATGAAAACCTTACTTTGAAGATGAGAAAATCCACTCAAATGGAAGCTTGGGGTGAGAAAGGGAAAAGCAAGCACATGGATTGGCTGATATGGAGGAGTTGGGGCAATGGAGATAAAGGGAAGTGAATAAGAGCCAAGGGTGTGGGAGTTGGGGGTTTCAAACACCCCAACCTAAATCACATTGTCGGTCTGTCCGACTCCACCAAAATAAAATAAATTAAAAACTTATTTTAATTTTTATTTTCCAACTCTTTTCCAACGGGGTACTATCTACAGTTCACGTGTGCTTAGGTGGGACCCTCAGATACACCTCACACGTGAAACCCCTAATATTACATCATAAATCTATTAAATTAAGGGCTGGGCCATTGCATCCTACTCCCTTTAAAATAAATTTTGTCCTCAAAATTTAAAACAATCAATAAATCAAACCTGAAGGATCGAAAAGCTGCGGGTACAGCTCCCTAATCGTGGACTCGAGCTCCCATGTGGCGTTCTTAGCTCCACGGTGTCTCCATTCAACTTTGACCAAATGAATGGTCCACCGTCGGAGTTTCTTGAATCTAGTCCCTGAAATTTTGATGGGACCTTCTTCGAACGTTACATCCTCGTCGAGTTCCACGTCAGTCCAATTAATCTCATGCGCTGGATGAGGTATATATTTTCAAAGCATCGATACATGAAATACATTGTGGATTTGGGCGAGTTGTGGAGGCAATGCCAACCGATAAGCCACCACGCTGATTCGCTCTAGAATCTGAAATGGGCCTATGAACCGAGGGGAAAACTTTCCCTTGCGCCTAAAACGCTTTAACCCATGCCGTGGAGATGCATGTAGGAATACATGATCGCCAACAGCAAATTCTAAGGGTCGTCGCCTACGTTTTGCGTAACTCTTTTGGTGATTCTACGCTATCAACATGCGTTGTCTGATGATCGCGACCTGGTCAGATGTTTGTCGTACCATGTCGGGGCCCAACAAGGTTTTATCTCCCACTTCTGACCAACACAAAGGAGATCGACACAGTCTCCCATATAATGCATCATAAGGGGCCATCTGAATACTGGACTGGTAGTTGTTGTTGTACACAAATTCTACCAGGGGTAAGTGTTATTCCCAATTCCCTCCTAAGTCCATTACACATGCACGTAGCATATCTTCTAGAATCTGGATGGTCCTCTCTGACTGACCGTCGGTTTGTGGATGGTATGTTGTACTAAAACATAACTGAGTTCCCAATTCCCTCTACAAACTCTGCCAGAATCTTGAAATGAACCTTGGGTCTCTATCTGAAACAATAGAAACTGGTACCCGTGATGAGCAACAACATACTTGATGTACAACTTACTCAGTGTTTCCATCGAGTCTGTCACCTTCATGGGTATAAAGTGGGCTGATTTGTTCAATCGATCCACAATCACCCAAATTGAATCTTTCACCCTAGGTGACCTCGGTAAAGCTGTCACAAAATCCATGGTAACGTGTTCCCATTTCCATTGTGATACTGGAAGGTTCTGCATTTCTCCGCCAGGCTTTTGGTGTCTCTACACTGGTCTGTAGTTGGTACAAATAGTCGCCCCTGAAGGGTCAACCCACCATCTGATCTAACTGCCCAACCAACAGGGCCTTGTCCTTGAAACACTCTCTGTCTCAAATTGTAGCCAATAGGTCAACTCGTTGTGCTTTTAGTACCTTATCTACCAACATCGACCGCACAACTAAATTCTGCATCCAAACTGAGTTACCATGCTCAACCCACTACAAGTCATAATCTGATGCCGTCTCAAGCATCTGCCATAGTCCCATCCCTAGGCTGGTCACTATACCTCGGGATTTGCGGCTCAACGCATCAGCCACAACATTGGCCTTACCAGGGTGGTACGAAATCAAGAAGTCATAATCTTCCAAAAACTCTACCCAACGCTATTGTCTGATGTTCAAGTCCTCTTCGGTGAATAGGTACTTAAGACTCTTATGGTCGGATAACACTTCGAATCTTTCACCATATAGATAATGTCGCCAGACCTTAAGTGTGTACACTACCGCGGCCAGCTCAAGATCATGCACGAGATAAGTTCTTTTCATGAGGTTTTAATTGTCGGGATCCATAGGCTACCACTCGGTTGTCTTGCATCAATACACATCCTAAACCGACTGAGGAGGCATCACAATATACAACATAGCCACGACCCCTCTCTGGCACCACTAACACTGGAGAGGTGGTTAAACTAGTGATGGCTTGTTGGCATGCATCATCCCATTCAAAGGCAACTCCTTTACGTGTCAGTCTTGTCCTTTACGTGTTAGTCTTGTCAAAGGTGCTGCTATACTGGAGAAGTCCTTGATGAACCGGCGATAATAACCTCCTAACCCCAAGAAACTGTGAATCTCTGACACATTCTGCGATCTTTCCTAACTGACAATTGCCTCGATCTTGGAAGGGTATACTGCCACACCATCTGCTGAAATCACATGTCCTAGAAACTACACCTCTCTCTGCCAAAATTCACATTTACTGAGTTTTGCATACAACTTATTCTCTAGCAAGGTTTGTAACACTATACGCAGGTGTTGTTCATGCTCGGCCTATGTCACTAAATAAATCAGAATATCATCTATGAACACCTCCACAAATCTGTCCAAATATGGCCGGAAGATACGATTCATCAAACCATGAAAGTGGCTGGTGCATTTGTTAACCCGAAGGGCATCACAACAAACTCAAATTGACCAAACCGGGTACAAAAGGAGGTTTTTTTTAATATCACTATCCCTCACCCTCAACTGGTGATAACCAGACCGGAGGTCTATTTTAGATAAGTATTTAGCTCCTCTCAACTGATCGAAGAGATCATCGATTCTGGGCAATGGGTATTTGTTCTTGACTGTCACCCGGTTCAACTTCCGGTAGTCAATGCACATTCTCATAGTACCATCTTTCTTCTTGACAAGCAAAGCCGGTGCGCCCCAAGGAGAAGCACTCGGGCGAATGAAGCCGATAGAAGAAAGCTTTGTAATCTGAGTCTTTAACTCTCTCAACTCAGCCGGTGCCATGTGGTACGGAGTAATAGAAATGGGTGACGTGCTGAGCATCAACTCTATGACAAATTCTACCTCTCGATGTGGAGGCAATTCTGTTAGCCGCTCAGGAAACACGTGGAAAATCTCGTACCACTCGAGGCATATTAGTTTGAATGTCTCATGCATCCTCCCACCCCAAACTGGAATCATGCCTTGAACAACTGCGTCACCGCAAACAACACTAGCCACTGAATTGAAGGTTAAACTCAATCGACTAGCAAAATCAATACCCGTCAATGATCGACCAGATACCCTTCTCTCGAAACAATCTATATTAACTCTCTGGGCTGATAACCAGTCAATGCCCAAAATTATATCAAAGTCGGTCATATTCACCACTAATAAATCGAATTCCAACTCTAAATCACCAATAGTCATAATGCAGGTTTTGCACACTTTATCAATTACTGTTTCCTGTCCCAGCGGGGAAGTGACTCGCAAGGGTGTGCTAACTAACTCTGTCTTAAGTCCCAGAAGAAGTGCAAAACAAGATGCAATAAATGAATGTGATGCACCTAGAATAAAAAAGAACATGTGCCCAAGAACTGTAGAAAGGTAAGATACCATGCATAACTGGGGTGTCAGCAGTCTCTCCAACATGAGGAATAGCAGCCAATATCCTGCTAGAAGCACCACGGCTCTGATGGCCTCTGCCTCTGCCTCGACCTGACCTCTGAGAACTAGCTGCTGATGCATGTGGAACTTGTCTCTGGACAATGATAGGTGCTGCTCTCATTGTCTGCTGGGGAACTACTGCCCGACGAGCACCTGCACTTTGAGGACAATTTCTGGAAATATGTCATTCCTTCTTACAATTGAAGCAAACTTGTTTTTCAGGCCCAGACCTCTGATAACATGATTTAGCTGTATGCCTTTTTCTGCCACAAATTTGGCACTCAACTGTGTTAGTCCCGGTCTCGTCATCTCGCCCTGTAGATTGCTTCTGCTGACTAAAAGATCCACGAGACTGATAGGGCCCAAATTTCTTCTTACTCTTATTGTTCTTCCCATGACGGACACTCTATGTCCGCTCTCTGACGGGGGCTGCACCTGCACTGTCCCCATCCATCGTACCATAGCCTCGGCTAGAAAAGCTCGGTCCACAACCTCCGCAAATGTGGGCAACCAGAGAAGTGTGACTTGACTCATGATGCTTGGATTAAGGCCTTGCTCAAACCTGTGGGCCTAGGCATTGTCATCTACTACAATATTTGGTGCAAAGTGCGACAATTCATTGAATTGTACTAAATACTGAGACACTGACATATCTCCTTGTGTCAACACTAGAAACTCATTCAACTTTGTTTCATTGATGGTATTAGGGAAGTATTAAGCTAGGAACATCTTCCTAAATCCTTCCCAAGTGATACTCTTGCCTGTCTGAGCCATTTTCATTGTCTTCCACCAATGACGAGCCTCGCCTCCCAACTGAAAAGAGGCAAACTTGACGGGTGTAGCGTCATCTTCAATATCCATGGCGTCAAAGATCATGTCAATACTTTCTAACCACTTTTCTGCAGCTAGAGGATTAGGGCTGGCCATGAACATCGAGGGAGACTGTTTCTTTAAGTCACAAAAGGCCACAGGTGCCCGGTGTTGGGAAACCGAGTTCACCTCTGGATCTACTTGAGTTTCTTTTTTAGTGTTTCTGGCCACACTCACATCCATATCGGCAGCCTGTTTTACTAAGGCCTCTTGTACTCGACGTTCGACATCAGCTTGGATGGCCGCTTCTTTAGCAATGGCCTCTACTTCCGCAAGAGCCTCATCATTGGGCTCGGGGTTGGGGTTTGGGTTGGTGTTGTTGATAGTGCTTTTGCCCTTGGTCATTCTCTGAAAGATTTAACAATCATATCAGTATTGGCCAAACTCATACATAATAGGGCATCGAATCCATAATACAACAACCAACCAGGCAATCATGCATCCACACCCAATAACATAATATCAACAAGGTCAAACATTGTTCACCCTAGAAGGTTGGTGGTCGACTCCACACACACAGTCCATAGGGGAAAATGAGCCTAAGCTCTGATATCAAGATGTCACGCCCCGACCCAAAATCGACACGTGACGCAGAAAAAAATTTCATTTCTCCAAATACACCAAATAAATAATAGTCACATGTGGCAATCACACGTGTTAACACACAATAATAATTTCATATCTTTTTAGGAAAGTAAGATCCCTACCGAAATTTTGGCAGAGTCTCCCCTAAAAACTGGACTATTGGGCCAATCTTATCCTCTACAATTAATCCACCTGTTCAACATAGTAAATGAATGTACAACCATTCACGTCCAACCACAATAGAGATTACCTTCTCAAAGTTTAGAAGGTTCAAATAAGTTTTCAAAACATTAAACATGTTTTCAATGATAATTATGCATAATTTATCTTCTAACTTAACAAAAATACACATAACCATGTAATCAAAATGACAAAATATCAAAATGATAGTCAAGTGAGTGGTAGATCAACAACGTGTGTAGTCTATGGACATCCTCTTGGTCCTTCGGACCCCGCCGGAGCAATGGTACCTGAAATTGCAAGGAGGTGAGCATGAACAAACTCAATGAGGAAATACATGCATGCTACACACTAACGAACTCACAACATATAATGTATGTAATGGAGAGTGTAATCCATACTGTGCTACGTAATCATATTATCACATCATCATTATGGGAACTACTCCCCACTTAAAGGAATTTTACAATGGAACGGATGGTCATCACAAGCAATACCTCAACTTCGACCATGACTTAGGGCCCTACGACTTACTAAGCGGGTGACTCACGCATAGCGTGTCCATGTCAACCTCGCCCTGCGTCCCTTCACCTCATGGATGATTCAGCCAAATTCCAAGGTAGTCAAATTACGACTTACGGAGCTAACACTATCCCCCACAGGATGAATGTATATCTAGCCCTGCATATCCAAGAACATCTGAAGTGCTAAATAGCCGTGAGAGCGCCCTACAACGCATGACATGTGAGGGACCTACTCCTCAACGGCAACCCTACGAGACCCAGTCTCCGTAGCCGATGCCACCGTCCCAATAAGAATACTAAGATAATATCTGTTTCATTGTCATCCCAACCCCCTCAAAGGAATTGAGTGTTCACATTAGTGGGAATTCCAATATGGGTAAGGTTCACTTTACAACCCCATGATCCATTCTCACCATAACATCATTAAATTGTTCATGTCCAATAAGTACATCTTTCCTAAGTCACTAAAATTAACCTATCTTAGGTTAGATGTGAGTACACAATACACATGAATATCAACTTCAATATAGATGAGCTCTCAAACACACCAAACTCATACAAACACCCTTAAGCAAAGCATGATAATATACATAACCGATTTCATAAGTTCATACATTTAAATTCATCTTATTTAGATTAGTCTTGAGAGGAGAGTAATCTCCTATGCTTGTGATACTCAATTAGACCTACACAACCTCTATTATATCATCATTGCAATTTGGGTCCAATATTAATCCAATCCATGGTGATTACCACAATTTGCCCCATAATTCTCCATTTCAACATCAAATCCACATTTCATTATCAAACAACTAAATAGTCCCCTCAAAAAGGTCAATTTCCATTCAACACCTCCTAATCATCATCATTACACATAATGCAATAATATTAACACTTTGTATCATAGAAGAATTATCTCTAATTAAATATTTTCATCTATCATAAATATCACATCATCATACATTTAATTATAAAAATCGATATAAGGATCTCTAAAAAGCATAGAAATCTCTAAATTTCCAAACAAGTGTGTAGCTTTCCTCACCTTAAGCTTTTATGAGGTGCCGGCTTGATTCTCGACTTGATTGGCTTCGGGGTTCTGATTAGGGACCTCTAATCAAAATAAAAACGCAAATAGAATTCATTTAGTGCATTGTTCTAATCCCAACTAGTGTTTGAAAGAAAAGCTCCCAAATTATTTGTCCTCATTTGGATTTTTAGACCAAAGACCAGCTCTATGCAAGCTTAAACTTAGGAGAAACCCCAAGTTTCTCCAACCTTGGTGTCCAATTCATCCACACAAGAGATTTCCCCCAAATCTTACTTTTCCATGGTCCAAAACCCATTTTCCTTCATTATCCATACCCAAACAAAGCCCCAAATTCGAAAATCCCAATTTATTCCATGGGGTTCTCTCCAAACAAAGCCCATTGGCCATTTCAAGCCCCATTCTCATTACATCCCATAAAAGCCCCATCGAAGAAGAGGAATGAGAGTGAAAAGAGATGAGAACCTTACTTTGAAGATGAGAAAATCCACTCAAATGGAAGCTTGGGGTGAGATCTCTTCACATCCACACATGCTAGGGCTGAAAAGATGGTGAAGAAAGTGAAAAGTAAGCACATGGATCGGCTGATATGAAGGACTTGGGGCAATGGAGATAAAGGGAAGTGAATAAGAGCCAAGGATGTGGGAATTGGGGGTTTTAAACACCCCAACCTAAATCACATTGTCGGTCGGTCCGACTCCACCAAAATAAAATAAATTAAAAACTTATTTTAATTTTTTTTCCAACTTTTTTCTGACGGGGTACTATCTATAGGTCACGTGTGCTTAGGTGGGACCCTCAGATACACCTCACGCGTGAAACCCCTAATATTACATCATAAATCTATTAATTTAAGGGCGAGCCATTACAAGTTTCACATCAGATGATGTTTTTTTTTTTTTAATCATTTAATCCCCCATTTTTATGTGATAAATTGCCAAAAAGTATGTAAATGTAATAAAAAAACATGAATTTTTTTTAAACCAACCCTCTCAATGTGTAGTGTTTGTGGACTGTAAAAAAAATTCAGTTTGACATCAGATGATGTTATTCTTTCATTTTATCATTTAATCACCCATTTTCATGTGATAAATTGCCAAAATATATGTAAATGTGACCTTTTTTTTTTAATTTTGTGCATTTCTTAAACAGTAGTGGCACCAAACAAAGAAGATCTAGCATGGTCGTTCGGTGAACGACATAGTAATAACAGAGTGAAATGTAACTTCTGTGAAAAAATGATATGAGGAGGAATTACCCATTTAAAGGAACATATAGCTAGAAAGACGGGAAATGTAACAATTTGCAAATGAGCGCCAACACAAGGGCAACTTATTTGCCGGCAACTACTGGAAGTCAATGCCCAAAAAAAAAAGAAAATAAGGACTAAAACA
This sequence comes from Chimonanthus salicifolius, assembly GCA_013350335.1. Lineage (NCBI taxonomy): Eukaryota > Viridiplantae > Streptophyta > Magnoliopsida > Laurales > Calycanthaceae > Chimonanthus > Chimonanthus salicifolius. The sequence continues at coordinate 47,245,533 of CM023537.1, read as the reverse complement.
GAAGACCGTGCTATAGGTCACATAATGGTCGACTGATTAGAAAGTGAAAGGGAGGGCCAATATGTGCAAAATGTCCCTTTATCTTCAGAAGAGGATCCGGACGAGATTGAGGAGTGTAGAGACTTGCAGCGTGCAATGCAAATTAGTCGCCGCGAACATGAGATGAGAGGGCATAGTGGTGGACGGTTAATTTCTTTAAATTAATTGTTTAATCTAACAAAAGCAATTTATTTCAAAATTACATTAAAATGCCAAAAAACATGAATTATTCTTCTGTACACAGGGACTGCGAGTGGATCATCCAGACAAAAATCTGGAATTATGGGCCAATGGAGTTCCATTAAAAATGCATTCAAAGGAGGACAACGAGCAACTACTGAACGCTACGGTGTGAATCCAGAGACAATTTATGCTGGTGATCCAATATGGGATAAACCAACTTCTTTGAAACAAGGAAAAATAAATCAATTAGACAGACAGTTGGCAAAACAATTCCTTGGGACGGCAGCCACTAAGTATTTCTCCGATAGCCCCAGCCACCGAGGGAAATTGAAAATCCATATTTTAAGGTTGTGTGCTATGCATCCGTAGTTGCTGGACTTAATATCACATTCCCATCGCCATATGAGATTTCTTCCACATTCAGCCCATGTGAAAGACAGCAGATCCAAGACTGGGTAAATAATTTTACGTCTTCCTAAGAGGATACGGGAGTAACCTTTATGTCGGATTGCTGAAAGAGTGACGATAACTGGAGTATCATTAACTTCCTAATTTATAATCAATGTACACAGTGTTTCATAAATCGTATGACACATCGGGCCGAACAAATGATGGAGATTTTCTTTATAGCTTGATGTTGTCTGTCTGTGAAGAAATTGGATCTGAGAATGTTGTCCAAATTGTAAAGGACAATCGACCGGGCTATAAGTCGAGAGGGAGGAAGGTCGGGAACACATACCCATGGATCTTATGGACCCTTTGTACGGCCCACTGTATAGACTTGATCATCAAAGATTTTGCTAATGTGAGGAAATTTGAGAACCTAATTGACTGGTGTAAGGACGTCACCACATTTATATACAATCAAGTTAAAATCTTAGAGGTAATGAGGAAGTACACGAAGCGTCATGAACTACTGCGACCTGCAGTAACATGTTTCACCACAGTATTCCTTACTATGCAGAGCTTCTTAAGAAGCTAGACAGAATTGATGAAGATGGTGAGAAGCAGGTCCTTTGCGAATGCGTTTGACATGAGGAACGAAGAACACGTAAGATATTACCAGAACATTACACACCTGTTTGTATCTAAAGTATTCTGGGACAGTATCGTATCTTCCATCAACATCTCTGCTCCCATAGTCACAACACTCCGATTTGTAGACGGAGACAAGAAGCCGACGCTCCCCTATGTCTTTGAATGCATCATAAAGGCTAAAACTGAAGTTGCGAAAGTTAATCATCCGGATCATTTCATGTAAATCATCAACGAGAGAATTAGTTAGTTCTTCATCTCGAATCCACAGTTCGTTGCAGGTTAGTTTTTCATTTGCTAGTGTGTTTATATCTTATTATTGTGCATATCTTATATTTAGGCTAATCGAATTGTATTTCACTTGGGAACATATTATTTGAATCTATTTTCAAAGAAAGCTAATGATTTGGGTTTAGAGCTATCAAACGACTCAATTCGTAACTGCGTAAGACAAACGTTGGAGATTATGGGTGTCATACATCTTGGTGAACGGGGGGCATGTTTTAGAGATGTATTACTTTCGTTCATTATGACCCAAATATTTTTGATAATTTGAAGGTTGTTCATTATCCAATAATACTAGTTGTGTTTTTTTTGTTTTGAAGTTACACAATTATGAGAACCGCTTGGAGTCATTTGCAGATGAAGCTGCCGACGTTAGGTTGAAAGAAACGGTGACGAAGAGTGCTATACAGTGGTGGACATATTTTGGAAACAACTCACTAGTATTGAGGAAGTACGTCATTAAGCTGATGAGCCAGACGTGCAGTGCAACCAACTGCGAGCGTAATTGATCGACATTTAAATATGTCCACAGCAAGTCTCGAAACAGGTTATCATCTCAAAGACTGAATGATTTAGTGTACCTACACTACAATCAGCGACTGAGGGCGAGGAATTTGAGGAGGTACCGTGAGCTCACGCGGGCAGATGCAGATGATTTTTTCGTGCCTATCAACCTCGAGTCTCTATTCACCTATAATGATCCATTGAGTGAATGGATCGAAGAGGAAGAACAACCTGTACTTCATGATCTAGATATATCATTTTAAGATCAAAGTATAGAGTTGGGAGAATTGCAGGATTCCGAGGAAGACGCGAAGAATGACAGTCATCGCCATTCAATCAGTGTGTCCCGCCCTCCAAATGCGGGTCTGGAAGGTCAAACAAGTACAAGGATGGCACCACATCGTCATTCTGTTAGTGAGCAGCCCACTGGGACAGCCGGGGAATCTAGCTCTTCACAGAGGAGGAGATCAATCAGAGGAAAAGAATATGTTGTTCCGAGTAGCCAACCTAGCAGGCATGATTATGGGTCGGCCAGATCTGATTCATCTACAGATGACGGTAATGGGTCAGATGATGGGTACACTTTTGGTCATCAAAATATTGTTGTGGATGTTGAGCCTGAAAATCCACCGGGGTATTATCCAGACATGAATGAGGTCCATCACCGACAGAATGATAGACAGCTTACACCTCCTCATGGTGGAACAAACATGCTAGGTCAGAGTGAAGGATATGTATCGTTTGAATATATGCCCACAGGATATTTTGGTTAATCGAGCTATGGGCAATTGGACACAGACTCATTGTCAAGTAATATGGAGTCTATGTCCATTTCAGATCACCAGTCGCAACCCTCCTCCGATAGTTGGCAGTATCACAATCCATTGTCAACATCCGAGTACACGTCTACTGATGAGCGGCTTCTGGAAGAAATGTATGCCAGATTTTATTTCCACGTGCCCGGTTATCCATCTGAAGAGCTTGATCCATAGTAATATTACATTTTTTTTTTTAGAAAATTTGGTCAAGTTTTGATGTATTTGGTGAAACTCAAGTAATTTCAAGTTTTCAATTTTGAAGTATTAGCACCAACCATTATTATTAGATTTAATATATTATCTTTAAATCCATTAAAAGTTCTACCTCTAAGATTAAGAATTTAAAAAAATAGATAGATTAAAATACAACAAACATTTTAAAAAATCATAATACTAATCACTAAATTTATCAAAAATTTCTTACATACATTTTCATAATTTTTAATAGAATTTTATAAAAATTAGGATCTTAACTTTCTAGAATTTTGTATTTTGATTTTTATTTTTTACTTTTATTTTTTAAGAGACTTATGTTATTGATAGTAAAATATTTCTTTAATTAGATGTCGATCATGAATGCGAGGGTCAAATTAATGAAGAAGTACAATTTAAGAAATTTATCTAAATAAATGAAATTTTAAAATTTAAAATTTAAATACAGAGAGTTATTTGGAGATGAACTCATCCTAAAATGGATTGAGACATTGGAGAAAATTTGAAACTATTTGAATTGTGAAGGATTGAAACTTTGAAAGCAACGTTGAATTGAAAGATGAATTTGTCAATGACATTTACAATTGGAATTAATAATTAATACTCTTAATTAAATGTCGTTGAATTATGTATATTGAGATGGATGTCATATGCATAGATGTTAGGTTAACAAGTGATAGAAAATATAATATTAAACATATAAATCCTATTAGAATTTTAAACCTTATTATTATGTTTGAGAAAAAAATGTTCAAAAATAAAAACATAAGCTGAAACTTTGAGCAGTATCGGAAATTTTCAGCTGGTAAGATTGTTGTTGCTTTTTTTTTCTTTTGATGATGTTAGCTTTTAAAGGAGATCTTAAATATTTATTATTAATTGTTTTATCTTAAATTAATATAAAAGTATGGAAAATGCTTAATCACAAAATTTAACAAAAACTTCTTACATACTTTTTCATAATTTAATTTTTTTTATCATTTCTCTTCATTTTATTGTTAATTTTAATATTAATTGTATTCGAAACTTAAATAAATAATTTGAATATGTATATGACTGGTATTTAATGAAAAAATTACATATTCAAGAAGCCCCAAATTTTCTAAAATTACCATAAAATTTTCGGACCAAAATACAAATATAAGAAAAAAACAGAGGAGAGAGAATCATATCGGCCGAATTATCGGCCATAGCGTTTTTTCTACCCCTGGTTCAAGGTGAAGTTGGACAAGAATAAACAAATCAAAGTTAAATATATGCTCGTTTAGCAAGGCACAAATAAGATTTTGAAGAGATTCAAGAAGTGGTACAGAAAGATATTGAAGAGTCCTAGGCTGCGTTTGGATGGGAAGTAACCTTCTATTATCTATATTTTGTAATTAAGAGGTAGGAGTAAAAAATCAACTTCTTATCCCTTTCCTCCTATTTTTGAAAAGCTTTTTCAAACAAGGGTATTCATAATACCCAGAATCAGGGGTCAAAAAAACACCCCGGCCGATATTTCGGTCGATATGCAAATCGACTGCAATATCAGCCAATAAATTTATCTCTCCTCCGATATCGGCATTTCTCTCTCCTCCGGTATTCAAAACCGTGAAAAAATAGGAAAAAACCATGAAGAACCGTGAAAACAGCAAAAAACAGTGGAAAACCGTATCGGAAGAACCGTACAGAACCGCAAAAAACCGTGAAAACCCGCAAAAAACCGTGGAAAACCGTGAAAAACCATTGAAAAACCATATCGATTTTTTTAAAAAAAAAAATAATTTAAATACCGATATTTATGCATATCGGCCGATATGGTGACCGATATTGCGGACCGAATATCGGCCATATCTGCCGATAATAGTTTTGTACAGCCGATATATATCGTATCGGCCGATATCGTTCAGTCTTAAAAAACCGATACATATCGGTCGACACATACATTTCAACCCCTGCCCAGAATAACCTCTGGTTAAAGATAACCCCTAAAAAATTAACCTCTCTTCCAAACACAGTCCTAAATTTTTTTACTATCCATTCACTAGTTCATGTGGTTCATCATACGAAGGATGATTGTGCAAAGAATAAATTCTTTGGTCAACCTCACAGACATGACCATCATCAACGTAGGCAAGTTGTTCTACTATCCATTTAAGTTGTTTTCTCATTTCTTTAATTTTTATGTCTCGAAAAGTACATTCCTTTGTAATCGACCATCTTGCTGAATTGACATGCAGGCTGCTGGAAAAAGTAAGGGGAATACTTAGCCAAAAACTCGAAAATATGAAGAATATGTTTGCTTGCTAGTGCTGGTATATCCCTTAGAAGGATTAAAGGTGCTGAGACTTCTACGGTATTATGCATTGGCATCAAAGTTACAAGTTGCAAGTGCAAGATAAACACTTGCAGCAAAAGGAAGGGAAGTGTACCAATTGGAATTTGGAAGTTCCAATAATTCTTAGATAACAAAACTTGTTGCATGCCTTGATGTCCCACATATTTGTATACATACTATGTAACTAGATCTAACTAGGACTCTTAATTAATTACCTTCAGACTTTTAGTTTGCTATGTATTTGATTTGTCTTTAAGTTCTAGAGTTCCATTGTATTGATAAATCCAGCTTGAAAGATCTACTATCTATAGAAAGGAATATATCTCCTTATATGCAGTCTTGCTATTCTGTGTTTGCATTCAAACAAATAATCTTTTGATTGTGATATCAAGTCAATGTTTAAATTCTAAACCTTAAACTCTAAATTCTACTAATCTAAAGGAATCCGCTTCAAACAGCAGGAGTCCTAAATTCAATTCTCACTCCATCTTAAAGGTCACTTTCCATATAATTACTCGATGTGCGAGTAGAGAGGCTTACACATACCTGAAGATTAGTTGTATGCTCTAATAGATGTGGAGACCTTGATCATTAAAAAAAAAAAACTTCTAAAGAATTAATCAAAGAATACGGTAGAGCGAAAGTGGTGGATAGGCCTATCAAGGAACAACTAATGTAGAATCACAAATATAAATCTGGCCAAATATATGGGTCAGGTAATGCTAACAACTCATTTCATAAGTATATTGATAATATAAATTAAGACAGACAAGGTCTCAACCTTCCTATCCATTTATATGTGGGTTTAGGTTAGGTTAGACCCATACTCTTTTAAAATGACCCATACTCTTTTAGTTTGCTATGTATTTTATTTGTATTCTTTTAAGTTCTAGAGTTCCATTACATTGATAAATCCGGCTGGAAAGACCTACTATCTATCGAAAGAAATAAATCTCCTCATATCTAGTTTTGCTATTATATGTTTGTATTCAAACAAACAATCTTTTGATTATAATATCTAGTAAGTGTCTCAATTCTAAACATTGATTGTGAAGAGGGGAGATTTAAGTCTTTATGAAGAACTTGGGTCATTCCACCTATTAAACTAGTCTTTTGGCTTGCTACCCAATCCTAACAATTTATTTATTAAATAGATCATCTCCTCTAAACTTATACCGATATAAAAATAAATGGGTCAAGTCTATCCAAAATCGTTTACACATTTAATTAAATAAATTGACCTAAACTCATTTAAACTATCTATCCATTTACGTAATTAGCTCATTTTAAAATCACAAAAAATTTAAAGTAAAAATACATACAAAATCAACAAATTATAAAAATATGTTAAGCAATAAATTCGTGGAAGTCAATCTAAGTATGTTACCCTCACCATTTTAGAAAGTAATGTACAAGTAAAGAAAATTATAAATTACTTAGAATATTATTCCAAAAAAGAAAAAAAATATATAAATATTTAATTCACTGATAAGTTGAGTTAGTTTATAGTCATTTAGATTTGCAATTATGACACTGATGGTATTTTGACATTTAGTATATGGGTCAGGTAATGCTAACACCTCATTTTATAAGTATATTGTTAATATAAATCAAGTAAGATAAGGTCGAGTCTCCAACCTTCTTATCCATTTATATGTGGGTTTAGGTTAGGTTGTGGGTTTAGGTTAGGTTAGACACATACTTTTTTAAAATGTTTGAATTTAGGTCCAATTTGGTCAGATCAACAATTGATGGAAGATGAACATTAGACTATAGTCTTTAAGAGACAAACAATCTTTAGGCCAAGTTGTTTGATTCAAACTTGTTTGCTAGAGATCTTTGTTCCATACATAAAATATACTTAACCAATTGGAACAAGATTTAGGCTACATGAACTATGAAGTAACACATGAAATGGCAAAATGAGTAGCTACCTTCTCTTGTAGGGTGATCATCATCAAAGCCACTAATTCTTATATTTTAAAACACTGGCTGTAAAATGATTGGACCCATTATGTTTTCTTTCTCAGAATCAATATCACCAAAATATCGTATCAATTTTTAAAATATCATCAAAACACCAGTTGCGGGCTATCTAACGTAAAATCTTTAGAGGTGAACTTCTACTTTTAAAGCACACCAAAATTAAGTCATGGGAGCTCGAACTCATGACCTTCCACTTTCTGAAGCTGGAGGTAACCAACTGAGCTACACCTATGTATGTAATTCTTTATCTTACTTTGTTATTTTAAGAGATTAAAAACCAGAATACAAGATTTAAAGAATATCTTGACATGTTTTGTGCATACACAAATCTGTGGATACAGAATTTAAAGTCTCTAGTGATCTAATTTTTTTACGAATTAGGTTTTTTAGTAATGAAATTTGTTTTCTTTTTGTCTCTTGAAATAAAAGGTTGCGAGTTCAAATCACCATGGTGTTAATCGGTAATTATCCTGTGTGAAAGTGAGATGTCACTTGAAATACATTTTTTAAGAAAACTAACCTAAGTCCAGAAATTTCAAAAAGATTTTCCTCCTTTGTTAAAAAAAGTTCTATAAATTAGAAAAATAATCCAAAGGGCATCACGTCTCTTACCTCCTCGCAGGGCCGAGAGACCGACACTCACGATAGGCATTCAGTGAAAAGCATGACCTGAATTCGAGCCGTGGAAAAGAAATAAATAATTAAATACGTCTCTCGTGTGGGCATCCATCAAACATTCAGTCACTCTCAACTCTTAAAAGTGGGTAACATGTCATAACTCAAACTCTATTTCATACATAAATTAGTTTAAAAAATAATTGATATAAAGATTGAAATTTTAGTAGTTTAGTGTAATAAGTACAAAAAAATTATATTAATATTTAAATATTTCTTTACTTTATTTTATATAAAAGTGAATATAACTGTCAAATAAATTTTAACCATTCATTTATCAAACCATTATCATTTTCTTTCATGTTGACAAGAAAAAAAATTTAAAAATTTAAAAAAGATAAAAATATAAAATTTATTTTTGTGAGTTTGAAAGCTTTGACCTAGCCTTATCATATTGAAATCAAATATATAAAAAATTGTATAAAAATTAAAAATAGGAAAAGAATAGTTTAAGATTTGATTTAGTGAGTTTGAAGGATTTGGTCCAAGATTATCATATTATTGTCTAAAAGTATAGCAAATTCATGAAAAATAATAAAAAAAAAACTATGATTAAATTTGTTAGTTTGAGTCTTTGAGAGACTTAATCCATATTTTTCGTTTGTATTCATAATTAGAAAAATTGTGTGCAAAATTTTGTAAATTGAAGAAAGAATTATGTACTATGAATTTTTGACAAGTGTTTGTCACTAGTTACAGAAAAGTCTTGCCAAACCAAACATGAAATTTTTAAGAATCCAAGATATCAAATCCTTAAACTTGTATTTTGGAATTAGAAAACAATGAAGATTAAAATTGATGATTTACTTTCTTGCAGAAACGTGATCTTTGGGCATCCGACTTCGACACTAGATATTTTAAGGCACAGTTTTAATATTTTTTAGTTTTTTCTTAAAATTTTACAATCCATGATTTTCAATATTATAGATTTTTTGGATATTTTAGCTTTTTAACCATCTACTACTAAGACATGTTTGTCTACTGCAAACAATTAGTAATGATATTGTTGGAACTTAGGCTACCAGGTCAAAAGACTAGCATGTTAGGTAGAGTGATCTAAGTCCTTTATAAACCCTGAGATCTCCTTCTACACTTTTAATGTGGGACTCGTTCACAACAGCCCCAACAAAGGCTGCAATTCAAGAGGCAAAGGCTAAAATTCAAGATTAATGTGCTAGAGATCCACTTTAATTGGGCCAAGTTAAGCTCCACATGCTAACATTGGGCCAAGCCACAAGCAACACATGCGCATTGCACATAATGGGCCAGACCAATGTGCACTTCAAAGTCCAACAAAGGCCTAAGTCCTCAAGCTCAAGTCCAAGATCCACTGGAGGCCCATGTGCTCATTTATAGGTCCAAAACCCAAGTCCATAACCCAGTCACACGCCCAAGCCTTGTCCATTTCCTTATCAATCCACACCGTCCAATCTCCTCTCCAATGCAATCTTAACCACTCATCTTCATCCCTTAATCCTAACCATTCATCTCATGTGTCAAAATTAGGTCAAACTTAGAGCCACCTATCAAATCCAACCCATACATTCATAACATTAGATTTAGGCCATCCACCTTATCCATCATCTAGATTAACCTTAGGATCATATCCATCCATGTATCACCTAATCATCCATCTAATTAGATCATTCATCAGCCATCTAAGCCATTAGATCTTAGAACATTTCATCACAACCATCCACTTCATGTATACATATTAGGTAAAACCCTAAAGCATCCATGCTAATCCATCTCATAACATACTTTGCATTAAATTTAGGTTATTCATCATATCATCTATCCATCTCAACCTTTAAATCATAACCGTCCATTATGTACCTCATCATTCCTATATTTTATTTCATCCAATTAACCTTAAAGCCATTAGATCTTAACCCAAAGTAATTTAAGCCATTCATTCATAAAAACCCTAGAATTAGGAATAAAGCCAAAATCACATCTAAGTTCATGCCACATCATCTAACCCACACGATTCTTGCATATTCCATTCCACCTCATGCGAATATCACATGTAACCCTAAGCCATGTCATCTCTATCATCTCATCCATTTATGCATCTCATCTTTTAATCTAATCCATTGATCCATCATTGCATTGCATCTCATTGAAACCCTAAAATACACAACAAAATTCGCCCAAGGCAAGAAGTATACTTGTCAATTTCGTGTGAAGCCTTGTGGAGGAAGAAATTGAGAAAAAAAAAATGGGATTTGGAAGACAAGTTTTGACACAACTTTGGTAAATTGACCATAACTTTTCACTCCGATATCCGATTATGTTAATTATTATTGTGTTGAAAGAAAACTTCAAGGGATACAACTTTTTAGTTACAAAATTTCATGATTCATACATTTACTAGGTCAAAATGGAGCTGGAAGATGGTACATGTGTAGAAAAATGGGATTTGCACTCTATTTTCCAAACTCATCCTAAATCCCAATCTTTTATCCACCATTGCTTAGCCACCAAGCCAAGCTACCCTAAATTCATGTAAACCCTATTGGAGGCCCTAATTTCTAATCTTAAATTTCTCCATCCACTTCTAATGAGATCCAATCCAAGTCATCAATTCATAATTTAAACCCAGATTTAATCATAATCATCCATTCATTCCTGGAGCCTATAAATAGAGGACCAATCCAACTGTGAAATTCGAATTTGGACTCTGGGAATCAAGACTAGGTGTGGACCAAATGAAGAGAAGAAAGAAGAGAATGAAAATCGAGCATAAGGGTTAGTGGTTTGATTTGTAGTTTATTTTCCAATATTCTTATATTCAATTCCAAGATATATAATTCAAAATTCCAAGTTTATTAATAAGATTCAAAGTGCATTGAGATATTTAGTTTCTGGTTTTTCAATTGATCCATGTTTGTACTTATGTTTATTTTTATTTTTTAGAATTAACTCTGTGGATGAATTTAATGTGTGAACAAGAATTTTTGGATGATCCTTTATTTAAGGCTCTTATTTTAAGAGTGTGATGAAATATTTAAAATTAAATTAGAGGCATGTTTTTATCATTCAATTAGAAGGTCCATTTTTGGGTGATCCCCTGTTTTGATTTCTAAGGCTCTTATTTTAAGGGTGTTATGAAAATTTAGAGTTGAGAGAAGGGCCTATCTTTATCATTCAAATCTAAGGTCTGTTTTGTGATGAATACTTTAATGGAATCCATAGATTTAATCTTTAAAATAATTTTAAACATTAATGCAAATATAGTCTGTTTATGTATGCTCTGGATTCTAGGCTTTAGTCTTATTATTAATATTTGGAGATTAATGCCATCTTGATTACTTGAGACCAATTCCATTGTATCATATGTATTTCGTATTTATTAATCTTTTTTTTTTAATTCTTTATTTTTTCATTCTTTAATTCATGTATCAAATCAATCTCTCTCTCAAGATTCTTTAACTAGGGTTGGGGATATAATATTTTGAATCTTAAAACATAAATTTTAAATTAAGATGAAACTACATATTCTTGTTTCATCAATTTAATAAAAAGAAGACGGATTTAATTGTTGACTTGTCAAATTCATAAGTTAGATAATGATGGTGTTACTTTTGGTTTTCTAGATTTAAATTGTAACTCTATGAATTAGATTTCTTAAGATTACATATTTTCAAAGGTACCGATTTAATTTTAAACATATATTTTGTGGATTTCCTTTGGATTCAACCTCGCACTCATACTGCTATACTATACATGGTTCGTGCGCTTGTGAGATTATAAATGTAAAATTTGCACATCCACAATCTCCTGAGCCCACATGAGGTAGCCTGAGACTTGGCTTTGATACCACTTGTGGGCTCAAGAGATCCCCTAGGCGAACGGGATGGCCGACATCGCTCTCTCCGTCGGAGGACCTCGTTTGAGGGGGCATTGTTGGGTCTGTTGTGAACGAGTCCCACATTGGAAGTGTAGAGGGAGATTTAGGGGTTTATAAATGATTTGGGTCACTCCACCTAACATGCTAGTATTTTGGGATGGAAGCCCAGGTCCCAATAAGTGGTATCAGAGCTTGAGCTTGGATTCAGCGATGAAATTACAGATAAGGAAGTCACACGGCAGATCTGATCTAAGTAGATCTGGTTCTCTCGATTTTGCATCCCCACAAACAATGAAAGGGTTTCAGAGAGGCAGATCTGAAATCGAAAGAGGGGTTTCTCAATTTTGAGACTTTGATTAAAAAGAAAGGAAGGGGACACTGCACATCTAACAGTTAGGTGCAACGCCAGAGTGAGCACTGGAGGAACTACATGAATGAGTGCCAGATCTAAGAGCTGAGAGCGGCGGTTCCAAATTTGAAGTGTCTTGGTTGCAAACTTGAGTGCAAAGTCATCGAGTCAACAGAAAAGCAAAGGAGGAGAGGCATCAAGATACCACTGTAGGACCCTTTGCAAATCTGAGAGGAGCAGAGGCAGACAGCATTGCAAGGAGAGGAGCGACGTTGGCAATGAAGCAGAGCTCCATCGCCTAGCGCAGCAGTGGAGCTCTGGGTAAAGCAAATCTTGAAGCATGCTCAAGAAGCAGGATCGTCCGTCTCTAAGAGAGAACCCAACAAATCAGATTTGGGTTCGTGAAAGAGGGGTAGTTGTAGATCTAGAACAGTGCACGAACAAGCGACTGCACAGACATCCCGGCGGAAAAAGCAGGATCCGCCAGAGCAAGCAAATCAGATCAGATTTGATATGCAGAAATTATTCAGGAGTCGAGACGTGGTATTCCATGAAGACAAATTATTCAATGAGAACGAGAAACCCACATACTCCAGTGATTCAGATCAGGTTCCTATTTCCACTCCGGATACACCTCTGTCAACAGCTACTCCTTCTCCTTCACCTGCGCCGCCAATCAGTCAGTTAGACGACAGTGAGTCAGATGTTCCATCTAGCAGTCCCAGTGATAATGTCAGTGGACCAACAGATATGTCTACAAATGAAACAGTTGATGATCAGATAATCCGAATGTTTGGGTGACAATGGATATAAATGCAGCGGAATGAAATGAGAATCAAAGAGAGGCGTAGGATTTGGGAAAAAAAAACTCTCTCTTTTTGGTCTTTTCTTCTATTTTCTCAGAGGATTGTACAATCACAAGTCTTGGCGTGCATCCACAGGTTGGAGACTGCCAAAAACTAAGAGAAATGGGATAAAAGTGGGCAGAAACTGTCCAGAACCGTCCAAAACTCCTCTAGCCGTCAGCAGTTTCTGCATACCAGTCGACTGGTACTGTGTAGATGATGTACTAGTTGATTGGTGGATCTTCTAGTACCATCAGGGAGTTGTCTGTTCTTACAGACAGATAGTAGGTGGACTGGTGGATCGACTGGTACTATTCACAGATTGTATTAGACAATGTACCAGTCGACTGGTGGACCGATTGACACCATCTGAGAGTGATTTGTAGCACAGTACAGTCATTAGACGATGTACCAGTCGACTGGTGCATCGAACTGGTACCCTTAAAGACTTATTTTTCTTTATTTTTAAGTCTTTAAACAAGAATACAACAATAGAAAATAAGGAAAAATGCATGGAAAAATGAAAACACAAAATCCTCCTGGATCATGGCTCAGATCCTTTTGGATCAGTTGATGAGCCTATAGATGATTCAATTGAGTACGGAGTGGAGGATAATCAGGACAGAGATAGATATTTGAGTGAGGGGAAGCAGCCCCCCAGTTCTTCTACATCTGAAGATGTTGTACCTGCGAGGAGGTCTACTAGAGAGCATATCTCATCCAATAGATACCGAGATTCATATTATATGTTGATGACCAGTGAGGGGGAACCTGAGAGTTATTCAGAGGCAATAGGTAACAAAGACATAATTCATTAGGGAAAAGCTATGGTAGAAAAGATAATGTCTCTAAAGAAGGACGACACATATAAGTTGGTTAACTTACCAGTTGGTAGGAAGGCCCTACTGAATAAATGGGTCTTTCGGGTGAAAAATGATGAAGAGGAAATATTGAAGTATAAAGCCCATTTAGTGGTGAAGGGCTTTGGACAGAAGAAGGGAGTGAATTTTGACGAGATAGAAATTTGTTTGCCGACTCAAGAAGAGCTTGTACGGACGGGTTAAAACAGACATTGCGGCAATGGTACAAGAAATTTCACTCATTCATGACAGAAAAAAGGATACAGATACACTTCAGGTGATTCATGTGTTTACTATCAGGGGTTTAAGGGTGATCAATTCATCATTCTGTTGTTATATGTGGACTATTTGGAAAGAATCCCGAATTGATCAAGTTGTTGATGGCAGACCTGTCAAAGGCATTTGACATGAAAGATCTTGGCTCTATAAGACATATTTTGGGTATGGAGATCGACCGAGATAGAAAGAAAAGGAAAATTATCCTGTCTTAAGAAAAATATATTGAGAAGATTCTGGATCAATTCGGCATGAGGGATTGCAACTTCGTTAGCACCCCTCTTGCCGCTCACTTCAAGTTGAAAGGAATGTTGTCCTTCATTAGAGACAGAGAGAGAAAGAATGAGTCAGGTTCCTTATCAGTCTGCAGTTGGTAATTTCATGTACATGATGGTTTGCACGAAACCTGATATTGCACATGCAATTGGAGTGGTGAGCAGATTTATGTCGGACCCAGGACATGATCATTGGGAAGCATTGAAATGGATCTTCCGATACCTGCGAGGCACATTGAATATGGTCATTATGTTTGGTGGAGACCCGTTGATCACCGACTACACAGATTTAGATATGGCAGGTGACCTTGATGGTCGCATGTCCACATCTTGATATGTTTTCACATTTGCTGAAGGAGCCGTCAGTTGGCAATCCAAGTTGCAAAAGTGTGTAGAACTTTCCACAAAGGAGGCGGAGTACATAGCTACTATGGAAGCCGAGAAAGAAACGGTATGGCAAAAGGGATTCCTGCGGGAACTAGGCATCAAACAGGAGGACTACACAGCGAGTTTTGACAGTCAGACAGCCATTGACTTGAGTAGTAATGCTATGTATCACTCAAGAACCGAACACATCGATTTGAAGTATCACTGGTTGAGAGTAGCTATTGATGAAAAATAAACCAGTGTGTAAAAGATTCATACAGATCACAATTCGGCAAACATGTTCACCAAAGTTCTTCCAAAGAACAAGTTCGAGTTTTGTGTAGGGGAATGTAGCCTCTACAGGAGATGATATCTACATCAGAGTGTTCTGCTCCTCTTGGGGCTGGAGGGGGAGATTGTTGTGAGGTCTAGACCCACTTTTGGGCCTGGATTGTCTATTGAGCTCAGGCCCATGCTTGTAACTTAAGCCCTAGTATATAAAAATCTCTCTCTCTCTCTGTTTTTAGGGTTAGCCTGTGTGATTATTGCAGCTGTGGCTGAGAGTGAGAGTAAGAGAGGAAAACCAAAGAGAAAGAGAGAAATGAGAGATGGTGGTTAATCTTTATAATCTGATGTATTTCTCTTCATAGTGGATTTTATCTCGCTCCATGGAAGTAGGCAATTTTGCCGAACCACGTATCTCTGTATGTTTGATTTCTTGTGTGATTGATTTGTGAGATTTGCATTTTATTTCCCAACAGATATTACCAATATTAGCGTCCAGTTGAAGTCTCTTGCAACTTATATACATTTTTCAAACTTTGATGAAGATTGAAGAAATACTCTCAATTTAATTATGACATGAAATTAAGAGTTATATGAGCATTGAATTGAAATCCAACATTATATCATTTAATTGTATTCTTTGATGGTGGCTCCAAATAGCTATACAGTAACCACCCGTCCCGCTAGCACAATATTGTCAACTTTGGGCCTACACACACAGGCCCGCACGACTTTGCTTTGGCGAGCCAACCCACTGTTGCTCCCAAAAATCCTTGTGCTAGAAGGAGGATGGATACCACTTATATATCAGAAAATTTCCAAAGTAACTAGCAATGTGGAGACTTTTTTCTCTATAGATACGCTCTAAATTATAGACCCCCTCTAAGACAGGGTATTACATATACTTTCTTTATAGTATATTGGCCATTTGTGAAAGAAGATCAATAGACTTTAACTTTTTTACTATTGACCATAGTCAAAGATGGATGAAATATAGTAGGGTGGTAACTTCTTATCCAATTTGTGAATTCAAGTCAATTCAAAATTTTGGAGTGGGTGGTTGGGTAGAGAGCTTCTGGATCTAAACCCAATTCAACCTGAATTAAAAATCTCTATTAGAGGACTTTAATTTTTTAATCTATGGGATTTAGTCCCATGTACCACACTCCAAGTTCAAAATTGTAATCACGTTGCCTCCATTTTCCATCACTCAATAGTCCTATATAAAAGGAAAGTCTTTTAACTTATATTTTCTATTAAAAATATTTTTATCCCATTTTCATCTTTTTTTATAAAAATTCAAGTGAAGTTGAGTTGAAAAATTTTAAATTTGGGTCAAATTGTGTCAAGTCGAGTCAATAACAATAAAATTTAAATCGAGTTGAATTGAGTCAAGCAAAAAAATTATTACCTACAACCAACTCATCTGAAATCAACCTCGTGCCAACTCAAAAATACAAAAAACTTTAACGACTATTTAAAAATAATTATTAGATACTTAAAATCATAAATAGATAGAAATTTTTTTACTAACTTCTATAGTGATGAGATTCTTTATAAAGAAAATAATAAGTACACACTGTTGAGAAACAATTGAACTGTGCACAAGCACATGGCTGACTTGAGCATTCCCAATAATGGAGAAGTTTACTGTTGATGGATTAGGCATGTAAAAGTTTTCATGCTTTCAAATAGCAACTATGGACAAGCCACATGTGAAAAGACCCAACTCATTTCATACTTTTAAATGAGGTTGACTCTATAGCTTCATAATTAATCTTTGCAATACGTGTTCCATTGGCTGACACATTAGATAAAAAGTATCACTAATTCCACTGAAAAATCATCATCATTTAAAGTGAATCCACAAAAATATTCGCAGTAATATTACTTCACATCAGTGTTTTGTCTCTAATAATAGAAAATTGAAGAGCTGATAAGAGTTTTTATGCTTCCAAATGACAACAAAAGACAGGGAAGATATAAATAAAATGAACTGATCCAAGTCAGAAATTGATGAATTGATGGAAGAGTGACTAATATTCTAAAGTTGAAATAAAAAATTAGCTTCCCACAAGAGGAGAGATTGTTTCTACTTTGTAGACAAATCCACCTGCACTCCACTGCCACAGCAAAATCATTTGAGAACCATACATTTTATTATTTCTACTACTCTATGATTGTAAGAGGTGGATTTAGTCTTTTCATACACCATCATTTGGTGTATATGCCTCTAGAAGGACATTCTTCATCACTTTTTTTTTTTCTTTCTTCTTTCGCTTTTAGATGAAAGATAAATTTTACGGAGGTTTTTAAGAATATAATTTTTTTTTTATCTTGTCTGGCAATTATAGTGAACGATGTATAAGAGAAAAACAACTTATCCTATGAGAGAGATAAAGTAATTACCTCATTTAGTGAAGGAGTTTTAGATTTGAGTTGGTGAGAGCAAACTTTAGATTTTTCTCTTCCCTTTATTACCAAAACGGGGTATATGAAAATTACACTCAGCTTTTGTTTGAGATGTAATGTAGTAGAATGAAGATACATGTTTGGTAGAACGAGATGTGTTGGCATTTTTATTCATT
Organism: Chimonanthus salicifolius; assembly: GCA_013350335.1. Taxonomy (NCBI): domain Eukaryota; kingdom Viridiplantae; phylum Streptophyta; class Magnoliopsida; order Laurales; family Calycanthaceae; genus Chimonanthus; species Chimonanthus salicifolius. The sequence goes on along the minus strand of CM023537.1, from coordinate 47,227,778 downwards.
TATTAAGATTTAAAAAAACTATATGTAAAAATATATTTTCTTTATCTCACTTCTTACACAAAATTGTTTATGAGAAGGAATCTATAGAAAATTGTATGATATTATTATAAGATATATTGTTAGTTTTTACTTGATGGATATTGTTATCATTGATTTTCATAAAATTATTAATATATCAAATTTTCCCATTTATAATTATCAAACAAGATTTTTTTTCCTTATAATAAGTTTAACTTTTCTTCTATAATTATCAAACAATAAAAGAAATATAAAATTAACCCATGTTTTATAGTAACCCCGTTCAGAAGTAAACCTTGCAAACCCTAATTTTTCATAATCAAACATTACAAAACAAATAAAGGAAAAAAAAATTCTCTCTCAATAATTTCTCTACTTGTAGTATTTGATTCTTCAACAATCAATTAGAAAAATACAGATCATCTGATATTCTAATGTATAATGCCTGTCCAAAGAATATCCTACCACATGGACTAGAGTAGGTTTAACTTTTAATAAGAATATTACCTTTTATCTCAAGAGTCACTTTCCTCCTGACATTCTACAATTCTCGTCCATTTGCCACGTTTGAAATTTTATTAATTGCTGCTTATATAAGAGTTATCTACTTCATTATATATTTTTAGAATCGTGAGATCACAATAAAATGTATAATTGGAATGATTAAGTGAACTCCAAACTTAAATTTTTTTTATTTATACTAATATTTTTCATTCATGTAGAGATTTGTCTTAGTCTTTTTTAAGACTATTTTTTTTTTTGAATTTACGTGTGGAAAATCGTGGGATAACCAGCGTAAAACCTCTACGAGTGAGTCCACTATCTCTAAAGCACACCAAAGTTAGGCCATAGGGGCTTTTTAAGACTATTTGAGTATGTAATAGTGCAGTCTGAATATTGTTGAGAGATTTTCTCTATTGTATATATAATATTTTTAACATACAAGTACATAGACAATCCTTAAATCTAACCATCTCTTGACCATCTAGCTCTTACAACTAAAAAAAGAATTGTCGAATGGGTCAAAAAATAAATTTCCCTTTTTTCATGTATCTAAGGTGTACTCTCTTGCTTGAGCGATCGCATCATAAGACTCGAAAAATTTTTAAAGAAAAATTGTTATATTAGAGTTGTGATTAAAGCCCTTTTGTACCGATAGAATAAATGTAGAATATTTTTTTTTAAGTCCAAGGTATTTGAGAACCTGATTAAATTCTTGAGGTATGTGTAAATCGTTTTGTCCACACACTGAGTAAAACTAAAAATTTATTACACACATCAAAAACATTTAATTAAATATATTGATTTCTAAACTCATTATAACAGTTCATTTGTTTTATAAAATTAATTTTAATCATGTTTGCAATCTAATTTAAAAAAACGAATAAGAGGTACTTCTTTATAAAATGCTAAAAATTATTTAAATTTAGTTATATGAAAACAAAATTATTTTTCATTTTTTATTTTTAAATAATGAAGTATTTAAAAATAAAAATAGAGATATCTTCCATTATTTTAAAACATTGGACAAGGACAAATATATTCCCCTCCCACCATCAAAATATGGAAAGAACAAATCTAATTTTATTAAGTGAAAATAAGAGGCTTTTTTTTTTTAATGAACAAATCTAATTTTATTAAGTGAAAATAAGAGGCTTGATTATAATATAAAGGTTAAGTGGCCCCCACTCATGGAAAAGGTCAGCATCGTTGGTTGGTTTGGCTGAGCTAACGTAAGAGTCGTAAAAAAGGGCGTAGAAGGAAAAGGAAAGTCTTGGATGATCTGCGTACGTAAAGAATGAAGCGAGGGTGTTTTTGTCATTCACTCTTAAAATCTTTTCAAAATAAACCTTCGATTTTGAAACACAACTTTTACCTCAGTGGTAAAATGTATTTTTTGTTTTATAAATGGGTGGCCATATAGACACCGCATAATCTTGTCACCAGACACTGATTTTGTGATTTTCAGTAGAAATTACTATGCTGCCCTTCCATGCAGAATTGATCGATCGAATGTGCAGTGCACTTTTTGCATCGATCGATCGATTACACGAGCAGAAGAAAATGATCTGAAATGATTCTGTCGATCGATTGATAGCATGCTATCAATCGATCGACAGAATACAGTAATTAAATAAAAAAAAATTTAAATTTTAAAGTTGTTTTTTAACCACTGTATATTTTCAAAATTTCTCAAATTGAATATCCGGACTAATTACGATAACCTGATAAAAATACTTTAAGACTTAAAGGTCTTTTGACACTCCCAAATATTTAAAACAGAGTGTTTTACAAATAAGGGTATCCCTAGGGTGTGCCGAAAACACATTTAGAAGTGTCAAAAGACCTTTAAGTCTTAAAGTATTTTTATCAAGTTATCGTAATTAGTCCGGATATTCAATTTGAGAAATTTTGAAAATACACAGTGCTTAAAAAATAATGTTAAAATTTTAAAGGAAAGATAAAACTTTAACGTTATTTTTTAACCACTGTATATTTTCAAAATTTCTCAAATTGAATATCCGGACTAATTACGATAACCTGATAAAAATACTTTAAGACTTCAAGGTCTTTTGACACTCCCAAATGTTTAAAACAGAGTGTTTTACAAATAAGGGTATCCCTGGGGTGTGTCGAAAACATATTTGGGAGTGTCAAAAGACCTTGAAGTCTTAAAGTATTTTTATCAGGTTATCGTAATTAGTCCAGATATTTAATTTGAGAAAATTTGAAAATACACAGTGCTTAAAAAATAATGTTAAAGTTTTAAAGGAAAGATAAAACTTTAACATTATTTTTTAAGCACTGTGTATTTTCAAAATTTCTCAAATTAAATATCCGGACTAATTACGATAACCTGATAAAAATAATTTAAGACTTCAAGATCTTTTGACACTTCTAAATGTGCTTTCGGACACCCTAGGGATACCCTTATTTGTAAAACACTCTGTTTTAAATATTTAGGAGTGTCAAAAGACCTTGAAGTCTTAAAGTATTTTTATCAAGTTATCGTAATTAGTCCGGATATTCAATTTTAGAAATTTTGAAAATATACAGTGGTTAAAAAATAACTTTAAAATTTAAATTTTTTTTTTATTTAATTACTGTATTCTGTCGATCGATTGATAGCATGCTATGAATCGATCGATTGATAGCATGCTATCAATCGATCGACAGAATCATTTCAGATCGTTTTCTTCCGTTCGTGTAATCGATCGATCGATGCGAAAAGTGCACTGCACATTCGATCGATCGATTCTGCACTGAAGGGCAGCATGGTAATTTCCACTGAAAATCACAAAATCGGTGTGTGGTGACAGGATTCTGCGGTGTCTATATGTCCACCCTTATAAAATTATAAAATTTATCTTTATTTTTTAATTTATCAATTTTCAGATACCAATAAGTTCTATGTGTTTCTTCCTTTGATTCACTCTATATCTTATTTTTAGTGAATTTTGAATTTAATTGTACACAGCTTTGATCACTAACTTCTACTTTTAAATAAAGAAGAATTTTTATAAATTTTCATTAGAATAATTATTTGAGTGATTAAAAGTAATAAGAATATTTCAATCACTAATTATTGTAAATAAATATTAATTTTAGTAGTTTAATTAATAATCTATAAGAGATTGATAAAGACATCTCAATTTTTATACGCGGACATCTCCATTATTTTATTTTGATTAAAATAATAAAAATGCACTCAATTAAATTTAGTGCATGAGATAATTATCTTTTCAAGAAGTTACTTTTATCATTTTAATCAAAATGAAGCATTTAGAGTTGTCCTTCTATAAAAAGGGGAGTGCCTCCATCAATCTCCTAATTAACATTAGTCAACTTTTATGATTCAATGAACTGAATTAAAATTCAAAAAATATAAATCATAGTTGGTTGATCAAACTCCCTCCCTTAAATTTGAAAAATGAAAGTTAAACGGACATATAGTACAAACAAGGCTTTCTAATGACATTAATGTCACCTTATCCAATTCAGAAACGACGACTATAGACGTTGTGGTAATGTCTCATTCGATAAAATGATTCAAAAAAAAAAAAAAGATAAAATCAAATAAGACTTGTTTGGTAAAAATTGTTTCAAATCTGAAGGCCCATTCAACCAATATATCACAAAGTCAATTCCAATCTAAAATTAAGAAAACTAAGAACAAAGAAATTTAAAATAAAAAAAAATTGCAAAACAAGAAAATTGTAAATTGAAAGAAATGAAAATGATTAACTTAGACTAACCCTAATCCTCCCCGGAATGGGGAAGGTGAAGAGTCTCTCCCAGCTGCCTCTCTCTTTCTGTCTCTTTTAAAATCCTTCTATTTGAAATTTTATGAAATTTAAAATAAGCTCCTTAATAGTACAAAAATCAACCAAAATACCCATGTAAAGAAATAATCTTTGCAACATTTCCTATCAACAATGAAGGCAACCACATGAAATTTAGATCAAGGATTTTCATGTTTACCTAATTTAGGGACCATGTCTATACATGTTAGAAATCTTATTATAAAATTTGATTGAATATCTTATATTCTTTAAAATACAGCTTCCTAATACAGAAATAAAGATAGCGTGCCACCTGACTCATTATCATTCATTAATTATATTAAAAAAAAAGAAGAAGAAAATCAACAACTTAACATCTCAATATTATTATAGTGTAGGCCAAAGCCACACGACAAGTGCCATTAATTTTTAAAGCTTATAATAGTAGCACTTCAGCTTTTCAATTTTAAAGTTACCTCATACTTAAAGCAGTAAAAACAATATATTTTCCTTATAAAGATAAATTTGTATTTGATTTTTTGTAAAATTTGATAGAGAGTGAGTCCAATATAAAGATGAAGCATCTCTTTATCAATAGGTTTCTTTAATTGTTTAATAATATACAATAGATAATTTCATTGTAAATTTCTTAATTGTTTGATTGTATTCTTGATCCATTAATGACAATGAAATAGATGACAATTGATTCAAGACAAATTACAATTTCAAAATGTTATACTTTTTAATTGTTATTACATAAGTTCATATTTTATACTCTCCTGTCCCAATTAGTTGTTTTATATAGATTTTGGAATTGTCCTAAAATAGTTGTCTCATTTATATTGGAGTAGTATAAAGTGTGTTGAAAATGAATGAGATCACATGGAGTCTTAGCCTTATATAGAGAGTTTTTTAAAAAATACAAATGTTTGAAATGAGAAGGAAAGAGTATTAGAATATATAGGAATGAGAAGTTTTAAAAGAAATCTAACTCACTCAATTATCGAGGACCAATTTATAATAAATAATCTAAACTTTTATAGAAAAATCAGTATACCAACTTTCTTAGAATTGCTCTCGATTTTTAATAAATGTAATTAAATTTGAAATCGAAAAGTGAAGTCAAATGGTTTGAAGAAGAAAATGCCATTTGTAATAAATTTTGAAGAAATTGATTTGTGTATGCTACTCTTTTAGAAAAGAACATTAAATGACATAGGCAAAGTTTGGATGGGATAATGCGTGTGATGGAAAATCCCTTGTTATTCTTATTTGATAATTAAATAATGGAGTAAAAAATTAATTTTTTATCTCTTTCCTCTCACTTTTGAAAACCCTTTTCAAATAAAGGTATTCATAATATATAGGTAACTCCTGGTCAAAGGTAACTCTGAATAACTCCTGTAAAATTTATCTCTCATCCAAACACATTCGTAATTTTCAGTATTTTTTTTTTAAATTATAAAAAATTATATCATCTCATGTCTTTTTTTAAAAGAATATAGAGAATTAGAGATATACAAATCAATTTTCTATTCTTATTCCCTCACATAAATAATGTCCCTGGTCCCACCAAATTGAACCAAGTTGGAACCGAAGGAGGAACAGCAAGCGCAAACGTCATTATTCATGTGACGGATATGCTTGTTCCGTAATTTCCTCGGTTCTCTTTCAAGTTTTCAAGTTTCAAAGCACTAGGTTGCCGCCTTGCCACCGTAGTCCTAAACTATAAACCTGTGAGAGTGTAAAAAATATATACGCAACTGTGGTTCCCAATTTTTCACATATGTTTTTAAAATCTAAAATATTAGCCCACATCGATTTGGCAAAAAGTTAAATGTATTTTCCCCAGTGCACTTCATCTTATCAATTGTATTAGTTGATTTTTATCTTGATTTAATTAACGAGTGCCCATATAGACACCGATGCTTTCTGTCAGCAGACACCGAATTTTAGATTTTAGGTGAAAATTACCATTCTGCCCTTCACGCATGAAGGAATCGATCGGTTGATTCCTGAACGGGTGAAAGAAAACACCAAAACCGATTGATCGCACGATGCAGCGATCGATCCGTTTTCAAATGAAAAAATCAGCAGCGTAACAGATCTCGTGCGATCGATCTGTTTAAAAATAATTATATTATTTAAATAATAAAATCTCCTTTAAAACTTTAAAGTTATTTTTTAAGCATTGTGTATTTTCAAAATTTCTCAAATTTAATATCTGGACTAATTACAATAACCTGATAAAAATACTTTAAGACTTCAAGGTCTTTTGACACTCCTAAATATTTAAAACACAGTATTTTACAAATAAGGGTATCCCTAGGGTATGTCAAAAACACATTTAGGAGTGTTAAAAGACCTTAAAGTCTTAAAGTATTTTTATCAGGTTATCGTAATTAGTCTGGATATTTAATTTGAGAAATTTTAAAAATACACAGTGCTTAAAAAATAACGTTAAAGTTTTATCTTTCCTTTAAAACTTTAAAGTTATTTTTTAAGCATTGTGTGTTTTCAAAATTTCTCAAATTTAATATCTGGACTAATTAAAATAATCTGATAAAAATACCTTAAGACTTCAAAGTCTTTTGACACTCCTAAATATTTAAAACACAGTATTTTACAAATAAGGGTATCCTAGGGTATGTCAAAAACACATTTAGGAGTGTTAAAAGACCTTGAAGTCTTAAAGTATTTTTATCAGGTTATCGTAATTAGTCCGGATATTGAATTTCAGAAATTTTGAAAATACACAGTGCCTAAGAAATAACTTTAAAGTTTTATCTTTCCTTTAAAGTATTGAAGTCTTAAGGTATTTTTATCAGGTTATTTTAATTAGTCTAGATATTCAATTTGAGAAATTTTGAAAATACACAGTGCTTAAAAAATAAGTGTAAAGTTTTAAAGGAAATTTTATTATTTAAATAATATAATTATTTTTAAACAGATCGATCGCACGATCGTGCGATCGATCTGTTACGCTGCTGATTTTTTCATTTGAAAACGGATCGATCGCTGCATCGTGCGATCGATCGGTTTTGGTGTTTTCTTTCACCTGTTCGGGAATCAACCGATCGATTCCTTCATGCGTGAAGGGCAGAATGGTAATTTTCACCTAAAATCTAAAATTCGGTGTCTGCTGACAGAAAGCATCGGTGTCTATATGGGCACCCTTAATTAACATTTCTTTATTATTGGAAAATATTTTGTAAAAGAGAGACTTTGTATTATTTAACATACATTTATATTATAGGACTTACTTGGATGTATGTTAATTCATTAGAAAGTAGATGAATAGAAAATTTATTAAAATAATTAGAAGTGGATAAAAATTTAATCAATTCTATCATCATGATAGAAAATATATAAGAATTTAAAATTTAATAAGTTTATAAGACTTAAATAAATGTTTTTTAAATTTTAATTAATTATAAATGTTGATGGTTAATAATTTAGGGAGCACTTACACACACCCAGTTTTTCTGCCTCTACACACCCGAATTCGGAAATTCGGGTGAAATTACGATTCTGCCCCCGCGTTTCCATTCATTCGAATGAATTCCCAGTTCATTTTGTCATTCATTCGAATGAATTGATTCATTCGAATGAATCACCAGTTCATTTTCGATTCATTCGAATGAATACATTCATTCGAATGAATCACCGGTTCATTTTGGATTCATTCGAATGAATGGGCTGAACAGTAACACGGAGTACTGTTCAGCCCGATCATTCGAATGCCCAGTCGTTCGAATCCGCCGAATGGATTCATTCGAATGAATGACCAGTTCATCTTGGCATTCATTCGAATGAATCCATTCATTCGAATGACTGGACATTCATTCGAATGATCGGGCTGAACAGTACTCCGTGTTACTGTTCAGCCCGATCATTCGAATCATTCGCACACGATTCCGCTGAATACATTCATTCGAATGAATGACCAGTCATTCGAATGAATGGGCTGAACAGTAACACGGAGTACTGTTCAGCCCGATCATTCGATTCATTCGCATACACAGCATTCATTCGAATGAATCAACTGATTCATTCGAATGAATGCCTTCAAACGTGCATTCATTCGAATGAATCAGATGATTCATTCGAATGAATGTATCAGAGGCTGCCACGGAATGACAGTCCCTCTGGTTCAGCTGATTCATTCGAATGAATCAGCCCATTCATTCGAATGAATCCTCTGTTATCGGGCATTCATTCGAATGAATGGGATGATTCATTCGAATGAATGCATCAAAGGCTGTCTGGGAATGACAGTCCAGGCATTCATTCGAATGAATCAGCCCATTCATTCGAATGAATGCCTGAAAATGTGCATTCATTCGAATGAATGGGCTGATTCATTCGAATGAATTCCCTGGACTGCCATTCTCAGGCAGCCTCTGATGCATTCATTCGAATGAATCAGACCATTCATTCGAATGAATGCCTGAAAATGTGTATTCATTCGAATGAATGGCATGATTCATTCGAATGAATGCCCTGGACTGCCACTCTCAGGCAGCCTCTGATGCATTCATTCGAATGAATCAGCCCATTCATTCGAATGAATGCCTGAAAATGTGCATTCATTCGAATGAATGGGCTGATTCATTCGAATGAATTCCTGGACTGCCATTCTCAGGCAGTCTCTGATGCATTCATTCGAATGAATCAGACCATTCATTCGAATGAATGCACGTTTTCAAGGCATTCATTCGAATGAATGGGCTGATTCATTCGAATGAATGAAACTTATATATAAATCGATCCACGAAATTTCACTCGTCTCATTCCATTCAAAACCCTAAACCCTCGTTTCCCTCTCTCTCTCCCTTCTCCCTTGAACCCCTTTCTCAATCCCTTCTCCCTTAAAACTTAAACCCCATTTTCAACACCCACTTTTCACCCTTAAACCCCTTTTGCAAACACTTCTCCCTACAACCTCATTTTGAACCCCCTTTTCAACTCTCTTTTCAATCCCAAACCCTTGAACCCCATTTCAATCCCAAACCCTTATACTCCATTTTGAACCACGTTTTTCAAATAATTAACCCTAAAACCCCATTTTCAACCCCCCTTTTTAATCCCAAAACAATGAACCCCTTTTAAATCCCAAACCCTTAAAAAAAAATCATTCTCATTTTCAACACACTCACTCTCTCAATCTGTTACCTCGGGTCGAAGTTATCTCTCTCAAGCTAATGTCTGGATCTCGTATCTCGAATCGAAGGTAAGTCCTATCTCAGTTTTTTTCTAGAAATCATCATGGAGTTTGTTGAGGGATGTTTTGAAAGTCGTGAAGACCTTATAAATTATGTTAAGAATATAGCTCTTAAACAAGGATTTGTATGTACGATAAAGAGGTCATGTAAAAAGGAAAATAAATTAGTCCTTGGCTGCGATAGAGGAGGTAAATACCGCAGCACGGTTAGCTTGAATGACGATGACAGAAAGAGGAAAGCATACTCTCGCCAATGTAATTGTCCTTTTGAAGTTAAAGGAAAACAGATTGTTGATGGGTCATGGAAGTTGACCATAAAGAGTTTGGAGCACAATCATGATATATCGGATGTATTATTAGGTCATCCAAGTACAAGATGTTTTTCAGATTCTGAGAAAAGAATGATCATTGAAATGAGGAGTAGCAATATACCACCACGGCAAATTTTGACGACCCTTAGAAATCAAAATCCAGATATTGGAATATCAGCGGCTGATTTGTACAACTTTTGTTCTGCGCTTCGGAAAGAGCAACTAAGGGGTCGAACTACAATTGAAGCTTTGATAGAAGATCTTCAATAAGGTGGTTATCAATATTTTCTTGACTATGACAGTGATGGTCATCTATCCCATCTCTTTTTCGCACATCCGAAGTCAATTTTTCTTACCGACAGATATCATAATGTGTTTCTGATGGATTGCACGTACAAAACCAACAGATATCATATGCCATTGCTTCATGTCGTTGGTGTGACAAGTTTCAATAAGAATTTCTGCTCATGCTTTGCATTTCTAAGAAATGAGAAATTTGAAGATTATGTATGGGCATTACAGATGTTTAAAAAGGTCTTCGAAGTGCACCATGATCGACAAGTTCTTTTGACTGATAGGGAATTGGCGTTAAAGAATGCCATTGATTTGGAGTTCCCTAATGCATCTACGAGTGTAGATTTAAATGCTGATTATAATGTAGGTGATTTCATTGAATCAGAAACAGCGAGTTTTCCACATGATAGTGGATCTTACAACTTTGGTGACGATTCAACATATAACTCTACAGAAATGACCGAAGTAAGTTCATTCCTTAAAGAGTTTATATGTATTTACCAATCGACATATAACTTTTCCATATGTTCTAATGTCATTTTTTTAAAATGTTATGCAGTGGTCTGGTGATCTTAGAGATAATGACGATTTCTTGCAATGGTGGAATCAATGAAGTGGAGATAGGATTGTCAATAGCTTAATTTTAAGTTAGGAATGCTGTTGAATGTACTTGTCAGCTTGAATGTATTCATTTTATGTGGAATATTTAAATGCTAATTTAGTTCAAAATAACATTTTTAAAGTAACGACCCAATTCACAATGAGCAGGAGATAAATAATATAACATGTTCATTCAAAATATGAATTTTACATCTGTTTTACATGTCAATAACAAAAAAAAAAAAAAAAAGTACATCAAAGACAAATAATATCCGGATCAGAGGTAGAAGGTGAGGCAGATGAAGCAGCAGGAGGTGCATCAGGAGGTGCATCAAGAGGTGCAATAGGTGGTGTAGCAGGAGGTGCATCAGGTGCAGCAAGTGGTGCAGCAGGAGGTGCATCAGGGGGCGCATCAAGAGGTGCAGCAGGAGGTGCATCAGGAGGCGCATCAAGAGGTGCAGCAGGAGGTGCATCAGGTGGTGCAGCAGGAGGTGCAGCAGATGGTGCAGCAGGAGGTGCAGCAGGTCGGGCAGCAGCTGGTGCAGCAGGAGGTGCAGCAGGTGGTGTATGAACTGGAGGTGCAGCAGGTGGTGCAGGAGGTGGTGCAGCAGGAGGTGCACCAGCTGGTGCATGAACTGGAGGTACATATGGAATAAGTGCAGTATGACGAGAACGGGGGCGAGAAACTGCTGGTGCTCGACTATGAACAGAACGAGAGCCAGTAGCAGCTGCAACACCAGTCGGACCAATACGGGGGCCAGAAGCTGCTGCTAATCCAGTCGGACGAACAGAGTGGCCAAAAGCTACTAATCCAATCGGTCGGACCTGGGGGCCTAAAACTGCTCCAAATGGACGAGCAGGGGTGCTAGATCCTGCTGCTGCTGCTGAAGCTGAAGCACCTGCTCCAGATGTAGGACCATGGGTGCCAGCACCTGCTCCAGATGTAGGAGTATGGGTGCCAGATCCTGCTCCTGAAGGTGGAGCAGATGATCGAGATGGTCGAGCAGGAATGTCAGATGCTGAAGTTGAAGCTGAAGCTGCTGATCGAAATGGTCGAGCAGGGCTGCCAGATGTTGCTCCTAAAGCTGAAGCTGCTGATCCAAATGGACGAATAGGGACAAAAGCTGCTCCTGCATATTCTTTAGATACCCTTGCTCGTAAACTCCCATCTGCTTCTGCTCCTAATGCTGCTGTTATCCCCCTCTCTTGTGCTATAAGCACAGCCAATCTCAAAGTATCGATAATCTGATTCTGCATCACATCCAACCTTGCAGAAACCTGATCATATCTCTGATCCATCTTCTCCTCCAAAGAAGAAATGCTATCAAGAATCTGTTGTGTGTTGATTCCAGTTGATCCTTCTTGAGGAGGAGTCCCTGCCTCGCGTGCCTCACGCGCCTCAGATGGCTCAGGTGGTGGTGGTACCTGAAGTTGAAGTGCCTCGACAACTTTGGGTACCCATTTCTTACTCACTGCGTCGAGTTGGAATCCCATCTTCTTCAAAGTTGAATCATTGAAATAATCAAATCGGTCTAAAGAAACTTTATCATCGGGGAGAAGAGGGATTCCGCGTTCTTCAAAAAATGAACATAGAAATAGACCGTACGGAAGACTGCATCTTCTGGTCTTCCGGCAGGCGCGCATGTGACTAATGATGATATGGGAAAGGGAGATTTTTTTCCCATTCATGATGCACCAAATCAAGAAGACATCGAACCATGTCACAGTAGTATGCCCTTTTCTAGGGCACACACAGTTGACAACTATGTGGTGGATGATTCGTGCCTCTAATGTCAAATTCGTCAGAGGGGGGGTCTTCTTCTCAGTAATATCTGTCCTCCCACAGATTTCGTTAAGGGCTACCAAAATGTCAAAGCCCTCAACATCAGTGGGCCATGTACGACTGTCGTACTTTCTAATCGCATCTTTGGGCAAATTGTATAGGAGGTCTAACCTATCCCGTGTAATGACAATTTCTTGCCCTCGGACAGATGTTTTAACCGACTCATCGTCAATTCTTTCCACATTGGCATAAAATTCTTTAACGACCGTCGGATACATATCACTTTTTAATGCCAAAAATGACCCCCAACCTATTTTTTCAAATAAATCTTCAACTTTAAAACCAAATTGTGTGAAATATGAGAGGTCCACGATTTTACCGAATATGAAGGACCGTGTGGAGAAATCCTCTCTGTACATGGTCGCCGCTTCCGAAGATACGAAATAGGTGGGGTCGAATGCGGTATCCTTCTTTTGTTTTTTCCCTCCCCTTGTTGAGGTCGCTTTCCTTTTCGAGGACGATGCCATGGGTTAAAGGGTGGGTTTTTCAAAATAAAGGAAGAAGTAGGGAGAATAGGGTGGGGTTTGGGATTGAAATGGGGGTGATTCGAATGAAAGGGGGGTGTGATTCGAATGAATGGGGTGTGATTCGAATGAATGGGTGTGTGATTCGAATGAATGGGTGTGTGATTCGAATGAATGGGGGTGTGATTCGAATGAATGAGGGAAGGGCTCGGGAAAGGGACTTCGGAATGAGGGAAGGCCGAGCTTAGATTGAGGAAAGGGAGAGCTAAGGATGAGAGAGACACGGCCGGAACCGGCGCCGGAGCAGGAGAGTGAAAGGGGGAGGGAGAGATTCGATCTAGGGTTTTGAAATGGACTCACGGCGAAGGAGGGAAGGGGTTAGGGTTCGGTGTCGATCGAATGAATCGACGGTTCTTATATATTAAGTTTGCATTCATTCGAATGAATCATGCCATTCATTCGAATGAATGCACATTTTCAGGCATTCATTCGAATGAATGGTCTGATTCATTCGAATGAATGCATCAGAGGCTGCCTGAGAATGGCAGTCCAGGGCATTCATTCGAATGAATCAGCCCATTCATTCGAATGAATGCACATTTTCAGGCATTCATTCGAATGAATGGGCTGATTCATTCGAATGAATGCCTGGACTGTCATTCCCAGACAGCCTTTGATGCATTCATTCGAATGAATCATCCCATTCATTCGAATGAATGCCCGATAACAGAGGATTCATTCGAATGAATGGGCTGATTCATTCGAATGAATCAGCTGAACCAGAGGGACTGTCATTCCGTGGCAGCCTCTGATACATTCATTCGAATGAATCATTTGATTCATTCGAATGAATGCACGTTTGAAGGCATTCATTCGAATGAATCAGTTGATTCATTCGAATGAATGCTGTGTATGCGAATGAATCGAATGATCGGGCTGAACAGTACTCCGTGTTACTGTTCAGCCCATTCATTCGAATGACTGGTCATTCATTCGAATGAATGTATTCAGCGGAATCGTGTGCGAATGATTCGAATGATCGGGCTGAACAGTAACACGGAGTACTGTTCAGCCCGATCATTCGAATGAATGTCCAGTCATTCGAATGAATGGATTCATTCGAATGAATGGATTCATTCGAATGAATGCCAAGATGAACTGGTCATTCATTCGAATGAATCCATTCGGCGGATTCGAACGACTGGGCATTCGAATGATCGGGCTGAACAGTACTCCGTGTTACTGTTCAGCCCATTCATTCGAATGAATCCAAAATGAACCGGTGATTCATTCGAATGAATGTATTCATTCGAATGAATCGAAAATGAACTGGTGATTCATTCGAATGAATAAATTCATTCGAATGAATGACAAAATGAACTGGGAATTCATTCGAATGAATGGAAACGCGGGGGCAGAATCGTAATTTCACCCGAATTTCCGAATTCGGGTGTGTAGAGGCAGAAAAACCGGGTGTGTGTAAGTGCTCCCATAATTTAAGATGTATTGGATTGTGATCAGATTCAATTAATCAATAGAGGGTCTCGTATTTCTAGATCTCTTTTTATCTTTAGAAGCAATTATTAACAAGAACTCTACATATTTGAAGGAGAATAATTAGCTTATTCACTTTTTTATTTTTTTGAGAAATGATGAAGTGTAGAAGATTTTGGTCATAATAAAGTCACACTTACATCTCCACTACTTAGTGGTTAAATTTTAAATTATTTATTTTTTCACATGAGTGGGGCAGATCAAGATCTTACTAAATTATTACAAATTTCTTGCATCTTATTGTTTTAACACTTTTTGTACTAAAAGAATCTCTCTTTTGCTCTTTTTAGCTACTATTAATCATTTTTATTACAATAAATATAAATATATATTTTTATTATCATTTTCACTTAATCAACAATAGAAATAGAGTTTCCCCTTATAAAAGTTGAAAGAGTTTACAACATAGACTAATCATTTCTATTTTCAATAAAATTTATATATAGAATATACTCATCATTTATATTTTCAATAAAATTTATATATAATATGCATGATATTTTGTAGTACAGTTGCAAAAGCTGATATGAAATTATATGGTAATAAATATGAAGTGTTTTTCTCTTTTAAATTTTATTTTTAATTTAAATTAATGTTTATTTGTATGTTCTAAGTATTGAATTAGAATATTCATATAATGAAAGTATCTATTTAAAAAATTTAATTTAATTTTAAGAATTAGAAATTTTATGTAAATAGCTATTAGCTATTAGCTATTCCATAAACTATTTCTTTTTTATCCTATGATGATATATCTAAATCTAAAATATCTCAACATTTCCGATCCAGATTGCCTCCTGAGAAAAGATGGCCCCCACTTTCAAAATAGCAGCTGTTAGGGTTTTTTTTTAACCTTCTTTTGACATTTATACAGGACAGGGGTAGACGTCCATCTAACGTGGTCCCCTTCCAACAGTTTTGTGGAAATGACTGTTATACCCTTGTCGAGATTTATAAAAGAAGACGAAAGGCGCAAGATCTGCTGCTTGAAAAAACTTAAACTCCTTTCTAGTTCTACCGTCCTTCCTCTTTTCGCAAGAATTCTGAAGTTTCTCATTGGAAAAAAATCCCCAAATCTGTGCTTCTCCTTGTCTATTTCATGGCTAAGATCCGATCTTTCCGGCTAAACTAGTCGATTGCTCGTCAAATCCACTGATATCCGGCCAAAATCCGTTCATATCTCTGTCCAGCGATCACTGCCCATACGCATGAGCTGGTTGGTTAATCTAGGGTTTTCTTCTTCGAATTCGAATCATTTCATTACCTGTCTCTTGATATTCGTTCTCCATTACTCCCCCCAATTGCCCCCTTCCCTCTTTAATTTCGAGAGACTTACCAACGGTCAAGATCACTCCACGTCACCCTCAATATGGACTCTGGAAACGGTATCAATCGTCAGTTGAAGAGAGGTATACAACAAACGATCTTTTTTTTTTGGGTAAAAAATCGAGTCTTTTTATTATTTTTGTTGGTCCGTCTGGAGGCAGTTTCCGGAAAATAGTTCGAAATTTTCTTGCATTGAGTCGACTTTTAATAAAAAGGAAATCTTTATTCACAAGAACTCGAATTCTTCTATATAAGAAACATTAAAGATTTTCAAAGGAAATTTCGGTTTTTTTATTATGAGCAATTTATGATCTTTTCTCAGCTCTGAATTTAATAATAATAATAGTAATACTAATAATATAGTTGGCAAATGGCAATTACGGTTTGTTTGTTTGTTTTCTTATTCTTATTAATTGATTATATCGAATTCACTTTACCTTTCTTGGGTGATGACGTGTATGGTGGAAATTGCGTGGAATTTTCGAGAACTTATGCTTGGAGCACTAACGCACATGCCTGTATCATGCATGTGCATGTGTACGCACATTTATCCATATACCCATACATTGATTATGCTTTCGCTTGGACATTATTTTAGAATGTGAGAATAGGATCATTCCTCTATTTGTTACATTGCCAGTAGGTTCGGATGCATGTTTGGTGCGTCAGCACGTGTAATGTTTGATGTTTCTCACTTCCATTTCTGTGTCACATTCTGCATCAATTACCCATTATGATGGAAAGTATTCATTCTCATATATATTGCAAATTGCAGGTACATGTGTCACGTGTGTAGTAAAAATCTCAGTGTACACAGGAATATGTTTGCTATATATACATATATAAATATATATGCCAAATCATACATTCTGATCTTCTGAAAAAGGTCCTTTTAGTAAGATTAATTATGATTCAGAAAAGGTATTCCATGTATTCCATTCACTCAAAATATATAGTTTGGACTTTGGACATGTGAAGGAAAAGGAACATACTCAAATTTTGTTTTTTACTCAGTAAATTAGTTACCTAAGTACACTTCTGAGGAACAATCTCCTCCTATACTGGACCTTGGCCAGGTGAGGAAAAAAGGGTTTGGGTTTAAGGAGAGCATAGCCAAATGTGAACATATAGTTGTGATGAACAATGGCAAGTATGAACCTTGGCCAGGAGAACAAAAGGGATATACTCTTCTTCGAGAATTAGTTTGAGAAGTAAAAATCAAGGAATATATTGGAATGTTGTTTGTTCACTTAGTGAGCGGTATAGTTACCTGGGCACTTTTGATAAGAGCAATTTCCTCTTACATTGGACCTTGGCAAGGTAAGAAGAAAGGATTTTGGGTTTCATATGGAGGGGTTAGCTTAGTGTAGATAACATCTAAATATGAGGAAATACATAGAATGCAAACAGATAACATATAAGTATGAATAAAAAAATGCATAGGATGCAAAAGTATGCCAAGGTAGTGTGTACAGTCAGCATGTGCATCTGCATTCATTATGATCAGCTTCAACTTTATCATTATTACAATGATAGCCATTAATTCCATCTATCTTGGGATTGCTTTTTGTGTTCTACCTCTCCAACCTACCCTATGAAAAACCATATCCTCCATTACTCTACATTTCTATAATGTTTAATGTAGGCAAGTACATGTGTTTTGGTTCCGGAGATGGCAGAAAGGTTAACTTGATAACCCGACGTTCATATGAATACATGATTAACTGAAAATAATAAACTAATTAACGAGAAAAAACAACCTGGCATTGTTGAAAATAGCTTTATTTTCAGAGTTATTGGTTGACTGCGTGAACATTTAGATGTCTTGGCTTTGCCAGGTTGCTGTTTCTGATCATATTCTTTTTGAAACCAACACATGAGGTAGTTCCATTTTCCTTGTTTCTGATTGTTTTCTCATGTGAAAAATGGAAGACCCTTCAGTGAAACTGAAACTATGATTTACATGTACAAAATTTATGTTTGTGCTCAAAAGAACAAATTGAAGATTTATTGTAAAACTTGATAGTTGTGCAAATTGCAATCCTCAACATTTCTAAGTGCATATGGATAATTCTTTAATTTTTCCCCATTGTCCCTGTTCTTGCATATTGCATTATTTACTTTTATTGAATAAGGATATATGTACATAGAGATATTCATTACAAACTGTATGAATTGGCTTGGTCATATGATGGTATATATGGAGCTAGTACTCTTCTATGCGTCTTTCCTCTGAACGTGAAGAACTTTATGCTTCCCAATTTTGTAGTTTAATGCTTTTCGGACATTGAGAGAACAATTCATTCCTCCGTCCGCCAAGGTCATAGATTTTGGTAGTATTCTTCCATGTGTCTTTCCTGTGAACATGAAGAACTTTATGCTTCCCAATTTTGTAGTTTTGCTTTTCAGACATTGAGAGAAAACAATTCATTGCTCCGTTCGCCAAGGTCATAGGTTTTGTTAGTATTCTTCCATGTGTCTTTCCTGTGAACCTGAAGAACTTTTTGCTTTCTAATTTTGTAGTTTCCATTGCTCCTTCCGCCATTGTCATAGGTGGTGGTTTTGCTGGCATTTCAGCTGCTCGTGCACTTCATGATGCCTCTTTCCAGGTGATAAGGAATTTTACCAAGAATCCTTCTCAAGTGCTTTCTCATTTATTGTTGGTGCTCTCATGCTTGTAATATTCTCTGTGTTAATAAATATGGTTTAACCGAATATGATGCTGTCCTTAGGTGATCTTATTGGAATCACGTGATCGACTTGGTGGTCGAGTGTACACTGACTACTCATTTGGTTTCCCTGTTGACATGGGTGCATCATGGTATGGTCGGTTGTTTTGCTTTGATCTTGTTTGCAGTTCATGTGCTCATTTGGTGGTCTCAATAAATGTGTTTCATGTTATAATTTGTGCTACAGGTTGCATGGTGTCTGTAAAGAAAATCCCCTGGCACCATTGATTGGAAGACTTGGGCTACCACTTTATCGAACCAGTGGCGACAATTCTGTGCTATATGACCATGATTTGGAGAGGTACTTTTAAATAACCCTTTGCATTTTACTTTTCTAGCTGGAGGTTCTATACATTGAGTTTGTTGCTGTTTTGATTATAAGTAGAACACATGATGCTAATTATTTAATTTATTCTCTAACCCTCTCTTGTCCATCTAGCTCCTACAACTAAAAAAAGAATTGTTGAATGGGTCAAAAAATAAATCTCTTTTTTTTTTTTCATGTATCTAAGGTGTACTCTCTTGCTTGAGCGATCGCATCATAAGACTTGAAATATTTTTAAAGAAACGTTGTTATATTAGAGTTGTGATTAAGGCTCTTTTGTACCGATAGAATAAATCTAGAATTTTTTTTACTAAAGGTTTTTTTTTTTGGGGGGGGGGGGGAGGGGGGTTGTCATTCGTATGAGCTATGCAACTTAGGTTTGACCCACACCCAATTGACCTATCCAGGGTTTGCATGCTTGAGTTGGCATAACCAGTCAGTTATCATACTGTGTATTACCCTGCACGAGTTAGTAGACAGACCCAAATCAGAGATCCCAAATTGGTTTCCTACACTTGTGTATGTCCAATCTGAACTATTCACAATCGCCTGCATCTGAGAATTGTTATAAATCCCAAATTGGCACTCATGCTTCCATACCTCTTATACACAATTGAGTTTTCAAGCCAAAAGCCTTCATACTCTGAACTCCTAGATTCATGGTTGAAATTGAAATTTTGTTCAGTCCTAACTCACCTAATGACCTTCCCAGTCCAACACATGATTTAAACCGGTTGGTTCCATTATTTGGCTTCTTTCATGAAATGGAGGCCTTCTCTCTCTGGATAATTTTCATGTATTTGTGCATGCGTGCACCCACTCAGGCATGTGATTTATCTATGTAGAATCCATTACTGGACCTCTTTCATGAAATATATGCCTTGTCTCTCTAGGTAATTTTGCTCTCTCTCTCTCTCTCTCTCTCTCTCTCTCTTCTCTCTAGGAGTCTTGATGTTTTTTTGTTTCATTTAAATATTGTTCTAGATTCGTGTTTTCTGGCCGTTTTGGATTATTTTTGGTTTTATTAATATCTTTCATCAGTTAATAAAAGACCTATTGCTGTGTGGCCCCTTGCTGCAACTGAATAGGCTTTGGTTTGTGACCCTCTGACATAAAAGTTCCAACAGTTTCTTAGGTAGAAACTAGAAAACAGATTTGATTTTTTTTTTTTGTTTTTATCTTTGGGTGGCCCACTTTTGGGCCTCTCTTACATAACTTCTGATTCAAATTGAATATGGCTGAGGTTTTAAACACGAGTTGGTTATGAGTGGGGCTAGGTCAGGCTCGAGTTACAGGCTGGGTGAGACTTTATTTATTATTCTTGAAGTGGAGGCTGAGTAAGAAACTTTAACCTTGTCTTCTTGTTCATAATGTGAACTATAGAAACTATGTGTCTTGCACGTGTGGAACACACACTTGTGCAAGATACAATGTTCCACGGGAACAACTGTGCAATAAACTAATTGAGTACCATATTTCTCTGCCACTTCAGTGTGTGTTGATATTTTTTTCCCTGAGATGATAGTAGGAATATGCAGAAGTATAAACTAATTGAGTACTTGCATATTTTCCTTTGTAGCTATGCTCTTTTTGATACTGATGGGCATCAAGTCCCTCAAGAGCTGGTCACGAAAGTTGGTGAGATATTTGAAAGTATTCTTAAAGAGGCAAGTTCTCTAACCTTCTGATGTAAGGATTGTTTAGCTTGCACATCATCATCTAAATTTGCAGGCAATTGCTAAAGGTTGTTATTTGATTATTCCAGACTGATGAAGTGAGGCAGGGGCTCAATGAAGACATGTCTATACTTCAAGCCTTCTCCCTTGTTCTTGAGAGGCGTCCAGATTTAAGGTTTTATCATTAATGATGTGCACTCTATGGCTTCTTTTCCATATTTAATTTTGGCATCTGATACATTATTTCTTTTGCAGACAAGAAGGACTTGCACATAAGGTGCTTCAGTGGTACTTGTGTAGAATGGAAGGTTGGTTTGCTACAGATGCAGATACCATCTCACTTAAATGCTGGGACCAGGCAAGCAGTACCTTTTCATTAAGTTGCTGTTTTCCAATAACTTTGCATGGAACTAAGCATTTAAATAGTGGCAGTTTTCAATCACTGATGTTTCGTCTCTTGATTTTGGATCTTCTACATTTTTCTTAAATGTCATTCTGTTTTGTTGCTATTTGTATTTTTGTGCATGCTTGCCATTCAATATCATTGTTTAACCATTTGCATCTGATTTTTTGTGCACGCTATCTTGATTTTGTTTTTTGTGCATCATTGCCATCACTGTTATGCTTATTGGGTTTGAAGATGATAACCATGCATGCCTAAAATAATAATTTATGCTAATCAGATTCTGAAAGAGAGTATTTTACTTCCTGAATGTGATATAATAATCAGCAATTACATGATGTATGCTGTAAGCTACTGCATGTCCAAATTATACCCCACCAATTTTGGGACTAGATGTAAATCACTATAGAAAATTCAAAATATCTGGTCCTAGGCTCTGGTGAGCAGCCTTAGACTGAAGGTATAATGTGATCACAATGAATTATAAAAAATTAATAAAGTTGTCTGCCCTCTTTAATTGGTTTCCATTCATATCTATAAACTCATGTTACTGAGTTACTCTCTGTCATTTCATGTTTGACCTTTTCCTTTGGACAAGAAAATGATTCCAGTTAGGGGCTTTTCTAAGAAAGGATGGAAAGAGTTGGTTGGAGACTTGGAATATGTTGTATTCTAAAGATATCTATATCCACCAAGTTTTTTCCATAAGTGGTTCTCCAGACTTTTTTCCCCTATATATGATGAACCTTGAGAGGAAAAGAAAATGCTACACCAGTGTAGACCTTCCTTCACAATATTCACTTCATGCAGAATATACAGGGAAAGAAAGGAAAGTAATATTACACAAGTTAGGGCTGCTGCAAATCAGCATTGTCCGTTACTCTGGAGCCCTAAAATCTAAACTCATATGCCCTTGCAATATCAGTGGGCACATTAATGTCCTTTTTACCTTCATCGGTAATATCATGGAATGAATGCTGCATCTCAGATGCTAAATATCCTACTGTTTGAAATTGCAGGAGGAACTGCTGTCTGGTGGCCATGGGCTTATGGTGCGAGGTTATCGGCCTGTTATAAATACTCTGGCCAAGGGACTTGACATTCGCCTTAGTCACAGGTATCCAGTAGTCACGTAATGTGTTAATGAATTGGCCCATTTTCCATGCCCCAGGTTGACAATCCTTATTTGGATTTCTGAATTCAGGGTAACAAAGATAGTTCGGCACTATAATGGAGTAGAAGTCACAGTTGAGGATGGAAAGACATTTGTAGCTGATGCAGCAGTGGTCACGGTGCCCCTTGGGGTCTTAAAAGCTAAGTCCATAACATTTGAGCCAAGACTCCCTGAGTGGAAAGAAGCAGCAATTGAAGACCTTGGAGTTGG
The DNA here is from genome assembly GCA_013350335.1 of Chimonanthus salicifolius. NCBI lineage: Eukaryota > Viridiplantae > Streptophyta > Magnoliopsida > Laurales > Calycanthaceae > Chimonanthus > Chimonanthus salicifolius. Next base: position 47,205,344 of record CM023537.1, on the reverse strand, counting down.
AACTGAAAACAAGATTGCTTTGCACTTTGACAAGGTCTTCTGGCCGAATGTGGAGTTCTTGGGAGTAGTTGCATCTACTTCATATGGATGCAGCTATTTCCTTAACCTTCACAAGGCAACTGGTCATCCAGTTCTTGTCTACATGCCGGCTGGTCGGCTTGCCCATGACATTGAGAAGATGTCTGATGAAGCAGCAGCCAGTTTTGCCTTTCTGCAACTCAAGCGGATTCTACCTGATACTTCTGAACCGGTAAATTGCTTTGTTCTTTTGCCTTTCCCATTCAGATTTTGCCTATAATGATCACAGATTCGTTGTTAGTAATTAATTTGAATTGCTACAATTAATTCTTGACATGCATCAATGTATGCTTTTCATTCATGCCCTTAGCTTATAAATATTTTTGAATGATTTTAGCTAATAAAATATATTACTGCCAGCATATGTGTATGATAGGGGCACTGAGCCTCAATATGCTAAGTTTCATGTGGCTTCCAATACAATGCATGCCGTACTCTTTCTTTGTGATCGAACCTCTATTTGATAGACCGAATTGTAGAGTAGGTGGACCTGTAATTCTTCTAGGCATGTAAAACACTAAAAGAATTGATGAATAGTAGAATACAAACTGAAATTGAGAAGAAAATGCAGGAATGGATTACCGATGTTTATTAAAATTTGTTCAATTTACAATTTGAATTTTACAAAATGATACGTAACTTAGTGTCAAATCACCTTGTAGGAAAAAAAAATCAATTAATCATTGGACTCGATGGAAAAACCAAAACTAAATGAAATGATCTCATTAAAGTTTTTTCTTTCTTTATCCCTTTCCTAATACTGTGAACATGTTCCAATAGAATAAACATACCAATACCTTCTTATTTTATTTTCTGAAACTATCTTTTCCTTTAAATATTTTGGGTGTTCTTTTAGGGAAAAGTAGGGGCTTTGAACTTCTATAGTCCCAAAGCCAGTGAAAAGAGATCCAAAAAATATTATTTGTTTTATTATTATTATTTGATGTGCAATTCCTTTTCTGCCCATGTTTCTGTAAGTGTTTGCTTAGATTGGGTGAAATTTACAAGGAGTTTCTTCTCAAAAATCTTGTTTGATGATAAAGTAAGCTGTGTCAGATGACATCATACTGTATCATTAATTTCATAAGTCCCTTGAGTTCTTCCATCCTCATGGTAAAATCGTTATTCTACCTTTTGGAGAAAGAGTGATTGGGAAAACCTATAAAATTACCTTTTAATTTTTTTTTTTGAAAGATAACTTCATTAAAAACAAGAAAAGAATACATGCGCAAAGGAAGGCCAAAAAGGCCCCCCAAAACACAACTACAAAAAGTGTGAAACTACTTCAGATTCTAAAGATAACCCCTGACGAGTCAACTCATCGGCAGCCAAATTAGCTGAACGAGGAACCCAAGTGATATTGAGATGAAAAGAATCGATAATGCTCCGAATCCTTTCAATTTTATTTAAAAATCTCCACGGGCAAATAGAACCCAAAGCCCAACTCACTATAACTTGAGAATCACCTTCGACTAATCATTCTTTGATGTTTGTTGGGATTTGAGATCGAAGTATGGTGATATCATGGCGTGGGGCATAGGGTCATGATGATGATTATATTACATATTTACAGTGCTATGAAGTCCATCTCACACTGATGAGCTGCATTCCGCCCATAGGGAGTCTATTTTGTCATGCACACTTATTTAGATTAAAGTATATGTAAATTAATGGATTTATATTCTTATTGTATCAATGTTAACAAGATATACTACTACTTGTCCAAAGCACCAAAATATATGGGCAACTGAGCTTCTAAGAATTAGAACTTTTGATTAATGATCACTAATAAATACTCATATTAACCATGATATTTAATAGCTATTACAAAAAGCTTTAAAAAATATTGTTTTAGAAAAAAAGTTTCTTAAGAAATAGGTGAGAGCCTAGGAGAGGCTTTATGAGTTTGTTTTTCCCAATTGACCTTATCATAAATCAAACCATTAGCCACTTCTTTAATCTAACGTATCCTTCTTTACTCTTCCCTCCATGTTTAGAGTGCTTGGCCTCTCCTTCTAGTGGCTATGATCTTAGCTTCTCAACTCTATGCACTGGTGTCGAATACAATTTTCTACTAACATGATCAAACCACTTCAAATGAGTTTCTCTTAGTTTGTCATCTATTGGGCCTACTTTTAGACCATCCCTGATGCGTTTGTTTCGAAACTATATGCTTTAGGGTTAATTCATTCATCCAACGTAATATGCTCATCTTTATAGTCTCAACTTTGTCTATTTGTTTTTTTCTTCATTGCCCACTTTTTAGTTCCATATAACTTTGCAGATCTAATAATTGTTTTATAAAATCATCGTTAGAGGGACTCTTTTATCACATAAAACTCCACTCGTTAGCACAAGGTAAAGTAATTAATCAATGAATATCTACTTAAAAGTCAGTGTAGTACATACTATAGCCAATCTTAAAACCATTTTTTCTATATTGAGCTATTTTTTACATGAACTTTCCTTTTTTTCGTGGTCAATTCCTTTCAACTTTTCATATCCATTTAACCCATTTTAATTGTCCTATTTTAAAATTTTGAATTTTTTAAGGATGGTTTCAAGAGCCAAAGTAGAGAGATAGAGAGAGAGAATCTACATGTGCTTGTAATTTGTAAATGTAAAATATCAGACAACTATTTTGGGGGACAGTTTAAAAATACATATGAGGCAACTAAATTGAGACAGAGGGAGTAGTATTTTACCACAAATTTTCCTTACTTTTATGTTAAGTGCCAAATGCACCAAATTGAATCTTCTATTAAAAAAGGATTTTTTATAAATATTTTAGTGACTTCTAGACGGATTTTACATGTTTTTAGCTATTGGTATGATACTCACCTAATCTAATTTTAAATCTCTGTTTTATTTTTAGTCAATTTTTGATGAATGTTTCGTATGTTTTTCTAAAAGTAAATCTTAATTGTTTAATGAATGAATAGTAAAGATTTATTTGACGGTCAGATGAAGATTGAATAGTAAGATGATACAGTATGATTATGAAACGTATGGCAATTCACCATATTTGTTTGTATGAAGTTTGATGACCCTCTCTGAAGCCATTTAAAATTGTCACTCATAGTTTTGTGTTTATCCAGATTCAGTATCTCGTCTCCCACTGGGGAACAGACAGGAATTCACGTGGATCCTACAGCTATGATGCAGTAGGAAAACCTCATGATTTGTACGAAAGGCTTCGGATCCCTGTCGACAATCTCTTCTTCGCGGGTGAAGCGACAAGCGTGAGCTACCCAGGGACAGTTCACGGTGCCTTCTCAACTGGTCTCATGGCCGCAGAGGATTGTAGAATGCGTGTCCTGGAACGCTATGGGGAGTTGAACCTGTTTCACCCTGTCATGGGGGAAGAATTCACTTCCGTCTCTGTTCCTCTCCTCATCTCTCGCCTGTGATTGCCAACTGATCCCATCTATGTTATACATGGGTAACAATTTGCACAAGACTCCATTTATTTCCATATGTCTGAAGAAGACAAGGAAAATGTCAGTTTTCCTTGCTTATGCATTTGGTTTCTCTCTCTCCCTGTGTGTAACATAGCTTCGATTGAGTTTCTACAAGATCTTAAAGAGATTTTAGGTAGGTTTCTAGTATCACTTTCTTGAGAGTTAATTTGAAATCTAGGCTAAGCTATATATGTTGACAAGTCTGATATTGTGGACAATATAGTCATCTATATAAATTATGGACCTCATTGTTTGTCTTATGTAACGTTAGTGACTATACTTCCGACGTGAACTATGATTTCATTTTTAGTTGAATGGTTTTGTCTGGATAGAGAACTTTTTTGGAGTATTATCCGTGTGGACGTCTACTTAATGAGATTCCCCTAGTATCACTTCTCTTGTTTGGGTCTTCTTTGACAGAGAAATGGGCTCCTGAGATAATAAACTTTTTCTCTTAAGAGGAGAAGATGGTTGGATTGTATATGGTTATTTCTATATATATTTTTCTTGTGTTTTTAATACTCCTGTCTTAGTTTAGTTGTCCCATTTTAAAATTTTGAATTGTTTAAAGGACTCAAAAGACATATTAGATTAGATATAATAGAGAAAGATAATTAAAATAACATATCAGACAATTATTTTGAGATAATTCGAAAAATGCATATAAGACCATTAAATTAGGACAAATAAAGTAAAACATTTAACTAATGAGATTGACAGCTCATCTGAAAATAAAACCTTACTTGATTTTAGTGGTGAAATATCTCTAGGTATATTTTTTTTTTGAAAAAAAGATGCTTAGTGAATTTGACTGTGAAGATCATATTGGTAGAATTTAATTTTGTAGATGAAATTTGGTCCACATGTCAACCTTGAAATAATCTTTTAATCTAACTAGATGTTTTTCATTTTATAAATTTATAATTATTTTAAAAAATAAAAAATATCTAACACAATTTATATAGCCATACTTGAGTTCTATCTCTAAGAGAATAGGGATAAAAGTTTTTCTTACTTCTCTTATTGTACTATTTTATTCTCGTCTAAACATAACTCTGGAGAACTTTATGTTTTTCAATTTCTCCTCACTCTTTTCGGATGATATTTTGTGGAAACCTTGAAGACTCAATAGAAATTTAAGTCAGGGATGAAATAAGTGAAGAGTGAAAGAGAACAAATTCTATATTTTTTAATCATTAAATGAAGTTTATTTATATTGTTGATCAATGGTAGGACCTAAGGTTTAAATATCGGCCGATACATATCGTATCGGCCGATATATATCGGTTTTTTGAAACCTTGAAATATCGGCCGATACGATAAGTATCGGCCGTACTGTTGGAATATCGGCCGATATGGGCGATAAACGGTCCCCAATATCGGCCCTAATATCGGCCGATATTCGAAAATATCGGTATATTAAATTTTTTTTCCTTTTTTTTTTTTAAAAAAAATAATACAATATCGGCCGATACGGGCGATATATCGGCCCAATATCGCCCGATATACTATTTATCGGGCTGGAAAGTATGGTTTTTAAAAAAAAAAAAAAAAATATCGGTAGTGGGACCCACCAAATATCGGCGATATTTAGTACAAATATCGGGCGATATTTGGACCGTTTATTGGTCCAAAATATCGGCCGATATTGTCCCAATATTGGCCCGTAACGGTCTGGTTATATTATTTAAAAATTAATATCGACGATATTTTAAACGATTATCGGGCGATATATCACGGACGATATATCGCGCGATATTTCGTCCAAAATATCGCCCAGGAATCCTGCATCATATCCCATCCAACAGGCTGTGGGATTCTTTGTGTTTCCCACGCCTGAATTTCTTAATATTTTTTTTTAAACCCGTGATCTGAACCGACCGAACTTTTCCTCTATATTAGTACCCCATACATCTCCTCATTCATCCACAAATTCATTACGAAACACACTCATCTAGCAGTGGTATTTTCAAACTCCTATCCCCATCTTACAAACGGTCATTCGGCTTATCTTAGAAATCCTTGTGTATTATTAGCTTATCTTAGAAGATCATTCCGTTCAAACTACTGGAAATATATTGATCTTCATTTTCATGTAAGTTTTTATTCCATTTTTATTTTTTAGCCTTCTGATCTAAATATTTTATGGTTTTAATGTATAGTCTAATATTTAATGTATTTTTTGTAATATGTTGTTGTTTTAGAAATATGGATTATTAATTATTGATAGTGATTTATTTATGCTTAAAGCCTTAAACATTTAGCATAGAATTTATTATGAATGTATGATATTTTTTTTCATGCAGATTAGTTTTTTTTTTTTCATTTTCTTTTATTTTCTAATGTGAAAATGTACTAGAAAACATCATAAGAATTAAGAAATAGTATTTATTGGGAAAAGTGGCTGTTTTTTTTTATAAAACACCCCTCTCATTTTAGAAAGAAGGTTCTGTGAAAAAATATAAATTTCGTGCAACGTAATTATTAATTTAAAATGTTTAAACAAAAACCTCGATTTCAGTTTCACGGCAGATGATTTTTTTTTTTTTAATTTTATCATTTAATCCCCCATTTTCATGTGATAAATTGTGAAAAAATGTGTAAATGTATCAAAAAAATCAGGTTCTTTTTTTCAATGAAGCCTCTGACTATGTAGTCTCTTATTACTGTAATAAGTTTCAGTTTCACGGCAGATGATGTTTTTTTTTTTAATTTTATCATTTAATCCCCCATTTTCATGTGATAAATTGTGAAAAAATGTGTAAATGTATCAAAAAAATCAGGTTCTTTTTTTCAATGAAGCCTCTGACTATGTAGTCTCTTATTACTGTAATAAGTTTCAGATTCACAGCAGATGATGTTTTTTTTAATTTTATCATTTAATTCCCCATTTTCATGTGATAAATTGCCCAAAAATGTGTAAACGTATCAAAAAAATCAGATTCTTAAACAGCAATGGCAAAGAACAATGAAGATTCAGCATGGTCGTTCGGTGAACGACATAGTAACAACAAAGTCAAATGCAACTTCTGTGAGAAGATGGTATCTGGAGGAATAACCCGTTTGAAGGCACATATAGCCGGAAAGACGGGAGATGTAGCCACTTGCAAACGCGCACCAGCACAAGCGCAAATTATTTGCAGGCAACTACTGGAAGTGAATGCTAAAAAAAAGAAAATAAGGACTGAAGCAGAAGAGCATGCTATCGGTCACATAATGGCCGACTGTTTAGAAAGTGAAAGGGAGGGCCAATACATGGAAAATGTCCCGTCGTCTTCAGAAGAGGATCCAGACGAGATTGAGGAGGACAGAGACTTGCGGCGTGCAATGCGAATTAGTCGCCGCGAACATGACATCAGAAAGCAGAGTGGTGCAGGTTAATTTCTTTAAATTAATTGTTTAATGTAACAAAAACAATTTATTTCTCAATTACATTAAAATGCCAAATACTGAATTTTAATACTCTACACAGGCGGTGCGAGTGGATCAGGGACTGTGCATGGATCATCCAGAAAAAAATCTGGACTTATGGGCCGATGGAATTCCATCAAAAATGCATTCAGAGGAGGAGAACAAGCAAGGCCTGAACGCTACGGTGTAAATCCGAATACAGTTGGTGCTGGTGATCCAATGTGGGACAGACCAACTTCTTTGAAACAAGGAAAAATAAATCAAGTAGACAAAGAGACGGCAAAACAATTAGTTGGGACGGCAGTCACTAAGTTTTTCACCGACAGGCATCGGCCACAGACTGAAATCTTAAGTCCATATTTTAAGTCTGTGTGCTTTGCATCCGCAACTGCTGGACCTAATATCAACTTCCCATCGCCGTATGAGATTTCTACCACGTTCATCCCCCGTGAAATACAGCGGATGCGAGAATGGGTAAATAATTTTAAGTCTTCCTGGGAGGATACGGGAGTAACCCTTATGTCGGATGGCTGGAAGAGTGACGATAACCGTAGTATCGTTAACTTCCTCATTTATAATCAATGTGGCACAGTGTATCATAAATCATACGACACATCAAGCCGAGTAAATGATGGTGACTTTCTTTGTAGCTTGATGGTGTCCGTCTGTGAAGAAATTGGACCTGAGAATGTTGTCCAAATTGTAACGGACAATGGAGTAGGCTATAAGTCGGGAGCGAGGAAGGTCGCGAACACATACCCGTGGATCTTATGGACCCCCTGTGCGGCCCACTGCATAGACTTGATCCTCAAAGATTTTGCTAATGTGAGGGAATTTGCGAACCTAATTGACTGGTGTAAGGATGTCACCACATTTATATACAATCATGTTAGAATCTTAGAGGTAATGAGGAAGTACACGAAATGTCGTGAACTACTGCGACCTGCAGTAACACGTTTCGCCACAGTATTCCTTACGTTGCAGAGCTTCTTAAGAAGCAAGACAAAATTGATGAAGATGGCGAAAAGTAGGTCATTTGCGAATGTGTTCGACATGAGGAACGCTGAACATCAAATATATTACCAGAACATTACACACTTATTTGTATCTAAAGTGTTCTGGGACAGTATCGTATCGGCCATCAACATCTCTGCACCCATAGTCACAGCACTCCGATTTGTAGACGGAGATAAGAAGCCGACGCTCCCCTATGTATTTGAATGCATGATAAAGGCTAAAACTGAAGTTGCGAAAGTTAATCCTTCGGTTCACTTCATGGAAATTATCAACGACAGGATTAATCAATTTTTCATCTCCAACCCACAGTACATTGCAGGTTAGTTTTTTATTCGCTAGTGTGTTTATATCTTACTATTGTGCATATCTTATATTTAGGCTAATTGCATTGTATTTCACTTGGCAGCATATTATTTGAATCCCTTCTCAAAGAAACCTAATGAGTTAGGTTTAGAACTGTCGACTGACTCAATTCGTAACTGCGTAAGACGGACATTGGAGATTATGGGTGTCATGCATCTTGGTGAACGGGCGGCATGTTTTAGAGATGTACTACTTTTGTTCATTATGATCTCCATATTTTTGATGATTTGAAAGTTGTTCATTATCCGATAATACTAATTGTGTTTTATTTTTGTTTTGAAGTTACACAATTTTGAGAACCGCTTGGAGTCATTTGCGGATGAAGCTGCCGATGTTAGGTTGAGAGAGACGGCGACGATGAGTGCTACCCAATGGTGGACATATTTTGGCAACAGCTCACCTATATTGAGGAAGTATGCCATCAAGCTGATGAGCCAGACGTGCAGTGCAACCAACTGCGAGCGTAACCGGTCGACATTTAAATATGTCCATAGCAAGCCTCGAAACAGATTATCATCTCAAAGACTTAATGATTTAGTGTACCTACACTACAATCAGAGGCTAAGGGCAAGGAATTTGAGGAGGTACCCCGAGTTGACACGTGAAGATGCCGATGATTTTTTCGTCCCGATCGACCTCGAGTCTCTATTTACCTATAATGATCCATTAAGTGAATGGATCGAAGAGGAAGAACAACCTGTACTGCATGATCTAGATATATCATTTTTAGATCAAAGTATAGAGTTGGGAGAATTGCAAGATTCCGAGGACGAGGCGGAAAATGAAGGTCGCCGCCATTCAATAAGTGTGTCCCGCCCTCCAAATGTGGGTCTAGAACGTCAGACAAGTACAAGGATGGCTCCACGTCGTCATTCTGTTAGTGAACGGCCCACTGGGACAGATGGGGTATCTAGCTCTTCACAGAGGAGGAGATCATTAAGAGGAAAAGAACCTGTTGTTCCGAGCAGCCAACCCAGCAGACGTTATTATGGGTCGGCTAGATCTGATTCTGATTCATCTACCGATGACGGTAATGGGTCAGATGATGGGTTGGATTTTACTCATCCAAATATTGTTGTGGATGTTGAGCCTGCCGGCCCACCGGGGTATTATCCCAACATGAGTGAAGTCCATTACCAACAGGATGATAGGCAACATACACCTCCTCATGGCGGAACAAACTTGCCCGGTGAAGGATATGTATCTTTCGGATATACGCCAACAGGATATTATGGTCAACCGAGCTATGGGCACTTCGACACGAACTCATTATCCAGTAATATGCAGTCCATGTCGATTTCAGATCGTCAATCGTAACCCTCATCTGATAGTTGGCAGTACCACAATCCATCATCAACATCCGACTACACGTCTAATGATGAGCGACTTCCGGAAGACACGTATGCAAGATTTTATTTCCACGTCCCGGGTTATCCATATGAAGAGCTGGATCCATAGTAATATTACATTTGTTTTGAGAAAATTTGGACAAGCTTTGATGTGATTCAAATTTTGAGATGTGAAATTCAATTTCATTGAGATCTACTTAAAATGAATTCAAATTTTGATAGATAACTAATAGTCTAAAAAAAAAAAAAACAATATGATATTATTTAGAGGTCTTCACTTATAAAATACTATTTTACCTTTTATTACCACTTCTTGAAAATTTTAAAAACATAATTTGAATTTTAAAATACTATTCAATTAATTTGACTCAATTTCAATTTATTAAAGTGTGTGAGGTGTATACATGGCAACATAAATACATGATGGCTAAAATCTTTTTGTCATTTTATTATCTTAGCATAAGTGGACTCTTATCATAGTTAATATTTTATTATTCCTAAAAATTATTCACACATTAGAATACATACAGAGACTCATTTATACATGACTTTCAAATGTTAGGAATGAAATTGAAATTATTGAAAACGTAAGTATGTATTTATAATTACCCAATAACATAGGCATTAATTCAAATTTTTAATATGTGTGGAGCTATGAGATAAGAAGTTTTATTTTTATTTTTATTATTAATTTTCCTATATTGATTAATTATATAATAGGATCTACTTATTGATGAGACTTGAGAGAATTGATGTGACATTTTCATATTTTTATAAGTTAAAATCATCTATTGTTAATTTTAATATTGAAAATAGATGAAACTTAAATAAATAATTTGAGTATGTATATGACCGATATTTAATGAAAAAATTATATTTTCAAGAAGCCCAAAATTTTCCGACATTATCCAAAAAAAATCGAACAAAAAAAAAAAAATCGGAAGAGAGAGAAATTTACCGGCCGGTATATCGGCCGATATGCATATCGGCCGATATTTGCATATCGGCCGATATACCGGTTAATCCGGTATTTTAATCCCTGGGTAGGACCACGTAATATAAAACTGTATGGTAAACCATGAAATTTAAAAATGTATGGTACCTAAAAAAATAAATTTTAAATTTTAAATGTATGAGTATTTCAAAAATATATTAAAAAAGAAAATGTCTCTTTTTAGTCTCTCTCCCTCTTTTTCATCTTCCCCTGAAGATTTTCTCTCCGAGGCTCTCTCCACCGATTGAAGCTTTTCTCTCTCTCTCTCTCCTCAGAATTCACCTCCCTCTCCACTGGATTTCGAGGTTGGTTTTATCTCTTTCATTTAAAGTTTATGTTTTGTTTTTCCCATTGGTGAGCCCATTATTCCTAAGGCACACTAAGCTTAGACCATGAGACTTGAATCCGCAACCTTTCGCTTCCTGAGACGGGAGATTATCAGTTGAACTACATCTATGTGGGCACACCAAATTTATGTTTTGTTTAAATCCCTTTCAAATTAAGGTTTTGATTTTAGAAAAGAATTAAGTTTTTTCTTAAAACAAGGTTTTTCAATGAAAAAGTCATATCTCTATTTTGTTTTAAAAACTTCTCATTCCTCAGATTTTTCTTATATTTTCCCCCTAATTCTGAGTTTTTGGGTTGATCTGATGACCCAACCATCGTTCAATCACCGTCCGATCGTTGGCTGATCTATTGATCATCCGACCACCTTCTGATTCATTTTTCTTTCCAGAATTAGCTTTGATTTAATTCACTGTAATTCTTGTGGACTCTAGGAGCTTCAAAACTTTACCACAACCCTAGGTGAGGAGAACAAACACATTTAATGTATTTCACAGTTTTGCATTCATAATTGCATAATTCTATGAAATGAAACCTTAATGCATTTTGGGTTAAAATGTAACGAACCATCTTGACCTAGCATAATATCATCCACTTTGGGCTAAAAAAGACTCGCACAACTTTGCATTGGGCCCATGCTCATTCTTAGGTCCAAAACGCATTGTGTTAGATTGATGGGTGCTCTCTTATATTCCCTTAGAATTTCTGGCTCCTGACTGATGTAGGACTATTTCCCACAGCCACATGCCCAACCAGCTCCCTCTCTCCCTCCCTCTCCAGCAGCGCCCAACACTGTTGAGCCTAGGGACTGGGTTTGAGGCATCTGGGCTTGGGCGTCACAATTGATCCCTCAAAAACCTAGATTTGTCCATGGCTTTGCTACATCACAGGACCCACACAAGTAGAGGGTTGAATTGTTCTCTGATACCACTTGTAGCAACCCGTCCCAATCCACCACAATGTTGTCCGCTTTGAGCCCAAAAATACTCGCTTTGCATTGGGCCTAGGCTCACTCCCAGGCCCAAAATGTGTTGTGTTAGGTTGAGGGGTGCTCTCTCTTATATTTCCACAGAATTTATGGCTCTTAGGCAATGTGAGACAATTTTCCACATCCACACGCCCAGCCATCTCTTTCTCTCTCTCCCTCTCCAACAATGCCTGGGGATTGGGCCTGAGGCGTTTGGGCCTAGGCGTCACATAAACTGCATGTATCATTGAATGGTTTGACGTGGAATTGGGCTTAAATCAATAAGGAGAATCACTTACTAAATAGTGAGATTCATAAAGAAGTAAATTGTTCAGAGATGAAATGTAAGTGTGGTTTGAATGCCAGGAAGTGAAAGGCCCAGTCTGTCTGCTTGATTGAATGTTTGAGACCTAATGTATGATTTATACGCTTTATGAATATGTCCTTCATATATGCGTTATGTTCGATATAATATGCTTTGAGTTGAATGCATGTTTTCCCAACATGTTGATGGATGCGTATGATGATTGGAGATGCATAATTTTGTTGTGAACCGAGCAGAAGAGGATCTCCTCGTGCATATATGTATGTATTAACGGAAAGTCCTGACTTTCCGATATTGTGTATCTGTAACGATTCTCTTCCCCAATCAAGGGATTGTAATTTGTATGTGATTGATTCTTCCCCAAACTATTGACGCATACTGTAGAATTTAGGAAAGTGTATTGTGAACCACATGATGGGTCATTAGGTTGTGATGCCACGCATGTCGATAGATGGTGAACCACATCTTGGACCTTTAGATTGTGATGCCACTCGTGTCAGTGGATTGTGAACCACGTGATGGATCATTAGGTTGCGATGTCACGCATGCCGGTGGATGGTGAACCACGTCTTAGATTGCTAGGTTGCAATGCCACACATGTCAATGGTCTGTGAATTAAGTTTTGGGTCACTTCGTTGCGATGCCATGTGTATTCGAGGTATTGTTTTAGTTGTTCAATTTATTTGCATATATTTAATTCACACACTTGATTTATTTAATCTAATCCGCTGCAAACCATGTGATTAAATACGAATTTTTTAAAGACCGGTAAAACTCCCCCCTCCGCTCCCCTCCCCCCCCCCCCCCCCCCCCCCCCAAATCTTGACTTGTTGTTCTAGCACACCAGGAACTTTTAATATATATGCGTTCATTTGAGAATAAGAGGAGATTTTATCCATATGTATGTTTATGATATGAGTATGTGGTGGGTGTTGTCTCTCTTCAATGGGTTGCGATCTCACTTCTTAGGGACTCTAGTTGAGGAGGGGTTAGATGAACCCTCGGAGACAGCGTAGGCACGTTAAAGTCTTAGCATTCTCGGTCTGAGAGACCTTTATGATGTTTAGTTTTTTTAGAAGCATTTCACCTTTGGGATTTGTGATAATTGAGAATATGTATTTAAATCCTTATGATGTTTATGGATTGTAATAACTATGAGTTAGGTTATTTAAACCCCTTATGTTTTGGATAGATTGATTTATTTAGTTGAGTTTGAGATTCACCTGTTGAGTCACATTCTAGGGCCACGTATAGGTTAGACGTGATAGTCGCAAGGTGTTGTCCACATGCGATATTATGCTGCATGGGATTGGCTACTAGTGACTGATCTGATTGAGGGAATGATTTCCTGGTGTTCCATTTTTAGAAGGAATTCTGCCGAGATCACGGTAGGAGTGTTCTGTCTTCGATGAACTTAGAAATCGTAGGCTTTCCCCCATGAATGTGAAACCCCATTTGATTGAGGTTTATCGTTAATACGAGATTAGCGACTGATTGAAGATCATTATAGTTTAAAAAAAATTATCACGTGTTCTGTGGGCCTGTTGTAGTAAAATGGCTTAAACATTAGTAGAATTAAAGCAACATTCATTGAATGTAATTTTAATGAGTTAAACAGTAGGGAGAGTAACATGGTACAACTTAAAAACGACCTAGTTACATATTGAGACAAGATTAGATACTTAGGCTCTATGGTAGAATCTTAAGGAGATCTCTATTTAAACATAATGAATATGATAGGAGCAGGGTGAGCAAAATATAGACAAATTAGTGTGGTTATGTATAATAAAAGAGGTCTCCTTCGTATAAAAGGACAATAATATAAAACAATTATTAGATCTGCTATAGTTTATGAAATAGATTATTGGTCAATGAATAAAAAACAAATAGATAAAGTACAATAAGAAAGGTCTACTTTGTTAAGTATACTTCGTTGGATGAGTTGATCTAAATGATAAAGTTCAAAATTAGTTTAGAAATAGTTTCGATAGATGACAAATTGAGAGAAACATGTACGAGCCGGTTTGGTCATGTTTGTAGAATCCTAAACATGGCTCCAATGTGTAAGGTTGAAAGGTTAAGAATTAAGGTACTAGGAGGAGAGGTCGACCATTGAAAACTTAAAGAGAAGGGATAAAGAAGGGCATGCTAGATTGTACAATAACAATTGATATGGTTTATGATAGGATTAATTGGATAAGAAAAACTCATAAAGTTGACCCTAGCTAGATGGGATACTGGCCTTTGAAAATGATGATTTCAAATCAGATATTTTGATATTTGTGGACTTTCAATATCCAATTACGACCTAATATGCTTGTTTTCAGGCCTTTGATTTAATTCTAAAACAATTACTATCAATGGTGTATAACATTACATCAAAGTTGTTCATTATTCATTATATTGATAAGGTTTTAATAATATTTGGCATATTTATCACATCATAAAAAAGTCATAATGGTAGCCATTAATCCCTCACATTTATCACATAAATAAGTTTGAAAAAAATTATTTCATTTCTAACCAACCCATTATATAAAAATCAAATCAAATAAATTCAATTAAAGAAACCAATAGATTTAAGTTCTACCACCCAAAACAACAAAATCAATTAAAAAATCATAATAAGACTTGCGAAATGTGTCGTGACTTTTTTTTTTTTATTTCTCTCTCGACGCACACGTATCTCGCTCACACATAGGGTTTGGGCCCAAAGAGGGATAAGTCTCATTTGTTTAGGACCCTAACGAGGCCCAATAACTCTACAAAAAATTCGGCAGTCTCCCCTAAAAGTGGGAAAAAACGACGACAATTTTCCATCTGTTTATCCATTCTAAATCACATTATCTATCAATTCCTCCTAATCCATATTTCTACTTGCAGTCCATCCTACTCATTCCTACATCAAATCATAGATGTCAAATTTAGACAATTAAGTACAAAAATAAAAGTTTAATGACATGCCAACTCAACTAAGGTTCCTAAAACCCCTATCCCATGCTTGACTTACATATATGTAATCCAAATTTAAACACATAAGGCATAGTTAAATACATCATCAATTCAATTATGAACAGACATAAGAGTCTTCAAAAGCAGTCTCTAGTCTCGTCCGTGGGGTCCTATGGACCCCGCCCTTCATGAAATTTCTTGAAACTGTGAGGGTTAGTATACAAACATGCATCATATGGGTATACAACATATGATTCATCAATTCCACAATTTACAGGACATGAATACCAATGCAAATGGTCAATGTATCCACTTTATCACCCGGGCCGCGATCATGACTCTCATCTTGCAAAAAAGGCCTTTTTCACTCGTCATTACTCCCATTTCATGGCGTAGGTTTGGTCACATGGCTCTACCACTACCGCCATTTCATAACAGTCACTACTCCCATTTCGTGACTTTCACGTTTGGATCTTTTCACTACCCTCACTTCAGACCATCCCTAAATTTCATTTAGTGACCTTCGCGTTGGAGCCTTGCCACTACTCCCATTTCATGGCACATCAAATTACATACTCATGATTATTCATACATCACACTTCACAATAAATTAAAAATGCACTCCTACCATTTTAATATCACACATCATCTCATGTGTCACATAATACATAATCACCCAATCTATATAGTAAAACCCGTATAAAATAATACTCTTGGGACCAAGAGAAATTATTATCTTAGCGGGGTTATTAATTTATCGATAAATGAATAATTTATTAATTTATTGATGAATATTTATTAATTTAGATAGAGTATTATGTTTCTACTACTTGTACATGTATGGCTTATAAATCCAAAAACAATGGATGTGGTCAAAAGTTAATACATAGAAGTCCAAAAGACTCTAAAAAAAAAAGAGATGGTTATTAATTATAGAAGATAGAAAGACTCCTAAAAGGAAGAGATTGGATGTCAAAACTTAATGTCCTAGAAGATAAAGAGGTTTCAAGTAGAAGATAAAGATGTTTCAAGTACATAGAAGATAAACTCTATAAATAATCATTAGTTTTAGACTCTTAGACTCCAAATCTTTACAATTCCAGATGACAGTTGAGTTTTACCAACTATTTCTCCAAAAGAGGTCTTTCAAGCATTAGTAACCTTAAATAACTACTTGTTACAACATGAAAAAAAATATACCAGAAGTGGTGTATGCATTGCAAAAAATTAAGGATGAGGTTGAGTTCAGTTTAGGTACAAAGAAAAGACAGACAACTTTAGATGCATATTTTGAGAAAGAGTTGAATTGAGAAAATAGAAGTTGTCAAGTAAAAAGTTACTCAATACTGTATTATGAATTTTTATTTGCTAATTTTTTATATATTTTATCAATTATTAATTTATATTTCCTTGGGCCCTTAAGGATTTCTAAAAAAATTATTATCTTATGCATTTAGCTAGGTTATTAATTTATTACGCTGGCCCGAGTTGGGACCAAAAGATTTTATTATTTAAGCGAGGTTATTAATTTATCGAACATTTATTTATCGAGATTTTATTGTACCTGTCAAATAGAAGACATATAACTCCATTGGGCATACTCTATGAACCAAATGTAATCCACATCATACACAAGTGTTTGTGCCCCGACTTGCCGAATCACCTTTTTGTCAATTCCATGACTTAGGTGAACCCTTGGCTCGGAAGAATGAAGCAAGACTCAAGGTGTGATGAGGATTGAATCAAGAGCTCAAAGAAGGAAGATCAAGTGCATGATTCATCATCACAAGTGTATGACAATCATAACAAAGGTAAATTTGCTATAAATGACTTTAGGTGGAACCCAACACTTTAGGATGCCCGTGCCTAGGCTTAGATCTCACATCTGGATAATCATAAGAAGCGTAGTGCATGTTTGAAAAATCAACAAAATGAATTAGAACCCAACTTGGAATTATGAACACACTGTCAGGGACGACACATCGTGTCGGCGATCACTCGCCAATGACAGCAGACGACTAATCGAGTCTTACGACCAATCGTCTAGTATAGAAAGGGTACTGGAAGGAATGAACTGTCAAATAGGTATGATCTCAGGACGATGCATTCGTGAAGGCGATGCATGGTTGGGACAGGGCTAATCCAATCGTGCATATAATCAATCGCCCTGGGCATAGACAAATATAGACTGTCATTCATAGTCATGGCTCAGACATTCGATCTTGCAGACGATGCCTCGTCTAGGTACAGGGCCGACCAATATAGCCAGGCTCAGGACAATACTTTTGTCTGGCGGTAACCCTTCATGTGGAATAGCAAGACCAGTTGGTTGCATAACCCATCGCCAGGACAGGGTAGAAACACATCAGGCGCACGACCCATCACCTTGAGTTTAGTTGAGGTATGTTTGACAACACTGTCAAAACAGGATAGTCTCAGGCCGATTGGATCGCCACCCCACGATCAATCGCCTGTGGACTCACACGACCAATCGTGTAGGGACGATTAATCGTCTGTGTCCAGGATGTTACCGTTAGAGCCCAACGATCATATTACAACGACTATATTTGCCACATGATCGATCGCCACCACATGACCGATCATCCGTTGTAAAGTCCAAGATGGTCTTGTTTGCTTATTTAAACACCAAACATTATTGTGTTTTGGTTGGACACTCTTGTGAGGAAAATCTAAGGCATTTTCAGATATCCCACCTCCTCTCTATGCACCTTACTTAGGAGAATCATTTGAAATCCAATCATCTTGATTGTGATTAAAGAGAGAGAGAAAAATAGATCTAGGATAACAATAGGCATAAACAATAGGCATACCTTAAATCCTAGAACTATCCCAAGGATTGTGATTGAGCATACACAAGGCACATCTTCATCATCGTCGACATCACATTGGAAAGGAATCTTCAAGAAGCACTCACCTACAAGGTTGAGCTAACAAAAGACAAGTTACTTCTTAGTTTGATTTAACTTTTAAATAATCATCATTGTGAAGTGGATTAAAGCAAGGAACTTGAACCACTATAAAAAATAGAGATATAGAAATTGGTGAAATTCCCAACAAACACTGTTACGTGGAAGTCTTAATCTATTAGTGTGGGTGTAATTCCTCATTTAGTAAATTTGGGATAGCCCAAGGTTGGATGAGCCCAACAATGGATGTAGGTTAATTAACCGAACCACTATAATTTTAGTCTTATGGTGTTAATGCTCATTGTGTGATTGATCATTAAATTGGCACACTCTTTTATCACACACTTGATTAATCTAATTTAATCCGCTACACATTATTGTGATTAATCAAGAAAATTTTAAAGACCATTAAATTTGGTGATTGCCCTATTCACCCCCCCTCTAGGGTTAATCTAGCACCGTGTTCTAGCACCCCCGATGACTTTCAAATCTAGTACTACTTGCACATCACATCATTCAAGCTAAAATAGTGCAAATGTGTCCAATCTCATATGTGCATCACTTTCATCATCACACGCAATCATACAATTCATCTCTACATTTATCATCATATCAGGACTTGCATCACAAGTATTTTTATAATTTTGCCCACACACATGCTCATACACAACACATCTACAAGCATGCTTTTTTAATTTCACAACACATAACCCCATATAGTTCACAATTTCATTTCACTTGAATTTAAACATACATAAGTGAAGGAGTTCCTCCCAATCCTACAATATTCTCCAGACACAATCATCTCACATTCATGCATGATTACTGTACAAATACATCTCATTACATTGTGAAAGTTCCCGGTGCTAGAACACGATTGTCTGAGAGAGAGAGAGAAAGGGGGGGGGGGGGGGGGGGAATAGGACAATCTTCAATTTCATATGGCCTTTTTAAATTTCTTGATTAATCAGCGGATAAAACATGATCAATCAAGTGTTGTGTGAAATCAAGAGAGTACAAGATACAAGAGCATTCACACAATCAAAAGCCAAACACTCGATTTAAAGTGGTTCGGAGTAAATCCCTCCTACATCCACTGATGGACTCACCCAATCTTGGGTTATCCCAAAATCACTATGTAGAGAATTACACCCTCACAAATAGAGAATGAATTAGGCCTTACTCAGATAGAGTGAGACTTTCACCAACTCGAATCCTAGTTTTGAAAAGTTCGACCTACCCCGGTTTAATCCTAATCCCTCTATTTTTTAGAGAGGTTCAAGCCCTTGCTTTAATCCATTATACAAGATGACTTAAAATAAAATCAAACTTAGAAACACTTGCCTTTTGTAGCTCACAAAATGTGGATGTGCTTCTTAAAGAGTCTTCCCAATGTAATCTCGTTGATGACGAAGATACACCGATGTATGAGCAATCACAATCCTTGGGAGAGGTTTCCAGGATTTGGATATGCAAGTTGTATCTTAGAATTGGTCGCATTCTTCTCTCTTAATCTCAATCAAGTGATGATTGGATTCTAATGATTCACGCAAGTGAAGAACTTAAAGAGATTGATCCTCTGTTTCTAGCCTTTGAATTTGCCAATTAAATATGGTAGATGAGGCTCTTAAATGCTCTGGAAGGGATCCTCAAAATCTCCAAACAGTGGAGTTTAAATAGAGGCAAACCAAGATTTTTGAAATAGTAAGTCAACAATCGATCGTAGCACCACGATGGGTCGTGTGGTTCGAAAGTGACTTCCCACCAACCAGATCGTTGCACATTAATGCACATCAACGGTTCAAAAAATGTCCACCCATGATAGATTGGGTTTCACGATAGATCACGAAATCCAATGTCGATGGATCGTGCTCTGACGATACAATCGTCCTGAGACCAATTGTAAGTTACTGAGTTGATTCAAAATGGAACTCTGGAAATCCAAGCCGATAGGTTGTCACCACGATGGGTCGTTTCCTGTCCAACACGAGGGATCGTGCTTCCCACGATAGTATCAGGCCCGTTGATGAACATGTTTGACATTATTCTTCCAACCAGAACCCTTGTCAATCCTGAACGATGGATTGTGTGACCACGAAGGATTGTCCCTGTCCAAGGCGATAGATCGCCGACACGATAGGTTGTCCTGACAGTTCATCAGTTTTCCAAATTTAAGTCCACTTGGTTCTGTTGGATGTCATAGTTCACAAAGGCTTAATTCAATTATCCATATGTGATATCTAAGCCTAAGCAAGGCCTTCTTAGAGGTGCGAGGTCCATCCTAAAGTCATCTATGGCCAATATACCTTAGTGATTGCCGTGCACTGTTGATGATGTTGAACCTTCATTGATGTTCCAATCTTGGACTTGATTCAACATTCAATTGAGTCTTGATTCATGTCATCGTTCTTCCGAGGCAAGGCCTCTTATAAACCATGGAATTGACAAATAGGTGACTCGATAAGTCGGGACACTAACACATTGTACTTAGGAATGAAATTTGAGCATGAAAGGAAATGTGAACAAAATCCTACCATATGTGGAGAACCCTCACCTAGCTTTGCTACAACGCATTTGAGTCTACCACAGAATGATGCTCATGCCAGAGGGTTAAGAGTTGGTCACATCAAAATTAACACCAACGAACATACATGAGTTTTAGTCTCAATAATTGGGGTGTAAATCTCACACTAAGGACAAAAGCCCCAAATTAAACTCCCCAACTCAAGTTAATTTGTTATCTCAAGAGAACAACTCACTATTTCACCAAAGACCTTAATTTCCATTCTCAAGACAAAAGTCTCAAATTTTTCCTAAGGTCCCATGCACTCAATTCATGTAATTGAGTTCAATCATACTAATGGGGTTGAAATCCCCAATTTCCTAAATTCTCATACCCTCATTCATCAAAGGGATAAATATCTTCAGGTTTTCCCCCAATTTCTAGGTTCTACATCAAGGTGGAATTCATTTTCCACGTAGGGTTGAGGTCAACTTTCAGGCCGAACCCATTATAATTCAGCCCATGCTCCCATTTAAACCCAAATTCATCATTTGGTCCTACTCCATGTCCAAACCTCCACATGTTCCTCCAATCCTAGGTCGAGCCCTCATCATTGGAGAGAAATTCTCCATACAAGCTTATCATTTTTAACCCTAAGGTGATTCTCTATCCACAATCCCTCAATGTGGGTCCAATTTTTCATTCCCATCCTCATTCGTCTCTTACTTCATCTATCTCAGACATTGCAAACACAAATAACTCAATTTGAAGAGAAATCCATAGGGAGGGGGTAGGGGATTACCTTAATGAGAGGGGACCCAAGACAAGAAAGAGCTTGAAGATTTCCTTAACCCATTTTATGCACATGCATGGAGAGTGGGAAGAGGGAGGAAAAATGAGGGTTTTCTAGGCGGGTTTCACTGAAAAGGAGAGAAATACGCTTCCCAGTCATAAATGGGGCTCAAATAAGTCATTTCTGCACATTCCTAGGCCATTGAGACCTCACTCGAGTCCTCGAGTTGCCATTTAGCAGCTTTGCTCTTCACTAAATGGCTATAACTTGAGCTACGAAATCGGATTTTGACGTTTTTATACTTTTCGAAAAGCTCTTTGATTGATATATGCAACAAAATAACTCTCATTGAATTTGGAGCTCATTTGATACCTCAAATGGGTCAGCAAATCAGATTTACTGTCAAGTCGCATGGTCTCAAGGTCAATTTGGCCCACTGGGTGTTAGGTGTTACTTCCACGCATTTTCTACGAAAGTTCTCAATAATTTAACAGGTCGAGTCATTACAAAAGGAGAAGAGAAAAAGACAGGGCCATGACTGTTAAGTGAGGAGTGAAAAGAGAATTTATCGAGGGATAAAATAAAGTTTAAAATGAATGGTTAGAAATTGATTATGTTTAGGGATTGAAATTTAATTAAAAATGATATATTTTTAATATATTATAATATTAAATATATAGATCAAATATCACGAGTCCTCAAGTTTAATGCGACCCAGGTCTAACTCAAATTTTCAGTCTGATTAAGGTTCTTAGAGTGCAAGGGTTGGCACTTAAATTATGCCCTATTTTTAGCCCAAAATTGGGCTTGGGCTTATGCCCAAATAGATACAGCTTCCAAAATTTTGGATTAGGTCAAATGGGCATGGATGGACCCAACCTAAATTGCACCTCTGCCTATTTTTATTCTTCCGAATAATAGTGTGTCAATGTGACAATGCCCCAGTTCTGATACATGATAAATGATGGACCAGTGTGTCGAGTTGGTAAGATTAAGCAAGAAATACAAAAAACAATAAGATATGAAAACAAAATAAATCATTTATCATCTTGTTTTCATTGGTCTAACAAAGCATTTTTCATTCTTGTTCTTCTGGGTTGGAATGTTCAAGTCATGATAAACAATTACTATTTTGGGATAGAACCCAATGCAAAAACACAACTCATTTCCAATATCAGTAAGAGATATTCCACAATGGGAAGGAGAGTATTTCTTGGAATGGCCTCTCATCCCATACCATGCCAACCACTGTTCACATGAGATAAAACATAGAAACTTATGAAAAATTCCATTTTGGGTCATTTTTGGCATCTTTTAAAACCTTAAAAATTGGAAAACAAATAACAAAAGAGAAAAAGAAAAAGAAAAAGAATTTTCAATTAACCACATGCCACATGCACATGGGAGTCGCGTTCTCAAATTTCAAATATTCATATTTTATAATTGTTGGAGTCTACTTTCTATATAAAATAGTAGATAACTTTTAAATTTATTCTGCGTTTGAATTTATTTTCAATTAAATGAGAATGAATGATAGAATTTGAAATTTTGTTTTAGGATGGAATGTAGGATTGGATTTAACGGCTATCTATGCCTCCATACTAAAAAAAGTAGAATTCGTAAGATTTGTCTTGAATTCAATATAAACCCAACTGAAACCCGAACTTAAAAGAAACTCAAGTATAATAAATCATCGGATTAACTTCGCCCAAGTGACACCACTCAGTCACTCACATCGGTTGTATGGGTAAATAGAGTGTTGAATGGGATAACCAAAACTCCAACTTCATGTTATGCAGGCATGTCGTGTCACATATCAGATGTGTATTGGAAAGATCTTGCGTTTATATGTAATGACCCTACTCCATCCAAAATGATATTGTTCGCTTCGGGCATCACATACTTGCCCTCATAGTTTTGCATTGGGATGTGCGCTCATACACATACCCCAAAGGCCTCATATTGTTTGAAAGAAGAATGTCACTTATATCCATGAGGCCATGATCTAGGACCACCTCCTAAGCGACGTGGGATTCATAGTGCATCACTAGCGACTTTTTCTCTTTTTCATCCATGCACAATGGATTTCTCTTTCTCCTGTCTGCTTCGGGCTTCACACACACACCCTTATGATTTTGCATTAGGATGTACGTCCATACACACACCCCAAAAGGACTTCATGCTGAGATAAGGAAGGACAGTCACTTAAATCCATGGTCCAGGACTGCCTCCCAAGCAATGTGGGATTCACAACGCCTCAATGATGACTTTTTCTCTATTTCATCCATGCACAGTGGAGTTCTCCTCCTCTTTCCACTAGGAGATTTTTCCTCCTTTGCCACACACAATGCTGGAGTTTCCCAACCTCCTTCACTAGGTGTGGGCCATCACATAATAAGTGGGGATAGACAACACCCACAATGGCTAGTCAGTTTTGGATGGAAAACACCTTTGTGACAAGAAATTCCCAATTCCTTATGAATTGAATTCTTAGAACACCTAATTTCTTCGGTGAATTTTGTCCCATCGAAATTAGAACCATCTCTTCATTTCAGAGTGAGAATGAGAGTTTGTCACGACCATGCCCTGCTGAGCACAATGTTATCCATTTTGGACATCACACGCCCTCACGACTTTGTTTTGGGATGAGAACCCATACACATTCCAAAAAGCCTTGTGTTGAAAGAAGGGAGAGCGCTACTTAAATCCTAGATATCAGAACAACCCCAGGCAATGTAGGATTTCTCTCAACACCATTCACTATCCATTTTTTTTCTCCACACACTCACGACACATTGATGGGTCTCTCCTCCTCCTTTATCAAGTGATTTCTCTTCATCTGTCTAGTGGAATTCCTTTAAAGTATTCCCCTCACTCTCCATCTGATACGAGTCATCACAATCCTTACACCTGGGACTAAGTCGTCTTCGGCTCTGATACCATATCTAACGACCCTGCCTCGCCCAGCACAATATTGTTCGTTTTGGGCATCACAAGCCCTCACAACTTTGCTATGGGATGAGCTCTCATACACACATCCCAAAATACCATGTGCTAAGAGAATGGAGAGTGCTACTTAAATCCTAGGGATCATAACATCCCCCAAGCAATGTGGGATTGCTTTCAGCGCCATCACTAGCTATTTTTTCTTCAGTCACTCACGCCAGACTAATGGGCCTCTCTCCTCCATCAGGTGATTTCTCTTCTTATGTCTGATGGAATTCCTTTGGAGTATCCCCCCTATTCTCTCTCCAAGGCCACACATGCTGAATTCCATACTCTTTGTCACCCATACACCTGGAGTATTCCACCCTTCTCCATCTGGTGCAGGCCATCACATAGTTGGATATTAGGGTTCGTTTCGAAATCCTTCATTTGGATCTGACTATCTTCAGTTAATATTTATTATTCACATTGATGGTTTAAGTAGGCGTTAAACCTGACCTTAGCCGTGACAAATGGTATTTGATCCGACTTGGGGGCACTATTGTGTGGGGTCGAGGGCACTACAGTGGGGATCTCCTTGACGTTTGGGCCTACATTAAAGAGGTGTAGGTCCCCCTGGCGAGGGCACCAAGGATTGGGCCAGGAGCCTGTCACGCAGGGGTGTGTTGAGTCCCATATCGAATGTGTGAATAGAAGATCCTAGGTTTATAAGTGGGGGTAGGTAGCACCCACAATGTCTAGCCATTTTGGGATGGCATGCATCTCCAGTGACAAGATTTTCTCAATTCCTCATTTGTATTGAATTCTTAGAACACTTAATTTTTTTCCAGTGAATTTTGTCTCATCAAAATTAGAACCATCTCTTTCTTTTCGAGTGAGAGTGAGAGTTAGATATTCGGAGTTTCGTTTCGAAATCCTTGATTCGAATTCGAGGATCTTAAGTCAAAATTCATTATTTCAGATTGATGGTTTAACAAGGCCTTGATGGGGGAACTATCATGTGGGCTTGAGGACATTGCAGCAAAGATCCCCTTGACGCATAGCCCTACACCAAAAAGGAGTGGGTCCGCTGGCGAGGCTTCCATGGATTGGGTTGGGGAGCTTGTCACACGGGAGTGTGTTGAGTCCCACATTGGATGTGTGCTGGGAAGATGAGCACAAAAATATGATAATTTTACCCTTGATTATTGGATTAGTTAGCTCTTGAATTTATTTATTTTGTACTATTATTATGATATATTTTATATTTAAAATTATTAGTGTTAGTATGCTTATTTTGTTTGATTTTATCTAATTAATGCATACTTTCGTGTATTTTAGGTTGATATGGATTTTATGTGAAGACATGACAGAGTACATAATTCAAAGAGGCAGATAGCATAACAGTGACAATGGAATGGGCTATGGCAAAGCTCATAAGATGTCCGAAAGTGATGAAAAGAGCCCAAGAAGTGGTAATTAAAGTTGCAGGAAGAAACTCGAAGGTTGAAGAAGAAGATCTCTCCATCATGTAGATCATTGTTGCTTCCACATAAGTCCATTACAAGCAGTACAATTCATGGATATCACATCCCTCCCAAAACAAGAGTTCTTGTCAATGCTTGGGCAATTGGAAGCAGGGCCGGCCTTGGCTATAGGCGAAGCAGGCGATCGCCTAGGGCCCCCAAGTCCATAAGCTCCTTTATTATATGTAAAATAGTTAATAATGCATATAAAATCACAAATCTAATTATTGTCTAGATTGGTTAGGATGTTTACCCTCTCAATAGGGGACTCAGGTTCAAATCTCGGCTTCGAATTTAGAACACTCAAAATTGGAAATTTATATATTGATAATTTTTCTACTCAATTCAAAACGTGGGTTTCTTAAAAAATTAAAAGAATGATAGTAACAATCATAATAATAATTATTATAATCCTCATTTTATTGAGTTTAATAATAAAAATAAAATAATTTTAATTAATAAAGAATATTTTAAAATATATGTATCATCTAAATAGAGCGAAAGAGAAATATGAGACTTTGTGCACTCTTCATTGACACAATTCTCTCCACAACCAATCTCTCATTTACACCTCATTACACAGATGTGGACCATTACAAAAAATCACAGAAGGAATTAGATATTTTAGGAATTCAATTCGAATGGAAATTTCTTGCCACGAAGGCGCTTGCCATCCCAATGACTAGCCAATGTGGGTGCTACCTTCCCCCATTTATAAACTCGGGATCTTCCCCGCACACATATGATGTGGGACTAGAAGCACATGCCCACTTGACAAGATGTTGGGGTTTTGGTTTATTCATTCAAAGCTCCGTTTGTATGTGCAACCAAGGTAAGCGATTAAGTGGCATTACTTAATCAAAGTTAATCTGAGGATTTTCTTAGACTTGGGATTATTTGATTTCAGGTTTTATTGAGTTTATAATGAATTCAAGATGAATCTTGAGAAATTCCACTTTAATTTAGTATGGAGGCATAAGTAGGTGTTAAATCCAATCCTACCCTTCATTAGTTGATATCAAAGTCAACCTCCTGATGACAGCTAAGGTCGGGTTTAATGGCTACTTAAATCATCAACATGAAATAATAAATTTCGACTCAAGATCCACTTTTCTGAATCAAGGATTTCGAAACAAAACCTCGAATATCCAATTCTCACTCTAGAAGGAAGAGATTGTTTTAATTTCAACAGGACAAAATTAACTAAAGAAATTAGGTGTTCTAGGAATTCAATTCGAATGAGGAATTGTGAGTATCTTGTCACTGAGGTTTTTGCCATCCAAAAAATCACTAGCCACTGTCAGTGTTACCTACCCCATTTATAAACCCAGGATCTTCTGTTGTGCAAATTTTAAATTTATAATTACTTGCAAGCGCACTAATCGAATTGGAGTATAGAGTTATGCAAGTGCTAAGTCGAACCCACAAGGTCTTGATTTAGAATGAACGAGAAAACAAATTAAAAGTTTAAAAATTTAATCTTAACCTAGTTAACACTTTTTTTATGAAGGATGGTTGAATTAAACATGCAAAAATTCGTTAAAACAACTAAAAATAGGGATTGAATCAAGTGAGAGAAATACTAAGGTATCGGAATCCACCACTATTAAATCCATAATATTCCAATTATTTATTTATCAATTCCCACTTTTTAATGATTTAAACATTTAAGTTCATTAATATGGTGTTTCAAATTTCAGATTTTCCATTACTTTTAAAAATATAATTTCTAAGTATTTAATGTATCCAATTTAAATTTAAAAGACAATGGATCAAAGAAAATAATCTAAGCATCCAATGTATCTAATTAAATTGAAAAACATTAAATCAAATAATCTTCCTTTTTAATTAAAATCTCAAGTCCTTGATTAATTAAATAATATTATTAACTACAAAAAATACATGATATTAATGGTGAAAATAATTAATATTTAATTAATCTAATGAAACCAAAATCATAAAACAATAAACACACATATATGGGAATTAAATAAATAAAAGAAAATTATTTCATTATGGGGCTTCCTCTTCAACCTCAGTACAAGAAATTAGTCGGACATTATGAAATTAAAATAAAAGAGATAGAAAAATAAAACCCATTCCATAGTCGGAGATCCCGAGCCAATGCCACGATCCACAGCCACTCCCACGGTTTCTTTCCTCACATTACATGGCAACTCCTATTTTTTTCTCCACTTTTCTCAGCGGTAGCCACCTTCTATTTTTTTCTTTTTTTCTTTTTACTTTATTCTTCTCCACCAGTCCTTTGCTTCTATTTTTTTTATTCTCAGCTGGTTTTTTTTTTTTTCACTCCATCTGTTTACAAGAACAGCAGCCACCTTCCTCTTCTATTTTCAGAATTTCTATCTAATCTTTCTCTTTCCTCTTAACTGTATTTGTAGTCGGTGATAACCCAACAAGATTGAACCTCTTCATCGCATGGGATAAAAATCTCTTCCTCTAATACAGTCGATAGGTTTCTGGCTGTTACATGCTGCTTGATTTTTGGCTTTTGCAACTATAAAACTACTGGAGTGTGGCTGCTTCTTGCCACCATCTCTTGCTGTATTCTTTTATATTTCTTTGCTATCTTGGCCCTTGTAATCAATTGGGCTATTGATAAATATGTCTAGAAGAAATTCCTCAGCATTTTCCCATGAATTGGGGTCCCTTCCAATCAGGGCCGGCCCTGAGATTTCAGGGACCCTACCCGAACTTTTAAGATGGGCCTTTATATACTCACAAAAAATAAAATCATACATTTTTTTTACAAAGTGTGATTTTGAAATGTAAAATTACTAATTAAATTACTATATTCAAGTTTTTTTGACATTTATTTTTCAATAGATAAGATAGCTAATTCATTCAATATTTCTTTTGACATTGTAGATTCGAAGATAAGATTTTGAGATACAAAATTACTAATTAAATTACTATATTCAAATTTTTTTAACATTTATTTTTCAATAGATAAGATAGCTATTCATTCAATCTTTCTTTTGACATTGTAGACCGAAGATAAGATTTGTCCAGTATTAACTTTGAAAAACTTGTTTCGGTAACTGTAACTGGTATAATCAACATTATTCTATAAGCAATTTATGCATTTGAAAAACAACAATTCATTTTTTTTATATAATTTAGCAATTCAATTGTTTCTTTTACTTCTTTTGGTACTGCATGTTTATCATATTCGAGTATGACACTAATGAAAATTCTTCATTTGAAACGAAGATATTATTATTATTTTAATTTTTCAAATTTTCTGGATTTTTAAAAAACTTAAAAATTAAAAATTATCTTAATATTTATACTTGTATATTACATCTAATAAAATCTACATTGATCAAATGAATAAAGCTATGCTTTTTCATCTTTTCAAATTTTAAAAGTTTTAAATTATTTTTAATTCAAAATTATCAACTCAATATAAATTTCTCTTTCGCTCTATTTAGATGATACATATATTTTAAAAGATTCTCTATTAATTAAAATTATTTTATTTTTATTATTAAACTCAATAAAATGAGGGTTATAATAATTATTATTATGATTGTTACTTTCATTCTTTTAATTTTTTAACAAACCCACTTTTTAAATTGAGTATAAAAATTATCAATATATAAATTTCCAATTTTGAGTGTTCTAAATTCGAAATAGTCAAATGATTTCAAGTGGTATTAATTCAAATTATTGTTATTTTCATTATTATTCTTTTACTTCTTTTGGTACTGCATATTTTATTATATTCAAGTGTGACATTAATGCAAATTCTTCATTTCAAACGAAGATATTATTATTATTTTAATTTTTCAAACTTTTTGGATTTTTAAAAAACTTAAAAATTAAAAATTATCTTAATTATAATGATTTATACTTGTATATTACATCTAATATAATCTACATTGATCAAATGAATAAAGCTATATTTCTAAATGTGGGAGAAAAATCATTGATGTTTCTCATTTTTGGAGAAATATGCCCTATCTTGCTTCGTTTGATAAATCCAAGTTATAGTGACTGTCCTTTCCCTTGCTATCATTCCTTTTTCGTCAAATGTTGCTCTCAGATTGAATACTTCAGTCTGAGTCTAACTGAAGTAAATTAATCCAGCCCCCGTGCAGTGGACTCCGAAGAGTCGGTCAGTTGGGATTCTTATCTGTCAGTGAGACATGATACCGTCTTAATCTTACTTCGAAAGATTCATTCTTCTGGTTTCACTCTGATACCAACTTGTAACTCCCTTGCTCTCTTTCACATGCCGAAAATCAGAGTCTATTTTTCTTTTGAAAATAAAAGAGTGAGAGAGAGCGGGACGTCACAACGCGAGCTAAGTCCGAGCTTCTAAAGCCCGGCCTTAACTGGCTAACCATACGTGTGTGTGGACTAAGTCCACGGAAACGATTCAAACGTAATAAGTTAAGCTTGCGGAACTAACTTAATTACGGAATTATAATAGAGACGATACTACCAATTATTAAATAGCAAGGCAAGTACATCACTTAACAAATATTACCTTAATTTAAAATGTCCAAAATAAAAGTCCAAACCATAGCAAATAGTCTAAGTTATTACAGTCCAACAAGCTAAGTACTCAAATTACATATCCATGAATAAAACTTAAATAAATCAATTTAGCTCATCCAAGCTCCTAAGCTTCGCTCCGATCACGTCCTTCTCTTTGTCCATTTCCTGCGTCATCATTTAAGATAGAAGTAGGACGTTAGACAACGCGCCCAGTAGGTACTCCAAGTAGGGTCAACACATGGATTAGTGTCATAAAAACACATAGATATAAATAATATCAAAACCACGTAAGTCAATGCCATGTCATGGGTGTCATATGCCATGAGTCCCACTCATCATCCATATCACAATCACATAGTATCCCTCTTGATGGAAAATCCTCATCAAGGTATCACAATCACATAGTATCCCTCTTGATGGATAATGCACATCAAGATATCCCCACATTTGTTTATCGGTTGCCCCGACAGAGCGTGGTCTCCGGTTACATTTCCAATCATAGTACCCCTCTTCATGGATAATGCACATCAAGGTATCCCCACGTTTGTTTATCAGTCGCCCCGACGGAGCGTGGACTCCGGTTACATTTGATCCCTCCCATGCCATGCATGAGATGCAAGTGCAAACATGCTAATAATACAAATCATAGCATTAAAATCCCATCATTAAGACATATCATTTGATACCAAAATAATTCAAGTAAAACATTCACATATACATATTCCATGGTTTTCAATGAGGTAGGAATCCTACCAATGTCTAAATACCGGGTCCTTGTGTTTCTGTCCAAAAATCAATTACCGATCGCGTCAAACCGATCGTACACCACTTGTGAGATCCCGTTACCTTATTACATATCAATAAATCAAATCAATGCTCCACTTGATTTCCAACCATGTTTAAGTCCACAAACATGCCTTAGTGGGGTTCGACTATACAACATGGCCGAACCTCACTCACTTGGTTTTGGGTCCCTCTTTTTAGTCCTTGATCTTTTAAATAAATGTGGGTCCAAGATCATTCCCTCTTTTGATTTATTAACCAATCACACATAAGTTAAATCATTTAAAAACCCTAAGTCCACAAAGCATTCCCTATGGGGTTCGGCCATACACCATGGCCTCCCCCAATACTTCACCACGTGCTTGATGAAGGTGTCCCATTTTCATCCTCCCTTTAAATCGTTTACAACATTAGGTCCATACATCAAGTCCCTCCAGGGGGGGGGGGGGGGGGGGGGGGGGGGTTGGGGTGGTTAATCAAACACTTAGGTCCATCATTTTAAACCTTCATCTACCATATTTAAAATCCATTAAAATTACCAACATTCCTCCATCATTTTCATGGTCTAAATACATCTAAATCCATCAATATCCCTCCATGGGGTTCTGCCATACAACATGGCCGAACCCATGGTCCATGGTTTTTCCTCATTTCTTCATTTTAAGTTATCATTTACAACATTTAGGCCCCATTTTAAATTACTAACATACTTGCATGATTTTCATCCTTTACAACCCATTAACATCACCCATATACTTTCATGGTTTTCATGCTTTAAAACCCATTAACATCACCCATATACTTCCATGGGGTTCAGCCATACAACATGGCCGAATCCTATGGTTCATTATTTTCTCTTATCCATCAAATACCAATGGTTAGATTACTTGATGGGGTTCGGCCATACACCATGGCCGAACCTCATCCAATCACCTTTTTATTCATCAATGGTCCATGCATAAAATTTAGGGTTTGGCCATGCAAGACCAACCCATGATCCATGATCATAGTCCTTATATTGTTCATGCATGAGGTCCTTAGCCATATACACATAATGTCCTTAATAATAACCTATCTTACCCCTTTTTAATTTACAAACCATACTAAACCATACGTACCGATTCTGCGACTCCTTTGTTTTCTTTCACTCCTTCTTGCTCCTCCGATCTTCTCCTTCCTTAGCCTCTTCTTCCTTCCTTCTTAATCTTCGGCCAAAGTGTGAGCTTGAGAGGGAGAGGGTCTAAGATGAAACCCCCAAGAGATGGTTCGGCCAAGAAGTGTAGGTTTGAGAGAGGGAGAGGAAGAGAGTGAGATGAAACTCCAAGTCTTTTCTTGTCTTGTTCAATGAGAGTGGTCGGCCAAACTTGAGAGAGGGAGAGTGAGATGAGATCAAAATTACTCTAAGTCCTTCTTTGTCTTGAGAGGGAGGGTCAGCCTTGAGTGAGAGAGGGAGAGAGTGAGATGAGATGGAAAGCTTCCTTTCCATCTTGTCTAGGGTTTGCTTGGGTTAGACTCCACCCTCATCAATGTGGAGTCTTCCCCATGAGTCCATTGACCAAACAAGGGAGTGCATGCCCTCCACATGGCACATACCACCCCCATCCAACGGTTTTGGCTTGTGGTTTCCTCTTGGTGGTTTGCATGAGATGGAACCACCACCTCTCCTTTGACCAATGTAACAAATACCGTCGGTATTTTCATTTATACCGCGATAATATCGGGAAAATAACGGTACCGCATTAATATCGCATTTTTAACGCCTCAGCCATTATTATCGGGAATTTAACGATAAAAATGCGTTTTTAACACGAGAAACATTAAAAACATGTTAAAAACGGGTTAAGTTTTTATCCCCCTGATTCCCGTTCGAAAATAAAAAATTCAAAATTTTCTGCTGCCGCACGCCCGGCCCCCCGCCCGCACGCTGCACCTCCCGCACGGGCGCACGGCACGACCGAGATTAAAAATGCCTATTTTAGCTAGGGTTTCCTTCTTTCCTTTTCCTTCCTGAGTTCCTCTAATCGAAATCGAAAATCCCGATCGAAAAAATCCCAAATCGAAAACCCAAGTCGAAAAGCCAATCGAAAAATCCCCAAATCGAAAACCCAATCACTCGCCGGTGGCTGTTCTCTTGCTGCTCTATGATCCTCTCGCCTGCGGCTGGTGTCTCGAGCCTCTCACTGGTTGCCCGCATCTGCTCTTTGGATTTCTGGTTCTCTCGAGTTGCTCAACCCAATCTCTCGCCGGTGGCTGTTCTTTGCTGCTCTGTGATCCTCTCACCTGCGGCTGGTCTCTCTAGCCTCTCACTAGTTGCCCGCAGCTGCTCTCTGGATCTCTCTAGTTGCTCAACCCAATCTCTCACCGGTGGCTGTTCTTTGCTGCTCTCTAATCCTCTCGCATGTGGCTGGTCTTTCGAGCCTCTCACTGGTTGCCCGCAGTTGCTCTCTGGATCTCTCGAGTTGCTCTCTGGTCTCTCGATCCTCTCTCGCATGTCACCTGCGGCTGCCTCTCTTGAGCCTCTCTCACTGTCACAGCTAGTTTTCTCTCACCGGCGGCTTCTCTGTTGCTGTTCTCTCAATCCTCTCGCTTGTTGCCTGTGGCTGGTCTCTCACTCTCTCGAGCCTCTCTCACTGCTCCTTCTCTCTTGCCGGCGGTTTCTCACTTGCTGCTCTCTCCATCCTCTCGCCTGCGGCTGGTCTCTCGAGCCTCTCACTGGTTGCCGGCAGTTGCTCTCTGGATCTCTTTCTCAGTTCGGGTTCTTGTCGAGTTTTGTCGAGTTGCACAGAGGTAGTCAGGTAACCCAATCCTTTCCTTTTCAAGTAGTAGACAAACTCTGCATTTTATTGTTGGAATTGGAAGTTCCCAAAAACCCCAGCTGGCCCATACACAGTCCCAATTTTCAATTGGAAAAAGCTTCACACTTCACATGATACACAGTCCCATTCAAAAGGCTCTTTCATAAAGCTGTCAATCTTTATTTTACTGTGATTCAATTTTTTTTCTTTTGTATTCCTGTGTGTTAGCTTTTTCCTTAGTATGATATGTAATGTAATCGATGGTATGTATATTAATTTTAAATGATTTATATGGTTTGTAATGTAATCGGTGGATCTATATGCTAAATGATTTAAATCGATGGGTATGTATGTTACCTTTTTTCTTGTGTTATCAATTGTTTGTTTATTATTTTCTAAATTTTATGTTTATATTTTTTCTAGATCTTTGTGTCCATTTTAAATCGAAAATGCCTCGACAAAAAGATCCATTATGGCAATATGGAGAGGAATTGAGTGAAAATAAGTTAAAGTGTAAATTTTGTGAAGAAGTTTTTGGTGGTGGTATCACACGTTTTAAAAACCATCTAGCAAAAAGAACATTGCATGATGTAAAAATGTGTGATAAAGTTCCGGAGAATGTTTGTGAGATGGCGGGGGGTACAATATCGTTTAAAGAGAGAACAAAAAGGCATAGAGGAAGTGGAATGTTTGTTGGATCTGCTTGCACAGAAGAAAGTTTGACATCATCGGTTGTTTTTCCATCTTCCTCGGGACAACAATTGGTTGATACCATGATTAAAAAACATAACAAGGATCATGTTGACAACTTGATATGTAGAAGCATAGTGATGAACAACCTCTCCTTTAATTTGTTAAGGTCTGAAGAATATAGAGAAGCAATCCATGCCGCTATAGCATATGGGCCCACTTATGTCCTTCCTAGTAGTGAAACTTTAAGGACTAAGTTGTTGAAAAATGTGAAAGTTGTAGCAATATCATATGTAAATGATATTAGCAAGAATTGGAAGACAAGTGGATGCACACTTATGTCCGACACATGGACAGATATGAAGAATCAGCCCTATATTAATTGTTTAGTTGCTTGTCCATAAGGCACAGTTTTCTTTAAGTCTACATGTGCACAAGGGAATATTAAAAATGAGACTTTCATTGCCGATTTTATATTTTCTGTGATTAATGAGATTGAACCAAGAAATGTGGTGCAATTTGTTACAGACAATGGGTCAAATTATACATTTGCAGGAGATATACTTGAAAATAAGCATCCAAATATTTTCAAGACACAATGTGCTGCCCATTGTATTGATTTACTGTTGGAAGACATTGACAAGTTGCCATTTGTGAAGCCCTATATGGACAATGCTCGAAGAATTGTTAAATTTTTGTATCGGTATCAACATGTCCTTGATTTGCTAAGGATCCACACCCAAGGAAGAGAGTTGCAAAGGCCAGCCACTAAAAGGTTTGCAACTCAATTCATGTGTTTACAATCTGTCCTGAGTCAAGAAGATGCATTGAGATTGATGGTTGCTTCCGTTGAATGGAGAAACATGGCACAATGTAAAAAAAGTGAAGGAAAAGACGTGACAGACGTTTTACATGGTGATGAATTTTGAGAGGGTGGAAAGAAGGTAATCCAAATTATTGAACCTCTTGTTAAAATATTGAGAATGGTAGATGGTGATGGCCCCACAATGGGTTACTTGTATGAAGGACTTAATCTTGTAATAATAGCCATTAGAAGTCTCTATCCAAATCATGATGATCAAGATAAATGCATGGAAATTTTGAGCATCATAGATCAGCGTTGGAAGAAAAATTTGCATAGTCCTTTACATGCAGTTGTTGCATTTTTACATCCTAAGTTTTTTTATGAGAACATTATAAGTACAGATTCAAAAATCAGAGATGGCCTTGATAAAGTTATCACAAAAATGGCACCAAGAGGAGAGTTGAGAGAAACATTTAGAGAGTTGTCTCTTTATCATTCTAGAGATTCAAAAAATTTTGGAAGAACGATGTCACATGAAATGATGCAAACATCTCATCCTAGTAAGTTTCTTTTCATTTGTTTTCCTAATTTAATTTTGATTTAGTATTTTTATAATTTATATTAATTGTACATTGTAATGTGTATCTAATTCTTTTAATTATTTAGGACTTTGGTGGGACTTCTGTGGAACTTCAATTCTAAATTTGAAGTCCATTGCTATAAAAATCCTGAGTCAACCATGCAGTGCATTAGCATGTGAGCACATTTGGAGCGTTTTT
Organism: Chimonanthus salicifolius; assembly: GCA_013350335.1. Lineage (NCBI taxonomy): Eukaryota > Viridiplantae > Streptophyta > Magnoliopsida > Laurales > Calycanthaceae > Chimonanthus > Chimonanthus salicifolius. The sequence continues at coordinate 47,169,029 of CM023537.1, read as the reverse complement.
GAAGCAACTTATTCAAAAATGAGGAATAGACTTCATCCAGAAAAGCTTTAAGATTTGGTCTATGTGAAAGTAAATTTGCTAATGAAAAAGAATTCAGAATGGAAATTATTTAAGGACTCAAAGGCCATTTCACTTTATGATATTAATCCATTTGATGGTTTGAATGAATAAAATAAAGAAAATCAATGTTCTAGTGAGGATGATGAAGATGATGCTCCACTTGAGGAGCTTGAGGGTGTACATAATTTGGATTTTTTAGTATAATGATGACTTTATTGACTTTGGATGTTATTTATCATGTTTGTTGAGTTTAATGACACTATTAAGTTTTTGATAGTTTGTTAATTGAATGTTTGTATCACTGTTGCTTCTTTGATCAATGGGAAGTAAGTAAATTGTCTATGTTATTATAGATTTATATGCTATTTTTTTTATTCAAGAAGTGTAAGATGAGAATTAATTATTTATTATTTTTATTTTTATTATTTTTTAAATATTGATATTTTCTTCGATACTTTCCCATTAAAAACTCGAGAAATTGAAAATATACCGTTATTAACAGTTGCCATTATTATCCCGAGAACGGTATTTGTTACCATGCCTTTGACCAATCCATGATCTTGCATGCCTCCACATGGCACACACCACCTTTCCAATGGTTTTGGGCTTAGTGGTTTCCTCTTGGTGGTTTGGTGGTTTGCATGAGATGGAACCACCACCTCTCCTTTGCCCAATCATGGTCATTACATGTCCTCCACTTAAGCTCTTTGTCTAGCCAAGGGGGTGCATGCCCTCCACATAGCACACACCACCCTCATCCCAACGGTTTTGGTGGAGTGGTTTCCATGAGATGAAACCACCCTCTTGACTAACTCCATCTTTTGATCTTTTATGTGACTCACTCCCCATTTGACTCACTCCATTTAAATGCAACTCATTTTCCAACTCAATCATTTGAATTTATATCTAACTTAGGTTATTACAATTAAATAATTTAATTTCACTCACTACTTTTAATCTTCTTTAATTTATCTTTGACTCACCCATGGTTGACCATGGTGGCCGACCCCACTTGTGCCTTAGCCCACACGCCACCTCACTTGATGAGGTGGAGTTGGGTCCCACTTGGCTATGCCACTTAGATTTCCACTCCTACACTTGCCACCTTACTTGATGAGGTGGACCCCATGTCTTTGATCTTAATTGGGTCCATGACCCAATTAAATCCATTCCTTACTCATTTACCCTAATGCTCAATCATCTTGACTCATTGGGTCCCAATTGGGCATTTGACCCAATTGACCATCATTGACCCAATTAAATGGAATTGATCCTATCTATGGTCCATTGAACCATACTTGGGCCATTGCCCCAACTTTGATCCATCTAACATCCACTCCATCTATAATTCTTAATTTTTCACAATTAAATCAAATAATAGCCAATATATTTATTGTATTAAAAATTCGGGCTGTTACAAGTGCACCTGACCTGTCTTTATGCAACCATTTGGTATCCTTCGGCAAAATTAGTTGGACCCTGATTATTATCGGTGAGCTTAAACAACGGCCAACCGAAGGATAACTCTCTCTTTCGTGCTTACACTTGGGGAATCATATACAACCAATCATATGGATTGAGTTTGTGATAGAGAGAGGAGGAAAGAGAACTCATAATGTAATGACCCGACCCGATAATTTAGAGTTTTGGGGTCTCGGTAGCAGTGGGGAAAGTGTGGGCCCCGTGTTGAGTCCTAGTTTGCCCGATTTTGAGTTCGGACACTCGAAGGGTACTTTGGTAATTTTGAATCATTGAATATTTTATCATATAAAAAGTTTGAAAATCACACGTTATCTTCCTCGATATTTGATGTTTGATTTTTAATAAGTTTAATTTATTTATTTAAATTTTTTTTGGAAAATTTAAGATTTGTATTAAAAAAAAAAAAAAATCCAAACCCTAAACCTAATCCCCTTTCCTTAAAATCTCCTTCTCGGCGGCACTGTAGCGGATAGCTACAGTGCGCTGCAGCTGCTGCTTCTCTCTCTCCCATTCCTCTCTTCCTCTTCCCTCTCTCCTCTTCTTTCTTCTTCCCTTTCCTTCTTACTAAAACCCTAAAATCTCTAACCCTAGCCGTCGCCGCCCCATGTCTCTTCCTCTCTCCACCTCTCGGCCCTTTCTTCTTCATCTCTCCCGTCCCTCTCCTCTTCTCTCTTTTCCCTGATCTTTCTTCTCCCGTGAATCTGCTGCCGACTTCCCTCCTCCACCCCGGCGTTGGTTCGAGCTCCTCCGGCCCCATACGAGTCGGATATCTTCCCTCCTCGGCCGAAACCAGGTATTTTCCCCTCCTCTCTCTCCGATTCTTCTTCTTTCTTCCCTGATTCTCTTTCTTCTTCCCCTCTTTCCCTCTTTTTTCCTTTCCCCCCTTCGGCTGAGTCACTCAGAGCCACGAGTTGACTCAGCCGGGTCTCGATTCTGGACCCGGTGGTCGGGTCGAGCTCGCTAGATCTGGCCCTGTTCGCCAGATCCGGCCCGGCTCGCCAGATCTGGGCCAGCCCGCCAGATCCTGCCTCTGGTCCAGCCCGCATCAGGCTCGGCCCAGTTCGGCCCAGCTTTGGGTCCGGCCCAGTTCTGTTCAGCCCGGCCCAGTTCTGTTCGGCCCGGCCCAGTTCAGCCCAGCCCAGTTCTGTTCGGCCCAGCCCAGTTTAGCCAGGCCCAGTTCTGTTCGGCCCAGCCCAGTTCAGCACGGCCCAGTTCTGTTCAGCCCGGCCCAGTTCAGCCCGGCCCAGTTCTGTTCAGCCCGGCCCAGTTCTGTTCGGCCCGGCTCAGTTTCCTAGTTTTCGGGCCCGTCGGGCCCGTTTGCACTCCAGGTTTTGTTTGACCCTTTTTGCCCGACTGCTTATTCCCTTGTTCTTTTTCAACAGATTGAGCTTCTTTCAACCCAGCGTACCGTCTCTCTCACTTTGGATTTTGAGGCACACACCGGTGAGGGAACTCATCATCGCTTTTAGCATGCTTCCATACATCTTACTTCTTTATCAAATGTGCGGGTACGGAATACGGCGAATGGGGGTCATCGGTGTTATGAGTCACTCGGCAAGGGAACTGTTTATACCATTATGTGGCGGGCCCCCATCCGGGTGTATTCGTATCCGATGCCCGCAGAGGCACATATGAATTGATTAATTGATGTCATAATTGATTGATTGTGTGGCGATATGATCAGAGTCTATTTTGGTTAATAATATGTTAAGATGTCAGCATGTGAATATGTGATATGTGGTGGTATATGTTTGATCATGGTGTGATGTAATCTGGTGATAAAATGCCATATGACTATATGATGATTATTTTGGGCTGCTAGACCTTGTAACATGCTTGGATGTTAACATGTCAACTCGTGATAGATAGTAATATATATGCATCTGATTATTATACAATGAACTATGTTAATAGTATGTGTAGCGGTATTTGTGCATGCATATAGCTAGCCTATGTGGGATGCCGGTGGGGCATGGGTACTAGGCCACATCAGGATCTAGAGACTCCCCCTAGCTTGTCGGGTAGTTAGGGTGCGGATGTTATGTGGGACCGCACAGTGGACGCGTGGTTGGGATTCAGACCCCCTTGTGGTTAGAGATGGGTAGTTGTAACCCCTTGCATGGATCAAATGGTCGGTTCGTCTTATATTTCCCGAACGTACCTATGAGAGAGGCGTAATCTGATTTAGAGAACAAGGTGCCTTGGAGTCCTAGATGAGGACTAATTGGGAAGTAATTATGTTGACCCTAGATAGGCCGTCAGGCTGAATGTTGGTTCACCCAAGGTAACCTTAGAAGTCCATTGCGGTTTCGATACCGAATGTGTGACGGGTGAGGTGACCCCTAGATGACCGAGTAGGCTGAGGAGGCGCTCGCCTAGGTCAAGGGACGATGCGGTGAGGTACAACTCCCGCTAGTATGGTTTGTGATTCCCTGGATGACCGAGTAGGTTGAGGAGGCGCTCGCCTAGGTCAAGGGACGATGCGGTGAGGGACAGCTCCCGCTGGTATGGTTTGTGATTCCCTGGATGACCGAGTAGGCTGAGGAGGTGCTCGCCTAGGTCGAGGGACGATGCGGTGAGGGACAGCTCCCGCTAGTATGGTTTGTGATTCCCTGGATGACCGAGTAGGCTGAGGAGGTGCTCGCCTAGGTCGAGGGACGATGCGGTGAGGGACAGCTCCCGCTAGTATGGTTTGTGATTCCCTGGATGACTGAGTAGGCTGAGGAGGTGCTCGCCTAGGTCGAGGGACGATGCGGTGAGGGACAGCTCCCGCTGGTATGGTTTGTGATTCCCTGGATGACCGAGTAGGCTGAGGAAGTGTTCGCTAGATCGAGGGACAATGCGGTGAGGGGACAGCTCCCGCTGGTATGGTTTGTGATTCCCCGGATGACCGAGTAGGCTGAGGAGGCGCTCGCCTAGGTCGAGGGACGATGCGGTGAGTGACAGCTCCCGCTGGTATGGTTTGTGATTCCCTGGATGACCGAGTAGGCTGAGGAGGTGCTCGCCTAGGTCGAGGGACGATGCAGTGAGGGATAGCTCCCGCTGGTATGATGATTGAGTAGGCTGAGGATGTGCTCGCTCGCTCATTGATCGAGGGTTGGTGCGGTACGATGTGGTGTGATGAGATATTCCAGGCTAGGACACCTGTATGGTGGGGACAGCCTGTGGTACGATGTGGTAGTGTGTTCAACCGCGGTTATGGTATTGGGGTTCATTGTTGAGGCTTGTGTTGTGGGTGTTGACTCACCAGGAGTTTATGGGTACTTAACGAGTGAGTTCGGCCGACTCACTCGGTAGAAGACCTATAGAATTCTGTGAGAGGTGGGTACATCAGTCGTGTGGAGACCAGCGTATAGGGTCCAAGGTTATGGGTTTGACGATCGAGACTCTGGTGCTTGGTCGATGAGACCATAGATGAGTTTGGTTGGCAGTTTGTTGAGGGTTGGTGAGGCGGTTACTCCCGTGTGGTAATCAGTTTGGGACTCTAGTGAGTCCGATTCTTGAGTTGATCGTGGTATGTGCGCGGGTTGTCATGAGAGGGTCATAGGTCTAGTTGAGGACTAGAGACCCCGATCTGACTGAGGACCAGTCTGCGTAACCGTGGATGGGTGGACCGTTGCGGTTGGGCACATAAGGGAGTTGCATTCGGTTGGTTAAAGGATGTCTTAGAGGCCCGGCTGACGTGGGCCTATGTGCTAGGGGTAGGGCACACGTTTATATGGCTATGCATGTAGATATCGTAGACAATGATATGTCCATATGATTATGTGCCGTGTATGCTTGATGACTTATGATGCATGTGTTACCTTCACTGGGCATGTAGAGCTCACCCCCTTGCCTCACAGGTACTTCATAGAGGGAAGGTTAGCGGGACCCTCAGTTGGACGTTGGGCATAGAGCTGCAGTTTCCTAATTTGTAAGGGTCCCATCTTGTAATTGAGGACTTTCTGATGTATTTGAATTAGGTGTACATTTCATTAAGTGGGACGAATGTAATAATGGGATAATGCTATAATTTGTAATCATAATTGATCCTCACGGTCTTTGAATTACTAGTGGGTTGCTATGGTTAGTATCCGAAATTGTATTGGATTATTTTTAGGAGTTTGGATCAGTTTTAACGTGCCCGTAGCGGGACGGGTCGTTACACATAAACAACCAATCTATTAATTGAGTTTGAAAGTGAGAAAGACAGGGGCTATACTCCTCAACGACAACCACCACAACCGTGAGAGCGACCTACATCGCAAAGGATGATAGGAGCTATACTCCTCAACGGCAACCCTACAGGAGCAAGTCCCATATCGACGCCAACGGGCTAATTTGGTTCCTTAAATCCAAATCATCATCCTGCCACACCAATCTCCTCTAGGGAGTGGGGACTACTATTAGTGGGCCCAAACAAGAGAAATGTACATTATCAAGTCCTATAAAGTCTTTGGGTCTGAACACTAATAATTCTCAATATCATCATGCCCATTAACACAAAATCCTATACTCATATCCTAGATAACCTCCTAGGCACACATCGATGAGTAATACTAAGGGAAACATATTCATAATTTCATGGGTAATAAACATATCATAATCACATTATGACCATAATTTCACAATGATAGCAAGCATAGCGCATTCCATTACGTTTCATACATTCAACATAATTGTTGAACATTGAAATATTAAATTTTTACCCCTGATTATTGGGTCAGTTAACCCTCAATTTTGTATATAATGAGCATTTAATGTAGTTTGTCAGTTTTGTAGTAAAAAATGGAAAGTTCAGGAAAATCAATTTAAAACAACAAAAGATTGCAAGTTTAAAGCTTTAAAGAGAAGACCTAAAATTATTATAATTATTTTATGGCACTTTATAGGATTTTCATGTAAATTAATTAATCTAGATCCAGTTATGAGAGTCTATGATTAATTAATAATTTTTAGATTTAAAGTGGTTGAACAATTATTTAAGTCTAGAGGTTAAAAGCTGCAATCCAAGTGCCAAAGCCTGAATTTCAAGTCATTGGGCCAAGATTCAGTTCAAATGGGCCAAGCTATGCTCCGTAAAACTCCAATGGGCCATGCCACATGCAAGCCCATGCTCATTTCACACTCTGGGCCAGGCCAGTGTGCAAGCTTAGCCCAACTAAGGCCCAAGCTCTCAAATCCAATTTAAATGGGCCTGGGTTGAGGTCTACATCCAAATCCAAAGCCCAAAAGTCCAATGAACTCCATGGTCCATATTTGAATTTACCTAAGTCCAACCCAACTACCTATGTCCAAAACCCATAACCCAACTTCACATCCACACCATCCAACTTCCATCTTAGATCTTAAGCCTTCCATCCCACAAACCTTAGATCCACCATTAAATCTAACCCATCAATTTATCTATCATTAGATCTAGGTCATCCATCATCATCATGATCATCTTAACCTTAGATTAGTGTTCATCCATACATCACCTATTAATCCTTACATTCATTTCATTCATTGATCATCTTAGCCATTAGATATTAGGTCATCTAATCTCACTCACCCATTCGTCTCTTAGAAACCCTAGAGTCTCCACATGCATCCATCACATGCACACATTACCTTAGATTTAAGGCATGCATTTCATCATCCATTTAAGATCAACCTGTGCATCTAAACCCTCCATCAATCATCTACCCATTCCTATAATTATTTTACCCAAAATACCTTAGAGCCATTAGATCAAAACCCATTTAATCTAAGCCCTCTATTCATAAACCCTAAGCTATGAACAACTTGTAGTTCAAACTAGCCTCCATGTGCACTTTACACATCATCATCCCATGATTTTTGCAACCTAAAACCTCTCCATGCACTTAGACTAAAAACCATCTAGATACGTTCCTAGGATCTTAACACAACTCATCATCCCAATCGCAACGTCCCACACGATTTTCTCAACCCCAATCCAATCCATTTGAATTTCACACCTAGTCAACCCTTCATTTCATCTTCCTACCATCCATCCATTCATTCATCTCATCTCTTATCTCATCCATTCATTCATCATCTCATTGCACAAACCCTAAAAGTACATAACCAAATTTGAATTTCACAGTGCCAATCCCAATCCTAATTTCTCTTCTAATCTCCTATCTTCTCTCCACCTTGACTTAGCCACCAAGGAAAGTCACACCAAATTCGTTTGACTCTCCTTGTGCAACCCTAAATTCAATCTTAAATCCCCATCATCTAGTCCCATTTAGATCTAATCCAGTCCTTTGATTTCCCACCTTAAACCTTGATTTAATCCAAGCCATCAAAACCTATAAATACCCCATTATCCCAAGGGTAAAAATTCGAATATGACCTGGAATTAAAGAGGACTAAAGGTTGGAGCAAAAGACAAGCAGACATGAGCACCATGCGAACTTACAAGTGAGAGTGTAGATTTTTTATTTTTTATGTTGTCTTTTTTATATTTAATTTATAAGAGCCTTGTACTTTAATTCTTCCATTTAATAAAGTAAAGCATTCATTTAGAACCCTGGAACATCCAATTTCTAAAATACTTTTATGATTACTTTATTTTTAATTTCAAGAACACAACATTTATTTATTTGATTAAACATGAGCATATACAATAGTTTGGATCTTGATTGTAAGACTTGAATCATGATTACTAAGGTTTTGATTAATTAAATTAAAAGTTTTGAATCTTGTTTTATTAATAAATATGAATTGTATTTTAGATCTTTACGTAAATTTTAGACCTAGGCCTTTACTTTTTTTACATATCTTGGGTGATGAACGGTCTATTCCAAACAACCAACCTTTACGTTACTGCACATTTAATTTCAGTCATTTATTTTCATGCAATTTAATTTTTTGTCTTTTAATTATGTTAAATCTCATGTTTGTTGTGTAGTAGTTATTTTAACCCAAATCTTGTATAATCTAATTTTTAATTCTTTAATTCATTTTTTAATTCTTGGATTCTTTAATTTCTCTTTAATCGCTCTCTCTCAAAAATCATTTATTAAAGATTGGTGATGTGGTATTTTAATCTTATAACTTGTAATTTTGACTATGATTAAGATTATCATCTAATTCACCATCTTAATTCAAGGACAATTAATTCACACATCTTATTTGTTGATTTTTCAATTTGTGCTAAAACAATGAGTATGAGAGAAAGCCATGATATTTTCAAACCTCCATTTATGATGAAAAATAGAATGTTCTCATCAATAAATATGTTTGGAAATAGGTGAATAGAAAGTTGTCTATGCCTATGGATAAGGTATTGGATAAACCTTCAACTTCCATGACTACTCAACCCAAAGACCAAATTGCTTGGACTAATGATGAATTGGCTATGCACTTTAATCAAACACTTGTAGCATTCATCATTGTTGTTTCATAATATGCTTTTACAATATTTAAAAAATATGAAACAAGCAAAAGAGGCTGAAAGAATCCTACGAAAAAACTATCTATTCTAGCCCAATGGATGACATCATCTATCATAACAAATTTCTGTACAGATAAAATAGGTGACTGACTATGGTTCATCCATTGAAAAAGTCCAAAATAAATCCTCTAAGAGAAGAAGAGGACAAAGTAAAGGAACTTGATGAAGGTAGTGACCTTCAAGTATCTTTTGTGGCCACGTACCAAAATGTTTGCCTCTTATGTTTGGTCAACATCACGGTGCAAAATCTGGGGTTTTAATTCACAAAGTCAAATGGGAAGGCACCCAAAATTAAAATCAGATTTGATAAAAGGCCATCACCGGACTGTGGACTTAGATTCCATGTCTCATAAGGTTATGTTCAAATGTGTGAAGGGATACCACTATTGGTGTCACATTTGAAAGCCTGTCTTGAAATCACCTTGTATCTTGCCTTCAATCCATGTTTTTTTTTTATTGTTAGATTGATCTTACACTAATACTAGTATGTACAGGTTGGTCTGCACTCTAGTATTGGATTATACTTGTCTCATTTCATATGCCATGTGATTTGTGCATCTTTAGGAAAGGAATGTAGTTTATGCATTACCTCATGTATAGGTTGTGTATGGTACACATACATAATATCATTTCATTACAAGTTTAACTCATATAAAGGTTATACTTCTTGAAAATAATTCTTTTTAAAGGAACACAAATTTAATTTTAATTCATATATTTTGAGATTTTCCTTTAGGTTCGACCTTTCACTCAATCGCTATAGTATATATGGTTCGTGCATTTGTGAGATTTACAAATTTAAAACATCAACAATAATTATCACATTAGGTTGTTCTAGGGACATGGACTACACACAAACTCTGAAATACACACGTCGGGTTTATTTACACATATTCATAGTCCTTACAATTTATTCAACTCGTCTCATGGTGGTTTAACATCCTAAGTCCAATCACTCCCCTTTTCACTGCATAAATCCACTTAAATTCACCAATAAATCATCTCAACCCTTCACAAGGGTCTCCAATAAATATCATAATTATCTATCATCATAACAGAGTAATAGGCATGTTACGAATCACATAATAGGGAAATTATAACATTTCATGCATAGCATAGGGCACATCCATCCTATTTATTATGCATTAAACACATCAATAATACAATACATTCCCTAAATCAATATAATAGCATACAAGCATTCATTCAGTATGTGTAGCAATCCTCACCTTGAAAGTTATGATGTTTCGGGTTGATCTTCGGGTCGTACCTCGACTAGGTTCAGGGTTCAAAGGTTCTAATCAATCAAAGAGAACATAATTCATCCCTTTTAGTTCATAGATTAAGACAAATCAAAACTTAGTAGCAAAACCCCCAATTTAGACCCAAGATTTATCCCTAATTTAGATTAATCCCTTCGATCTAAGGGAATCCCCAAATCTCCTTCCAAGAATCATTTTCAAAATTATGCATATACCTATTTTTCCCAAATTTACTTCCCTTCATATGGTTCCAAGTGCAAAATCAAATCACATCTACACCCAAACAAAGTTCTATAATCAAAATTTCCAATTTACTTCTTGAATTTCTCTCCCAAAAGGATTTGTTATTCATTAAAACTTCATTCTCAACCCATCCCATTCAGATCTCATAACAAAAAAAGAAAGGGGAGAGAAGGATCACAAATCTTATCTTCAGGGGAGAAGGAACCGTGCAAAGGGGTGCTCCAAGCGTAGGAAATTCGAATCCAAGGCCTTTAGTGGGTGAAAATCAATAGAGAGACGGTAGAGGAGGAAAGGGTTTGCTGTTAGGGAAAAAGGGTTGGCTATATGGAAGAGAAAGAATGTGAAATAAGCATAGTTTCGTGCAAACATGGACTTATATACAGACTTAATATTTAAAAAAAAAATAGTTACACATAATCCATACAAACTTGCAAATACAAAACACATGCAAAATGCAAAATATACAAGACCATAGACGTTTGTACTGCATGGAATAAATATGCAAGCCTTTGTGCATATGAGGTCTTTAAAACCCATCAACGTGTCTGATATTTGAGGCAAAGATTAACATGCAAAAAATCATGAATGAAAATAATGTGCTAATGGATGGAATGGCCAACTACACCACATGATATTTAGAAAGCATATCTTGAGCACATTAGCAACAACGTAGACAGTTGGGCAAGTTTATCACATGTCATTCGGATGATTTTTAATGTGGCAATTTATTCATTAAGATCTTCCACATGACTTAGCTATTATTTTATAATGCTTTATTTGGCAGTGTAATGCACTAAGATCACACCCATATGAGGATGTGATCGAATGCAATATTTAGTTTCCATTTTATTAGAAATAATTTTGGACTATTTCTCTTTCAAAGTGTTAACTAAGGCAAAGGTATTTTAGTTTTTTTACAGTCTTTTCTCTATAAATATTGATGTAATATTCGAAATCAATACTGTTAATGACCCATTTTGTCGAGTCACATATTTGTCAATCCTATGACTTAGGTGAAGCATTGCTTTAAAGGTTGAAGCTCAATAATCAAGACTTAAGTGTTTGTTGAATCATGTTCAAGATTGAAGATTCGACGGATCAACATGTGTATGGCAATCACGAAGGGTAATTGGCAATAAATGATTTTAGGATGACCATGCCTAGGCTTAGATATCACAAATGGTTAATTAACAAAGCCTAGTGGGTGTTTGTCACCAAAATCAGAACATGGACTGAATGATTAAACAATTGATTTTACTGTCATGGAAACACATCGTGTAGGCGATCTATCGCAATGATAGAGGATGATACTATCGTGGTATAGGGATCAATCATCTGGAAAACGAAAGTTCTGGTTGGAATGATCTGGCAAACAAGGTCTGTCTCAAGATGATACATTCGTGAGTCGGTGACCCAACGTGAGGAACCTGTCACGAACCATTGGGTGCACCAACCATTGTCTAGGAAACGGCCGATACATAGGTTTACGATCCATCGGGCTGGTTTTTTAAAGTTCTGGTTTGAACAAACCCTGTTTAAACAAGTTTACCTCAGGACGATACTATCGTCAAATCACGACCCATCGGCAGATCTTGATCACGATCTATCGTGGCTAGCCATTTTTTTACCGTTGATGTACATTAATGTGCAACAGTCGAGTTGGTGAGTGTCACGCCTAGACCCTCCTGGCCCACTGACGTGAGATTTTTTTTTTTCTAACACATATACTGATCCTTTGCGGGAATCATACTAATACATGGGCTTAACATTTCATATAACCAAGTTTGGATTTGACATTTGAAAGCCTCGGATCCAACCATACCTAGCCTGTAAGAATCCCAGACAGATAGAGGGGTCACCATGGGCCCGCTTAAAATCCCAAAACGTCGGCAGATTCCACCTCGACGCATAGTATGTGGATACACCACTAACCAACATGTGATCTATAATTTGACCTCTTAGGAAAATCCAATTAGAAAATATTACAAGTAATCTACCTAACATTCATCATAAACAATCCTATTAACATCAAATTGCACATCAGAAAATGAAGTAGACTTTATTACATTCTACAGTGTTTCAACCAACATAAGTTAAGGGTTTATTACATAGCATGTTCATACATACAACATTTAATAAGATAAACGAGAAATCTCAACAGTGGGTAAATAGCTAGAGGGCTTCCACCCTTTTCTACAGCTGAAGATCTCTTGTCCTTCATCCCCCGAGTTTCCTTTTTCGTAAGGGGTGTGAGCTTTACAAGCTCAGTGAAAAGAAAACAACAGAATGTCCTAAATAATAAAGCATATTATCAACATAATAAACATGTTATTAAAAAACAGTTTATACACTCAGAAACCATGTAGAATAATGTCAACACAGTTATCTATCATGAAATGCTCTTTCTTTCTAAAAAAGATACCCCCGCCAAATAACGTCTACGGCTCTTCCTTAGCCACGCGTAATACTTTTCCTACACCGCTGGTAAATTCATGCTTAGTGCTTCACACAGCCCGTATTTTAAATACATCTTGTACCAGTGCCCTCCACGAGCTAGGTACTTCATACATTGGTGTAAGCTAATTTGATATGCACAGTATACCAAGTCAATATACACATCAATATATAGATTTAAACACAATTGTAAATCCACATAATATCTCTCACACATATGATTATAAAACCTCACTCAGCTAACATGGATTGTTAAGCCCTCCCTCATGGAATCTTAACACATATATCATCAATTGGTATTTAACTATACTATGCTGAAAAACTGAACACAGATTTAAAAAACTCATCAACGGGTTATGAATTACAACAAAAATAAGTTTTACTGTTCTCTCTAGTCGGGTACGCCTACCCTATACTCATCATTTATCACATAAGTTAATCATCATGTAATACACATAGTTATACACAAATACGCGTATTCCAATCGGAATTGCGGTCGGATAATGATCTATCTCTAGATCTCCAACGATTCTCTAGAAATAAGTGGTTTCCGTTATCCATTTTAGAATGGCTAGACCTCGACATCCTTGAACACTCTGTTGTTCACGTTTCACATTAGAAACACATTATCATCCCCTTTCGTATTAACAGTGTCAGTTTCGCATTTTAGTCTGTTCACATTCTTTCCCTCTATAAAATGACCACGAATATCCACTTATTTCCGTAGGACTTTACGATGTAGAAAATATTGTATTAAATGCAAAGTGTATTGTATTTAAATAAAACACATAATGTGGTTGAATATCCGCACCTTCAGTTGACGAGTGTTTTTCAATAATTTGACTAAAAATATTTAAAGCAATATAAATAATTCATATATTTAAAAGAGGTTTAAATAACCTAACATTTTTCATGAATTTTATATCCAAATCTGTCTGTTAAAACTCCACATATCGACTCTGTCGATATGTATATTTTCTCGATACACCTGTAAAATGGTGATGCATTGTGAAACTTGATGTGTCGGTTTTACTTTGTATATATATATATATATATATTGAATTTTGAACATATCTTGAGTTGGACAAGGTCGACACATCGTAAAGACTCGATATGTCAATTTTTTTTTTTCATACATATCGACTTTGGATATATATCGACTGGACAAGGTCGACACATCGTAAAACTCGATATGTCCACTGGGTTTTGAGCAGTCCGTCCGTGATCGAGCAAGGATTTTCTCTGGCTTTCTATGGAAAATCTATAAGGTATTTTTCTACCAAAACTTGGACAGAGCTTCTACTAAAGTTTATCTAGAAAATGAAGGAAACAAATTCAAACAAATACTTACAGAAGATAGCTAAAAATCCACCACAAAAGTGTTGCCTGATAAACTTTGAAATGAACTGAAAACTCTGTGAAGTGGTAAATTTTTTCTGAAATCCAAAGCACATATTTATAAATTTTGAAAATCATTGTGAAAGTGATTTTCTACCGCAAAATCCCATCGGTCGGTGTCTGTGGTGTCGGCCAGATTTACCTTAACCTTTTTATTTTTCAAAAATTTCGTTAAAAAGTTTAACTTTTCTTCCTACTTTCAAGCACTTAAAATTGGGTATACTTAGGGAATAATTTGATAAAATTTGACACCACTATCGCGTTGAGAATGCGAGTTTTAGCTAGGGTGGTAAAAGCAGATTTTCATTTTATCAACCAAAAATCCTCTATTTTTACAAAAATAATGTTTCACCTAAAATCGATGGTCTAAGCTTCCCTAGATTTTGAAACTCATTTTCTAGTGTTTCAAGCCCTCAAATTAATTTTCTAAAAATACCAAAAGTTTACTTAAAACATAGATTGACTATGATCCAAGTTTACTAATTTTTGGAATACGGGGTATTTGTCAAACTTGGGTATTTAGATAAATCATATGTAAAATACACGTTTCGAGGAATACTTGTGAAATTCCTGAAAATATCATTGAGTAGCGTACTCAAAAGCTTAATATGTGTGAGAATTTCAAGGTCTGATTATATTAGAAGAGTGATTCTTTCACACTCAAGAAGTTTTCAAGAAATTATTCATGATTTGTATATAAAACAAAAGATGTATGTGAAATGTCCAAAATACCCTCCGATGTTTGTCAGGCTAAATCACTAAGCAAACGAGCTCCGATTAGGTCATATAATACATTTTCAGGAAGCTCTCTCCGTACCCTATCATGTTAATCGGTCACAAAGCCGAGTTAACAGTCCTATAGTTTTGTCATTTTTCTAATTAAGAGTCGGATTATTACAGTCGGAGTCTGTAACGAACCGTCCAGCTAGCATGACATTGTCCGCTCTGGGCCTCACACATGGCCCGCACAACTTTCAATTGGCAACCAATCCACTGTTTCTCTCAAAAGTCGACATAGCTAGAAGGAGGAAAGGCTATGACCTAAATACTAGCAAATTTCCAAGGCAACTATCAATGTGGGACTTTTTGGGGTGAGGTATTACAATCTACCCCCCTTAAAGCTAGAGTCGTCATCGGCTCTACACACACAACAACCAAGCCCACACCCTCAGGCATAGAGTTGAACGATGCTCTGATACTAATTGTAACAACCCGCTCCCGCCAACACAATATTGTCTGTTTTGGGCCCGCACTTAGGCTTGTACGACTTTGCTCTGAGGACCTCATCGAATAGGAGCCCCCAAAAGGCCTTGTGCTTTATGGGAGGGAGCACACTCAATATATGCCAGAGGATCTCAAACCCCTCTGGCAATGAGGGACTCTGCAACAACGCATGGCACTATGCGCCCACCTCAACCTGGCAACGTTTTTTCTCCTTGGCGTCCCTTTAGTCCAAGGTTGGGCCCCTATCTGGGTCTAGGCCTCCTCAACAGGGCAAGGTATTACATCATTGTAATACCCCACCCCAAAAAGGTCCCACATTGCTAGTTGCATTGGAAATTCCCTAGTATTTAGGTGGTAGCCTTTTTCCTTCTAGCATGAGGCCTTTTGGGATGAACAGTGGGTTGAATCGCCAATTGAAAGCTGTGCAGGCTGTGTGTGAGGCCAAGAGCGAACAATATCATGCTAGTGAGACAGGTCGTTACAAATGGTATCAGAGCACGGTTCAACTCTCAGACTGAGGGTGTAGGCTGGTGCAAGTCTCAATCGGATATTGAGAGCAGGGGGCGGCTCTGGTCTTAAAAGGGGTAGGATGTAGTACCCCGCCCTGTTGAGGAGGCCTGGACCTAGAGAGGGGCCATCCTTGGACCAGAGGGGCACTAAGGAGAGAGAATGCTGCCAGGTTGAGGTGAGAGCACAGGGCCATGCGCTGTTGTAGAGTCCCACATCGCCAGAGGGGGTTTGAGATCCTCTTGTATATATGTAGTGTGCTCCCTCCCATAAAGCACAAGGCCTTTTGGGGCTCCTCTTCAGTGGGGTCCTCAGAGGATAGCCGTGCGAGCCCAAAGTGGACAATATTGTGCTGGCAGGAGCGGGTCATTATAGCCAGTTTCAAACACCGACGATCAATCAACAGGCCACGATTGATTATGAGAATCAGTGACTCTAAAATTCCTTTTGCCTCTATAAATACTCCACTGTTTGAGGAGTTTAAGTTTCCATTGGAGAGCATTTATGAGCCTCATCTACCGGTGTTAATCATCAAACACAAAGGCAAATTAATGGATCATTCTCTCTTGGCAATTTCAATTGTGAATCATTCAAAATCCAATCACCACTTGATTGAGATTAAGAGAGAAAGAAAGGCAACCTTTCTAGGATAGATATTGGTCCTTCAATTTCCTAGAAACCCTCCCAAGGATATCTTCGTCTACGAAGGAACTGACATTGGGAGAAAGACATCAGAAGCACATCTACATTGGCAAAGCTTCAAAGGCAAGTGCTTCTAGTTTGATTTTATTTTAACATCATCTTATATAGTGGATTAGATCTTTGAGATTGAACCACTCTAAAGGATAGAGTGATAAGGACTAGACCTGGGAGGTCGAACCTTTCAAAATTAGGGATTGGGTGAAATTCTCAGTCAATTGAGTTAGATGGAAGTCCTACTCTATTTGTGAAGGTGTAATTCCCCACATAGTGAATTTGGGATAACTAATATTGGGTGAGTCCATCAATGGATGTAGGAGAGAATTACTCCGAGCACTTTATATCTGGTGTTCATGGTGTTAGAGCTATTTGTGTGATTTTGTTTTTTGAGCTATCTATGGTTCACACACATCTCACTTGATTAATAATGTTTAATTCCACACTATACATTATTATTAATCAAGAAAATTTGAAAAAGGCTTCTAATTGGAGAATATCTTATTCACCCCCCTCTAGAGATAATCGTGATCTAGCACAGAGAACTTTCAAATACAATTTCAAATTAATGGAAAAACAAGACTCTTGGAGTTGATTGCAGTGCAGTGCCCTTGGCAAAAGCCTTTTTACACTAAAGTTGGACCAGGATCCAGGCTTCTACTTTACAAGTAATTACTAGTGATTTACTATTCAGTTATCTCTTATGGCTTTTAGATTAAAAAAATCAATTTCGAATTACATATCTCTTTTAATTATTTGCTTCTACATCATTTAATCTATTCAATTAAAGGAAACCTTAATCTAAATTTCATAAGGTAATATTGGATTCCTGGGACCCTTGTTTTCAATTCGGGTCTTGCTTAGCAAAACCTCAGTCAAGGCAAAATTCTTTCACTAACCATGATTGATTGAGCAGGTCTTTTAGAGACCATGTTCTGAAATTGCGAGTCTACAGCGAATTATATCAATGAGAATAGCTTTTATTTAAAATGAAATAATATTTGTTTTCTTAAAAACTTAGATAAGTGGCTTGGGCTCGAATTGGGTTAGCACTGTGCTAAATTCGAGCCGAATTTTATCACTGACCAACAAATTTCGAGCCCAAGTAGAAGCCTAAATTGAAATAAATAGCTCTATGTTTATCACAAATAGGTGGTTCATTTCTCTATTTTTTTTAAAAAATTAATTAATTTGATGAAAAACTAAATCATACACATTGAAAAAATAGTTAATAAGGTACAAATCTACAAAGTTTCTTCATTCTCCTCTTCCTCCATAGAATGCTTTTTTGCATCTTGCTCGTCGTAATATCTCCATTACGAAGATCCAAATAGATGATGATATTGATAGGCAAAATCGCAAGCCCTCCGTTTTCCCACTGGAAGTATCGCACCCACACAGTGGCCCTCAATCGCCTGCTTAATGTTCTCGAGCCTGGTGGAGTTCGTTTTACTAGGATTAAGCTATTCGCAGGCTTCACAACTGGATGTAGGATTCGACCTTCTCCTTCTTTATGGGCTCGTTCTATTTTTAGTTCAATTTCTTGGCCTGGGATGTGGGTTTTGTTTTGATCAACTTTTTTGGGCTTTTTCTTGGTCTGGAGATGTGGGTGGTTGCTTGTTTTCCATTCTTGAGACCATCTTTTGGCCTTTACTATTTGTTTGTTTGGGATGTATTTCTCACTGTTTGAATGAAATTTACTTTATCATTAATTTTTTTTTAATTTTATAGTAATTTGATCTTAGTGATTAAAGTTACATAATATCCTTAAAAATATTTAAGAAAAAACATTAGGTGACCTTAACTAATAAAATTAAGTAATCAAAAATTGAGTTTTAAGGTGAAATTTGACCCATTTGTAGTTTATCAAGACTATTTTCAATCTTTATTGTTGACTTTATCATATCTATTTAAAATGTTAAATATGTATACTTTATTGATAGTTAGATATCAAACTTTAAGGTTGAGCATGATATATCAAGCCTGAGCCGGAGTAGCAATCATGCTTATAAATAAATGCTCAAATTGCCAAATTGTCATCCCTACACATAACAGGATTTTTTCATACTTAAGATGTTCTCTTAACCCAAAAATTATTACATAGTGTTGGATTATCCAAAATCATTCACGTGGGCAAATATAGGTCGTGGCGATAATCAGCTCAAGGCTTTGTTTGCGGCTTATTAAAGTTCAAATTGACATCATCCCTTGCACCATAAATTGTATTAATATTCAATTTAAATTTATTTTGAGTTAATCTTATAGTTAGATTAGATATTCATTCAAAATTAATTTTATTTTCACTATTTATCTTTAGAATTTAAAAATTCATAACTTTTCAAATGATGAAAACGTTAGCTGAAAATACTTTTTAAACTCAAGCAATAATAAATTAAAATCTACCGTTGTGGGCGCCACTGAACCACTGTCGTTCACCCGGAGGAAGGTAATTCTTGAAAAACATGGCTGTTGTGCAGCTCACCCTTTCTTAATGTCCTCTCCGTTTTTCGTTTATGAGGATATTCATGTTTCAGGCTTTCGCCCGTTTGTGGAATCACCAAAGATTCACCTGAAAGTATTTATTTAGTCATTAGTGAGCAGGCGCGTGATACACTCACCGTTCTCTCGGCGACGTTCTTTCAGTTCTCAAATACTTAACAACGAACTCAACTGTTCGACGAAATGCCTCAGAGAAGCCTCACCACATTCTCCAACTCCTACCATTCCATTATCCGAGCTTCCGTTGAAAAGGGTGCCCCTCAAAAGGCCCTAATTGACTACAAGTTTATTCTCGTCTCGGGTGTCCTCCTCTCCCAATACCCATACGCTTGATTGCGTTCTTGATGCCTGCAGGATCTCATCCAACCTTAAAGTCGCCAAAGAGACCCATGCCCGTATAATAAAATCTGGGTTTGAGTCCTTTCCCTCTCTCTCCTCTTCCCTTATTGCAATATATGCTACCCTCAACTGTTTCACCGATGCTCGCCGACTGTTTAATGGAACTCCTAAATGGGGTATCAGTACTCTCTCTGCAAATATATTGATCGCCAATTATTTTAAAATTGGGGAGCATGAGAATGCGAGTAGAGTATTTAATGAAATGCTGAAGAGAGACATAGTTTCTTGGAACACCATGATTGCAGGTTGCGTCAAGAATGCCCGCCCAAAGGAGGCAATACGCTTATTCGGTCAGATGCATAATTCGAATTTTGAACCAGATATGTTCACTTTTGCATCCATTCTTACAGCATGTGCTCGAGTGGGGACTCTTCATCATGGGGCATACACTCACATGTTGATGATCGAAAAGGAAATTGAGCTTAATTTCATACTTAGTTCATCACTGATTGACATGTACTCAAAATGTGGGAGAATAAAAACTGCCATGGAAATTTTCAATCGAACTTGCCGAGACAACATATCCATCTGGAATTCCATGATCAATGGGCTGGCAATCCACGGTCTTGGCTTAGATGCAATTGCTGTTTTCTTCCAAATGGAGAGTGAAAATATCATACCTGATTCAATCACCTTTGTGGGGATATTGACAGCCTGTAGTCATTGTCGGATGATTGAAGAGGGTCGCCAGTATTTCAATTTGATGAAGAACCATTATTTCATTGATCCAGGGCTTGAACATTATGGAGCAATGGTTGATCTCCTCGGCAGAGCTGGGCTCTTAGAAGAAGCCTACAAAATGATTAAAACAATGCCAATAAAGCCAGATATTGTTATATGGAGGGCATTGCTGAGTGCTTGTAGGACACATGGAAAACCTGATTTGGGTGAGATTGCAATTGAACATATGGAACACTCTGGCAGTGGAGACTATGTCTTGCTCTCAAACATCTATTCCTTGTCAAATAGATGGGATTGTGCTGAGCGAGTGAGGGAATTGATGAAAAGGAAGGGAGTTCGGAAGAATCACGGGTTGAGTTGGGTCGAGATGGGGGGTATTGTTCATAAATTCAAGGCAGGGGACCGTTCACATCCTGAAACAGATGCCATATATGGGGTGTTGGATAGGCTGACTATACGGGTTAAGGCAGAAGGGTTCATTCCTGCCACAGAATTGGTGTTTATGGATGTCTCTGATGAGGAAAAAGAGGTAAATTTGAACTGCCATAGTGAGAAGTTGGCAGTCGCATTTGCAGTCCTAAGAACAAGCCCTAGAACAGATATACAGGTATCAAAAAACCTTCGAATGTGTAGTGACTGCCACTGGTGGATGAAAATCGTCTCGAATGTTCTTACTAGGACAATAATTGTCAGGGATCGGATACGATTTCATCATTTTGAAAATGGATTTTGTTCCTGCAGAGACTTCTGGTAGAAGTAAGACATAGGAGGGAAACCTTTTTTTGGGTAGTTACCTAAATGAATAAGAAATCATTCATTCAGGTAAGAAGAAAGTAACAACACACTAGGATGGAGATCTAGACCTTAATGTTAAAACATTGTCAGGCCTTAGATGGATATTAATGCATAAGATGTCTCTCGCTTGGTAATCCTTGACATGTATTCTTAAAGACACCGGTCATGTAGACCTCTGCTAAATGAAATACAATATTTACCTTTCATCCTATTGAACTGGTAAGACAAATCCACAAATGTTGCAGGTTCCACTGAACGGCTTAGATGTCTGAATCCTGGGATTCTAACTAGTATAGAAAATAAAGAGTAAACATATCCATTCAATAATTGGGCCTTCGTCATCTGAAAAACATGACAGACAACAAAAATATTCTAGTGGCTGAACTTTACAAATGGTACTAGACCCGGTTCAACTATCGGACCACTTGTGGGAAGAAGAGAGTATCAGAGCCGGGGACGACTTTTGTCCAAGGGGGCATGATTGTAATGGCCCTGCACCAATGTAGAGGGGTGAAAATTTAGAGATTGGTTGTGGAGAGAATTGCGCCAGTGAAAAGTGCACAAACTTCCATGCCGCCCAGGACAAGGAGTGGAGAGGAGGATATAAGCTAACACATTCCTCCATTTTAGCACAATGCATTTTGGGCTTATGTGACACTTGAGCCCGATGCAAAGCCGTGAGGGTGTATAGGCCCCAAAGCGGAAAATATTGTGCTAGCTGGATGGGTTGTCTCATTGAAATTGTACTCATCTCTTCCTTTCTAGAGTGACAATGAGAATTGGATATTCAGTGTTTCATTTCAAAATTCTTAATTCGGATCCTATAATCTTGCGTCAAAATTCATTATTTCACGTTGATGATTTAATTAGGCATTAAACACGGCCTTAGCCATGACAAGTGGTATCAGGAGTCGACTTGAGGGCATTATTGTGTAACGACCCATCCCGCTAGTATAATATTATCCACTTTGGGGTTCATACACCTTCAAGGCTTTGCATTGGGCCCAAGTGTCACACTTAAACCCAAAATGCGTTGTGCTAAAAGGGATGGGAAGTAAGGCTTATATACTCCTCTCCGCTCCTTGTCCTAGGTAAAGGGGGTGCTATCCCTCTCTCTAGTGCATATCTCTCAAGGCCGAACTCTCTCTTCAAGCACCCTCCTTTGGTGCAGGCCATTACAATCCCACCCCCTTTAGACAAGAGCTTCCTTGGCTCTACTATCTTATCTTCCCATACCTTTGTCCAAGAGTTCAATCGAGCTCTGATACCATTTTGTAACGATCTCCCTGTAGCACAATATTGTCTGCTTTGGGGCCCATATACCTTCATGGTTTTGCATTGGGTCCAAGTGTCACTCTTAAGCCGAAAACACGTTGTGCTAGAACTGATGAGAAGTTAGGTTTACATACTCCTTTCCACTTCTTGTCCTAGGTAATGTGTGACTTTGTGATCTCTTTCTCTCACTCAAATCTCTAATGGCCGAACTCTCTCTCAAGCACCCTCCTTTAGTGCGTGTCATTACATATCGTGTGGGCTTGAGAGCACTGTAATAGGAGGGACCCCCTTGACGCGTGAGCCTTACATGAAAGAGGTGTGGGTCCACCTAGCGAGGGCGCTAAGGATTGGGCATGGAGCCTGTAACCTAGGTATGTGTTGAGACCCACATCAGATGTATGCTGAGAAGGTCCCAGGATTTATAAGCTGGCGGCAAGCAACACCCACAATATCTAATTATTTTGGGATGACAAGTGCCTTCGTTACAAGATATTTCCAATTCCTTATTCGAATTCAATTCCTAGAACACCTATTTTCTTTAGTGATTTTTCTATCATCGAAATTAGAACCATCTCTTCATTTCAGAGTGAGAGTGAGAGCAAGATATTTGAAGTTTCGTTTCAAAATCCTTGACTCAAGATGTTGAATTAAAATTCATTATTTCACGTTGATGGTTTAAATATGTGTTAAAACCGACCTTAACCACTATCATTTTATATGAAAATTTCTAATTTTTTATTCTAAGATTCATTCCATGGCTCTATGCCAAAATGAACAAAATGTTTGGTTATGAAATAAAATTTGATATTTTAATATTTTAGCATAATGACAAAATTGTTGCTTTTATAATGTCTAATCTTGATTTCATCTTTGCTTTTTAAGTAGATGGCAAACGGTTCAAGTGAAAAGCTTTCTAGTATGAGTATCAAATTTTGTTTTACTAATTTTTAAAAATAGGAACTAACTTATTATTTAAAATTTGTGAAAAGATTTTTTTTTTTTCATTTATATAATCATGATCGATTCTTTGACCAATGACATTATTTAGTCCCATGACATCTTTATTTTTGTGTTTTGAAAATGTAAAAGGAGATGCAACATATGCATTTAGCATGTGCAGTGATGAGATTTTAAAAAGGTTTGTACAGTGATTTGATTTTAAGGATGCCAAAACATGAAATCTTTTAGGAGAAATAAAAGGGGAATTTCATTCAGTAATATCTTTTTTGAGTCTATTTCTGGTCTTCCATATGTAAATTAAAAAAAAAAAGTTATTCAAAATATTAATAAAGAGCTTCAGTATTTTCTTTTTTTAAATTTACCTTAACCAACATGGGCTTAGTTAATTTGCATTAGCCTTGTTTAGCTAGATTTGATTTTTATAAAATTAAGTTTTAAGTTCTTGATATAAATATTTACGCTGAGAAATCTACCAAAATTGATGACAAGATCATCACTAGTCATCTATAATTTCATTAACTATTTATACTAAAATTTATTTTCAATCTATTCATTTGATATAAAATCATAAAAATGAATAGTTAAATATAAAACTAAAAATATTTAGCATAAAATGTAATTTTAAATTCTCTCATTTATTGTCATTGTCTCATATTAAGTGAATAAAAAATTAACTAAAAATGAAATTTAGTAGCTGAACATTCTAAAAGTCATCTTCCATTTTATATAAGAAGTAGATTCCATTATTTGAAAATTGTAAATATTTAAAAATTGTAAAATTTGAGTCTTAGATATATTTCTAATGTGGCCGATTGAAAGTGTATTTGGTTCATTGAATATTGGTATTGATATTTTTGTGATAAAAATAATATTATTTTAGTATATTATAAGATAGTGTGTTCACTTATTAAATTAGTTTTATATTTTTTTAATATTTAGTTTTTAATCACTTAATCAAAAACACAAATTAGCAGTATAAAAGTTATAAATCTACATCTAATCTTTGATCTTAGATCTAAGAGCTATAAATTTCAGATTAAATTTATTTTTTATTAACAATAATATAAAAGTACTATATTTTTATTAGTGAGCCATGTTTAGACTTAGAGCATCGCAAAATTTTGCACACGGGGAGGGCGGATTAGCACCGGCGTACTTTAGAAACTGCTTGAGAACACCGTAATAACATACGCCGGATGCGTATCTGAAAATAGTGGGTGAGGTTTTAGAGTGGGTTTTTGAACCAAGTGATAAGGCGAACGCCTCTCTTAGAGACTCTCACTCTGCCGTTGGAGAAATCAATGGAAGCAATTCAATCCCATTCTCTCCTTTCCTTCTCCTCTAATCTGAGGTTAATTATCCATTTCTTACTGGGGTGTCTTCTCCTCCGTTTTTAGGTTTACAGTTCCATTAAGAAAAATGAGAAATTGGACTCTTTTCTTTCTTGTTTGCATTTGATTCTTTCTCCTTTCTGTATACACGTGTAACTCACTTTATCTTCGATACTGTTTTGGAAATTCATGGACTATTGTGTTTTGGATTTCATTTGTGTTTCTTTTGGTACTCTCCAAATGTTCCTATCCGTAATGTAATTTTTTTTTTTTTTATAATTAAATGTCGGTTGGGTTTTTCGTATTTCAATGTATATTTTCTTGAACCTTGTGCATCGTTCTGGGATTTATATTGGGTTCTCATTGTCCATCAATTCCAGCAGAAGCCCGGATAACAAGTTTTCTCTTCTTTTTTCTTTTATTAACTTTTTTTTTGGTGGAAAATTTCTTTGTTTTCATGTGTTTTTTACTTTAAATTCATTTTTTGGAAGTTTGATAGATTTGAAATGGGTTTGTTCACTTCTCTACCATGTACATCTAATCAATTAACTTGCAAGTCCCGCACAAGTTGGGAATCAATTTTAGTATTTTATTTAAGTTGAGCCTTGGGGTTTGCCATGCTTATTCTGCAGTTGTTTTTTTTTTTTTTTCTAGTAAACCAAAGATTCTTGGAAATCCATCAATTCCCAAGATTAAATTCAAGGGAGGAATGGAAGTGGTTTCTCTTTGTATGTTGGCCCCTCGGAAGTTCATGCAGAGGAGGAAGAAAGTGGAAGTGTTTAAGGATGCAACTGATGAAGCAGAACAGAAGAATTGGAGGAGGCTGATGAGGGAAATTGATGAGGCAGGATCTGCAATTTCAATCCTCAGAAACCAGAGGGCCAAAGGTCGGGCTCTTCCAAGAGACCTTGTTCTGGGTACTCTAGTGAGATTCAAGCAACTGAAGAAATGGAACATTGTCAGTGAGGTACATGGATTATAACCACACCCCCCAACCTTCTCTGGATTAGCAATGTATTTTAGCCCAAATTTAGGTAGTATAATGAGTTATCATGCTTTTGTATGTTTAAAAGTTTGGCTGTGAATTTCTCTTTCCCCATTATTGTCCTCTATGGCTGTATCTTTTCATCTAATTAGAAGATGCACAAAACTTCTCATTGCATTGGAGGCAGAGGAGTTTTGGAGTGTCCAAATTCTGTCATGCTTAGATCCAGCAGGAGTTTTTGCTTGATGATGGTCAAGATCATTAGTTCTTTGGCTTAAGTCGTGTTCTCTTTTTTGGGTCTGTGTTTAATATTTGCCCTTGTGGACATAATATTTTATTTGTCTTTTATGGTAAAAATATGTGCTTCTTGCGCCTCTTTATTCATGAATAAAACTTTTTGTCATGATTTACAATAAAAGACGATATTCTTAGCAACATAGTTTCCATTTCAATTTTTTTAGCTACTTGTTTCAACATGAAATGCAAGGAATCTATTGTTATGGAGATCTAAGAGTTTTGAGTTTCTAAAGATAAATCAATGACTCTCGTTTCTGCAAGTAATATATTCTTAGAGAAATTCTGATTTTTCCACTCTGAATTTGTTCTATTGATTTGAGCTAATAATGGCTTGGGAAAAAAATAGTGAAGAGTTATCCACCAGATCTGATATGACTTATGGCATCCACAAGACTTGAATTCGGAAGTTACATATGTTTTTAGAATTCTTTTCCAAAATGTGTTGCTTACAATTTGTCTACATATGTATGCACTTCTATAAAGCGAAGCCAAGCATACTAACGCATGACAAAGATAAAAAAGGACTGGGTATTCCAAACCTAACATGATGTTTGAGAATGCAAGAAATAATGCAGAGTGCATCATAGAGGTACCTAATCATGAGATGCACCTAAATTTTCATGATTCGGGCAAGTGGCGTAATATTGATTGATTTGTAACAACATGCGAGACCTCAGAGGATTGGATATGCTTCAATTGTAGCCTGTCTTGCTGTAAAACGGCATACTCATGTTTAGAGACACGAATGATGTCATTATCAACAACAACGGAAGGGGTTTCAGTATTGATGAGCTTGCTTAGAGGAGGGCCGACCATGAAGTTTAAAGCATGAATCCACTTAGTGATTGGTCATTCTACAGTATGTACAAAATCGGGTACCCTTCTTCTTTGGTAATCCCGTTGGGCATCAATCACTGGTTCTTTCCCTTTGAGAGACAAGCCAACCGATCAACAAACACAAATGCGGAGGACATAATCAGACGACGCCTCTCATCACGAAGCAATGTAGAATATACCTCATTTAGGGGAGGAAGAGGTTGCTTGTTCAAAATTTGGGCACGAATAGCTCAAAGTTAGGATTAAGACCTGTCAATAAGTCAAAGGTGTGCCATTTTTCAACATATTGCCTGTGCAATAAAGTAGTTGCAGGATGCTCAAATTTAATAGTCTCCAGTCGATCAAGTTCCAACCTATTGAATGAGCCCATAGATCCTTCGCAGTGGGTAGTGTATACACTAGTCCTTGAACATGCTCTTCCATAGAGTGTAATAACCAAGATTGAACCAAGGAATATTGGCTTTCCATTCCCTATATTTTGGATCATCTTTTGTAGGTTCCATGGCAGTACCATCAATATAATCAATCTTCTACATAGCATCAAGAAACATTTTGGCTGAATGAGACCATTGAGAGTATGATTTTTTGGATGACACAGGATTTCTATAGACGAGACACCCTGCAAATCGGTCTCATGTAAAAAGACAATGTTGATCTTGCCAATATAAGTTGAATCAAAAGATATGTTGCCCAACATGTTTGAAGAATCAAAGGAGGCCATTATGCAAAAAAAAAAAAAAAAAAAGGATCTTCTACAGTAACTATGCACAAAAAATGGGCCCCACAATCACAAATCAGCACTCCCTATCAGTGAGATGAGAAAAGAGGCCAATGGCGACGATGTGGGAGCTAGTCTGATGTGAATCCAGTTCCTATTGCTCCAGATCTAGATAAAATCTGGAAAAAAAAAAAAGAAAGCCTAGAGAGTTTTCAGTGGTAGTGACACAACCACCACCATGGGCCCCACAAATACCGGGAAGAAGAAGAAGCCAAAGGGATAGATACTAGGGTCCTGGGCGACTGCAACAATATGGTTTCCAACTAGATTCTTAAGTCCCTGTAGTAGATCGAAGGAAAAAATAGTGAAAATTGGGTTTCTAGGCATCTCTATATCTGTGCAGAAGAACAAGGAAAGTGGGCCCCTTTGTTGAAAACCCTAGGTCAACAAAATGGATAGACAGTAGGACTAGGGGCGACTGTGGGTGTGAAGTTTTAGTAGGAACAAATTAGTACACACTTGGATTT
Organism: Chimonanthus salicifolius; assembly: GCA_013350335.1. Lineage (NCBI taxonomy): Eukaryota > Viridiplantae > Streptophyta > Magnoliopsida > Laurales > Calycanthaceae > Chimonanthus > Chimonanthus salicifolius. Next base: position 47,140,952 of record CM023537.1, on the reverse strand, counting down.
AGTGGAGGAAATCCATTGGGTTTTTGAACGTCTCTTTAGCCGTTTGCAAAAACAGGTCAAAAGGGGTTCCACAAGCACTCAAACCCAAAATCGCTCCGGACAAATGTGATGTAGGGCTAAAAACGGTTGTAGAATTGTGGGTTGCAAGTTCAAATTCGTAGAAGTGCTATAGATCTAAGGGCATAAATAGAGATTGCCGTATGAACCACCCAACAAATGCAGTAACAACAAAAACCTTGCTTGGAAATGAGGGAGAGGAGACCTTCTCTAAGGACGAGTTGCTTAAAAAATAGTATCCTAGTGAAGAAATTAGGGACTGTCCGTTCTGGTTGATATCATGCTAGAAGGAAAATAAGAAATAAGGAAGAAAATAATGGAAGAGAAGGGAAGAAAAGAGAGATAAACTCTCTGTATTGTATTGTATGGAATATAACACGTGAAAAATGAATGGCCAATATCTACAATATTTACAACAAAGTCCTCCCATCCCAATCTGACTTGTCTTACCTCAGTGACACCATCCACATTTAATACGTGGATACTACTTGGTGGTTTTTCCATTTCTGAAGTTTTTTTTTCTCTCTTTTAGTGGGTATCCACCTCTGTACAATCCCATCAATTTCTCTATGTCATTAAATGAATAACCTCTATGAACTTCTTGAGGTGGAACATGTTAATCAATCTTTCCTTTGCCACTTGAAATATCTTGTCAACCATGCACTCAAATTCAAAAGTTCTTTTGTTCTTTTTGTTCCATGTAAACCTCCACACTATTGTCATGACTTTTCCCCATGCCATGCCATCTTCACCTCTAACGGACATGCTTTGCAACTTTCCAATATATTCTCAGTAGACTTCTCTAAAACCATGTCACCCTTGTGATGCAAGTATAAGGTCATAACTGTAAGGGATCTTGATTACCAACTGATGACAATTGAATTCTCACACTTTTCCTTAAATCTCCAACTTCAAGATAAATAAAGATTTGAATTCTACAATTTAAATCAAGGATTTCGATAATGGAAACCCCAAAAACCAATTGTAAATTCTCTCACTCACTCTCAAGAAAAGAAAGATTCGCACTAATTTCATAAAGATAATTTGATGGAATCAAATTCAGCAATGAAATTAGTTGATCAATCAATAGCAAAAAAAACATGCAATTGTAATTCCAAATGCAGTGAATTAAACAATTAATTGAGATCCACAATTAAATGCCATAAAACAACTCATATGATGCATAAAATAAATCTGGTACTAATTCAATTTGACATTCATTAAACTTTCTTAAATTCAATTTGGTTGCGGAATTAGAATTCAATTAAGCAATTGGAAAAAATGCAATCTATGAACATTCAATTCACCATGCAAAATTGAAACCAACACTTATAAAGAAATTAATTTTAACACAAGCACAAATTAAAATTAAGAATCAAACTAGAACTCACCTCACTAGGGAGATTCTAAACAAAGCTTAAAGCTTCAAATAAACTCAAATAGACTTATTCTAACTAAAAAAGGACATTAGGAAAGAAAGTAATTCAAATGTATTGGTCCTACACATAGGCCGATTGCTTAGTTCTTGGGTATGGATTGCCACCGGGTCTCCGTTTCTAAAAAGGAAAAAAAAGGAGCAAAATTACCTCTTTCTGCCGTCCAACTCAGCATTAGACCAGATGTTTCTCCTCTGTCGTTCCTTTTCCTTCTCTCTCTACTCTCGGTCTAGCAGCAAGCGCTTGGTTGGTTTCCTCTTTCTTTCTTTTCTCTCTTTTCCCTCGCCTCCAGCGTCGTTTCTCTCTCTTCTTTCCTTTTCTCTCTCGGCCTTCAGTGGCAGCGCTTGGGTTTCTTCTGTTCTCTCTGTTTTATTTCTTTCTTCTTTTTGGTCACTCAATCATCCCTCATTCGCTTTTTGTTCTTGCCCAAACGGTCATGGCAATGCCTTTCGTTGCTGCTTCTCCTTTTGAGTGGATTTCGTTCCTTTAACTTCGGGGTTCCTTGCTGTTTTGAAACAACACAATACTTGGTCCTTATCTGTAGGCACACATGGTTGACTCTAGTTGTCAAATCGGCTCCTTTCCATTCTGGTTTCAAACGCCAACAGACTTTGTTGTACTTGATTGCTGAGTTGGTACTTAGTGGGACCCACAGAGGTGGTGGTGTGGCTGCTGACATGGCACTCAAGGTGGGGCCTTCTCTTCCCTCCATTGATTCGAGCATGGATTCAGAGAGTTAATTCCTCGATTTCATCCAATCGGGTCTCGATCAGGTCATCGTCGGGTTCGATGTCCACATCACCCTATGAGTTCCAGAGTTCTGTTCCATGCTGCTATAGAAAAGTTGCATGTACAAAGCAAATGTTTGTTATCCTCAGTTATCCCACACAAGGTGCAGATTATATTGATGCTCTACTCTCCTATCACATGACACTCCTATTATAGAATTGCTCTTCCAATTAACATGGCACTCTCTTATCAGGCAAAGCTCTACTAGCATAAGACGAAAGCCAGTTGGAGCTGTTAACATGTAACGCCCCGTCTCACTACGGGCGCGTTATCTCCGAAATATCTCATAAAGCTCCCAAGGAATAGATATCGGGCTATTATTATTATTTCTTTTTAACGGATAGCTATTTCTTACTCAACTAGCATACAACAAATCTCATCATACCTGATAAAGATAACAAGACGATCAGTGACAGTTAAAAAGATATAATTATACAGTCATCCCAAATAGACATGTGATAATAACCAGATAAACATAGTTCTCTCAATCAAATGTAATATGGAATACGACTACTGCTCGCTCCCGACATCTGCTCGAGGGGCACTCGACTCCTCAACCATCGGGGTGCCTGAAAGGTAAGGGGGTGAGCTAACCAACCCAGTGAGGGGATAATGCATATCACATGTCAGCAACATATATATCATATGCATGAATGCAAGAACATCATGATAACAAAGGTTCTCATGTGCATGCAAAACCCAACAACATCACCAACTAATAATCTACCGATCAAATCCGAGACATCATCTCGGTAGCCCATACTGGGTCCTCTAGCAAACTCTGGTCTCCTTACCAATGCCATCGGGAGACTACTCAATACAACCAGCCCAGTGAAGAGATAATGCATATCACTTGTCAGCATCATATATATCATATGCATGAATGCAAGAACATCAATAATAGAATGAATGTCTCTGTACATGAGTGCTCAACTACACTACTAACCAATGATCCCACTGACTAGTCGAGATATCACCTCGATAACTCATAACTCCAGTCTCCCTACAATACAACCGGGAGACCATACAATATACAACCGCCTCAACTGCCGGAATGCAACGGGGAAACCCGCATCCCCTATGGGAGTCTCAACCGCCGGAGCATAACGGAGAAGTCAATCTCAAGGGTAGGCACCTCAACCCCCGGAATGCAACGGGAAAACCCACATCTCCTATAGGGTCTCAACCAATGAGAGTAACGGGGAAGTCCTCCCAACAACCAAGCTCATCACGTCATCATAAACATATACACATATGAACAATCTCTCCAATGCATGTACACGATGTCATGATCATGTATAACAATAAAGATATATCCTGATACAACCAACTCAAAATCAGCAACATACCATCATGCGAGTCGAAAGCATATGATGAGTTACTTAGTCACGCATGGCTATATTCAGCATGATTTCATTAACGTCTAGTGAATAAACACTCGAAAAGCATCATCTACAATTTCTATGTATCACATTCAATTATCAGAATGCCTAATTAAAGTTCTCCACAAATGCATATAGTTGACAAGAGTACACCCGAGCGGACTCTCTGGCACATATTCATTTCAACAGTTTTCCCTTACCGAGTGGCTAAATAATTAGAGGGTTACACTTGGGTCACTCTATGTCTAGAGATAACGGTTTAATATATGCAAATGCATGCTAAAATGGTGATAAGTCTCTTCACTTGGTGCGTATTTTCAGAATCCAAGTAATCAAAATAGGTCGAAAGGTTGAAGGAAACGATGCACGGGCTACCCAGTTAGAGAAGCTGGGGCGAGTCTGCAAAATTGGGACGATACCACAAATCCAGTTGGAAACGGGCTTGCAAAAGGGTCCATAACGCTCTAAGAACGATCCCTAAGCGGGCCACGAATGGACCCAAAACGAGCTTGGAACAAGCTTGAATTGGGCTTGGATCGGGCCTTAAGTGGGCCTAGGCCGGGCCGTGCCAGATGTGAAACTGGGTCGGGTCTGAATCTGAATTGGGCTGAAGACGGACTGGGCCAGGGAACTGGATCTGGACGATTTGAGCTCAAGGATTGGGCCTTGATCTGCTAGGCTCAGAGCGAACTGGGCTTAGAGTGGATTGGGCTTGGAGCTATTGGGCCTAAACTGGATTGGGCTCAACGGGACCGGGTTTGGTCTAGGTGAGCTTAGGTCTGCTGGGATGGGCCCGGGGAGGAGAGGAAATGAAGGAGAAGAAGAGGAAGAAGAAGAAACCGAAGATGAAAGGAGGAGAGGGCCCAGAGAGAGAGAGCCATGGCAGCGGTGGCACAAAGGTCAGAGGAATAAGGGTTGGGGTTTCACGGATTAGGGAAGAAGAAGAAGACATGAGAGGAAGAAAAGGAGAAAAAGGTAAAGGGGGGAGAAGAGAAAGAGATGAATATATACCTAGGGTTTAGGGTCCCAAAATTATTATTATAATATTTATTATTATTATTATTATTATTATTATTTTATTTTTTTATAAAAAGAGAAAGCACTATTTATAAAATAGTTTTAAAAATAATAATAAAGTGTGGTTTACCAATATATATATATATATATTTTTGTATGTGTAAATAATAATAGACAAAAATTACCAAAAAACCTTCGAGCTCCCGAGCTCAAACCAGGCAAATTGGAGCCCACCACGGAGCCCACACACACTCCACTGTCGCCAAAACACCAAAAATAACTCAAAGATCTACAAAACTCTAAGACCCCGAAATTTCGGGTCGGGTCGTTACATAACAAGTCCAAATTCTCCCTCTAATTTCATGGGTTTGAATATTGTTATTTTACAATAGGCTGGGCATCTTCAGTCTTGACTTGTAGCCCATCGAATCCTTTCCTAGACTCAAATTAGATGATAACAACAACAGCACTGCTGATGATAAAGTTAACAATGATGAAAATGGTGACAGCTATTGTAAAGCTTGGTCCAATGCATGTCATAAAGATGATAAAGGATATATACCAGAAAATTAGTTCATTGATGCAGTAAGGGATTTCAATGAATGGATGACTTAACAATAAATACATTTAGATTCTAGCAAAATAAGGGACAAACTATCTCAAATAAATCCTCTCAATGTACCCCATTCTTGGCTAGAGTATCTGCTTTGTCATTCACACTTCTCCACCCTTGCTGAAAAGGAAAATTGAAATTGCCAACCTCTGTTAACATATAATTCGTGCACAAAATCACTTTTTTTTTTTTTTCTAAATTTAAAACTTGAACCACTTGTTGGTGTTTTTTGAATTGAAAAAGCCTGACAGCTTGTCTGATTTCTTTGTTTCTACCTCATTAGAATCCCCAAAAACCTATCAGAGCTGAAAGAAAGCCCTAGTTCTCTCCTCATCTTCAGACAACAGTTCATCTTCATACAACAATCCCTCTATGCTTGCAGCCCCCTGGATTCCTCTTGCTGTTGAATCCAAATCAAAATTCCATATACCAATAGGTAGGGGAAGCCTTGCTTCTTTCATTTTTCTAAGAGGTACCCATCTCCTTACCACGACTGCTTGCCAATCAGATGAAATATCCGCTACACCAAAGCTTACAATTTCTGCGTCTGTTGAACCCATGAGGCTACTCCCAATTTTTTGCCTTTTCAATTATTGTGAGAAGTCCTTGTTCTTTTTAATGTTTGCAGTTTTTAGTTTTCTCTCAATGACTGGAAATGACTCATGATGCTCACAGCCTCAAAGGAATTGCATATATGGCTTGTTATGTATTGACATCTTTTATTTGCTAGATTCTTGAATGGCTCAGGACCCAACACTGGTGGGACTTTAAAGAGATGGACTTTGTTATGCTTATTACAGCTTATGGAAAGCTAGGAGATTTCCACAGAGCAGAGAGAGTTTTGAAATATATGAACAAGCATGGCTATCCACCAAATGTTGTATCCCACACGGCCCTTATGGAAGCATATGGAAAAGCAGGTCAATACAGCCAGGCAGAAGCGATATTCCGAAGGATGCAATCATCTGGCCCTGAGCCCTCAACTGTGACGTATCAAATAATCCTTAAGATTCTTGTTGAGGTAAACCACTGTCCATCTGGTTTGAATTCTTTATAATCTCTCTGAATTGATAGTTTCAATCTAACAAGCACGTTAAATGCTTTAAATAAATGGTTCGATTGTGCCATTCAATAAAGAAAGAGTGCACATGCATCAACATGAGTATTGAAGAAAATAATTGGTCGGTGTTTCTGCTTTTTGTGCTACATGTTTTTGCCTTTTTCTTTTACAACTATGTCACTTGGCCATGAGCAAACACTCCCAGATTTGTATTTTTAGTTTTTCACTAATGAATCATTAGTAATGATACTAGTATAAGCATCTCTGGTCTCTACTTAATATTATATAATTTAATCATACTTATAGAAAAAGACAAAATAGAAATTATTTAAAAAATGAGTCAAATTTGTTAACTATTTTAATTAATGTGGAAAAAAAAAATAATAAAAATAAAAAAAGAAACTAAAAAGTGAAATTTAATACTTATATTTAATGGATTTTGTTCTAAAATTTGAAAACTTGCAATAAAATGAAAAATAATTGAAATAAAAAAAATAACAAAATACATGTGTAACTAAAAATAAATAAATGGAATATCAATTAACTAAAAAAGTAAAATAATATGAATAAGACATATTTAAAAATTACTTTTAGTTTCCTATATCATTTAAAATTAATAGGTGATGATGACTTCAATTGTTAAAATGAAATCATGATTACTAAGCAAATAAGATTTCTACAATTATTAACAATGGCTTAGATATTAAATAGGTATTTGTAGTGCAAAAATAAAATAAATAGCATGTATTTTTGTTTAAAATTTTATTTCAATCAATCAATTAAAATTTAATATTAATGGCACGGGTTTGACTGAGATTGACCGTGGTTGAACCCTGTTGAACCTTATTTAACCCAACCTTCTATTTAGACGGTTCGTTACACCGGTTGGTTTTTGAAACATTGAAGAAAACAATTGAATTGAGATGCCTATGGTTGCCCATGACCTTTATTTATAGTGACATTTTTGAGGAAATTACATCATTGCCATAATGTGGATGAGTGCCATGTGGCATCTTGATGTAGGCCTAGGGTTGGATCTATGCAAATCCGCCAGTAGTAGGGCCGAAACTCGGGCGAGTGGGGCCTAGTTTTGATAAACCAAACCCTAATCTATGTCAAAAATGACTGAACGCGACTCGACTCGACCCGAATTTGAGACCAATCCGACCCAACCTTAAACCCGAGAATCAACCGACCCCACCTTGAACCCGAGAATCAATCCGACTTGGAGAGAGAGAGAGAGGGGGGAAGAAACAGAGAGCCTACTAGATCATCGTCCAAATCTGAGCCTCTTGGATCTACTAGATCTGATCAAACATCCACTAATGACGCTGCTTAGGAAAGGCTGCGGTTCTTAGGTAGGGGCGCACGGCTGCGGCCACAGATCTGCCTAGGTGAAAAGATCCACGGCTGGGTTCACACGTTTCAGGTGAGGCTTGAGAGAGAGCGTGAGAGAGAGGGGGCGAGAGAGGGAGAGATAGGGAGGGCGAGAGAGAGAGGGAGAGATACAGAGGGCGGGAGAGGGAGAGAGATACAACGAGTTTAAGATTTTATACTTAGTCAGGAAAATCGGGTCGGATCGGGTTGAGTTTTAAAATTCTCAGCCCATCCTACCCGAATTTCATGCGGATTTTTTTTCTTTAACCCGACCCGACCCGAATTTGAAAAATATGTAACCCAACCCACAAAAAATTCTGGTCGGGTCATGGGGGTAGAAAAATCGGCCGAGATCTGGGCCGAATTTTTTCTCTCCCCTAAGTGTTTTTATTTTATTTTTTGAAAAAATTACAAAAAATGCAGATAATTATATGCTCATTGAATATGTAATTTTCTCATAAAATATCGGGCATTACATCTTCTAATATAATTTTGAAGTTATGATATCCTGAAATTAAATAATTAGTAATAAAATGGTGAAAAATTACAAAAAAATAGATAAATGAGGAAAAATTGTACAAATAATTTCATAATTTTTTTACTTAGTTAATGAGTGTCATTTTAAGTTATGAATTGTAGAAATAAAAAAAATAGTAAAAAAAAAAAGGATTATTTTAAGCAATTTCATATTTTTTTCATTCTTTTTTTTTTTTAAATGCCCTGACCGATATTACTGAATCTCGGCTTATATCAGGACCGAGATCTCAGTGATATCGGCCGAGATTTGGTAAGTATGGTCGATACAATGCGTAGCGGCCGAGATATCTCGGTCCTCAAAATCCCAAGATATCTCAGCCGATACGCACTGTATCGGCCAAGATTTGGAACCATGGGTCGAGTCATGCGGGTCGGATCAAAACCCAATCCAAGTTTCACCCCTACTTAGGTTGCAGTTTCAGAGTAGTCTTTGAAAGACCCGCGCAACCGATCACGGTTTATGAAAAGATTCTCCCTTGGCTGGGCTTTTGTTGAACAATATCCGAACCGAAAGAACAAGTTTCCCAAAATTCAATTAAGCCTATGGGACTTCTAGATTAAGTTCTCTTGTAATTGAATATGATATGAATTTCTCAGAAGCATGCAATTAAAAGAGAATAATGGAATTCAAAATTATGCCTTGCTTAATCTAAGAAAAACCATGTTTAATTGAAAAAAACACTGGTACTTGTATGAAGAAGAAGTCTGGATCTCGGTCCAACTTCAAAAAGAACACAACTCGAAGGAGTCTAGAGAAAACTCTCAAAATTTTATTCCAAATTCTTGCCTATGAATTCCCTACTACGTGTATTTATGGGGGAAAACAACAAAAGACACTTTTGTCCTTGCCTTGGTCGACCATGCCTATGGAGGCAAATTCCTTCTCTCAAATTCAAAAAAAGAGAAACTTCTGATGAGGGATTGTAGTATAATTTTGACCAATCCATCTCAACCGTAGAACGTGCCTTGAAGGCTTATTGAATGGACAAGATTAAAAGGGAAAAAAAAAAAAAAAAAAAACTAAGTGGGCAAAATTCGCCCACCTACATTGTGCACCTACTCTTCTCCACCTATTCTTCTTCACCTACTCTTCTCCACCACCTTTCTCCACCTATTCTTCTCCACCTCCTTTACGCGCCACTTGCAAGGAGAATTTAATCTGGAGCTGCCATGTGTCACTTGAGGAGAGGAATTATTGGGTTGGACGAATTTGGGTTTCTTGGAGAATTTGGACTTGAGGTTTGGCTTGTTTAAGCTTGGGTTGGGCCTTAAAAGGCTGGTCTGGCTCATTTTGCTTAACTGGGTCTCGACTAATAAAATTAATGTATTTATTAGACGGAGTCTAATTTGGGTCACCTCGATCAAAATGGTCCATTTAAGCCATGGAAATCTGCTCTGTTGGATCAAGGTCCACTGTAGATGAGTCTGACTGTGGATCATTAGCCTGGATGCCCCCATCACATCTCTCCTAGATCCATCAGTTCTAGCCTTACATGTCATCGAACTAAAAAGAGGAAAACAAAAACTAAAAATATACCTAAAGGAGGTACGCCCAAGCCTTACTTAAAGAGAGATGATTCTTTTGCTATTTTGGTCTTGATGAGATAATGATGATGATGTGGAAGTTTATCGGCTCTTCTTATCTCATCACTCCTCCTTGCTCTTTGCTAATGGACCTTAAAAAGTGTGCTTTTAAGGCCCAAAACATATCCCAAATAAAATTCATGAAGACTCCTTAGAAGATGGTGGGCCCAATATGAATTTATTTGCCGGATTTCTACTTGAATTGCACCAAAGAATCGATAGTGGAAATAGAGGGCCAGGAGAGCTTTCTAATGGACCCACTTGCACCCAATTTGGAGCCCATATGGGTATGCTATGTTTCAAGGCCTGTTATGACATGTTATGCGTGCTTATGGTTTTGAAATTTGTGCTCTAGTTTGAGTGTCCAATTGAATTTGAATTAACCCATATTTGGCCATTGCATATTTGGTTCCATTTTCAATTGTTCAATTGAATTATAATTTCAGTAGTGATCAATTGCAAGGTGACAATTTGACCTAGTGAGATTTGAGCCTTATTTATTTTTCCATTAAGTGAAATTTAGATTAAGTGACCCAACCCAACTTCGAGTTTTCTCCTAACCTGAGTTGACTGGAAAGTTGGTTTAGGGGTTTCTAAGTTTTGAAATCCTAGATCTTGATTGTAGAATCAAGATCTAAAACTTCTAATTCCGCTGAAAATCTTTGGAAGTGTGCAGAAATTTTGCCATTACGACCCTACTAGCTCTTCATCAGCCCTAAACTGTATATCCATCATATTGGCTCTTTATTTTGCAATTCTAGGCCCATTTAGACCCTTAGAAAAGCTCCTCTTTCCACTATCAAATTAGTAATGAAATTGATAAGCCAATTCCATCAGGCCTAAGATGTCCTCATGAAGTAGCCTACTATGGGATATGTTTAAGGGGCTAATTTTTTGTATCTCATCACCTTTAGAGCTTTTTGGCATTGGTGAGATACCTAACACTATATCTCTGGTTTAGGGCCTTAGTTTAGAATGTGGGAGCTAGACTCATGGGAGATTTGCAGTCAGGACTTTCTCATCCAAGCTTCAAACAAAAAGGTGAAGCAACCAAATTTTGCCAACATTTTTGGAAATCAATAGCTCCCCTAAGGGTAGAAGCTTTCTTTTGGCACGTTGGCATGGCCAAGATTCTTACAATCAATCGCCTCTTGAGCCATGGAGAATTTTGGTAAACAACTGCATCTTGTGTCTTTGCAGTGTTGAAGAAGTGGATCATTTATTTATTCATTAGGCCATACACATGCAAGGAATTGTTGGAGTTTGGCATGGATTGATGCATGCCTAATCAGTTGGCCACTTGGTTAATGCACGGATTAGTAACAAGAGTATAAGGTGGGACAATATCCTTTGTGTACCACCTTGATGGCTTTGCTTTGTCTAAATGGCAGGAACATAGCAATAGAATATTTTGAAACAAGGCTAGAAATCTAGTGGCTCTAGTGGAAGATGGAGAGAGGCGACCACCTGCTGCTGCTGCTGCTGCTGCTTCTCTTTCTAGAGCCTGAAATGTGCAGATTTCCATGATTTTATGAGATAGGCACCGCCCTTTCTCCCAAAGTCCACGTCGATCTTTTAGTTCTCCTTTGTTCTCTCGAGTCTCGACCATTGAGCAACTGCGTGACGGAGAGAAATGAAGCAGCATTTAAGATTTAGAGGCTCTCCTTAAGAAGAAGAAGGAATAAGGAAATATGAGAGAGGGTTTTTGGTTAGGGTTAAGAAGGAGAATGGATAAGGAAATGAGAGAGGGTTTTTGGTTAGGGTTTTCAGGTATTGAGGCTTTATAGGCACCTATCCGATTAGGGTTTGAGGGTGGAGGGTTTTATAAAGTTAGGAAATTCGGGTCGGGTTGAGATTTAAAGACCTCAGCCCGACCTGACCCGACTCGACTCGAATTCCATGTGGGTTTTTCTCTTCGCAACCCGACCCGACGCGACCCTTGTAACCTGACCCGCATGATTTCTCAGGTCGGGTCATGCGGGTCGGGCCAAACCCGACACGGGTTGCAGCCCTAGTTATACGTTGGGCTAAAACAGTAACTTTGTAGAGCGCTTGGTGTTATTATGAAACATCACTTGTAAACTGAAGCTTTCAAATTCATAAGGAGCCTTTTCAGCATCCTATATTCTTGACGAATGACACTGCAGGGAATGTTTAATGAAATGAAATATCCATCAATTGAAGGAAATTAAATAGATGCCTAATGAAAAGATTGCATTCATACTATAGTCTAAATGCTTCATGGGTTATGTTGCCTTTGTTTTAGCAATGTGTGTTTCTCCCCTCTTCATTGATCATTGATCATTTGTAATTATTAGCAACTTACAATTGCTTTTTTTAGTGATGATTCAAGTTGCAAGATTCTATTTGGGATCTGATTAAGGGTAAATGTGTATACTACAGGGAGACAAATATGAAGAAGCCGAAGCAATTTTTCGGATTCTTTTGAATGATGAGAGAGCACCCTTTAAGCCAGACCAGAAAATGTTCCATATGATGATTTACATGTACAAGAAAGCTGGAAGCTATGAACAAGCCCGCTCAATATTTGCAAAGATGGCTGAGAGAGGAATTCCACAAACTACTATTACTTTTAATAGCCTAATGTCATTTGAAACAAATTACAAGGAGGTTTCAAGTATCTATGACCAGGTACTGTAAAAATAACTTAATCTCATATGCTTTTTATTTCTTGGTTGATCTCTGTTATGTGTTTTTGTATGTTTCAACTAGCGAAGCATTTTAACATCTTTTAAGAAATCATAAACAGTAACGGCAACATAATACTTTACCAGAAAAAATTGAATAGGCACTGTTTACTGGTTTAGTGCCTCCCTGGTGGACCAGAAGTTGCTTCTTAATGGGGTGAGATACAAAACTAATCACGAGTCAACCAGCCAATTTTTTGATGCGGCCATCATACCAAACCATGGGTCCCATATTAAGATGGTAGGGTGCAACTTGATTTCATGGATGAAATTGCATTTCAATTCCACTCAAGAGTTGATGGAGGGAAGAGAGAGCCTTAGAAGCTTTCCAACATGCCTAATTTTTGCAATTCCGAGCTCAAATGAGAGAGATGTGGACCAAGGCCTGTTTCAGGGGCATTTCGGGCCTCCAAAGCCCACCTTCAGAAGGCCCATTTGCGGCATGGAAGCTCAATGGACAAATTTCCACATCATCATCCACCTCATTGCTTATGTGGGGAATCTTCAAAGTGAAATTCCGTTATTAGAGTAATGCACAACTTAGAGAGGGTGAATAGGTCGGTTTTCAATTTTAATTCCCTTTTAAATAATTTAACAATATGTGTAGCGGAATAAACATGTATACAAGTGATAAACAAATGAATCAAACCATTAAAGCAAAACCACACATGCACAACGATATATAGTGGTTCAGTTCACCTGAACCTACGTCCACTGTTGGACTCACCCTCTCTAGGGCTATCCCAAATCCACTATATATGGAAGTCACACCCAAACATTACAATCTAATTTTGAAAGGTTCGACCGCCCTGGTCTAATCCTTGACACCTATTTTTTAAGGTGGTTCAATCACACTGATCTAATCTACCGTACAATGATAAAAATAAAGGAAAGGAGAAACACTTGCCTTGGGCCTGATGCAATCTTCTTTAAGTGCTTTCTTTTTAACTCAATGTCTGTGTGCTTCTTCCATCATATTCGATCCATCAGAGTGATTATTGGCACAGCAGTTTAGGACAGGTATATGACTGGTTTACTGGTCTTAAGATAACACCTTAAACTTCATCAGAACTGGGGTATTGCTTACCCAAACATCTCTATAAGAAGATGATGAAGAAGGTGTAAGAGGAGGTGGCTAATCTCTCTGGTCACACTCTTATTTTTCCAAAAGGTTCTGTGTCTCACTTATTTCATTCAGCTCTAAGATATAAATAAGACAGTATCTGTTTTTGTGGCCAGTCACGTCCATGAGGCCTCAAGGATTCCTATGAGGCCTCAAGGATTCCTATGAGGCCTCGTGGCGGTATGTGGTAAGACAGCACAGATTCTGTATAAATTATTCTGTTTGTCAAAAAGTTAATGACCAACCAATTAGGATGCCACATGTGCATGATTGACCATCGATTTATTTCAGTCATCAATCAAGGATTTACATAGAGAGATAAAATTTGATGATTATCAATCATACTCAAGACAGATTGAGGAGCCTTTCCATATTAGTACAAGACAGCTACTAGGCTCCCAACAACTTATTCAAACTGTGAGGTGGCAAATGGAGTTTTTCAAAAAGATAATTTTCCTTATTACCATAATAAATTCCCAATTAAAAATTACAGATTTAATTACCTAAATTAGTAAGAGACTCGGTCAAAAGACACAAGGTCATGCTGAGTTACAATTGTCCAAATATGATTCAGTAAAGACTGTCTGTGAGGCCTTGAGGCTGAAAGTCACTTATATTCTGATTTTACAATTGATAATTAAATGACTTCTAAGGTATTTGGCTTAGCCTAAGGTCTCCTAAGGTTCACTTACCTGTGTGCCAATAACGTGTTCGGTGTAGATTCTTCAATTGCATAGTAGATCTTCACATACTTCTAAGGTAAGGTCCAACTGAGTTATGTAATTGACAATATGAGTGACTCAGATGAACCGGGGCACTTACACAAAGATGGCAAGCTTTGGGCACCGATGACTTGCTTGGGACCACGAAGACCCAATTTAGAAGTTCAAGATTAGCAACACTCCAAGCATGGGCGTGTGAGGCATCTTTTGTTTATTTTTTTACTTCATATCAAGCAACAAATTAAAATCGATGGCTAGGGTCGCCCCCGCCTATGACACAATTATGATGTAATATTTAGTTTTTTGATTTTCCATTTATGATATAATAATTCCACGTGGAATTTTCCAATTGGTGGAACCTAGGATTAGCAAAAAAACTAGAAAGGCAATTGCTTGGGCGTGCAACTTTTTCTACTTCTTTTGGAGACAAGAATATGTTGGGATTGTGACTTGAGTCTTTCGAATGTCCATGGCGTGGGGAAGAATTAAAAACAACCCAAAAGGTGTGCTAGAGACACTTGAAAGGAGACAAATTGCAGAGTGGACATAGAGGTTGGAGGAAGCTTTTGTAGAGATTGATAGGTTGTGGGATAGATTAGAAAATTAGAGATCTGACAGCAACAGATCTGGGAATGCAAGCAGATCTTACGTAGTAGACACTACCGGGAACGTCTTTAGAGGAGGAGATGAGGAACTCATTTGCCGGAAATCCCAAGCAACACAGACAGAGGGTGGATGGTAGACGAAATCTTGTTAGACAGGATCGGGATAGACAACATCACCAAGAGGAGGATAATAGAACATTCGGAGTGAGACTTTAAGTTCAAGAATTCTTATGAGGTATGTACAGTGATGACTTTGTGGCTATAGCTAGAGACCGTAGAGAATATTTTTTAATATAGGAATGTATCAAATATAAAGAAGGTACAACTTGTAGCAATCAAGCTCAAGGGTCGCGCTCAGCGTGGTAACGAAAAGTCAAGGTGGACAGGCATAATAGAGGCAAAGGGATAATTTAGTCTAAGAGTTGAAATAGGAGTAGGTCCCTCCATGGCATCAGGTAACCATGGAAGGGGAAAGTGTGCAGATTTAGCAACTGCACTGACGAATAATAGGGACGTACAAAGAGTGGCAAATAAAGAAGTGACTCCATTATTATGGATCAGGTAAGTAAAGATTTAGGACAAATCCCGAAATTTGAGGTTGAGAGCTCCTCTTTCCGTTTCTTCAAACTCCGGTTCATATTTGTCAAGGTGGACAGGCAACATAGAGGCAAAAGGAAAATTCAGTCTAAGAGCTGAAATAGGACTAGGTCTCTCCATAGCATCAGGTAATTGTACATGGAAGGGGAAATTGTGTGGATTTAGCAACTGCACTGACGAATAATAGGGAGGAACATAAAGTAGCAAATAAAGAATTGACTTTATTATTATGGATCAGGTTAATAAAGATTTTAAACAAATCCCGAAATTCGAGGTCGAGGGCTCCTTTTTCCCCTTCTTCAAACTCCGATTCATATTTTCCATAGAGAAATCTCTAATCAACGATAGAACAAGATCCATGTTGCATCATATCTAACAGATTCCTTGGTTTGGACCGAAGATACGATGTCACTCGATCATTATCAAACTGACTGCAATCTTTTTCTGTCTGTGAGGATTCCAACAGAGCGCCTTCTACCTCTAATAGGCAATGAACTAGATCAGAATCATTCTCAACGAGTCTATAAGAAATGATCTCAGTTCCATGATTTAGAAAGTTTTCTTGCCCAACAACTATACACAAGAAAATTTCCACAGGTTGCGGGTTGAGATAGGGGGGGAGAACTGTGGTAGAATATGCAGAAGAGTTTCGTCTATTACTCTCTTGCAACAACCTATCTGAGGCAAAGTTCTAGGCAGTCCAGAGATTCATTGATGGACTAATGCCATCTATTGCTAATGCTATAGCACCATTTGACTTCCTAGACGGATACTTATCAAAAGACAATACAGTTTGAGTGGATTCAAAAAAAGATAAACAGACCTCAACCTATCTCTGAACCTAGTTTACATAATAGATTTAATGTTACGCCTGTCCACGGGCCTAGTTCGGGTCAAGCTTTGTAAAAAATAGCCCGAGCCCGTTTGAAGCTCGTCAGGCTTTTAAAGTCAAAACCCGAGCCCCCCCGTTTAAAGCCCTTTTATTTTGCACGTGTGACATCACTTTTTATCTTTTTAAAAAATTATTATGTAAATTGAAAATCTAACAGTACATATTGAAAGTATACTTAAATATCTACTATTAGTTAAAATTTCAGCTCAAAAATCAATTTTTGTCCACTTGATCTTGATAGCCAAAGTTGGTGAACGTCCTTGAAAAGATGACGCATTGTGATTTTGACCATTAAGATCAAGTGGCTAAAATCAATGTTATCAAAACCTGATCGGTTCAACGGCAACCGCCTTATTAACGGCCAGGTTTTGTGGAAAAACCTCATGCGAGTAAAAACTGTGAAAAACCGTATTGAACCACGGTTCAATACGGTTTTATTAAATAACTGTGAACCTTGAACCGCGGTTCAACACAATTTTTTTTAAAAAAATATTTTTTAAGAAAACTTCCATAACAAATTTTAAAAATTAAAAAAATAATATTTTATACTATATTTCAACATTTGCACAATGCTATGCAACTATATAAGTATGGAGTTTATAAATAATTTAGAGTGACAAAATTTAGTTACTTTATAAATATAGAGTTTTGAGTTGGTCCAAAAATTAGGTACAAATATTTTTAGTTAAATTAATTTTATAAATTTCATATAATTTTAATGCCACAAAAGTTTAGAGACTAAAATTATTTGAAGAGATTAAAATTTGAAATTTTAATCAATGGCCTATTTTATTTGATTAAGGTATTTTTGTTTATTCATAATTAAAACAAAATCTTTGATTTAAAATTTTATTTGAACTCATCAATTAAATATTAATTAGTAATTTAATATTATTTATAATATTTATATTAATTGCTCAGGTTTGACTGTGTTTGAACCTGGTTGAACCTCTTTTAACCCAACCTTCTATTTAGACGGTTTGATACGAGGTCCAGTTCTGATAACATTGCTAAAAATTGATTTTTTAGATGAGTTTTTAACATATTTTTTCTTTTAATCTGTATTATTAGATTTTCAATTTATAAAAACAAAAATAAAAAGTATATAAAAAAATAAAAGGGCCTAAAAGCTCGATGGGCCTCAGTGGGCTTTAAATAAAAGCCCAAGCCATGCGAAGGCAAGAGAAAAGCAAGTGTTTCAGGTATAGTGGGGAGATACATTGCATCTAAGTGTCCATGGCGGAATGTGCACCTGGTAGAGGAAGATTTAGATGGAGAACTTTGCTATGATATTGATTCAAGCATCAACGAGGATGAGATCATCTATGCTGACTCTGGTGACTTTCTCTTGATAAGGAATATTTTGGTGGCTTTTCAGCAGGAGACTGAGGAGGATTGGCTTCGTTCGAGCATCTTGTGGACAAAGTGTATTATCAAGGGAAAGTCCGCAGCATGATCATAGATGGAGAAGCTATACGAACATGGTGTCAAAAGAGGCGGTCGACAAGCTGAATCTCAAAACAGAAAAGTTACCCCAACCTCAAAAAATTTCATGGTTCAAGAAAGGTAACAAAAGTTTTGGTTAATAAAAGATATTTGGTGTCTTTTTCCATTGGCAACAGGTACCTTGATGATATCTGGTGTGACGTGATACCGATGGATGCATGTTAATTGATACCGGGTATACCTTGGCAATATGACCATGATACAGTTTATGATGGGAAGAGGAACATCTACTCTTTCACCAAACATGCAAAAAGATCAACTTGGACCCTATACACTGCGACAAAAAGACAGTGGGTACTTGGAACATGTCGAACTTCCAATAGAAGATGATGAACAACTGGAACTACCATCACCAATGTATGATGACTATGGTGACACTGACAACTTTGTTGATGTGTTTGCTTTGATGGAACATGGTGAAGATGCTACAATTGAAGGGAAATTTGAAGATCAAGTGGTTGAGCTTGAAACAGTCATAGAAAGTTACATGCAGAATTCAGAAGAGACTGTGCAAAGGGCTAGGTAGAGACTCTGAGTCCATCACACATCATTGCTGAGAATATGAGTCAATCCTTTGAGCCATAAGTGGATCCCATTTGGAATGATTTCGTTCCTAACAGTCAACCTCAGTTGACAAACATTGTGATTGACAGGGCCCCACAGGTTTCTACCCAAAATATTGGTGTTTCATCTCGGGGTCGTGATCATGTTCTTAGAAGACGAAGAAGATGGTCAAGTGCAAATCATCTTATGTCGCAGGCAATTTATGCAAACTCGAGGATGAGTTCTTTCCAACCAGGGAGAATGATGCGTCCATCATAACAAACCATGAAGATCCATATGAAGATGGTCGGGCCCAACTTGACTTCATAGATGAAATTGCACTTCGATTCCACTCAAGAGTCGATGGAGGGAAGAGAGGGCTTTACAAGCTTTCCAACCGGGTCCTAATTCCACTCAAGAGTCTATGCATTTATTAAATATTATTTCTTGAGCCCAAATGAGAGAGATGGACCAAGTCTGTTTCATGGTGTTTTGGGTCTCCAAAACCCACTTTAGAAGGTCCATTTGCTGCATGGAAGCTGAATGGATGAATTTCCACATCATCATCCACCTCATTGCGTATGTGGACACCACATGGATGCCAATATGGCATTGAATCTTCAAAGATGGCCAGCTTTGGGTGCCTAGGACTTCGCTTGGGACCACAAGGGCCCAAATTAGAAGTTCAAGATTAGCAACACTCCAAGCATAGGTGTGTGAGGTATCTTTTGGCTTGATTTTCTTTTACTTCATATCAAGCAACAAATTGAAATCAATGGCTAGGATCGTCCATGACACTATTATGATGTAATATTTAGTTTTTTTGTTTTCCATTTATTATGTAATAATTCTACGTGGTTCCAATTGGTGGAACCTAGGATTAGCAAAAAAACTAGAAAGGCAATTGCTTGTGCATGTATAGGCTATGGAATAACAATTTTTTATTTTTTATTATTATTTTCCTAGAATTTAGCGATTGGAAAAGCCTATAAATAATAAATACATGGGTTTGCACATGGTGTTGCACATGGTGTAAGCCACACTTTGGAATGGAATGAAATTTGAAGTTTGAAGCTTTGGTTAGAGTTTCTCCTTTGAGGTGAGTTCAAGTTTGGTTTAGAATTTTAATTTATGTTTGTGTTTGAATTAATATTAATTCAAGTGCTGGTTACTTTTGCATGGTGAATTTGTGATGTTCATGTCTATCAATTCCAATTTCTTGATTGAAATTTAATTCCACAACCAAATTGATTCTTAAGAAGGTTCCTAGTTTTTCAATTTGAATTGGTGCCGGATTTAAACTCATGCATGCATGTGATTTGTTGAATTACATTTTAATTGTGGATCACAATTAGTGCATAAATCATTGCATTCGAATTTACAATTCCACGATCATCTTGAATTATTTGAACACCTAATTTCATTGGTGAATTTTGTTCAATCAAAATTATCCTAGTGAAATTCGTGCGACCTTTCTTTTTCTTTAGAGTAATTGAGAGAAATGAGCTGGATTAGGGTTTCTATTCTTGAAGTCCTTGATTTGGATCTGAGCATTAGAATCTAAATTCCAATGTTGTCAAAATTGTACGAGTCGCGAGTCGATTTGACTCAGAGGGTCCAACGATTCAAATCGCATTATGAATCGGTATTTACAAAAATCGTATGATTTTAGGGTCGACTTGCAAGTCATATGAGTCAACCCCTAAAATCATAACATCGTTCGATTTTGTTTTGGGAAAGGAAAAATGGAGGAAGAAGAAAAAAAGGAAGAAACGAAGAAAAAATGTGAGAAATAGGAGTAAGAAGCGAAGAATACATACCTTTCTTCCTCCTTTCTTCTTCTTCTTCTTCGTTTCTTTGCTCCGTTCATTCTGTAGCCGTTCTTCGTCTTCTCTGTTCTTCTTCGTTTTTTTTTTTTTTTTATCTTTCACTCTTAGGTATCCACGAAGAGTCGCACGAGGTTTGCGATGGTAAAACTTACTTTACCCTTTTAGTTCTTTCCACAGTCCTCGCATGAGGATTGCAAGGACTGTCTGTGAGCAACCCTCCTTAGTTATGTGCATAGGGCCTTTTAGACTATTAATTTCGAGAGTCTTGCATAAGGAATTTTTTACATTGTTTTTGTATTTTTAATTTTTTACCATCATTTTTCTATTTTAATTAAAAACATCTCTTTTAATTTTTCTTTTCAATCTTTTGTATCTATTTAAAAAAAATTAAAATTCTATTTTTTTAATTTTTAAATTATTTAATAAATAATAATAAAATTTATTTAAATCTCATATTAATAATTTTTTGTATCTTTTTTTTATAGATGGTTATTTATGATGGATGATAAATGGCAAATTTGTATTGATATATGTCATGTTATATGTATTTATAATCTATAAAATACTTTTAGAAAAAACATTATGAATTTTACGATTCTGCGATTTCCAATTCATGATTCACACTCCTAGATCAATTCACCATACGATTCGAGTTTGACAACATTGCTAAATTCTATCCTTATGTTGGTGGTCTAAGGAAGTGTGTGATAATGTCACCTTTATCAATTGGTGGTTGATTTTCTTGTAGTTATGACCTTAGTTGTCATCATTTTTGCTACAGAGTTTATAACTACAAGTCAGTATGGGATGAACCTGCATTACAACAATATAATAAATAAACTGAATATGGTGTCGTAAAATTGGAAATGTTTAGTTTGTATTACCAGCAGTCTCTATGCATTTATTAAATATTATTTCTTGGTGCCCTCAGAGAGGTTCATGATAAATACATAATCACTTGATATATTAAGCAGGAAGCACATAATCTGCGAGTAAAGTGTGCACCTCCAACTTGCATTGGCACACTTTGCTGTGGTCCATGTCTCATCCTTTTACTATTTCTTTCGTTTGCCCCCCCACTCCCTCCCTCTCCCCCTCTTCCTTCTTCTTTCTTTGACTCGTAGATTTATATAATTTAACATCTTAAATTCCATAGTTGTTACTTCTCCTTACCTGAATTCCAATTCTCCTGCTTATCTTGATCTAGTTCCTCTTTCTACCTTAAATCCTGAGGCTTTGCAATGTTATACTCTGTCTTGGCTTCCATGTGCTAGGTCCAAAATGGGTCTAATATAACTTGCATCCTTCAGCCATTTGTGGTGGTTCTCAATCTTTTTTCCTTTATTTTTTTCACCATTTTTCAGTTTTATTGCTTACCTTTTCTCTCCACTTATAAAGTTTTTAAAGCCAAATTAAGTCATGCCTCTCTACATCCTACTTTTAGACATTATTTCCAACTGGTCGTAACACCTTGCCATGTCGTTTCTCTTCCATTATTGCTGTATTATGATCTCAATGATAGTCCATGAAAGTGCAGACACTTGTGACAGTCACTGCATCATTTATATTTTGCATTTAATGAATTCTAACTTGGATAGATATGGAATCATCCTGTGGCCTATATTTAATTTTTAACCTTATGTTGATAAAATCTGAAGCGAAATTCCTGGTACAGATGCAAAGGGCTGGTCTTCAACCTGATGTCGTGAGCTATACTCTACTAATAAATGCTTATGGGAAAGCTAGAAGGGAAGAAGAAGCACTGGCAGTTTTTGAGGAGATGCTGGATGCTGGCGTCAGGTGTGTTGATGCTGAGATTCTCAGTTACACCACACTTAATATTTGTACATACGGGTCACATATTTGGATACAACCAAAAAAGTTGCATTTATACTTTAGAACATGATCATGTGTTTCTGTTCATATGCTACCAGTCTCAATGTGCTGTTGATTTTATCTATTGCATTATTATTACTATAAATATTTGAACCATTTGAAGGTTCAGAAAAGTAGAGAGGTTACACAACGAAGGTATGAGATGGAGAGGAAGGTCCTCACAATTTGGAAGGATAGATACATGTTGGATTATGTAGTGATGGAGGGTATGACGTATGATAGGAGGAATGAAAAACTAATGAAAGCAGGCTCCTTGTGACTCATTTTAAAATTGACAGTATTTGATCTCTAATAAGGGCTAGATTATACCTGTCCCAAAGCATGAAAAACAGTGCTTTCAGATGCCATTTGCAGGTTGCTTTGGCTTACATACAAGAGAATTGTGGAGGAATTGATATTACACAAGCTGCAAAGCAGCCTACGCAGGCTTGTGGCTGCTGCTACACAAACCTAGGCTGCTTCTGTAGTCGGTGTCATTGTCTTTATCATCATCAACACCATTGCTATTTTCTTATCTATTTGGGGTTGGCTGCTGTATAACTAACAATGTCATGGGTATAAATTCATTGGATTGTGATTTAGGGCCAACATTTACAGGGGAATTTGTAAACTTGGGCAATCCTATAAGGTTACAATATATAGAGACTTGAATTTTCATAGTCCATCCTCTACTGTATTACTTACGGAACATTGTTCGATTTTATATCTGAAGGAATCAATAAATCTACTAGAAAAACAATGCATGGTGTGTGTTGGGCAAACCATGAAATTTTGAATCCAATAATCATTTACCCATCAGCAAATGAGGTCTAATCCTTTAGATTAGGCCTGTCTCTTAAAATTGGGTGATCATGGTTTGGGAAATTTTTGTTTCTCATTGTTGCGCAAACATGGAATTAATAACAAAATGTGCTCTGGACATAGATCTCTTTTAATACCATTGTTTTGTCATGTGAAATATGATTTCACCTTTAACATTTTTCTTCTCAGGCCAACACGCAAAGCTTACAACATTTTGCTCGATGCATTTGCAATATCCGGAATGGTGGAGGAAGCTCGGACTGTGTTCAAGAGCATGAGAAGAGACAAGTTAGATATTTCTTTTGCACTCCTCTCTCTCTCTCTCTCTCTCTCTCTCTCTCACAAACACAAACACAGGCATATGCGCGCACACATGGGGAAGGTGCATATCCTTATTCTTGAGAGTAGGATGATTCACATGCATCTATGTGGACAAATTCCCTTGAGCCAAACCAGTCTGGGCCCTAATGTGGGTTCACTGGTGAATGACCTAGAAGTCACACCAAATGTGTCATAGCCATCTAAGTTGTGGTCATCAAATGAGTACCTCAAATGAGAAATAGTTAGTGCTCCAAGTTTACTTATAAATGCCTGTCATGAATTATTATTATTGAAGTCATTTATCCTATTAATCTGAGGTTCACTTATAATTGGATTTGACAATTTTTTCTATGGATCTTGTCTATTTGACACCCATATGACTCGAAACAGTAGCTTTGTGATTGCAGGACTGAACACTAGCTGTGCTAGAGGATGTTGTCAACGTCTGTAATGAATATCTTAAAACAATAAAAGAAGTGTTATGAATAGGATTATCTGATAATCTAATTTCAGGCCTGTGCTCTGTCCATTGGTAGAGTTTGAAATCTATGCATTTGTGGTTGTGAATAGATCATCTCCCAGAGTATCATGTTTTCCTCATCTTTTCTGTTTTTCCTCTCTTTTTTGCAGGTTCAGTCCTGACCTTTGCTCATACACCACAATGTTAGCAGCTTATGTCAATGCATCTGACATGGAAGGAGCTGAAAAATTCTTTCGGAGAATAAAACAAGATGGTTTTGAACCCAACATTGTGACATATGGAACTCTGATGAAAGGGTATGCAAAGATGAACAATCTTGAGAAGATGATGGGCGTATACCAAGAAATGCGGATGAAAGGCATCAAAGCTAACCAAACCATATTCACAACCATCATGGATGCACATGGTAAGAATGAGGATTTTGGCAGTGCAGTCATATGGTTCAAAGAAATGGAGTCATCTGGATTCCCACCTGATCAGAAGGCAAAGAACATACTTCTTTCTTTGGCAAAGACTGCTGAAGAAAAGAAAGAAGTCAATGAACTTATGGGTAATAGTGTTCAGGACCTTGATGAAAAGACCGGTGATATTTCCATATTCAATGAAGGTGCTGATGATGCAGAGCAAAAATCCATTCCATGTGAGAGAAATCAAGATGACTTGGCATTAACCACCAGTAACCACGCCCCAAATGTAGAGGATGTGGAAACTGCAGAGTTTGATGATTACGACGATGACGAAGACGATGACGATGACGATGACGATGAAGTAAAACTGGGCTTTATTTCTCTTGAAGAGATGCAAGACGAGCCTGTATTTACCACTAGTAGTCATCTTCTATGATGGTCAGGAATCTACTTTGGTGATTTATAACATAAGTTATTCTTGTATCATGAAAATGTATGTATCTTGGGTTTCTCGAATTCAGTCTAAATCAATGAAAGAAAAGTTTCATAAAAGCGACATTGTTCTGTTAATTTGTTTTGCTGATGATACCATTTTAAAATTCACCTGATGAGCACTGTAAATAGCATCAAACATGAAACTAGGTCTGATTGACTTCAAAGTGCAGTAGGGTACAATCTGTGTTTTTCAGTAATTCATTTTTGACCATCTTATGTCCAAATAAATACTATGTATATATGGGTAACGATGTCAACTAAAATGAAAAAAACAGACAAATGTTGAATAGGCAAGAATGGGATGGCTACCTTCGCAAAATGGAGTACCCATTCGGGGTCTACATTGCCCTCCCGGCCACTTCTACGAGGGAGAATGAGCAGTCAGGACCGTTGGACATTTACTCTTGCTCGTTTTACTAAAATTCAACTTGAAGATTTGGCAACAACAGCAATACAGCATTGAATTTGTTATTGCTTTGACATAAAGGTTGTGGATTTGAGTCTCAGTTGCCATGTGTAAGGTTGCGGATTTGAGTCTCAGTTGCCATGTGTGCTTGTGTTGAATAACCAGAATTGCACTCAAATGCAAATGGGTCCAGGCTCTGTGAGGAATGGTACGCCCTAATAAAAAAAAAAAACTAGAAGAGAACTAAGAGATAACAAGAAGGAATTTTTGTGTTCTTCTGGTGTGTTTTTGTGTCCTTTCTTAAAGAAATAATTAGCAGAAGTGGAACTCTACAAAAGTTGCTTCCCCGCTACAAACTGAAGTTGTACTTCTTGCATGTGAATGATTTACATGATGCTAGAATGCACCGTAAAAAATTGCAAAATGTGGAACCAATCGAAACCGGTTTTATCAGACGGTTCATAGCCGGCCCAACTTTGATTAGGTGCACATTTTACTTTATACTGTACTGGCCAAGCACTCTTCTGGCCGAACTTTGATCTCTTTCTATTGTTTTAGGTATGATATATGATGAAGGCTAGGAGCGATTTTAATATCTATTTAGATCTCTAACATAAAAAAAAAAAGAAGAAGAAATCTGTAAATTCTGATCAAGTCTGTAAGCAACTCAAGAGAACCTGAACTCAAAGACTTCTTAGAATTTAGTGAAGTTTTTTGGATCTTTCTTCTATTCCAAATGCCAATAAATAATTCACCTCACTTGTATGGGCAACTAGAACCTCAGTTGGATAAACCAGAACCTTGATTTCTAACCTAGGAAAAACGGATAAGGTCAACATTCAAAGAAAAATTGACACCACTTAAAATTCTCCAGTGAAAATTAGAATTGAGTTTGTTGAAATAATTTCAAAATATGCAAAACTAAAACAATAATTCAGATCTGAACTTTAAATACAAAATTTGAACAATATGCTTGATAAAATAAATTAATTCAACACAAATCAAACTAGAATTCAAAAGAAACAAACTTACTTGCACAAAGACACATACTCTTCTCTTCACTTGGAATTAGCTAAACTAATTGAATACAAAGGATATAAAGCATGATTACAATGATCGTCCATGCCTCTAATTTCTTAAAGTTATGATTGAAGAAAATAAAAAGGTTGACAAAAGTACAGTTTAATGTCATTCTCTGATACTTGATTATAAAACTGGTCATTATTAGAATGAAAACAAGAAAAAAAGAAAAGAAAGTAATATCATTTTGGTCTTCCTGCAGTATACAAAATCATGATTCTGTCAAGGAAATGATTTATCCACGAGGGGAGAAGATTGTAGGGGGGGAGACACCCAGAAACTGTAGAAAGTTTAGAAATACAAAAAAATAACAGCAGAAAGTGGAAAATTCAAAAATTGAACTTGGTAGATAACATGTTAGCATGTTAGAATGAAATATATATATATATATATATATATATATATATATATATATATATATATATAATACAATGAGTCAATCAATGTTAAAAAAAAAAGAGAACAAACTTGCCCTCGAGTTTAAAGAATATACACTGAATTAGTTAGATGACAACTCTAATATTTGCTGTTTTTGCCATACTTTGCCATTGTAGAAAACTTTATTAAGATTCTTTAATATTTTCATTCAGGCCTCATCAATATAAGAGGTTCTAATTCAGGTAGAAAATTTCAAGAACTTGAGGTTGAGTTCTCGTTGATGGGGAGAATGATAAATTGTTTCTCATGGGTCCTTATCCAAAGGCTAAAAACTGGGGTCCAAATAGGTTTTCAATGCACATCCAATGTACTCGAAAGCCCATATCCATTGGCCCATGATACAGGCCCGTATCGTCTCTAGTTAAAAACCATTTTTCTTAAATATTTAAAGAATTAACCGTCAAAATAGACTTGGCATAAATTACTATAATCTAGAAAAAATAAAAAAATATAATAAACAATTCGGCTCTAGATTTTCCACTTATAGAATTCATAAGTTTTCATATAAATCAATACTTTTATATCTTCTGTTTTTTATCAAAGCACTAAAAATAAATGATTTCCATTGATTGTTTATTCCGTCCATAAGTTTTCCTTTCAAGACACAAAATGAGTGACAAAGGGTGCATATTGGCCTGTTGTGGACTATACGTATCGGTTCATCTATACAGGCATAACAACTACATGTATATGTGAATCAATTTTTTTACCTAAGTGACTATACTCAAAATTTTATGACGGTTATTACTGTCATTTTGAAATTAGTCCAATTAAATCAATTTAATTTTACTGAATTACTAAAATATGATGGAATGATGTAGTGATGATGCAAGAACATGGCATTTAGAGGTGTCACCCCTAATCCAAAGCGCTGTGGATGAGATACTAAGACTCGTGAGGCTGTTAAGTACTTCAAGCCCTCCATGTTTGACTTGGGCCACACCAGTTTGCCGTCATTCTCTCACTAGTCAGTGTCTTATCTCAGGCACGAACCATTCATGCCTCTTCCTCTTAAAAGGTCATTTTGTCTTTTATCTCTTTTAATTTTAATTATGATTTCTTTTTCCTTGTTGCATTCACCGACTAAAACAAGATAGCTACTCTACATTTTCTTTGTTTCGTCTTCTCAATCTACAGCTAAGTCTTTTTAAATTTGATGTGAATAACAATTACATAAAAAGACTTTAGAATTTATAAATTATGTAAAGTAATTTAATCCTATATATTATATTAAGTTGGCCCACAACTCCGATCAAACTCTATCAGACACGTGATAAGTCATTGATGAATCTCAATACTCTTCTTCGGTAATAACTCGTTATATAATATATCACTATTATACTTTTCTCTCAACATGATTTGGTCGCTCACTATATAGCGATTCTCACTCTAGATCAAATAGACATTATGTGGTTGTCGTTAAATATGGGACATGGTACCTAATTCAATATCAATTGTTAGGTATCTCATCAATATGTCAAAAATTCAAAAGCTGATGGAACATATAAAATTAGACTCTTCAAAGTTCAGTTTTATCATATGAATATAGATGGTGCCCTCATCCGGTTTAAATCTCTATAGTAGATAGACATACAGTAGTCATTGAATATTATGTTAGGGCCTAGCATAATTTACATAAAAGGGCCCAATGAGACTTCCTTCAAGACTAAAATACAACTAAGAGGACAACCTTAGCCCTTTGATTTCTTTCCTGCAATCCATTGAATTCGAATATGGTAAAGTTTTCATAATTCTCTATGGTCCACTAGCTTTCTAGAACTCTCTCTCCTTCTAAGAAAGACATTTCTAACCAGGTTTCAGTAAACAATTTGAACCATTGACCAAGTAAGCGTAATTAGATGATAAGATTTATAGATGGTCAAAGACAGAGAATTGTAGGTTGCAATGTAACATTCAAATCCTTCCACAAATATTTAGTTGTAGTCTCAGTTTATGGAAAAGACAAATATTTGTCTCTACGCGTTGGACACCAGCACTTGAGAATCTCATTAGTCAATTAGATTAATTTCGCATTGTCAATGTCATGCAATTCGTGTTAGGTTGTGAGAATCTCATTAGTCAATTACTTTAATTTAGCAGTTTAATTTTAATTTTAATTGACATGTAGGATGGTTGCTTTTAGGGCACTTAAGGTTATGTTCTGAAATCACCATTATGTGCCTAGCTAGAATGGAGCACCACATGTGGGAGCTACTTTGAGTTTGAGTTAATGTAATAGGTCTACAAACTCAACCCATGTAAAAAATTATTGAATCCGATTCGACCTGATACAAATTGCTGATCCAAATTATTCAACCTGACTTGACTTGAATTTCTGACCCGACTTAACCCCAGTGTTGTTTTATAACTTGGTGCAATAGGATCGAGTCGGATTAGATCGAATAGGGTTGCTTTTAAATTTTTCAATCCGACCCGATTCGAATTTCATGAGGGTTTATTTTTTCCAACCCGACTTGATTCGAGATATACAAATACACTACCCAAACTCGTCCATAAAAAAGATCTTAATATGTTATGTCATGTGATTCAACTAACAACTTAGAGATAAAATCAAAATTTAAAATCTTAGAAAATTTATGCGAGTTCGTCCGAGTCAAGATTTTAAATATTTCCTTTGAGTTTCAGGTGGAATCGACCAAGTCTTATTTGGAATTGGATGAAAGTAAAAGAATTTGGCTGAGTTACTACGGGAATCAATCAAATCAGGAGGGGCCGAGTCCAATAAAATGGGTCTGTATATCAGTAAAGTCGCATGAATATGAGACTAAAAATCAATTTAATTGGATTATAGAAGATTTGATTATTATGGAAACTAAATTTTAATTTAAATATAAGAAAATGTTAAATTTTAAGCTAATTACAAATTTATCCATTACTGAAAAAAACCAAAGAATTTGAGTAGTGATCTAAGTTACAGATTTTGGCTGAAATATGAAATTTTGTCTGACTAAAACATAGTAATATCAATATTTTGCAGGGAATTTTTTTTTGGTCAAATATAAAAAAATTTGATATTTATTTTGCTGATTTAGTCAATATGGCTGGTATAGTCCAGTTACAGAATTTGACTAATGGGAAGTGATTTGTGCACCCGCCATTTTACCCATGGTGCATTCCTTCAATTTTTTTTTTCCAATTTTGCCCTCCACCCACCTTTTCTCTATTTCCATCAGTTTTTAGGTGAGGGGGAAAATTGGAAAAAAAAATTGAAAGAGTGCACCATGGGTAAAATGGGGAGTGCACAGATCATTTCCCTTGACTAATATAGTCAATACGGATGAAAATTTGGCTGAACTTTTTTTTATCCCCTAAAGTTAAAAAAATATTTTAGATGCCCACACCATCTATGCTCATTATTTTACTTTCTCATTATTATTATTTGAAAATCTTTTCATTAACTATTTTAATTAAATAAACAAAATGTTTTAATTTATTTTAAATTCAAATAGTAATTCTCTATTAATTATTATTTTTACTATTATTATTAATTTAATGTTTTCGGGGCTCCAGTAGGCAGTACACATTAATAGCATGTGCATGTATCTAGATGTCCTTCCTAAACTTAGCTGGCCATTACTATAGAAGAAATAGGCTCATCTTTCATGCAAAGAAAATTTGGATGGTTAGTTCAAATGCATGCATGCATGCAGACACATCCAATTACCTCACATTAAGGCAACACCCACAAACACATGCATGCCTTGTTAAGACTCTCAAGTACATGGCTACACCAAGCAGAAAAACTATTAACCTATGTGTTCTTTGTTGAGTTTTACAGCTGAAAATCAATTAATAAATCAATCACACATATGAAATAACACGCAGATTTACGTGGTTCAGCTAAATGCCTACGTCCACGGGCAACAGAGGAAAAAGTTTTTACTAAATCAAACTGAGGAGGTACAATGTGCAGTTCATACACTGGTTTTCTCTCTTCCTTTCCTCTCACTTTCGTACAAGCAGTTATTTCCTATAAAAAGGAAATGCTCCTACAATTATGCTACTACCCAATGGTAGTTATACAATTGCCATAAATACCAACTCAGTTATGGGCTGAGTTAAATAGAGCCATAAATACCAACTCAGTTATGGGCTGAGTTAAATCGAGTCAAATATCAACAATCTCCACCTTGGCGAGATTTGCAGGCCATCTCCTCCTCACCTCTCAACTATCTCCACCTTGGCATGAAAATCTCACGCCCAACAAACACAAGTGAACAAACAAATTGTGCTGCCTTCAAATGCACCCGAAGGTGTCACGCACCCGAAGGTACTCAAATATGCAGGATGTTGATCAAGTCCAAACAATGCTTGAACTTGATCCCAGTTACCACCTTGGTCAGCATATCTGCAGGAGTATCTGCAGTTCCAATCTTCTGAAGGAGAATAACACCTTCATTGATAACCTCTCGAATAAAATGGAAACGAACATCGATGTGCTTTGTTCGTGCATGATGAACCTGGTTCTTTGCTAAGTGAATAGCACTCTGACTATCACAATAGATATCCATGTGCTTCTGTATAAGACCCAAGTCCTCAAGCAACCCATGTAGCCAAATGGCCTCACGAATGGCCTTTGTCACTGCCATGTACTCTGCCTCAGTAGTAGAAAGAGCAACTGTAGATTGTAACGTCGACCTCCAACTCACCGGCCTTTAACAAATGTAAACACATAGCCTGAAGTAGATCGGCGTTTATCCAAATCACCAGCATAGTCCGAATCCACATAACCAACCACATGTCGACCAAACTGATCATCCCGCTCAAACATTAAACCAACATCTACGGTACCCAGAATGTATCGTAAATTCCATTTCACTGCTTGCCAAATTTTGTAGTGTCAGAACCAACATCCTCTTTACTATCAGTAACTGTTGTTGCCCCACCTACAATAGTACTTCCTTTCAAGAAATATAAATTGTTCTGTCGGGTACCTTTTATCACTACCAATGCACCCATGACAACTTTTAGAACTCCACCTTCTAAGGTAATTTACAAACCTTTGGATTCTAAAGCACCCAATAAAATGAGATTTTTTTCCTAAATCTGGTACATATCGAACATCTGTTAACACTCTAATTGCTCCATCATGCAATCTCAAACGGATTTTACCTATCCTTTTGTTTTATAAGTATTATCATTACCCATAAAAACTGATCCCCCATCCAACTCCTCAAAGCTGGAAAACCAATCCCTGTTGGGACATATATGATAAGTGTAACTCGAATCTAAAATCCACTCCTCAGAATGGTATGGCAATGATGAGCCAATCAGTGCTAACTCAGTATCATCATCTATAAAATGTACAACATTTGCTTTTGTATTCATCTTGTCATTTTTTTACAATATTGGACAATCTTTTTTCCAATGCCCTTTATATCGACAAAAGGTACACTCATCCCTAGCAAGATTTCTTCTATTAGATGATGTTGATGCTCCTCTCATCTTTGAACGAGACTTAAACCGATTACCCAATTTCTTGTTTTGTGACATGCCTCTAACTGTCAAAGCCTCTGACTTTAAGTATCTTTGGGCATGTTTGCCCTTTTTTCGATACTCATTATTGATCAATGCATTCACCACAAGTTCAAATTTAATCTCATTTTTCCCATATAATAGGGTGGCAGTCAGGTGATCATAATGGTCAAGCAATGAATTCAATAACAATATTGCTTTGTCTTCATCCAAAATTTCAACATCTAAATTTTGCAAATCAGCAAGAATTTTGTTATAAGCTGTTAAGTGATCAGTCATAGAAGTACCTTCCTTATAGTCGAATTGAAAGAGCCTTTTCTTGAGATAGAGACGATTCTCAACACTCTTGGTCATATACTTGTCTTGTAACATCTCCCACAACTTCTTAGCTGAATTCTCTTTCATAACAAAATATTTCTGATCTTTGGCGAGACAAAGTCGAATGGTACCACAAGCTTGACGATTAATCTTCACCCAATCATTTTGCTCCATATCTGTTGGTTTCTCATCCTGTAGAGCAATATCCAACTCTTGATGATACAGGACATCCATAACTTCGCATTGCCACATGCCGAACAAACTTCTCCACCTCGAATTTTGCATTCGAAATCATAGTTCTTGATACAGTTGAAGAATTAGAGGTTGAAGGTTCAGGGGACGAGTCTTCTGCCATTAGCTAAGCACGATTTCTATCTGGGACGATGGCCTCGGCCACTGCTGGGGCCTGTGATTCTAAAATTTGCCATTGAAATTGCTTTCTTCCAACCTTTCTCAAACAAAGAAAACCCTCGTCACTTTTCTGCTGGTGCTCACGCCTCTCAGTTTGCAAGACAGCAATGCCGTCTCTGCCTTCTTCTTCTAGCGATTTGCATAAACTGGCAGCCCTTTGTTTTTTTTTTTCTTCTTCAGCTGCCCATGTCCGTGAACTGCACACGGCTTCCTCCTCTGCTGCTGCTGCCGCTGTGCTCGGCTGCTTGTTGTTCCCGGCGTTCTCCTCCGGCTGAGATCTGGGTTGAAAAAAAAAACCCCTTTTTGCCGACGCCGCTTCTGACCGACGATCTGTACTCAGATCTGGCTGCTGCAATAATTTGGGCAAATCGGCCCATTTTCCTTCCTTCAGATCTGCTGTCGTCGCCATGAAGAGATTTGGTAATGGTTTCTGCCGCTGCAGAGAAAAAAACCCTCTGCGATGCTGGCCACCTGGGTTTCTTCGCCCGACCCAAGGTTTTGGTCTCCAGCGATCTGGCCTAGATTGGTGCTCTCTCAAGAAAACAGCCCCACGATCTGCCTTCTGGGTTTGGAAACTGCAGATCTGATCTCAAATCTGCGGTTGTTTCCCTCTATGCTGCCTCCGACCGGCTGGCTTGTTCCGTGCAGCCCTCTGATCCAGGTCTGGCCGCTGTTGCTTTGGGGAAAACCTTTAGCCGATGGATCTATTGATCCAAACCGAGAGAGACTTTATCTCTGATACAGAGGACCCTTTTCCGGTCACTAGTGAACCCAAGCTCTCTGATGTGCTTGATGCCGATCTGTGTGATTTCGCCCGAAAATCCTACGACTGAATCCGACGATCCGATGAACCTGGCGCTCTGATACCAATTGTTGAGTTTTACAGCGAAAAATCAATCAATAAATCAATCACACATATGAAATAACTGTTGTGCAAATTTTAAATTTATAACTCGCAAGCGCACGAACCATTTAGATAGTATAGCGATTAAGTGCGAGGTCGAACCCATCGGAATTTAGGAAAATATATCCATAAAAATACACCATTGAATTACGTATTTCAAGAACTTTGAGAAATATGGAGATAAATCATGAACATGGAATTATTTCTCTAATCTATGTATTTTAATTTTAATTTAGAAATATTCTAGATTTAAACATAGAATCTAACAATTTAATTAATTTTAATTAAGATGGTGGCATTAATATAAAAATATAAACAATCTCAATCTAATTTAAAATACAAAATTAAGATGCAATTAAATTATTTCCAACCTATTTCATCAATTTCAAGGATTTGAGTTTTTATAAACAAAAGAAAACATAAATAACATCTAAGTTACATATATACATATTACAATGGAAATGAATCAAAGAATCAATGAGGCATTATCATCCAAATTTTAATGATAAAATAACGGCCTAGAACATGGAACTCATATAAATTATTTAACATGCATTCAAATCTCAAATTCATTAAAATTCTAAATATGAAATCTATGAAATCCATTTAACTAAGAAAATTCAATTCCGGCCTTAGGCTTAAGTAAAATTTATACTTATAATTCCGAATCTAAAATAATCTCACTCTTAAAAAGAGCCTTAGACTGGAAAAATCAAGTTCGTCCAATCCTAAAATAATCTCACTTTCCTTGAATTTCTTAGAAAAGTAAACAACATAAAATCATTAAGAGAATATAAGTAAAATTGAAATTTTCATTACACATGAAAGAACAACTGGAAAACCATAATTCTAATTCTCACCTTCTCTTATTGATTAAACCATGGAATTAAAAATTACAAATCAATGAAATTTTGGAATAAAGACATAGGAAAAATACAATGGAAATCAAAATCCACCAACCTTAGAACCCAATGTGGATTGAAAATCCCACAGTCTTTCTCCTTCTCTTCTTCCTCTCCTCTCCATTTCTTCAATGCCCAAGTTCAGTTTTCTCAATGGGAGAGGGCTAGCATTTATAGATGAAAGGAGGTGGAATGAATTGATTGGATTCAAAGATTTAAATAAATCAAGGGACACATGGAGGCCGGATTTGATTTGTGCTAAATACAGAATGACTTAAAGGAGGCAAGGAGCAAAATTCGTATAAAGAAAGTGGGTGCAGAATCTCATTTTTTACACGTATACCATCTTCTAGCTCAGTCTTGACTATGTTAATTTCCGAATCAGGAAAAGTCATAAACTATAAAGTTATAGTCCTTGAAGTCTTCTTTCCAAAACAAAAAGAATCAAAGCAATCAGATAAGGAGTGGAAATTTATGATCAAAATACCGAACATGTATCAAACCTTCCTTATTTTTCTCCCTTTCTTATTTTCTTTCTCTTTTCTTAATCCACTTGCCAAATTCGAAAATCCTCTTATATTGACTTCTAAATTTCGAATTTCCTCTTGAGATAATGAATATATTATTTACACATGTGGATTTCTTCATGGACTTTTCTTAATGGGCTTAATAATTGGGCTTTTCAAAGTATGGAAAGTCTAATAATTAATTTTACCACTTACAATCAATTCTAAAAATGTACTAAATTAATCCAAACTCTCATAAATGGATTTGAATTAATTAGTTTACAAATAAAACCCCTAAAATTATGGTAAAATAATTATTAAAAATTCCAACTTTCCAAAATATCAACTTATGCCCATAGATTGCAAAATTCTCTTTTTTAATTCTCATATCTTGCATTTCCTTTTAAATCCTGCAAAACATCCAAAATCTCATTAAACATATTCTAAAACACACAAAATAAGAGGCTAACTAGTTCAAATAAAAGGGTAAAATAGTCATTTTTCTATGCTTATCAAATACCCCCAGACTTAGATTTTGCTAGTCCTCGAGCAAAACAAAAACTAAAAACTCTCAAAATAAAAAATAAAAATCCTAAAATACACCACTTTCACTGGCACTCTCGATTGCATTTAGCATATGCAACAAGCCTTTAAACCCCTACTTTACCACTAGTGGACGAGTTATAGTCTCGTGAGGGCTTCCAGTGATGATACCCACAAACATCAAAAGTCAGCAAAAATATGCAAATAAAAATTTAAACATCATACAACTCCAAAATTCATTTACAAAACTTATACTCGGAGTGTAGTGTGTGATAGCCAAATATTAACATAACCTTTTTTTTTTTTCAAAATACGCACAAGTTTTGTAACCACCGGCTGAAAATGTGCTTCGACTTCAAATCTCACAATGGTATATCTCTCGGAAAGACTTTCACTCAGAGATTGGGTTAATTTTCTCTCAATAGTATATGTGAGTGGAATAATTTCTCAAATGCAAATATCTCACACATTTATCATCAAAGAAAGACTAAAATCAAGGAAAAACATAGATCTCATGAAAGGATGCCAGTTTCTTGAGAACGTTGAAATAATACACCATTATTCTTCTTCATCTATTCTCCACTTTAAATACCATATCAACTGAGGATTAATATGACTTCCTATAGGACGAAACGTGACTTAGGATCGGGTCATATCAAAGAAGGATAATAAGACTCTACGATTAACACTTTGAACAGAAAAGTTAGAGCTCTTCAAAATTTTATAATGGGATATTGCTTCCTCTATTTTTTTAGCACTCGGAATCTTCAAAGAATTTCTCTTCTATTCAAATTCAATTTTTTTTTTCTTTTTTACATCCTTCATTTATGATGTATGGATGTTCCCTTTCTTTTTCTTTTTTTTTTTTCATTTCCTTTTGATGCTTTTTTTCTTTTCTTTTCTTTTTTCAACTGCCATAATTTTCTTAGAGTACCATCCCAATAACAATCATCTCTAACCTTTCTTGGATCCTTAGAATAGGTTAAAGATTTTTTCAATGTAGGCTCAAACTCCACAACCGGAGTTGGGCATGGATAACATGGTTAATCAATAAAAATAGGCTAAATTTACATTCAAAGCTCAAAAATGGGAACTAACATGATAATATGACGAAAATAGGTAGGCTTCAGATGTTCAAACGATCCAAAACAATAGCCTATATCACTTCCTTAAGTTTTATATGACTATTTCATTAGCTTCAAATAAATTCAGAAAAATTTCTGGTGTAATAATCCTATTTTGATTTCATTCTCAGTATATGACCAAAACAAAGAATAATGAGATCTAAAAACAAATAATAATGCGCACATCAAAAAAAATAAGAATTTACTTATAATCACTCAGAAAAGTCGAATGTCTTAAAAGCTCAAAGGGTCACAAGTCTCTACTGGTATTCCTCCAGTGATCACTCAACTCATGAGTATTTATCTTTTTTAGTTAACATTAATATGGCTAGTGTAAAGATTTTCCAAGCATAAATTTCACAAAATTCAAATGAAAAAGCATGATATAAAAATGTTAATCCACATATTAATGCTAAAAAACAAAGATTTTTTTTTTTTTAAAGTTTTGCAAATTTTTTTTTTTTCAAAGACAAACACAAAATTGAATTTTTTTTTTTTTTTATGGACTCAAAGGACTCAAAAACAAACAAATTGACACAATATAACCCCTCAATACTCCCAAACTTAAATTGAACATTGTCCTTAATGTTCCCTAATCTACAGTGATCAGGTGCAAATTAGAAGAAAATATCAGAATAGAACAACTTCAGTTCAGGAAAAAAAAAAAAACCTGAGAGGGCTGTATTTATTCAAAACCTGCAAAAATAAATAAACGCAAAAACACACAACAAAGACAAAGACACTAGATGGACTCAAAATACAAAAACTGACTCAACAAAACTGAAAACCTAAACTAGTCAAATATCGAAACATATATAGAGATTCAGACAAAATTCAAAAACCTAAGCTAGACAGACTGACAAACAACCTCACAAAAACGAACAATCACATCCTAATCTACTTATCAAATACTCACACAAGTTTTTTTTTTTAATTTTAATGCATCCTAATCTAACAATGCAATACTCAAAGCAAATATGCAAAAAATAATCAAATAACTAAGCTAATGCATGAAACTAATACCTTAATATACATGATCAAATTAAATATGTAATTTTTTTTAATTTTTTATATGCAAAATAAATGCAAGACAACTTAAGAAAATCTAAATGAATGAATGAAAAAATTAAAAATTTAAAGAAAAGAGATTTAGGCACTTATCCTTAGCTTGTAGTGCTTAATTCCGCAAAAATTTTAGAGCGTACGATTAAAATCCTGCAAAATATAACACCTACAAACTTTGGTGAAGATTCTGAATCTTATAAAAAAAATGCATGAAACTTAGTCTAAATGCAATTTCCTACTGTTATAACTAGTAGAGGAAATTAAATGATTTTAACCTAATTAAGAAATCTAAATTAAATTAAGACCATAAAAATCTCTAAATTAATATCCACCAAATTAATCCAAATCAGATTTTCAAATAAGTTCAAAGTTGATCCAATTTTCTTTTTTTTTTTCCTTTTCTTTTTGAAACATTTTAGCTGGAACTTTCCAAATTTAGATCTACTTTCTAAAAATAGAACATGACTAAATTGGATTAAAATTCTAAGATTAGAAAACACTAAAAATAGAAAGTAGATATTTTTGAAAGTTTCTAAAAATAGAAATCTCCAAAAATAAAAAATTTCTAAATTTAGCAGTGAGTCCAAATTTAGATAATTTCCTGATTATTTTTTTCTTATTATTTTTTAGAACTTCTAAATAAGGTAACCTTCTAAAATTAGAATTTCTAAGAAAAATAGAAACTTCTAATTTTAAAGATTTGCCAAAAATAGATATTTCTAAAATTAACATTATTTCTAAAAATAAATAATTCAATGGTGATTTTTTTAAGTTCTCCAGCAACAGGCGTCAAAAACTTATTGTGCAAATTTTAAATTTATAACTTGCAAGTGCCTAAATCTCTTTTCTTTAAATTTTAATTTAGAAATATTCTATATTTAAATATAGAATCTAACAATTTAATTAATTTTAATTAAGATGGTGGCATTAATATAAAAATATAAACAATCTCAATCTAATTTAAAATACAAAATTAAGATGTAATTAAATTATTTCCAACCTAGTTCATCAATTTCAAGGATTTGAGGTTTTATAAACTAAAAGAAAACATAAATAACATCTGAATTACCTATATACATATTTACAATGGAACTGGATCAAAGAATCAAGGAGGCATTATCATCCAAATTTTAATGATAAAATAACGGCCTAGAACATGGAGCTCACATAAATTATTTAACATGCATTCAAATCTCAAATTCATTAAAATTCTAAATATGAAATCTATGAAATCCATTTAACTAAGAAAATTCAATTCCGGCCTTAGGTCTATGTAAAATTTATACTTATAATTCCGAATCTAAAATAATCTCACTCTTAATAAGAGCCTTAGACTGGAAAAATCAAGTTCGACCAATGCTAAAATAATCTCACCTTCCTTGAGTTTCTTAGAAAAGTAAACAATATAAAATCATTAAGAGAATATAAGTAAAATTGAAATTTTCATTACACATGAAAGAACAATTAGAAAACCATAATTCTAATTCTCACATTCTCTTATTGATTAAAATATGGAATTAAAAATTACAAATCAATGAAACTTTGGAATAAAGACATAGGAAAAATACAATGGCAAATCAAAATCCACCAACCTTAGAACCCAATGTGGATTGAAAATCCAACAGTCTTTCTCCTTCTCTTCTTCCTCTCCTCTCCTTTTCTTCAATGCCCAAGTTCGATTTTCTCGATGGGATAGGGTTAGTATTTATAGATGAAAGGATGTGGAATGAATGGATTGGATTCAAAGATTTAAATAAATCAAGGGACACATGGAGGGACGGATTTGATTTGTGCTAAATATGGAATGACTTAAAGGAGGCAATGAGCAAAATTCGTAAAAGGAAAGTGGGTGCAGAATCTCATTTTTTACACGTATACCATCTTGCAGCTCCGTCTTGACCTTGTTAAATTCTGAATCAGGAAAAGTCGTAAGCTACAAAAGTTGTAGCCTTTGAAGTCTTCTTTCCAAAGCAAAAAGAATCAAAGAAATCAGATATAGGAGTGAAAATTTATGACCAAAATACCGAACATGTATCAAACATTTCTTATTTTTCTCTCTTTCTTATTTTCTTTCTCTTTCCTTAATCCACTTGCCAAATTCGAAAATCCTCTTATATTGACTTCTAAATTCGAATTTCCTCTTGAGATAATGAATATAGTATTTACACATGTGGATTTCTTCATGGGCTTTTCTTAATGGGCTTAATAATTGGGCTTTTCAAAGTATGGAAAATCTAATAATTAATTTTACCACTTACAATCAATTCTAAAAATGTACTAAATTAATCCAAACTCTCATAAATGGATTTGAATTAATTAGTTTACAAATAAAACCCCTAAAAGTGTGGTAAAATAATTATTAAAAATTCCAACTTTCCAAAATATCAACTTATGCCCATAGATTGCAAAATTCTCTTTTTTAATTCTCATATCTTTCATTTCCCTTTAAATCCTGCAAAACATCCAAAATCTCATTAAACATATTCTAAAACACAAAAAACAAGAGGCTAACTAGTTCAAATAAAAGGGTAAAATAGTCATTTTTCTATGCTTATCAATAACTCGCAGATTTACGTGGTTCGGCTAAATGCTTACGTCCACGGGCAACATAGGAAAGAGTTTTCACTAAATCAAAATGAGAAGGTACAATGTGTAGTTCATATACTGGTTTTCTCTCTTCCTTTCCTCACTTTCATACAAGCAATTATTTCCTATAAAAAAGAAATGCTCCTACAATTATGCTACTACCCAATGGCAGTTATACAACTGCCATAAATACCAACTCAGTTATGAATTGAGTTAAATAGAGCCATAAATACTAACTCAGCTATGGGTTAAGTTAAATCGAGCCAAATATCAACATTCTTGTGGCTCAGTAAAATCAAATGTGAAGTTATGGGTATTCATTCTTATGCCATTTATATCATTAGTCGTTGTGATGGTTATTTTTTATGTTAGGGATTTAATACGTCAAAAACTTTAGAGATAATGAAATACAAATAATGAGACCTTTTAAACATATGTCATGCTAGGTTGGCTCGTATCTCAGATTGAACTCCATCAAATATGTCACAAATCATCGACGAATCTAAACATACTTTATTTGTAAATGACTCATCACATGAGAGATCACTACTATTTTTCTTATCGACCTCTTATGAAGACTCGCTCTGCAAGTGCTCTCATTTTCGAGAAGGTAACCATTTTCATTAGTTGACATTACTAAGATGTGAGCATGAGGCATGGTACTTCCTTGATACTAATAGGGACGTCATCAACATGCCAAAAGCTCCAAGAACTTATAAATATGAAAAATTAGACATTTAAATCTATTTCATGCTAAGTGGCCCAAATAGTAAAGAAACTCTTCTTTGCATGTGACAAGTCATGATAAATCTCTAACATTCTATAAATTGAAAAAGATCCAATTTGATTACTCTGGTTCACGGAACCATTTTCCAAATGCAAGACTACATGCGGTAATTAAAGAAAAAACGTGATAGATCTGAATGACCATAAATCCATAGAGCCTTCACGGACTAACCCAAATGAGAAACTTGATAGGGTGAAAATAATTATTTTTTTTTAAATTTATGTGTAGAAAATTCTAAGAAATTCAGCGTAAAACCCTCACAGGTGATACCGACTGTCCTTATAGTAAACTATGTTAGACCATAGGAGTTCGAATTTGACACTTTCTACTTCCTAATACGAGAGGTTAATCAGTTGAGTTTATGGACCATTAAGTTGGAGATTATGAGTCTAAGAACATCTTGAATAATATCTTTTTAAATATTAGCACTGTTATGATTAGAAGTATAGCCAAATCATATTAGTGTTATTATCATATCTAAAAGTAATAAATGTTTATTGGGCCAAGTGCAGTCTTCCATAGCTATTTGCCTGCCGAGCTGGGTCCCGTCGTATATTCCCGTCAAATACTAAGCGCATTGAATTGAAAAAAGCCAATGGAAATGTAAACCACTTTGACGACACGGCACATGACTTGGCAATTTGCTTACTTTTCTTCCACAGGCCGCCCTTTCTTCTTTTATTAAATGACAAAAAGATCGCTACCTTTATATTATAAACAAGCCACCCACTTAATATTTACTTTTTTTTCTTTTTTATTTAAAAATCTTTTACTTTTTTCTTTTTATGATCAAGGTGTTTAGAACAACGAACTAATCTTTAAGGAATGTGCAACTATACATATCGAATAACTTTATGGAGAATGACTCTTTAAAATAGAATAAAATTTGAATTCAAAACTTCCGCTATCCAAAATATGTTCCTGATCAGGAGTGCAAATATTACCCTATATGATACGTATCAGCCGATACGCCGATATCACGGCAGTATAATATCAGCCGATATCGGCTTTTTTTTTTAAAAAAAAAGTGAGAAGAGAGAATAATATTGACCGATACCGAATTTTGCACCCTTGTTCTTAAAAAAAAAAAGTGAGAAGAGAGAATAATATTGACCGATACCGAATTTTACACCCTTGTTCTTGACCATCACTGTCTTTTACTCTCTTTCGATAAATAACATTTGATTCTCAATTGAAATGGGTTCAATCCAATAAAAGATTATTTTAAACTCGATAGCATGTAACTTAGTGAGATAAATTTGTTTCATTTATTTCTAGCTGAAGGTTTACATTACCAT
Source organism: Chimonanthus salicifolius (assembly GCA_013350335.1). Taxonomy (NCBI): domain Eukaryota; kingdom Viridiplantae; phylum Streptophyta; class Magnoliopsida; order Laurales; family Calycanthaceae; genus Chimonanthus; species Chimonanthus salicifolius. The sequence continues at coordinate 47,098,310 of CM023537.1, read as the reverse complement.
TTTTGTAAGAAAAAATAACAAAAAACTAATAATAGCTTCATTAGGAAAATAGTATGAATGATGACATTTTTTATAATAAAAGTTATTAGATTTGTCATTTTGTCCACTTCTCATCATATAAATAATAAAAAAGCACATCAGTTTCCTTTCTTATAAAAAATATTGAAATTTAAAATTTATTTTAATATTATAATTATCGTTGTCTGTCAAAGTATAACCCTTAGCAAGGATTCTTTCTTTTGGGTACAAACCAAGACTTTCCCATCACGCGTTAGGTCCTTTCCGCTTCTTTCATCTCTACTTTTATTGCCTTTGCAGGTCAAAGGGAAATGGCAGTTCTGAAATTTCTTGAACAATTGAAGGGCATTTTATGGACATGCTCCTCTATATAAATCATGCATGCACTCAATACATTCCTCAGCCTTGTTTCATGTTGCATTGCACTTTCATTTTCAATTGAAGTTCATAAAAACTGGCGGGAATTCAATTAACCTCCCTTTTCTTTGCCGTGCCGGCCATGTCTCTCCAGCCACCCAAGGTTCCCTTTTCTGAAATTGCTCCACCTCGCCTCATCAATGTCCACAGGCGCCACCTCCATTTAACATTGAACACCATCTTCGAAGAAGAAGGCATGGACTTAAGAGAGGAATTAACTACATCTCTGATATCATCGTCGTCATCATCATCACAATCACCGACATCGTTGCCACCTCGCTTCCCCAATGTCCACAAGCGCCACCTTCATTTAACATTGAACACCATCTTCGAAGAAGAAGGCATGGACTTACGAGAGGAATTAACTACATCTTTGTTATCGTCAGCATCATCATCACCAACATAGTTGCCACCTCCTCAACCACCTCCACAGCCAATTACAATTACTGGAACATCATCATCATCTACATCTTCTTTATATTTCTTGGACACTCAACAACTAGTAGAGTGTAGAGGCAGACATACCAATGCAAATAGGTGCAAATAGGTGTAAAGAAGGTTTTTAATTTCTTATTTTTTGAATAATAACTCTATTAACAAGTGAAAGGTGCTTAACAATGTAATATCACATAAACCAGAAAGCTGTCTGCATGTGTATGGCTACGTGTTTTATTTTGTTTTCAAATGCAATCTTTCTTTGTTAGTTATGTACTCAATTTTAGTGTAATTTTCTTTGTTAGAGATGTAATCAAGGAAAGTGAACATTGCAAATCCCACCTGAGCCCATGATTTTGTTTTCTCCAGTTCAATTCATTGGATAATACCACTTAAATTGGAAAAAATATGGAGCCATTGTCAATAAATGGAGAAGATCTTCATGGAATGGATTGGTTTCTAAGGTGGGTTATATGGTGATCACTTCAACCATCTTTTTTTATTAGATTTTTACTGTCTAAGAGAGAGAGAGAGAGAAAAGGGTGCTTTCTTATTAAAAAACACTCATCACTTGGATTAAGTTTGAAATGGTATTAAGTGATTTCACAAGTTTTTCAAGGTCTTCATGAAACTTGGTGTAACTTGGCACATTCGGAAGAAAATTAAATGCAGTCATGTCAAACAAATGGAAGGGAAGGGGATTTTTTTTATTCGAAAATTCTAAGCAGAGTTTTTTTTTTTAGAGTTATAACGCTAACACGAGCTTTGGCAATATTAAACAGGATATTTTGGAGCTATGTTTTCAAATTGAATGTGAAATTAATTTTGGCAAAAGAAGAAAAGTAACTATGAAAATTTGATGAAATAAAGAACCAAGAGAACTGTAGTTATACGAGATGTTCACTGTGCATTAGGTCCCATGGTAATATACTAATATGTGCGTATCTTGGTGTGGGACTCATTAAATAGGATAGTGATGGACTTATTAAAATAGTCTATTTTTCAATATTTTGTCCACAAAAAAATTGACCAAGCCATATTTTTAAATCTCCAACAGTTTTATCATTTTAAATTATTCTTGATATCTAAAGTTTATGACCTTTAAAAACATAACTTGATGGCCATCACTATTTCATTTGGTGAGCCCCAGTGCTCACAAATGCAAAATAATACCGTCTAACCTAATCCATGGGTGAACATGACATTTGTAATTTTTTTTTTTTAAGATCAAGAAAAAATTTTAGACCCACTACAACTTACGCCTTGGCCATAGCACTCCTAAAACTTTTGAGAGACCACCATAGATGCCTATGGTCCCTGGGTAAGAGCCACTGGGGCTCAAACCCGTGACCTCTCCCTTTTAAGAGGGAAGAAGCCACCAGCTAAACTACCCAGTGGTGGACACATGACATTTGTAATTCTAACATTAGTAATATAACTTTTAGCTACCAGTGTGATAAAGTAATTCTTTTCTAAAAAAAAATAGTTCATAAAAATTAAACGTTTTCATTAGTTTTTAAACTTGGCTAGGAATGTGTTTGACAAATTTGAACTCTCAATCATTGAAGTTTTCAATATCTTGAAAATTAATTTGATTCAGTGTTTGACAAACGATAAATTACGATAAAAATAATAAATATGAGAGACTTGAGCTATAAGAGACCGTACATAAGAATATCGGCTTCTCCTTAGTCCAAGTAGTCTGCTGGGAATTTCCTTTCATCTTCACAAGCATAGGGATAAAATTTGATGTGTAAAAGCTTGGAAAATTTAATGCCAAAACTTTGATTGTTTTGAATAGTCAAAACTTTCATTTTTTTTTGTTTCAGTTTCAATCACTAAGATTTGGTGAGTGAAATTCATGTTATGGAGTGAAAATTCGTTCATCTTCTCCATTCTGGCCGAATGAAAATTTATAGGCCCCAAAAGAGCTCATATGAAAATAAATTTAGATTTAGTTCTGTGATTAATAATGGTGATATTTTGTATCTAATATGATGATGTCCAATTGATATGAAATTAGATTTATTGAATGCTCTATTCAATAACTCGTTCAACAAGACTAAGTTTGAGCGATTTTTACATGTATAAAAGAAGTTATGACTTTTTTTTTTTGATATATTGTTATAAATGATTAATTTGATTTCTTAGTAGTCTGCCATCAGATACGTTTGAAATCTTTCATGAAGAAAAACCTTATAAATGCACCATTAGAAGCCTCGAGCTTAAGATTTAAGAAATAGTTGAATTCTGTCATATTATATGTGAAGTTTTGAAAGGTTTTGGCCAAAATTCACATAGAAGAACTGGATTTTCTTTTTGAAGGCTTAGGTTATTATGTTCCGAAAAAGAATAGAGGATTTATCTATGATCAAATGTCCTTGATCAATTATTAGGGGTATTTCTTTAATTTATATCATTTTATTTTAAATTAAAGAAAATATATTTTTTTGAGAATTTATTATTTTTCTAATTGAGTAGAAAAGAATTCATTATTAAGTCTTGCTTTTTACAGATTGTAGTTTATTGAAGTTATTTCTTAAAAGTATAATCTAAAGCATAGACAAGATCGTCTTCTATCTTTATCCGACATTAGGTCAAACTAACTATAGATCCAATTTAAGGTGGGTATTGGGTGTGGTTTGGGAAATAGGTGCATTTGGGGCTTAGGATGGGTCTTCATTGTGGGTTTCTCACCATCTTCCTTCATACAGCTCATGTGGGGTCCACTTAACCTCATTAGATAAATAGAAATGTGTCAGAATATGATCCATGTAAAAATTAGATAAGTGAAGTGATACTAACACATTGACAAATATTCAATCGTCATCAACATTATCATCATCGTTCCCAATTTCCAATTATTTTGGAGATAGTATTTTTCAGTTTTACTTCTCCGTTTAATTCTACCATGCATTAGATCCTTACTCACATGTAGGGCTGCAACTCGGGTTGGGTTTTGACCTTGACCCGCATGACCCGACCTGAGAATCATGGGGTCGGATTGAGAATTTTGGATCAGCTGGTCGAGTCGAGTTGAGAAGACAAAACCCGCATAAAATTCGGGCCGGGTCAGGTAAGGATTTTACAAGTTAACCCGACCCGACCTAGCTACAATTAGGCTAAAATGGGTTCAAAATACAGGTCGAGTCAGAATTCTAGTTGATTTGGGTTAGAATTCGGATTGTGTCGGGTTGCAAAGTTCGGGTCTAGAATTCTGATTGGATCAGGCCGGGTTCTATAAATATCAACTCGGGTCGGGTTAGGTTTTAAAGAACCCGACCCGAGGTGCAGCCCTAGTCACGTAATTATATATTATGTCTTATTTTGTCTCTTCCCTCCATATTTTTAATGGTCAATCTCTCATCTTACTACACATAACTAATAACCTCTCAATTCTACACCCACAATATTGATGCAATTCAAAGAAATGGTTCCAATTGACACAACTCAATTATTAAACAAATTGAGATATTCAATTTAACTTTTTTTTTAAATTGCTTTTCAGTCAAACTAATAAACTATGAAACTAAATTTGAATTAAAGAACTAAAAATAACTCACCCATCTAAGTTTTGTTATCAAAGAATCGGCCTACCAAACCAATAAAAGCTCCTATAGTTTCAACAATTTGGATCACGGCAAGATGGGTCTTGTGGGGTTGGTATAGGTGGAATTTTGGGTTCTCAAAATGGCATTAGAAAGAAGAATCAAGGACAGGACCATTTTTCTGATTTTTTATTTTAATAATTTTATTTTTATTTTTTATGACCAAATATGTCATGGTGTTTTATTTTTAGGGGACTTTACCCGATTAATCTTTCGAGATATGTGCATACTTTTCTACACACACATACCGGATTCAACAATGATGAATACCTCCATGAGAAGTGGACCAGAAAAGTTTGAGCACAAATCAAACTCAAGACTTCCTTTGACGAGAGGAACTTCTTGAGCGTCATACCAAGCCCATCTGAGTTTTTTAATAAATAAATTTAATACTAAGTATGATTCAATCGGATATTGATCCAAGGAAAAGATAAATTTGAATGGATATTTATTCCACCTGAACAACAGGTAACGGTTTATTGATGAGATCTAAAAGTCGTGGGTTTGAGTTTCATTGACTTCAAGTATGTAGCATGCTTCTGGAAAACAATTTGGCAAGAATAAATATAAATGCCTATCTTAAATTAATGGAATAAATAACTTGACAATGATGATTTTAATCCAATTATGAAGATAAACTTTTGGAGTAAAATTTGATTAAAGTTTAAAAATTAAAATAAATGAAAAGTTAATTGATTATAAGTAAGTGGCACTTGTGATGAATGAGTTGAATGAAGGACACTAGTGTTCACATTCTTGTACTACAAAATACAAATACTTTATCAATATTCAAAATTTTAGAGGGGTTCACCTCGTCAAGTATTTGTTTTCATGAAAAAAGATTTTGAGTTCTATTCACATTCAAATCCCTCTAGATCACTTCCCATAGAGTAAATCCTCATCGCTTGAATTCAAGTCCCAATGAATGAGACTCTTGGACACCTTTCGTCATAGAAAAATTATATAAAATATCAAGTTAATATTTTCTAACCATCGGCTAAGTCTATATTCAAAATTTCCACTAATATTTTTTAAATGTAGGCTATGCTAATATCACCTATATTGCTTGGTATATGGATATAAAATTTTCAATATTTCAATGGATGATCTTTTAATTTGCACTAATATTTAAATCTCAGCTTGAGATGGAGTTAATTAAGCTGATGTACTGTTTCTTTGTTCCTTGCCGTTTTCTCCTCCTGTCTTCTTCTTATGTTTGGTTAATTTTCAACCCTAGGTGTTTTTTGAAGCAACATGTAACGACCCGTCCCGCTACGGGCACATTAAAACTGATACGGACTCCTAAAACCGTTCCAATACAATTTCGGGTACCTTTTTTTTTTCTTTTCTCCGCACTAATCATAGCAATCCACCAATAAGCCAAAAACAGTAAGCATCAATTATAATTTCAAATGATAGCATCACCCATTATTACATTCATCCGGCTCAGTGAAAAATACATATATCTCAAATACATTAACAGGTCCTCAAATATAAAATGAAACCAAGACAAGTACAAAGCTGCAACTCTATGCCCGATGTTCGATTGAGGGTCCCGCCGGCCCTTCCTCTATGAAGTACCTGTGAGGCAAGGGGTGAGCTCTACATGCCTAGTGAGGGTAACACACGCACCATATGTCACCAAGCATACACGGCATATAATCATATGAACACAACAATGTCTAAGATGTCTACATGCATGACCATACAAACGTGTGCCCTACCCCTAGCACAGGGCCCACGTCGGCCGGGTCTCTAGAACATCCTCTAACCAACGCAAGGCAACTCCCTTAAGTATCCAACCGCAACAGTCCACCCACCCACGGGTACGCAGACTGATTCTCAGTCAGATCGGGGTTTCTAGTCCTCAACTAGACCTCTGACCCTCTCATGACAACCCGCACGCATACCACGACCAACCCAAGAGTCGGACTCACTAGAATCCCAACTGATTACCACACAGGGAGTAAGCACCTCACCAGTCCTCAACAAACTGCCAACTAGACTCATCTATGGTTTCATCGACTAAGCACCAGAGTCTCGATAGTCAAATCTATAATCTCGGACCCCATATGCTGGTCTCCACACGACTGGTGTATCCACCTCTCACAGAATTCTATAGGTCTTCTACCGAGTGAGCCGGCCGAACTCACTCGTTAGATGTTCATAAATTCCTAGTGAGTCAACACCCACAACACAAGTCTCAACAATGGACCCTAAAGTCATAACCACGGGTAAAAGCACTACCACATCACACCACAGGCTGTCCCCACCATACAGGAGTCCTAGCCTGGAACATCTCATCATATCATCCCTCGACCAATGAGCGGGCGAGCACATCCTCAGCCTACTGGATCATCCGGGGATCACGACAATACCAGCGGGAGCTGTCCCTCACCGCATCGTCCCTCGACCTAGGCGAGCACCTCCTCAGCCTACTCGGTCATCCGGGGAATCACAAACTATACCAGTGGGAGCCGTCCCTCGACCTAGGCGAGCACCTCCTCAGCCTATTCGGCCATCCGGGGATCACAAACTATTCCAGCGGGAGCTGTCCGTCACCGCATCGTCCCTTGACCTAGGCGAGCACCTCCTCAGCCTACTCAGTCATCCGGGGAATCACAAACCATACCAGCAGGAGTTGTCCCTCACCGCATCGTCCCTCGACCTAGGCGAGCACCTCCTCAGCCTACTCGATCATCCGGGGAATCACAAACTATACCAGCGGGAGCTGTCCCTCACCACATCGTCCCTCGACCTAGGCGAGCACCTCCGCAACCTACTTGGTCATCCGGGGAATCATAAACTATACCAGCCGGAGCTGTCCCTCACCGCATCGTCCCTCGACCTAGGCGAGCACCTCCTCAGCCTATCCGGTCATCTGGGGACCACAAGGCATACTGGAGGGAGCTGTCCCTCACCGCATCATCCCTCGACCAATGACCAGGCGAGCACCTCCTCAGCCTACTCGGTCACTCGAGGATCACAAGTCAACATCCCACCCTCTGGTCTCCACGAGGGTGAACCACTCAACCCATTAGACCACTGGGGACGTCTCATCCGCCACGTACTCGGGTAGCGTAACAACCAGGTCCTCCAAGTCTACCTAGGGTCAACCAACACCCAACCCAATGGCTTCCCTGAAGATTCCATGACTGCCTCACCACTGGTCCCGACCGAGACTCCTGGGCACCTGGTTCTCTAACCTAGACGATGCCTCACCCACAAGGTTGTCTGAAGACCACCAACGGTAGGCCTAACAGCTCAACACCTAGTAGGGGGGACACCTCCGTCATCTATCGATCCATAACCAAACTACGTTTCCTAGTATGGTTTCTCATAACCTCTCAATCCTAGCCACCCGCAAGCTAAGGGGAGTCTCTAAATCCTGATGTTGCCTAGTACCCATGCCCCCACCGACATTCCATTTACACTAGCTACATGCATACAAAATTATCTCTACGCATGCCGTCAATATGACATATCCCAACATAATTAAGTATATACATCATCATCTATCACATGCTACACATTAACATTCAGATATAGTATCAATCATGGCATGTTCCATACGAGCATAGAAAGTGGTATCATCTACTATCTACTGCACGCAATTCTAAAGCATGTTGATTAAATTATTGATCACATACATGGCAAGTTATCACACGTCAACCAATCATGTTATCATATCATTAACAAGTCATGACATCCGATAAACTATTCATAGGTGCTCCATGAGCAATGAGTACAAATACACCCGGATGAGGCCCCCGCCACATAATGGTATCAACAGTTCCCTTGCCGAGTGGCTTATAATATCGGGGGACCCCATTCGCCGCATTTTGTACCCACACATCTGATAGAGTAATAATGTGTATAGATGCATGCTAAAAGAGGTGATAAGTTCCCTCACTTGTGTGTGCTTTTGAAATCTGAGCGATGAAAACGGGTCGAAGGATTGAAGAAAGCGATGCACGGGCTGGAACGAGCTGAAGAAGATCCAGAAGCACTCCAGAAATGAACTCCAAAACACGTTGGAAGAGGACCTCAAACGAGCTTGGGCGAAGTCTAGTACTGGGCCTAGGCTGGGCCGAGCTGCTGGATCGGGCCTGGGCTGGGCCGAGCAGGCGAGTTGGACCCTCGAGGATGGGCTCAACTCGAACTGGGCTTGGGTCGGGTTGCACAAGGTCTGTCGGGCCTGAGTAAGGGGCAAAGGGTTTGGGGATTAGGGTTTCTGGATGGGGAAGAGAGGAAGAGAAAGAAAGAAAGTGAAGGATGATGGTGGCTGCGGCGGGGAAGTTCAAGGTGGCTGAGACCCAACTGACTGGAGGTCCGGCCAGATCCGCACGGTGGCGAATGGGGTGGCGATTCGCAGCAAGGAGGATGAGAATCGGATGGGGGAAGTACCTTAGATCGGATGGCGGCGACTGGTGTCAGGTAGATCTAAAGGACCCATGGCTGCTCGGGCCGAGGGGGAGGAGCGGCGGCGGCTGTAAAGCCTTAGGGTTTCCGAGAGAAGGGAAGGAGAGGAGAGAAATCAGGGAGAGGGATTGAAAGGGAGAAGAGAGAATCGAGAGGGAGAGAGATGAGAGCGACGGCGGCGGCTTGAGGGAGGGAAATGAGAGGAGAAAGATTAGGGTTAGGAAGAGGGGGAAATGAGAGAGGGGAAAGGGAAGAACGGTGGGAGAGGGGCAGCGGCAGCACTGTAGCCGCGTGCTACAGTGCTGCGCAGAAGAAGGGGCTTTTAAAGGGTTAGGGTCTTAGGGTTTTGTTTTGTTTTTTTTTTTTTTTTATAAAAGCTTCCAATTTTCAAAATATTTTAAAAAGCCGGAAGAAATCAAATGACAAACGTCGGGGAAAAACGTGCAATTTTCAAACTTTTTACATGATAAAATATTTTATGATTCAAAATTACCAAACTGCCCTTCGAGTGTCTGAACTCAAAATAGGGCAAACCAGGGCCCAACACGGGGCCCACACTCTCCTCGCCGCTACCAAGACCCTAAAACTCCGAAATATCGAGTCGGGTCATTACACAACAGATCTCCATGTTGTAGATCATATCATTGATATAAGGTTAGATCTACAACATTTATTTTCCATTAGTTTATGCCGATTGATTTTCTTCTTGAAAAAAATTTAAATCTAATTTTTTGTATTATTATTTATACTATATAGAATAAAGAACCTACATATTATTGATTTATTAATTTCATAGCAATGAAAGCCTTACAGAGAGAAGTGATCTAATTTTACATTCAATTTTTCATCTGTTTTAATGTTTTAAGATTATTTTTCAAGTTTGACTGTAATCTATTATTGATTGGAGATATAGATGTATATTATCAAATTTTGAATTCGATTTGTTTAATTTAATAGATATTAAAATTTATTGTTGAAATACTTGAATCCATCAATTGAAATTCTCTACATACGTATCTTTTATCTAATTCCTCTTCATTATTTAAAATGGGCTTAAAAAAACACTCAATTTATATATAGTCATTTTTAATACACACAAATTTTTAAACACTCAATTTATAATGGGTGCCCATCCGAACACGGGCATTATCTTTTAGGAGGCACGGACTTTAGTGAACTTTCTATGTTGCCCCCTATCCATCCGCAGAAATCGGTTCACTTTCCAGTGAATCAGTTCACTCATCAGTGTACCGGTCGGTGCACCGAACTAGACTCTTTCTATTTCCAAATGAATCAGTTCACTCATCGGTGTACTGGACAAGTGAACCGATTCACTGAAAAGTGAACCAACTTCTATAAAATAAAACGAGAAATCCGAAAAATCTGTACCTCCTAAAGGATAATACTTATATTAAAATGGACACTCTTATAATAGATATACTAATTTTTAACATAAAATATCTCAGTTGTTGCGGCATGGACCATCTGACCTAAAATATTTCCAAATGACTTTCCAGTGAATAGTCAGAAAGTGGATCCACCTGTACACATTGCTTGCCTGAATAGTACGTCTATTTTCTACTTTACTGTCCTAAAAAGCCATGCATTGCCATGTGGTTCGTATGTTTCACAAGAGACATTATAAAAAGGATAAGGGCCACCAATTGGTAGAGACAGGAAGTTTCGTGCTCTACTCCTAATTATTTTGTTATTATTATTACCATTATGTTATTAAAAAACCAATTAAGCTTTTTTGGAAAATTATTTAGTGGAATGATCTCAGCTTTGGAATCACTTGTTCACACATATTCCTAAGTTTTACCCACTACAAAGATCCCACTAAATTCAGGGTTATATCATTAGACGTCAGGTATTTTCCTAATTAAGTTCTATAATTTACATATCATTTTGCAGAGTTGAAGTTTAGTCCGATAATTAAATATAAATGATGATTCGTGAAAATGTCTGATTATGAAATGTGAACTCTATGTCAATCTTATGGTTGATGCCTCAATACTATTGTGTAAATTTTAAATTTATAACTCGCAAGCGCACGAACCATTAAATAATATAGCGAATGAGCGCGAAGTCGAACCCATTGGAACTTAGGAAAATATCCATGAAAAAATACACCATTGAATTATGTAAATTAAAAAATTGAGAAAATCATAGAAATAAATCTTAAACATGGAATTAATTATCTAATCTTGGAAATCTAATTTTAATTTAGAAACATTCTAAAAATAGAAAACATGGTCTAAAATTAGAAACCACATCCAAAAATATAATTTAACAATTAAAGAGATCTAATTTTAAGTAAGATGGTGGATTTGATTTTAAAATTATAAATAATCTTAACTTAACTTAGAACACAAAACTAAGATGTAATTACTTAATTAACCAACTTAGTTCCACAATTCTCAAGAGTTTTTTAATTTATAAACAAATAAAATGAAAATAAAAATAATAACTAAATTACCTATATACATATGTACAATGGAACTGGATCAAAGAATTAAGGAGGCATTATCATCCAAATTTTAATAATAAAATAACGGCCTACAACATGGAGCTCATGTAAATTATTTAACACGCATTCAAATCTCAAATTCATTAAAATTCTAAATTTGAAATTTATGAAATCCATTTAACTAAGAAAATTCAATTCCGGCCTTAAGCTTAAGTAAAATTTATACTTGAAATTCCAAATATAAAATAATCTCACTCTTGAAAAGAGCCTTAGAAGAGAAAAATCAAGTTTTACTAATCATAAAATAGTCTCACTTTCCTTAAATTTCTTAGAAAAATAAACAACATAAAATCATTAAAAGAATGTAAGTAAAATTGAAATTTTCATTACACATGAAAGAACAATTGGAAAACCATAATTCTAATTATCTCACATTCTCTTATTAATTAAAACATGGAATTAAAAATTACAAATCAATTGGAGTTTTGGAATAAAGACATAAGAAAAATACGATGGAAATCAAAATCCACCAACCTTAGAACCCAATGTGGATTGAAAATCCCATATAGTCTTTCTCCTTCTCTTCTTTCTCTCCTTTGCACAACCTTTTCTTCAATGTCCAAGTTCAGTTGTTTTCAATGGGAGAGGGCTAGTATTTATAGATGAAAGGAGATGGAATGAATGGATTGGATTTAAAGATTTAAATAAAACAAGGGACACATGAAAGGCTGATATGGTTTGTGCTAAATATGGAATGACTTAAAGGAGGCGAGGAGATAAAATTCGTACAAGGAAAGTGGGTGTAAAATCCCATTTTTTACACATGTACCATCTTGTAACTCAGTTTTAACGTTGTTAACGTCCGAATCAGGAAAAGTCGTAAATTACAAAGTTTTAGCTCTTGAAGTCTTCTTTCCAATGCAATAGAATCAAATCAATCGGATATCAGAGTGGAACTTTATGACCAAAATACTGAACATGTGTCAAACCTTCCTTATTTTTCTCCCTTTCTTATTTTCTTTCTTTTTCCTTAATCCACTTGCTAAATTCGAAAATTCTCTTATATTAGTTTGTAAATTTCAAATTTTCTCTTGAGATAATGAAAATAGTATCCACACATATGGATTTCTTCATGGGCTTAATAATTGGGCTTTTCAAAGTATGGAAAATCTAATAATTAATTTTACCACTTACAATCAATTCTAAAAATGTACTAAATTAATCGAAACTCTCATAAATGGATTTGAATTAATTAGTTTACAAATAAAACCCCTAAAATATAAAACGTCCAAAATCTCATTAAACATATCTTAAAACACACAAAAGAAAAGGCTAACTAGTCCAAATACAAGGGTAAAATAATCATTTTCCTGTGCTTATCAAATACCTCTATAAGAAACAATAGAAAGAGATTAAAAATAATTAGTGTTGTTCACTGCATTTGTATGAGAGATAAAGTGGTGAAAGCGAGGATAAACCTCGTTTACCCCCTTTAATAACAAAGGGAAATGACAAGAAAATTTTAAATTTCTCTTCCCAATATAAATATGAAAATCTCATTGAAAGAGGTAATCACTTTCTCTCTCTTTTATAGTAATTTTTTCCTCTTATACAATCTATTAAATTAAATGAGGTGTGAGAGAATAAAACCTATCCAATTTGCTCACAACTGCATCAAAATTGCATGCATATAAATTTGGAGGATTTGATTTTTAACAAAGTAAACTTCTCAAAAGTCCATTGTCCAATTTCTTGTATTTCTACTCAATTTTATGTATAAAATATATTATACTATCTAAGGCAAGACAGATATTAACAAGAATTATTAATTGTCCATCTCTATGTACTTTCGTATTTCTCAGGATCTCTAATTAAAAGATTGTAATTGATTTTACTTGATTTGATTCTATCCTTTTTGAGAGAATTGTAAATATATATAAAATATTTAATGAAAAATGTGATAACCCAATTCTAAAATTCTACAAAGTAAAGAACTATATCTCAATTCCTCGTTAATCTCTCAAAATCAACTCTCTCTTTTTTTATTCCATTTTTTTTTTTTCAACCCCTCCATCCCTTAAGGACATACTCATGCCAAAAATGACATTCAAGTAAGTCGTATTTATCAAAATCCATAATTAAAGAATTGTAATTAATTTTGCTTGATTTAATTCTATCTTTTTTGAGAATATTTTAACTTTGTAATCCCATAATTAAAGAGAGAGGTTATAAGCCATTTCCAAAATTCTACATCGACGAAGACAATGGCCACACTACAAACGATTGTAATCTTTGCAAGATTGAGAATCCATCCACAGCTAGCGGACGCGTGTCCTGTTTTTTACTTTAAAGCTTAAAGAAATGCCAAACCCAGCATTTAATACAAAAAGTAATAGGCGGCTATATGATCAAGACATCTCAACTTACATGAATATCCTATTCCTATAAATTTCCTTCACTTGTTATCCACCTCCTTATCCCATCTCTCCTTCCTTCGTTCCTCATTTTGCTTACAATCTTTTCTCCGACAGAAAATATTCTCACTTTCTGTCTCTTGCCTTCGCCTTTTCTGTCTTTACTTTGTTTTATCCCCTGTTTCCTACTCTGCCATCTCTTTTTCTCTTACCTGGTTCTTCTTTATTCCCCCCTTTCTTGCTTCTCCAACTCCCTTCATGCCCCTTCTGCCTTTCTCTCTCTACTTTCCAAACTCATCTCTTTGTTGGGTTGTTGCTATTTTCCCTTAAAAACTGCTCAAACTTTCTATCTTGTCCTCTTTTGGGGTTTCCTTTGTATTTCTGTTTCTCAATTACAATCTAATTGGCTTCCTCCACTTCTGTTTTCATCTTTATAATTGGAAGGAAATGGCAAATTCCTGCATATCAAGGTTCGTCACCGAAGTAGCCCCGCCGCAGGTCGTCAGCGTCATGAGGCGAAGAGTATCAAAAATATTGGACACCATTGCAGAAGAAGAGAGAGAAGTTGGTGAAGCTAAACAGTCTAAACCATCATCTTCCAAGGCTCTTCCTACTTCGTGTTTCCGGAGGGAGGTAGCAAGATCCTTCTCAATCTATGGACAAGGCTTGAGTTGCACAAAATAGTTGGAAAGTTCACAATACAAGTAAAAGAGAAAGAAGTTCATCTTCTGCTACTTCTCTCCCTCCACCTTCTACAGTCCTCACCCTTCCCACCACTGCTTTCTTCTTCATGTAAAGTGATGTAATCGACGACTGAGTTTTGTAAATGTCGATTATAGTTTCACATGTTACTGTTCAATAAAAATAGCTAGCTAGATTCTGTTTAGATCCAAGTCTCCAGCACTGTTTCCGTAATCCTGCAAGAATTTGTGCCTTCTTGCTTCATATAAGGGCTTCAAGTTATCAGGTATTGCATCACAAAATTATTTGTTGACAAACAACTAATTGTAATTTGAATAAGTAGTTTTTGATGAAGAATGAAATCTTTCTCATAACACATTATTAAATCCTTAATTTAAATTCATTCTGCAATATACTCGTCATAAATCACATTGAGTCTCTTTTATTATTAAAATTTATAGCCTTAATCCCAAGGGATTAAAGTGATTGTCAAAAACTCATCTCAAAAAAGTGAAAGTCTTGAATTTCATTCTCATTCCACTCCAAAAGACCATTCTTCATAAAATTATTCACTGTGTATAAAGAGAGAAGCTTACATATACCCTAATAATTAATCACATACTTTAAAAACCTGAACATCTTCGTCATAAAAACATTTACAGCCTAATTTAGTTAAAATGATATTTACAGTACCTTCACTACAGAGATAGATTTTTTAACTCGTAGTAAAAAATAGGGGTGGCAATATAGACACCGCGGAAATCTACCAGGAGACACCGATTTCCGAAATTTGAGTAGAAATTACCATTCTGCCCTTTCCGCGCGAAATCGTGCGATCGGTTCTGCAATGCCATTTCGCGTCGATCGATCGATCTGAGGCGTATACGCTTGATCTGAGGCGTATACGATCGATCGATTGATCCGACAGTTCATTTTCGAATCGATCGATCGATCATAACACGGGTTTCAGTCGATCGCACGGTTCCATGGGATCGTGCGATCGATTTTAACTGAGAGGTCGACGGTTTGACAGTCGACCGCTCCCACCAAGATCGATCGCACGATTGTATGTGATCGTGCGATCGACTGTGACCCATTCAAAGATCGATCGCACGATTGTATGTGATCGTGCGATCGATCTTAACTGAGAGGTCGACTGTCAAACCATCGGCCTCTCATCTCAAGATCGATCGCACGATTCTATCTGATCGATCGATCGATTGTCTGTTTAGGCCAAGATCGATCGATCGATCATTGTGATCGTGCGATCGATCTTAACTGAGAGCTCGACTGTCAGACAGTCGACCTCTCATCTCAAGATCGATCGCACGATCACATATGATCGATCGATCGATTTTCTGTTTAGGGCAAGATCGATCGATCGATCACTGTGATCGTGCGATCGATCTTAACACGCGAAACTAAGTATAAGTTCAATCGCTCCCCTCTGCACTCTCATTTTTCGTTTTCATCTCGCCCCTTTCGAAACCCTAGTCCCTCAGAACCCCGATTTCGAAATCTTCTCCTTCAAAACCTCCCCGATTTTGAAATCTTCTTCCTCAAAGCCTTTTCTACACCCCTCTCACTCAAACCCCTCTTTCTCAAACTCCTTTCCAAACTATTTTCCCTGAAACCCCAAACCCGCTTTAAAAAACGAACCACTCCGCTATTTGAAGATACTCTTTCAGAAGTTACTCTCTCAATCTCCGAACCGGAATCAAAGGTAACTCTTTCTCAAACCCAAGACTTTCAAAATTTCTTTGAAATTAGTATTATAGATTGTGAAAATGATGAGATTGTTGAGAATGATATTGTTGACAATGAGTTTGTTGAGAGGTGTTTTTCAAGTCGTGACGATTTAGTGAAGCATGATAAGGAGGTTTCCATTGCGCAAGGATTTGTAGCTACCATTAAGAGGTCACGCAATAGAAGCAATGTAGTTATTTTTTGTTGCGATAGAGGGGGTACATATCGTAGCACAGTTAATTTGAAAGATGATGAGAGGAAGAAGAAAACATATTCTCGCCTTGTTAATTGTCCATTTGAAGTGAGAGGGAAACAAATTGTTGATGGGTTATGGAAGTTGACTATAAAAGATGTGGAGCACAATCATGATCTGACGAGCGTATTAGTAGGTCATCCTAGTACAAGGTGTTTTTCAGATGAGGAGAAGAGAATGATCATTGAAATGCATAACAGCAATGTACCACCCCGGCAAATTATGACGACCCTTCGAAACGAGAATCCAGAGATTGGAGTATCATCTACTGATTTGTATAATTTTTTGTCATCGGTTCGAAAAGAGCAACTTAGAGGTCGTACTTCAATTGAAGCCTTGTTAGAAGATCTTCAAGTAGGTGGTTACCAATATTTTCTCAACTATGATAGTCAAGGTCATTTATCTCATCTTCTCTTTGCACATCCACTGTCAGTTGTACTTATGAAGACCTATAATAATGTATTTCTCATGGATTGCACTTACAAAACCAACAGATATCATATGCCATTGCTTAATATCGTTGGTATCACAAGTTTCAACAAGACTTTCTACTCATGCTTTGCATTTATGAGGAATGAAAAATTTGAAGATTACGTACTGGGCGTTACAGATGTTCAAGAAAGTATTAGGAGTAGATCATGATCGACAAGTTTTTTTGACAAATAGAGATTTGGCGTTTAAGAATGCCATTGATTCAGAGTTCCCTAATGCTGTACATATCTTTTGTATTTGGCACATCAACAAGAATATTCTTTCTCATTGTAAGCCTCTTTTCAATAAAGTGGAAGAATGGAATGCATTTTTGACTCAATGGAATGAATGCGTCGAGTCTCCATCCGAAGTTGTATTTAATGAAGCGTTTGAGGCATTCAAACAAGATTTTCGACATTATTCGGATGCAGTGAATTATATAAGACGCACATGGATCCCACATAAAAAGCAATTCGTCAAGGCGTGGATTGGTTGGAATTTACATTTTCAAAATGCAGCAACTTCAAGGGTTGAAAATGCACATTCAGTGTTAAAACGATATATAGCTAACTCCACTAGCGATCTATATGTTGTTCGAAGGAAGATATCCCATGCAATTGAAAATCAGTTTCAAGAGTTCAAGATTCAAACGGAGGATGAGAAAATCCGGTTTGCTCTTACTGTTTCGATTCCTTTCTTTGATGAAGTGAACGGCAGAATATCACAATTTGCATTATCTGAGGTTTACAAGCAATATGTTATGCTCATAAACATGTCATTTTTACCCAATTGTACACATGAGTTTACAGCTTCCATGGGTTTACCTTGTGCTCACAGAATGCAATTTATGAACAAGTTACATTTGGATCAGATCCATCCACAATGGAGAATCGATTTGATTTTATTTGACGACTTGAACATTGAAATAAATCGACCCGGAGATGAATTAGATGTACACTGGGAAAACATTAAGAAAACATATGGAAACTTGTCCACATTTGATCAAGAGGAGCTCCGAGATCATATCCAAGATCTTGCCAGTGATGAGATGCATATCAGCCAACCTATTATGCAGTACAGCAGAGGACGTCATCCAGGTTCAAACACCTCAAAGGGTCAAACATCTACAAGACGAGATCCTTCTGCGTTTGAGATTGTAGAGAATCAATTCACTGGAAGAAGATGTGGGTTATGCAAAAATATTGGTCATACGAAGAGAACATGTCCGAATAGAAGTGCTGCACAGTCATCCTGTAGTGTAGATTTAAATGCTTTACCTCAACCATTTAATGATTATTACCTTGAATCGCAAGCAACGACTTTGTCTCAATTTTCTGAATTAAGTTTCGTTTACATAAAATACATATTTACATTTTCATTCATATAAAATAAGGTGAACAATACTAAAACGTACTCCTTTTTCCACAGCCGATTGGTTCTTATGGCTTCTATGACGATTCGACATATACCTCTAGTGATGTTAGAGATCCTGACGAATTACAGCATTGGTGGAATCAGTGATGGATGTCTTTCATTTTTTCATGTATTTAGTTGCAAGAATGTATTTCATTTCCAAAAAATTGTATTAATTTTAATTCCGATGTACTGAAGTATGTATTCAAGCAACAATTATTTTTTAAAAAAATCCAGCACTGAGTGGTTTGTTACGAAATACGGGACCCTTACGTGGGCCTTTCACTAAATATGGGTTTTATGGTTTGTCGCTAAACATGGGACCTTTGAGCGGTATGTCTCTAAATATGGGACCTTAGAGTGAATTGTCGCTAAACATGGCACCTTTGAGTGGTCAGTCAACAAGTATGGGACCTTAGAAATCAGATGGCCTGGTTAAAAAAGAGTTTTAACCATTAGTGAGGAATTTTGTCAAGGAATACTGGATTAAACAAGCATTGGTCGTTTACTCCAGCATTCCTTGACAAATTTTCTCACTAATGATTAAAACTCTTATTTAATCAGGCAATCTGATTTCTAAGGTCTCATACTTGTTGACTGACCACTCAAAGGTGCCATGTTTAGCGACAATTCACTCAAAGGTCCCATATTTAGAGACATACCGCTCAAAGGTCCCATGTCTAGCGACAAACCACAAAACCCATATTTAGTGTCAGACCACTCAAGGGTCCCATATTTAGTGACAGACCATTCACTGCTCCCGTATTTACTGACATTCAAAGGGTCTCATGTTCATTCAGTTGTTTACAAACAAACCATTCTATTCACCATGTTCATTCAAATAGATGAAATAGTTCATAAAAAGAAATCATTCACTATGTTCATTTGAGATTCACAAACGATGTAATAAAAAGAAAACATTCACTATATTGACAAACGATGTTACATATGAATATCAAAAGAGTGTATGAGCAGGAGTTGGAGCAGATGTAGAAGCAGGTGCAGATGTAGAAGGTGGGGCAGATGCAGTATCAGGAGGTGCTGGTGCCGATGAAGAAGGTACTGGTGCAGGATCAGGAGGTGCTGGTGCCGATGAAGAAGGAACTGGTGCAGGATCAGGAGGTGTTGGTGCCAATGGACGACGTCCAGTCGCACTATGCTTGGGGACAGTCGAACGCACCTGACGAGTGGGGCCTGTCGGACGAGGATGAATGGGGCCAGACGGACGAGACTGTGGGATGTCAGTCGAGAGAGTCTGACTCGTGTTAGTGGACGAAGAGGCTATCCCCCATGATTTCTTTATATTCTTCTCATTTAGCATACATCTGATGATCCCGGTTCCCGAATCGCGTCCAAGTTGTGAATTTACTCCTCCTTTTTGCAATAAAAGAACAGAGTTTCTCATTAAGTCTACCGTATGAGTCTCCAAATTATTCAGCCTTCTCATCGTCATTCCGACCAACTCACTATTTTTCTTATCAATTGTGGCATTCATCCTCCCTTCCATCTGAGCCAATTTATCGTCAACCAATCCCTCAAGCCTTCCAATCAGTCTTCCTTCCATCTCACCTAATTTTTCATCAATCATCCCTTCAAGCCTGCCCATAAGCCTTTCTTCAATCTCGTCAAATTTTACATCAATTTTTTCATTCAATTTTTCTATGCTGTCAAGAATCAGCATAGTACTGACTCCTGTATCATGTGCCTCACCACTCCCAACTTCAGGTGCCTCCGCTCCCTGAACTTCAGGCGCCTCAGTCCCCCCAACTTCAGGTATGTCACCCTCCTCAAGTGCCTCAACCTCAATAGGACGATGTTCTACTTTGGGAACCCAACGTACATTGTCGAGTTTGTATCCCATCTTGCCCAAAGTAAACGCATCGAATATATTGGTTTTCTTCATTTCTATTTTCTCATCAGGGGGGAGGGTGACTCTGCAAAATCGAAACAAGTAAGACAGAAATAAACCATATGGAAGGCTACATTTTCTAATCTTACGAGATGCAACCATGTGTTTTATTATGATGAAGGATATATCAATTTGCTTCCCATTCATGATGCACCATATCAAGAAGCTATCAAAATACGGCACTTGATTACTAAGCCCTTTTCTAGGTAAAATATTCTTCCTAATAATGTAATATATAATTCGGGCCTCTAGGGTTAGCTCCATAAGCCCGATCTTATCTCCTCTGGCACCATCACTTCGCCCACACAATTGGGTCATAGCCTCCGAGGGAACGAATCCGTCAACATCGGTGGGCCATGGATTTGGTTCATATTTCGAAATAGTGGCACTGGGAAACCCAAACATTCTGTCCAGTGCCTCAGTTGAAATATCAATTTCTGTCCCCCTAACTTTGGATTTTATAGAGTGTCTCGCCCGGTCCTCCGACATATTTGCATAAAATTCCTTCACCAATTTTGGGTAAAAATCTTCTTTTATTCCCAAAAAACCTTCCCATCCAAGTCTGTAAATATACCCGTCGATTCTTAATTCAAATGCAGGAAAAAAGCTTAGGTCCATGATTTTACCATAAATCATCGGCCGAGAGTACAAAGCCTCTTGGTATAGTGTGGCGGCTTCCAAAGACTTGAAGTGGTTCGGGTCGAAGGTCTCTGTCTCCCTAGGTGGTGTCTCCGTCAATCTCGCTCTCTTCCTTCTAGATGAAGCCGGTACCTTTATCTTTCTCCCTCTCGATGTACACCCTTTGGATTCCATGTGAAGGAGTGCTGTGAAGGAAATCCGGCGAGGAAGACAAAATCAGAGAAAGGCAAGAAAAGGTTTCCAGAAATCCGGCGAGGAAGACGAATTAAGAGGGTTTCCGGAGAGGGCAAATCGGAGATCCGAAGATGAAATCGGAGAAAGAAAGGGTTTCTGGAGACGGCAAATCGCACGATTTGGAGAATCGTGCGCTCGATTTGATGAAGAGGAAAAGGGTCGATCGATCGTTCGAGAAGAAGAAGAGAAAGGGTCTTCGGTTTCGAGGGTTGAATCGCAGGAAAGGGCGAAAAGATCGATCGGTTATATATATAGCTGATCGATCGATCGCACGATCACAGTGATCGATCGATCGATCTTGCCCTAAACAGAAAATCGATCGATCGATCATATGTGATCGTGCGATCGATCTTGAGATGAGAGGTCGACTGTCTGACAGTCGAGCTCTCAGTTAAGATCGATCGCACGATCACAGTGATCGATCGATCGATCTTGACCTAACAAACAATCGATCGATCGATCAGATAGAATCGTGCGATCGATCTTTGAATGGGTCACAGTCGATCGCATGATCACATACAATCGTGCGATCGATCTTGGTGGGAGCGGTCGACTGTCAAACCGTCGACCTCTCAGTTAAAATCGATCGCACGATCCCATGGAACCGTGCGATCGACTGAAACCCGTGTTATGATCGATCGATCGATTCGAAAATGAACTGTCGGATCGATCGATCGATCGTATACGCCTCAGATCGAGCGTATACGCCTCAGATCGATCGATCGACGCGAAATGGCGTTGCAGAACCGATCGCACGATTTCGCGCGGAAAGGGCAGAATGGTAATTTCCACTCAAATTTCGGAAATCGGTGTCTCCTAGCAGATTTCTGCGGTGTCTATATTGCCACCCAAAAAATAGTCCTCTGACAAATTTGATAACTTAATCCCCGACATATAGGCCGACACTAAAAGCAGTGATGCATGTCATTCAACCTAGACCCGTCATGTACATGTCTGGGTCCAATAATTAATTAGCTTATAATAGTGTAAAAACAACAATCCCCATTAGGCCTGGATTAGTAAATTAATTTTTACCCTTCCAAAAGGATGTTTGTTAGTGGCCCACTCCCTTCTCAAGGCACAACACGGACACTGTCTATTAAAAAATAATAATTACTATCACTTTAATAATTTTTATATGAATTCCTAAGGGATCCAACGATTTATGAAATTTAAGGTGTATTATCCAACACATGGACTAGCGATGCCAAACATAAAACATGGCGGGGTCCATTCACACAACTTGGTTCCTGTAACCAGATTTATTACAAATGACCCAATCAACTTCATCCATTATCCAATCTGACCAATCAACTCATGACACATTATCAACCTAACAAAACCTATGATCTAATCTGACTTGACTTGTTCTTATGGTCTAAGGTCCAACCTACACACACAATTACACAGCATCAATAATCCAACGAACCAATTTGACCTCACGTAACTCATGAATTTTAGATTAAGGTTGGTCAAGAAAAATCTATTCCAATTACACTCCCAACTTACATCTTTTGCTTTGAAACGATCACTCAATACATAATACTAGGTTGAATTAACCATATGATTAGGGCTGCAACTCGGGTCAAGCGGGTCGGATTTCTTAAAACCCAATCCAACCCAACCCTAGTTGATATATATGAAATCCGATCCGACCCGATCCGATCCAAATTCTTGACCCGAAATTCACAACCTAATCTGACACGAAATCTAATCCAAATCAACCCGAATTCTGACCTGACCCATGTTTTGAACCCATTTTAACTTAATTTTAGTTGGGTCGGATCGGGTTAACTTGCAAAATCCTCAAAACAACGTGACCCGAATTCCATGCGGGTTTTTATCTTCTCAACCCGACCCGAGTTGCAACCCTACATATAATGTATATAAATTTATAATTTATATTTTTCTCATCAACATTATCATATAGAAGCAAGCAGAACTGATTTATAACCTACTCACTGAGGAGACAATAAGTAAAAAAAAATATATATATTATTTATGAATCAACATAGATATTTCTCACATCATCATCATATAGCCATTTATCCCACCAATTTAATCTTGGTCTTTTATATTTGGATTTAGTAAATTGTCACCATGGCCGACTGCGAATGTGACGTCTATGGGATTTCGAAGCCACAACTTTTAGACTATGACAATGAGCCGTTACTAGTTGTGCTACATGTTCTTTGTCAGATATTGTTCCTGTAGTAAAGGTTTAAAGTTCGAATTCCATAGTAACCCGATATCCATGGCTTGAAGAGGTCTGCGTGCATTCAAAACTTTACCCAATTCCCTTATACAAAGAAAGAGGTGAAAGTCTTGAAATTCTCTATCACAAAAAAATATATATTATTCTTATACCAAACAGTAAAATTGACACATGTAGAAAATCCTTTCTAAATTACACACTTTCCGAAACTATGATTTGCGAACAGAAATATATATTTCTGTGTTTTTCAGTAATTCATTTTTGACCATTTTATGTCCAAATAAATACTAAGTATAAATGGGCAACGATGTCAACTAAAATGAATAAAACAGACAATGTTGAATAGGCAAGAATGGGATGGCTACCTTCGCAAAATGGAGTACCTATTCGGGGTCTACATCGCCCTCCCGGCCACATCTACCGGGGAGAATGAGCAGTCAGGACCGTTGGACATTTACTCCGACAACTGCCTCTGGCGCGTTTTACTAAAATTCAACTTGAAGATTTGACAACAACAGCAATACAGCTTTGAATTTGTTATTGTTTTTCGATAAGGGAGCACTTGCACACACTCGGAAAATCTGCTTCTACACACCCGAAATCGGATTTTCGAGTGAAATTACGATTTTACCCCCGTGCTTCCATTCATTTGAATGAATGCCCAGTTTATTTTGGCATTCATTCGAATGAATACCCAGTTCATTTTTTATTCATTCGAATGAATGGGCTGAACAGTAACACGGAATACTATTCAGCCCATTCATTCGAATGAACATTCATTCGTATACGCTGATGGATTCATTCGAATGAATGTCCAGTTCATTTTGGCATTCATTCGAATGAATCCATTCATTCGAATGACTGGGCATTCATTCGAATGAATGGGCTGAACAGTAACACGAAATACTGTTCAACCCGTTCATTCAATTCATTCGTATACACAGCATTCATTCGAATGAATCAACTGATTCATTCGAATGAATACCTTCAAACGTACATTCATTCGAATGAATCAGCTGATTCATTCGAATGAATGTATCAGAGGCTGCCTCAGAATGACAGTTTCTCTGGTTCAGCTGATTCATTCGAATGAATCAGCCCATTCATTCGAATGAACGCACGTTTGAAGGCATTCATTCGAATGAATGACATGATTTATTTAAATGAATGTATCAGAGACTGCCTCCAAATGACAGTCCAGGCATTCATTAGAATGAATCAGCCCATTCATTCGAATGAATGCCTTGAAAACGTGCATTCATTCGAATGAATGCCTGTACTGTCATTCTCAGGCAGTCTCTGATGCATTCATTCGAATGAATCAGCCCATTCATTCGAATGAATTCACGTTTTCAAGCATTCATTCGAATGAATGGGATGATTCATTTGAATGAATGCGAACTTAATATATAAGAACCGTCGATTCTCTGATACTTGATTATAAAACTGGTCATTATTATAATGAAAACAAGAAAAAAAGAAAAGAAAGTAATATCATTTTGGTCTTCCTGCAGTATACAAAATCATGATTCTGTCAAGGAAATGATTTATCCACGAGGGGAGAAGATTGTAGGGGGGGAGACACCCAGAAACTGTAGAAAGTTTAGAAATACAAAAAAATAACAGCAAAAAGTGGAAAATTCTAAAATTGAACTTGGTAGATAACATGTTAGCATGTTAGAATGAAATATATATATATATAATACAATGAGTCAATCAATGTTAAAAAAAAGAGAACAAACTTGCCCTCGAGTTTAAAGAATATACACTGAATTAGTTAGATGACAACTCTAATATTTGCCGTTTTTGCCATACTTTGCCATTGTAGAAAACTTGATTAAGATTCTTTAATATTTTCGTTCAGGCCTCATCAATATAAGAGGTTCTAATTCAGGTAGAAAATTTCAAGAACTTGAGGTTGAGTTCTCCTTGATGGGGAGAATGATAAATTGTTTCTCATGGGTCCTTATCCAAAGGCTAAAAACTGGGGTCCAAATAGGTTTTCAATGCATATCCAATGTACTCGAAAGCCCATATCCATTGGCCCATGATACAGGCCCGTATCATCTCTAGTTAAAAACCATTTTTCTTAAATATTTAAAGAATTAACCGTCAAAATAGACTTGGCATAAATTACTATAATCTAGAAAAAATTAAAAAAAAAATATAATAAACAATTCGGCTCTAGATTTTCCACTTATAGAATTCATAAGTTTTCATATAAATCAATGCTTTATATCTTCTGCTTTTTATCAAAGCACTAAAAACAAATGATTTCTATTGATTGTTTATTCTGTTCATAAGTTTTCCTTTCAAGACACAAAATGAGTGACAGAGGGTGCACATTGGCCTGTTGTGGTCTATACGTATCGGTTCATCTATACAAGCATAACAACTACATGTATATGTGAATCAATTTTTTTACATAAGTGACTATACTCAAAATTTTATGACGGTTATTACTGTCATTTTGAAATTAGTTCAATTAAATCAATTTAATTTTACTGAATTACTAAAATATGATGGAATGATGTAGTGATGATGCAAGAACAAGGCATTTAGAGGTGTCACCCCTAATCCAAAGCGCTGTGGATGAGATACTAAGACTCGTGAGGCTGTTAAGTACTTCAAGCCCTCCATGTTTGACTTGGGCCACACCAGTTTGCCGTCATTCTCTCACTAGTCAGTGTCTTATCTCAGGCACGAACCATTCATGCCTCTTCCTCTTAAAAGGTCATTTTGTCTTTTATCTCTTTTAATTTTAATTATGATTTCTTTTTCCTTGTTGCATTCACCGACTAAAACAAGATAGCTACTCTACATTTTCTTTGTTTCGTCTTCTCAATCTACAGCTAAGTCTTTTTAAATTTGATGTGAATAACAATTACATAAAAAGACTTTAGAATTTATAAATTATGTAAAGTAATTTAATCCTATATATTATATTAAGTTGGCCCACAACTCCGATCAAACTCTATCAGACACGTGATAAGTCATTGATGAATCTCAATACTCTTCTTCGGTAATAACTCGTTATATAATATATCACTATTATACTTTTCTCTCAACATGATTTGGTCGCTCACTATATAGCGATTCTCACTCTAGATCAAATAGACATTATGTGGTTGTCGTTAAATATGGGACATGGTACCTAATTTAATATCAATTGTTAGGTATCTTATCAATATGTTAAAAATTCAAAAGCTGATGGAACATATAAAATTGGACTCTTCAAAGTTCAGTTTTATCATATGAATATAGATGGTGCCCTCATCCGGTTTAAATCTCTATAGTAGATAGACATACAGTAGTCATTGAATATTATGTTAGGGCCTAGCATAATTTACATAAAAGGGCCCAATGAGACTTCCTTCAAGACTAAAATACAACTAAGAGGACAACCTTAGCCCTTTGATTTCTTTCCTGCAATCCATTGAATTCGAATATGGTAAAGTTTTCATAATTCTCTATGGTCCACTAGCTTTCTAGAACTCTCTCTCCTTCTAAGAAAGACATTTCTAACCAGGTTTCAGTAAACAATTTGAACCATTGACCAAGTAAGCGTAATTAGATGATTAGATTAATAGATGGTCAAAGACAGAGAATCGTAGGTTGCAATGTAACATTCAAATCCTTCCACAAATATTTAGTTGTAGTCTCAGTTTATGGAAAAGACAAATATTTGTCTCTACGCGTTGGACACCAGCACTTGAGAATCTCATTAGTCAATTAGATTAATTTCGCATCGTCAATGTCATGCAATTCGTGTTAGGTTGTGAGAATCTCATTAGTCAATTACTTTAATTTAGCAGTTTAATTTTAATTTTAATTGACATGTAGGATGGTTGCTTTTAGGGCACTTAAGGTTATGCTCTGAAATCACCATTATGTGCCTAGCTAGAATGGAGCACCACATGTGGGAGCTACTTTGAGTTTGAGTTAATGTAATAGGTCTATAAACTCAACCCATGTAAAAAATTATTAAATCCGATTAGACCTGATGCAAATTGCTGATCCAAATTATTCAACCTTGACTTAACTCAAATTTCTGACCCGCTTAACCCCAGTGTTGTTTTATAACTTGGTGCAATCGGATCGAGTCAGATTGGATCGAATAGGGTTGCTTTTAAATTTCTCAATCCGACCCGATCCGAATTTCATGAGGGTTTATTTTTTCCAACCCGACTTGATTCGAGATATACAAATACACTACCCAAACTCGTCTATAAAAAAGATTTTAATATGTTATGTCATGTGATTCAACTAACAACTTAGAGATAAAATCAAAATTTAAAATCTTAGAAAATTTATGCGAGTTCGTCCGAGTCAAGATTTTAAATATTTCCTTTGAGTTTCAGGTGGAATCGACCGAGTCTTATTTGGAATTGGATGAAAGTAAAAGAATTTGGCCGAGTTACTACGGGAATCAATCAAATCAGGAGGGGCCTAGTCCAATAAAATGGGTCTGTATATCAGTAAAGTCGCATGAATATGAGACTAAAAATCAATTTAATTGGATTATAGAAGATTTGATTATTATGGAAACTAAATTTTAATTTAAATATAAGAAATTGTTAAATTTTAAGCTAATTACAAATTTATCCATTACTGAAAAAAACCAAAGAATTTGAGTAGTGATCTAAGTTACAGATTTTGGCTGAAATATGAAATTTTGTCTGACTAAAACATAGTAATATCAATATTTTGCAGGGAATTTTTTTTTTGGTCAAATATAAAAAAATTTGATATTTATTTTGCTGATTTAGTCAATATGGCTGGTATAGTCCAGTTCAGGGGTTCAAAAATCGGCTCGGCCGATATGTAAATATCGGCTGATATGCGATATGGGCGATATTTCGGCCAATAATTTTATCTCTCATACCGATATCGGCATTTTCTCTGTCCTCCAATATCAGAACCTGTGAAAAAACCGCGAAAAACCGTGACGAACCGTGAAAAACCGCAAAAAACTGCAAAAAACCGTGAGCACCCGTGAGAACTGTAAACCCTGAACCGCGAAAAACTGCGAAAAACCGTATCGGTGTTTTAAAAAAAAAAATTTAAATACCGATATTTATGAATATCGGCCGATATTGTGACCGATATTCGGTATGTACGGCCGATACTTGTCGTATCGGCCGATATTACTCGGTTTAAAAAAACCGATATATATCGGCCGATACGATATGTATCGGCCGATATTTGAACCTTAGGTCCAGTTACAGAATTTGACTAATATAGTCAATACGGATGAAAATTTGGCTGAACTTTTTTTTATCCCCTAAAGTTAAAAAAATATTTTAGATGCCCACACCATCTATGCTCATTATTTTACTTTGTCATTATTATTATTTGAAAATCTTTTCATTAACTATTTTAATTAAATAAACAAAATGTTTTAATTTATTTTAAATTCAAATAGTAATTCTCTATTAAGTATTATTTTTACTATTATTATTAATTTAATGTTTTCGGGGTCCAGTAGGCAGTACACATTAATAGCATGTGCATGTATCTAGATGTCCTTCCTAAACTTAGTTGGCCATTACTATAGAAGAAATAGGCTCATCTTTCATGCAAAGAAAATTTGGATGGTTAGTTCAAATGCATGCATGCATGCAGACACATCCAATTACCTCACATTAAGGCAACACCCACAAACATATGCATGCCTTGTTAAGACTCTCAAGTACATGGCTACACCAAGCAGAAAAACTATTAACCGACGTGTTCTTTGTTGAGTTTTACAGCTGAAAATCAATTAATAAATCAATCACACATATGAAATAACACGTAGATTTATGTGGTTCGGCTAAATGCCTACGTCCACGGGCAACATAGGAAAGAGTTTTTACAAAATCAAAATGAGAAGGTACAATGTGCAGTTCATACACTGGTTTTCTCTCTTCCTTTCCTCTCACTTTCATACAAGTAGTTATTTCCTATAAAAAGGAAATGCTCCTACAATTATGCTACTACCCAATGGCAGTTATACAATTGCCATAAATACCAACTGAATTATGGGCTGAGTTAAATAGAGCCATACATACCAACTCAGTTATGGGCTGAGTTAAATCGAGCGAAAAATCAACAATCTCCACCTTGGCGAGATTTGCAGGCCATCTCCTCCTCACCTCTCAACTATGTCCACCTTGGCATGAAAATCTCACGCCCAACAAACACAAGTGAACAAACAAACTGTGCTACCTTCAAATGCACCCGAAGGTGCCACGCACTCGAAGGTACTCAAATATGCAGGATGTTGATCAAGTCCAAACAATGCTTGAACTTGATCCCAGTTACCACCTTGGTCAGCATATCTGCAGGAGTATCTGCAGTTCCAATCTTCTGAAGGAGAATAACACCTTCATTGACAACCTCTCGAACAAAATGGAAATGAACATTGATGTGCTTTGTTCGTGCATGATGAACCTGGTTCTTTGCTAAGGGAATATCACTCTAACTATCACAATAGATATCCACGTGCTTCTATATAAGACCCAAGTCCTGAAGCAACCCATGTAGCCAAATGGCCTCACGAATGGCCTTTGTCACTGCCATGTACTCTGCCTCAGTAGTAGAAAGAACAACTGTAGACTGTAACGTCGACCTCCAATTCATTGGCCCTTCAGCAAGTGTAAACACATAGCCTGAAGTAGATCGGCGTTTATCCAAATCACCAGCATAGTCCGAATCCACATAACCAACCACATGTCGACCAAACTGATCATCCCGCTCAAACATTAAACCAACATCTACGGTACCCAGAATGTATCGTAAATTCCATTTCACTGCTTGTCAAATTTTATAGTGTCAGAACCAACATCCTCTTTACTATCAGTGACTGTCGCTGTCCCACCTACAATAGTACTTCCTTTCAAGAAATACAAATTGTTTTGTTGGGTACCTTTCATCACTACCAATGCACCCATGACAACTTTTAGAACTCCACCTTCAAATGTAATTTACAAACCTTTGGATTCTAAAGCACCCAATGAAATGAAATTTTTTCTTAAATCTGGTACATATCGAACATCTGTCAACACTCTGATTGCTCCATCATGCAATCTCAAACGGATTTTACCTATCCCTTTTGTTTTACAAGTATTATCATTACCCATAAAAATTGATCCACCATCCAACTCCTCAAAGCTGGAAAACCAATCCCTGTTGGGACACATATGATAAGTGCAACCCAAATCTAAAATCCACTCCTCAGAATGGTATGGCAATGATGAGCCAATCAGTGCTAACTCAGTATCATCATCTATAACATGTACAACATTTGCTTTTATATTCATCTTGTCATTTTTTTACAATATTGGACAATATTTTTTCCAGTGCCCTTTATGTCGACAAAGGTACACTCATCCCTAGCAAGATTTCTTCTATTAGATGATGTTGATACTCCTCTCGTCTTTGAATGAGACTTAAACCGATTACCAAATTTCTTGTTTTGTGACCTGCCTCTAACTGTCAAAGCCTCTGACTTTGAATATCTTTGGGCATGTTTGTCATTTTTTCGATATTCATTATTGATCAATGCATTCACCACAAGTTCAAATTTAATCTCATTTTTCCCATACAATAGGGTGGTAGTCAGGTGATCATAATGGTCAAGCAATGAATTCAATAACAATATTGCTTTGTCTTCATCCAAAATTTCAACATCTAAATTTTGCAAATCAGCAAGAATTTTATTATAAGCTGTTAAGTGATCAGTCATAGAAGTACCTTCCTTCTAGTCGAACCGAAAGAGCCTTTTCTTGAGATAGAGACGATTCTCAACACTCTTGGTCATATACTTGTCTTGCAACATCTCCCACAACTTCTTAGCTGAATTCTCTTTCATAACAAAATATTTCTGATCTTTGGCGAGACAAAGCCGAATGGTACCACAAGCTTGACGATTCATCTTCACCCAATCATTTTGCTCCATATCTATTGGTTTCTCATCCTGTAGAGCAATATCCAACTCTTGATGATACATGACATCCATAACTTCGCGTTGCCACATGCCGAAGTTGTTTGTTCCATCAAACTTCTCCACCTCGAATTTTGCATTCGAAATCATAGTTCTTGATACAGTTGAAGACTTAAAGGTTGAAGGTTCAGGGGACGAGTCTTCTGTCATCAGCTAAGCACGATTTCTATCTGGGACGATGGCCTCGGCCACTGTTGGGGTCCTGTGATTCTAAAATCTGTCGTTGAAATTGCTTTCTTCCAACCTTTCTCAAACAGAGAAAACCCTCGTCACTTTTCTGCAGGTGCTCACGCCTCTCAGTTTGCAAGACAGCAATGCCGTCTCTGCCTTCTTCTTCTGGCGATTTGCAGAAACTGGCAGCCCTTTGTTTTTTTTTCTTTTTTCTTCGGCTGCCCATGTCCGTGCAATCTGCACACGGCTTCCTCCTCTGCTGCTGCTGCCGCTGTGCTCGGCTGCTTGTTGTTCCCGGCGTTCTCCTCCGGCTGAGATTTGGGTTGAAAGAAAAAACCCCTTTTTGCCGACGCCGCTTCTGACCGACGATCTGTACTCAGATCTGGCTGCTGCAATAATCTGGGCAAATCGGCCCTTTTTTCTTCCTTCAGATCTGCTGTCATCGCCATGAAGAGATCTGGTAATGGTTTCTGCTGCTGACGAGAAAAAACCCTCTGCGATGCTGGCCACCTGGGTTTCTTCGCTCGACCCAAGGTTTTGGTCTCCAGCGATCTGGCCTAGATTGGTGCTCTCTCAAGAAAACAGCCCCACGATCTGCCTTCTAGGTTTGGAAACTGCAGATCTGATCTCAAATCTGCGGTTGTTTCCCTCTATGCTGCCTCCGGCTGGCTGGCTTGTTCCGTGCAGCCCTCTGATCCAGGTCTGGCCGCTGTTGCTTTGGGGAAAACCCTTAGCCGATGGATCTATTGATCCAAACCGAGAGAGACTTTATCTCTGATACAGAGGACCCTTTTCCGGTCACCTAGTGAACCCACGCTCGCTGATGTGCTTGATGCCGATCTGTGTGATTTTGCCCGAAAATCCTACGACGAATCCGACTATCCGATGAACCTGGCTCTCTGATACCAATTGTTGAGTTTTACAGCGGAAAATCAATCAATAAATCAATCACACATATGAAATAACTCGCAGATTCACGTGGTTCGGCTAAATGCCTACGTCCAGGGGCAACATAGGAAAGAGTTTTCACTAAATCAAAATGAGAAGGTACAATGTGCAGTTCATACATTGGTTTTCTCTCTTCCTTTCCTCTCACTTTCATACAACAGTTATTTCCTATAAAAAAGAAATGCTCCTACAATTATGCTACTACCCAATGGCAGTTATACAACTGCCATAAATACCAACTCAGTTATGGGCTGAGTTAAATAGAGCCATAAATACCAACTCAGTTATGGGCTGAGTTAAATAGAGACAAATATCAACATTCTTGTGGCTCAGTAAAATCAAATGTGAAGTTATGGGTATTCATTCTTCGGCCATTTATATCATTAGTCGTTGTGATGGTTATTTTTTATGTTAGGGATTTAATACAGTCAAAAACTTTAGAGATAATGAAATACAAATAATGAGACCTTTTAAACATATGTCATGCTAGGTTGGCTCGTATCTCAGATTGAACTCCATCAAATATGTCACAAATCATCGATGAATCTAAACATACTTTAATTGTAATGGCTCATCACATGAGAGATCACTACTATTTTTCTTGTCTACCTCTTATGAAGACTCACTCTGCAAGTGCTCTCATTTTCGAGAAGGTAACCATTTTCATTAGTTGACATTACAAAGATGTGAGCATGAGGCGTGGTACTTCTTTGATACTAATAGGGACGTCATCAACATGCCAAAAGCTCCAAGAACTTATAAAATATGAAAAATTAGACATTTAAATCTATTTCATGCTAAGTGGCCCAAATAGTAAAGAAACTCTTCTTTGCATGTGACAAGTCATGATAAATCTCTAACATTCTATAAATTGAAAAAGATCCAATTTGATTACTCTGGTTCACGGAACCATTTTCCAAATGCAAGACTACATGAGGTAATTAAAGAAAAAAACGTGATAGATCTAAATGATCATAAATCCATAGAGCCTTCGCGGACTAACCCAAATGAGAAACTTGATAGGGTGAAAATAATTATTTTTTTTAAATTTACGTGTAGAAAATTCTAAGAAATCAGCGTAAAACCCTCACAGGTGATACCGACTGTCTTTAGAGTAAACTAGTTTAGACCATACGAGTTCGAATTTGACACTTCCTACTTCCTAATGCGAGAGGTTAATCAGTTGAGTTTATGGACCATTAATTGGAGATTATGAGTCTAAGAACATCTTGAATAATATCTTTTAAATATTAGCACCGTTATGATTAGAAGTATAACCAAATCATATTACTGTTATTATCATATCAAAAAGTAATAAATGTTTATTGGGCCAAGATAAGTCTTCCATAGCTATTTGCCGGCCGAGCTGGGTCCCGTGACGGACTCCCGTCAAATACTAAGCGCATTGAATTGAAAAAAGCCAAGGGAAATTTAAACGACTTTGACAACACGGCACATGACTTGGCAATTTGCTTACTTTTCTTCCACAGGCCGCTCTTTCTTCTTTTATTAAATGACAAAAAGACCACCTACCTTTATATTATAAACAAGCCATCCACTTAATATTTACTTTTTTTTCTTTTTTATTTAAAAATC
The DNA here is from genome assembly GCA_013350335.1 of Chimonanthus salicifolius. Lineage (NCBI taxonomy): Eukaryota > Viridiplantae > Streptophyta > Magnoliopsida > Laurales > Calycanthaceae > Chimonanthus > Chimonanthus salicifolius. The sequence goes on along the minus strand of CM023537.1, from coordinate 47,064,263 downwards.
TTTTACTTTTTTCTTGTTATGATCAAGGTGTTTAGAACAACGGACTAATCTTCAAGGAATGTGCAACTATACGTATCGAATAACTTTATAGAGAATAACTCTTTAAAATAGAATAAAACTCGAATTCAAAACTTCCACTATCCAAAAATGTTCCTGACCAGGAGTGCAAATATCACCCTATATGATACGTATCGGCCGATACGCCGATATCACGGCAGTATAATATCAGTCGATATTGGCTTTTTTTTTAAAAAAAAAAAAGTGAGAAGAGAGAATAATATTGACCTGATACCGAATTTTGCACCTTTGTTCTTGACCATCACTATCTTTTACTCTCTTTCGATAAATAACATTTGATTCTCAATTGAAATGGGTTCAATCCAATAAAAGATTATTTTAAACTCGATAGCATGTAACTTAGTGAGATAAATTTGTTTCATTTATTTCTAGCTGAAGGTTTACATTACCATTTTTGTAAGAAAAAATAACAAAAAACTAATAATAGCTTCATTAGGAAAATAGTATGAATGATGACATTTTTTATAATAAAAGTTATTAGATTTGTCATTTTGTCCACTTCTCATCATATAAATAATAAAAAAGTACATCAGTTTCCTTTCTTATAAAAAATATTGAAATTTAAAATTTATTTTAATATTATAATTATCGTTGTCTGTCAAAGTATAACCCTTAGCAAGGATTCTTTCTTTTGGGTACAAACCGAGACTTTCCCATCACGCGTTAGGTCCTTTCCGCTTCTTTCATCTCTACTTTTATTGCCTTTGCAGGTCAAAGGGAAATGGCAGTTCTGAAATTTCTTGAACAATTGAAGGGCATTTTATGGACATGCTCCTCTATATAAATCAAGCATGTACTCAATACATTCCTCAGCCTTGTTTCATGTTGCATTGCACTTTCATTTTCAATTGAAGTTCATAAAAACTGGCGGGAATTCAATTAACCTCCCTTTTCTTTGCCGTGCCGGCCATGTCTCTCCAGCCACCCAAGGTTCCCTTTTCTGAAATTGCTCCACCTCGCCTCATCAATGTCCACAGGCGCCACCTCCATTTAACATTGAACACCATCTTCGAAGAAGAAGGCATGGACTTAAGAGAGGAATAACTACATCTCTGATATCATCGTCGTCATCATCATCACAATCACCGACATCGTTGCCACCTCGCTTCCCCAATGTCCACAAGCGCCACCTTCATTTAACATTGAACACCATCTTCGAAGAAGAAGGCATGGACTTACGAGAGGAATTAACTACATCTTTGTTATCGTCGTCATCATCAGCATCATCATCACCAACATCGTTGCCACCTCCTCAACCACCTCCACAGCCAATTACAATTACTGGATCATCATCATCATCCACATCTTCTTTATATTTCTTGGAAGCTCAACAACTAGTAGGGTGTAGAGGCAGACATACCAATGCAAATAGGTGTAAATAGGTGTAAAGAAGGTTTTCAATTTCTTATTTGTTGAATAATAACTCTATTAACAAGTGAAAGGTGCTTAACAATGTAATATCACATATACCAGAAAGCTGTCTGCATGTGTATGGCTACGTGTTTTATTTTGTTTTCAAATGGAATCTTTCTTTGTTAGTTATGTAGTCAATTTTAGTGTAATTTTCTTTGTTAGAGATGTAATCAAGGAAAGTGAACATTGCAAATCCCACCTGAGCCTATGATTTTGTTTTCTCCAGTTCAATTCATTGGACAATACCACTTAAATTGGAAAAAATATGGAGCCATTGTCAATAAATGGAGAAGATCTTCATGGAATGGATTGGTTTCTAAGGTGGGTTATATGGTGATCACTTCAACCATCTTTACAGAAATTTTTATTAGATTTTTACTGTCTAAGAGAGAGAGAGAGAGAGAAAATGGTGCTTTCTTATTAAAAAACACTCATCACTTGGATTAAGTTTGAAATGGTATTACGTAATTTCACAAGTTTTTCAAGGTCTTCATGAAACTTGGTGTAACTTGGCACATTCGGAAGAAAATTAAATGCAGTCATGTCAATATTTGATTGTTTTGAATAGTCAAAACTTTCATTTTTTTTTTTTTTATAGTTTCAATCACTACGTTTGAAATCTTTCATGCAGAAAAACCTTATAAATGCACCATTAGAAGCCTCGAGCTTAAGATTTAAGAAATAGTTGAATTCTGTCATGTTATATGTGAAGTTTTGAAAGGTTTTGGCCAAAATTCACATAGAAGAACTGGATTTTCTTTTTGAAGGCTTAGGTTATTATGTTCCGAAAAAGAATAGAGGATTTATCTATGATCAAATGTCCTTGATCAATTATTAGGGGTATTTCTTTGATTTATATCATTTTATTTTAAATTAAAGAAAATATATTTTTTTGAGAATTTATTATTTTTCTAATTGAGTAGAAAAGAATTCATTATTAAGTCTTGCTTTTTACAGATTGTAGTTTATTGAAATTATTTCTTAAAAGTATAATCTAAAGCATAGACAAGATCGTCTTCTATCTTTATCCGACAAGTATTTCTTTAATTATTAGAGGTATTTCTTTAATTATTAGAGGTATTTCTTTAATCTAAAGCATATCCTTGATCAATTATTAGAGGTATTTCTTTAATTTATTTCATTTTATTTTAAATTAAACTAAAGCATAGACAAGTTCGTCTTCTATCTTTATTCTACATTAGGTCAAACTAACTATAGATCCAATTTAAGGTGGGTATTTGGTGTGGTTTGGGAAATAGGTGCATTTGGGGCTTAGGATGGGTCTTCATTGTGGGTTTCTCACCATCTTCCTTCATACAGCTCATGTGGGGTCCACTTAAGCTCATTAGATAAATAGAAATGTGTCAGAATATGATCCATGTAAAAATTAGATAAGTGAAGTGATACTAACACATTGACAAATATTGAAGTGATACTAACACATTGACAAATATTCAATCGTCATCAACATTATCATCATCGTTGCGAATTTCCAATCATTTTGGAGATAGTTTTTTCAGTTTTACTTCTCCGTTTAACTCTACCATGCATTAGATCCTTAGTCACACATAGGGCTGCAACTCGGGTTGGGTTTTGACCTGACCCGCATGACCCGATCCGAGAATCATGTGGGTCAAGTTGAGAATTTTGGGTCAGCTTGTCGAGTCGAGTTGAGAAGACAAAAACCCGTATAGAATTCGGGTCGGGTCAGGTTGAGGATTTTATAAATTAACCCGACCCGACCCAGCTACAATTAGGCTAAAATGGGTTTAAAATACCGGGTCGAGTCAGAATTCGAGTTGATTTGGGTTAGAATTCAGATTGTGTCGGATTGCAAAGTTCGGGTCGAGAATTCTGATTGGATCAGGTTGGGTTCCATAAATATCAACTCGGGTCGAGTTGGGTTTTAAAGAACCCGACCCGAGTTGCAGCCCTAGTCACGTAATTATATATTATGTCTTATTTTATCTCTTCCCTCTATATTTTTAACGGTAAATCTCTCATCTTACTGCACATAATTAATAACCTCTCAATTCTACACCCACAATATTGATGCAATTCAAAGAAATGGTTCCAATTGACACAACTCAATTATTAAACAAATTGAGATATTCAATTTAACTTTTTCTTTAAATTGCTTTTCAGTCAAACTAATAAACTATGAAACTAAATTTGAATTAAAGAACTAAAAGTAACTCACCCATCTAAGTTTTGTTATCAAAGAATCGGCCTACCAAACCAATAGAAGCTCCTATAGTTTCAACAATTTGGATCACGGCAAGATGGGTCTTGTGGGGTTGGTATAGGTGGAATTTTGGGTTCTCAAAATGGCATTAGAAAGAAGAATCAAGGACAGGACCATTTTTCTGATTTTTTATTTTAATAATTTTTTATTTTATTTTTTATGACCAAATATGTCATGGTGTTTTATTTTTAGGGGACTTTACCCGATTAATCTTTCGAGACATGTACATACCTCTCAACACACACATACCGGATTCAACAATGATGAATACCTCCATGAGAAGTGGACCAAGAAGTTTGAGCACAATTCGAACTCAAGACTTCCTTTGACGAGAGGAACTTCTTGAGCGTCATATCAAGCCCCTCTGAGTTTTTTAATAAATAAATTTAATACTAAGTATGATTCAATTGGATATTGATCCAAGGAAAAGATAAATTTGAATGGATATTTATTCCACCTGAACAACAGGTAAAGGTTTATTGATGAGATCTAAAAGTCGTGGGTTTGAGTTTCATTGACTTCAAGTATGTAGCATGCTTCGGGAAGAATAAATATAAATGCCTATCTTAAATTAATGGAATAAATAACTTGACAATGATGATTTTAATCCAATTATGAAGATAAACTTTTAGAGTAAAATTTGATTAAAGTTTAAAAATTAAAATAAATGAAAAGTTAATTGATTATAGGTAAGTCGCACTTGTGATGAATGAGTTGAATGAAGGACACTAGTGTTCACATTCTTGTACTACAAAGTACAAATACTTTATCAATATTCAAAATTTTAGAGGGATTGGTCCCGTCAAGAAATTTTTTTCATGAAGGAAGGTTTTGAGTTCTATTCACATTCAAATCCCTCTAGGTCACTTCCATAGAGTTACTCCTCATTGCTTGAAAATTCCCAATGGATGAGACTCTTGGACACCTTCCGTCATAGAAAAATTATATAAAATATCAAGTTAATATTTTCTAACTATCGACTAAGTCTATATTCAAAATTTCCACTAATATTTTTTAGATGTAGGCTAGGCTAATATCACCTATATTGCTTGGTATATGGATATAAAATTTTCAATATTTCAATGGATGATCTTTTAATTTGCACTAATATTTAAATCTCAGCATCAAGTAAGCTGATGTACTGTTTCTTTGTTCCTTGCCGTTTTCTCCTCCTGTCTTCTTCTTATGTTTGGTTAATTTTCAACCTTAGGTGTTTTTTGGAGCAACAGATCTCCATGTTGTAGATCATACAATTGATGTAAGGTTAGATCTACAGCATTTATTTTCCATTAGTTTATGCCGATTGATTTTCTTCTTGAAAAAAATTTAAATCTATTTTTTTTTTTTTGTATTATTATTTATAGTATATAGAATAAAGAACCTACATATTGTTGATTTATTAATTTCATAGCAATGAAAGCCTTACAGAGAGAAGTGATCTAATTTTTCATCTTTTTTAATGGTTAAATTATTTTTCAAGTTTGACTGTAATCTATTATTGATTGGAGATATAGATGTATATTATCAAATTTTGAATTAGATTTGTTTAATTTAATAGATACTTAAAAGTTATTGTTGAAATACTTGAATCCATCAATTGTAATTCTCTACATACATATCTTTTATCTAATTCCTCTTCATTATTTAAAATGGGCTAAAAAAGAACACTCAATTTATATAAAGTCATTTTTAATACATACAAATTCTTAAACGTTCAATTTATAATGGGTGCCCATCCTAACACATGTATTATCTTTTAGGAGGCACGGACTTTAGTGAACTTTTCATTTTGCTCTATATCCATCTGTAGAAATCGGTTCATTTTTCAGTAAATCGGTTCACTCATCGGTGTACCGGTCAGTGCACCGAAATAGACTATTTCTATTTCCAAATGAATCAGTTCATTCATCAGTGCACTGGACAGGTGAACCGATTCACTAAAAATTAAACAAATTTCTGCAGGGTAAAATGAAAAATTTGTGCCTCTAATAAATGGGCACTCTTATAATAGATATACTAATATTTAACATAAAATATCTCAGTTGTTTGTGGCATGGACCATCTGTGTATGAATAGTCAGAAAGTGGATCCACCTGTACACATTGCTTGCCTGAATAATACGTCTATTTTCTACTTTATTGTCCTAAAAATCCATGCATTGCCACGTGGTTCGTATGTTTCACAAGAGACATTATAAAAAGGATAAGGTCCACCAATTGGTAGAGACAGCAAGTTTCGTGCTCTACTTCTAATTATTTTTGTTATTATTATTACTATTATGTATTAAAAAACCAATTAAGCTTTTTTGGGAAATTATTTAGTGGAATGATCTCAGCTTTGGAATCACCTGTTCACACATATTCCTAAGTTTTACCAACTACAAAGATCCCACTAAATGCAGGGTTATATCATTAGACGTCAGGTATTTTCCTAATTAAGTTCTATAATTTACATATAATTTTGCAGAGTTGAAGTTTAGTCCGATAATTAAATATAAATGATGATTCGTGAAAATTTCTGATTATGAAATGTGAACTCTGTGTCAATCTTATGGTTGAGGCCTCAATACCTCTATAAGAAAAAATATAAAGAGATTAAAAATAATGAATGTTGTTCACTGTATTTGTATGAGAGATAGAGAGGTGAAAATGAAGATAACCCTCGTTTACCCTCTTTAATAACAAAGGGAAATGACAAGAAAATTTTAAATTTCTCCTCCCAATATAAATATGAAAACTTCATTGCAAGAGTAAATCACTTTATCTCTTTTATAATAATATTTTTTCCTCTTATACAATCTATTAAATTAAATGAGGTGAGAGAGAATAAAACCTATCCAATTTGCTCACAACTGCATCAAAATTGCATACATATAAATTTGGAGGAATTGATATTTAACAAAGTAAACTTCTCAAAAGTCAATTGTCCAATTTCATGTAATTTCTACTCAATTTTATGTATAAAATATATTGTACTATCTAAGGCAAGACAGATATTAACGAAAATTATTGATTGTCTATCTCTATGTACTTTTGTATTTCTTAGGTCTCTAATTAAGGGATTGTAATTGATTTTACTTGATTTGATTCTATTATTTTTGAGAGGATTGTACCTATATATAAAAGGTTTAATGAAAAATGTCATAAGCCAATTCTAAAATTCTACATGGTACAGAACTATATTTCAATTCCTACGTTAATCTCTCAAAATCAACTCTCTTTTTTTTATTCCATTTTTTTTTTCAACCCCTCCATCCCTTAAGGACAAACTCATGCCAAAAATGACATTCAAGTAAGTCGTATTTATCAAAATCCATAATTAAAGAATTGTAATTAATTTTGCTTGATTTAATTCTATCTTTTTTGAGAATATTGTAACTTTGTATATACAAAGTTTAAAGAGAGAGGTTATAAGCCATTTCCAAAATTCTACATCGACAAAGACAATGGCCACAATACAAACGATTGTAATCTTTGCAAGATTGAGAATCCATCCATCCACAGCGATCCACAGCTATCGGACGCGTGTCCTGTTTTTGGCTTTAAAGCTTACAGAAATGCCAATCCCAGCATTTAATACAAAAGTAACAGGCGGCTAGATGATCAAGACATCTCAACTTACATGAATACCCTATTCCTATAAATTTCCTTCACTTGTTTTCCACCTCATTATCCCATCTTCCTCTCCTTTCTTCTTTGCTCATTTCGCTTCCAATCTTTCCTCCTACAGAAAATATTCTCACTATCTCTTGCCTTTGCCTTTTCTATCTTTACTTTGTTTCATCCCCTGTTTTCTACTCTGCCATCTCATTTTTTCTCTTACCCGGTTCTTCTTTATTCCCCCCTCTTTCTTGCTTCTCCAACTCCCTTCATGCCCCTTCTACCTTTCTTTCTCTACTTTCCAAACTCATCTCTTTGTTGGGTTGTTGCTATTTTCACTTAAAAACTGCTCAAACTTTCTATCTTATCCTCTTTTGGGGTTTGTATTTCTGTTTCTCAATTACAATCTAATTGGGCTTCCTCCACTTCTGTTTTCATCTTTATAATTGGAAGGAAATGGCAAATTCCTGCATATCAAGGTTCGTCACCGAAGTAGCCCCGCCGCAGGTCGTCAGTGTCATGAGGCGAAGAGTATCAAAAATATTGGACACCATTGCAGAAGAAGAGAGAGAAGTTGGTGAAGCTAAACAGTCTAAACCATCATCTTCCAAGGCTCTTCCTACTTCGTGTTTCCGGAGGGAGGTAGCAAGATCGTTCTCAATCTATGGACAAGGCTTGAGTTGCAAAAAATAGTTGGAAAGTGCATAATACAAGTAAAAGAGAAAAGAAGAAAAGAAGTTCATCTTCTGCTACTTCTCTCCCTTCACCTTCTACAGTCCTCACCCTTCCCACCATACTTTCTTCTTCATGTAAAGTGATGTAATCGACTACTGAGTTTTGTAAATGTCGATTATAGTTTCACATGTTACTGCTTAATAAAAATAGCTAGCTAGCTTCTGTTTAGATCCAAGTCTGCAGCACCGTTTCAGTAATCCTGCAAGAATTTGTGCCTTCTGCTTCATATAAGGGCTTCAAGTTATCAGGTATTGCATCAAAAAATTATTTGTTGACAAACAACAAATTGTAATTTGAATAAGTAGTTTTTGATGAAGAGTGAAATCTTTCCCGTAACACATTATTAAATTCTTAATTTAAATTCATTCTACAATATACTCGTCATAAATCACATTGAGTCTCTTTTATCATTAAAATTTACAGCCTTGATCGAAAAGGATTAAAGGTGATTGTCAAAAACTCATGTAAGAAAATGTCAGAAAAACGAAAATCTTGAGTTCCATTCTCATTCTATCTCAAAAAACCACTGCCTATAGAATCATTTACCGTGTGTGAATAGAGAAACCTTAATTAATCGCATACTTTAAAAACCTGAACAACTTCGTAAAAAAAACATGTACAGCCTAATTTAATTAAAATGATATTTACATTACCTTCAATACAGATATAGATTTTTAGATTTTTTAACTCGTAGTAAAAAATAGTCCTCCGACAAATTTGATAACTTAACTCCCGACACATAGGCTGACATTAAAAGCAGTGACGCATGTCATTCAACCTAGACCCGTCGTGTACATGTGGGTCCAATAATTAATTAGCTTATAATAGTGTAAAAGGAACAATCCCTATTAGGCCCGGATTAGAAGATTAATTTTTACCCTTCCAAAAGGATGTTTTGTTAGTAGCCCACTCCCTTCTCAAGGCACAACATGGACATTTTCTATTAAAAAATAATAATTACTATAACTTTAATAATTTTTATATGAATTCCTAAGGGATTCAAACTTCAAAGGCTACTTCCACGATTTATGAAATTTAAGGTGTATTATCCAACACATGGACTAGCCATGCCAAACATAAAACATGGCGGGATCCATTCACAAAACTCGGTTCCTGTAACCAGATTTATTACAAATGACCCAATCCACTTCATCCATTATCCAATCTGTCCAATCAACTCATGACCCATTATCAACCAAACAAAACCTATGATCTAATCTGACTTGACTTGTACTTATGGTCTATGGTCCAACCTACACACACAATTACACAGCATCAATAATCCAACGAACCAATTTGACCTCACGTAACTCATGAATTTTATATTAAGGTTGGTCAAGAAAAATCTATGCCAACCACACTCCCAACTTACATCTTTTGCTTTGAAACGATCACTCAATACATAATACTGGGTTGAATTAACCATATGATTAGGGCTGCAATTCCTGTTAGGCGGGTCGGGTTCCTTAAAATCCAATTCAACCCGAGTTGATATATATAAAATCCGACCCGACTCAAATTCTCGACCCGAACTTCACAACCCGACCCGACACGAAATCTAACCCAAATCAATCCAAATTCTGACCCGACCCACATTTTAAACCCATTTTAACTTAATTTTAGCCGTGTCGGATAAAGTTAACTTGTAAAATCTTCAAACCAACCCGATCCGAATTCCATGCGGATTTTATCTTCTCAACCCGACCCGAGTTGCTGCCCTACATATGATGCATATAAATTTATAATTTATATTTTTGTCATCAACATTACCATATAGAAGCAAGCAAAACTGATTTATAACCTACTCACTGAGGAGACAATAATTAAAAAAAAAAAATTTATTTATGAATCAACGTAGATATTTCTCACATCATCATATAACCATTTATCCCATCAATTTAATCTTGGTCTTTTATATTTGGATTTAGTAAATTGTCACAATGACCGACTACCAATCAGACGTCCATGGGATTTTGAACCCACAACTTGTAGACTATGACAATGAACCTTTACCAGTTGTGCTATATGTTCTTTGTCAGATATTGTTCTTGTACCAAAGGTTTAAAGTTCGAATTCCATAGTAACCCGATATCCATGGCTTGAAGAGGTCTATGTGCATTCAAAACTTTATCCAATGCCCTCATACAAAGAGAGGTGAAAGTCTAGAAATTCTCTATCACAAAAAAAATATATATTATTCTTATACCAAACAGTAAAATTGACACTAGTAGAAAATCCTTTCTAAATCACACTTTCCGAAACTATGATTTGCGAACAGAAATATAGTTCTAATTATGTTATAAAGTAGAATTTATATCCCCATTCCCAAAAGTCCTAATAAACTAATTTGACTTGGTGTAACCGATGAATTTTGAGTTGGGTTGGTCGAGACAACTTAACCCAATTACACTCTCCCTATATATATTTCCATTGAAATATATATTGAGGTAACTATATAATGTATATATTGTTATTATTATGATCATCATCATTGTCATCATCAAGCATAAGTGACTAATAACTTACTCTGGAAAAAAAATTCACTGATGATTGTAAATAATCTCTTTTCACGCCAAATAATAAAATTAGTACTTGTAGAAACTCTATTACATTAGGCAGTGGCCAAAACCATGATTTTTTACCCTAAATATAGTTCTAGTTATGTCAACAAGTATAATTTAACAAGCTGGTCTAGGATAGGTACAACAATGGCCTTGACATGATAATGATAACGTTCAACGTAATTGATAATAGGAAAAAAAAAGTAGACAATTTCTACCAATATTATAAGTGTATTAGAATCATACAGTCAAGAGGAGAAATTCCAGAGGAAGACAAACTTGATGTCACTCTAGCCTTCCAAGTTGCCGTGTGGGCAAGGACCCTCTTGCGCTGCCATTAAAATCAGTACCGTCTGTTGCAATATCAGTCAAAGGAAATGAGAGAATGATGGAGCCATGATGTCATTTATCCTGAAAAGGAAAGTGAATGCACCTGAAGTCTCACGTCCATTCACCTGTTGCAAAACCAACAAAAATTACCTTCCCTCCAAACCAGGGAACCCATCCAACCACTTATTCATAAAAAGCGAGATTGGTTCTTATCTAAGCAAATATACCCTCCATTGCCACCATCTCAAAACATGGTTACATCTGCATCTTCATTGGCATCTTAAGGGCTTAAATCCACATACAGATTTGGTCCATAAGCAATTTGCATCCAAAGCCATTTATTTCACGTTGGATACTTTCAGTTAGTATAATATTATAGGCCCATTTATAATTCTCATATGGGACGAGATGGGAATACGGGTATTTTGAGGTCATAAAAATAGGCAACATTAAGATTGAAATCCCACTAGAGCTGCCCACAGCCAACGCCGACAGGACCCAAGAACATGAAAATGCATTCCACCATTTCATCCATAATGACCTATCCAATGCCAGACTGCATAATACCCTCTCTCAAGATAGCATCCTATTCAATGGGCAGACATGCATCTCATGTGGACATTTGGGTTTGCATCATCGCCAAGAATCAGATACAAATGCATCAAGACAATGGATGGAATTAGATGCCCCATTGATGCATTCCAACCCATGGTCTACTGGCCCAAAATACTGAATTCAATCCTCATGGACGGGAATGACCGAAAATCACAATCGATAAAACTGACTACAATAGTCAGAGAAATGGGAACTAGAGCTTATTTTTAATTTATCACGTTGATGGGATCTACAGAAAAAAAAAAAGAGCACCTGCAGTATGAAAATATGCATTGTGTGCATCTAATGCCACAACAGCAAATACCAAAATAAGTAATCATCGCTTCTGTATAAACAATAACTTCCTTAGTAAAGTGGAATCATTCATTAAATTTTAACTCAATGGTGAAGACAAATTTGATTTGATCGCCACAGTACTCGGGTAGAAATCCTGCCCAATTTTTTTTGTAGTGATACAGTTTTACCTTCATATACAATGTATTCATATTCTTTATTTACATTCAGATATTCAATAATTCACATATCACTTAAAAAAAAAAAGACGCAAACCATTTACTGTACTGAAAAGGAAGTGTGTTAAAAGAGCGACAAAAAGGTTACCGACAAAACAAACCAACTCAAACACATTCAATGAAAGCGAACAAAAGCATTTTCATAATTAACTAATTGATAACTATGGAATTTCGATGTGCATTGAATTGCAGTTGGCTTGAATATCTTGGCACACAGATGGCAAGAAACAGTCACAACATGCGAGATACTACTCTTCTAGGGAGAAATCACCAAAAGTACCATGCCTCATTACATGCACACTAGAATGTACAACTAGCCTCTCAAAATATCAAATCCCAATGGTTTGGGGCAAAACCAAGTGCACCATGAAAAAGAAAAAGTCAGCTTTGGGAGAATGACCAGAAAAGTGAGTGAAATTGCAGCCCTCCAATGACCATTCCCCTAATGAATGAGAAAATGAGTTAGTCACTTGAGGGAGCCACCATGTTTTCATCCTAGCCACCATAGATGAGAAAATGAGAGAAGCCACTTAAGGTGGTTTGGCCACTATGTAGGAAACCAGAAACAGCACCTATGCATAAAATTGAAAAGATGCAAGTAGAAGGAACAAGAAGAGGGAGACATAGATTTACTAAGTCTTTCTTATTCTCTTAGTAACTTCTAAAAGTAAACCTTTCAATTTTTTTTTTTTTTATTGTGCTTGTTTCTGGTTTAAAACTAAGGAATTCCTTTTCAGTTCAATAAAATGTGCTTACGTACAAACTTCTTGAAAAAGAAACAAATGAAACTCACCAATTGTCACCACTGATATGTTTGTAGGTATCCAAGTCACATTGCAACAAATCTCCCGACCTGTAACTAGCTATTCACATCATTGTTGTCTTTCTTCCCCTTGCCAATTTTAAGTTTCTTAGACCTCACATTATGCCGTCTTGATGATTCTGATTCAACGCTTTGTTTCAATTTCTCCAATGCTGTAGAAACTCAGTCATTCATGATCATAACCATAAGTGGACCAACCATGAAATCCATTTAGTAAGAATTAGAAGATTGGTAAATTACCCGAATAATAAATGGGACGAAGACATTCCACCGAATCAGCAGGTAATGAGTAACTATCACAAACAGTACTATCAGCCTTCTGTAAGAGTTTCTTGAAACGCTTAACCTGGTTAAATAGAAAGTTCAAGGAATTACTTACAGCTGATATTATAGAATATTCTGATAAAAGAAGAAAGATGTTGTTACTACCAAATGACAAACAAACAATAGAAACAACCATGAATATGGTCCTCGCAAATAGAGCATAAATCAAAAATACTTTTCTTCTTCTTTGAGCTGTTGACATCACCCAAGCACATGACATTTTGGTTGTAATAATGAGCACTAGACAACTATGCTACAGGCTCTTGTAAAAATACCTTTCTTTTTGCCAACATAATTTAATAAACAAACTTAAAACGAGCGCTATTGTAATCTCTATGTCATCATCATAATTGAAGCCTTGTCATCTCTATCTGATAGCAGCATTGTACTTCTACATTTCTACCTTTTCCACCCAAATGTATTTAAACTCTTTTTTTTTTTTTTCAAACAGTAACAGTTTTCATTAAAAAGGAGAAAAGGTACATCAGAAACAACCCAGTACAAGAGACACGTAATCGGAAACAAGATCATGGAAATACAAAGTAATAATGCAGGGAGTCATCTGACAAAGAAATCACTCAATATAAGGAACAGAACTCTCAACACCCATCTCAGCCAAGAACTCTGCAACCCCGTTAGTAGTTTTCCTTTCATAATATCCTTCCCAATGTAAAACCTTTCTTTATGAAGAATAACATTACTCAACCTTAACTTTCCAAAAAAAAAAAAAAAACTTTACTCAAACTTGAAACCTGTGTGGTAACAATAGTGAGCACATTCCAAGTCCGCTGCAGGCTCTAATCATATTAAAGCCATGTTTTAGTTAATCTGATGTGTCACTTCTCTCGACAAACGTCCTAGTCTTCATTCCATGTTTTAGTTATTTTGACATGTAATTTCTCTACACAAAATCTCTAGTCTTTGTTGTACATCCTCCAAATAACATATAATTTCAAATGTCATCTCTCTCTCTCTCTCTCTCAACAAGCAATCAACAAATCACTCCCCGCAATCCCATGCTCATCCTTTCTTGGAACCCAAGCTCTCACTAAACCCCCTTACTGCCAAAAAGAAGGTAAAGATATATGTAAAATAAAAAGAAATCCCATCCTCCTAAATTAACTGTCAAATGGTAAAAAGGTAGGAGGACCAAGCTTCTCCAACACTCTTTATCATATAATACTAAAGGTATCCATAAAATGAATCTGATTGTTAGTTTATCAAATGATTAACCAAGCTTCTCCAACACTCTTCAGTTGAGTATGGGACCTAAACAAAATCATCTAGATCAAATTATACAAGCCATTTTTAAGGTCTCCAGTTTTTCATAAATTCAAATAAACCTTTCAAAAAAAATTATTTTGTTCACTGAACTTTTGGATCCTATGTAGGGCCCAACTTTGCCCCTTATGACAGGTACTTTAAATAGATCTTTCACCTAAATCACATAGATCCCCAAGGCTAATTAATTTAAAATACTTTTAAATCCTAATAATTTGTATCCTACATGAGGCCTACTTTCATTGCATTTGATGGCCCACTAAAATATCTTAACATAAATATGAAACCCATAAAAATCACTCAACGCAATCTTAGAAACCACATTTTTAAGCTCTCAAAATTTTGATGACTATACAATTTTTTTTTTTAATATTCTTAAGACACATTTTCTTTTTCTTTTAGTAGTTAAGGGGTAGCCAATATTTAAACTAGAATAAGACCCATTTTGGTCCAATACTAATTTATAGATATGTACATACATAACTTGAAGTAGGACAAGGGATAGGATAACCCTAAGTGCCTAATTTGGTTCCCTAAAAAATTAAAAGGGATGAAAATAATGCAGCCTAAAGCTACAATGGGAAGAATACACCTTTGGCGATACAAAGCTGTGGTATCTCTCTAGAATATTCAGATCATGTCGCTGAAGTTCATCTACTATCAACCATTTGACTTCTGTCTTTGGCTGGCGTGTGGGAGCTACTTTCTCATCCAATATAAACTCTACCTTCTCTCTCTTGGATGACAGGGAAGGTTTTGTAGGTTCAAGCCAAGGATTATGAAGTGGGCTAGGTAGGCCAGTATGTGGGTCAAGATATGAGGTGGGGCGGAGTGGTAAGGTTATTGGAATTGGACAAAGTGTGAAGTCCTCCATATAATCATCGACCTCAAATTCATTGGACTTACAATGAGTATCTATAGCAAACTTATATTGTTTATTGCATGTATTAATTTCAGCATGCAATGCATGTGGTGCAGATGCAGACTCAGACAACTTAGGCGACACTGGCACTGGACTAGGGTTTATGGATGGGGATAACATGGAAACACACCTAACCAACCCAAGGGGATTTTCGTTGAAATTATCAATGCCCTCATCACTACCGGGTTCTTACTCCTTCATATAACAATTCATTTGAAACGTCCTAATCAGTCTTTTCATTGGACTGTTGTTCCAACACAAGGGCTCTTTCCTTATTCCGATTTTTGGTCAAACACTCGTGTGCGAAATGCCCATAACCATGATAGTTGTAGCATTTGGTCCCTTGCTTAGAAGAACTCGCATCAGAAACTCCTTTAACACTTACATCCTTGTTATGGAATGGAGCACTGGTGGTTGGCTTGGCTTGATTCACCGTACCCATGGAATAGACTCAAACTGGCTAGGGGGGTTCAGTGTTAGGTAACGTTCCAGCTCTTGAACTCTCTGATAAATCTCCTCCAAAGTGTTGACACAGTGGGGAATCAATTCCTTTTGGAGATCTGGACGGAGACCCATTCTAAACCGAGAAAGAGTCACAAGAAGGTCCTCATTTATATCACATCTCATCATGTACTCATCAAACTTGTCGATATAATCGGCGACTGACATGTTTCCCTGACGAACTGCTTGCCATTGGTCCAGTAATCTCTCTCTATAGGTCAAAGGGAGGTATTTTTCTTTCATTTCATCCCAATGAGAAATAGGCTCACCTCCGGCTCTTTCAATTTGGCGCACTACATTGGTCCAAAAATTTTTGGCTTGACCCAACAATTTCATTTTTGCAAATCTCACCCGACGCCCTTCTGACATGTTATACCATTCAAAGTAGTGTTCCATGCTAGACAACCAGTCAATAAAAGCCTTTGGCTCAAGTTGACCATCAAACCTCGGAGCCTCAACTTTAACAGTTCTCACTATTTCAGATTCAGGGTCAGGAAGGTCATGAAAAGCATAATGGTTGTGGGGACCATTTCTTCCTCTACCACGCTCTCGGTCACAAACTCTACCTCGAGCTCTACCACCACCAACTTCCAGGTCATTGTTTTGATTGAGGGAATGCTCTAGTTCATCGAAGAGGTTATCGGTTCTGGTCGTCTGTTCTGCTATTCGGGTTTCCATGTTGGCTAAGCGGGCACTGATATCGTCTAAGATCTTGGTAAACGGTGTGAGGTCCATATTGGGTTGGCATACACAGACACACGCACTAGGGTACCACTACTCGCGGATATAGGACAGATTAAATGCAATGACCTAAATCTATATGCAATGAATGAAAGAAATAAGGTGATGCAAAAAAATTCCTTTTTAAAAATATAATAATTAATTAATTAATTAATATTTTTAAATGCAACCTAAGACCTGGAAAGTGAGGAAACTCTCCTATACCAATTTGTTGTAGGACAACTAATAGGGTAACCCTAAATACCTAATATTGTTCCCTAAAACTTAAAAAGAGGTGAAAATAATGCACTCTAAGCTAAAATGGGCTGAAATTAAATTTCAATTAATATTTGCAATTAATTAATATAAAAATTTACCACAAATATTCTTGCAAATATTGAAATCTAATGTGTTAATGGGAAATAATGAAAAAAAAATTAGTCACGGGTAACTTGTGATGAATGGCTATTAAATGAGGAACTTAGACCTGGGTATAAGGTCTCGACTGAAATAATAAAAGTGAGGATACGGATGGAATAAAGAGGGCTGCGAATGGCAAGGGAGGATGCAAAGCCTCTGTTTGAGCGGAAAACCTGCGATGGAAAAGGGCGTTTGCAGCAGCGAAGGATGGAGTAATGTGTTGAATGATAGAATGAAAATAAGAAAAAAGAAGAGAATTGATGGACAAAAGATTGAAAGAGAAGAATTCTTCTCTTCTCTTAAAATGTATTCACTGTGTTTTACCCTTTAGCTTTGTACATGATTAAATAGAAAAAAGGAAGCCAATCATGATGGCAAAAAAGGAAAGCATTAATTATAGGTTAACTATGTAAATACATTAAACTTGGACACAGTCGTAAATACATTGAACTTGGATACTGTTGTAAATACATTGAACTTGGACACTATCTGTCCAGAGATGGGTCCCGAGTTAAGTCAGGTCCCACAACACTCCCCCTCAAGCTCGTTCGAAGATATCCAGTAATCCCAGCTTGCTATTAACGGAATCAAGTTGAGTTTGAGGAACCGACTTAGTGAAAATGTCGGCAAGTTGATCAGAGGACTTCAGATGAGGAGTGACAAGCCGGTATTTAGAAATATGTTGGCGAAGAAAGTGACAATCAACGTCAATGTGTTTGGTCCGCTCATGGAAGACTGGATTGGAAGCAATGTTGATGGCCGCTTGATTATCACAAAGCATAATAAGGGGATCATCAAGAGCGAAGCCCAATTCTGTAAGAAACTGTCGGATCCAAAGGAGTTCAGCCATAGTGTTAGCCATGGCACGATACTCAGCTTCAGCACTAGAACGAGCAATGACAGACGGCTTCTTGCTACGCCAGCTGACTAAATGGGAGCCCAAGAAGATGCAATAACTCGTGGTAGAACGTCTGTCATCAGGAGATTTAATATAACGGAGGATCCAGAAGACAGCATGAAAATGGGTATCTCGGGGAGCCTGCATGAATAGGCTGACCACACCAACAACATATGATAAATCAGGCCGAGTGATAGTGAGGTAAATCAATTTTCCAATCAGCTTCTGATAAAAAGTAGGAGAATCTAGAAGAGTTCCATCGGAAGCAAAGAGCTTGGTGTTTGTATCAAGTGGGGTGTCAGTAGATTTGCAGCCAGAGTAACCAGCACCATGGAGGAGATCAAGAGCATACTTGCGCTGCGATAGTGTAAGTCCCTGAGAAGAGTGGGCAACCTCAATACCAAGAAAGTAACGCAATGGCCCGAGATCTTTAATTGCAAAGGCATGGTGAAGATACTCTTTGAATGTAGAGATGGCGGTGGCATCATTACCAGTGAGAACAATATCATCCACATAAACAACTAAAATCATGACCACAGCAGGACGGCGATAGATAAAAACAGAGTGATCCATTTGGCAGCGAGAGAAACTATAAGGCAATAGGGCATTGCTGAACTTCTCAAACCAAGCCCGTGGGGATTGCTTGAGGCCATAAAGTGCTTTGCGGAGTTAACATACTGAATGAGGCTCCCCCTGTCTGACAAACCCCGGAGGAAGGAGCATATAAATTTCATCCTGTAAATCACCATGACGGAAGGAATTCTTCACATCCAGCTGATGAAGCGGCCATGCATTGGTGGTGGCAAGAGAGATCAAAATGCGAACAGAAGTAATCTTGGCCACAGGGGAGAATGTCTCCTGCTAGTCCACGCCTTCATTCTGTGTGAATCCTTTGGCAACCAACCGAGCCTTATAGCGAGCAATGGACTCGTTGCGATTATGCTTCAAGGCAAAGACCTATTTGCAGCCAACTGACGTCTTTCCTAGAGGAAGAGGCACCATATCCCAAGTATGATTTTGTTCTAATGCCGCTAATTCTTCAGCCATAGCTGCCTTCCAAGAGAGGTCCCGAAGTGCAGTGTCTAACTCTCTTGGGAATCTTAACATTGTCCAGTGCTATAAGGAAACTGTAATAGGAAGGAGTAACAACATGATAGGAAACAAATTGTGCAAGAGGATGAAGAGTACAGGTACGCTTACCTTTCCGAAGGGCGATAGGAAGGTCGGACTCAGCACAGATGGGGTGGATCTAGACAAGAGGCATAGGTGATAGGGGCATGTATTGGTGGCCGATGTTGGGGTGGCCGGAGTTGATATACCAAGGTAGGCTTGGAAGTGCTGGCTGGAAGGGACCGAGAGGGAGGAGCACCGGTAGGAAGAAGAGGTACAACAGGGACTAAAGCTGGACCAGAGGATGTAGAAAAGTATGGGACTGTCTCAAAGAAGGTGACATCATAGACACATAGGTTTTGCCATTAGTAGGATCAAGGCACTTGAAGCATTTGTGAAAGGGTGAATAACCTAAAAAGATGCAGCGCAAAGCATGAGGGGAAAGTTTATCTCCAGAGAACAGGTGAAAAAGCATGCACAGCCAAAAACATGTAATGACAGAATGGGAATCTATTTATGGAGGGAGAGAAGAATGGGGGATTGATCGGACAATACACGGGATGACATGCGGTTAATAAGATAACAAGAGGTTAAGATAACATGCATGGTAAAGACGAGGGTGCAGGCTACCTCAAGAAGGTGTCTGTTTTTTCTTTCCGCGACACCATTCTGTTGGGGGGTGGATGGACATGACAAATGTGATTCAATACCATGCTCGTGTAAAAAAGTAAAAAATGAATGAGATAAATATTCCCTCCCCCCCGCGTTATCACTTTGCAAAGTATTAATTTTTAAATCAAAATGAGTAGCAACCCAAGTATAAAACGTGCGGAAATGATCAAATACTTCAGAATTATTTTTCATGAGATAAATCCATGTTATTCGTAAAAAATCATCAATAAATGACACAAAATATCGAAAACTAGTGTGAGAGAGAGAAGGAGATTGCCAAACATCAGAATGAACAACAGAAAATAAAGAAGATGCTCGTTTATTCATATCAAAGGGAGGGAAAGAAACTTTAATATGTTTGCCAAATTGGCAAGATTCACATTTAAAATGCTTAAAAGATAAAGAGGGAACAAGCTTTCGTAAAATAGAATCACTAGGATGGTCAAGCCGGCAATGCCACAGCCATAAATTAGACGAGGATGAGGTCGAGCAAGCTTCAGAAGTAGCAGCAGGAGGATCAAAAGGGTATAAGCCCCCAACTTCATGCCCGCCACCAATCACCTGCCTCGTGGTCAGATCTTGAAAAACACAATGAGAGGGAAAAAAAGGTGACTGAGCAATTGAATTGTTGAGTAAGGGCACTAACAGAAAGCAAATTATGAGATAAATGGGGAACATGTAACACAGATGGAAGATGCACGGTGGAAGAGAGAGGAATAGATCCTTTACCAGTAATGGTAGTAGAAGAACCATTAGCTAAGCGAACAGTACCAAATGAGACAAGAGAAAGGGACGAGAAAATAGAGGACATACCAACCATGTGATCTGTGGCACCGGAATCGATGATCTAAGAATGAGAGGAGGGATGATTGGCCATGGGCCCAGTACCTGAAGAGGAGACAGCATTGGAGACCTCGGAATGCTGAAGACGACCCATGCGTTGCAACAACATATTGAAGTCCTGACAAGTCACTGGAGCATCATCATTAACCACATCAGATGAGGGGGGGACAGGAGCAACAACAAAGATATTAGCTTGCTTGGAACGCCCATGCAGTTATAGCATGAATCCACATAATGATTTGTCATTTTACAATAAGTGTAGAACCGAGACCCCTTCTTCCATGTACCTTTGCTAGGAGGACCAGAAGTCCCCCAAGCGGGAGAAGTCACTGAAGGATGAGAGGTTACTAAGGCAAAGCGTTCAGCAAGCACAGGGGTCATGACTGAGCGACGCCGATCATCGTGGAGTAAAGCAGAATACACCGCTTCCAGAGAAGGAAGAGGGCGTTGTCCCAACAGTTGAGCCCGAATAGGTTCAAAGTTCTGGTTGAGGCCAGCCAATAACTCAAAAGCTCGTCTGCAATTAATGAGTTGCTGATAGAGAACAGCATCATCAGATAATTTAAACTGAACAGACTCAAGTTGATCCAACTCGAGCCAACACGCCCGCATCTTGGAATAGTACTGAATCAGTGAGAGTTCCCCCTGTCGAAGATGAGATGCAGTCTGATATAACTCATAAAGGCGGACAAAATTATCACCATCGGAATACAAGGCTTGAATGGAGTCCCATACATATTTGGCCGTGGGAAGAGTATAGACAGTACCACGGACGTGATCCTCCATGGAGTGGAGGAGCCAGGACTACACCAAGGAGTTGTTAGCTGTCCATGTGCGATAAGAAGAGTATGTCTTGGCTGGTTCAGGGAAAATGCCATCAATATAATCAGTCAACTGTTTGGCATTGAGAAATATTTTCGCAGAATGAGACCACTAGAAGTAATTTGTCTCATTCAATAAAACAGTGTTGATCTGATGTAGGCTAAATGGAATAAGCAATTACCTTATTCAAAATATAGCGGAAGCTAGTATGCTTAATCGGTTCTACGATGAACCTTGGTAATATATGCAAGGCCCAATGATATAGGTTGCAAATCTGAATGGCCTGAATAATACCAACAATTGTTGTGACTGCTTTATATTGCAAAAGACAGCTAGGCTCTCAATTGAGGGGGTAGTAGTACGTGTCAAACACCAAGATGAAGCATGGGTTCTTCACAAGATCTACTGGCTGGTTATGAGATCTCTCTCCCCCACGATACTATGTGCTGAGAAATAGGTAAGGATGCCTGCGTCTGCTAGCTGAGGTGTAACACCTATCCACTGGCCTGGGTTTCTAACAGAGACAGAAACCCTCTGTGTCGCTGATCAGCAAACTGCTACTGGAAGGCACACAACTGGGCCTTACCGCTGTAACCCAAAAGGGTGAACAAAACCACCATTCTGCACTATTGAACACCAACAGAACCTGTAGAATCAAATCTGTGTAGTGGCGTTCTGAACTTGGGCTGATACAAATCAGCCTGGGTATCTAGTCTTGAACCAGATGGGAATTGCAGACTTCCTGCAATCCTGTCTCTGAGACAGCCACGAAACACTTGGGATTGGCTGGACTTCCAGCAAGAACCTGCAACTTATTGCAGTTCACGACTTCCACAAACGACACACGTTATGGGAAAAAATATCAAATTTTATTCATAAAAAATAACTCCCCATAGAATCGTTGAATACAACTCCTTATATAGAGAAATCTGAAAGCCTCTTTGTGGAAGCCGACCCTCTCCACTTCTAAATAAGAAATTACCAACTTGGAAACAAAACAATTACTAATCCTAGCATTACTCGACCAAGGATTAATCCTAATCTAATAGAGCCAGATTCTAAAACAATTAGGAAACTAACCACTTTTGAAATTCCAAAAAAAAGAAAAGAAAGATAACTATTCCTAAAACAAATAGGATTCGGTGCTGCCCCTGAAGTGTCCAAGCGTGTGTAGTTTGTTGAATGGTGAGCAGCTTGTTGGGTCTCAATTTGAGCCCACTTGTTCTTAGTTGGGCTTTGACTTGATTAGGCCTGAAATTTCACCGGGATCAAAATGAAATTTTGATCTTTCGACTCGAGACCCGAACTTGCTAATTTGATAATGTACCCGCCCGGGTCAAAATTAAAATATTGATTACGTCCACATATGCCCGCATCATGATCTTTCCAATATGTGTGGGTCCAGAAGCAACCATATCAGTGAGGAAAGTATTGGATGAGCTCCCAGAAGACCCATTCTGATTTTGATTGGAAGAGGAAGTCATGATCTGGAAGTACATCTGTCAGATGCAAGCGGAGCAGAAATCGAGAACAAAGCCATAGGTCCCACAGGAAAAAAAAAGAGAGAAGGCAAGCAGCAGCAACATCCATAGAGAAAGAGGACAATGGAGTTCTCTAATGAAAAACAGCAAGAAAAGAGGAAGAAAACTGGCCCAAATGTAACAAACTGCTCTATAGTGGGTCCCACCGATGATCGTAGTTGATAAAGGGACAGTTCTATGAGAGCACAAGGCTAGGGCGAACACAATACTGCTGTTCCCAAGCAAAAAACTGCAAAAACCAAGCAGATCTGGCCGAAAAAGGAGAAGAAATCATTGTAGCTGCGGTAGAGACAGCAAGAATCGTGATGCAGATAAGGGGGTCCCACAACTGTGTAAAGGTGGGACAAGCCGGAGGGATGGAGAGTAGACTCAGAGGCGATTGCAGGGAGGCAAGATCGACTCCAAAATATGCGGCGAGGCAGCAGATCGAAGCAGAAAATCGAGACCGGGTTTCTAAAAATGGCAGAATCGTTGGGATAGAGGGCAGCAGAAACCAAGGAAAAAAAGGCAGCAAAACAGATATCCAATCTTGAGAGAAGGAGAGCTCTGTCAAAGACGGCAAGAGAGATAGAGTCCCGCCGTCAGATGCTTCGCCAGAAAAATCGACGGTAGAGAGGATCCGCTACAGTAGTACAACAGAGAAGAAGAAAAAACTGCAGAAATCTTTCTGGCGTGATACCATATTGAATAATAGAATAAAAATAAGGAAAAAGAAGAGAATTGATGGAGAAAATATTGAAGAAGAAGAATTCTTATCCTCTTAAAATGTATTCACCGTGTTTTACCGTTTAGCTTTGTACATGATTAAATAGAAAAAAAGGATCCAATCATGTTGGCAAAAAAGGAAAACATTAATTACATGTTGACTA
Source organism: Chimonanthus salicifolius (assembly GCA_013350335.1). Taxonomy (NCBI): domain Eukaryota; kingdom Viridiplantae; phylum Streptophyta; class Magnoliopsida; order Laurales; family Calycanthaceae; genus Chimonanthus; species Chimonanthus salicifolius. The sequence continues at coordinate 47,040,429 of CM023537.1, read as the reverse complement.
TGTAAATACATTGAGCTTGGACACTGTCGTAAATACATTGAGCTTGGACACTGTCGTAAATACATTGAACTTGGACACTATCTGTCCAGAGATGGGTCCCGAGTTAAGTCAGGTCCCACAACATAATGAAGGTCACGACAACAACAAGAAAAGGGGATTTGGAGATGGCGAACACAAAGGAAGGTAATAGAGAGGCTGGCGACAACACGGAAGGAACTTTGGGGTATTAACGGAAGCAGGGGAGGGGTTTGGGATGTATTACAGCAATAGTATGTAGGATTTTGGATGAACTTTGGCTATGGCTATGGTGATGGCTAGGGGAAAGAGGAAAAGAAAATAAAGAGAGAATAGAGAAAAGAAGAGAAGTAAGAAGTACCTGAAGAAGAAGGTGTTCTCAAGCCGTGGCCTCTCGCCCTTTGTAATCACTCCAACAATCTCAAACGCACAAGGTATGGGGAAACTCCACTTTTTATTTTATTTTATTTCATCAATCGCGTGAGGCCTCAATGAGGCTTGCAAAGCTTATATAGAGTCTTCCTTACTTTAAATAAAATAAAACACTAATTACCAAAGTACCCTAGCTAAAAATAAAACACACGGAAATAGCAAACCATGAAAGTTGAAGGTGCTAGAGATGCATCGCATCAAATGGTATGGGGACACACCTAACATTCTTAACCTGAGTGGGGCACTTACGAGCAAGATGCCCATGGCCTCGGCAGTGACAACAAAATGTTTCTAAACCTAACTTGGTTTCCATACGGGTTAAGCAGGCACTTATGTCATCTAAGATCTTGGTCAACGGCGTGAGATCCATACTGGGTTGATACTCTTGGCCACTACGTGTGGGCATGCATAGACACACGCACTAGGGTACCACTACTCGCGGATATGGGATAGATTAGATGCAATGACCTAATTCTATATGCAATGAATGTAAAGAATTTTTTTATAATAATAAAAATGCAATTTTTTTTGGTTTTTCAAAAAAATTAAGATGCAATGCTAATATTGGACACTAAATGTAAATCTAGGACCATGGATGTTTAAGGAAACAACCAAACCTTCGCTACTGATACTAATTTGACGCATGACATGGGATAGGGTAACCCTAAGTGCCTAATTTGGTTCCCTAAACAATTAAAATGGATGAAAATAATGCACCCTAAAGCTAAAATGGACTGGAATTAAGTTCCAAATTAATAATTGCAATCCATTAATATAAAAATTTAATTCAGTTAATCACGCAAATAACATCCCTGGAATCTGATGTAAACAAATAAAGGGTGGAATGGAATGGTTTTGAAGGTAATGGAGACATGGTTTTAAATAAAAAAGGCATATGGTTTAAACAAGCAGAGGGATTTAAATAAAAAAATAAGAAAAAGATAATAAAGAAAGAAAGGCACGATTGTATGGAGAACAAAAAGGGGATTTGCAAGTGGAATCACAAGATGGGTCACGAATGGAATTTAAAAGAAAGGGGCTTATGGGTAACGACCAACAAAAACGAAAGCAGGGGTTGAAATATGTGGGTCACGGAAGCAGGCGAAGGGTTTTTGGATGGAAACGACAACAACAAGGGGAAGATCTGGGAATGGAGACAAGGTGGGAAGCCTCTATAAGGGTGGGCGATGGCTATATGGGCTTGGGATGGCCTCGGAAGTCCAGGGAAGGGCAGCGGAAATAGGGAAAAGACAAGGGAGGGGTCGCAAAGAAGAACTGCAGCAGTTAAGGAATTCTTTGGGGTTCACGGAAATCACAGGGATGGCTTTGGAGAAGAAAAGAAAAGGAAAAGGAAAGGAAAGAAGAGAGAAGAAGAGAAATAGAAGAAGATCAAAGTACCTGAAGAAGAAGGTATGGTGGCCTCATGCCAAAGGAATCGCTCCCAAGTTCAATTGCACCAGGTTTGCGAAAACTTCAAATCTTTATTTCATATCATCGTTTTTACAAGCTTACAAGGAGACCTTATTTATAAGTTTACAGTACACTTATTGCTGAAGTGCCCTTGCATAAGAAAAGAAACTAACTAAAAATAAAATAAAACACAAAACAAAAGATGGAAACTGCTATGTCTATATGGGAATGGGATGTTTGCTGTATGCTCCGCATCATAACTACTCCCTCCGTCCCAAAATACTAGTCTTATTTCAAAAAAATATATTTTTTAAGGATCGTTTTAGTGCGGAGTGCGCCAAAAGCCTATGAATAGATTCCCTTAGTCAATACAAACATGATATGAATGATTTTGAGGTAGTAAGATTACGAATAACCCTCAATGAACTTAATAGTACTTAGTGAGCATTTCCTAATTATGCAGCAATGCATGATTTTAGATGATGAGAGTAGGAGGGAGGTGGAAATAATTATACAATGCCGCATATGGACAAGCCAAAGCTTATAAAAGAAGGTCGTATTTCCATCACGTTAGAAGGTGATTTGGAGCTCATCGAAAAATGTTAAAACTTTGATTTAATGTGAAAATAAAAAAATAGGACAAGTAATTTGGGACAATTCCAAAATACATATAGGATAAGTATTTTGGGACATAGGGAGTATAATTTAAGTATATGTATAAATTTAAACAAAGCCATATTTTTTTGGGGTAGTGATTTTTGCATCACCCTTTTTTTCTCTGCAACACCCTTAAAGGAAAATTCAATTTTATCCTTACTTTTGGGAAAGATGAAAAGAAAGAGAAAGAGAGAAGTGTGGAAAATTTTGAATTTTCCTTTAAGGGTGGGTGCACCTATATGAGAGAAAAGGGTGGTGCAAAAATCATTACCCATTTTTTATAGTTTATATTTTTTATGTTTATAAATTTAATTTTATTACTATACCATTCAATTGAATGAAATAAGTGTAATCTCTCTTGATGTTATTTTCATAAAGTCACGTGCAAAGCATGCTTCTACACTATTAGTAATAAATAGATGAACAATGGGTTCCATCATTTCTATGGTTACTACTTAAACGGTGAGGTCCTTCAAATAAATTAAAGCAAGACCTCTACACACTACAGCCTCTCTCTCTCTCTCTCATCATTGGTTCTCTCATCATTGGTTCACAAGCATCTCACAAGAATCTGTTTCCATGTGGGGCCCATACGTGTAATGGGGGGTTGGGTTGTTTAGAAAGATCTAGGCTTGGATCTTGTGTATGAAAGATCATCTCATCTGGATGACAAGTATGGTTCTTTATGCAAGCACAACTTGGTCCATATGGGGCTCATGAGCCCATGTGAGATTGCATCTCCATTTTTATTTCAGAATTTATTTTATTTTATTTGCCTATTTCTTTCACAATAAGGATATTTTGGATATTATATTGTTAGCAATTATAATGACCAATATTTAAGCTAGTGGATGCATTAATCTCTAGGATTTAAGCAAGGATTTTATTTTTTACTTAGACCTCAATAGATATTTATGTAAGAAATTTGCCTGAGATTGGTTATGTTTATTGAATAGGTTTCACATTGGTGCATAGCAGTCAAGGAGCTAAGAAATCCTAGGGCCCAAGGTGCAACGTACTCACTTAGGCATAAGTTTACTTTTTCTAGGTGCACTTGATGAGATACTTTATATGAGTATATCACATCAATATTAACCAAATATAATGTTATTGATGTAGGACAAAAGATAGGGTAACCCTAAATACTTAATATGGCTGTGAAAAGATTAAAGGGGATGAATATAATGTACTCTAAATCTAAATTGGACTAAAATTAAATTCCAATTAATAATGGCAATTAATTAATATAAAATTTACCACACATAGTCATGCAAATACTAAGAATAACTAATCAATCCCGAAGAAGTCTTGGGTCAATCAGTCAAGGACCGGGTTGCACAGGTAATGGGTGACTTATGAGGAATGGTTATTAAACTAGGACTTAGGCACGTGGGTAATAACATGAGGTTGCAATTGGAAATAATAAAAAAAATACGAATGGACTAAACGAAGGGTCACGGAACATGGACTGGTGGTAGCAGCGAACAGGGGGAATGGAATATGGGTTCGTGGAAACAGCGAAGGGTAAACTTGAAGGTGGCGGCAAGGAGGTTTGGATCTAAGACAGGTATGGGGTTCTGGGAAGGTGGCGACAATTCCAATGGGGTTGTGGGAGGGTCACAGCAACAAGGAAAGGGGCTTTGGAAGGGAACGGCAGCAGTAGTGATGGATTTTGGGTGTGTAGAATGAAGGGACAGCAGCAAGAAGGAGATAGGGAAGATTAAAACCAGTAGATCTGGGTTTCCAAGGATGAGCGGCAACAATAGTGGGGTTAAAGAAAGGGGCGGCAGCAGTGTAGAGGCTTAGGGATGGATTTGCTTTGTAGGATCGGCAGGTAACAAAGAGAAGGAAAAATAGAGAGAGAAGAAGAAGAGAGAGATGAGATAGAAGAGAGGTACCTAGAGATGGAAGAGACTTCTCGCCTATTCCGTGGCTTCTCACCTTCCTTAGCTTCTCACCAAGGTTCGTTGATTTCTGATCAACACATCATGTGCATGGAATAAGGGTTTCCAAAGAAAATTTTTGTTTTTACTCATTGATCCAATCCCTAATGAGGGTTACATCCTCTATTTATACTCATTACATAGGAAAAAAGACTAAAATACCCTCAAATAACACCAGAATTACCAATCTAAATAATGGAATAAAAAATACAATAATGCTAAATAAAACTAATGTCTAAATAAAGAAAGTGGTTGTGGTGCTCAGCATCAGTTATGCATCTAAAACACCGAAATGCATGGGCTATGGAGCTTCCAAATGTATTGAATACTTTTTTTGAATGGTGGTAATATTTTTTAAAGAGAAGAGAAGCTACAAACAGGCTGAGAGAAGGCCACAGAAAAGAAAACAGCCCAGGCTCAGACAGGCTCCAGGAAAAAAGAAAGCCTGAAGGCCTATCAAATAGTAACATATTACATATATGCACAAGTAGTACTACACATTGGTTTATAATTTATGTATTACTAGCTGCTAATGCAAACTGCAATACTTAACAATTGTGAAATAAAGGCTTAAAAAAAGCTTTGTGTGTGTGTGTGTGTGTGTGAGAGAGAGAGAGAGATGGTTTCAGATTGTAACAATGTGTCCTATAACTTCATAAGCACTAGATGTTGCAACCTGGGTAAAATTAATATACCTCATCTTTCCGCAGTAAGGTGAAGCAACGGCCAGTCCGGCCTGCCCTAGCAGTACGGCCCACACGATGAATATATTTCTTAATATAGGCAGGCATATCATAATTAATGACATTTCCCACCCCTTCAACATCCATCCCACGAGTCATTGCATCTGATGCAACGAGTACCTGTATTTCTCCTGCCCGAAAGGCCTTCAGTGTTTTGCTGCACGACAATTTGCCACAATAAATATATCAGAAGCACAGTAAAGTTACATAAATCACTTAAGACTATTGCTTAATAAAGTTTCTCCATACTGAAAGATCAATATGTGCTCATAACTTCATTTTGTTTGATTTACCTTCGAACTGACTGATGTTGAAGACCTGAATATTCACTGATTTTAAAAGGCAAGCCATCAAAGCAATTCAATAAGGTACTGAGCCTATGAGTCGATTCTACTGAAGATGTAAAAACAATACATTTCTCTCCTCCTATGTCTTTTAAAAGTGCAGCCAAATACAATGGTTTAAGCTTTGATTCACATATCTGCACAGAAACCAAAGAAAAAATGAGACACCCATCTGGTAATATACAGTAAAAAAAATACTCTGAAAACTAAAATAACTCATTCAGCAATAAGGGAAACTAAATAACATGACGGATGAGAAACATCTGTAACATAACCAAGACCTCTGTTTATGGTGGAACAGGAACAAAATGTTTGCATAGCTTTTCAGTTTAGTTTTAGTTGGTATAAGAATCTGCATCCTCATACCCACCCTTCTTTCATCAAGGCTTGAGACCGACAGATGATAGAAAACCGATGTTTGGTTGTACATGCTATGCATCCAGTGGTGTGTTGAACATACTAGGATTGAAGGGTATCCAATTCATGGAAGGTTAGGGAATTGAGGGGGTCAGGTCCAACAAGGATTGCCAGCATACAAAATTTGCAAATGACAGCATTCTCCCATTTCCACAAGTGGGAGCAAATAATTGTCAGACATGCACTGGCACATTTAGACAAACATGCAAGCACAGACACAGAAAATGGGCCTTACTTTTACACTGCATTTTTCAAGAACATTATGGCCTATATAGCTCAGCCAGGCAGTTGGTTGGAAATTGGGTTTTCAAAATATTTATTCATGCAATACCTCAGTTTTAAATTTCATATTTATAAAGCAGAGGGCATTGTTGCATTTTTTTTATTGCTAGTTATTTATGACAAGGATATATAAAAGTTTCTATGCAACCCTCCAGAGCTTTTGTGAAATCATACAGAACACCAGAATGCATGTCATTTTGAATTAATCTTATGGACCTTCTTATGACAGTTTCTGAACTAGACCCTTTGTGCACTTGCTGACATGGCAATACAATCTGGGACAGCTTCAGTCAATCCAACCTGCTCAACTACCTCCCATCACCCCTCCCTGTCTTACTTCATGAAGTAGCACAGACCACCCTCCCCCTCCCCCACCCCCATCCAGTCTGACTATGACCACCATTGTATTTACCAAGTGTCACCACACAATTCAATGGTGCAGATCACATTTGGACTGATCAAAGGGGTCCAATTTGCAGGGCTGGATCAAGTGGACCCACATTGTACTACCATAGGGTTGAGAACATAAATAGTATATTACAGCGAACAGACAAAGCATTTCCCGAATTTAGTACTGTATTTGTATTTGAAAACATATGCAATTTTTTCTTCTTTTATCTCGTATAAGCCCTTTATAAGAAATGTAGGGGCATCTGTGTAATTACATACAGAAACCGACACTACTATTGAGCCAGGATTCTTTACCCAGAGAGAGAGAGCACTATAGATGAAATGCTAGGTCCAAAAAAAGATTTCAATTGTCACAAACATATGAGAGAGATGGGTACAGGTAGAAGTCATATATTATACTATCATTGACTTAATTCCAATTTTTAATTTATATGGTACAAAATACAAATACAGCACAGGCATTGTGCAAGATTATAAGATCCTAAGTTGGCTTTGTTCGACTTCAATGAGCATCAAAAAGTACCACTAGAGAATAGCACAATAAGTCATACCAATTTGTAGGATTCTAGTTTCTCTGGCAACTGGTAACGGCTAGCACCGGTTGTTAAAAACAAAGGATGGTGAAGATCAAGTTGAGAAAGCTTGCTAGGATCTTGGGTTAGTGTCGCTGAGAGAATCATCTTCACAAGCCTTGGGTGGGCCTTGCCCTTAAAACCTCGTTCAACACCACTGCAAGGGGCAAGTACGAAACATTAATAAATTGGACAAGATCACTACCGAATGCTAAGATTGGGAGTAAAATATGAACATTGGAACCTACAATCTCCTTATGGTTCTCAAAGAACCAAGCTTAGAAAGAGAGAACATTCTTTCATGTGCAAACATTCCTTGCTCATTTGAACGAGTCATATGAAGCACTGTGGGAAGCCAAGATTGATATGCCTCTCTAAGCAACCGATCTGTTTCATCAACCACCTGACAATCTTAAATTATCAATTTTCATAACTTTCCAACGCATGAGTTACATAAGCATCAAAACCCAAATGAGGAAAACAACAAAAGAAAAAAAGATCTCTCACTCTCAGATAATACCAAGATAGATAGGAAGACATCAGCATTTTAGATGTGGGTGATATTCTTTTATTTGTTTTGAGAAGTTATCCTGATTGTAAATGCAAAATCATAAAAGCTGAGAGGAAATAAAATGTTGAGGAGCATTGCCGCTCTTTGTTTTTAATATCGGTAGATAATAACTGTACCAGTTCTGATCAGGTAGAAGCTCTTAAAATTTACAGAATATAGATGTTAAGGACAACACAGTGAGATAAAAGAAAACGAACATCTACAAGTTTCAAAGAAGTTGTGTTCCCCCAATTACAGGAGACAAAAACCCACTCAAAATAAATTCAGGCCACATTTCCCCTACGGAAGCACAGATGCACACACACTCTTTCTCGTTGCCATAATTTCCCTATGCATAAGCATAGTGCACACACACAAATTTCCCCTATGAACTAGACCTGGTAAGATCTGACCTAACCCAATTACCCGACCCAAAATGACCCGTTTTGATAAATAAACTGATCCACCCCAGACCGGAACCCATTTATAAATGAGTAGACCCAGTCCGAACCTTAAAATAAATGGGTAGGCCCCACTAACCCAATTATTACCACGTCTATATGCAACATATGGAACTATACGAGGTATATATCCAGATAAGAGGTAGTCTTGGTATGTGTCTTGACAAAAAAGTCTCCTCGACAACGTAAATTGATAAACCCAACTCGAATCCGAAATAGACCCGAACCAACTTAACCTTTCTAACAAGACCCAAAATAGACCTGAATCCAAATAGACCCAAACCAAATAAGACCTAACCCATTGCCAGGGCTACTATGAACCCTTACATGCAGCCACTCATGCACCCCCCATGTGAAGTCCACATGGAACTACAGGATAGATTTGTTTAGAATATCTAAGCTAATGTACGAGGCCTATCTAAAACCAACTCAATTGGATCAATAAGGCCATGTTCTTTAAGGTCCCACATGCTATAATAGGACATGACTTCAATCTAACAGTGGATGTAACCCTGATTGAGATTTTATTAGTTAAAGATCCAATTCAAGAGGCCATGCTCAGTTCCACTTTGCCAAGACGGCATGTTGCCTGCCGTGGCCTTGGCTTAGTGGCAAAAGGCACAAGTAAAATGCTACAATGTCCTAGAGCTGAAGGATGAGCTTAATTTTCCATGTGTGCTTAATTAGATTATATGTATGTGTGTGTGCCTTACGATTTCTTCACCGATTGACCTTGTCATAAACCATATAAACAACCACTCTACAATCTAGCGTATATATATCAAAGATCCACAGTTATCATAAGATTCTCATTCTTGAAAATCAGCATTTTTTCAAAACAGACAGTATTTTAGGATTCGTCCTTAGAGCGAATACTTTTATGCAAATCTCTTCGGGTTGATCCACACTATACTGTATTCTTGTAAGATAATACACAATAGCTAACAACACGCTAGGTGCTACATCATAGGCACACTAGAAACATAGATAACTATATCCATATACATATGAAATGACAACAATGGAGTACCAATCCTCGCGCTTAATTATAAAGTCTCTATTCCTTGGTAATTGAAGCCCAAATATATATATTTGAGCGATAATAAAGAAGAATAATATTAAGAAAAAGGGAATGTAAAATAGGGTTCTACAAGGTTTAAACCCCAGGAGAAAATACAAGTGTCAATATACAAGAAAGAAAACAAAAAGAAACATTAGACAAAAATACAAATAGAGCCCTTGCTCTAAAAAACCAATATGGAATTCCCGAAGATGCATTAATCGCTAAGATCCCAAGAAAGAGTCTCACTGTTTTGTCTATCTATTCCCTATTTGGTAGAAAGTCAGGGACTCCATTTGCCGATCTCCTAACAAATGAGAAGGATACTAATCTCCCTAGCAATTGTTACCAGTTTCAAACGTTGTCATTTCAATCCTCTTGCCCATTTGATTGCATTCGTCGAATCCCCTGCAATTATTAACTCACTATGACCGAAGTCCACCCACAGAGTCAGGGCTCTCCTAACGGCTAACAGCTCAACTTCGTTGGAGTATCTCACCCCTATATTCTGAAAAAACTAGCAATGATAATCTACCCGAGTCCCTCAAAACCCCCTATCCCTTCAAGTAGTTACCTCATGAAACTTTCATCGGGTCATGGCCTTGTGAGACCCCTATATATACAGATGTATATATTATCCTAACGTGGTCACCTCATGGAACTTTCATGGGATGGTGGCCTTGTGGGATCCAACTTGGCCCTAATTACGCCCCTCCCCACCTCACACCCACCTACGTCTCGTGAACTTCATCCTTATACAATTTGACTATATTCCAAGTTCGATGAACCGTTGATCTAACCCAACGAAGTTTACACCATCTAATAAAGTAGAAATTTTGTGACATTAAAAATCATGGCTTTACTTATTTGACCAAGGTGAACTTTTGTAAGCACCTCATTCAAGCTAATACCTTTCCAACTAACCAATCTACAAGTCCTATTGTATTATACAAGGAGGATCACCTATGGATGCATCATCAAATTGTAATTTGAGGACACTAATCAAATGGGGCCCACAATGTCTCTAATCACATCCCTTCCCCCCTCACACCTAACCCCTATGAATTGGACCCTAACCCAATTTGATCCCAACCTGAGTTAAAAAGCCCATTGATCTAACACCATGAACCTCCACCATTGGATAAAATTGAATTTTTGGGAGCACAAAAAACATGGCTCATTTATTCAATCAAGGTGACTCTTTACACGCAACTTATTCAAGTAAAAGACCTTTGCAACCAACACATCTTCATAGGCCCCATATAGTTCCCAAATTAGAAGAGACCATCTCTATTTCGAGAAATACTGACCTCTTCTTCTTTTTTTTCATTAAAAGACCAATCTAGATGCATAATCACTAGCGCGTACATGATAGGAAGATCATTAAGGTGAATGAGTCTATCCCAGAGGTAGATAGATAGATATTCATTATTTTGTCTTTATCACATCAATATTAACAAGATATAATACCATCCATCCAAAGCACCAAAGTATATGGGCTTTGGAGCTTCCAAGTGTATTATAACATGTGAATGTGTATGCACAAGCATATATGTTAATTCAAATTTCCAATTGAGAATTACATGCTACTAATGCATACAAACTAGAATATCTAATCGTTAGTCCTATAATAGATTTTTTTCTAAAATAACTAAACCTAATTAGGTGAACCTGCCTCTAAGCTAAGTGAGGAGTGAAAAATTAGGTATAGAACCTAGTAGCAAGTCTAAGCACAACTAAGGCACACACACATGGAACAAAGGCCTATTCAGAGTTCTAATCATACACTACCAACAATGCCATAGCAACGGAATTTACATCTATGTCCACCATCACATTCAAGAAAAAGGAATCGAATGGTTAAGAAGTCGGTTAAAAGGAACAATTTAATGAAGCACTAGTTCCCAGAAAACCAGATGCAGCAAGTTTAGTAACCTGTCCCAATAAACACAATGATTCAATTTTTTTTTTTTTTTGAAAATTAATGACACAAATTCTTGTTCTTCAAAAAATAAATCTCTTCCAATGGTCACTGGGCATTTAGCCCTTGAAAACCAATGCTTGGCTTGAAGAACCTTAGAAAAATATTAATCATATGTGTAAGAATATTTACAGGTCAAGGAAAATTGCATGATTTGCTGCTAGTAATCCATTTCAAAAAAAAAATTGTTGCTAGTAACTCAAATCGGTGCTAGAGAAACATAGAAAAAAAACCAATGAAACCACAAAAACTCAGCCTCCACCATTTCTACTTCACACATTAGACAAGTGAAAGATAAAAAAGAAGCAAGATATTGCATACTTTAGGGCTCATTGTGCCTTATGGCTTTACAGAAATAAGGATTCTTTAACACCCATGTCAAGAAGAAGAGCACCAATCTAAATCTCGAAGATCAAACAAGCCTTTCTCATTGAGATATGATTAAAAAAAAAAAAAAAAGGATTTTCAAAACCTCAACATTGAATGATCCCAAGTTGAAGCTCAAAGACAGTGAAAGCAAATGGACAACATTTTCCATGGTTATGATTTCCAACATGAGAAAAAATGACGTAGGAAATGGCATACACGTGGACTCCACTTCTATTTTTTATTTTCTTTATTTATATTCATTTTAATTAGCAAGTTTGAGTCTATTAGGATTTGTTATTTTCATTTTAGAATATTGGAGAGAGTCCTTGTTTTAGTAGGGAAAGCCAGGTCGATGGCCTTCGCAATCGGATCTAGAGTCCTGTTCTATTTTCGTGTGTTAGTTTTATTATAAATAGTCACTGTTATAAATAGAGGGACATCCTTCATATGAATAATAATGAATTGAAAATAAAGTTGATTTGGTTTATTATCTTCTCCTTCCTCTGCCAAGTTGCAGACTCTATCTCTTCCTGCCTAGTTGTAAACGTGCTCCCTCATCAATTGGTTCAGAGTCAAGTTCTCTGTATCTCTGTTATACAGAGACGTTCCTGTTTAGAGACAGGACTCTGCATTCTCAGGGACGATCGTGGTCACAATCTCCACCATCTTTCTGCAATCACCAAATCTAGGCATTATCCCAAGTAAAATCTACCATCCCAATCCCCATCTTGCTCCCCTTTTTATAAAAAAAAAAAAAAGAAAAAAAAAAAGGAACAAATTTGCCATACCTTCCTTCAGCTTTTGTACCCGATCCCAGGCCCCCAACCCATTCTCGTTTCTGCCCAAAACACAGCTCTCCTATCCTCATCTGCATCGCCGGTCCATCCCTTATCTACTTCCGCTCGCGCTGTGTCACTACCCGATGCTACTCAACATCCACACCCAGATCTCCTCTTGTTGTCACCATCCACACACCAGGTACTTGTAGTCTTCTTCTTCTTGTCCTCCTCTTCCTTCGTCTCTTCTCCCTCCATCTCCTTCTGCAAATCTTCTCATTTTCCCCCTTCTTTCGCTTCCGCCGCCCTAGCCATAACCCCTTTTCGCCAATTCTCCTAATACTTCCAGTCGCATCCTTGCCCTAATTTCATTACCATACGTGCTTGAAACCCACCATTTAAGTTATAATTCCACTCGTGTGGCCAGACTTGCATGTGTGCTCCTTTTCCTTATTTTGCTCACCCAGTCCCATCTGTTTCCTTCACAGGCATCTTTTGGCTTAACCAAACCACATTCCTTTTGTCCAGTTAACCTACTTGTAAGTCAACGAGGTCACGTGCCTACAAACCAGCCACTTAACCCATTTACCCCTTTCCATGTAATGGCCCCACCTTCACCTGTTGACCATTGCTAGCATCCTTTGACCAGCTATGTGCCCCTTTGAACGAACCTATCGCCATGTCTTACCCTTGGGTCCCACTTCACCCATCCATTAGACCATTTACCCGGTACTCATACTCCCCATTTAATCCCATCATATACCCATTTAACCGATATAATGAACCCTATAACTATCACTCAGTTCCTTCCTATTCCCATCCGCCTGAGTCACCAAGTTCTTTTCAACCCCCGACACACTCCAACTGTCGTGTCTTGGACTCTATGGCATCCCAATCTGATTACCCGCATCCCGCTAACTCAATAGCATCTAACAACAATGGTGATCAATATATCAGCCAATTTGAATTCAAAGAATTTCTATCTAAATTGCTATTTGACTTGTGATCAGCCTTTCAAGATTTGTTGCAAAACTTGACATCGGAATGTGTACTCGTTTCCTCGAAATATGTGCCCGGTTCCTCAAGATGTGTGTTGACTCCTCCAAAGTCACCATCGGATTTCGTGTCAGCTGCCCCAGTGCCAGACTCAGAGTTAATGCCTGCTACTCCAGAAGTCGTGACGCCACAGCCATTGTCTGTGTTGGAGAAAGTGTCAGTTGTGTTGCCGGCGCCACAGTTGATGCAATCGACGAGTGGCAATGTAATCGACGAGTGTCGATCCACCACTACCACCAATACCAACACCTCCACCACCTCCCCCGCCACCACCGCCAATTACCCCACCATTATCCTCTATTGGTTATTCGTCAATTATCTTGCTCACCTCATATCCTCTCATTGGTGCCTCATCCGCCAGATCCTCAGGACCGTGTGATCACTCCAGTGCCTTATGATGACTCCTTCGTGATCAGTTTGGTTCATCCATGTTTGAACCCGTTTGTGGTCCTTAGCTTCTATGTCCCACAGAAAGAAAGCTCTAATTGTCCGTGTATTGAAGATTGTGCAGTTACAAGCTTCACCATTCGCATCTTCGGACATGGTCTTCATCTTTGTTTGGTCCCGTGTGATTTTACTAATTTCAACTCCCGGACGAGTTCTTTTCAAGACCGGGGGAATGACGTAGGACACGGCATACACGTGGACTCCACTTCTATTTTTTATTTTCTTTATTTATATTTATTTTGATTAGCAAGTTTGAGTAGATTATGATTTGTTATTTTCGTTTTAGAATATTGGAGAGAGTCCTTGTTTTAGTAGCATAGGAAAGTCAAGTCAGTGGCCTTCCCAATCGGATCTAGAGTCCTTTTCTATTTTCGTGTGTTAGTTTTATTATAAATAGTCACGGTTGTAAACAGAGGGGCATCCTTCATACGAATAATAATGAATTGAAAATAAAGCTGATTTGGTTTATTATCTTCTCCTTTCTCTACCAAGTTGCTGACTCTCTCTCTTCCTGCCTAGTTGCAGCATGCTCCCGCATCAAAAAATATATCTTCAAAACCTCATTCTTTGTTGCCGTCCCGTGCCCGGAGCAAGCGGGAGAAAGAGACAGAGGACCTTAGAGTCATCATCATCATCATCATCATCACATGCCAAAATCTCATCTATTTGAGTCTACTTTTCAAGTTCACTTCTCCATTTTATCCTATCATAAACCATGAAGTCGAGCACTCCACTATCTAACATGTCTTTCTTTATCCCTTCCCTCCACATTTTAAGCGGTCTACCTCTGTTCCTTGATCCTACAATTTGTAATCTTTGAACTCTATATATTGAAGTTGTCTCCAAACTTCTACTTACATGTCCAAATCACCTTAAACGAATTTCTCTCAATTAAGGTTATTTTTAAATTGTCCCTAAAGCGGTCATTTCTAACCCTATCTTTTAGAATTAATCTATTCATCCATCATAGCACGTGCATTTCCATCACCCTAACTTTGTCTATTTAAACGATATGGGACTCTTGTATCACACAGGACTCTACTACCTTGTCTACATGTCATCACCCATTTTGCACCATCCTAATAGCTGTGTCTTAGTGAAATCTTCCAAGAGATCTACAATAGAACTGAAGTATCTAAACTTATCATAGTGTCATACTAGGTCATTACCAATATTTTTTTGAATTAAATGAACTACTCTCCCTATCTTCTGCTCCACTAAAGCTAGACTCCATGTATTTCGGTTTTTATTAACTAAATTTTAGACCATTCATCTCAAAAGTTCTCATCCAAAATTCTAACTTACTATTAAGTTGTTTCTCATTTGACTAATACTACAGCATTTGCAAAAGGCATACAACATGGCACTTCGCCTTAGATTCTTGATGTTAAGTCATCCATGGTTAATGCAAATAAATACAGGCTTAAAGTAGATCTTTGGTGGAGTCTAATATAGGACAAGATCTAAAAGGATCTAATCTTGTTTGAAGATCGACATTCACAAGAAAAAACCCAATAAATTACCATAGACATAATATAATTTTCCCAAAATGTAACCCCAGCACTGAATTCTTCTTTACCCAGCTTCAAAAATAATAAATTCTCAAGAAATTATTTCCTATAATTTTAAATAAACTAAAATAAATCAAAGGAATATCTCTAATAATTGATGGAGGATGAGCCCAAACAAGTCGCTCAGTTAGTTTGGGCTTCTAGGAATAGATTAGAGGTCTCATGTTTGACTCTTCTCAAACTAACCCGATACACGAGGCTTGCAGGCGATTTCGAACATCTATGAAATGAGTCTCACCTCCACATCCAATAGGGATACCCATGCTATTCAAAATTAAAAAATATATATATATATATATGGAGAATGCTTGATTCTTGATCCTTGACACTCTAGTGGAACAAACCAAGCCAGGTTTTGAAAGAGAGAACCCATAATAAAGAGACAATCTCCATGGGATTACTTTTCTATGTGGATTTTGGCCAAAGCCTTTCAAAACTCTACGAACTAAATAACAAAACTCAACTCAATTCAACTCTACTCTAGCCTTAAGGCTTTCACTATTATTTATGAGGTACTTCTAGATGACAAATTTCAAACATAATAGATGCAAGACTAAATACAAACTCAAACTTATCACTTTATGACACCCTATAAAAAAACAGCCATGTCAAAATCACACAAACGTCGGCTCATTGGATAAATACCAAACAACTATCCAATAAATCCAATTTCATGTCAAACAAACAATGTATTAGACCTGAAATATGACCATTATTGAAAATTATGAAAATTAACTCAAAATTAAAAAATCTAAATAAGATAGAAACCTATCGTATTGTAGCCATGCACGTGTCATCATACTGTCCTCATCAAAGTTCCACTCCAATTGGGAACTCCATCATCTCTACACACTATTCTACAATTGGTAGTCACTCCGTCATAAATATCCTGTATAATCTCATTATAATCATTTGGAATGTATGTATTTCTTAATGTTTTCCATATCAATTTCCTTGCGACTCTATCATAAACCTTTTTCGAAGTCGATAAATAGCATATATAGGTTCCTTCCGCCTCTCCCTAAATGATGAAGGCCAATGTTCAAATTGCAAGAATACAAACTATAGTCTCCTACTGGGATTTTGAGGTCTAGACTAAAAACTAGATCAAAGAAAAATTGAGTTTAGGCTCTAGTACATAGAGAAAATCCTAAATCTATTCACCTAGAATAAGTCTTGAGATCTAGGCAATGGTAAATGGATCTAAAGAAAAATCGAAAAAAGGCTCTTGAGAGAATAGAGGAAATCCTAATTTTAACTTACCGAAGGGTGATTTTGGAAAAAAAAAAAAACTTTGAATTTGAGCAAACTTTATACCCATGATATTAAAAAAATTCAGCAAAGTTTAAAAGAAAAACCTCAAATTTCAGCTCAAAGAGAGAGAGAGAGAATCCAACACTCAATTGACTAACCTAGAATCTAATTTATTTTTTCTTCAAAGCAAATAGATCCAAGGCCAAATTCCTCACTAGTCAAGAAAAAATAAAATTCAACAAGAAATCATAATAAAATAAATAAAGCTCACCTTAAAGGGACAAAGTTCAAATTCAACTCAAATTACAACTAGATTTTGTACGCGTCTAGAGCCGTTTATTTATAGTGTATGGAAAATAAAAAATTACAATAATACCATCCTTGTTCCACCAATAGAAAACAGAAAATTACCCATGCTAATTTCTACTCCAATTAAAACATGCCAAGTGTCCTAGAAAAATTAGAAAACAACTAAAACGGAAAAAAGTACACAGGAAAGGTTGGCACAAATATCTTTCCTCTTCTCACTTTGGCGCAAGCTCCTTGCTAAGATAATTCCTTGCTTGTCTATTTTTTCTCCTTTCACCACCTTCATTCACTTGTCAACCCTTGGGAAGAAAGGAAGGTTGGAAAATTCGTAATTCCACCTTAT
The DNA here is from genome assembly GCA_013350335.1 of Chimonanthus salicifolius. NCBI lineage: Eukaryota > Viridiplantae > Streptophyta > Magnoliopsida > Laurales > Calycanthaceae > Chimonanthus > Chimonanthus salicifolius. The sequence continues at coordinate 47,023,026 of CM023537.1, read as the reverse complement.
TGCTTGAATATGGGCCTTGCAAATAAATATTTTCAAGTCTAAATAAGTGAAAATGGGCATAGATCCATGATACATGGACTTGGGCCAATAAAAATACATTTTTAGTCGAAAAACTTGGTAAAACTTGTCCACTTTGACCCATTAATTTTTTTGCAAAATTTAAGCAAGGTAAGGCCCTTATTTCTGCTATGTTTACATTAATAAATTTCTCTCTAAGTTGTCTCAAAAAGACAATAGCTTCCATTGTAAATGTACTTGGCATAAATCCAAATTGGTCGTCTGATATACTTGACTCTCGTCTTAGACGAGCCTCTATTACCTGCTCCTGAAGTTTCATAAAATGACTCACAAGTTTAATAGCAGAATAATTTGCACAAGTTTGAGTATCCCCTTTCTCTCACACAACAAGACCACTATCCTTGTGTGCCACTCATTGGACGTTCTAGTTTAAGCCTTTGTTGAACACTTAGGTCAACCAGCACACTCTTAAATCACCTACTGTAACCCATACCTCAATAGGGATACCTTTTATCCCTAACACTCTATGTTTCTTCATCTTTGTCAAGGCTAAGTTTACGTCTATTTCTGATATTGTGTTCACCATCCTCTCATTTATTACTCCTTCCATATGTACTACATTTTCAAACAATATATTCAAAAGGTCTTTAAAATAATCTCTTCTCACCGTCCTCAGCTTCTCACCAAGGTTCATGGGCTTCTCACCAACACAATGTGCAAGAGACGATCTTCCACAGCAAACATTCGTTTATTCTATTTATTCATCAAATCTTCCCTAAAGGGCTTACAACCTATATATAATAAACTCACAAAGAGGATGACCAAAATACCCCTTTGCATTAAAATATCCGAAATACCCATAAATAAACCCAAAATTACAACTCTAACCATGCAATGGAATAAAGGAATAAATAAAAGTTCAATTCCTGACAAATAAAATTAATAATGAAATAAAATAAGAGAATTAATGCTAATCTGTTCCGCATCAATCTCTTAGTCTGAGAAGAACTCGATCTCAAGTTCAAACAGACGAGAAAACACCAATCTTCCCACGCACGCGTCTTCCCAGTGTGAGGTCTTCATAGTGCTATCACGCGCACGTGAGGTCTTCAGTCGTCATCCAACGATATCACCGTCGAGCGACAATGATGCTAATGGAATGTCTCTCCTCTGTCGTCGTTGAATATCTGCTATGTCAGCACCGCCAACTCGTCCCGAATGAGAAGAATGCACCTTTGGCGAAACAAAGCTCTGAGATCTCTCCAGAAGATCCGGATCAAGCCGCTTTAACTCGTCCGCTGTCAACCACGTGGTGTCTACCTTAGGCTTGTGCTTCCACTTCACTAGATATCTCAGGTAGCCTCCAGAATGGGTTGAAACCACTTCCTCGTCCAGGATAAACTCTATCTTATCTCTCTAGGGTGACAAGAAAGGTAAAGAGGGTAGGTCGGGGAAGGGTGTATAGGTTCAGGCCATGGGTTATGGAGTGGATTGGGTAGGCCATGGGTTTGCTGATGGGAGGTTGGGCTAGATGGTAAAGTTGCCGAACCATGAAAAGATATTGGGTCAGGGGACCAATATGTGGGTCAAGGTGGTGATCTGGATGGAAGGGAGCCCTAGATTGTGATGATGGGCTAGATGGTGTAGGTGTTAGCCATGAAAAGGTGCTAAATCCTCCACTTGAAAAGTAGGGTTGATACCCATATCTGATGGTAGGTCTAGCACATATACATGGGGTTCAACTTGCTTCACAACTTTGAAAGGCCCCGCAACATGAGCATTCAACTCTTTCACAGCCCCCTGTGGGAACTGTTCAGGCCTCATGCGGATCATCACATAACTACCCAGATTAAACTCTTTGAATTCACCATGAGAATCTGTAGTAGACTTATATTTTTCATCGTTCATATTAATTTGTTCTTTAATTTCAGCATGCAACTCATGAATGTGCAATGCAGATGCATGAACAGACTCAGATGACTTAGATGACACTGGCACTAGGGTGGGATTTATAGGTTGGGACTGAATGAAAGCACACCTAACCACTGCAATGGGTTCTGCCTCAAACTCCTCAAGTTCTTCCTCACTGGAAGGGTCTACACCTTTATAGACATCTTCATTCATTTTTTCCTGGTCAACCTCATCCTTGGATTGCTCGCCTAGCAAAAGAGCTCTCTCCTGATTTCTAGTTTTGGTTGGACATTCACAAGCAAAATGCCCAAAGCCTTGACAGTGATAACACTGTAGGCCACTCGCGGAAGAGCTCGCACCAGAAGCTCCCTTAGCAACTGCACTCTTGGCATTAGGTGGAGCACTGGTGGTTTTCCCTAGTTGACTCACCGTATTTTGCTGAGCCACTGGCAGAGTGTGCTCGAAGTTGGCACCATGGAGGTCTAACTATCTTGGAGGATGCAATTTCAGGTAGTCCTCATATTCATGTACAGCTTGATATGCTTCTTCCATGGTAACAACATGATGCAAAATAAGCTCACGTTGGAACTCGGGACGAAGACCTAATCTGAACCTGGAGAGGGTCTGACTGGGATCCTCCTTGATTTCGCACGGCATGAAGTACTCGTCAAACTTAGTGACATACTCGCTAACAATCTGACTTCCTTGGCGCAAAGAGTTCCACTGATCAAGGAGTCTGTCCCAATACCTGTGGGGGACATATTTTTCCTTCAACACTTCTTTCATCTCGTCCCACGACAAGTTTAGGGGGTCAGCTGGTCCCACCAACTTCATCTTGGAGAAACGGATCTTACAGACTTCAGAAATGTGATGCCACTCAAAGTAGTGGTCCATGTCCGACAACCAATCTATGAAAACCTTATGATCTAGACGTCCATCATAGCTAGGGGCTTCTACGTGGACATTCTTCAAGACACGTTCATCGTCCTCAATAGGTTCTCGTTGCCTATGTGGCTGTTGGAATCTACCACAACCAATTCCGCGGCCTTGATGGTTTCTATTCCTAAGATTCCTATCATGTTCATTATCCGATTCACCCTCATCATTCATAGGGGTTTCTAAAACTGCAACTCTGGTTGTAAGGGTGGCAACATCAGTTTTAGTATCCTCTAGGGTCCTCCGCATTTCGTTCAACTGGGCAGTCAACTAGTTGAGCCAAGCAGGGGGGTGTTCTCCTAACATATCTCTAGATGGCTTAAAGTCTGGTTGGTAACTAGCCCCGCTTCTAGTTGTCATGCACAGAAACACACTAAATGATGTGACTTAACTCTAAATGAAATGATTTTTTTTATTTTCAAAATATGATGAACCTATGATGCAGGACCGGGTATAGGGTGACCCTAAATACCTAAATTTGGTTTCCTAAATGTTAATAGAGATGAAAATGATGCACCCTAAGCTAAAATATAGGCTGAATTAAAATCTAAATTAATATATGCAACTAATGAATATAAAATTTACCACAAATAATCTTGCCAATGCAAAGAATTTAATCAATCCCAAGGTTTATCGGGTCAAACTGTCAAAGGATGGTCACAACTAAAGGATGGGAGGCTTGTGAGGAATGGTTATTAAAATAAAGACATAGGCATGGGTAAACTTAGATATGTAGGACTTAAATGAATGGAATAAAAAGAAAAAGGAAGGAATGGAAAGGGTTATTGGGCTACGAAAGCCTAGCGGAAAGATGGGAGAGGGATATGGAGGTCACGGTAGCAACAAAAAGAAGATTTGGAGGTTGCGGCACATAAGAGAAGGGCTACAAGGGTTGTGGCAGCCATGGGAAAGGATTTCAGAGGCACGGCAGCAGTAGAAGGGCTTTTGGGAAAGGGGCGAAGGCTTGGGATGCAGTTACGAAGGGGGCGGAAGTCCAGAAAGATTCGTTTTGGGTTGTAGTTGCAGCCAGGTAAAGAAAGGAAACAAAGAAAGGGAAGGAAGAAGAGAGAAGAAGATAGAACATGAAGAGAAGTACCTGAAGAAGAAGAATAAGAAGGAAGGATGGTACCTGGAATGGAAGGATGACTCACTCCGTCGCATCTCGCCAAGCCTCTCGCTCAAAGGAATCGCTCCAATCAATCACAAATTTGAGGAAACTCACAGGTTTTTTATTTCATCAATCGTGTCTTTACAAAAGAGAGAGGAATAGCTTATATAAGCTTTAAGAAAAAACTTATGACCAAAATACCCTTGCATAAAAAAGGAACTAACTAAAAATAAAAAAGAAAAGAAAAGAAACTACTAAAAAAATAAAACACGGCCACAGCTTATAGAGGTGCTCCGCATCAACCTAAGACCGTGGATGTTTAAAGAAACAACCCAACCTGGCTCTGATACCAATTTGACGCAGGATTAAGGGGATAGGGTACCCCTAAATGCCTAATGTGGTTCCCTAAAATGAAAATGATGAACCTTAGACTAATATAGGGCTGAAATTCAAGAATTAAATTAATAATCGCAATTAAAAAAATATAAATGTGCCACAAATATTAAAGTAATTCTTGGAAATCTAATATAAGCAATTATGCAATTTACCAAGACCAATTGATGCTCAAAATGGGGATCTCTCAAAGTCATGGGTTTATTGGTATCCACGAAAGTGTAGGTCCACCACCAGATTAGAGCAAATCACTTATATGGTAAAAGATTTAAGTCTTGAATTAGATTAAGGTGACAAAGATCTAAGGTTAGGAGTGGGTAAAAGGGTAAGGCTAATTAAAACAAAGGCTTAAGTGGGTCCCTAAAGGGTTACGGCTGATTAAGGAAGGACTTGAATGATTTATGCGAAGGGTATGGGGTCTGTAGCATAGAACGAATATAGAGGTGTGGCCTAGGGGTGTTTGCGATGGGTTTAGGAGGGTGTATGGCTGGCTGCGACAAAGGGGAAAGGGATTCAGACAAGAGGCAACACCAAAGGAGGGGTTTAAAGGCTTGGCGAAGGCAATGACACGGGTCTCGAGTGGTTGGCGACGCAGTTTGAAACCCAGGGAAGAGGCAGAAGCAACAATAGGTAAGGGAGGTGGCTACGGTAGCAGTCTGGGACCTTGGGAGGGAAGGCAGGAGTTGTATGGGCTTTGGGAAGGTGGCGGTGGGGAGGAAAAAAGGCAGCAGATGGTAGACAGCAGCAAGGGATGGCTTTTAGATGGTTGGGAATGACTAAGGAGAGGGGCGAAAGCCAGTGACGGGTACGGGAGTGGTGTCACGGAAACCGGGGATGGATTTTGTGGGTCACGGGTAACCAAAAAAAGAGAAAAAAAAAAAAGAGAGAAAGGGGATAGAAAAGAGAGGAGATTAGAGAGAGAAGGATAAATACTTGGATTTTGGAAGAGGCTTCTCACCTATTCCGGTGACTTTAGGGAACCACATTAGGTATTTAGGATTACCCTATCCTTTGTTCATATAAGTAATTGTCGGCTTTGTATTTAGACTCACCACTTTGCTAGCATTTTTTCGCGTCTCTTATAATCTCCCAATCTTCACTTTTTCCTTATTTTCTGACAAAGCTTAAATTGGGTTTTCTTCTCATTAATAGCCCTCTTTGCTAGTCTGTATTCCACCACCATGTCTGTTATTCTCACCTAAAAACCTCTTTTAATATTTCTTTAATAAGTCTTAGACATTTTAACCCACAACTCATTAGAATCCAAATCTTCAGCCCATGTTTCTTAGAACCTTATCCTTGAAGGTATCCACTTTTTACCCTTTCAAATCTTAGGCTAGCAAGCTATATCCAGTATTCCAGTTTTAGTGCTAACATGGAAAGTTTCTTCCCCAATGATTCTTTAGGCACTAAATTCACTTTTCTTAAATGAATATTGGATATGAATATTTATATAAATCATGAGACAAATGGAAGTGCATTATTGCCCCTACATGTAATTCCTCTTATGTTTCAATAGTGTTTTGCTACTATTTTTAAAGAAAATATAACCTATTATCATAATTTTTGGTCCATCCTACTACCTAGAATTACGAGAGTTAGCTAATAGAACATCACATATTCAAGGGGAATTTTTGGAACAATGTTTTTTAAAATGAAGATTTTCAAGCGATCATTTAATTTTATGTATGAACTCCATTCATAAGGATTAAATCATGAGGTTTTCTGAAGAAGCTTGGAACTAGATATATTTCTATTGCATTAAATATATTACCATAATCCACCACTCTATCACTACCATTTCATTCAAAGCGGGGAAAGAGAACCTAATACTCACCAAATAACAAAGGTGCTCCAGGGTAAAACCCTTCGTTGTGTTGATATGATCCATCAGCCTTCCTGGTGTTGCCACCAATATGTCCACAGAGCTTTGCAACTCTACATGTGGACATTCCAGATCAAAAGCAACACCTACCTCATGTTTAGGTCTCTTGATCAGCTCTGAGATCTCATCCGCAATGGAAGACTGACCCACAGCCAAACCTACACGTAAGCCTACTGCAGGTGCAATGGCGGCAAAAACTTCTTTAACCTGAACCAGGAAAAAGAAAATCAAACAGAGGGCTAAAACTCAACAAATAATGCATTCAGATCACAGGGATGGAAATAAGAATTTTTTGAAATGAAGCTCACTCACTTTTCTGAGATGATTCTTCTCCATAGCTTTACAGACAAAACAAAAAATTTGGAACTTTTCAAAAGTTCATACCCAAACCATATGGACTGAAACCATTCTCTGGTAAGCATAAGTCAGTTGCTCCTTAAGCATTCCCCATCCATCTTCTTGGAGATTATCAACAAGTCCAATTAAAGACATGTCAATCATTAACTTAGATGATTTAATTACCCATGAAACCATCATATTCAGATCTATTGAGCTTAAATAAGAATCAATCCTATAAAGTCTAAGTAATATTTTTGAAAGATAAATAGTATCTAAGTAACAAAACAATGAAAAGATGATTTCTTTCATCTCCCAAACAAACTCCACTCATTCTTCTTTTTCAATTGGCAGTTTTATAAAGAAAAAGAATACAAACCAAAAGATGGATTCAACTAGCAAATATTTGGATTGTATGGATAAAGAACAGATACATCAAAACCTTCTTATTTTGGGATGTGAAATTCCAGCTAATTCTTCATAGGGACTCTAACATTTAAAGCATGAGAGACTACGATTCAAAGAATAATGTGCTTTAATTGGTAATAGGGATAATTTTTGGACTGATCCTTGGTTGCCTCATCATAGGGTTTTTGATAAAATTGGGTTCAGTTTTGACTATGGCTCAAGAATGAGAAGGATACTATGGTTGACCAATTCATTCATAACAGGAAATTCAACTTTAGCTTCCTTCACTTCATATTGAGGATGAAGCTGTTTGGAAGGCTTATAGTCTGGTTCCTCCACTTTCAAGGTTGACCAATTCATTCACAAGAAGAAAGTCATTCTTACTTAATGGCTGCAACAAAATGGGATCTGACTTTATCATATTGAGGGGACAGATTCAAAAGCATTCTTTTATTGCTTCGCTTGCCAGTCATAAAAGAAAGAAAAATCAAGTTTTTCTTGCTGAGAGAGGTATAAATTGTGCTCTATCCTGTGTCCTATATAACCAATATAGATCATCCGTTTTTTTTTATTATTATTTTATTGTTGGAAAGATATCCTATGTTCTTTCATTTAAGAGTTCCGACCAGGGAAAATCACTTCTCAAGATGAAATAAAACATCATACTAACTCTGGTACAGAATGCCACAATGCTTCTGAAATAACGAATAAAACTACTACTGCCAAAAACAATATGACATGCTTGGAAACAACAAATCACCATATTTTCAGATGAATAAGTCCACATACAAAACAAGAGTTTTCATGAAATTACTGTTGGCACATGAAACAGATCTATTTTTCTCAGTTCAGATGCAGATTTCAACTTACTTTGCTAGCTTACCTGCTGCCTGGAATTTCCCAACCTATACCAACATGAAATATACTTCAAACAGCAGCAATATTATAAAGGCTTCGCAACAGCAACATTATTATTAGCCTCTCTTCAGAGTTATCATAATGGATAGGTTTTATTCATCTCACACATAGTTGTGGTGGTGGAGCTAGAACATTAACGGATGAGGGTGACCATTCTCTTGCTATTCTTGCTTGTATCCTTCAGATTTGTGAATGACTAGTGGCTACTAATATGTATATTTTTATCAACTCTACAATCCCAAAGTTCTCAATGCTTCATCTCACCTTCCGCCTATGATTGGAAACTTTGTTTACAAGCCCCCAAAACTAAATATTGCCCTTCAAGATCGAAGGAGTATTCGTTGCTATTCCTCCTCAAGAGCATTCAGCAATGTCTCAAATCATTCCTCAGGTCCTGTTCAACAGAAGACTTAAGACATCTCCATCAGATTCGTTATATAGCATATACATTATGTTATATACACATGAATTAGGCGTGCTCAATTTTTTTGAGCATCTCTATGGGTTCTAGATAGTATGTTTGCTAGGTTCATTGGGTTTGGCTAGATTGTATATCTTGCTGGGTGTGGCCTTGTTTTTGTTTCTTTGATTGTAGGGACTTTGCCCTTATTGTCAACATTAAAGGTTGTATTCCTTGGACTTTGTATCAAATAGCAGCATAGTTACCAATTTCCTTCCGTTTCGACGAAAACAAACCAAAACACTTTATCTCAACACCAATCTTGAATGAAACATCCTACTACAATTTTTCAATCTCTTTTCAGCCCATTTCGGCAAAAATAGACAAAACAAGTGTTTCAACCAGAAAAAATGTATTGTGTTTCGGCTAGACAGAAATACTTTTTTCTCATTCAGAATTCATTAGTTATTTATTTTTTCTAATTCTATGATATAGTTTACTATTTTATTACTTATTCATTTTAACATATTATTTTTCTTCCTCACTATTTAATTTTTCTACTTTATTTTTCCTTTCATATAATTTAGAAAATTTCAATATTGTCATAGTATCCTTTTCGAAACGAAACACCTAAGCATTCTATTTTAGATGCAAATCGAAACGGCCTCTAAAACGAAATTGACAACTATGTATTGTAGTAGATCACTCAAATGAAAAGCACCACCCCAGTTATCTTCCCCAAAACTTAAAAAAAAGGCACACATGCACACAAACACGAACAACAAAAAAGAAGAAAAATGTAGAAGACAAAAATGCCACTTCCAAGAAACAACTAAAGCTAAACTACAAAAATTATACATTTAAACATTTTCCAGCACTGTTCATGTCCTTGTGCTAGATTCCTCTAAAAGCACTCAAGCGTAAAGCACACCTAATGACATGATTCTTAACAAACTTACTTACTTGCAAGTGGTTCCTAGCGATGTTATAGAAACACCTAGGGTGTGTTTGGATGGGGAGAACATAAAGTACGAGAAGTCTCCTTACTTCCCCTGGGATAAGAGAAGTCAAATGGTATTAAGTGGAAAATTTAGTAAGGCTTATATGAATAGTATGTTGGTCTTTTTTATATTTTTGAAATTAATTATGAATTCTTAAAGAAAAATATTTGATGGAATTGAAATATCATTTCAAGCTCGACATGTGGACCAAATTTCAGCCAAAATCAAATTCTAACCACTTGATCTTAGCCATAGAATCACCAATCATATTTAGGAAAAAAGGTAATATTATATCCTCTTAATGTAACTATAAAAGGGAGAATAGTTAGGAGGACCAACCTTCCCAACACTTCCTATTAGATATTTTTAGGTATCCACCAAATGAATATTAACTATCAATTTTTTAGACGATTGACCCATTTTTTATCTACTGTGATGCATCTACTGAAAAGATCTTCAATTGAGTATGGGACGACAACAAAACCATCTTGATCCAAATTAAAAAGCCATTTTTTAAGCTCTTCATATTTTTATAACTTCAAATTAGTTTTTATTCACAACTTTTTTCATCCTACATGGGGCCCAACTTTGTCCCATATGATGGATCTTTTGAATATACTTTTCATCCATGAACATTTTGAAAAAAAAAAAATCATGTTGATCCAACCATAGAAGTCATTGCTTTTTAGGCTCCTAAACATTAATTACTTTGAATTATTTTTAAATCCTAACAATTTGATCCTACATGTGGACCACTTTCACTCCATTTAATAACCCACTGAAAGATCATAACAAAAATATAAAACCCCATAAAAATCACACGATCTAATCTTAGTAACCATGTTTTTTTAAGCTTTCACAATTTTGACGACTTTAAATTTACTTTTTGAATATCTACTATTCTTAGACCATTTTTCGTTAAGTAGTAACAAGGTAGCCAATATCTAATCTTTGGACAAAACTCACTTTGGTAAAATGTCAATTTATGGATATGCACATACATATAAATTATAATTTAAATATTCATATAAATTTAAATAAAGCTATGTTTCGGTATCATGTTTTATATAGTTAATGTTTTTTATATGTATAAACTATATAGTGTCATTATCATCATCATAGGCCACCATCCCATCTATCTGGAGTCGGCTTTATAAGTTTTTCTTCTCCAATTGACCCTATCATAAACCATACTACAAGTCATTCTACAATCTAATAAGTCATTTTTTATCCTTCTCTCCATGATTTCAATGGTCATCTTCTCCTAATGCCTTCAATATGTAGCTTCCCAACTCTACTTTGGTCTTCTACTAATATAACCAAACCACTTCAAACAAGCTTCTCTTAATTTGTTGTCTATCGGGGTTATCTTTAAACTATACCTAATACGTTCGTTTCTAACTCTATCCTTTAAAGTTAATCTACTTAACCAACGTAGCATATGCACCTCCATTGTCATAACTTTGTCTATTTGTCTTTTCTTCATTATAAAAAATTTAATATACCATTCAATTCAATGAAATATATTAATCTCTTTAGATGCTATTTACCAGTACCATGAAATGCTAGAATGAGCTCACTCATGCAAATGAAAATATGAGAAGACTCAAAGATGAACCTGGAGAGCCAGATCACGTGTAGGCAACACCACTAAAGCACGTAGGCATTTCAAAGTACAAGTTGAAAGCATCTGCACAATAGGCAAGGCATATGCCAAAGTCTTTCCACTTCCAGTTGGTGAGTTTATACAGAGATCTCTCTCGAAAGCCCCAGGTCCAATTGTCTCTTGCCATGCTGCAACTTGCACTGGAAAGAGTGAATTGATGCCCACATTCTTCAAAGCCATCTCTAGTCTGAATAAGCAAGCAAATAAAAACATGAGTGTCATACCTATTAACATCAACTTAGCAATCCAATAGACCATTAGAATTATCAAAAAAAAAAAAAATTGAAAGGTAAATTATCAATATATATTAAAATCTCAAATAACACTCTAGGATGTAGTCTATTTTTCTTCTCCTTGCAGTTTCTTCAATATTTGCTTCAACATAAACTAGTCCAAGAATAAATAATTCCATGTGTCCCACTGGATATATGGAATCAAGCCAAATGGGAATTCAATCTCAAGCTAAATTACTAAAAGTCAAAACAAAATCAGCATAATAGCACATAGAGAACCAAACGCATAAAAAAAACTCACCAAAAAAGAGAGATCAACTGGGAAAAACCATGAGACCAGCCTATCCAAACAGTTGATTGCATGCTCACTATAGATAAAAAATAATCATTTAAAACTATCAATAATAATAGATAGGATCATTCCAAATTGGGTCAACCAAGTTCAACACTCGTGGAGACCATCCACTACAAAAAAAAAAAAACCAGTCATGGTGTCCACTCATCAAATTTTCCAAAAACAACAATTTCTTTTGCAACAAGAACTACTTTCTAGAGAAAAATCCAAATAATATACACTAAAAGATTTAAACACAATTGCTCTTCACGATTTCAAGATTGCATGGGCACATCAATCCGCAAACTCTACTGCAGATGAGATGGTTCATCAAGGGGTGTCTTTATCTATGGAATTTTTTTTTTTTTTTTTGAAAGGTGTCTTTATCTATGGAAATTGTAAATAGGCTTTAGTCATTTGGGAGGATATTGCTTCTATTTTTTCCATTGGGTGGGCTGCTTCTGGCCCTCTTAGCACTTTGTTTTTGTTTTTCATTTTAATTAATGAAGTTACGTTTTAAAAAAAAAAAAAAGATTTAAACACTTAATACCAATAGGCATTGTACTTGAAGCAAAGATTTAAACACTTAATACCAATAGGCATTGTACTTGAAGCAAAGAAACTAATATTAGGATCATGGTGCATCCCATGTAATTTCTATCACAAAGTGTGGCCTAGGTGAATGGTGGAAGACGCACATATCTTTGTGGGAGGGCCTCGTTGTCAGACTGGTTGTCAGGCTGGTTTAGGTGTCCTCTTAGTACAGAATCTTTTACTAGTACACCTTTAGGACTATGGACACATCACTGCGACACCCATATATCTTGTTGTACAAACACTTCAAGATGTGTGATCCACCTATGTCGAACACTTTAAAACCCTCACCTATGTCGGACACTCATACCCGTTATTCATGGACTCTTCTAGTGCTTTTTAAAATTGTTTTCCAAGATGGTTGAAATATTAAAACACCTTTCTCCTCTTAAAACCTAATTAAAATAATAATATGCTTGTCACTTAGTTGTTATAGAGTAAAACTAATACACTATTTTCTATTAGTATTATTTTCACACCTTACCTCCATTTATAATAAATTTCATATTTAAATATAGTGGTGTGTCCCAATGTTCCCTTTTTTTTTGGTTTGTCAAGTCCAACACTTCAAATCCATGTCAGACTCCACACTTGGACTTGTACCAATGCAACTTAGTACAGCATGTGGACACATCACTACGACACCCATATATCCTATGTTGTATAGACATTTCAAGATGTGTGACTCACCTATGTTGGACAATATACCCATTATTCAAGGGCTCTTCTAGTGCTTTTTATGCGGAACACCCTACGAGTTTCAATATTTAGCAAATTTGTATATTTAGATTTAGGAATTCCAGCTTTTCATGATTATATTTTTCCTTTCATTTATTTGCTTAGTCCATTAGTTGGTTTTGTTTGGAGAAATTTAGTGATTTTACATATAATTAGGGCTTTCTAATCATTGGGGATAGTTTGGTATTTGTTTATTTGAGGGTATTTTGGTCTTTTTCATGTTTTTAAGTCATTATATATGTGATGTAACCCCTTCATACGAGATTGACACTTAATGATGAATGAAATTGAAGTTTTCTTATGCTGCTTGTGCGACGAAAATAATTTGGGAGTGATTCATTTGGCGTGAGGCCCTTTTGGCGTGAAGCCTAGCGTGAGGCTACCATCTTTCCATCTTCGGGTATTCTTCTTCTTCTATCTCTTTATCTCTCTTCCTCTCTCTTTTCATTTTCTACTCCTTGAATTGCTGTCCCAAAAACAACCCAAAAACATGTTCCAGATCTGTCCCAAAATCTGCCCCAGATCTGTCTCAAAACAACCCCAAGACCAGTCCCAGTTCTGTCCAAGATCTGTCCTAAACTTATCAGATCTATTACTACATTTAGATCTGTATCTTAGACCTGTACAACCCTCTTCTTAACCCTTTTACTTCTGTTTTACACATTTTCCTGTTGCCGTTATTAATTGATTAATTAATTTTAGCCCATATTAGTTTTAGGTGCATTAATTTCATCCCTCCTAATATTTAGATAACCTAATTTAGGCATTTAAGGTTACCCTAATAGTTTGTCCTGCATCAAATTGGTATCAGTAGCCTAGGCTAGAAGAGTCTTAGGTCGCATTTAAAAAAAAAAAATTAATTAATTAATTAATTGATTAATTGATTAATTATTATTTTATTTAAAAAAAAAAAAAAGGACTTTTTTTGCATCACCTCATTTAGTTATTTATTTCATTCATTGCATCACTGCATTCATTACAGTTAAGTCACATCATTTAGTATGTCTTTCTGTGTATGCCCACACGTAGTGGTCGAGAATCAACCCAATATGGACTTCACACCGTTGACCAAGCTCTTAGACGACATAAGTGCATGCTTAACCCGTATGGAACCAAGTTAGGTTTAGAGACATTTTGCTGTCACTGCCGAGGTTATAGATATCCTGCTCGTGAGTACACCACTCAGGTTAAGAAAGTTAGGTGTCCCCATCCACAGATCCTATTACGGTGTCAATGTCACCCAGTCTATCTGAGTTTGTATATGCATCTGCGCTGCACAATCAGGATACGCACGCTAAAATTAAAGATCACATTAATATAAGCGATAAAAAGTATAAAGTTGCTGCAGACAATAATTGTGGATCAAAAGAATCTGATGTAGATGATCATGTGAAGGACCCCACACCTTGTCCAGGCCCAACACCATCACCTCCAAGCCCCACCCCACATCAGCCTGATCTCAACCATCCTACTGGCCTTTCTGACCCACAGAATGATCCACAACATGGCCCGTGTCCTACACCTATCCAGCCAACGCAACATGTACCTTCTTTACCTACCTTACCACCCAAAAGAGAGAAGGTAGAATTTATATTGGCCGAGGAAGTTGTTTCCACACCTGCAGGAGGACGTCAGCTATATCCTGTGACGTGGAAGCCCAGACCCCTGACAAATATCACTTGGTTGCCTGAGTGTGAGCTACATCGACTTGCTCCGAACTTACTGGAGAGATTCAAGAGTCTTGTCTCCTCGGAAGAGCATTCTACACACATCTTGCTGCTACCACCATCCAGAATTGATCCTGGCGTTAGAGTTGGATCAGAGTATACCATCGATGGTGGAGGAAGAGCTGATCCTGCATCCTCATTGTGCCTCGATTGATGCCCTGCTTGGTTGACACCTGAAGACCTCACGTATGCGTGATTGCATTTTGAAGACCCACATTGGGAAGGCGCGTGTGTGGGTAGATTTGTGTCTTTTATTCTATTTGAACTCGAGGTCGAGTTCTTTTTCAGATGAGGAGAGTGATGCGAAACACCATACGAGTTTCCATATTTAGTAAATTTCTATATTTAGATTTAGGATTTCCAGCTTTCATGATTGTATTTTTTCTTTCATTTATTTGTTTAGTCCAATAGTTGGTTTTGTTTGGGGAAATTTAGTGATTTTACATGAAATTAGAGCTTTCTAATAATTGGGGGTAGTTTGGTATTTATTTATTTGAGGATATTTTGGTCTTTTTCATGTTTTTAAGTCATTATATATGAGATGTAACCCCTCTATACGGGATTGACACTTAATGATGAATGAAATTGAAGTTTTCTTCCGCTACTTGTGCGATGAAAATAATTTGAGAGTGATTCCTTTGGCGTGAGGCCCTTTTGGCCTGAAGCCTAGCGTGAGGCTACCATCTTTCCATCTTCGGGTATTCTTCTTCTTCTATCTCTTTATCTCTCTTTCTCTCTCTTTTCCTTTTCTTCTCCCTGAATTGTTGTCCCAGAAACAACCCCAAAACATGTCCCAGTTCTGTCCCAAAATTTGTCCAAGTTCAGCCCCAGATCTGTCCCAAAACAACCCCAAGACCAGTCCCAGTTCTGTCCAAGATCTATCCTAAACCTATCAGATATGCTACTACATTTAGATTTGTATCTTAAACCTATACAACCCTCTTCTTAACCCTTTTACTGCTGTTCTACATCTTTTCTTTTTGCCGTTATTAATTGATTAATAAATTTCAGCCCATATCAACCTGAATTTTCCAAAGCCAAGATGAACTGCTATAATACAATCCATCCGCCAACCAAGGAAAGAAGAAAAGAACTAATCAAGGAGCAACCATGGCTCACCAATACAAATTCTACAATCCATAGTTCAACACCACTTAAAAGAACATAGAAGCCTGCAAAGAAGATAGCAGCCGGACCACTTGATAAAACATCATTCAGATTTCAGCACAAAGAACTGAACAACAAACAGTCTGCCAATGTCCCAGCAGTAGTAAACACAAAATTTTGGTCGGCAGTGCTCCATATTAACTTCCATGTGATCTCACCAAGAGAATAATCATAGGCCCAAACATGCATTTATAGTTATATTTAACTGATATTATCCCTACGACCAACTTGAATTGAACATTAGCACTAAGGGTCACATACTAACTTAAAGGCTCAGTTTGGATGCATGGAAAGAAAAGTATACAGAAAATAACTATTTTTAATCAAAGGTTTATCTTTCAGGTTGCTTAACAATTTCCCATGACAAAGAAAAAAATATATATCAAGAGACACATGAAACACACATTAGAGAGAGGTCCATCTGAAAATAAGTCAGCATAACAACATAAGATCCTAAACGAAGATGAAAAATGCACTAAAAGTGTCATTCTTTTTTTTTTTGAATAGTTATTATTTTATTCATTAGCAGAAAAGAATAAACATAATCAGAGAAAAAATTAAATTGAAAGGAAAAGATCAAAATTTCAGCTTAAAATCACACAACAGTCCCTTACTGTAACTAAAAAGTAGACAAGTATAAAATTACATAAACTAGAAATTGGAGAGAGAACTATCTGCAAATAAGTCAGTACAGGGCAATAGATCAAAGCCAAAGAGAAGACGCGCAAAAAACAAATCTTTGAATAAAAGCCAGTTGAGAAACCAACGAAATCGCACAAAAATGTCAAGAATTACATAAACAGGACTCGATCAGAAAGAAACCCATTTGAGAAAACCTCATTATAATGCAAGGATATCGCAGCAGTACATGAGAAACGAAACAAACGCGGCTTAGAATCAAAATTTAGTTGAAATTTTGCACAAACATGTCAAAAATCATATAGAATAGAAAATAGAAAAAGATAGATCACATCAAAGAATAACTCAGTGAGACGCAATAAGATTACAAGTGAAGATGCGAAACGCAACAGATACATCTTACAATCAAATTCACAACAAAATAGCAAAGAGAGAGAGAAGGAGACCTGGGGTCAAGGAGTGGAAGGAGACTGAGAGGGCAATTATCCAAGCGGCTCACGTCGACGGGGCTTCTCATCCATGGCAAGGCTGGCGCACTTTTCTGCTTCGATTCCTCCATCTCTCTGGTTTCTAGTCTTACTACAGATTACAAAACCGCCATGAGAGCACGAGCGAGGGTTTAACGAGGCCGCTGTGCGGGTCAGTTTCGAACTCGATCAATGCTCAATAGGAAATTTCTGACCCGTGATCCGACTCGGCTCGACAATTGACCATAGGGACTCCGTTCGGATGGATAAAAGGAATTTCACATCGTAGTCTACCAAAAGTCATCGTCCTCGAAATCACTAAATCTCATTTTGAGTTCTTTCCTTTCATTTATTTTGTCAAAATTCATATTTTCATAAAGTCACCACTCTCTCGTATCTTCTTTTACCCCTTCTTTAGTTTTAAAAGATAGTAGCCATTTAAACATCCGAGTTTTCTGTCAGTAATCATCTTTTTTCAAAATTTTGTGTGAAAACACCATTTTGCCCCTTAGCTTTCTAAAAAACTAAAATCTGATCTCATCGTTCGAACGAACAGTCATTTCACTTTTTGTTCGTTCGGACGATGAGATTGTCCGAAAGAATATTTCAGGGTAAAATAAGTTCGTTCGGACGGTCTTCTTCTCTATTCACCGTGCGAATGATTATTTAAGTAGAAAAGAGATTCGTTCGGATGATTATTTCCTTATTCGATCCTCTTCGAAAATAGTGGTGACTTTGCTCTCTGTTTGCTCAGCAGAGTCTGTTTTTTGGCCAAGCTAAAAGAGGCCTCTCTCCAATCGATCTCTCTCAGGGAAGATGAAGTTGAGAATCATCGTTTAGAAAAGAAATGGATGGGCATTCGAGCAAGACGAAGCGATTGAAGCATGTGGGGCTTGTAACTAATATCCAATTGCCAATGTCAGCCCCATCTTTTCTTGCATTCGGAATTTTGTGGAATCTATGGTCTCGGGAGAAATAGAGACCGGCAGCACCAGATGCAAATGATTGAAGCTCACGTCGACGCCAGCACTGAGTCCGCTGCTACCCCTATCTGCCCTTCGTTGCCTGCTGCACTCTGAAGCATACGGCGAGTTTGCTCATACACTGGCGTCTTCTGCACTCAGTCACTTTCAAATCCCAAAGGCTATGGCCGTCGCCGGCATTGATCTCAACCACGGGGACATCGCCGGCTACCTCCCCAACGAGCTGGGACTCCTTCCGATCTCGCACTCTTCCACCTCAACGCCAATCGCTTATGCGACATTGTACCCAAGAGCTTCTGACGCCTATGCCTCCTCCACGAACTCGACCTCAGCAACAACCGCTTCAGTAGGACCGTTCACGGACACGGTGCTGTCGTTGCTGAAGTTCAAGTACCTCGACCTTTTCTTCAACAACTTCGAGGGGGACCATCCCTTTGAAGCTTTATGATAAGAGAAAGAACAGTAGAGGCAGCAACGCACAAATGACACATCGTCTGAACTAATCTCTTTTCCACTTAAATAATAGTTTGCACGGTGATTAAAGAAGAAGACCATCTGAACGAATCTCTTTTCTACCAAAATAATCGTTCGGACAGTGAATAAGGAAATGAAGAGAAGAAGACCGTCCGAACGAACGCATTTTACCTTGGAATTTCGTTTGGACGGTCTAATCGTCCGAACGAACGAAAAATGTACTAACTGTTCATTTAGATGATGAGATCAGGTTTTAGTTTTTAAGAAAACTAAAGGGGAAAATGGTATTTTCACACAAAATTTTGAAAAAGGGCGTATGCTGGCAGAAAACTCAGGTGTCTAAAAATATTGGTCTCATCCCTTGTACTTGGTACTTTCAATTTTTCTAATAGGAGTTGTTATTTGTCTCCTATGTATATGTTCAGATCATTTTAAATTTTTTTTTTCTTAATTTCACATTTATTGAGGCCACTCTAAAAAATTCTTTAATGTATTCATTTCTAATTTTATTTTTAATGTAATGTTACTCATCCATCTTAGAAATATTACCATTACGTTGTGCTTTTTTAATTACCCAACACTTAGCTCCATACAAATATTGCTCACCTGACTATTGTTTTATTCAGCCTTTCGCTCAATTTTCAAATATTCATTTATTACAAAGTACTCACTAGTCTATTTATACTAAGCCTATCCTGCTCTTTTCTTATCGATTATATATAAATTTATTCCTCTAATCGGTTCATCGACCTCACCCAAGTATCTAAATCTGTCACAAAGTGATACCTAGTCACTCTCTATTTTAATAGGTTCCTTTTCGACATTCTCTAACCAATAAAAGTATACTTCATATATTTTGTCTTAATCTACTAATTGCTAACTCACTTGTCTCTAAGGCTTTCCTCTATGATTTCAATTTCCTATTTAACTGATTTCTTGTTTCTCCATTAATACTCTTTCATTTACAAATAGGCATACTCTATGGCATTGTATCTGATGTTAAGTAATCCATAGTTAAGACAAATAGAGTTACAGGCGAAGTGTAGATCTTAAATGAAGTCCAACTTCTACCAGAAACTTTCTCATTTCTCTACAAAGTGTCTTTACAATGGTTGCTACTTGTTGTACATGTAACGCCCCGCCCTTTTTCACTTGCGCTTTCCGAAAAATCAGAGTCTATTTTTTTTTTTATATATATAAACAAAGAGTGATAGAGAGCGGGACGTCACGACGCGAGCTAAGTCCGAACTTCTAAAGTCTGACCCTTAACTGGCTAACCCTATGTGTGCATGGACTAAGTCCATGAAAACGGTTCACACATAACAATATAAACATGCGGATTAAAATCATAACTGCGGAATTATAATAGAACTTAATTCTATTCCATTTTAGATAGTAAAGTACGTCAAGTCTTTAATCATAATTAATGATAACTTAATTATCCAATCAACATCCAACCATAACAAATATTATCTAAGTTATTACATTTCGAATTCTAGATACTCAAAATACAAGTCCATGAGTATCTTAATCAAAATATAAAAATAAACGCATCCAAGCTTCTATGCTTGGCCCTCCTCGTGTTCATCGTTCATCTTGTTTCCTGTATCATCCACTAGGGTAAAAGTAGGGCGTTAGAACAACGCGCCCAGTAAGTATTCCAATTAGGGCTAACACATGGTTAGTACAAAACATATATAATGATATCATAATATCAAAAACCATATAAACCATGCCATGTCATGATGTCAAATGCAATAGTCCCACCCATCACAAGTATGTATAAGTACCCCTACATAGGTCTTTTGGACGCCCCGACGGAGTGTGGCCCCTCCGATTTCTTCTTGATGGAAAAGCACATCAAGGTATCCCACATAGGTTTTTCGGACGCCCCGACGGAGTGTGGCCCCTCCGGTTACATATTCATGCATGAGATGTTAATGGAACACATGCTATTTTATATTGAAAACATAGCATTAAAACTCACATTCGAAACATATCCTTTACAACATAAATTGCATCAATTTAAGATAAAATCATTGTACATAAACCCATGGTTTCAAAAAGGTGGAATCCTACCAAAGACCACTAACGTGTCCTTGCACTTTCGTCCGGTAACCGCTCATCATCGTACACACCTTGTGAGGTCCCATTACCTTATAAGATATCAATCAATTAAAACCATGTCCCATTTGATTTACAATAATATTTAAGTCCATAAACCCAACCTTGTTAACAACAAAGTCCACAAAACAATCCCCATGGGGTTCGGCCATACACCATGGCCGAACCCATGGTCCATTATTTCTACTTAATTACCATATTTCCATCCATGGCTATCATTCCATTAACCTAACCCTTCATACATTAAAACCATAAATCATTCCCCATGGGGTTCGGTCATACACCATGGCCGAACCCATGGTCTATTATTTTCACACTCATTTACATCATTGCCATTGTTCAAATCCATAACCAAAACATTCCTCATGTGGTTCGGCCATACACCATGGCCGAACCCATGATCTTTAATTTTTAGCCTATATTACAATATTGCCATTACCTCCAACAACTTATGTTTAGGTTCCAAAACATAGGTCCATTCATTTATTTAAACATGTATAACATTCCAAATAACCCTTTAAAATGATCCATAACCGATTAAACTTAATCCAAACATGATCCACCAATGAGGGACCCATTAAAAATTACTTCATGGGGTTCGGCCATACACCATGGCCGAACCCTATGATGTCTAAATTTCTAATTATATCAATTCCCATTCTTGAATCCATAAATCACGGTTCCTTCCTTTTTTTAATCCAAAAGTCCCTTATTAAAACCTTTCTAAATTAATAACCATCTTCCATGGAGTTTGGCCATACACCATGGCCGAACCCTATGGTTCATGGTCTTCTCCTTAAAAAAAATCATTGATATTCCTTCCATGGTTTTCATGATCTAATTGCATCTAAAACCATCAAACCTTCTATCCATTTAAAATAATTCATAAGTAACCTTTCCCATCATTTTCCATGATCTAAATACATGAACATAATTCCATAATTATTTATGGGGTTCGGCCATGGAGAAAAGGTTCTTTACCAAAAACATCCATTAAAACCCTTTAACATCTTTATTACATTGCATGGTTTTCATGATCTAATTGCATCTAAAACCATCAAACCTTCCATCCATTTAAAATAATTCATAAGTAACCTTTCCCATCATTTTCCATGATCTAAATAAATGAACATAATTCCATAATTATTTATGGGGTTTGGCCATACTCCATGGCCGAATCCATGGTCTAAGGTTCTTTACCAAAAACATCCATTAAAACCCTTTAACATCTTTATTACAATGCATGGTTTTCATGATCTAATTGCATCTAAAACCATCAAACCTTCCATCCATTTAAAATAATTCATAAGTAACCTTTCCCATCATTTTCCATGATCTAAATACATGAACATAATTCCATAATTATTTATGATAGTATGGCCGAACCCATGGTCTAAGGTTCTTTACTAAAAACATCCATTAAAACCCTTTAACATCTTTATTACATTGCATGATTTTCATCCCTCAAAACCTATAAATTAAACCATGTCTTTCCATGGGGTTCGGCCATGAACCATGGCCGAACCCTATGGTCCATTCTTTCCATTAAATTACCATAATCGTTCCCTCAATTTTCTTCCATGGGGTTCGGCCATACACCATGGCCGAACCCTATGGTTCTTTTCTTTAAACAAAATTATCGAAACTACTTACCGGTTCTGCGACTCCTTCAGTTTTCCTTCGCTTGTTCTTGCTCTTCCAATCTTCTCCTTCTTTAGCCTCCTCTCCTTGATCTTTCATACAGCTGGTTGCCCTCTCCTTCTCTTTGTGTATGCCGTGCATCCCTATTCCTTGTGCTGCCTTTCTTTTATTCCACTCGGTCCTATCTATCTTTAGAAGATAGCCGAGCGCCCCTTCAATTTAGTAATTTCCCTATTATTACTCCTAACAAGGAAATGACTCCTTTTTAAAAAGATACTCTAACATATCTTATCTTGTATGCTCATATCTCATACACGGCCAATGTAATGTATTTTTAATCTTAGACATCTTCTTTATTTGGATTAGGCAATAAGATATCATTGCCTAATCCCAATCCATCTACAAGTTTTTGCCCAATTTAGGACAATCCTTGGTCGCATATAATTCCTTGATTTTGTGAGAGAAAATCTTAGCCTATGCGTGTGTGTCCCTTATTTATAGATACATTGGGTTACCATTTTAATGAAGCCCCATTTAATTCTATTGAAACCATTTCCACAATCCGTTGGGTCTTAATTGGGCAATGACCCAACACTTTACCCATCTAAGGTCCATATCTAAAATTCACAAATTAAATGGGTAATTTTCATATATATTAATAACTTGGAAAACCGGGGTGTTACAGTACATATCATGCATCACCTCAATAAACTTATTTGGAATGCATTTCTTTTTCAAAGTTTTTCATATTTAATATTTTGTTACCCTATGATAGGCCTTTTATAAGTATATAAATGACATATGTAATGTTTTCTATTTTTTATAAACTTCTCCATAAATTGTCTCAACACAAAAAATTGCTTATGTTGTTGACCCACTTGACAGACACTCACTTCTTCACTTTTGTTTAATGATTTTTTTTCCAAAAGTTCCATAGATGACTCATAAGTTTAGTCCCTCAAAATTCGACAAAATTTTAAAGATCTTATTTATTCTTATAAAAAATGGCATGTACTTCTACGCTATTCTTTAGACATCCTTCCTATTTTCTGATTTTCTACTAATAAGTTTCATACCTCTCTAGAGATATTATCTAGTCCTAAAGATTTACCTTTCTTCATCTTTTCTAAAGATAATTCCACTTATGCTTCAAATATTTTTATTACCAAACCTTCATTTACTTTTGCTTCCATAAGTAAATTACACTTGTGTTTTGTATTTAATAAGTATGT
Organism: Chimonanthus salicifolius; assembly: GCA_013350335.1. NCBI lineage: Eukaryota > Viridiplantae > Streptophyta > Magnoliopsida > Laurales > Calycanthaceae > Chimonanthus > Chimonanthus salicifolius. The sequence goes on along the minus strand of CM023537.1, from coordinate 46,999,693 downwards.
AAAAATCTTTGCCATCTCTCTTATTTCTTTATTTGTGACTAAAACCCTAAGAAATGGCCCAAAAGACTAGTGTAATAGGTGGAGTGACTCAAGTATTTTATGAATCCTTAAATCTCCTCATGCACAACCAATGTGGGACTCATTCGCTACCTCGACAATCCCCCCTCGAACGAGGCTCTCCAACGGATAGAATGTCGCTGGCCATCTCGTCTGGTTAAAAGATTCCTGATGCCACATGCATTGACTTGGAGATATAGATCTTAGATCACTTGTTAGGATTGGGTATCAAGTCCAAAAACTAGCTTAATAAGTGAAGTGATCCAAACCCTTTATAAATCTCTAAATCTCCACTTTTAAAACCAACGTGGGACTCATTCGCTGTCCCAGCAAGAATTTTATCCGTAATACATTTTACATAATCTAATTCTCTATATCTCATCTCCCTCACCTTGGCAGGTTTGTATATTCTCTTTTCTTCCTCTTCGAATTCTAATTTTGCATATAAGTCATCAAATGCTTTAAATTTGGCTTTATTTGCAACTCTTTTTACCTTCTTATAATTTCTAGTCTTTTCTCTTATTTCCTTTTGATCCACCTAATATATTATTTACTATTTTTTATGCCACTAGCAGTATTACCCACATCTCATTTGGACTTGGGTCCCTGTTGCAAGCTTCTAAAGCTGGTAATTCCTTTTTATACTTCTTTGTCTTATCTCCTTTTAAGTTCGCCATCTCACTCTTTCTTTTATTTATTATTCTACTTCTAATATAGACATCTAGCACCAGTAACTATAGAGTAGTAAGACTCTCTTAAGATAACAATCGCTTCAAAAGGTTCATTCTTTACGTCTTAATGAAAACTGATCTATCAATGACGTACAACACCCACTGTTAGATATCACAAGGTGTTCTTCTCTTTTTTGAAAGAATGTTTTTGCCATTGCCAAATCAAAAGCCATCACAAAATAAAAAATCGCTTCCCCCCTTTCATTCTTCTCTCCATATCGACGCCCTCCATAAATGGTTCTATATCTTATCATTTTTATCTGCCAAATGCCCTGTTAAGTCACTCCTATTGTAATACCTTCTCCTGTAGATGTAATTTTCACTACCTCATCCATAGTATTGCAAAAGTCCCATATCCACCTCAAACCAATTTTAATTAAAACATTCAACCTCAATTTAACAACAAAAAGGAAAATGACTATAATAACTTTTTCACATGTTACTTCTGTCTCCACAACATGAAATGGACCATTATATCATTGTCATTATCATTTAAACTATTCATCTTATCAATTTGGAATTGGTCAAATTTGAATTTTACAAATTATTTCCATAAACCGACTACTTATCTGATGCCTATAGGACTTGATCCCACAACCTCTAAGTTATAGTAATAAGCCTTTATCAATTTTGCAAACATTTTCAATTGAATATGGAACATAAACAAAATTATTTGATCCAATTATAAAATCCATTTTTAAACTCTTGCATTTTTTTATGACTTCAAATATTCATTAACTTTCGCTGCTTGATTGACGGGGAGAAAACATTTTCATAAATGGAGGTGTTGATTCCAATACAAGTGAGTCTCAATATAACACGTCTAACAAATTTTACGTCCTATGTGAAGCACAACTTTGTCTTATATAATGTATTTTTTTCATGCATGGACATGATGTCGAAAAAATTCATGTTCATCCAAGCACAGAAGACGTGCCGTCTAGTATCTATTAATTTTAATTGCTTTAAATATTTTTAAATACCAACAATTCGCATCCTATATAAGCCCCATTGTAGCAAGAAGGTCACTATAATATCAGTGAATGAGTGAAAGAGAATGCAAAACAAATAGATGAGGGAGGTATTAGCAACCTAGCTACTTAAATGTTTGGGTCCTCTGGAAACATCTCAATGGCTTCTCAAGATACTTCAAAGCCAAATGCATGTAACAAAGAGAAAGTTATGAAGACTTATGTCGAATTTTGCAATCTTCCAATTTCTTCAACTTGATTTAATGAAAAATTCAAAACTTCACTCAATTGAGAGAAGAAACCCAAATTTGAAACTCCCTAATAATCTCTAGAAATTCTCATCTCTCTTTCAATTCCAATCACCAATTTAATGTAACGACTCGGGGATTCGACTCCGTGGTCCGATGTAATTTTCCCAGAATATTTTGAATGGAATTTGGAGACTTAAACCCAAATTGGAAATTAATGAGAAATTTGAGATTAATTAATAAATTAGAGAAATAATTAACAAATTAAATGAAGATTAATGGTGATTAAATTAAGTGAGTAACTTAATTACATATCATCTAATGGGCTGTGATACAATTACATGAAATTAAAATAATGAGGTGGCAAGTGGGGCCACATCAGCAATGACATGGTAAGAAAGTGATGAAGTGGCATGCCACATGGACACATGGAATCCTCTCTCTCCCTTGCATTAAATGCAAACCAACATCACCACTCCACCTTTACTCTTGGCCAATTCATGCCCTCCACCTCACCACCTTTACTTGTTGCTTTTTGACTAAAGCAAAGAAAGAAAAAACACAAAAAGAGAAAAAATAAAAGAGAGGAGAAAAATTAGGGTACTCTCTCTTCTCCCTCCCATTCCATACAGTGGTGACACTCTCTTTTCGTCTCTCTCTACTTCCAACCATCGCAAGAAAAACCCTCATTGGTAGAGCATCTCTCCTCCTCTCATTTTCCTTTGTCGCTTTTCTCTTTTGGGCTATCATCTTCTCACTTTACAGGTATGTGGTTTCCCCTCTTATCTCTCTATTTCTCTCTTTCCTACATCTCTCTTAATTTTTTATATCAGAACAAATAAATAGTTATAAATCTGGAAAATCAAAATCAGTCCCCAAAACAGTTGATGCTTGGGATTGGATTTCAAAACTCTTCATACATGAGACTGTTTTGACACATCAGCTCCGAAAATGGATCTGTAACCATTTCAAAATGATTTTCTGGGAATTTGTAAATATTTTTCAATTCTTCTATTATGAAAGAGGTTTTCAAAAAGTATTTATTTGTAATTTCTGGTCGTTGGAAAAAACCCTAAATAACTTTGTAAGAATTGGACAGTTCTAAGACAGAAAACTGTCTTTACATATCAGTCCCAAAGATGGACCTATAACCATCTTAAAATGATTATCTGGATATTTGTGAATATTTTTTAATGTATTCTATTATCAAAAATATTTCCAAAGAGATATTTACTCGAGTTATTCCGATATCGGAAAGAACCCGAAATGATTTTTACAAAAAACAATGCACAGTTTGTATTTTAAAACGAGAAAGGCTAGTTTTGGGCACCTTCATTAGATCTGAAACTTTATTTTCTAATAATGAGTATTTTATTCCTAAATTATGATTCACTAAAGAATATATCAGTGACTTTAAATAATTTGGATTTTTATGAATCAAGTTTAAATGGAGTATTATGGGTAAAATGACAATTTTACCCTTGGTTAGGACAAAGCACACCCAAAGTGACCTTAGGATGTGTAAAGGGAGTTTAAGTATTCTAAGACCGTAAATTGGTGTTATGATTGATGTTTTTGACATATACGAAACCGAACAAAGATTTGGGATTATCTTTGACGTCATTCGTGTTACCTCGCTATCCTTTCTCCTCCACTGGTCACAAAGCACACCCAAAGGGACCTTAGGATCTGTGAAGGGAGTTTAAGTATTCTAAGACCGTAACTTAGTGTTATGATTGATGTTCTTGACATATACGAAACCGAACAAAGATCCGGGATTATCTCTCACGTCATTCGTGCTGCCTCGCTATCCTTTCTCCTCCACTGGTCACCGTTGATTAGGTAGGTTTTCTTACATCTTTGAAGCACTAGGGTTGTGACTCAATATTTTCTATCATTTGGAAAATTATGAATTGTTTAAATCCTTTAGTTTTATTTCTAAAAATGATGCCTATTTCACTTATGAAGTATTCTGAACAGTTTCGAATATATGATACACATGATGAGAAAAGATGTTCATGTTTTGGAATGATTTGAAATTTATGTGATGCAATGAGATTATCATCATCATCATACATTCATGTACCTCATGCACATTGCATGGGACGGGAATTGCATTAGTCGAACCAAAGATGAGCGGTCTCGACATACTTGGTCTCGTGGAGTGAATTGATAAAAATGAACAAAATGGTATGATTGGCCTCGTCCATGGTTCAGAATATATGGCATTCAATTGGGTCAGAAAACTCATGGGTAGATAGTCTCGAAACCCTGCACAAAGAAGGGAGGCAACACTCCCCCAGTAATTCCGGTTAAACTGTTGGTATAGGGAACATCATCCTACCGGTTGGGACCGAAAATGCTATGGACATAATTGGCCAAACACAAAACCATTGAGATGAAATTATAGTTGAGCATGGGGCATAGAAGGGCATACATTACTCATGACACCCATGGCATGTTACATCATGACAAGTATCAAATATGATTTGAGTAAGAGATTTCTATTTTGATATGAATATGATTTGAGAAATGTATTATTTGTATCATGAGAATTTCTAACCATGAGATTTGCAAGTATTACTATTTTACTATAGCACTCCTTGATGCACTCCCTTTGGTTGGAATTCCTACAGGGTGTGTTGACTAAGCCCATAAATTTCCCTCTTTAGATGCGAAAGAAGCTCAAGGAAATGAAGGTGAGGCCGGACCGAGCAGTAGCCAAGCATGAGCGAGATTCAACGGAAAGAAAGCTTGAATAGAATAATTGATTTTGAATTTGAAAGAAATGTATTTGTAGGTGTAACGCCCCTGTCCCGCTACAGGCATGTTATCTCCACAAGAAAATCTCAAAACGTCACAAAAGACGTACGTCGGATATAATTTTTTTTTTTTTGAAACGAGATAACTACCTCCAGCTCAACAAACCACAAATCCAGAACTAAGGAATATAACGAATCACAAGAGAAACTAATCAAAAGTGGTTATACAGTCATCCAAACAAACATATAAAATGAGTTCATATAACTAAGGTTTCTCAAATTCAAAACAAGATATGAACATAAACTTTTATTCATTACTACTCCTCCCCAAGTACTTGCTCAAGGGGCCCGCCTGACCCCTCTGCGATCAGGGTATCTGAAAGGTAAGGGGTGAGCAAACCAGCCTAATGAAGGGATAAAGCATACCACATATTAGCAACATAGTACTATATCACAAGTATAAGGTGTAATAAACATCATAGGTGAACGAATATCCCTCCCCGTGTATACTCAACTATACTACTAATGAATGGTCCCACCGATCAGTCCAAGTCCCCATCGCCATAACTCTCAATGTCCACTGACAACTCCGGTCTCCCTACCAGTAAAAATGAGAGACCATACAATACACAATGCCTCAACCGCCGGAATGTAACGAGGAAACTCGCATCTCCTATGGGGTCTCGACCGCTGGAGCATAACGGGGAAGTCAATCTCAAGGGTAGGCACCTCGACTGCCGAAACGCAACAGGAAAACCCGCATCCCCTATGGGGTCTCGACCGCGGAGCGCAACGAGGAGCCCTCCTAACAACCAACCCATCACATCATCATAAGCATGTACACATGTGAATGGTCTTTCCAATGCATGAACACGGTGTTAGGATCATGTATAACGATAAAGATACATCCTTATACAACCAATTCAAAATCAACAACATAATTCGTCATGCGAGTCAAAATATATAATGAATTACTTAGTCACATATGTATACACTCAACATGGCTTCATTAGTATCTAGTGAATAAACACTCCAAGCATCATCAACCATTTTTTATTATTACATTCAATTATCATGCTGTCTAATTAAAATTCTCCACAAATGCATATAGGCAATTAGAAGTACCCCCGAGCGAAGCCTCTGCCACATACATATTACAACAGTTTTCTCTTATTGAGTGGTTAAATAAATAGAGGATCACACCCGGGTCACTCTATGTCCAAAAGATAACAGGTTAATATATGCAATGCATGATAACAGTAGTAAGTCCTCTCATTGTGTGTGTGGAGTCAAAGGTCCAAAGCGAGCAAGCAGCTTGAAGGGTCGAAGGGAGCACAACCTGTTGAAACAAGGAGGAATGGATGAGTAATTAAGACAAAAAGGCATAAATAAATAGGTTGGGGAGAAACGGGCCTAAAGTTGGGCTGAGGAGAAAACGGGCCTAAAAACTGGGCTGGGCCCAAAACAGGCTGAACTGGGCCGGACTTGAAAATGGGGCGGACCGAGCCCAGTCGGGTCGGGTCAAAGGGCCAGATCAAGCTAGGCCGAACTCGAGCCAGCCATTGGGCTTGGATTGGGCCAGATCAAGCTAGGCAGGACCCAAACCAGTCCATTGGGCCTGGACTGGGCCGGACCAAGCAAGGGTTGGATGGGCTAGATCAGGTCTAGGCCCGACTGGGCCAAAAACCAGTTGGGCCAAGTCTGGGTCTGGCAGTTGGGTCGGGTACAATCCAACCTAGGAACCGAGTTAATTCAAGGGTCACACCTGAGTCGACTCGGCACTCGGCCGAGTGACTCAGTCACTAGTTGAGTTAGGAAAAAAAGAGGGAGGGAAATGGAAAATCCGTGAAATCAAAGGAAAAATGGGGAAAACGGAAGAATCAAGGAAAACAGCAGAAAACCAAAGAGGAATATCTGTGGAATTTTTGGAAAAACACGGAAAACCCGAAGGGGAAAACTCGACGGAGAAGAAGAAGAGGAAAATGAGAAGAAGAGTATACCCGGGAAAAGGTGAGAAGAGGGAGGAAATCCGGTGGAGGCGAGCGACGAATTCGGATAGCGTCGAACTCTAAGGTTGCTCGTCCAACTGAGAGTGAAGAGGAAGAAGAAGAACAAGAACAAGAAGCCTCAGGAAGAGGGGGGGAGAGAGTCACCGAGAGGGGGAGAGAAGAGGAGGGACCATCACTTGGGGTGGCGGCACTGTAGCGCAAACGGGTACAGTGTCGTGGAAAAGAGGGATTTTTTAAGGGTTAGGGTTTAGGGTTTTCAGCTTTTTTTTCTTTTTAAAAAAAAACTTTTCAAAAATCTCATTTCAAAAAAATAGAAAAAAAGGGTTGAAAATTCGAAAGATCTTGAGTGTTGAACGTCGAGCGAGAAAACGTGTGACCTTTGAACAATTTTTTTATCATAAATACATAATATTTATAAAATTACCAAAATACCCCTCGAGTTCTAAAACTTGAAAACCGACAAACTGGGCCCACCACGGCGCCCACACTTTCCTCACTGCTACCATGGTCCTGAAAACAACTCGGATATATGAAAATCTCTCTGAAAGTTTAGAAAATTTGGAACGGGTCATTACAACACTACCCCCTTTAAAGAAATCCGTCCACGAATTTCAAACTGAACTCATACCTTTAGTCTCAAATAAGGCTGGAAATTGTTTCTGCATCATTTCTTCATTTTCCCAAATAGGAGTCTCCCTGCCTTTGCCCCGCCAAACCACTAAAACTAAGCGGATGGTCTTGCCATGAAGCCTTTGCTCCTTGGAACCCTCGATCCGCACTAGTCCTTCCTCATAGGTGACATCCTCATTGAGCTCCACATCTTCTAAGTTAATCATATGCGACGGATCTTGATGATATTTCAGAAGCATTGAAACATGGAGGCGTTGTGCACTCGGGCGAGACTTGGAGGAAGTGCAAGTCTATAAGCTACTTCCCCAATCCTCTCTAGCACCTCGAATGGACCAACATAACGAGGCGCCAACTTCCCTCGGAGCCCAAACCTCTGAATCCCATGACGGGGTGAAACCCGAAGGAAAACGCGATCTCCAATAGAACTCAAGCGCCCTCCTCCGACGATCGGCATAACTCTTTTGCCGACTCTGGGCAGTCAACAACCTCTACCTGATCTGCCTCACCTGCTCAGTAGTCTCCCTGACCATCTCTAGTCCTGATATCACTGTACCACTGGTCTCTGTCCAACACAAAGATGATCTACACGCCTTGCCATCTTGATATTGGACTGATAACTGTTGTTGTAAACGAACTAAACCATATGTAAATGGCTTTCCCAGCCACCGCCATAATCCATAACACAAGCTCAGAGCATATCCTCTAAGGTCTGAATGGTCCGCTCTAACTGACCATCTGTCTGGGGGTGAAAAGCCGTACTAAAACATAACTGGATGCCCAACTCTTTCTATAAGCTCTGCTAGAACTGAGAGACAAACCTCAGGTCCCGGCTTGAAACAATTGACTTAGGCACACCATGTAAGTCTGACAATGTCCGTCAAATATATCTGACTAAGAGTCTCAAGAGAATCTGTTGTATTTATACCAATAAAACGGGCCGATTTGGTCAATCAATCCACTATGACCCACATTGCATCATGCCTCCGAGGAGATTTCGGTAAACCAGTCACGAAGTACATAGTAATGTGGTCCCACTTCCAATCGGGGACCGGGAGAGGCTGCAATTTACCAGCGGGTCTCATGTGTTCTACTTTGACTTGTTGACAAGTCAAACAGCGGGTCACGAACTCGGCTACTGCTCTCTTCATACTCCTCCACCAGCATTGTTGGTGCAAGTCATGGTACATCTTCGTGCGACCTAGATGCACGGTGAACCTAGAGTGGTGAAAGTGCCGTAATACCTCCTCGCGACACTGTCCTGATTGGGGTACAAATAGCGTGCCTTGAAAGGTCAAACCACCATCTCGTCTAACGGTCCATCCAAAAGGTCCATTGCCATTGGCCACAGCATTCCTCAATGCAATGCACCTCTCATCTGTCTGTTGAGCTCTCAAAAATCTATCATAAATCCATGGCTGAACAACCATGCTGCAAAGTCTAGATGCTCTGTATTCACCGATCAGACTTGATAAGGCTGCTTTCATTCTGCGACTCAATGCGTCTGCAACTATGTTTGCCTTATCGAGGTGGTAAGACAACAAGAAGTCGTAGTCACCAAGGTATTCTATCTACCATCTTTGTCTCGTATTCAGCTCTTTCTGTGTGAACAGATACTTTAGGCTATGGTGATCTAAGAAAACCTCGAACCTCTCCCCATATAAGTAATGTCTCCAGACCTTAATTGCAAAAATTACAGCCGCTAACTCTAAGTCGTGGGTCTTAAGTTGTCTTGAGCCATAAGCTACCACTTTCCCATCCTGCATCAAAACACAGCCCAACCCATCACCGGAAGCATCACAGTAGACAGCATAGCCACGACCTCTCTTTGGTACTATCAACACTGGAGCGGAAGTCAAACTCTACTTCAATCTCAGGAAGGCTATCTCACAAGATTCGTCCCAGACTAATTGCACATCATTGCGGGTCAACCTTGTCATAGGTGTGGCGATCTTAGAGAAATCCATGATAAACCGCCGGTAGTAACTCGCAAGACCCAAAAAGCTGCGGATCTTAGTCACACTTCGTGGTCGCTCCCAACTCAGAACAACCTCAACCTTAGCTGGATCCACAGCCACACCGTCAGTTGACACCACGTGCGCAAGAAACTGAACCTCTGGCAACCAAAACTCACACTTGTTGTACTTCGCATAAAGCTCGTGATCCCTCAAGACTTGAAGCACAGTTCTTAGATGCTACTCGTGGTCCCCCTCCGATGCTGAATATATCAAGATGTCTTCGATAAACACCACAACAAACAGATCTAGATACGGCCTAAATATCCTATTCATTAGGGCTGTGAATGTTGCAGGGGCATTAGTCACCCCAAAAGCCATCACCACAAACTCAAAGAGTCCAAAACGAGTGCGAAAGATGGTGTTCTCAATGTCACACTTCCGCACTCTCACCTGATGGTAACCTGAATGAAGGACTATCTTGGAGAAGCACTTAGACCCTCTCAACTGGTCAAACAGATCATCAATTCTTGGATAATGATACATGTTCTTCATTGTAACTCTGTTCAACTACCGATAGTCAATGCATAGTCTCATGGAGCCATCTTTCTTCTTGGCAAACAATGCCTGTGCACCCCAAGATGAAGTGCTATGCAGAATGAAGCCAATGATCGCTTACTCCCTGAGCTGTTTCTCCAACTCCAAAGTCTTTACCGGTGCCATCCGATAGGGAGTGATAGTGATAGGTGTCGTATCGGGTAGCAAGTCAATAACGAATACCACCTCTCGGCTTGGTGGTAATTCAGGGAGCGTCTTCAGAAAAATGTCGGGAAATTCTCGAACCACGCGAGGCAGCTCGACACCTACTGGCCTGGAACCTTCCCAACTCAAACTAGCTACTAAACTACACAACTCCTCAACTTTCGGACTGAATGCCGGACTGAGCTTCTCAACAACGCATCACCTGTGAGCGTACGATCCACTACTAGCCTATGATGACAGACCAAGGTGACCTAATGGAAAGACAACCAATCCATCCCCAAGATGACGTCAAAACCTGTAATCTCTAAAATCCACAGATCAAACTCCAACACTATACCTCCAATGGTCAAGTTACACGACCAACAAATCCGATCTACGACTTCCTCACCTCCAACGGTGTACTGACCGAGATAGGGGTCCTTGCCAGCTGTACTACTAAACCAGAACGAACAGTAAAACTTAAGGCAATAAAAGAGTGTGAAGCACCAAAATAAATAAAACTCTACACCAAGCACCCTGAATGACTAACATACCTTGCATCACTTCTGGTGGTTACTCACTCCTCTGCCTGCTGGGCGATGGCGTAAGCTCTGCCACTGGTCACTGGTCCAAGTCTGCCACGGACTCTGCCCCTCGGAGGGGGTATTGTACCCCGGCCCGTAGGGGCGCCGGGTATCACTTGCACATGGGTGGGGGCTGGCACTATCGCTCGTTGGGGTACCACCGCTACGATCTGACCTCTGCCCTGAGGACAGTCTCTGGCGAAATGCCTTGCCCCACCACAAGTGTAGCATTGAAGGCCTTGAGCCTGGCCCTGAAACTGAGGACAGTCCGTCCTGGTGTGGCCTGCCTGCTGACAGTGGAAGCACACATACTGTCTGGGCTGGCCACCTAACACTAGTACAACCTGAGTCTGCTGATGTGGGCCCAAAGGTAACCTCTGACTCGGGTGGATGGGTGGCATCTTTCTCTTCTTATCAAAACCCCTGTTCTGTCTGGGGGCAGAAATTGATGTCGGCTGATAAACCATCCCGCTGTTTCGAAAGGCGGTGCTCTCTGCCAAGATCGCCCTGTGCACTACTTCAGCATAGGTAGGGCTCCTCGCAGTAACCACCACATGAGCGATCATTGGATGTAGCCCTTGTTCCAATCCCTCAAGGTTGGGCTTGGAGGGGCTCCTGGATCCACCAACGGGTTGCCTCTCCCGTGAGGTGATGTGCAGCCAAGATCACTCGTTGGTCTCCCTCCCTGACGGCTAGGGTATCTAGGAGATTTCCAGTCTCATCGATCCAGTCCTTTGCTGCGATTGGGTCAGGCCCTCCTCTGAACACACATGGGTAATGGCGCTTAACCTCCCTCAATGCAACCATCTCTTTAGTCTAGTGGTAGACCTTACCAAGTGGAGGAAGTGGCGGAGGTGGTGGTGGAGGCAGCGGCGGAGGTCGAGAAGGTGTTGCCTGCCGCTCCAACAAGGTTTGTACTATCCTCTCCACCGTCCTCTCCATGGCTCTCTCAAAGTTGGTCACCATCCTAGTCAACATCTCCATCAGCTGCCCTTGTTCGATGGGTTCCTGCACAGGTCTGTGTCTCAAAGCTGACGTCTCTGCCGAACTCTCCAGCAGTCCATCCTAAACCACTGGTCCCTCCTCTGTTGTAGGAACCCTAGTGGCACCGGCATCATCGGTGCCACGACCTCCCCCATTCGAATGAGTGTTATATCTAGACATCGCCTGTTTTATTAAGATACTGAAGATTAGACGCCTTAACATGTAAAAATCCAAAATAGTACATATCTCAAACATATTATCTCAAGGGAGGCGTACTAGGCATATCACACAAACCTAGGATATCTATGTGCTACCCAAGAACCCAGTTCCATCTACCCTATCCAATTGGGGATGAACCTAATCTCTAGTTGTCATCTCATCCATCTCTGACCCATGCGCTGTCCGAGAGTTGAACCGTACTCTGATACCAACTGTAACACCCGGTCCCGCTATAGGCTCTTTATCTCAGAAAGAAAATCTCAAAACGTCACAAAAGACGTACGTCGGGTATAATTTTTTTTTTTGAAATGAGGTAACTACCTCCCGTTCAACAAACCACAAATCCAGAACTAAGGAATATAACGGACCACAAGTGTAAACTAATCAAAAGTGGTTATATAGTCATCCAAACAAACATATAAAATGAGTTCATATAACTAAGGTTTCTCAAATTCAAAACAAGACATGAACATAAACTTTTATTCACTACTACTCCTCTCCTAGTACTTGCTCAAGGGGCCCGCCTGGCCCCTCCGTGATCAGGGTACCTGAAAGGTAAGGGATGAGCAAACCAGCCTAATGAAGGGATAAAGCATATCACATATTAGAAACATAGTAATATATCACAAGTATAAGGTGTAATAAACATAATAGGTGAATGAATATCCTTCCCTGTGGATACTCAACTATACTACTAATGAATGGTCCCACCGACCAGTCCAAGTCCCCATCCCCATAACTCTCAATAGTCCTCTAACAACTCTGGTCTCCCTACCAGTACAAACGAGAGACCATACAATACACAATGCCTCAACCGCCGGAATGCAATGGGAAAACCCGCATCTCCTATGGGGGTCTTGACCGCCAGAACATAACAGGGAAACCAATCTCAAGGGCAGCACCTCGACCATAGGAACGCAATGGGGAAACCCGCATCCCCTATGGGGTCTCGACCGCCGGAGCGCAACGGGGAAGTCCTCCCGACAGCCAACCCATCACATCATCATAAGCATGTACACATGTGAATAGTCTTTCCAATGCATGCACACGGTGTTAGGATCGTGTATAATGATAAGGATACATCCTTATACAACCAATTCAAAATCAACAACATAATTCGTCATGCGAGTCAAAAGTATATAATGAATTACTTAGTCACGTATGTATACACTCAACATGACTTCATTAGTATCTAGTCAATAAACACTCCAAGCATCATCAACCATTTTCGATTATTACATTCAATTATCAGGCTGTCTAATTAAAATTCTCCACAAATGCATACAGGCAATTAGAAGTACCCCCGAGCGAACCCTCTGCCACATACATATTACAATAGTTTTCCCTTACCGAGTGGCTAAATAAATAGAGGATCACACCGGGTCACTCTATGTCCAAAAGATAACAGGTTAATATATGCAATGCATGCTAAACAGCAGTAAGTTCCCTCACTATGTGTGTGGAGTTGAATGTCGAAAGTGAGCAAGCAACTTGAAGGGTCGAAAGGAGCTCAATCTGATTGAAACAAGGAGGAACAGATGGAGTAATTAAGACAAAATGTGTAAATAAATAGGTTGGGGAGAAACGGACCTACAGTTGGGTCGAGGAGAAAACAGGCTTAAAATTGGGCCGAGGAGAAAGCAGGCCTAAAACTAGGCCGAGGAGAAAACGGGCCTGAACTGAACTGAGGAGAAAACGGGCCTAAAACAGGGTCGAGCCCAAAACGGGTTGAATTGGGTTGAGGAGAAAACGGGCCTAAAACAGGGCCGGGCCCAAGATGGGTTGAAATGGGCCGGGCTTGAAAATGGGCAGGGTCGAAGGACCGGGCCTGCTAGAAGTGGGTCGAGCCGAGTCGAGTTGGGTGAAAGGGCTAGATCAAGTTGGGCAGGAACCGAACCAGCCATTGGTCCTGGACTGGGCCAGATCAAGCTGGGTCGGACCCAAACCAGTCCATTGGGCCTGGACTGGGCGGACCAGGCTTGTGTTCGGATGGGCCAAATCAAGTCTAGGCTCGACTGGGCAAAAAACCAGTTGGGCTGAGTCTGGGCCTGACAGTTGGGTCGGGTACAACCCAATTTAGGAACCGAGTTAACTCAAGTGTCTCGCCTGAGTCGACTCTGCACTCTGCCGAGTGACTTAGTCACTAGTTGAGTTAGGAAGAAAAGAGGGAGGGAGAGGGAAAATCTGGGAAATCGAAGGAAAAATGAGGAAAACAGAAGAATCAAGCAAAACAGTGGAAAACCGAGAGGAAAAATCAGTGGAATTTCTAGAAAAACATTGAAAAACAGAAGGGAAAACTTGACGTAGAAGAAGAAGAGGAAAAAGAGAAGAAGTGTATACCCAGGAAAAGGCGACAAGATGAGGAAATTCCGGCTGCGGCGAGCGACGAATCTGGACGGCGTCGGACTCCAAGGTTGCTCCAATCGATAGTGAAGAGAAAGAAGAAGAAGAAGACGAAAAAGCCTTGGGAAGAGAGGGGGGAGAGAAAGGGAGGGGCCATTGCTTGGGGCGGCGGCACTGTAGCGCAAACGGTTACAGTGTCGCGGAAAAGGGTGATTTTATAAGGATTAGGGTTTAGGGTTTTCAGGTTTTTTTTCTTTTTAATTTTTAAAAAACTTTGCAAAAATCTCTTTTCAGAAAAAGAAAAAAGAAAAAAAGGGTTGAAAATCCGAAAGATCTCGAGTGCTGAACGTCGAGAGAGAAAACGTGTGACCTTTGAACAATTTTTTTTATGATAAATACACAATAATTATAAAATTACCAAAATGACCTTCTAGTTCCCATACTTGAAAATAGACTAACTGGGCCCACCACGGCACCCACACTCTCCTCAGTGCTACCATGGTCCCGAAAACAACTTGGAGATCCGAAAATCTCTCCAAAAGTTATAAAATTCGGAACGGGTCATTACAGTAGAAGTAAATATTTTGGGAATGTTAACTCCTAGTTCATTTTAGTTTGTGTTTCAATTATGTGTTGATTTTGAGAGAATCCTTAACTTTGCTTTGATGTTACGATCCTATATTCTTATATAAAAGTTGTTTTAATTTTTTTCTGATTGTTCTAGCATATGTAAGCATTATTATGTATATCAGTCCATGCATGTGCTAGATTGGGCCAGTCGAGGTCCGAGTCTTCGGACTAGGAATCGGCTCGCGTCATGGCGTTTGCTTTCCTCCCCTGAGTGAACACTCGTTGGAGGGAGAGGCATTACTTTTAATACACTCAAATTTTGAGAAGACTAGGTCTTAATTGGAAAATTAACTTTGTAATGACCCGACGAGTCAAATTAGTGAGACTTTTCGTAGAAAATGCATGGAAGTGACACCTAGCACCAAGTGGGCCAAGTTGACCTTGAGATCATGTGACTTGAAAGTGGATTTGACTTGTAGGATACATTTGAGGTCAAATGAGCTATAAATTGAATGAGACTTGTTTTGTTGGATACTTCAGTCAAAGAGGTTTCTAAAAAGTATAAGGATGTCAAATTTCGAGTTCCATAGCTCGAGTTATGACCATTTTAGTGAAGAGGCGCAAAGTTGCCAAATGGCAGCTCAAGGACTCAAGGGTTCAGCTCGAGGGCTCAAAGTAGAGAACGTATTTTTCATCTTGTATGGTTTCGAGGGCTCGAGAATAGTCTCAAGGGCTCAAGAATGTGCAGAAATGACTTATTTTAAGACACCAGTTGCAATTTTTGAGAACTCATTCCCCATTTCTGTTATGTTTTCCTCCAAGAAACCCTTATTTCATCTTCTGCTTCTCTCTCCCTCCCTCATGCATGTGAATGGAATGGATCAAGGACGTTTTCTAGCTACTTCTTGTGTTGGATTCCCTCTCATTAAGGTAATTCCCTCCCCTTTTCATTTAGATTTTCTCTATTTTGGGTTATTTATGTTTGAAATGTTGAGAAATGATGAAGTAAGGGTGGATTGGGAATGAGGACGAATGTTTGGACTTTAATGATGGATTATAGTAAGGAGATTACCTTGGGCTTGAGAAGGATGATTATGTATGGAGATTTTCTCTCCAAGGTTGAGGAAGTGACTTAGGGATTGGAGGATTATAGTAACGACCCGTCCCGCTAGCACAATAATGTCCACTTTAGGCACAAGCACATGGGCTTGCATGGTTTTGCATTGGCGAGCCAATCCAATGTTGCTCTCAAAAGGCCTTGTGCTAGAAGGAGGAGGGATTCCAACTTATATCCCAAAGAACAACTCTCCTTATAAGCAATCTGCGACAAGTAGCACCCAAACTAGCTACTTTTTCTCTCCCATTAATGCTTACACAAACACGGGGTATTACAATCCACCACCTTAAGACTAGATCCATCCCCGACTCTGTCCACAAACATGCCCACACTCATAAGCAGAGAGTTGAATCGTGCTCTAATACCATTTGTAACGACTCGTCTCGCTAACACAATATTGTCTGCTTTGGGCCCACGCATATGAACCAGCACGGCTTTGCATTGGGGAGCCAACCCAATGTTGATCCCAAAAGGCCTTGTTCTATAAGGAGGAGGGATTCCAACTTATACCCCATAGAACAACTCTTCTTAGAAGCAATGTGGGACAAGTAGCGCCAAACTTGGTCACTTTTTCTCTCCCATCAATGCTTACACAAACACGGGGTATTACAAATTAGTTGGGATGTAGCCATGGAGTAAAGATAAGTTGTTGAGTTTGGGTGTTGTTTGACCATTTGTAGAAGAGAATTCTTAGTTGAAATAAACCAAAACCCCAAATTTCATGGTTGGGTGGCTTTGATTTCCATAGGTAAGGCCCAAATGTTACATTCTGATATGAAAGCTTGGAAATTTGGAGTTTCTCCCCGTGAACCACATATTTAGCACAATTGCTCAAATTAGACACGTGAAACCTTAGGGTAAATTGGGGCTTTACCCCGAAAATGGAAAATGGGTGGAAATTGGGGAAATTGTAGGGTTCCTCCCCATGAGAGTAATTTGGATCTAGATTTCCCAATAGTTTTGGGCCTAGGCTTTTATTAGAGAGGATTGCTCTAAAATGAGTTTTGTGATCCAAAAAGGGGTTGGGGATAATGAGGGGAGTTGGAATTTCCCTTCTTCTAGAGTGACTTGAGAACTCACTTAACAATTGACACGTAAAGGTATGTTTTATTTTGTATTAATTGTATTGGACAATGTCAAAACCTTTCCAAAAAAATCTTTGAATTTCATCCGGACATTACTTCTATGAGCTATTGTAATAAGTTGGAATAGAACAGTCTTTGAAAATTTCGTTATTTTGTAGAATTTTCTGGGAACAGAAGGGAAAGAAATAAATTTTGGAAAAGTTACAACAGATAGGTCTTTTTGTGAGGATTTCAAAAATATCTTATTCGTCTCAAATGGAGTTTATTATCCCGAGATATCGTCATTTTAGTGGGACTGTTAAAGAACTACAGACAGACAACAAACTGAGTTTTTCTTTCGGATTGAAGACGAAATTTGGTCGACCAAACCAGGTGCTAAAATTTTACAGTGGTTAGATCTTTTCATGAGGTTCATCATGATGTATTATTTTGCATCATTCTGATCTTTCTACATTGAGTTATTATTGTTGTAGTAGACTGCTATTAAAACTGAAAAACAATTTATAGAATTATTTTTGGTCTTTATTATAGTCATTATTTGGGTAATCAAATCAAAATTAAAAAATCCCAAATTCAGAAGATAGCTAGATCTTCTTCTCTACTTTCCAAAAATATAAAGATCTATCCAAACCGAGTTCTATAGCTCCACTTACGAATTTTTTTGGTTAAATCGCACAGAAAAAGACTGAGCAGAAACTAGGATTTCTATTATTGTTATTTCACTGACTTGCAATATTTATTTGGTATATCTTTTGGACTCAAAACAGTTTCAAAATTTTATTATATTTTTATAAATCATTCCTTAGTTAAAATTTCATATTTTTGCATGTCAAAAACTCTATTTCTGGAATTTATAGTGACAGGTGCGTAGAATTTCTATACAACAAACTGTTTATTGGCCTATTGAAGCATTGTGTAGCTATATATTGAGATTCTTTTTGTTGCTACCTAGTTTTTGTGCTTACTAGTTGTTTGTGTGGTTCTCTTTGAATATTACTACTATTATATGTGTGTTTACAACAAACTTTTTCCAAGTTTCAGGGTCTCTTGCTCGTTTGAGACTTTTATGAAACACAATTACAATACCAGGCAAAACATGGGCAAGAATGGTGACGTCGCTCCTGATAACAACCCTCTTTTGGATTAGACCAGTAACCTACAACAGGGCGACAGACAGATAGAGATGGTTGACCTACGAGAGACAGTTGTGGCTTTGGCACGATAGATTGTCACCATGCAGGCCACCATGCAACATCAGGTGACTACTTTGCAAGATCCAGCACAACAACTTGTCTATGATAAATGACGATCATCCTTGTAATACCCTGACTCAAATTAAAACTAAATTGTGTGATTTATGTTAATAAATTATGTTTTGACCCATTAATCATGAATATTACGGTTTGGTGATAAATGCAAAATTATTACATATTTTACTCCTAATTTATAATTGTTAATATCATATATTATCTAAATTTATCTAATTATTGTGTTTTGTGTGTTTTTAGGTTGAGGTATTCTCTAAACCCGATGTCGAGCTAATTAAGCAAAATGATGAAGCTTTCTCAATAATGAACTGCAAAAGGATTTGAAAAACTAATCTAAGATGAGGGACCAAGCTAAAAGTGGAGAAAGCCCATTGAAAGTCGAGCTTGAAGCCATGATTGAGAGGTGCATCTGCAAAGAGAAGTTGATGCATGGTGAAACAACATTGCACCTCACAAAACTTGGTGTCCAATCCACAACAGTTGCTACCCTATTTACATGCACCGTCCAATCAGGGAAAAAAACAGAGGCAATGAGCAGTACTTGCTTGCAAAACAGATCAACCATCTTGCATATTTTCAAGAAATAGAGCAGTAGGTGTTCACAGTGCTTCTTGGCGTTTAGCTTGCAGGATGGGGTGGTCAATTTCAAATAATAAAAAGAAAAGAAAGGGTTTATGATTTTCAGAAAGAATCACAAAGAATCAGCCAGTTGAGGTTAAGGTAGCAGCGTCTAGACAACAGATAACCATGTGTGTTACAAATTAGTACAACTTACCACTGCCACGTACAATTATTTAGGAATAGTTGACTCAGTCTGTAAGTTTGATTCAGTCTTCATTTTATTTAGGAGTCAGTTGAATATTTATTGGTCGTTAGTTGAATAAGTTTAAGGAGCACGTTGGGTGTTTTCAGTTCTAATTAATTGAGACTTTTTAGGGAAATTTCTAGTATAAATAAATTCTGTAACTTTAGCTAATATTATCACTTCAGTTGCATTTTATCTTTTTTCTCTCTATTCGTCAATGAGTAATAAATTTCTCTTCTTTGTTCAATCTGTATCAAGTTTCTCTTTTTTAAATTTGTGTATGGTATAAGAGCCAGGTTGCTAAGAAGGTGTTTGTGTTTATTACTCAGTGAAGGTTGTCTTAGAAGTTTTGTTCTTGTTTGAAGTGTTCTTAGCATTTTCAAGATGAATGGTGGAAATAGTTCTACTGCTGACGACTAGCTGGTTGGTAACAACTACAGCTATTGGAAGCTTTGTGTGGAAGCTTATCTTCAAGGGCAGGATTTGTGGGACCTTATCTCTGGTGCTGAAACGATAATTCCAGAGGACACTCCGCACAACGCTGAGTTGCGGAGGAAGTGGAAAATCAAGTGCGGCAAAGCTTTATTTGTATTGCGAACGTCGATTAGCAAGGATTACATTGAGCATGTTTGTGATGTTACATCACCAAAACAAGTGTGGGAGACACTTGAAAGGTTGTTCACTCAAAAACATACGATGCGACTGCAGTTTTTGGAAAACGAACTTGCTGGGACAACTCAAGGTAATCTTTCAATTTCAGATTATTTTTTGAAAATTAAGAATCTGTGTTTTGAGATTTCAGAGCTGGATATGGAGGAGCCCATAAGCGATGCACGTTTGTGTCATTACCTTATTTGCCGTATGCAGAAAGAGTTTATGCCATTTATTTCTTCCGTGCAAGGGTGGACAATTCAGCTGTCAATCATTGATCTAGAGAATCTGCTTTCTAACCTGGAAGCTTTGGTTAAGCAGATGTCTTGCAAGTCTCCTTCTGATATTGAAGATGTACTCTTTACCAAAGATCAGTTGAAGTATACCAATGCTTCCAAACACTTATTTAGTGATGATAAGCAACAAAGAGTGTCAGGAAGTCAAGTGGCAATTCCAAAGAATGTTACAAATGTGGAAAGCCGGGGCATTTCAAGCGTGATTGCCGTGTGAAGGTGACATGTTCTAGGTGTGGCAAATCAGGTCATATCAAGAAAAATTGTAATGTAATTCTTGTTGGTACAGATGCAAATGCTATCCATGAAACTAAAGATGCTGATGAGCCAAAGTGGGAGCAGTGTTTCTCTATTGAAATTATCGATCAACCAGATAATATGGCTTCTGTTCTGCACCAGACCGAAGCACATACGGATGCTAATGTCTCCATTGACTACAAGAAGGAGTGGATCGTTGATTCAGGCTGCTCACATCATGCCACAAGAGATGCAAATTTACTTTCAGATGTTCGTCCACACATCGGAAAGAGTGCTATTATTACAGCTGATAATTTAGTACATCCGGTGCTTAAAGAAGGCCATGTCAAGGTTGCAAACTTGAATGGCAATGGAGTTTCTTTAAGAGATGTTTATCATGTTCCTGGATTGGCAAAGAACCTCGTGTCGGTTTCACAAATAACGGACAAGGGGAATTATGTTCTTTTTGATCTGGATAATGTTTAGGTTTTGCGAATTTGAAAAGTCTTGATGCTGATGTTCTTTTCGTTGGGCAAATGAAGGAGTCTTTATATGTGTTGTCCACAAGCGAAGCATATGTTGAAAAGACAGGCCAGAATGTAAGTGCATCACTTTGGCATGCTCGGTTAGGTCATGTTGGGTATCAATTGCTGCAGCAAATCTCCACAAAGAAACTCCTTGATGGTGTTCCTCTCCTTAAGGAAATTCATCACGATGTGGTTTACCCTAGTTGCCAATATGGCAAATCCCATTGTCTTCCTTTCTTGAATTCAAAGAATAGAGCCTCTGCTGCGCTTTAGTTGATCCATTCAGATCTCATGGGTCCAACAAGAACACCTAGCTACACTGGTCTTCATTATGTGATGGTTATTGTGTACGACTTCTCTCAATTTACTTGGGTATATTTCTTGGAACACAAAAGTGAAGCTCTTTCTAAATTTATTCAGTTCAAACAACATGTGGAGAAAGAATTTAGGTTATCAATAAAGTGCCTGTGCACAAATAATGGGGGAGAATACATGTCTGATCAATTCTTCGAATTTTACAGCGAGCATGGGATTCATCGTCAAATGACTTGTCCACAAACCCCACAATAGAATGGGGTTGCTGAGCTCAAGTTGGCACATCTTACAACCATGAGCTTGTCATGGTTGCATGCAACGAATCTTCCGAGAGAGCTGTGGCAACAGCTATTCAGTCTTCTTGTCATGTCATAAATCGCTTGCCTCCATGGCCAGGGGCAGAATTATCTCCTTTTGAAGCTTTATACCATCGCATATCCAATGTGAGTTATTTTCGAGTTTTTGGTTCAGTTTGTTATGTCCATGTATCGAAAAGTAATCGAACTAAGCTTGACCCGAGGGCAAGGCGATTTATTTTTGTTGGCTATGACACTCACTGGAAAGGATGGAGATGTATGGATCCAGAAACAAAGAAGGTTAATGTCTCCCTCAATGTGGTATTCGACGAAGTGTCATCATCTCTATTTACTGCAAATATGGGCAGTGGCACAACTGATCTTGAGCATTTTTCTGGTGATGCTGCATCCAGTGAAAGGGGGAGAAATGTTTCCCCAACCGGGGAAAATGTTCAGCACAATGCAAACGCTATTCAAAGGTCAACAAGGGAAAGTAAGCATACTGATTATGAGGTTCAGTTAAATTATTCTACTGTGACTTCTTATTTCCTCATGGGGTTGACATGTGATGATGAACCTAAGTGCTATAAAAAAGCTCAAGGCGAAGGCGCAGCTGAATGGGAAGCTGCTATGGATGAAGAAATTGAGGCTTTGCATAAAAATGATACAAGGGAATTAGTACCAAAGCCAAAGGACGCTGAGTTAGTGACTTGTAAATGGGTCTACAAGTTAAAGGAGAAGGCAGATGGGACAATTGACAGGTATAAAGCTCCCTTGGTTGCACGCGGATTCTCTCAGTAATACAGGCTGGATTATGAGGAAACTTTCAACCCAGTTGTTAAGATGGTGACGGTTCGAACTATTATTTCATTGGCTGCGTGCAACAGATGGAATCTATGGCAGCTTGACGTAAAGAACACCTTCCTTTATGGTGAGCTGGATCGTGAAATTTTTATGGAACAACCCCAGGGATTTGTATCACATGAATTCTTTAATCATGTGTGCCGACTCAAGAAGGCATTGTACGGTCTCAAGCAAGCTCCACGCGCCTAGTATGGTAAAATTGCACTAGTACCTTTCTTTTTGTGGTTTTAATTCTTCAAGCTCGGATCCTAGTTTATTTGCCTAAGTTTACTTCATCCATGTACACTATACTTCTTCTATATGTGGACGATATGATTATCACCGGCGACAAGAATGTTGAAATTTCACGTCTTCGGGATGAGTTGTCTATCCGGTTTGAAATGAAGAATCTGGGAGAGGTTCGTTCTTTCCTTGGTTTAGAAATTGTTAAAGCAGATGGATATTTTGTCTCTCAAGGGTCTTACGCCACAAGTTTGCTAAATCGCTTTGGCATGGGACATTCGACACAAATAGCCACTCCCATGGAACCGCAACTCAAGTTACAGAAAATTGAAGGAGAGCTACTGGATGATGCCACAAAGTATCGTCAGCTTGTGGGTAGTCTATTTTACCTAACTATCACAAGACCTGATCTATCATATTCTGTAGGAATTGTGTCTTAGTTTATGGAAAATCCCTGTGTTGGTCATTTAATCGTAGCAAAGCGAATCCTTCGCTATGTAAAAGGCACACTGCAGTTTGGCCTTCTCTATAAACCAAATGTATCTTTTTTCTTACATGGCTATGCAGATGCTAATTGGGCTAGAGATGTCATAGATCGATGTTCGACCACTGGGTATTGCTTCAATACCGATTCCGCTGCAGTCTCTTGGTGTAGTAAGAAGCAACAAACTGTAAGTCTTTCAAGCACAGAAGCCGAATATGTGGTAGTCACTATGGCCACGCAGAAATGCATTTGGCTTAGGCGACTCCTTCAAGATATTGGAGTTACTTTGGATTATCAAATTCCTATTGGATGTGACAATGAAAGCACAATCAAGTTAGCTGGCAACCTGATGTTTCATGCTCGTACAAAACACATAGAGGTTCATCACCATTTTGTTCGAGAAAAAGTGTTAAATCAAGAGATTATGTTGCAGAAAATAGGGACCAATGATCAAGTTGCTGATGTGCTCACCAAAGCTCTTCCATGAGCTAAGTTTGAAAGGTTTCGCAGTGCTCTTGGTATTATTGATCGTAAGTTTGCACTAAGGAGGAGTGTTACAAATTAGTGCAACTTACCACTGCCACGTACAAGTATTTAGGAATAGTTGACTCAGTCTGTAAGTTTGATTCAGTCTTCATTTTATTTAGGAGTCACTTGAATATTTATAGGTGGTTTGTTGAATAAGTTTAGGAGCACATTGGGTGTTTTCAGTTCTAATTAGTTGAGACTTTTTAGGGAAAGTTCTAGTATAAATATAGTCTGTAACTTTAGCTAATATTATCACTTCAGTTGCATTTTATCTTTTCCTCTCTATTCTTCATTGAGTAATAAATTTCTTTTATTTGTTCAATCTGTATCAAGTTTCTCTTTTTTAAATTTGTGTTAATGTGAAGGCAGCACACCAAACCCATCAACGTTGGAAGTAAATAGTGTGATAGCCCGTGTGCAGACTTGAAAGAAAAAATATAGAGCTGTAAGAAAAGGGTAGAAGAGCAGGAAGAAAGAGAGTAGGGACTGCATGAATCAGCGAGTAACAGCCTGGTGTGTTGACAATGGGTAGAGAACAATTGCAACTAGCGTTGTTTCCTAGGTACAAGACAGCAACAACAAATGAAAAGAGACAACCAACTTGCAAGAAGCAGCCATTGTGTAACCAAGAAGAAGATGAACAACAGGAAAACTGAAACACCTTGTAATCAAAAGCAATCAGACAGTAGAGAGTTAACAGAGGTTGTGTACAACAGAGCAAAAGTTAAAATTTAGAGAGGTTTGAGACAATGTGAAAGACATGGAATAAGAGAAGAAGGAATGGAGAATAGAAGAAGGTTGTCCCATATCCAAACTATGTTTGAAATGAAGGACATGGGAAAGAATCTTGCTGGCAGGATCGGTGGAAATAAGAGAAGAAATAATAAAAGAAAAATAATCAGATGAAAGCAAAGCCAGCCATGCGGTGATAATGAGGGAAGATTGTACTGTGCTTTCAAGAAAGAGAAAGGAGGCAGGCCATGTGCAGCAGAATCGGTGCAGTGCTGTGTTGTTTTTACACCCAACGAATGAGAATAGAAAGGAGATGCAGCCGAATACCAGAGATAAAATAGGAGGATACGGATGAAAAATTGAAAAGATGAGTAGAGTCGGCCGTACAAACCACTCGGTTGAATTGAAGAGTGGGTCACATGCCTTTGCTGATTTTATCTCTCCTAAAATCTATAAACTTGGAGTCCTTTCCAACAGCACAATTCGAACAAGGCTAAGAAAATTCAAGGGTTGGCTTTGGCGTGGAATTGAAGAAGAGAAGAGAAGGAAATAGTGTGATTTTCAAAATCACAAGAGTTCTTTGAGGTTGGTGATTATGATTTTTTTTTGTATTTTTTTGTCTTTTTAATTTCAAATTCCATTGGTTTGTAATTCTAAATTCATGTTTTATTATTGAAATAGAGGTGTGATGAAATATTTATTCTATGATTTTCCAATTATTCAATTTATGTGTGATAATTATTTGATTTGATTAATTAATATGCTAAGAGGGCACTTGATTGAAACATGCCAAGAGGGCACTTATTTGAGTTACACCATGAGCGCACTTATTTGTATTTTTTTACTAAATCTGTATAATTATGTTGAGTACACGTGCATGATATGTATTATGCTTGTAAGTATACTAACCCTCACAGATTCAATAAATCTCATGGAGCAGGGTCATGGGACCCATGACAAGACTAGAGACTGCCTTTGAAGACTCCTATGACTTTTCGTAATTTATATTGATGATGTATTTAACCATGCCTTAGGTGTTTACATTTGGATTATACGTATGTAACTTAAGCATAGGATAGGGGTCTTATGAATCATAGCTGAGTTGGAATGTGATTAAAATTTATTTTGTACCTAGGAATGTTTAAATTTGACATTTGTGATTGATGTGAGAATGAATATTGGGTATTGAGAATAGACATTTGAATTAGGAGGATTTGATGGATAATATGATTTGGAATGGATAAACATGTGGAGAAGGTGATGTTTAGCGTGATCTCGATCCCATGAAGATTAGACTCTCGCAGATCCTGAGTCAAGCATGCTGAAGTTGTTGGGAGAGGCTGAAATTGATTGGGCCTAGTAAGGTTGGGAAGTAAGGATTGATTTCCTGTAGAGGAGAACCCTAGAATTTCGTTGAGATTGTACATCAAATGCCTTGCGAAATGAGGGCAACCCTATCTTTATAGAGAGTGGGAATGAGACCAATAGGCCCAAGGGTCGTTGTAGACTGGCGTCGGCTAGATCTGGCAGTGGTGCCGGTGGGCTACCGCCTGTCGGATATGAGATGATTTAGGAAGGTTCAGAGGTTAGGCACGAGGGAAGAGAGATGGTCAATGTTGGTTGAGTTAGAATTCTTTCCCGTGTGAGTTAAACTCTAGTGAAATTATTTGAAGTTTTGCTAAGTTCCAGTCCCAGCTCTGAGGAGTCAAACTAGTCTCGAGGGCTTGAGCTTGGCCTCAAGGGTCTATCACAAAACTTTGGAGAATTTGCAGATAGAAAACTTGGGAGATGAGCCTCGGGTTCGAGTACTTGAGTAGGGGGCTCGAGAGCTTGAAGTCTAAAGGGCTCGAGATCTCTTGAGTCTTCAAAGATGAGGCAGAATGACTTGTAAAAGTACCCAACCCGAAATTTGAGAAAGATGGGTTAAACTAGGAGGCTGCCAAGGATAGTTTGTGACTACGGGATGTGGAGGTAGATCATTGGTTTTGGTCGAAAGTGGTTTGGGATGACCGAGGGTGATCCTAGGAAGTGAGTCGATTTAAATTCATGGACTTTAAAAGTCTCTAAGGTTGCGTTTGGATGGGGGGTAAGAGGGGGTAACCCCCCATTACCCCTTGTTACCCTCGTTTGGTAAGAAGGGGGTAAGGGTAAGAATTTGAATTTTTACCCCTCTTGCAACCATTTTGAATATCTCCATGGGGCTTGGGGTATTCATTCTTGAATACCCCTCCTTACCCTCCCTTTTGCTCTTTTATGAGATTTTTTTTTTTTTACATTTTATTTATTTATTTATTTTGGTGAGTATTTGTCTTTTATTTTATTTTTAAAAGCACTCCATTATTTCTATTTGATAAATTTCATATCACCAAACAACAAATTATATTTTTTTATGAAGAGATATGTAGAATTTTTTTATTCATTTATTGAAATTTAAAATAATAATAGTGGTTTTTTATTTATTTTTTATTTTTAAGGAAACCTTTCCCCTATTTATCCCGTGCCTTCCTTTATTTTTCAATTATATATTATATAATTGAAAATTTAATAGATTTCAAATAAATTTTTTTATTATATAGATTTTCAACATAATACATTTGGTTGAAGAGGAATTTTTTACAAGGGTTACCCTTGAATAGGGGTAATTGTAAGTAGAGGTAACCTAACATATTAACAATTTTAGAATAATTAATAATTTTACTTAATCCATATAATATAAAAATAAAAATAAAATTTTCTTAAACATATTTGTCAAAATGTTCTATTTTTAAGGGGTGATTCTGTCGAAATTTCTATAGGGTCTCAAAACTCTGAAAAGGTTTAAGGTTCATGATAATCTCTTTCAGGGTAATTAACAATTTATTCTGTTAGAACATTATTTTAAAAATATGTAAACATTTTCAACGTGATGCATTTGGGTGAGGGGTAAATTTTTACAGGGGTTACCCTTGAGTAGGAGTAAATGTAAGTAGGGGTAAACTGACATATTAACAATTTTATGAGAATTAATAATTTTATTAAATCTATATAATATAAAAATAAAATTTCTATAACATTTTCAACGTGATGCATTTGGGTGAGGGGTAAATTTTTACAGGGGTTACTCTTGAGTAGGGGTAATTGTATGTAGAGGTAAACTCACATATTAACAATTTTATGAGAATTAATAATTTTATTAAATCTATATAATATAAAAATAAAATTTCTGCAATATTTTCAACTTGATGCATTTGAGTGAGGGGTAAATTTTTACAGGGGTTACCCTTGAGCAGGGGTAAACTGACATATTAATAATTTTATGAGAATTAATATTTTTATTAAATTCATATAATATGAAAAATAATAATTATAATTTTTATGAAGAGATATGTTGATATTTTTTATTTATTTATTGAGATTTAAAATAGTAATATCAAAAAAATTCTTTATTTATTTTTTTAATGTTAGAATGCAAGTGTTCATTTTAAATTATAATTATGAAAAATAATTTATAAAAATTAGATAATATTATTATAAGTTATATTATTAGAATTTACTTCATGAATATTATTTAATAATTATATTTTATAAATAAATAAAAAAATATTAATATATTAGGTTACCCTTGTTTGTAGTTACTAAAGAAGATTTTTTACCTTTACGATAAGGTTTTACTGTACCACTTTAATTGCCAAACAAAATAAAGGTAATCACACTTCAAGGATCATCTCTACTCAAAGGTGACCCCTCCTTAGGGGTCACCCTTATAAAAATTATCCTCCACCTAAACACAGCCTAAGTCAAAGACTTTGGACCTGTAGGATTGAGGAAAGTTGGTAAAACTCCAAAGTTTTTCATGTGGAAGACTCAGTTTCAGAGGGTTGATGAGTCATATGAGTGGGACTCGAAGTGGTATGACATAGATCAGTGGGATCATGGTTCTACGGTGAGCAGGACTTGAATGCCTGAAGGATCCGACTTAGTTCATCTACTTGAGGAGGCGACCTTCTGCAGGAGATGTGACGTAAGCGTGTGGTATGGGCTGATTAGGCACACACCTGTATGTAGCTGTGGGAGTGAGGGTTGAATGTCTTTGAAGACACCCAGGTGGAGTTACCATGTGATGTCGTGTCAGGTAGGTTACAGATAAGTGACGCGTTAAGATTCCCCCTAGATATCACCAATGGGTTGTTTGTTGAATGGACCGAGGATGTGGTTCGATGGTTCCTCGGGACTTGGGAGTATGGTTGAGTATATGAAACTCCCAGGCCGTCAGATGAGAGAACTGAGGACGAGAATGTGGAATTCCTCGTGCATGCATGCCAGTGATGGACTATGGATCGTGGTGTGTGGTCCTGTGTAGGGTGTCTACAGGACCGGCTATGGCTATAGGTAAAGTAAGCTGCCGTCTAAGGCCCCCAAATAAATAAGGTCTCGAAGTCCATGAACTCCTTTATTATATTTTAAATAGTTAATAATGCATACTAAAACACAAATCTATTATTGTTCAGTTCGGTTAGAATGCTTGTTTTTTATTTATGTGGCCTCGGTTCGAATCTTGGATGAGATTTTAATTATTTTTTAACTAATAATTATTAAAATCTTCATTTTTATTGAGTTTAATAATAATAATAATGAAAATAACAATAATTTTAATTAATAAAGAATTTTTTAAAATATATGTATCATTTAAATAAAGCAGACTTCAAATCCCATCTAATCTCGTTTATGACTTTTAAGTTACTAGCTCTTGAAATCATTTGAATATTTTTAACTATTTCAAATTTAAAACACTCAAAATTGGAAATTTATATGTTGATAATTTTTCTATTCAATTTAAAATGTGGATTTCTTAAAAAATGAAAATAATGATAGTAACAATCATTATAATTATTATTATAATCTTCATTTTTATTGAGTTTAATAATAATAATGAAAATAACAATAAATAATTTTTTAAAATATATGTATCATCTAAATAGAGCGAAAGATAAACCTATATTTACTTGGTAATTTTGAATTAAAAATAAATTAAAGCTTTTAAAATTTGATGAGATGAAAAAATTATTTAGATATTTCACACTTTGTAAAAAAAACTGTATGATTTTATTTTTTATGAGTGTATAAAAGGCCTATTTTAAGAATTCACCTAAGGCCCCTAAAATCTCAGGGCCGACCCTGGGTGTCTATGTGAGGAGGGTATAGGCACATGATGAGTGCCTAACACAGACGGATAGTCCACGAGTCACACATGTAGGCAAGTGTAACAGATAAGTGTTGTGGGCCAGCCCCACTTATGGGCCTACTGGGCTTAGGCCCAGGTATGGTGACTTAAGCCTTTGCTTAAGTTCCTCTTCTTCTATCTATTATAGGAATCCTGTGTAAAACACAGAGAGAGGGATTAGAGAGAGTGAGAGACAGGGAGATCTGAGAGGGAAAGACCTTGTAATCCTCTGTACATGTTTCTCTACATAGTAGATTTGATCTCGCTCCGTAGACGTAGGAGTTTTAGCCGAACCACGTAAATATTGTGATTGTGTGATTGTTTATTTGCATTTAATTAATCCCTAATCCCCAACAAGTGGTATCAGAGTCGAAGGTTATCAGATTCAGACAAGGTTCAGTCGAATCGGAGACAGAAAAATCACAACAGTCGGTCGTTCCATTGATTGAGGAAAAAAAAAAACTCTGCAAATAGAGATCAGAGGAGACGGCGGAAACAGAAAGGCTCAGATCTGTTCCAGAGAAAAATCGCAGAAAACTGCAGAGAAAACAGAGGCGATCGGAGAAGAAGGCGACGGTAGATCTCGGTCGGCAGATCTGATCGGAGAGCCGTGCGCAGAAGCAGAGAGGCGCAGCCCCATCGCAGGAACAGTGAGACTGCTAGCGGCGACTGGCAGTGAGCCAGACACCGCAAGGGCCGTTCGAAAAAGGGTTTCCAGATCTTCGTGGGGTCCAGCTAGAAACCCAATCGTAGAGCAGAGCCGGAAATAGAGAAGCAGCAAGCATCGGGGATGAAGAAACCCAGATCTGCCAGCAACCAGAGGTAGTGCCAATAACGGAGCAGTAGCAGCTAGCACACGAGACCAGCAAGAAGGGGTTTCTCATTTCATATTTGAGATCTGAGGCGAGCAGAAGCGGCGGAACACCAAGCAATCAGGCTGCAAGAAGGCGGCGGCAGCAACGAACGGGAGCCACCATGAAACCCAGAACCAAAGATCGCCGGAGACCAAAGACAAAAAAAAAAAATTACCGTGCACAGATCTGAGAAGACAAAAAAAACAAAAAAACAAAAAATTCATTGGTCCGCAGGACCACCATTTCACGTGCACTCGCGGGACTACCATTTCGGATAGTCTGTAGGACCACCGCTTCCTGTACATCCGAGGGACCACCATTTCAGCTGCACCAGCAGGATCACCAGTTTCGGTAGTCCGCAGGACTACCATTTCCAGTGCACCCGAGAGAGAACGGATTCAGGTACTCCTGCAACGGGGAAAACAACGGTCCAGAATTGTTTTGCAGTTTTCGGAGTCACCGGGACTCAGAATTGAGATCCGTCTTCGCCTGTATGTTCGTGGCAGTGAGATCTACGCAGTGACTTGCTTGGATTTGGTTTCAGGAGGAGATTGACATTGAGTGCCAAGCAGTGGCGTTTGTAGAAAGGAGACCAGCTGAGTTTTCTTTTCTCTTATCTTTCATAACTGTCATTTAATTTTTACACATTATTCTGCTATGTGTATGATTGAACCACCAAAGTGGTGAGGAGTTCGGGGGTAATCAGTTGGATGCCAATAGTAGATCCCTAGGTTTGTGCAGGGCTACAAATTTACACTGTTGGTTATTTGCTTCCGTATTTGCGCACCAAAATTAAACAGAGGACAGTGACAGAATGACATCCAGTTCCAGTTCTACAGTCATGAAATTGGTACCGGGCAATTATCTCCTATGGAAGACTAGGATGCAAGATCTCCTGATTATGCATGATTTATATCATCCAATCTTAGGAGATGTAGCTATACCTGATGATATGAAGACAAAGCTGAAAGAATGGGAGTACAAGCATTTGAAGGCTGTGAGCCTGATCAGGGAGTATGTCGATGGCACCATACTTCACCATATCACAGAAGAAAAGAAGGCAGATGAACTATGGACCAAATTGTCTACAATGTATGAGAGCAAGGCGCCAATGAATAAAGCCTCTGTTATCAAGAGACTGGTGAGACTGATATACAATGAGCACATGTCAATGTCAGAACACCTTAGCAACTTTCAGGGTATGGTGAACCAGCTGGCTAGTATGAAGATCATCTTTGCAGATGAGATTTTGGCTCTTCTTCTCATGGCGACACTACCAGATTCTTTTGAGACTCTGGTGATTGCTTTGAGTAACTCTGAGCCCGGTGGGTAGATATCCTTAGAGACAGTCAAGGAGTCATTGATGAATGAAGAGATGAGATAGAAAGAAATGGGCATCGCATTTTCTTCTTCCGGAGCATATGTGTCACAGGATAGGGGCAAAAGACATAAAAATCATGGTCGCTAGGACCATAGAAGCAAGAGCAGACCAGGTGGAGGTAACAGATCTCAGAGGAGAAGCAGAGACAACAGAAAATGTTTTCATTGTGGCAGAGCAGGGCACTTTAAGAATCAGTGCAGGGTGTGGTAGAGATAAAATAATTAGACTGTGCAATATGAGGAACGAAAGCCACCATCTTCAGACACCACGGCTGCAACATCTCAGGAGCAGCGTACTCTTGTCACAGTGACCACCAGTGAGGGGGAGAGTCTGTCCATTACCTCCTCCTCATCTGAGTGGGTCATTGACACTGGTGCCACTTATCATTATACGCCTCACAGGAGCTTCTTCTCTACATATACATCCAGAGAGTTTGGAATAGTTCGGATGGGCAACTCTGCATGTTCCCCTATCACTGGAGTTGGGAACATTACTATGAAGACTAGTCATGACTGTGAGATTAGTTTGAAGGATGTCAGACATGTGCCAGACATCAGACTGAACCTCATTTCTGCGAGGGTACTTGGTACAGAGGGATACATCAGTACATTCGGAGGAGATCGATGTAAGATCAGCAAGCTGTCACTTACTATGGCACGAGGGGTGATCAGAGTCCACCTGTATGTTCTGACCGGCACGGTTTGCACCGGCCAGATCCACGCAGTACAGAGAGAGACTGATTTCTCTCTATGGCACCGGAGACTTGCACATCTGAGTGAGAGAGGGCTGCAGATTCTTCAGAGGAAGGCCCTTATTCCACGGACTAAGTGCACCCGGCTAGACAGTTACGAGCATTGCATCTTGGGCAAGCAGACAAGACCTTCCTTCAATCTAAAGGGCCACATAAAGGTCAGGAAGTTAGACCTAGTATGCTCAGACGTTTGTGGACCGATAGAGGTGGAGTCATTGGGCAAGAACAAGTACTTCGTTACCTTCATCGTGATTCTACGAGAATGTGCTGGATTTACTTCATGAGATCCAAAGATCAGACTTTCTCATTCTTCCGTGAGTTTGTTGCCTCTCTGGAGAGAGAGACGGGTAGAAAAATGAAATGTCTGAGGACCGACAATGGAGGAGAGTACACATCGGGAGAGTTTAAAGAATTCTGCAAGAAAAGCGGCATTCGACATGAGTTGACAGTGCCAGGGACTCCCCAGCATAACGGTGTAGCCGAGCGCTACAACTGCACCATTGTTGAGCGAATGTGTTGCATAGTTCACAACACAAATCTACCCAAGAGATTTTGGAGCGAAGCAGTGAGAACAATAGTATACCTCATCAACCGCTCACCATCAGCTCCCCTAAATGGTGAAGTGGCAGAATGTTTGTGGACAGGCAGAAAAGTTACCTATAAGCATCTCAGAGTTTTTGGCTGTGTTTGCTATGCACACATCCCTGATATGTCGAGGAAGAAATTGGATGTAAAGTCGACATTGTGTGCGTTTATTGGTTAGGTGATCCAGAGTTCGGATACAGACTGTGGGATCCAGCTCAGCAGAAAATGTTTAGGAGTCGAGACATGGTATTCCGTGAAGATGAGTTCTTCAATGAGAACAATAAACCCACATACTCCAGTGACCTAGATCAAGGTCACATCTCCACTCCGGACACACCTCAGTCAACAACAACACCTTCTCCTTCACCTGCACCACCAGTAAGTCAGTCAGATGACAGTGGGTCAGATGTTTCTTCTGGTAGTCACAGTGCCAGTGTCAGTGGGCTAGCAGATACGTCTACAGATGAGACAGTTAATGAGCCGATACATGATACAGTTGAGGACACAAGTGGAGGATGATCAAAACAGAGATAGACAGTCGAGCGAGGGGGAACACCCCCCAGTACTTCTGCATCGGAGGATGTTATACCCCCGAGAACGTTTGTTAGAGAGCACAACCCATCTAGGAGATACCCGAGTTTTGATTATGTGTTGATAACTAGTGAGGGGGAGCCTAAGAGTTACTTAGAGGCTATAGGCGACAAAAACAGAATTCACTGGTGGAAAGCTATGGTAGAAGAGATGATGTCTCTTAAGAACAACACATATGAGTTGGTTGATCTACCAGTTGGCAGGAAGACCCTACATAACAAATGGGTCTTTCGAGTGAAAAAGAATGGAGACAAAGTTCTGAAGTATAAAGTTCGCTTAGTGGTGAAGGGCTTTGGACAGAAGAAGGGAGTGGACTTCAACGAGATATTCTCACCAGTAGTGAAGATGAGTTCCATACGAGTTATGTTGGGCTTAACCGCGAGTTTAGATCTTGAGATTGAACAGATGGATGTGGAGACTGCATTTCTTCACAGTGACCTAGACGAAGAGATCTACATGAAACAACCCGAGGGGTTTGAGTTGAAGGGCAAGGAGAACCTTGTTTGCCGACTCAAGAAGAGCCTATATGGATTGAAACAGGCACCGCGGCAATGGTATAAGAAGTTTCACTCTTTCATGACAGGAAATTGATACAAACATAGTTCAAGTGACTCATGTGTGTATTATCAAGAGTTCAAGGGTGATTAGTTCATCATCCTATTATTATATGTGGACGACATGCTGATATTTGGAAAGAGTTCAGAATTGAACAAGTTATTGAAGGCAGGTCTGTCAAAGGCGTTTGACATGAAAGATCTTGGCCCTGCTAGACAGATTTTGGGTAGGGAGATTGACAAAGATAGAAAGAAAAAGAGATTATCCTGTCTCAAGAGAAATATATTGAGAAGGTCTTGGAGCGATTCGGCATGAGGGATTGCAACTCCGTTAGCATTCCTCTCGCCGCTCACTTCAAGCTGAGTAAGGAATGTTGTCATTCATTAGAGACAGAGAAGACAAGATGAGTCAGATTCCATATCAGTCGACAGTTGGTAGTCTCATGTACACGATGGTTTGCACGAGACCTGATATAGCACATGCAGTTGGATTGGTGAGCAGATTTATGTCAGACCCAGGACATGATCATTGGGAGGCAATGAGATGGATCTTCAGATACTTGCGAGGTACATCGAGTATGGGCATCATATTTGGTGGAGACCCTTTGATTACAGGCTACACAGATGCAGATATGGCAGGTGACCTTGATGGTCGCAAGTCCACTTCTGGTTATCTTTTCACATTTGCTGGAGGAGCCGTCAGTTGGCAATCCAAGTTACAGAAGTGTGTAGCATTTCTACGGCAGAGGCATAGTACATTGCTGCTACAGAAGCTAGGAAAGAGATGGTTTGGCAAAAGGGATTTCTTAAGGAAATAGGCATCAAACATGAGGACTACGCAGTGTATTGTGACAGTCAAGCCCTATCGACTTGAGTAAGAATGCCATGTATCACTCAAGAACCAAGCACATTGATTTGAGATATCATTGGTTGAGAGCAGCTATTGAAGAGAAACAGATCATTGTAAAGAAGATTCACACAGACCACAATTCAGCAGACATGTTCACCAAAGTTCTTCCAAAGAACAAGTTTGAGTTCTGCGTAGGGGCATCTGGCATCTACAGAAGATGACATCCATGTCAGGATGTTCTCCTCCTCCTGGGGCTGGAGGGGGAGATTGTTGTGGGCCAGTCCCACTTATGGGCCTACTAGGCTTAGGCCCAGTATGGTGAGTTAAGCCTTTGCTTATGTTCCTCTTTTTCTATCTATTATAAGAATCCTGTGTAAAACACAGAGAGAGGGATAGAGAGAGAGTGAGAGACAAGGAGATATGAGAGGGAGAGACCTTGTAATCCCCTGTACATGTTTCTCTATATAGTAGATTTGATCTCACTCTGTGGACGTAAGCGTTCTAGCTGAACCACGTAAATATTGTGCCCTGTGATTGTGTGATTGTTTGTTTGCATTTAATTAATCCTTAATCCCCAACAATAAGTGACACACCCATTGTATGGTTTGCTTAATGTTATCCATGTGCAGGTGTTTGTGTAGCGTGAATCTGACGTGGAGGAGAGGTAAACTCATAAGTAACAAATGTGTAAAGGTTGAGGAATCTTGGTCAATGTGAGTCACGTGTTAGGTCGTGAGATTATATGGTCTTAAGATTCTTAGGTCAGCCCAATTACGTGAGATCTAAAGACAATATATGTTGAACGGTGTGCCCAAAGCTGGTGAAGTGGTGCCCGTGTGAAAACACCATCGTGAGAATCTCATGGATTGAGTGCAAGAAGGACAACCCCCACAATTATCTAATTGGTGCATTTTGTGTGTGCATTCACATTTGTTTTTGGCACATGTGCGTCACACATGCTCAAAAGGCCTCATGCTAAGATGAGAGTGGGTTTTCTCATATATCTAGGATCTAGACACTCTTTCCAAGTAATGTGGGACAAATTAGAGCCCCCCCCCCCCCCCCCCCCATTTAGTGCGTCACGATATTGTCTGCTTTGGGTGCCCATACATCCACACGGCTTTTATTTTTTAGCACATGTGCATCACACACATGTCCAAAAGGCCTCATGCTGATAGGAGAGTGGGAATTTTCATATATACAGGATCCAGACACTCTTTCTAGGTGATGTGAGACAAATTAGAGTCCTCTCCCCTTCATTCTCTCCATCTAGTGTGTCTATCACAATATTTGTAACGACTTGGTCCACCCAACACAATATTATCTGCTTTGTGTGTTTGTACACTCGTACAACTTTGTTTTTGGCATATGTGTGTCACACACATGCCCAAAAGGCCTCATGCTGAGAGAAGACTGGGTGTTCTCATCTATCTCGAGACACTCTTTCCAAACAATGTGGGACAAATTAGATTTCATCCCCCCCCCCCCTCCATCTAGTGCATGGAGTTTCTCCCCCTCCTCCATCTAGTGCGTATATCATAGTAGAGTGTACAATAAGGAAAAGGACCCATAAAGTGGAGAGCACAAAAATGTTGATCTGCTAGACAGATCAAAAAAAGTCTATAGAACTGCATAACTCATACATATTTTTGAGCCAAGTAACCCGCATATCTACAGAGAAAAGCTATACTGATCTGCTCTAAACATGGAACAGATCTAGTGCTTGAAATGAAATGACTGGATGAATGTCTAGAACCATGTTTCAAACTCAACCTCCACCAAAATTTTCTTCACTTTGTCTACTAGCAAACCAAATGTCTCCCTCAACATAAGGCCCAGTCGATCAACACTACGATGATTTTCATAATAAGATACTTCCTTGATAAAGCTCTGTCCTGTGTGGGACTGGGCATCCAAGCAAAATGCAATGTGGAAATTGCTCTATTTGCACCATTCACTCTCATGTCTTAGGTGATAAACCTATTTTCCCTTCACTCCATAGGCATTCAAGAAAGCCAAAATCTGCATATGAAGCAGTGAAGACTACTGAGTTTTCACACTAGTTGTTAGACATGAATCCTTAAAGACAATCGTTATCGAAAGTGAACATGATCTCAATTGTATTCTTTGTTGATGGGCTGATTAATGGTTTATAGTTAAATCATTCTGTTAGTGTCCCGGCTTGCCGAGTCACCTATTTGTCAATTCCGTCACTTATAAGAAGCCTTGCCTCAGAAGAACGAAGTCATGAATCAAGACTCAAGTGAGGGTCCAAGATTGGGAGATCAATTAAGATTCAACATCATCATCAATGTATTGTTACTAAGGTATATTGGCCATAGATGAGTCTAGGGTGGACCTCACACCTCTAGGAAGGCCTTGACTAGGCTTAGATATCACATCTAGATACTTTAATTAAGCCTAAGTGAGATTTGACATCCAACTAGAACCAAATGGACTTAAACATGGAAAACTGATGAACTGTCTGGACAACCCATCGTGTCAGGCGATCTATCGCCTAGGACAGGGACGACCTTTCTTGTTCTAACATTCCATTGTCCAGATTAACAAGGGTTCTGGTTGGAAAGATTCTGTCAAACGAGTTCACTTTCAGGCCGATACTATCGAGGGAATCACGATCCATCATGCGGGACAGGACACGACCTATCGTGATGAATACATATCCGCTTGGATTTCCAGAATTCGAGTTTGAAACAACTCTGTAAATTCCAAGTGGTCTCAGGACGATTTATCATCAGGGCGCGACCCATCGGCACTGGATTTCACGATCTATCGTGAAACATGATCTATCATCAGTGACTATTTTTTGAACCGTTGAAGTGTATTAATGTGCAACAGTCTGATTGGTGGGAAGTTGCTTTTGAATCACAGGACCCATTGTGGTGCCACGATCGATCGTCGACTTACTGTTTCGAAAAAATATGGTTTGCCTCTATTTAAACTCCACTGTTTGGATAGGTAGATAATCCTTAGAGATAGAATTTATTGCCCACATCTACCAGAATTTATTTGAAAATTCAAGAGGCAAATTCAAGGATCAATTCTCTCTAAGTTCTTCACTTGATGAATCATAGAAATCCAATCATCTCATTGATTAAGACTATGAAAGAGAAAGGCAACCAATTCTCGGATACAACTTGCATATCCATTTTCCTAAAAACCTCTCCCACAGATTGTGATTGTTCGTACATGGCGCATCTTTGTCATCAAGCGAGATCACATTTGGAGAAAGTCTTCGGAAGCACATCTACATTTGTAAAGGTTCAAAGGCAAGTGCTTCTCTTGGTTTGATTCATTTCTAAATTAATTTGTATAGTGGATTAAATTTTTAGGATTGAACCACTCTAGAAAAGAGAGGGATAAGGATTAGACCGGGGTTGGTCGGACCTTTCAAAACTAGGATTCGAGTTGGGTGAAAGTGTCGCTCTATTTGAGTAAGGCGTAATTTCTTCTCTATTTGTGAGGGCGTAATTCCCCACTTAGTGAATTTGGGATAACCCAAGATTGGGTGAGTCCATTAGTAGATGTAGGAGGGATTTACTCCGAACCACTTTATATCGAGTGTGTGGCTTTTTGTTTGTGTGAATGCTCTTGTATCTTGTACACTCTTGATTTCACACAACACTTAATTAATCTTATAATTCTGTTGCATATATTGTTGATTAATTAAGAAAATTTAAAA
Source organism: Chimonanthus salicifolius (assembly GCA_013350335.1). NCBI lineage: Eukaryota > Viridiplantae > Streptophyta > Magnoliopsida > Laurales > Calycanthaceae > Chimonanthus > Chimonanthus salicifolius. Next base: position 46,960,999 of record CM023537.1, on the reverse strand, counting down.
GACCATTAAATTTGGAGATTGCCCTATCCCCCCCCCCCCCCCCCCCCCCCCCCCCCCCTCTCTTTCTAAGGTCAATTGTGTCCTAGCATCGGGAATTTTCACATTCATAGTTGTTGTATCATCATCATAATCAAAGTCATACATTTATCTATCTAAAATTAAAATTGTAATGGCCCGGCCCTTAGAATTATGGATATATGACGTCATAATAGTGGTTACACGTGTGAGTAGTGTGAGGGTCCCAGGTGGGTACCATCGAAGTACACGTGGCCTTTAGAGAACCCTCCCGTCAGATATGAGTTGGAAATAAAATAAAATAAAATAAATGGAGGTGTCGGTTCGACTGACAGTAGACTGATTTTCGTCAAATCAATCGAAGATAGATTTCGGGTCGACTGACGAAAGAACTGCATTTGGGGCGTTTTTCCGAACAGTGTCGGTTCAACCGACGGCAAAACTCAAGTTTCGTATTTAATCCCCCTCTTTGTACGAAAATTAGGTTTATGTCATCATCTTCCCCATCCAGCAACCACCCTCTCTCCCCTACTAACAAACCCTAGCATCCTCTACCTTCCCTCCATTGATTTTCACCCACTAAAGGCATTGGATTTGAATTTCATGTTCTTGGAGCACCCCATTGCACCTATTCCTTCTCCTCCAAAGGTAAGAGTTGTTCTCCCTTTCTTTTATTTTGATGAGATCTAGAGGGGATTGTTGAGAAAAGAGATGGTGATGGCCAATAGGCCTTATTTGGAGAGGAATCCATGGGAGTGATTAGGAATTTTGATATGGAACGTTGGTTGGGTGTAGATTTGAGTTGGGGTTGAGTTTTGAACCTTTAGGAAGGGAAGTGATTGGGAATTTTGATATGGAACATTGGTTGGGTGTAGATCTAAGTTGGGATTGAATTTTGAACCTTTAGGAAGGGAAGTAAATTGGGAAAAATGGTATATGCTTAATTTTGAAGATGATTCATGGGAGGAGATTTGGAGATTTCCCTTAGATTGAATGGGCTAAACCAAATTAGAGGTAAATCTTGGGTCTAAATTAGGGGTTTTACTTCTAAACTTTGATTTGGCCTAATCTACGAACTAATATGGATGTATTATGTTCTTTTGGTTTGATTAGAGCCTTCGAATCCCGAACCTATCGAGGTACGACCCGAAGATCAACCCGGAATATTGTAACTTTCGAGGTGAGGAATTGCTACACACCTTTTTTTGGATTGCTTGTATGTTAAATTAGGGAATTTATTGTGTTATTACTATGATTTAATGCATAATAAATACGATTTGATATCTCGTATGTGATGCATGAACCCCTATAATTCCATATTATGTGATATGTAGCATGTCTATGATCTTATTATGATGATGAAAAAATTGTAATAATTATTGGAGACCCTTATGAAAGGCTAAGATGATTTCTTGACAGATATATTTGGGTTTATACCATGAAAAATGGAGTAGTTGGACTTATGATGATAACCACCATGAGACGGGTCGAATTGATTGCAAGGGTTATGGATATGTGTTAATAAACCCTAACTATGTATCTCAAGGTTGGTATGTGGTCCATATCCCCAAACAACCAATATGACAGTTATGTTAAATGTATGAATTAAAATGGAATTGCTATACTGCTATCTGTGATGATTCTGGAATCATATTATGAATATGATTTATGTATTGTCCTATGTGTTGAAATCAATGTTCCCCTGGAATTACTCATTGATGTATACCTAGGATGTTATCTAGGATGTGAGTATGGGATATTGTAATAATGGACATGATGATATAAGAATTAATAGCGCTGGGATTAGACCCAAAGGGTATATAGGACTTCATGATATGCTTTTCCCTTGCTTGGGCCCACTAGTAAGAGTGCCCACTCCCTAGAGGAGGTTGGTATGACAATGTAATGGTTTAGATTAAGGAACCCTATTGGAACGAGGTGTCGGCTATGGGACTTAGTCCTATATGGTTACCGTCGAGGAGTATAGCCCCTCACATGCTATGCATTCTAGGACGCTCTCATGACTATTTCTTGTTGTCCGTTGTGGAGTATAACCCCTCACCTGCTACACACTGTAGGACGCTCTCACGAATATTTTGCACAATTGTGTGTAGTGTTGCACAGGGTTAGATACTTGTGAGCCCTACGAGGGTGGTACTAGCTTGGTAAGACGCATATCGATCACCTTAGAGCTTGACTGAATTACCAGAGTGGTGAAAGGACGCAGGGTGAGGTAGACTTGATATACTAGGCATGGATCTCCCACTTCATAAGTCGTGGCTAAGTCTCGCATGGATCGTGATGTTATTTGACTGCACGTTCCATAGAGGTATCTTTGGGTGGGTTTGTGTTCCCACGAATGATATTGATAACAAATCATAATTGCAAGCATTACTTATATTCCATTTCATACATTATTATTATGTAGGGTGTGTGAGTGTGTAGCATGCATATATTTTCTCACTGAGTATTGTCGGTACTCACCTCCATGTAATTTCAGGTAATGTTGCACCAGCTGGGTCCGAGGGACCACGAGGAAGAGCTTAGTCAAATTATGTTGCTTTATACACACTATATATTTAATTTATTATTCGATTTTAGTTTGATGATGTTAGTTTTCAGTTGGATCCATTAAGGGTTAGTGTGTCATAAATTTTAGAATGTTAATGACATTTATGTTTGAGAATATATACCCCTTTTGAGAGATTAATGATATTTGAGTTTATTTATGACTTCGATGAATGAGTTGCACACGTGTGATATTCGAAAAAGAAAAATATTTTTCAGCGTCATGTGTCTATTTTGGATCAGGGCGTGACAAAAATTAATAGTTACACATTGACTTCCAAGCTACGTGATAACTTAAACCCCAAAACCTTTACGACCATCACAATGAACACCTCCCAAAACAAGAGGGTGAACATCCACGAGGCCAAAATCTCATATATAAGCATCTTGGTGTTATTTCAAATCATAATTTTAGGATTAAAATTTAAATGGAAAATTCATCAACTTTCTAACGTTATGGATGCATGGAGATCATGAAGTATACGAACTTGCTTTAGTCCTTTTATGTTGGCCACTCATTTTGAATCAATTTTATTTGACGTCTAATCTTAAATGAGATCATCATCATCTAAATCATTTATCTTATCAATTTGAACTAAACAATAAATTAACAATATACAAAAAACCAATCATACATGTCTTAGATATTCAAGACACTCATATTGGCACTAAACGAGATTAGAATCTAAGATGAAAGATATTAATGCTCCAATTGATCTGCCACTGAAGGAAAAAAATTTCACTGGAAAAAACCTTTTTTATTGGTCATAAACAATATGGTAATCTCCTGTGTTGGGAGTAAACCTCTTTTCTACCTCACGGAAACATCAATATCGAATATAGAAAAAGAGAAATCAACACAAAGAAACAAACCACAATACAAAGATTTTACGTGATTCCTTTTCGGTACGTTCACGGGGTTCAAATCAATCCACTATACTCAAAGGTGAATAAGAAAGAAGGGACGACTCTCGATACAAATCTGTATCTCTCTCTCTCACAAAAAAAAATATATACTATCCTAACTAGAGTTTACATAAGAGACATTGTGAAATTACAAAATTGCCTTCCAATAAAAGAAGAAAATTACATAAGACACTCGACTCTCAAACATATCTGCCCCAATACATCTCTAATGATCAGGCGCCACAGAGCCTAACATCCTGTTATCATGGTAGCATGGTAGCATGTGCATTGTGCTCACTCATCCTTTCCTAGTAAAAAAATTACTTTCTAAGTGGATAGGACTAAGTGCATATTCAACTATCAATGGCCAAAAGAGATCGCAGTCTAGAAGTCTAGTACATGCAGACACACATGAAACACTAACACCATAAATCTTCGTGGAAACCAGTAGAATGACAGGATCACAGCCATAAAAATATAGGAAGCAAAAGATAGATGCGGTCAAATCGCATTATGAAAATATTGATATGTAGATAACGTGAAAGTGCATCAGAACAAAAATAAATAGTAAATTCACCCGTGGGGAAAAAAATAATAAATAGTGAAAAAAACCAAGAATTACTGTTGGAATTTGGAATCTACTGTTTATGATTATAGCATGATGCAAATATATAAGATGAAGAGGAATAAAAAAAAAAGAAATTTCATTTTTGTAATTTTTTAACAAAGAATATAGAAAATATTTTTTTTTCTCTTTTCTTTTATAGACTAGCTCTTGCAAATAACACAAATACAAATAAGACTACTTAGTGAAACAATGTTTTATTATTTAAAAAAAGTAAATATTTAATGTTAAAAATAAAGCACCGGATTTTTGTGAGGTGACATGACACTAGATTTTACATTGTTCGTTGAATTTTGTTGATTGTTTAAAGTTTAAGTGCATCGAAATAACAATATTAATCAAGAGATTTGTTTAGTGTGATAAATTATTTTAATTACTTAAATGATCACACTAAGTTTAGAACCCTTTGCATATTGCTTGATTATCAATGCTTATGCACAATGTATAAATACAGATAATCAAATGCAAAGTGATGTGTGTTGAAAAGAGTGCTTAAATAGTAAAACACAAACACACAATGATCAAACACCATAAGACCAAATTTATAGTAGTTTGGTTAGTCAGCCTACATCCACTGTTAGGACTAGCTCAATCTTGAGCTATCCCCAAATCCATTAAGTGGGGAATTCCACCCTCACATTTAGAGTAGGAATTCCTCTTCACTCATTTGGCTGAGAATTTCATCCACCACATGTAGAATAGGAATTCCACCTATTCATTTGGCTGGGAATTCCACCCACCACATGTACCAGAGACAACGCTCTAGATTTTTTATAGTGGTTCTGCAGCCAAGCCTCCTTAATCCACTTTCATAGGATAAATGTTTTAAATAAAATTAAAACCAAGAAGCACTTGCCTTTGTAGCTCTATCTCATTGATGTGTGCTTCTCCAAGATCCGCCCAATGTGTGCCCGAGTTAATCCCGACATTTCGCCTTGTAGCCGTCGTTGAGCAATCACAATCTCATGGTGACTAGGAAAATGGTTCTACCAATATCTACCCTAGTTGTATATCATTTGCCCCTCTCGATCTTTTCACAACCTCAATCACTATGATTGGTTGTATTAGATTTCCCAAGTGTAAGCACAAGAGAGAGAGAGTGATCATTTTGTTGGCCCTTTTTTAAGCTCACTGATAATGATGAGGGTCCAACGGATTTGCCAAAGGATGTGAAACGGTTGCACAAGGATTGGTATTTATAGAGAAAGCAACCTGTTTCAAAAACTGTCATGTACCGACAGGTCGGGCAGTACCGAGGGATCGGTGACTAAGAATTTTACCATTCAACCACCTGACCGTTGCTCATTAAATGCACTTCCAAAGACATAATTTATACCCGGTCGACACGTCTGTGTCACCGATGGGTTGACAGTCATGGCACCGGAGGTTGGTCCATACGATGGTCTCAATCTGAGGCAACACTATGCAGACAGAGTTTCATATCCCAAAACTTGTCCTGCCCAGAATGACCTGTCGCCCTTTACCGAGGGGTCGGTCCTAGTACTCTCGATAGGTCTTGAATTACCGAGATATCTGTTTTCTCGAGAATCCACTTGAGTTCTAGGTTCTAGAACTCATAAGTTATCATCGAGGAGTCGTTGACCACGAGGGGTTGTTAAGTTCATCACTGAGGGGTCGGTATATACGAGACTCTCGATCAGAGGCATACCCAGAATGATAGTTCAATGTTCCAGAACCTTTGTCTATCTGGCCGACCAGTCTTTGACCACGATGGTTCGATCCTATCTCCACCGAGGGGTTGATGAGAACTGACTGGTCGAGCTGATAGTGAACTTAATTCATATTTCCGAGTTCGCTTCCAATTCACTGTCAAGCTTCCTCTCTAGACTTTTTATGATTTTATCATTTGTTCAACTAAGCCTAGGAAAGGTCCTCCTAACGTGTGGGTACCACCTAAAGTCATTTATGGCCAAATACCTATTTTGTGATTGCCATAACAATGAGCTTTAATCCAGTGGAGTATGATCTTCAATCTTGATCACCTTGAGTCTTTAAGGTTCTAGCAAGTACTCCTTCCCGAGTTATGGAATTGACAAACTTAGGGACTCAGCAAGCCGGAGCACTAACAAAACTCAATTAAAATTTTATAAAGAATTATTTTTTAGAAAAGTTGAGAAACACCTTTTTAAAATTTATTTCATATGATGGAAATCCCTTTCGCCCAAGAAGGCAGGGGAACCTCTGTAGAACTTAAATGACATGGATTCCTCTGGTAAGTGAATCATATATCAATAGAAAAATGAATTCACTAATCATTGTAGGAGACTCACTTTTCAAATACAAAGTATAAAGTGTCTTTTATAGGCTTCAGTCCAACTGTTAAAAGAAGTTGTCAAATATGTTGAAGTTATTTTCACCTGTGGAAATTTCCTCTACAATCTTAGGTAAATGACAAAGTATGTGAAATCTGTTTTTTATGTGATTAAAGTGTCCAGACTTTTTAGAATAGTGGATTATTCTTCGAGGTATTTGTAAGTCTCCCTACTCATACATAATGGATAACAGACAGTATTCCTTTGGAGTGAAATAGAAATCGAACTCACGACCCCTACTTTCAAAAATAGATTTTTGACCATCACTCTAATTTCCACTGAGAGTGAAATGTGTTATTTCAAAAGAATCTCCTCCAAAATTGTTATACAAAGTATCTTCAAATTTTTCATTTGATCCAAAATACCCATAAAAGCTGGTTGCTGCACTTATCAAGCACTTTTCATATGAAACTCTTACCACCATGCTATGTGGATTTTCAACCATCAAGTAATGTATTTTTTTTGGTTCTTCTACAAATCCACACTCAACTTTATAATTTAGGTATCCTATCTTGACACTCATTTCACTTTAGATTACTATCAAATGGATACAACACTATAATGATTCACAAATCATAAACAATGAAGATCCAATGGAATGTATAATTATAACTTGAGACAAATTTAATGCATGAGGTCTCCTTTGCATCTTTTTTCTCCCATAATTACCACACATCTGTTTAAGCCCCATAAAGAAAGTATTTATAGCTCATACATGGCTCACATTTTTATTTTTCCTTGATAATTTTTTAACAAATGCACGGGATTATATGAATGAAACCCAATGGAGAGATCATAATGCATGAGGGGGAGTGTGATGAAAATGATATCTTGCAAATAGGGGTCTACGGTATTTTATTCTAGTTAGATTTACATATTTTTTAAGGTGTTACAACCTATTGGTATTATCGCTGAGAGGGTGTCAAAATGAAAGACCTTAATTCAAACTCATTATCAATTCAAGAGCAAGAGTTAAATTCTTGAGTTCTTGGTATGTGCTTGGCTCTACCAAACTTTTTATGTATTGATCGATTTTTGATCAATTTTGACTAGAATTCTAGATTTTATAATAGGTTGTACAAAATTAGTTAATATGGATTGATAGGACAATTATTTTGATGATGGTGATGATGATTGACCTTATAAAAACTTGATATGTATCGATCATATAAAGATAAATAAAACAATAAAAAATGATAGAGTATATAGGGAGTTATATATGGATAACTTCAATTATAGAGATTGGCCGAACCCGATGCCTATACCTCAAGTTGGGCTCTATTGGGCACATAACAATATCCCACAACTGACAACACAAAAACAATTGGCACAAAAAGTCTTTGGCACACCTCTAATATATTATTGCAATGATGATTTATGCTTCGTTTGATTATCTAGTTGGAACGATCTCTTTTAGATCAATAATGAAGCTAGATACTAATGTCACTAATTCTCCCAACCCAAATTTGACTTTCTAAAAAATACCAGCGAGGCAGTCCTCAAGGAAGGGAGAGCCACTCTTAACTGGGCTCAAAACATAAATTTCTGCACAAACCAACGAGCCGGTCTGAGTTTTGACAATTTGCGCAGTCTTCAGTAAAACGGCTATAACTTGAGCTCCAAAATCAGTTTTGGGAGTTATGGTACTTTACGGAAAGCTCATTGAGAGATATATTTGCTCATAAAACTTCATCAAAGATGAAGTTCATTTGATACCTCAAATACTCTCTCTAAGTGAAGGTAAATTTCATCCTACTTAAGAGTTACTTTGTTTTGAATTGTTTGCACTCTTTCGTTAAAATGCTCATAACTTGAGCTTCAAAAAGCGGAGGGACAATTCGGAAAGCTCTTAGAGTGCTCAAATCAATAATAAACATTTGACTAATACTTGAGCACAAAAAGTAGATGCAAAAGCTTCTCCAAAACAGGGCAAATTCCATCTATCCTAAGAATGCCATAAGTTCTATCCAAGTTTAAGTTATGGATTCTAAAGTCTATGAAGGCAGTTCTAAGGTCCATTTTACCTGAATTTGGTTGGCATACTTGGAGTTTGCTTCTTTGATGAGATTGCCTTCCAACTTCACCGCTTCTAGTCTTCAATCTTGATATGACTTCTTTGGTCTTCCAGAGGCAAGGTAAGGACATGGACTACTCAAACACATTACATTTCAAAGAATTTAAAATACAATTTAATTACATACAAGAGGCATAAGACATAGGATTCGACATGAACAACTCTTGCTTATCTGTTGTCTTCTTTGAAAAAATTAGATGTTTCATTGTGAGTGTGCTTTATAGACTTTGGGCTTAGGAGCAAGATGTGGAAATCTGTCTTAAAAGTTTTACATCATTGAAAGCATTAGTACTGAAGGTCAATACTTTGTTATAAAAAAAATACATTTATGCCCTTGGGTAAAATCCTTAGGCCAACACATCACGATGCACTTTGTGACGGGTTTGCCAAGGACACCCTAAGGCCGAAACTCCATATGAGTGATTCTTGTGTCTTAAATTTACTCTCAAGCGTACGAACCATTTATAGTATAACATTATGAGTGCGAGGTCGATCCCACAAAGAAAAAATATAATATATATATATATATATATATATATATATATATATATATATATGAGTGTGAGGTCGATCCTACAAAGAAAAAATATATTATATATATATATATGTGTGTGTGTGTGTGTGTGTGTGTAAACTCAAATATATGACTTTGAACATTTATGTTTTTAAAGAATTTAGATCTTAAATTAATCTAGTCTCAAGAAATCAATCCTATTCTTCATAAATTTAATTCCAAGTTAACAAATTTTAGTTTCAATAAATAGAATAAAAAATTAGAACACTAGTTAAATAAAGTTAAGAGAATGGATTAATTTAGAATTTATAGACAATCTCACACACAATATTAAGATAACAAAATTAACAATCCAATTAGATTAAGTCTCAATCTAGTTAACACATATGTTAGAGAGGTGGTTTAAATACAAGATAATTAAAATACATAACACAAGAATTAAATTGAAAACAAGTTAAACAGTTAAAATACAACATACAGGGAAAAGAAATTGAAAAAAAAAACATTGAAAAGAAATTGACAGTAAAAATAGATGACATAATGTAATAGTGCATAATTAAAAGGGTGGTTATTGGAATAGATCCTTCATCATGCAAAATAAATTAAAAAACAAAATCTAGGGCTGAAATTCACGTAAAAATCCGTCATTCAATTCATACTCATCCTCAAAATCAACACTTATAAACTTTAATTTTAAGAAATCGGGTCTTAGTAACTTAGATTCAACATTTACAACCTGAATTCTAACTATTTCATGTCCAATAAAACAAAATTCATAAACTCAAAATCAAATCAAAACAATCATCAATGAAATTCGAAAATTGGATGTTTCAGGATCCTAAAGGAACATTTTACTTTTATTAAATGAAAGAATTAATACAGGCATTCATAAATTGAGTATAAGAAAGACAAAATGGAGAAGAAAATTTACAACTCTCACATGTAAAATTTGAGTGGGCCTCCTGTTTTTTTGTCTCTTTGTCTTTTCTCTCCAGCCTTGGTCCTCTTGTGCTCCAAATCAAATTCGAGTTTTACAATAGGTTATTGGGGTATTTATAGGACACATGGATTGGATGGATGGTGGAGATTAAATCTGGTTTTAAGTTAGTAAATGGAGGGCTTGGATTGGATCTAATTTATGGTGAATGGATGGGATTAAAGATGGAAAATCTAGGGCTACTATAGGGTGTACACGAATTTTGGGAATGATGGCTTGGTGGCTAAGTAAAGAATGAGAGAAAAAAGGGATTTGAGAGAGGAAATAGGACATGGTCGAATTTGACATGTGTATTTAGGGTTTTGGGTTGTGCAATGCATGATTATGTATGGCTAAGATTAAAAGTTAAGATGGATGGATGGATGAGATGCAATGAGTGACATGGCTTTAATAAAATTGGAATGAGATCGTGTGTGACATGGAATGGAGGCGGAAAAACCGAATGGAATCTAATGGATAGTGCTAAAATCGTGTATGGCTCTATTTGGATTGGATTGGGAGACAAGATATGATCTTGATGAGGTGTACATGAGGTGAATGGATTAGAGAGGAATTCTAGGAGGATCCATGCGCATGGAGGATTTTAGATTGGGATTTTAGTGTGATGGATAGGACATTTGCGCATTGGGTGCTAAAATATAGGAATGTGCACTAGATCTAGGGTTTATGAGTGAATGGCTATGATTGATTATCCTAAATCCAATGGCTTTAGTAAATGATGGGTGATCTAAATGGATGGATGACTAGGTGATGTTTTGATGATAATAATCCTAAGGTTAATCTATATGATGGATGGATTGGATGACCTAGATCTAATGTAATGCACGAATGGTTTGGATTTATTTGGTGGTTCTAGGGTTTCCTATGTTTTATGATATGAAATGAATGATGTGAATGAGATGCATGAGATGAATGGTCTGGATTACATGATATGGCTAATGGATGGTGTAGATGAAGATGAGTGGTTAAGATTGAATGTATGAAGATGGGGTTGGCTTTTGGATATGGGTTTATGTAGAATTGGACTTTTGGTTTTGCAAAATTCGAATATGAGCCATGGAGCATTGGATCTTGAATTGGACTTAAACTTCTGGACTGGAGTATGGACTTGGGCTTGCTGGACTTGGATTCACTTTGGCCTGTCCCATCTTAGAGAATGTGCATGGAGTGTTTGGCCTGGCATAGCTTGGCCCATTTAGAGTGGATCTTTTTCCCATGGATCTTGATTCCAAACTCTTGGTCTCTTTAATTGCATACTTCTCTTTATTCGAATTAAATAATTAATCAACCACTTAAAAATCTAAATATTGAATTAATCCAGACTCTCATAAACAAATCGAGATTAATCAATTTACATTGAAAATCCTAAAAGTGGTATGAATTAATTATAAATCTTTCATTTTAAGCTCACTTCTGGCAATTATCCACTGATTTATGAGTTTTTCCTGTATTTCCCAAATTTATCTACAAAACTGGAAAATCATATTAAATGCATTTTATATTTACAAATTAAAGACTAACTAATCCAATATTGAAGGGCAAAAATATAAATTTTCTGGACTCAACAAATACCTCCAAACTTAGATTTTGCTAGCCCTCGAGCAAAACTACCTAGAAAAATTTAAAACACAAAAATCCTAGTATAATCCTAATCTAACCTAAACCTAAAGTACACCACTTTCGCTGGTTTTCTCGATTGCATTTAGCGTATGCAACAAGCCGTTATACCCCTAGGTTACCCCTAGTGGACGAGTTATAGTTGATGTGAATTTTAATTTACTCGCAAGCATATGAACCAATTTATAGTATAGAGTATGAGTGCGAGGTCGTACCCAAGGGAAACCAACAAAATATATGTATGAAATAGAAATTGACACTATTAAAAATAATGTGATTTAAGGAAATAGTTTTCTAAAACATTTATCATCTTAATTTAGAACAATAAATTGTTTTAATGAATTTTTGAGAAAAAGAAAAATAAATCAAGAATAAATAAATTTTTTACATAATCTACAATGGAATCGGGTCAAACATCGACTCGGCATATTATCTTATTTAAAAATAATAAAATCACGGCCTAGACTATGAAATGTTCTAGAGTTATAAAATATAATTCAGATTTATTTTCTATTAAAATTCTAATTAGAATTTTTATGTTATCCATTAAATCAGATTTTTTTTCAATTCAAGCCTTAGGCTTGAGCGGGCTTTAAACTTGTGTTTCCCCAAATCTAAAACAACTGTTCTTGATAAGAACCTTAGACTGGAAAGACGACAAGTCCCACTGATCCTAATAGGGGTTCTACTTTCCTTGAAAAAAATTCTAAAAATAATTTTTTTACGTAAAGTTCATAATAAGAATTAAAAATAGAATACAAACCATCACAATTAAATATTTTAATAACTGGGATCATCATAAATCTAAACAACTGCCATGATTTTTTTATTAAAAAATTGGAAATGTAATACAATTCTTTTGGACTTGACATAATAATTAATAAAAAAAAAAAAACTTACAAGAAATTATTTATTTTTCTCTTCTGTCTTTTTGGTCGTCCAATTTCAGTCTCTTCGATGTCTTGCCCGATTCAACTTTCAATGAACCCAAACACTTGAATTTATAGGAGAGAAGGGATGAAATAAGGACCCTTCAAACTCAGCCGGGATAAAACCCATTTCAAAATCAAATTCAAATTCAGTCGGGACGAGCCTTGCCTTTCTCAAAAACCATCTTATCTTTCTTTTCTCTTTTCTCATCTTCATCTCTCCTTATCCCTTCTATTTTTGAAACCCTAGCTGCCAACGGAACTGCTTCTTGTTCATTTTCTCTCTTAGGATCGGTTAACTCACTTCTATCTTATCCTCTTTTTTTCTTCAAAACACTTATCTCCGGTTCAGCTGCCTCATCTTTTCTTCGTCTTGCTTCACGCCTCTATCTTCCAGCTCTACTTTATCCCAGCTCAAAATCAAATCTCTCTGTTGATTGGCTCTATCCTCTTATCCCTTTTCTGCTGTACATTAACCCAGCTGCTACATGGCAGCTGCTCATTTTCTTATCCTCATCTCTCGTTATCTTCTCTTCTCATTCCAAACTTGAACCCGAGCTGCTGCATCTTATCTTTTCTCTGCTATAACCCAGCTCTCTATTGAATTTTCAAAAATCAGTCACAGTTCCTCATCCAAATCTTATCTTCTTCTTTCGTCCTTATCCCTATCCATCTTCAACGAACCCAGCTGCTACACGGTAGCTCTGCATTGCACTCTCTGCTGTCTTTTCTTTCTTCTGAAGGTAGATGGGCTTATAAACGGGCACGGTGAATGGAGCTAATTGGTGATGAAATAGGCCCCTTCTCAATGTCCCCAAACTTGTGGATTTACTTAGAGTGCACTGCATTCTGCTTGAAAAACCCTCTTTTTTACTGCTGCCGTGCATGGCTTCCTTTCTCATCTGGCTGCTGTGCATCCTCCATTTCTTCTATCGGTCTTCTCTTTTTCTCCCATAATAATTCCTGCAACCAGATAAAAGAAAAGAACGGAAAAGAAATAGAAATAGAAAAAGAAATGGTAATAGTTTCTTTAGGCTTTTCTTCAGGTGACGGGCACCCTGATCGACAATAAATGAGAAGGGTTGGTAAATGAGACTCGACTTTCACTCAAAATTGGACAATAAAATTTAAATATTAATCTGAGTGTAGAAGGTTGCAGGTTCTGAAACCCCACTGGTTTAACCAACTTGACCTGACCATTCTGAAGTGACGTCGACTGTATTTTTGACTTAACCAATTTTTATCATTTTTATTTTCTTTTTCTTATATTTTTCAAAATAAACTGTAAAACTAAAAAACAACCCTAAACATATCTAATATTTATAAAATAAGGACTAATTAATCTAATATTAAAGGGTAAAATTGTAATTTTACGGTGTTCATCAATAGTCTCGTGATGGCTTGCAGTGATAATACCCACAAACATCCAAATTGTCCAGTCTTAGTTTCAGATTCGGCAAAAACATGTCCATAAAAATCTAGACATCATACGATTCCAAAATTTATATCAGGAGTGTAGTGTGTGCTTAGCCAATATTAAAATAGCTTTATTTTCCCAAATAGACACAACTTTTGTAACCACCTGTGGAAAATGCGTTTTGACTTTAAACCTCACTAAATATCTCTCAGAAAGATTAATGCTCAGAGGTTTGAGTTATTTTCTCTCAAAAGTATATGTGAGCGGAATTTATGTATTCAAAACCAAAATTCTCACATATGTATTAGAAAGACGGCACGTATCAAAGAAAATAAATAGATCTCATGATGAATATCACTTTCTTGAGAACGTTGAGTTATACGCCATCATTTTTATTCCTTTATTCTCTACATGAAATACCCTATTAGACTTAAGATCAATAGGACTTTCTATAGGCCGAAACGTGGCTTAGGACCAGTGGAAATCAAAGAAGGATAATAAGACTCTAAAAATAAATATTTTGAACAAAAAAGTTAGAGGTCTTCAAAATGAAGATGGGATATTTCTTCCTCTATTTTTTTTTCTTTTTAGGACTTTTCAAAATATTCATTTTCTTTTCTATTCTTTTCTTTTTCAGATCCGTTTTTTGATGTCTAGATGTTCCCTTTCTTTTTTTATTTCCTGTACCATTTTTTTAGAGTACCATCCCAATTTTTGTCATCTCTAACCTTTTCTGAGGTCTTAGAATAGGTTAAAAGATGTTTCAATGAGGCTCAGACTCCATAACCGGAGTTGGGAATGGTAGACATGGCTAAATAATTAAACATGTTAATTTTTCAATAAAGCTCAACGGGGAACTATGAGGATAAATGACCAAAAATATGTAAGCATGAAGGCTCAAACGATCTAAAAATGGCCTAAATCATATCCTAAGATTCATAAAGTGTTTTCCTTATTTCAAATACATTCTGAAAAATTTCAAGGGTACTAACTCAAATTTGATGTCATTCTCAGTAATATGACCAAAATTGAATAATAATGAGATCCACAACGACTTGCGCTTAAGAAAGAAAAATAGATTAACTTATAACCCTTAAAAAAATAGAAAGGCTCTAAAGCTCACTGGGTTAAGTCTCCACTAGTATTCCTCCGTTGATTACTAGACTCGTGAAATTTTTTCTTTTTCCAACTAATATTAACATGGCTGTGTAAAATTTGTTCCGAATATGAATCCTATAAAATCTTATTGAAAATGTGTAATATAATTTTTTTTTATTTATCCATTAATGCTGAAAACTCACTTAGATTCAACAAAACTTTTTTTTTTTTTCTCACAAGGGCTAGTCTCAGTCTTCACTTACTCTTCCCTTGATTGAAAAAAAAAATTAAAACGAAAAACACAAAAACTTTTTTTTTTGTCAAGGGCAGTCTCAATTTTTGTTTGTAAACTTACTCTTCCTTTGACTCTTTTAATAGAGATCTCAATTCTTTCGAACCTACTTTCTCCCTAAATTTTTTTTTTTGGACACCAAAAACTTTTATTGGACTCAATAGTGTAACCCCATGATACCCCCAAACTTAAATCAGACATTGTCCTCAATGTTCCTTAATCTACAGTGATCAGGTGCAAATCAGAAATTTTTTGAAACAGTGTTAATTAGGATTCAGATTTATTTAAAAGGGTTCACTCACAACGGACCTAAAACAAAAAATTTATACTAGACTGACTCAAAAATTCTAGACTGACTTACTCTAAAAGAAACCTATAAAAGATGCAAAACTCAATTATTTTTTCACAAATGAGAAATCCTTGACCTTCTTGAGTGAGTTCCATTCGATTTGGTAGATGGTGATCGTGAATGAGCTCGAATGAGTATACAATGTCATGGGCATAGTATCTCTTTTCCCAAACAATATGACTCACTAGTATGATGAAAGCCCATGGATCATTCAAATCAAACAGGATACAGTCCGGTGCGGGTTGTTCCTCAATGTTGGGTTTTTCATCATTGACATGCTCTTCCTAGATTTGAGGCTCTTTTTGAACCTCAATTTTAACTTTAACGCTCGAATTATCACCTACCCTAGTTAGACTCTCCTCACTTCGGGTGAAACTCTCGGGATTTGACGAAGATTCTAGTGTTGAAGCTGACATGACCTCAAAGACCCTACTATTTTCCAAAGTGGATTGATGATTCTCTTGGGATTCACCAGTTGGGGACCTAACTCTAACTAATTGCTTAGTTGAATCACGCCTCCAAGTATTCATTGTTACTCAAACAAGACCTGTAACAACCCGAAGTTTTAACTCTGGGGCCCATTGTATATCTCTTGGAATATTATAAATGAATTTTGGAGATTTAAAATCGATTTTGAGATTTATGGAAATCGTGATATTAATTAACAAAATCAGAGTGCGACCAGAAAAAAAAAACAGTTTTTTCAGTTTTAAAATCTGAAATTTTGTTGACTGTCTGAGTCATTTAGACTTATCCAAAGTCTACCAAATTAAGTTCTAAACCTTGATTTAAGGTCTTTATAAGTTCAATTAGTGGGATAATGATATACTTTTCATATTTGACATATACGGAAACGAAACGAAGATCCGACATTAAACCCGGCATCGAATGTGCCATTTTGCGATTCATTTCCCTCAGTCAATTATCTCCAATCAAGTAGGTTTTGTAACGCCCCGACTTGGAAGTGGGCCCGGAAAGCTACTGATTTTTTTTTTTGAAGACTATCTCAAGATTTATAACTGGGCTGGATCAAAGGTTTGGCCCAATAGCAAAAGCCACACATGATCTAAACATGTGGATTCAAAACATGCCTTAGTCTACCCATACACAAATACATAACATACAATTGCATATTTCCTTAAACGAAATATTTCATAAATAAATCAGAGTACTGCGGGTCACATAGTGGTTTATACAAATCCAAACAAACTTAAGTACCACATACGGTGCTTTACACAAAATATGGTCTCAAGAACCATCACTCAACAACAAATCTCCATCAAGGAGAATCCAAGGCCACGCCAAAGCTTATCCTTCCTAAGCCTGATACGGAGGTTTCTCCTCCTCAGGTACATCTCCTGAAAGGTGAGTTGTGTGAGCTAACTAGCCTAGTGAAAAAAATATAACTATGCAGTTTATTAAATATCAGGTTAGTCAAAATCAATATTATCAACATAACAGTTTCGTTCTGTTCAAAATCTCAATATCATTTCACAATTGCCAACATCCACCGTAACACCAAAATACTACACTGAGGCCAATAGTATTAAGTCCCGACATAGTCAAAATACTTCTTGCAAGTACATCTCCGGCAAACCCTAGGCCAGTACTGACACTCCCGTGGTTAGCAACTGTCGACACTCCTGGTCCAGTAGACGTAAACCGACACACACAAGCTCTGTAATGGTTCAATAGTAAAGGGTACGTCGAAGCAGTATTAATATTATCACAGTTCATAAGCATCATCATAGGTGATCAACATCACAAATATCCATAATCACTTTTCACAATAGTGCATCATGTCTAGGCACATAAGTGGGTTCATCAAAACAAATCCTTGAAACCACTCATTGCACTAGATCCCATTTAACCTGATTTACTCTTACTGTAGTGTTAAGTCTTCTCATCGAAAAAGTGTGGTATCAAAGAATCTGTCAAGCATACAAACAGATATACAAATAAACATCAGTCAATATATATAGCATACAAGACAATGCATACTTATAGTATTTCAAATATTGTTTCCAGAAATCTCTAGGGAAAATGGAACTGAGTCTCCTATTTGGTTATTAATCATTTTAATTTACAATAAACAGCAGTATATAATAGGGTGCTCGAGCCACTTCTCATATTGTCTTCTGGGCATGACCAAATTGACGTATTGAGTTAGGCCTAGAGGTATAAGGTGCTCAGGCCACTACTCTTATAGCGAGTTAGGCCTAGAGGTCACTCAGTGCCCGAATCCTTCTTTTCTACCAAGCGGCGAAGTAAATCGCACTGCTATAGATAGCTATCGGACTGAGTCAGCCACAGATAAAGAGTATAGGCCTGGAAATGAATACAATAAGTAATACACTTAGTAATAAGAGAAAGGGGTTAGTATCATTTTTAATTATAAAAGAGGTATAAACATTACATCAAAACCTAGGGTTAACACATGCATCTTAAATTAAACCAAGATTTACCCTTCAAAAATTGGGTTCCTCGGAACATGCCTCAGAACCAGATACTGTGGCTTCGGACCTTTCGAGGCACTACCTAAACTGGTCTGTAGAACCTCGGAACATGGTTTTGACCTTCGGAACGTCCGAGGATCAAGTCTTGGACGGTCTGAGAGTGCTTCTGAACTGAAATACAGAAAATAGACTTTCGGTGGTCTCGATGTGTCTCAGAACATGCTAAGAGAAGCTCGGAACTTCCGATCTATTCTGTCCTTCCGAAGAAGACTCGGAACATCCCGGAGCAAAGGTGGGAGAAACAGTTAGCCTCTAGACACTTCGAAGTCCCGAACCAAAGCTCAGAATGTCCGAAGGTGTCGACTTCAGAACGTCCGAAGCACAACTCTCGTACCCTCCGAGAGTCCTCTTCTTCCTCTGTCTGTAGCAGTAGACAGTATCGGTGCGGGGAGAGTGAAATACGAATCCAGAAACAGTGGATTTTCTGGGTCTGTTTTTCACATCCAATTGGTCAGATGGACTCCTCAATGAGTCCTCTTAATATAGGAAATAAATTAAGATCTTAACACTGATTTGAAACCTCTGATTTTAACAAGAATTCCAGAGAACACAAGAATTTTCAAGATTTTCCTTAAACTTCAAATTCATTTTACACACTCAAATCTTGATCAATTTCACTTCTATTTGATTCTAGAATTGTTAAAATTTAAAAACGAACACAATGGTTACCTTCGCTTGAGCTCTAAGGCTGAAAATCCGAAGCTTGAACAATCTTCCCTTTAAGCTTACGGTGAAAATTTTTGAAAACAGAGAGGGAGATTAGTTGGTCTGGTTTTCACTGAGATGGAGATTGACTTGAGGTAAATCCAGCTGGGAGGAGGGTAGAATTTATAAACCCTCCAACCAGGCCAGTAGGTTGACACATCACTGGCAAACCACGGGCGTCTACATGGGTTGTCGAAGCCACGTACCAGGGCGGCAACTGTAAAACAGCAAAATTATTTTGCAGAAAAGTTCCTCAGAAGGTTTTGCAAATAAGTCCAGTTTTGTTTTAAATTGATTTTTAACTAAAAACATGGTTTAATTGATTTGATTAATTTAATCCAACTTGATAAAAATATTGGGTTTAATAAACTCTATTTGTCGTAAAATTTTGGAGATCTAAAATTCATTAAAAACCATGGATTTAGACAAAATCCACATTTTGACACTATTTACTTAAATTAACTTGTGATTAATAAAAGGGTTTGAAATCTTTATTTTCAAAATTTGGAGAAATAAACTAAATAGTCATTTTAAAACCTAACATCATATGATTTTATAAAAAAAATCTTATTTCTAAAATTATCTAAAAATAATTATTTTTCCCTTTCGGGCTCTTTTCGGGCAGTTTTAACTAACATTTACCGAAAATAAAATAATTCTGAAATTATAAATCTAAATCCTTGATTAAGAAAATCAATATCATCCATTATTAATCTAATAATTATCTACATAGAAGAAAATAATATTTTTAAATGGTAAATTACCATTTTGCCCTTCCAGTTAGACGAGCTGGAACATAGAGCTTTCGAGCTTTGACTGGGCCAGACCTGGGCTTTTCGTACAGCCTTAACCGAAATCTTCAAAATTAACCAGTCTAAGTATGATTTATCATACTGATCACACTTAATTCGAATCAGGGTATTACAAGTTTTCCTACATCTTT
The DNA here is from genome assembly GCA_013350335.1 of Chimonanthus salicifolius. Taxonomy (NCBI): domain Eukaryota; kingdom Viridiplantae; phylum Streptophyta; class Magnoliopsida; order Laurales; family Calycanthaceae; genus Chimonanthus; species Chimonanthus salicifolius. Next base: position 46,941,101 of record CM023537.1, on the reverse strand, counting down.
GAAGCACAATGGTTGTGAATCTAGTATTTTACTTTGTCGTTACTATGATAAGTCATGAATTGATTTTCTTATTTAAAATCATGTGATTATGTTCATATTTGAAGTGATTTGAGATTCATGAGACATTGAGTCTTTTTTGAAACATATGATATATTGTTTATGTATAGAAGAGATTTGATATTATGTGATGACCATGTTTTGAACTTATAAGATGCAATGAGATTTATCATCATGGAACATTCATATACCTCATGCATGATTGCATAGGATGGGAATTGCACGAATATTGGACTGAAGAGCACCTGGGTCAAAAATAAGTCTCGAAACGAATACTATAATAATATTGGGCCATAGAGCTCCTAGGTCAGAAAGAAGTCCCGAAAACCTGCATGGGACATGATGAGGGCATACATTGATCATAACACCCATGGCATGACATTTCATTATAAATGTTAAGTTTAAATTTTGAGTGTGATATCTTTATAAGCAAATGGAGATGATTTTGATATGAGATTTTCTATTATGAGTTCATTTAGGAGAGTATGATGATTTTACAGTTATATGCTTATTACATGATTTTACTATAACACCCTATGCGCACCCCATTTTCCCTTTGAACAGAACTCCTACTGGGCACATTGACTAAACTCAAATTTCCCTATTTAGATGTTAGTACAGAGCAAGGAAAGGGAGGTGAGGCTGGACCAAGTGGTAGCCAGGCATGACCGAGATGGATGCAAAAAAAGGAATTATGATTAGGATAATCTCCTTTTGATATTTAAAAAAATATATATAATTCATAGGAGTGTTAACATTGAAATGTAATATTTTCATTAACTCCTAGTTGTGGGATTTGATATTATTTGTAATTATGTATGGGAATCCTTTTGTTTTTGCTTTAGATATGAATGATTATGTTCATGTATTAAATGTTCAAAGTTTCTACAAGTTTTGCTAGCACGTAAAAATGTCATTGTGGGCTTATACCACGCATGTACTAGGTTGGGCCAGTCGAGGGTCGGGTCTACGGACTTGGACTTGGCTCGTGTCGTGGCATCTCCTCCCTATCCACGGAAATATTCTTATTCTATCACTTTGATCATGGTGGGAGAGGGCAGGGTCTCACAAGACCACACAAGACAAAACAAATTCAAACAAAATAAATGACCTAAAACTAAAAAAATAAAAATAAACTAACCTAAGACCCTAGAAAGCTCCTATTCTCTTCTCCAAAAATTCTAAATATCCATTTAAGAGTTTAACCATAATCATGGCCAGGTAAGTTCCTAGGTAAGTGGAGGAGCACTTGACAATCTGCTTATGTTCCACTTATCGTTAGGTTATTTACACCTTGGTGACAGAACTAATCATAAACACCATGATTGAAGAAAAACTAATAGTGGTTATCTAAAATTAATTGAATTGAAGATTGTCCTAATGAGCATTAAAGACCCCAAAGACTATCCTATGGTTCCGAAATTAATTTCACTTTAAAGTGCTTGAACTATTTTAATTACTATTCTTTTTTATTTTATATTTGTGAATGCAAATCTAAATCTAACAATGCAAGATACACAATCAAATATGCAAACAATTAAGCAAACAATCTATACTAATGCATGAGACTAGCAACCTAAATGCATGATCAAAATAAGTATGCAATAATTTTTTATAATGAAGAATAAATGCAAATACCCTAATAAAAACTATGTGAATGAATGGAAAAGATAAGAATTAAAAAAAAAGTAGTTAGGCACTCACCTTATCCTATGTGTGTATTTTCCAGCAATCTCAACTTGCGATTTTTAAAATTCTTGAAAAATAAAACACACGAACCTAGGTAAAGATTCTAACTCAAGAATGCATGAACTAACTAAATGCAAAATCTTAAACTACAACTAGAAAGAGATTAAAATAGTTGAATCTAATTAAATCTCCTAATTGGTGTGAGATTATAAATAAATTTCTAGATTAATACCATTACTTAATATATATATATATATATATATATATATATATATATATATATATATATATTTAAATGATGATCTAAAATTAAAAAAATTTCAAAAATAAAGATTTTCCAAAATTAGACATCTACAAAATCAGGCAATTTCCAAAAATAGAATGTTTCCAAAATTAGATAATTTTAAAACTTTCTATAGACAAAAGTTCTAAAACCTTATAAAAATAGATTTATTTTTAAAATTAAAATATTGTTAAAATAGAATTATATTTAAGATATTAGAAAGAGGCTAAAGAAGAGACTAATTGAATTTATCGGATTTCCAAAAATAGAATATTTTACAAAAATAGAAACTTCTAAATTCAAAAAGTATCTAAGTTTAGCAAAATTTCCAACATTAGAAAAATTTTAAATCCATCATGTTTTAACAAAAATTTTAATTTTAGGTAACCTTCCAAAATTAGAATTTCTAAAAGTAGACCTTTCCAATTTTAAAGAGTTGCCTTATTAAAAGATTCCAAAAATAAAAGTATTTTCTAAAACCATAAAATTCAAAATACAAAATTTGCATGTTCTCATATATATATATATATAGATATGAATTGATTGTTCCCAGGCAACGACACCAAAAACTTGTTTCTCTTAAATTTACTCGCAAGCGCACGAACCATTTATAGTATAGCGGTATTAGCGTGAAGTCAATCCAATATATATATATATATATATATATATATATATATATATATATATATATATATATACATGTATACGTACACACACACACACACACACACACATATATATATATATATATATATATATATATACATATACATATACATATATATATATATATATATATATATATATATATATATATATATACATATACATATACATATGTATATGTATATGTACATATTTGTGTATATATATAATCATGGGTATTTAAATCCCATTTGTTGCAAAAAATAAGTTCTATCCTCTTCCATATTCATCTTTCTCTGAGAGCAACCCCTCCCAGCCATACTAGGGTCCTTTCCTCCCCTCTTTCCACTCCCAATCACCATTGCATGCTAGAGATTTGAGTTGGGCTCGTCTCAAGCTATCTCCCACTCGGATTTTCTTCTTCCCCAAAAGTTTTCACTCTTCCACTTTTCCCTCTTATACGTTAGATTTTGCCGGGATTTTCATGCAATGGAGTTAGAATAACAATGTAGACCTGGAATGGGGAAGAGTGAGTGGAGAAGATTAAGGGATATGAGGTTGGAGCTTTTCACGTGGTAGGTTTGTGTTCCAAAGGTGACTTAGAATTGGGGAAAAATGGTGGATCAATGAAAATAGAGTTGGGTAATGATGGTAATTTATTGATTTCCCATGAGTTGAGCTTGGATGACCTAGATTGGGGTTAAACCTTGGGTGAAATTTGGGGGGTTTTTGTAATTAAGCATGTATTTGGCCTAATCAATGAACTTATATGTGGTTTCTATGTTCTTGTGTATGATGCGTGCTTAATACCCCTGATTCCGAAGCCGGATGACATGAGAACCAACCCAAAAACGTATAGCATTCAAGGTGAGGAACGCTACACACCTTGATTGGATTATTTGTTGATGACATATAATGTTGGAATTCTTAGATTGATAATGCACACTAAAGCATGATGATTTGTTGTTACATGCCATGCTTGATATGTTGAAAATCATATGTATCTATTAAATTCCTATACTTAGTGAACCATGTGTTGATTGATGAATGTGTATTATTGCATGGTTGGAGATTGATTTTCAATGTTGGGTTGGAACTAATTAGAATGGGTGAAGTGGGGCCAAATGTGATATGCAACAATGGGATAAGCTTGTGTGAATTGGAATTGCATGGAATGCATTGTAAATATAAGGCAAGCCATAATTAAAATCACTGAGGCAAGATAAAGACCACTACCCGATGTCCACCCGAAATTGAGAATGGAATGATTCTATGGATTCAATGGAATTGCTATGCATGCCATTTATTATAAACTGTGATAATTTCTTGACTCCGTGCCTATGTGCATTGATGCTAAGATCCCATATACATTACTCACACAAGTTGGGCCGAGGGCATGTCAACGATGGGGTGGGTAAGTGGATGAATGAATAGGGCATGGTAATATAGAGACACTAAGATTGGGTGTGCACATGAGGGGTAGAGATGATTCATAGTTGTAACACCTCCCCTACTTGGACCCACTAGTGTAGATGACTCCTCGAGTGAGTTTGGGAAGACAAATAAGGCCATAGGAGCCTCGATAGGACCATATGGGAACGATGGCAAAGGCTATGGTGACTGGGTCACATAGATACCGTGAAGGAACATGTCCCTCACGTATTATGGCGTTGAGGTGATGTCCCTCACCAGCAGTGCTAGACTAGCCGGGTAAGTTATAGTCAGACCACCTATAGGCAAGGCTCTTATCACGATGATATGGTAAGGGACGCGCATGGTGAGATACTCCCATGCACGCCGGGCGTGTGGGACTCATTGGGTAAGATGTAGGTCCCAAGCTTGCCGGGGGTCATGATGATTGGGTTACCATGTTACGTATCGGTTGAGTGTCATGGGTAAAGACTCAGGTTTGCATGACATGATGGCATAGCATGTTGCATAGCATTATTATATTCTATTTCATACATATCCATATGGCTGTGTGAGTGTGTAGCATGCATTTATTTTCTCACTGGGATTGCATGTGCTCATCCTTACAATTTCAGATAACATTGTACTGGCCAGGTCTGAGGGACCGCACGAACAAGCATGAGACTACATTAGAGATTCCCACGCCTTGACACTTTAGATATATTGTATTTTGATGTGACATGGTTAAATGTTGTTGTGTTTGAGTGTCTTTAAAGTTTTGGACTTGGTACTTAAACTCATGGTAGACTTTATGTTGGTATTGCCAGAGCCCAAGAACTTGTGTTTAATAAAAGTCTTGTATGTATTTATATTGAGTTTATGTTGTGGGATTGATTGATGTAGACCATGCATGGTCAAAATGTCCCAACTTGTAGGGGAGATTATGTAGAAATTTCAATAGAATTCCCAGAGTCCTAAAATATCTTAAGTTTAGAGAAGACACCTCAAACGTGTGTTTTCCACGTGTTTTAATTATGCATTTAAGTTATGTATTTATCCCAGTCACGTGCCCACCGAGTCGAGACGTGATATGAACTAAAAAGCTCCAAAAAAACCAAATGGTCTTATTTTCCTATCAATTTTAGTCTTAAAAACTATTAAAACAAAATATTTCATATTTTTATATTCCTAATAACCTCATAATTCTATTATTTATACAATTGTAAGAATTGTTAATAGATACGAATCATGTATCGTAAGATAAGCAAAATATCTCAGTAGATAAACTCTATTAAGGAGAAACTCTTAAATAAGGAGAGTCCCTTACAAAATTTTTCTCTCGTCCAAATGCAACTTATAGCTAAAGAAATAAATATAAGTACTTTTTTATTTTTTTGAAAATCTCGGTGGCTTTTTTAAAAAAAAAAATATTTAAAAAAATAAAAAGGCTGTCTTTTAAAATAAAAATTAAAAAATATAAATATCGGCCGAAAAATGACTGGGCCCACAATTGATTTTTTTTATTTTTAAAATAAAAAATAAATCAGCTGAATTTTATACCCCTAATTTGACCACGACCGTCTTATTCAAGGTCCGACTCAGCAGAAAAACCTCCAAAAAAAATAAACCTCATAAAATTGTGGTGAACCATGGTTCCATACGTCTTTATGAAAAAAAATACCTTACTCGTGAACCGCAGTTTGGATTTGAAACATTAATTGTTTTTTGGAAAGGAGAGCACGTACATCTTCTACCCTTTCTCTCATTTTCTTTCTCAGAAATGGCTGCGCGTTAGAGTTAATGAACGAGATGGTGGGATGTGTGATATTAGGTTTCCAGGAGCACGTTTTTAAGGCTTTATGAGAAACCCACGTGAGAACTTGGGTTTTTATACGTGCTCACTTTCTCAAAATTAGAGAAAGAGAAGTGCTGGGTAAATGAATTTGAGAATTTCTAAACTCACATTAGAGCTTCTTCAAATTCAATTATATTTACAAAAAGTTTGTAAAAAAGGGTTTAAATTAGAATAAGAAATTTAAATATTTAATTAATTGAATTTAAAAGAGTTAATCTATCCTTTTCATATTAATATTAAAATGGATAAATTTGTGTAAAAAAAATTAAAAAAGTTTTAAAGATGAGGTTTGATTAATTTGAAGGTAAATGATATACTATTATTGTAAAAAAATGATAATTTCATAAAAAATAATAAAAATAGAAAACAATTCTATTATTGTACAATGAGTTGGAAAGTTTTAACTCACTCTCTCGGTTTTAATATATAAAAATAAAAATCTTATACAAAATTTTTTGGAGTGAAGAAATAACAACATACTACCAATTTTTGACATTACAATTAAATTTTGAATATTAATATTCCCAACTCAAAATCATTACTGTGACATCAATTATATTGCTAAACATTACATCTTTTAGTCAATTAATAACATTGGACAATTATGTTTGATATATCCTTTAGAAAATATATTGAATTTCTTATTTTGTCTAAATAAAATTCCTCTAAGACATTTTATGGGTTCATATTATTTGGTTTGACCAATTAAGAGGCTATATAGATAACATGACTAGAATATTTAGATTAAATTGACTCATTCAGGGATTTAGTCCTGATGTATATGTGGTATAAAGTAGTTTTAACTTGACCTAACTTAAATAGTTTTGTAATAATTTGTCCAACTTGACCATATACAATTTAACTTTTTAAACAAGAATATAAAATTATAAATATTTTTATTGGAATCACTCATTCATAAATTTACATTAAATGAAAAACCTTAAAAATAAATTTAACTATTCTATTTAACTAATCTAGATAACCATGCATATAGTGTATTTTTTTAAAGTATTTTAAGATGATTTCATAAAAAAATAATGTTGGATCAAAATTAAATATGGTAAACCATGAGTAGATCAAAATTTGCATCTAAAATTCAATTTTAGTCCACTTGATTTCACTAATAAAAGTTATTTTAATTTTTCAAAAAAAAAAAATTTGCTTAAAATTTTATTTCTAATTCATTAACCCTTTCCTTTCTTCTTCTCCCACCCCTTCCTTTCTTCTCCAACTTTCTACTCATGCTGCAATAGGGCAAAAACCGAAAATCCCCTAAACACAAACCAAAGCCTACGGATCCTATTCCGAATCCAGCTCTGGATCTGAAGGCTCAGGCTGAGATGCTTGAGAGCACCCTTCTCTCAGATTACTGGTCCGTTGATGTTAAAATCAACTTTATTGTGGCGGCCATACGAAATGGCGTTGAAATCCCTTTGGGTGCTCCGGAGGAGCTGATCCTTGCTGCAAGAGAAAAGATTCAGTCTCCGAAAGACTGAAACAGTTTCAAAAGAAGTTTAGAAGATGCAGCGACAAAGAAGAACAAATAGCGTTTCTAGCAGATTACATTTGCAGAAGGAAACAGGACCTTTTCCCTTCAACCATCCCAGTTGAACTGTTGCTTCCTTGTTGCTGATTGTGCAGCCTTACATATGAAGAACCAACCACCACAGCAAGGGACACATGCACCTGCACAAGCTACAAGGGCCAAATTTGTTTTTGACCCCCAAGATTTTTATAAATCTGATAATGACAGGAAAGTTAGTATGATTGCTGCATCTATTGCTTCCGAAAATGGAGGGCTTATCCCTGGTGGATGCTGACCCAGAATTAGTTCAAATGGCTAGATCCAGCCTCAGAGAATCCTCATCTTCTTCTACCTCCTCAGGCAGCCTGGGCTCTCATGTTGCTGCCGGAGAAGTGGAAGTAAATTCCAGCAACGGTGCAAACGTCCCATTGGTCACACACATTGCTCAAGGTACTGTGCCTCATGCTAGCACCTGCAATGTACAACCTGGCAATGCTAAAGGTGGGCCATCAAACTCTACCCCTTCAAAAAAGCCAACCCATATTAAGGAAAATAGGGGTGGGGGTACCTACAACGTGGCTATCAAAGCCTCCAAAATTATCAAACCTGGTGGGACCTCAAACCACCAAAATTCTACCAACTTTGGCAGACTTTCCAGCATGGGTGCAGTTTCTGGACACACCCTGCAAACCAAGACCAACCAAATACATTACCTCTCCCATCGGACAACACTGTTGGGATTTCTGCAGATAAAAATGGGCTTCCCTTTTTCGAAAAAAGAAGGAAACATCCCTTAACCTGAGATTTGTTGAATCTGGCACAAATATTACTTTTGCTGCTCAATTCCCTGATGATGACATTGTGGAAGGAGAGACACGTTGTCGATCCTTCTTGGTTGGTTATTTTGTTGGTAGAAAACCAAATTATCCATTTGTCAAAAGTGGTTTATTAAAACAGTGGAACTCACCAGCTGGGTTACAGATTTACACTATGAATGATGGCTATTTTCTCTTCAAGTTTGGGAATGAAGAAGACTGCCAAGCTGTGTTAGAAAATGGGCCATATTTTATCCAGAGTCGGCCGTTGCTGCTGAAGCGTTGGGATTTATCCTCAAACTTAGACAAGGAAAATTTGGAATCCCTTCCCCCTTGGATCAAGCTCCCAAATCTCAACGGTGCATTCCAGACCACAAAGAATCTGAGTCGTATTGCAAGTTTGGTGGGTAATCCATCTTTCATGGACTCTACAACCTGCTTCTGGATCCAACCTAGCCCAGGCTCGGGTTTGTGTTGAAATCACTCCATCCACTGAGCTTCCAGACACTCTAACCCTCATAACATCGCATGGAACTGTCTATCAACGAGTTGAGTACGATTGGAAGCCAAGGCCTTGCTCTACCTTGCCAGTCTTCAGTCACTCCAACTCTGATTGTCCCATGGCTGTAAAGCAACCTAAGCAAGTGTGGACCAAGAAGCAACCAGCTACTGGTGGCCCTACAAATCCATCCCTCGAGCAACCAAATTCTAGAGGACCTACAAACTCTCCCAACACTTCTTCTATTCAGCCCCTACCTCCCAGTGTTAAAGGCAAAGTTGTCTGTTCAGCCCCTGAAACAGTCAAGATAGCAAGGAGGAGTGCCCAAATGCATCCTGGAGCTTTAAAGATCAAAGACCAAAAAGCTCGCCAACAAAAAATCCTACAAATAAATTCTCTCTCCTCGATGGTCTGGATGATAATCCATTGATTGGTCCGATTGATGTTCAAGACCTACAATTGAATTTCAATGTGGAGACGATTACTGAACAGGATGATTTCTCTGATGAGGAATGTCTTCATATTGTTGACAATTTAGTTGAAACATATGCTCAAGCAAAGAACTCTGCTGTGGAAGCCACTACTATGCCAAAAGGCACTCCCTCCCATCAATGATCATCATCTCTTGGAATGTGAGGGTTCTTAATAGACCCCATATGCAAAAGGAGATAAAGGATTTAATTTCCACCTCAAATCCCGACATCCTTTTCATTTTGGAAAGTAGGATTAGGATCAATAATCTTCATGCCATTGGCAATGATATCTTTCCCAAGAATTGGAATAATTTTTCAATGCTACTCATACCAACTCGGCAAGGATTTGGGTAGCATGGAGACAAGACATTGACCTGAAAATCATCCACAGCCAGGCCGAGATCATCTTTTGTGAGCTCATTATGCAAGCTGGGAGCACTCCCTTGTACCTCGCTACTGTATATGGTTTTAACGACCCAACTTTCAGACAGGACTTATGGAAAGCAATCCAATTTTTCTCTCGTATGAGAAAAGAACCAAGCATTTTCATTGGGGATTTTAATTGCATTTGTGGGGCTGATGAGAAATCTGGTGGGGAAAGTCCAAATTTCTATGCTATGGATCAATTTAACAGCTGCATTGATGCTTCTAAGTTGATCGACTTCAAGATATCTGGAGCTGACTTCTCTTAGTCTAATTCTTCTCATGGAGATAAGGGAGTGGAGACAAAAATTGATCGGATATTGGTTAATCAAGAATTTATAAATTGCTTCAACCAATCTTCAAGAAACTACTTCGGGCCAGGTTTGTCTGATCACAGAGGTATTCTTCTCCTCATTGATAATCTTCGATACAAAAGGCATTACCCTTTCAAGTTCATCAACGCTTGGAGTAAGGACCTGGAGGCTCGTGGTATCATTGTTGACTCATGGTCTGCTAGTGTTTATGGTTCTCCAATGTATTGCTTGGTCACTAAACTCAAAAGAGTCAAGAATGCCTTATCCAAATGGCACTGTTCCAAGCCAAAAATAAACAAGCAAATTCTTCACTGCACAGAGGCTCTGATTGCAGCTCAACAACTATATGACAGTTCTCCTTCAAATGCTAATCGTGCCATGGTCTTGAGCTATAAATCTAAGCTAGAGGATTGCTTGAATTGGGAGAGGCAGCTGCTGCATCAAAAATCAAGAATATTGAACCTTAATCTTAGAGATATTCCTGAGTAAATTTTTCTATTCCTCAGTCAAGGTTCGGCAGAACAGAAATAACATTTCCTCTATTTGTCTGAATGATGGTAATCTGACTAGGGAACCTGATTCTATAAGCAGCACATTTGTTAATTATTTCACTGAACTTTTAGGGGGTGAGCATGACAATATCAATATTGCTGATCAGACATGCACTATCATAATTTCATTACCAAGAGCAAGCTATCCGACACTTCTTCTGACTTACTTATAGCTCCTATCTGTAGGGAGGAAGTTAAGAAAGTTGTTTTTGGCGCTAATCCGTTTAAAGCCCCTGGACCTGACGGTTTTAATGGATTCTTCTTTCAGAAATTTTGGGATATTGTGGGGGAAGATGTCACTTGTGCTATCCAAAACTGCCTCAACTCTTCGAGTCCTCCTAAATCAGGTCAAGGCCTCCTTCATTGCTTTGATTCCCAAGAGTGATGGTGCCAATCGTCCCGACATGTTCCGGCCTATTGCTCTATCAAATGAAATATATAAAATGGTTTCCCGTGTCCTTGTTAATCGGGTGAAACCTTTTTTGTCGACTCTTGTTAGCCCAAATCAATCGGCTTTTCATTTCAGGAAGGGAGATTTCAAACAACATTATGCTCGCTCATGACATTATTCGTGGTCTCCATCAAGAGAATGGTCCTCCGAGAATGTGCATCAAACTTGATGTTAAGAAAGCTTTTGACAGTGTCCGATGGGATTGTATCTACCTCATATTAAGGCAAATGAATTCAATTCGAAGTGGATTGGATGGATTCGAAACTGCATTGACTCCCCTTCATTCTCAGTTTTAATCAATGGTATGCCTCATGGTTATTTCAAGAGTTGCAAAGGCCTCCGGCAAGTTTTAATCCACTTCTTTTTTGCTTAGTTATGGAATCATTGTCATGTGCTATTGAGAATGCAGTTGCTAATGGCAGTATCTGGTGCCCCTTTACTTCGGGAGACTGTACAATTTCTCATCTTCTCTTCGTTGATGATCTCCTAATTTTTTGCTCTGCTGATACAAGGTCGGCTAATCACCTCAAGCAACTTTTGTTGGATTTTAGTGTTTTTACTAGGCTGGCTTTTAATCCATCAAAGAGCCATATTATCTTCTCCGGCTCTGTAAATAACCGTCTTGAAATCATGAAGACATTGGGAATGGGTGAAGCTAAGATGCCTATCACCTATCTTGGATTGCCTCTTTTTTCTGGAAGAATTCGCAGAGCAGATTGTGATGGCCTCATTTCTAAAATTCAGAAGGAAAGTTTGTAGCTGGGCCAGTTCATCTCTATCTTTTGCTGGTAGAGCTAAGCTTCTTAGATCCACTATTAACAACTCTCATATTTATTGGGCGAATGCATTCCTTCTACCCAAATCTTGTATTAATATGATGGAAAAGATAATGAGAAATTTCCTATGGGGCTCAGATAGTTCGAAGAAGCTACACACTATTGCGTGGTCGAAAATATGTCTCTCCAAGACTAAAGGTGGTCTAGGTTTGCGTAGCATTCTTACTATTAATGAAGCATGTCTGATGAGGCAATTTTGGAACCTTGTGCTTTGTAAAGACAATCTTTGGACTTGCTGGATCAAGCAGAAATATTTGAAGAACTCTAGCATTTGACATGTTAAGCTGCGACATGATCCATCTTGGGCATGGAGGTCTATCTTATCTGTCCGTGATCTTGTAAAGAGGCATGTTGATTCAGTGATTGGTAATGGCAAAAGTAGTAGTTTTTTGTTCGATCCTTGGATCAGGCCTGGTTTCATCTTGTTTGAACATTTTGGGGGAAGACCTATTCACTCGCTTGGGCTTAGGAAAAGATGTTTTGGTCAGTGCTTTCATTAACAATGGCCAATGGGTGTTGCCAGAGGACGTGTCTACCCCTTTCATTACCATCTGGAATCTGATCAATGGTATTTCCCTTCCTGCTCTTCCAATTAATGATGAATTCTATTGGACTGCTAGTGATGATGGTCAGTTCACTACGGCCTCTGCTAATCCTTTCCACCTGTAGTACCTTGGAAGAACCTGGCTGGGTTAAGAACATCTGGTTCTCGGGGTGTATCAGTCGCCATTCTACCCTTACCTGGTTCTTCCTCAACTCTGCTTTGAAGACTAAACTATTGCTATATAATCTGGGCATTATCCATGACCTGATTTGTATTCTTTGTGGCACTGAGGTGGAATCTCATCAGCATGTGGTGTACTACAGTTTCTCCACTGATGTTTGGAACAATCTGATGAGGAAGTTTCAACTGAACAACCAGTCGGGCAACATCTTGATTGACTCCTCTATGCTGATTCATAACAGTAATAGCTGCCTTGAATCTTTGGCTGCCCACCTTGCTCTACCTGCAACGATCTGGCACCTTTGGCATGAGAGAAATGACAGAATTTTCAAAAACTCTATCAGCAATAGTGATCGACTTTGTTACAATATTCGTATGGATATTCATAATCGTCTCATCTTTCTCCTCTACAACTCTGATGTTAAGGGGATAAGTGACGGCTTCGCAGCTTCTTAGAACCTACCCCCTGCATCTGTCGTTCCACAGATACCGCTAGATAGGAATGCCCCCCTTATCTCTGACCCTTGGTCTCTAATCATTTCTCAGTTTTCTTCTGGTGGGAGGAACTTCCTAGGTGCCATGTACTCCGGTGACGGCATCACTGGCTTCTATTCTACCCCTCTCATTTCCATGGACTTCACCATTCCAATGCTGAATTTTGTACAAAAAATTCTATTAGCTATGCTTAGATTGGATATCCCCTTCCATTGCATTATGTTACCCAATGAGATTGCAAAGTTTATTAAACACTCCCATGTCTCCCAGTGGCACTATTTCAACCATATTAGAGCTATTAACTCCCTCCTTGGCAAGTTCTACTCTGGTATTGTTCAAATTGATTGCTGCAAAAAGGACTATGCTCGGGTGCTCTACTTTTTCGATGACTGGCAACAACGGCATATTTTATTCTATGGATATAGCATCGACTAACAGCTGATCATCAGGTTTGCTGACCTCTTTTATTCTGGCTTACTTTCTTTGTACAGATTGTTGTACATTGTTTTGTTAGTTTTGTTGGGCATTGGCTTTTTTGCTATGTATCTCCTATCTTTCTCCTTACCCAGCTCGGGCTGTGGGCAAAACCTTTTGTATCTTGGGCTCTTTTTTTGATTGAATAACTAACCATATCATTCAAAAACTCTATTAATAATTTAATATTATTTATAATATAATATATAGTGCAAATTTAATCGAATTTAACCATGATTAAACTTAATTAAACCTTATTTAAGTATCATGGTCCAATTTTAATAACATTACTACGAAGCAAAACATAATCTCAACGCCTGTACGTGGACACCTTCCTTTTTGCCGCCATTTTAGAAGAATTAAACTTGACATTGGACTCTGGACAGCGGTTGTGTCTGATCCGCGAGACATGCCTTCGAAATTGGGAATCGACATTTTTCCTCGAGAATCCAAGCACCTACAAAATTTCAAAGAATCAGACGTTGCCACTTAGGTGCCATCAGTGGGATTACCAGTGCCACATGAAAAGGAAGGAAAGGAAGACGAAGGTCCCCTTCATTTAAAAATTTAAGTGTATTTTACCCATTTTGTTTTGTTTGAACGATAGTCAAGGGTGTTTTTGAAAATTTCATAGCAAGAGAGGTGTTTTTTAATACTTCAAAAATCATAAGGGTGTTTTTTAAAAGTTGAAGGGGTTTTCTAGAAATTTCTTAGAGGTGAAACTTGGGCCACATTTTAATCCGACCTGAGAAGTCAGTGGCGTAATTTATGTATTTGTAAATTGAGGATCAGATCAGATTGGAAGAAAGAAACATGTATAGAATTCGGGTTGGACTAAGTTTAGAAATTTAAAATCCATCCAATCTGATTCAAATATCAGAAAATATAAAAAGAAAATATTGTTGATTTTTTTTCTCAAATTTAGACTAAAAACAAGTCAGACAGTCATGCCAGCAACTCGTGTCAAATTAAACAATTTCTACTAACAACTCAGATCATATAAGTTGAATCCAATATCTTTTATATAGATTGGATTGAATTTATTAAAACTCAATTCAACCCACCTTAATTATAGCCCTAAAATTTCTCTATATAAAAACATAAATGAATCCAAGAATACTAGTGTTGGATCTTGCGTTCCTTTCTCAACTTTAGCTCTGCCACTCTTTTGATTAAAAGAGCTCATTAATTCAATCAATGACCCTGCAAATGTAGTCTGACTCAATTGAATTTAATTGTAGCATGAATTTATTTAATGTCCTTAATTTTTAATAAAAGAACTTACAAGGGTGGATCCTGCCATTCTAACCTACATTAAGTAACTAACTCTTCATCCATTGATAATTACTATTAAATGGTTCCATCACATGATTCTCATAAATGTGATTAGATTAAAATGGGTTAAAGGAAAAAAAAAATCATCTCTTATGAAATCAATGGTGTCAGACATAATGGAATCAACCATCATCTAATATAAAGTGAACAAAAAATGGAATCTACCATCATCTAATATCAAGTGAATCAAAATGTTAAAATATTGTAATTATATGTCTCATTTGTCGTCCTGGTAGTCAAATATCAAATTTTAAACCTACTCAAATCTGATTCTAAGGGGTATAAAATTATAGAATTGACAATCAAACTTAAAGTTATGATTTATACTGATATAATACTTTGGTCTATGTTAATGGTTCATTCCAGCAATTAATCAAGATAAAAAGGGAAATGATAATATTATTACTAAGAGTAGGCAACTAAAATCATTTGTGGCTATATTTACAACCTTTTGTGCCACCACCATCTACTGTCAATTATATTTTTGGTTAATTTAAAGTTATTTTGACATCTATACATTGTTAGATTAAGCATAAGTGGTGTATACTTTTATATGATCATGACTGACGATGATGATGATATGAACCATTACAATTTTAGTATTTAAAAGAATATTTAAGAGAAATTTATTCGTACCATTAATTTGTTTAATGTTCTCAGCCTTTTACGAAGGAACAAGGGTAATAATCTCGGTTTCTAAAACCTTGATATCTCGGCCGATATCTGATATATATCGGCGATATATATCGTCCATATCGGCCGATATTAGTAGGTTTTTGTAAAAAAATAGCAGAGAGAAATTTATCGACCGATACCGAGATTTTTACCCTACTTACAGTAGTAGATCCTACATTCCGACCTTCTAACATACATTGAGTTATTAATTTTTCATCTATTGATAATTACTATTAAATGGTTCTAACATGGTTCTCTTAAATGCGATTAGGTTAACATGGGTTAAGAAAAAGTCATCTTTTATAAAATTTATTGGTGTCAAACATAATGGAGTCTACCATCATCCAATATCAAGTGAATAAAAATGTCAAAATATTGTGATTATATGACTCATTTGTCATGTCAAACGAAGGGACATTTAGATGTAATCAAATTTCAAATTTCAAACCTACTTAAATCTGAATCTTTCATATAAGACTACAATTTGACAATCAAATTTAAAATTATGATTTATACTAATATAATGCTTAGTATTAATCTAGTATAAATCATTGATTAGAATGATAAATTTAAATTAAGAGATAATAGTAAGTGGTTATTCGCACAAGAGATTGTAAATATGGGCCACAAATGTTTTTAAATGCCTACTCTTACTAATAATTTCATCATTTCCCTTTATGGATCTTGATAAATTGCTGGAATGATCAGCTCATAGAAATTATCAAATAATTTTTTTTTGATTAATGTGTGAAAAATTCAAATACAGTTCTACTAAAACTCCCATGGATAAGTCCACTGTCCCTAAGAAAGACCAAGGTTAGGGGAGCTCGAACCCGCAATCTCCCATTTCCTAAAACGGGAGGCAACTAGTTGAACTACACCTATATGGATAATTTGCAAATAATTTGCTATGTATTTCATTGTAACTCACGAGTTGAAATCTCAACAATAAGTTTCATAAAAATGCTCAATTTCCCAACGCAGACCACCCAATAAATGAGAAAATTAAAAAAAAAAAAAAAGGTTTCAAAAAGGAGAGTTAAGATAAAAATTTGAGGTAATAAATTGAAAGTTGTGGAATTTTTACTAGTAAATCTTGCCTATGACAAATTAAAGATCTTTAGACACTTCACACTGTGTCTATTGCCATTAGAAATAATTGGACAACCGTTGAAACAATATCTACCATTGAATTCATGCCCATCTCAAAATAGTCTAATGTTGATCGATTAGTTTAAGGACCTAAAAATCAAAGGTTATTTTGTTGATCAATCCTTTACACTTTGACTTGTATTTACGGTTTTGCCATTGACCTAACCATATTTAATCTTGCTTAGAAAAACAAGATCATAAAAACCACCTTAGTGGGTTCAGGCCATATAACATGGCCGAACCCCACTAATCCCATTTGGATCTCTTAATCCATTCTAATCACATTCAAATGCTATTCAAATCACTTGGTGGGGTTCGGCCATACCCCATGGCCGAACCTCACCCCTTTTTGGTTTTGATGCTCCACTTACCACTCTTGTTGATGAACCAATGAGCATCTAAGTCCATGATTCTTTCATCTATGTCAACCTTTTAAAATATCATAACAACATTTAACAATTCTTATTGAACTTAAATCCAAACACCCCTACTAGGGTCCATTTATCCCAAAAATGGTCCATGGAGTTCGGCCATACCGATGGCCGAACCCAATGGTTCTCTTGGATCAATAATTCCATCATTTGTACATAACTTAGCCATAAGAACCACATGGTTCAGCCAACCCATGGCCGACCCAAGGTAATAAACTTATCTTCATTCAACACATTTAAACACCCTTCATAACTTGTATGGTTTTATCTTTCAAAATCATTAAAATTAACCATAAGTCTATTAAATCCTTTCATGGGGTTCGGCCATCCCTAATGGCCGAACCCTATGGCCTATGATTTGAACTTCTTTATCAAATACTTAATCTCATTAAAACATGTAAACATCACCATAGTATTGTATGATTTTTACCCTTCAAAACCATCCAAATGCCCAAATAACTTCATGGGGTTCGGCCATCCAAAGTGGCCGAACCCAATGATCCATTTTTATCATTTAAACCAACTTTACCCAAGGTTTGAACCCATGATGCATTTGGCCATTCCATGGCCAAAACATGACACTCAAATCCATGATTTTAACCTTTTCAACTTGCATCTTAGGTCTAATTTAAACCTCCAAAAGAGTCCAACATTTGCATGGTTTTAACTTACAAAAACCATCAACATGACCATAACATTTCATGGGGTTCAGGCCAACCAAAGTGGCCGAACCCTATGGTCCATGTTTGCTATCTTTTAAACATCAAAATACATACTCCAAACCCTTGGTAGATTATGCCATCCCATGGCCAAATCATGTTCCTTTTATCCCATTTTATTAAACATAATTCAATGGAAATACATACCAAATTCCTTTGCTTTTCCTCTCTCCTTTTGACCTTGCTTCCGTTCCTTCTCTTTTCCTTAGTCTCTAGCCGAAAAGGTGCTTAACCAATGGTGAAAACACCAATAGCTGGTTCGGCCAAGGAGATGTGTTCTTGAGAGAGGGAGAGAGATAAGAATTCTAAGGTTTTGCAATTGACAAATTCGGCCAAGTGATGGTGTATTCCCTTTTGTTAAACAAGCCCCACTTCTTCTCATTAATCCTCATTAATACTTGATCAAACCAAGTAGGCATTTGGTGCCAACCATTGCATCCCTTGGCACCAACCAATGCATCCTTTGAGATGGAAAGACACCTCCATCTTATCTCATTAATGCCGCCCCAACCATGGTGACCCTTGGCTTGGCCAAGGCACCCCTTCACTTTCAACGTGTGGGACATGCTTCCTTGGTGATGTTTGAGGTCAAGACACCCCTTCAAATTCCATTTGACTCACTTGAACTCAAGGTCCCTTGATTTCCAACTCAACTCACCCAACTCACTACACTTAATGCATATCATTTAATGCACTTGAGTCAACTCATTACTTGATTTAATTCCAACTCACTTCAGTCCCAACTCAACCTGATTTAACTCATATTTGAGCTAACTTGAGGGTCCACATGGTCAACCATGGTCCACATGGTCAACACGACCCATTTGGTCCCCATTTAACTTATTGACCCAATTGACGCCATGACCCAATTATGGGTGGTTTAGCCCTTTGAATGTGGTTTACACACTTGTATCAAGCCTACCCATTTATCATACATTTCATTTCCAATCAATTCAACTTAACCATAATAAAATTGAGCTTACCCAATGGTCAAATAAGTCCACCATGACCCATTGGGTCCCAATTGGGTCCTTTGACCCAAATAACCAACTTAACCCAATTAGATATACAATAACCATTTAATCTAATTGATCTTTATAATATGTACAATAGGCCTTAATTTGAACAATGGGCCCCACTATTTTCTTATCTACGATCATAACCTTCTAATTTACCATTCCAATGGCATTTTTGTAAATATCAATATCTTTGAGAAAACGGGGTGTTACAACAACTGAGGTTCCCTCATGTGTCCTTTCTAATATATCCCAAGCACCTTTGGCTATCACACATGTCATTATACGTTTGAACTCATCTGGTGAGACATCATAGTTAATGGCATTTAAAGCATTTCCATTTGCAGTATATAGAGTCTTCTCCATGTCGGTCCAAGTGAAGTAATCCTTAGATTTAGTACCAATGATTTGTTGAACAGATTTTCCTGCTTCATCTATGGCAGATTTTTCAGAGATTTCCTTAACAGGATATTCCCAACCCCTTACTACTGATTTCCAGATGGCCCTATCAAGTTATATAAAAAAGCTTTTCATGTTTGCCTTCCAAGAGGCATAGTTAGCGCCGTCAAAGTAGGGAGGTTTGGAAACAGGGTGACTATTATGCATGATCATAGTACAAGGATCAACTCAGACGATTAAGTCCAACTCAGAGTAACCGAGCTCTGATACCAATTGAAATTGCGTAACTAGAAGTATGCAAGACCTAGGGGGGTAGAGGGAGAGGGAGAGGGAGAGGGGAGGGGAGGGAGAGGGGGGTGAATTGGTCTGATCCGATTTTATTTCTCTTTTTAAAATAAATTAATTTAACAATATGTGCAGCGGAATAAACGTGTGTGCAAGTGATAAATAAATGAATCAAATCATCAAAACAAACCACATTGCACAATCATTTATAGTGGTTCAGTTCACCTAAACCTATATCTACTGTCAGACTTCTCAAATCTAGGCTCGTCCCATTATACTATGAATGGGTTTCACGCCCAGATAGTACAACTTAATTGTTTATAGAGGTTCGACCTCCCCATGGTCTAATCCTCGACACATAGTTTTTTGGGTGGTTCAAACACAGATGCTCTAGTCCACCTTACAATGTGATATCAAATAAAAAGACTAAGAGGAATACTTGCCTTGGGCCTTAACAATTCTTCAAAATGTGTGTTCTTCTTGTAGATGTCTCCGCGCCTTCTACCTTCAGATCTGGTCCATTCTTCAGTGAGCTTTGGCACAACGGAATATGGATTATAGGACAATGATTTTACTGGTTTTTGGGTCCTAGTAAATCAGTCCTCATCTTCTTCATAACTTAAGCATCGAATGCTTTTTCATGTCCTTGTAAAGATGATGAAGAAGAGAGGAAGAGGGATGAGAAAGGTCTCTGGTGGCTATTTTTTATTTACCAATATTCAGCTCTGTCTTTTGAATTCAACTTGTTGTACATTTATAAGACTGTTTTTGGAACAGTTGAGTTTCGAGTCCTGCAGGATTTCTTCGATGCCTCCAGGCTGTATATGGTAATATAGCTTACTGAATTTTTCAAATTTCAAATCATTCTTCTAATCTTATTGAGTCAATGACCAGCTCACTAAATTGACATGTGTCCTTGATTGTCAATCACAATAATAGATCAAATCATGAGATTACCTAAATGATCTTCCAAGATCTTCTATGGTCATGAGGAACCTCTCAAAGGATTTTTTAAATATAATTGGTCAAAGGCCACCCATCAATTTTGCCACTTGTCAATCATTATCTCATAAATTCGAATTATGAGATGGCCAAAAAGATTTTCAATAATCTTAAGAGGAGCCTTTTCAAATACGTATGATATAGCGACCCATGATTTTAGTCTTGTTCATGATTTAAGAGATGGCAAACATATTTTACAAAGTCTAACAAGACTTTTGTAGATTCTCCATATTTCCATAAAAATCTCAATCAAGGATAAGACTTAGGATTTTTCGAAAATACAATTATCACATATTTTCACTAAGATAAGGACAATCTTTGCGGCCTCGACAAAATGCTTTAGGTCTCGAGGCTAAGAGTCAAGCATTTTCCAATTAAATATTGACTTCTAAGGTATTTAGGCTTAGCCTAAGGTCCACTAAGGTTCACTTACATATGTGCCAATCATATGTTCTGTGTAGATTCTTCAATGCACAGTCGATCTTCTGACATGTTCACATTCTTCCAAGGCAAAGTCCAAGACACACGGTCACGATCGGTCACGGAATTGACAATACATAGACTCGGTCAAACCGAGGCCCTAATACTAAACTCACATCAGAGCTCTTTCAAATTCAATTATATTTGCAAAAAGTTTGTAAAAGTGGTTTAAATTAGAATAAGAAATTTAAATATTTAATTAATTGAATTTAAAAGAGCTAATCTATCCTTTTCATATTAATATTAAAATAGATAAATTTGTGTAAAAAATTTAAAAAAAGTTTTAAAGATAAGTTTTGATGAATTTGAAGATAATGTTATACTATTATTGTAAAAAATGAAAATTTCATAAAAAATAATAAAAATAGAAAATAATTCTATTATTGTACAATGAATTGGAAAGTTTTAACTCACTCTCTTGTGTTAATATATAAAAAAAAAATCTTATACAAAATTTTTTGAAGTGAAGAAATAACGACATACTACCAATTTTTGACATTACAATTAAATTTTAAATATTAATATTCCCAACTCAAAATCAATATTGTGACATCAATTATATTGCTAAGCATTACATCTTTTAGTCAATTAATAACAATGGACAATTATGTTTGATTTATCCTTTAGAAAATATATTGGATTTCTTATTTTGTCTAAATAAATTTCTTCAAGACATTTTATGGGTTCATATTATTTGGTTTGACCAATTACGAGGCTATATAGATAACTTGACTAGAATATTTAGATTAAATTGACTCATTTAGGGATTTAGTCGGATGTATATGTGGTATAAAGTAGTTTTAACTTGGCCTAACTTAAATAGTTTCGTAATAATTTGTCCAACTTGACTATATACAATTTAACTTTTTAAACAAGAATATAAAATTATAAATACTTTTTATTTGAATCACTCGTCTCATAAATTTACATTAAATGAAAAACCTTAAAAATGAATTTAACTTTTCCATTTAACTAATCTAGATAACCATGCATATAGTGTATTTTTTAAAGTATTTTAAGATGATTTCATAAAAAAAATAATGTTGAATTAAAATTAGATATGGTAAATCATGTGTAAATCAAAATTTGCATCTAAAATTCAATTTTAGTCCTCTTAATTTCACTAATAAAAGTCATTTTAATTTTTCAAAATAAAAAAATTGCTTAAAATTTTATTTCTAACTCATCAATTAAAACTCTATTAATAATTTAATATTATTTATAATATAATATAATTTGACCATGATTAAACTTCATTAAACCTTATTTAAGTATCATGGTCTAATTTTAATAACATTACAACGCCGTACGTGGACACCTTCCTTTTCGCCTCCATTTCAAAACAATTAAACTTGACAGCGGACTGTGGACAGCGGTTGTGTCTGATCCGCAAGACATGCCTTCGAAATTGGGAATCGACATGTTTCCTCAAGAAGCCAAGCACCTACAAAATTTCAAAGAATCAGACGTTGCCACTTAGGTGCCATCAGTGGGATTACCAGTGCTACATGAGAAGGAAAGGAAGACGAAGGTCCCCCATCATTTAAAAATTAAAGGGTATTTTACCCATTTTGTTTTGTTTGAACGGTAGTCAAGGGTGTTTTTGAAAATTTCATAGAGAGAGAGGTGTTTTTAATACTTCAAAAACCATAAGGGTGTTTTTTAAAAATTAAAGGGGTTTTCTAGAAATTTCTTAGAGTGTGAAACTTGGGCCAGATTTTAATTCGGCTTGAGAAATCAGTGGAGCCATTTATGTATTTGTAAATTGAGGACCGGGTAAGATTGGAAGAAAAAACCAGCATAGAATTCGAGTTGGACTGAACTTAGAAATTTAAAATCAATTCAATCCGATTCAAGTATCAAAATATATATATATATATATGTTGTTGATTTTTTTCTCTAAAATTTAGACTAAAAACAAGTCAGACAGTCATGTCCAGCAACTCGTGTCAAGTTAAACAATTCGTACTAACAACTCAGATCATGTCAAGCCGGATTTAATATCTTTTATATAGATTGGATTGAATTTATTAAAACTCAATTCAACCCACCTTAATTATAGCTCTAAAATTTCTCTATATAAAAACATGAATGAATCCAAGAATACTAGTGTTGGATCTTGCGTTCCTTTCTCAACTTTAGCTCTGCCACTCTTTTGATTAAAAGAGCTCATTAATTCAATCAATGACCCTGCAAATGTAGTCTGACTCAATTGAATTTAATTGAAGCATGAATTTATTTAATGTCCTTAATTTTTAATAAAAGAACTTACAAGGGTGGATCCTGCCATTCTAACCTACATTAAGTAAGTAACTCTTCATCCATTGATAATTACTATTAAATGGTTCCATCACATGATTCTCATAAATGTGATTAGATTAAAATGGGTTGAAGGAAAAAAAAAATCATCTCTTATGAAATCAATGGTGTCAGACATAATGGAATAATGTCAAGTGAACAAAAAATGGAATCTACCATCACCTAATATCAAGTGAATCAAAATGTTAAAATATTGTAATTATATGTCTCATTTGTCGTCCTGGTAGTCAAATATCAAATTTTAAACCTACTCAAATCTGATTCTAAGGGGTATAAAATTATAGAATTGACAATCAAACTTAAAGTTATGATTTATACTGATATAATACTTTGGTCTATGTTAATGGTTCATTCCAGCAATTAATCAAGATAAAAAGGGAAATGATAATAATATTACTAAGAGTAGGCAACTAAAATCATTTGTGGCTATATTTACAACCTTTTGTGCCACCACCATCTACTGTCAATTATATTTTTAGTTAATTTAAAGTTATTTTGACATCTATACATTGTTAGATTAAGCATAAGTGGTGTATACTTTTATATGATCATGATGACGATGATGATGATATGAACCATTACAATTTTAGTATTTAAAAGAATATTTAAGAGAAATTTATTTGTACCATTAATTTGTTTAATGTTCTCAGCCTTTTATGAAGGAACAAGGGTAATAATCTTGGTTTTTAAAACCTTGATATCTCGGCCGATACAATATATATCGGCTGATATCTGATATATATATCGGTGATATATATAGTCTATATCGGCCGATATTGGTGGTTTTTGTAAAAAAATAGGAGAGAAAAATTTATCGACCGATACTGAGATTTTTACCCCTACTTACAGTAGTAGATCCTACATTCCGACCTTCTAACATACATTGAGTTATTAATTTTTCATCTATTGATAATTACTATTAAATGGTTCTATAACATGGTTCTCTTAAATGTGATTAGGTTAAAATGGGTTAAGAAAAAGTCATCTTTTATAAAATTTATTGGTGTCAAACATAATGGAGTCTACCATCATCCAATATCAAGTGAATAAAAATGTCAAAATATTGTGATTATATGACTCATTTGTCATGTCAAACGAGGGGACATTTAGATGTAATCAAATTTCAAATTTCAAACCTACTTAAATCTGAATCTTTCATATAAGATTACAATTTGACAATCAAATTTAAAATTATGATTTATACTAATATAATGCTTAGTATTAATCTAGTATAAATCATTGATTAGAATGATAAATTTAAATTAAGAGATAATAGTAAGTGGTTATTCGCACAAGAGATTGTAAATATGGGTCACAAATGTTTTTAAATGCCTACTCTTTCTAATAATTTCATCATTTCCCTTTATGGATCTTGATAAATTGCTGGAATGATCAGCTCATAGAAATTATCAAATAATTTTTTTTTGGATTAACGAGTGAAAAATTCAAATACAGTTCTACTAAAACTCCCATGGATAAGTCCACTGTCCGTAAGAAACACCAAGATTAGGGGAGCTCAAACCCGCAATCTCCCATTTCCTAAAACGGGAGGCAACTAGTTGAACTACACCTATATGGATAATTTGCAAATAATTTGCTATGTATTTCATTGTAACTCACGAGTTGAAATCTCAACAATAAGTTTCATAAAAATGCTCAATTTCCCAACGCAGACCACCCAATAAATGAGAAAATTTTTAAAAAAAAAAGGTTTTAAAAAGGAGAGTTAAGATAAAAATTTGAGGTAATAAATTGAAAGTTGTGGAATTTTTTCTAGTAAATCTTGCCTATGACAAATTAAAGATCTTTAGACACTTCACACTGTCTATTGCCATTAGAAATAATTTGACAACTGTTGAAACAATATCTACCATTGAATTCATGCCCATCTCAAAATAGTCTAATGTTGATCATTAGTTTAAGGACCTAAAAATCAAAGGTTATTTTGTTGATCAATTTGTAATTTAACATATTCTTTCAACGTGGGTATAAGGTCAACTAGTAATTTTCCTATCTCATGAAGCAGGAGGTGTCAGGTTCATGCTCCTATAACCTCACCAGGTGTGTCCTTAGGACTGTCAGCTTCCCAAAGTTTCTCACAGCGTAAATTCAAAAAAAAAAAATCATAACATAATTCCTATGTATATTTCATTATAATTCATGATCTAAAATTGTAAAAACCAACTTTACAAAAATAATGACTCCACAATGCATAGCATATATCATTAATTGATCGATGAAATAAATAAATTTAATTGATAGCAAAAACTGTTGAACTCTTTTATATGCAATGTTATTACGAAAAGTCGTTTAATTGATATTTTGATTAATGCTAAAAATTATTTAAAAATTGTTTATTTATATAATATAAAAGTAAAAAATCATTCAAGATAAGTATAGGATCTTAATTATTAAAAACCAGAAACAATATAATAATTCAGCAGGAGCAGCCGCCCTACCCTAGTTTTTTAGTATAATATAGAAATTTAGAACCCACTTCTGTTCTGACACATTCATAGTGTAACATGCTCTGATTGATACTCGACATTTTCAAAAGCTTTTGTTGACTAAGATTGAAGGAAATCTAAAGTTCATCATTAAATAAATGATGGCGTTAGTGGACAAAGTATGCCAATTGCTTCCCTTTTAATTGGATACAAAATAAGGTAAGCATTAAACTATATTCTACAAAATTCGGTAAGCATTAAACTATATTTGTATAAAGGTTATTAATCTCCAATTGTCAAAATCATTACTTGTATATTGGTACGATGGTAGACTCTATTATGTTTGACACCAATAATTCTATAAAAGATGACTTTTTCTTAACTCATTTTAAAGGCCACTCCTATAGGATTATCAAGGTATATATAGTTAGAGAGACTTGCATATATTTTGAAAATTAGTCGGAGTGTTGTAAAAGACCTAAATACCTTGATTATAAAAAAGAACATGTATATATCAATCATTCTTTGATCCTCTACCAACATGACTCTATGTTGTTACTTGATGCAAGCAATGAACCTGATGAGAGCTCCATTAAAAACTGAGGCCAGGTCCAATTAAAAGAAATTGATGAGCTCACTCTCCAAATGTACCACCGAATCGGTGGAGGGAAGCGGTGCACACAAACACACTCCATTAAGACCCATTTAAATCAGTTTTGGGCCTAAGGCCATTTAACACTTTCGCGCCTTAAAGCCCATTTGCTGCCATTATGGACCCATCTTGAATCCTAAAGGCAATGGCCATGTCAAAACCTTGTGGACTGTTGGGGTGTTTTAGGATTCATCAATTTGTTTTCTTTATTTTCATTCTCAGTTTATCAAAGTCTTGGGTGATCAAGCCATTCATGTAATCTAGGTTAGGCCAACCACATGTATTGTAATAAGAAAAGAAAAAGGAGATTAAAGAGGGAGAAAATTATGATGCTACCAGTCGAAAGAAGAAGATAAACAAGCGGGAATAAAAAAGAGATAGAGTGGGAGACAGAGACAAACAGGATCAGCAGAGCTGCTACTTTCATGCAGTAGAAAGATTGGATCTCTCTGCTTAGAAGTCGAAACATAGACCCAATCCAACGATGTTGTGCAATTCAGAGAGATGCTCGGCTAACTCCTAAGGAATACCAGCAAAAGAGATTAGAAGATAAAAGAAGAAGAGATGGATTTTCGCTCAACAGCAGTCTCACAAATATATTTGATATTTTAAAATTTATCACATTTTTATCGGTAAAATATCAATTACCATTAATATCTTAAGATTTATCAGCACTACGGTAAATTCTCGACAAAATCACTATATATAATAATATCGCGATAATAACTTGATAAATTCCTAGTAAAATACCTGTAAATTCTTTATTAATACTTTATTTTATTATATTTTCTATGAGATTTTCCCATTAAAAATATGAGAATTTAAAAATATCTCGATGATATATATATATATATATATATATATATATATATATATATATATATATATATATATATATATACACACATATGTGTCGCCAATATCATTCGATATCGATAGTTTTAATTAAAAAAAAATAAGAGAGAGATTTCGTGACCGATATATCAGCCGATACTGAATATCGACCGAATCTGAGATTTTGACCCCAGCTCGATATTATGAATTACCGTTAATATCTTAGAAACGATATTTGTGACAATTTTCAGCAACGTGAAGTCAGGAGAAGTTATAGCAGATAAAAATAAGGAGATAGGCTCAACAGTAAGCCAACGTACGTTGTCGCTGAGTGCAGTAAGAAATGACAAACAAAAAAAATAGATAAGGGGAAAGGAAGATAAGGAACTGCCTGATTAGGTTGTTGCATGAAATGATAGAAAGAAGAAGGGAAGGAGGAGCGCACACTGTATGACCAAAAAAATAGCAAGATAAACCGAGTTAGAGATGGAGATAAAGTTGGAGACAGAGTTAACCGAGATTAGCTTGATATTTTTATTTATCTTATTTTATTTCTTTAAAGTGAAATAAGGTCTTATCCTAAATTAGGATGAAGGCCGATAATTGTGATGAGACTTTGATATTTTAAAATTTGAGAAAAGCTGAGGCTTTCTTTCCTATCTTTTTAGGAGCGTGAGTTGATGAACTTATTTGCTTCAATTATTTTAACTAAGTTAATTGGAATTACTTTGGGCAGGCCATATAGGCACTCGATTTTTCTGCCTCTATACACCCGATTTTAAAAGTCGGGTGAAAATACCATTTTATCCTTTCGGCTTTTGTCATCCGAACGAACTGTCAGTTCCTTTTAAGTTCATTCCGATGGTAAGATCATCCGAAGGAACATTTCAGTTCAAAATTTATTCCTTCGAACAATCTTATCTATTCTCTTGTAATCGTTCGAAATATCACTTATGATCCTTCGAACAAATTGAATCGATAGAAGACTGTATTTTTATTTTTCTCTCAGTTAAATTCGTTCGAATAATCTTAAATGATACTTCAAACGATTTCAAGGGTATAAGTTACGTAAGCCCCTTCCTTTGAACCATTTCCATTCCTTCGAATCCTAATCTCATTCTCCCTCCTTATCCCTCCTCTCTCCGAAAGAATACCTTCGAACGAGAGGGACTTTCCCCTTCCACTCGTTCGAAGGATCTCTAATCTCCTCTGATTAGAGTTGCCCTCCCTCTCCTCCTCTCCTCCTTCTTCTGAACGAAAGGGATTTTTCCCTTTCCATTCGTTCAAACTTGCCTTAATCCCCTTTCTCTATCTCCCTTCTTCTCCCGAACGACTAAATCCCAATTCCAAACCTCGCGTGCGCTTTATTTTGTTGAAATGGCATTATAATAAGCATCCTCATCTCAAAAAAAGGAAGAAACTTGTCACATCAAAGAAAGGGAAGAAATAGAGGACAAAGTAAGAATTCAACCACAACCATTTCATATCTTTGGAGACTGCGAGGCTGTACCAAGATGATTTCTCCACACGATCCTATATTTTTTGTAAAATCGTGGACCTTTCATTTTTCACACCTTTTGGATTGAAAACCAAAGATTACTTTGATAAACTTGGTTGGGGCTCTTTTTTTCGAATTCAAAAATGATATGAATCCTACGTTAGTCATGGAATTTTATTCCAATGTAGAAGATATCGATGATTGATCTGTGAAAACTTTAGTTCGATACTATGAAATTTGACTTACATGTGATAGATTGGACCAACAATTCAATTTCCCCAAGGCCACAATTTTTAAGCATGAAACAAATACATTTCCTACCGATGTCGAAGGGTTCAATATTTTGCAAGCCCTCAACCAAATGCGTGGGTGGGCTGATATTATAGAAAAGAAGACTCCCCTTATCAAGAATCTAATTTTTGAAGCACGAATCATCCATCACATTATTACATACTGTATTTTTCCTAGAAAAGGGTATACAAGTATGACCTGGTTCAATGTCTTTCTCATTTGGTGCATCATGAACGGCAAACAAATCTCCCTCTCCTATATCATCATAAGTCACATACGAGCCTACCGTCAGATGAAAAAATATAGTTTTTCGTACGGTCTTTTTCTGTCTCACTTCTTTGAAGAACGCAAAATCCCTCTTCCCCTTAATGATAAAATATCTATCAACCGATATGACTACTTTATCGCATCTACTTTGAAGAAAATGGGATTTTACCTTGACACAATTAACAACCAATTGTTTCCCAAAGTTGTTGAGGCACCTGAAGTTCAGGTTCAAAGTTCACCTAAGTCATTTGAGGCACGTGAGGCACCGACTCCTCCTCAAGAATTATCTACTGGAATCAACAATGAGCAAATTCTTGATAGCATTTCACCTCTCGAACAAAAAATGGATAAACAATTTGCTCAATTTACTGAAAGGATGGATAAGATGCAGTATCAAATGGTAGATATTTTGAGGTTGTCTGTGCTTATAGCACAAACACAGGGAATACGAACAAAATTAGTATTTGAAGAAGATGGTCTACTACGATCAAGGGTAGTTGCAGAATTTGCAACTCAAGTTTTTGTCTCCACTTCTCGTCCGATTGGAGTTGTAACAGTTGGCTCCCCTTCTTGTCCGACTGGATTTACATCCCCTTTAGGTCCCCTTCTCTCTCGATTGGATTTTCAGTAGCTTTTGTCTCTACTTCTCGTCTGACTAGATTTGCAGCAGCTTCTGGCTCTACTTCTCGTCCGACTGGATTTGTTCATCAGGTGCCAGCTGATTCTATTTCTCGTGCGACTAGACTTGTTCCATTGGAGCCACCTCAGTCCGTTGCACCTGTACCTGTTGTTGATATACCTGCTTTTGCATCTGTCTCCACTCCTCTGACTTCTGCACCTATTGATACACCTGCTTCTGCACCTTCTACATCTGCTCCGGATAGCTATTCTTCTATTTTATGATATGAAGAAGGGAGAGAAATTTTGTAATTTTCATATTTTGATATTGACATGTAAGAGAGATATTTTTGTAAATTTCAAATTTTGAATGAACATGTTATATTTGAATGAGTTCAATTGAACATGGTGAATGGTTGGTTTGTAAAAATAGTTGAATGACATTGATTGATTTTATTAATTTTGCATTAACATTGTAAATATTCATCACAATACTTAAGTAAAAAACGGACTGATATTCATTAAAAATCAAAATAGAGTACATTTTCTTCAATTCGCTCAACTTTCTTGAAATGAATACATTTTTAGTACACTAAAATGCATTTTCTTCCACTCAAATAAGCTCAACATGACAGGCTGCAGGTATCTTCACTGATTCCACCAATGTTGGAAATCACCAGTATCTCTAAAATCACCAGACCACTGCATAACATTTTGAAAAATCACATTAGAACATATGAAAATTATATAAACCTCACCATACAAGACAAGAACTTACTTGGGTCATCACAGAAGAATTATATGTAGATTCGTCAAATAAGTTGTAAGTATCACCTGATTGTGGAAAAAGAATAAATGTTAGTCTTTATTACCTTATTATAAATGTAGAAAATATATGAATATGCACTTACTTGAGGCAAACTCGCTGTTTATGATTCATGGAAATCATCTATGTAAGGCGAAGCATTTAAATCTACATTCGAAGATGCCTGTGCAGTAATTATATTCGGAAATGTTTTAAAATTATGACCAATATTTTTGCATACCCCGTATCTTTTTTCATTCAATTGATTCTCTACATACTCAAATACAGAAGGATCTCGATTTGTAGATGTTTGGCCATTTGAATTCTTTGAATCTAGATGACATATTCTAGAATATTGAATAATAGGGTGACTGATAAGCGCATCATCGATTGGAAGATTTTGTATATGATTTCGTAACACCTCTTAATCATATGAAGACAAATATCCATATTTATTCTTAATGCCTTCAAAATGAATATCTAATTCATCCCCAGGCCGATTTGCCTTGTTATTCAAATCGTCCAATGAAATCAAGTCGATTCTCCACTGTAGATGGATATCATCCAAATATAACTTGTTCATCCATTGCATTTTGTGTGCATAAGGTAGGTCCATTGAAGTTGTAAACTATTCTATACAGATGTGTGCAAATGAAATGTTTTTAAGCATAACATGTTGCATGTAAACCTCATTCAATGCAAATTGGGATACTTTGTCATTCAATTCATCAAAAAAATGAATACAAGCAGTGTGAGCAAACTGAATTTTTTTATCCTCAAGTTAAATCTTGAACTCTTCAAATTGATTTTCAATGACATGTGCTATCTTTCTTCTGACAACATTTAGGTCACCAGTAGATGTATCTATACAAAATTTGTACCTTCAACCCTTGAAGTAACTCAATTTAATGTAAAGACTACCCGATCCATGCCTTGACGAATTATTTTTTATGTGTGATCCACGTCATCGTTAAATAGTTTACTGCATGCGAATCATCTCTAAAATTTTGTTTGAATGCCTCAAACATTACATTGAATACTCCTTCGGATGACGACTCAATAAGGTCATTCAATTTGGTAAAAAATGCATTACAGACTTCGACTTTCTTAAAGAGAGATCTACAATGAGTAACAATATTTTTATTGATGTGCCAAGAACGTAATATATGTAAAGCGTTAAAGAACTCCAAATCAATGGAATTCTTTAACACCAATTCCCTATCAATCAGAAAAACTTGTCAATCATGATGAACTTTTAAAACCTTTTTAAACATCGGTAACACCCATACATAATCTTCAAATTTCTCATTTCTTAAAAATATAAAGCATGAGCAGAAATTTTTATTAAAACTTGTCGCACCAACTATATGAAACAATGACATATGATATCTGTTAGTTTTGTACGTGCAATCTATCAGAAATACATTATGTTAACTATTAGTAAGTAAAATTGATAATGGATATGCAAAAAGTAGATAGGACAAATGATCTTTACTGTTATAATAAAGAAAGTATTGGTAACCACCTTCTTGAAGATCTTCTATCAAAACTTGAATAGAAGTCTGACCTCTTAGTTGGTCTTTCCAAATCAAATAACAAAAATTGTACAAATCAGTCACTGATACTTCAATATCTAGATTTTCATTTCTAAGGGTCGTCGAAATTTGGCGGGGTGGTATATTACTACTCCTCATTTTAATAATATTTTTTTTATCATCTGAAAACATCTTATACTTGGATGAGTTAATAATAATTTTGAGAGATTATGATTGTGCTCCAAATTTTTTATTGTCAACATCCATGATTCATTAACAATTTGTTTCCCTTTAACTTCAAATAGACAATTGTATTGGCGAGAGTATGCTTTCCTCTTCCTCTCATCATCTTCCAAATTAGTCATGCTACGATATTTACCTCCTCTATCGCAACCAAGTACTAATTTCTTTTCTTTATTACATGACCTCTTGATAGTAGATACAAATCCTTATGCAAGAGCAATATCCTTAACACATTTTATAAGCTTGTCACGACTTGAAAAACATCTCTCAACAAACTCCATGCTACTTGAGGATTCAAAACTACATTTATCACTACAATCCATAATGATTTCTAGAAAAAAAAAAGAGATAAGAGATTCAGAAAGTAGATTCGGAGATTGAGAGAGGGTGTTTAAAGGAGAAGGGATTGAAAAGAGGGTTTAAAGGAGAAGGGATTGGAAAGGGAAACGAGGGTTTAGGGTTTCTGACATTTGAAATTCGTGGATGGAATGGAGGGACCTTACGAAACTTATACCCTTGAAATCGTTTGAAGGATCACTTAGGATCCTTTGAACGAATTAAACTGAGAGAAGACTGAAAATACAGTCATTCTGTCGTTTCAATTATTTTGAATGATCCTAAGTGATCATTCGAACAATTACAAGAGTATATGTAAGATCGTCTAAAGGAACAAATTTTGTACTGAATGTTCTTTCGGACGATCTTATCATCCAAACGAACTTAAAATGAACTGACGGTTCGTTCGAATGATAAAAGTCGAAAGGGTAAAATAGTATTACACTCGACTTTTTGAAATCGAGTGTATATAGGCAAAAAAATCAGGTGTATATATGGCCTGCCTTACTTTGACTGTATATTGAATTGAAGGATATGCACCGAGATTTTAATCTGATTGAAGGTAACTCCTTCTGATCTGCACTCCTTTGCCGATGATACAATCCTTACCCATGTGCAACAGGCTTTCCCCACTGCCACTGGGTTGTTCCTGAATGATAGAACCTAAATTCTCTTTTGTTTTTTGGTGTTTGTTTTGATTCTCCTAGTATTTGGGCCTCTTATTTTGTGGGTCACTGTTTGGACCCATTTTGACTCGTTAAGTTTGATTCTTTGTGCCTTGCCCGAGCTGTGGGCTATATTGTACATTTTCTTTCTGAACTTCTTCCTCTTTGAATGATATACTAACCAACATTAAAAAAAATTAAGCTTTTATTAATGCATTTTCTATTATCCAATTAAAGTGTATTCCACAATCCAAGTATATTGGTAAGATGATTCTTGAGTTCAGACCATACCTAACCTTGAGAACATCGAGTTTCTTCACTGAAAGCCGTTATTCGGCCTAAAAACCCGAAATGTAAACCTACAATCGTAGATTAACTGCATCATCACCATGCTAGGGTCAAATGAACGCAATAAATACTACATGTAACATTTCAGTGAGTAGAAATGAATGCGTTTTATTGGCCATGAGCAACAGTTGTCCCTAAATTGTGCAAGGTTTCTTAGGGTTCAAGTACAATACCGGGGATGAGTAGGTTTAGAATATATTCTTTAGATGATTTTTTTTTTTTAAAAGAAAGAAATATGTCTATTGAATTTGATAAGTCTGTGATTTTCAAATGTCTAAATGTTAATGATCAAAATGATAAGTTTCAGATAGATTTTCAATTCAGCAATGAGATTAATATGAACT
The DNA here is from genome assembly GCA_013350335.1 of Chimonanthus salicifolius. Lineage (NCBI taxonomy): Eukaryota > Viridiplantae > Streptophyta > Magnoliopsida > Laurales > Calycanthaceae > Chimonanthus > Chimonanthus salicifolius. Next base: position 46,906,886 of record CM023537.1, on the reverse strand, counting down.
GACTTAGATTTGAGTAGGAATCAACTCACTGAAAAAAGATGGGTATGAAAAGGAGAGAGTATGAATTCGAACTTACATGGGGTCAAGACATATTATTGCTCATGGAGAAATTTTTGGGTGAAAATATTTTTTTCGTTTGAAATTGGTGTATAAATTATATGCTTTGAAGAGTCAATTTCTTAAACCCCATATGTTGTTAAAAATATTGAGAGTGGTGAGACCCTTTGGCCACTCATCTCTTGTGTTGGCTCTATATTAGAAAATCAAAACATGATAGTATTTTTAAAGTATAACTCACTCTTAAAAAGTAGCTATTGAAAGTAGGATATCTCAAGTATTATATAGAATCATTGATTTATCAAATTAACTAATATAAGACTTTTGTCACTTCTTGATACGTTGTTTGCCAACTATTTCAATAGATTAGGCATTCTCTTGTATCAGTGGATTGGAAAACAAAATCAAATTTAAATGAATTGTTCACTGTCCTTCCTTTAAATAACGATTTATGAATTTAGAGATTATAAAAACCAGATCGTATTAGAAAAATCTAAAAACAAGAAAAGCTTACCGTTTAGACTTCATCTCAGAATCTCTACCTTCTTGACATGCTTTTAAGCAGGGGTCGAGATATCGGCCGATATGTATCGTATATATTAATATTGTTAATATCGGCCGATATCCGATATATATCACCGATATAGGCCGATATTGATACTTTTTTTTATAAAAAAAAGAAAAAAAATAAGAGAAAAATATATCGGCCGATATCGAAATTTTCGCTCCTACTTAAATTAGTAAAATTGGAACTTTAAACAATTTAAAAAAATTATGAGTCTTTATAGGTGCCGAGATTCCTTCAAAGATTCATAATAAAAAACTAATTCAAATTGTTTATCTCACTCAATTTTATTTAATACAAGATTCTAACATGTGGTTCGTATAGTTGAAAAGAAGTTGCTGCACAGGTAAAGAGGATTAAACTCTTACTGCTTTAGTGATAAAACTGGACACCTGACGCTTCAAAGTCTTCAATGCATTTAGTCGTAGTTGTACAGAAGGTGTGCATGTGACAACAGATGGGTTGGGATCACCATTTGTGTTCAGATTAAGTTTATTCAATCTGTCAAATTAAGGTTTTAGTAAACTACTTTCATTAATTTAAATAATTCAAATAGTTATCCGCAGACCATTCTACTCGCATGTGCGCAAAGGCACGGTGACAATATAAGTGGATGATATCTATATTATAACATTGTAATATTTGAAGTTTTAATTATAAGATTCGAAGTCGAATTCAAGATCTCTAATCTATTCTTAAAATTTTTATTCAATTAGACTATGAGATGGATTATAAGTGAGGATCGTTAGATCAACCAATTCTACAAATTAACTCTCGTGATGTTCTATCCATCCAATATATGGATTTTAGAGGGATGGTTTCTAGCCATTGAAGACTTCCACAATATTCATCTGTTTTAAGGTCACATATTAGATGGATACAAGTTTTAGACAAGTTGTTTTTTTTTAATATAGTTGATCTTACAATCCCCTTTCAATTTTTTTTTTTTTTTTTATATTGCAATATGAGATATCCATTCCAGTTTACAATATGTAATTTGAACTTTGGAGAAAATATACAAACAATTTACAGCTATAAGAGTTTTTTCGTCTAAATTTTTTTTGACACGGTGTATAAAACATTTTGATTGGATTAAAAATTTTAGAACCACTCTAACACAAAATTCAAGTTTTCGAGATATTTACATAAAAAAAATCCTAAAACCATCATAACTTTATGAAGTTTAATAAAAAAAAACAATAATCTGATGAAATATTCATATTTTCAAATTAAAAAAAAATTAACAGATTAAAATAATCAAATAAGAATAAAATTTCACGCCCGCCCGACTATATTATCATTTTTACACCATTCAAATATTTCGAGTCCTAATTTCATTCATGCTTGTCGCATTCAAGAAGGATTAAAAAGTCTTTGACGTTTTCTCCACTAAAAAATTAGGGTATTTTGAAAATTAATCCACATATCCTAAGTTTGGTTTAAGGTTTAAGAAGATTCAAGGTTTTGTCTTGAAAATTGTAGTACTTAGGTCGGTAGGTCCACCTTTCGGCACCGTACCTTACAAAAAGGTTGTTAGTACTCACCAAGAATGGTAGAGCTGAACACATGCATGTTCACCAGAAAAATGCGGTACCACAAATGATAAAATAATACTGTACTCCAGACCTTTTCTCCCTTCCATTCCATTCAAGTATCGCCTATATGAAGGTGGTGAATCACCTAGTTACACTTGCGCCAATGCTTCTACATAAATTCAAATTCTAATGGGAGAAGAAGTTGGTGAGAGCAGCTCAGAGCCGTTGCTTGGCCTAAGTACGATAGTTGATCAACCGTCCGATGCTATCGAAGATCTATTGAGATGCGAGCCGGTGCGATGTGTCGACTTGGCACGGGCTTCATTATGGGAGTCGAAGATTCTATGGACACTATCTTGGGCATCCATCATTGTTTCCATTTTCAATTCCATGCTCAGTTTATCAACCCAGATGTTTGTAGGCCATCTGGGAGACTTACAACTTGCTGGTGCATCCATTGCCAATATGGGAATTCAAGGCCTCGCGTATGGAATTATGGTAATCCCTTTTTTCATAACAATAAATAAAATAAAATATTTTATTACTCCCTCCATTTTATTTTAGTGGTCTCATTTGCATGATTTGTATTTTTTAAGAAACTTTCTATATAAGCTTAGCACTCATATGATCTCATCTATTTTCAACACATTTTATATTACTCAAATACAAATAAGACAATTATTTTGAGACAATTTCAAAATCCATATAAGAAAACTAATTTGGGAATAGAGAGAGTATTATTTGTGTTTGGGAAACTATAGGAACATCCTTCATCTTATTTTTTTTTTTCATATTTCTTCTCATACATCAGTGACTATATAAACATTGAAGAATGACAACCCACCAAGTAATTGACTCTTCTTAACTGTCATTCTAAGTTATGCCACTGAGCTTCTTAAAATTTACATTGTATTTACAGTGATAAAGTGAATTATATATATATATATATATATATATTTTAATTCCAACTTAAAAGATTATGATTTAAAGTCTCGTGAGCGTTAGTTAGACACTCAATTTATGAAAAATAATTTCTCAAATTTAAATATATATCAACTCAAGATTAATGAAATTAACTTAGAAGACTCGAGATGCGTGTAGAGATATGAGTCTTCACTAATGATCTAATTTCGTCTTTGACTAGAACAATACGAGCTACTTATTTATTTATTAAAATTCAAAACTTCAGCATTTTTCTGTGAAAGAGTAAATGCTCCTCCTTTTGAGTTCTCTTCGACCATGATATATGAAAGAGTTTGAATTTATAAAGGTGGAGCCTACTATAAGTGAAAATTGAGCCATGCATTACAATAATATATTTCACTAATTTTATTAATTATGCAAAGATCAAATTGGGTCCGTAAATAATCATAGAGCGACTGGTTAAAGGTGTTCAAAATTTCATTTATAAAATGTAATTAGATAAGTTGTCATTATCTAATGATTTTCCATAAATGCAATACTCTAAAATGTTTATATTGATTGATACAGTTTAAAGATTATAATATATTTTAAAAATTACAAATAGCACATGGTTAAAACTATTTATTTGGCATGCATGAATTGATTGAATTGAATGGAAGAGTGTAGAGGTAGTTGGAAATAATGAAAAGTCCAATATGATTAGTTATATTTTCTCACTTTCACTGTCACTGTTTACGTGGAAAAGTTAGATACGATTTCTCATAAAATAAAAATGTACCGGTCTCGAATATGTATCGGTGTTTAATCTGATTCAAATTGAATTAAAGTTAAAATTTAAATAATTTATTTATTAATTTTAGTTATATACTTATTAAGTAAAGAAATCTAACTTATTGCCTTAACTTTCTTATATCAACGAACTCAAATGAAAACTAAGTAATTTCATTTTCATTTTCTTTTAAATTAAAATTTCTTTCTTTTTTTTTCTAATTTCTTAAATTTTCATATAAATTTGGATTGAGTTGAGTTGGGTTGGATTTAATGGAGTCAAGTCATGTAGAAAGTTTCTTATAACCAATGTAACTTGACCCAATCAATTACCATTTCTATGATTTATAGACTCCATAAAATAGGACTCGTTTAATTATTAAGAATAGAGAAATTTTATGGAGAATGAATTAAGTAGAATGGAATGAGAAGAATGAGTCTGAAAACTGATTAGGGATGTACATGATCGATGAAATGTGTAGGTGACGCCGTGGGTAGAATCAGATTGAAAGGATTAATGGGTTTAATGAGATCAATGAGAGTAAATTATAGGATAAATGAGATTTAGTGGGCTAATTAAATGGTCAATGGAGGTTTAATCTGGATGGGTTATTTAGGAAAAAAACGTGGAGGGCTGGAGGCTGGATGGAAAACAAATCATTAAGTAGGATTAATGATAAAGAAAAATAAATAAAATAAAATTAAAGGAAGTAGGGTAGGGGGTGGTGAATGCACATGCTGGAAGCAATGGATGGATGGATCAAAAGTTGTCAATTGTCCGAAAGTGCCAAAGTTGGTGGGATGGCATTAATTGAAAGAAAAGGATAGGAGCGGCTGGAGATGCTAACAGGCGGAGGTGCTGGCCGTGGGCGAATGAGGGCTGCGAGATGGTTGCAGGCGAAGGTGAACAGGGGAAACGCCCCTGTTATTGGATCGACGATGGTAGAGGCTGCAGTTGGGCAGCAGGCGATGAATGGAGGGTGGAGCTAAGGGAAACGCCCCTGCTATTCGGCGGCAACTGGCGACTGAAATAGGTCCTGTGTTGCAGTAAGAAACTCCCGTGGGTGCCGTCGATCTCCGTCGGCAGAAGAGAAGCAGGAAGGGGAAGAACCATGCGAACACCGTCGAACGGGAAAGAGGGGAGAAAAAAGAAGTCCGGAATCCACCGGAGAAAAGAAGATAAGGGAAAAATCCCAAAAGAGTTTTATTAATTTATGGTAATCTGTTCTTCCTTACAATCCCGAGTGCGATTCTTATACAAAGGAAAGCACACGAAAATGGAATGAAAATAAAATAAGAAAGTAACAAATAAAAGAAGAAATTTCCTTGACATGGCTGAGTTTCCAAATCCCAGTTTATTCGACAAGGGTCTCACTGGCATTTTCTTTGGCTATTTTTTTTTTTTCTATTTTCATACATCAGTAGGGGTCATATATATAGGATATATGTGTAATTAAACCTCAATTTGATTATTTTAGTCTCGTGATCTTGATTTTTAAAATTTGAAACGCCATAAGTTATTGATTAATCTCATCCAATTATATACTTCATATATATATATTTTCACCTTGTACTTACTCCGGCACCGAATCCTTTCTTCAAAATGAGATAGGATGATAATGGATTTTCAAAATCTCTATTTCAACTAACGCAATCAATTGATGCACTGTAGTAGCATTGTATTCGTGTTCATCCAAAACAACTTTTGGTTGCTATTTGCTGATGATAAATTTGGAATTAGGGGTGAAATTTGAGTCGGGTATTAACTTGATCTGCATGCCCTGACATGAGAAGTCAGTGGAGTGGATTATGTATTTGTAAATTCATGGAATTTGGGTCAGGTTGGGCTCAGAAGTTTAAAATCAATTAGACCCAACCTGAGTTTTAGAAAATACAAAAAATTTGCTATGGTTTTTTCTCCAAATTTAGGCTAAAAACTGGTTGAGTTGTTGACTTGGGTTGGGTCTGTTGAGCAATTCGGTCAACAACTCAGGTGAGACTCAATAATCTTTTATATGGCTTACAGCCCAATCCTGCATGAGTTTCATCCCTACAGGAATTCTTCACAAAATTTGTTTACAATCTTGATAATAAAATACAAATAATGAATTTTTTTAATCAAATTTACTATGATTACTGGTAAATGTAATCCAATCCCTCACAAGTCAAAACTCTACTGCTGAGCACTAAAATAATTGATGGTAGTCCATCACTCTCCACAGCTAGGCATGGCAAGTGCAGTGCAAACGGTGTGCGGTCAAGCCTATGGGGCAAAGAAGTACAATGCAATGGGCCTGATTTGCCAGAAAGCCATGGTCCTGCACTTGATAGCTGCATTTGGGCTCTCTTTCCTCTACTGGTATGCTGGTCCCGTTCTTCGAGCCATCGGGCAATCGGATAGCATTGCAGAACAAGGCCAAATCTTTGCGCGCGGTTTGCTTCCTCAGCTCTACGCCTTCGCCCTCAACTGCCCCTTGCAGAGGTTCTTACAGGCCCAAAATATTGTAAACCCCTTGGCATATATAGCTGTGGGGGTCTTTCTCTTACATTTGCTTCTGACATGGGTTGTTGTGTTTGTTTTGAAATATGGGCTTTTAGGGGCTTCTCTTACATTGAGCTTCTCGTGGTGGATCTTGGTAATTTTAACTGGGCTTTATGTACTTTTAAGCCCATCTTGTAAGATAACTTGGACAGGGTTTTCTATCAAGGCCTTTACTGGACTGTGGCCTTACCTCAAGTTAACTGTGGCTTCTGCCTTCATGCTGTGGTAAGTAGACTTCTCCTGCTCACTTGTACACATACAGCACAAACATGCTAAGTTTGTATGTAGGGAATATAAATTGACATGAAACATCTTAATGGTGGAATGACTTCCATGAGATCCAAGCTCTACTTTTCTTTCATCTTTCATTTAATGGTGGGATCAAATAGGCCCCACTTTCTCTACTGTTGCTGCTATCTCTCATTCAAAAATTATAATAAAAACCCTCAAAAAACATACCTACCAAAAATATAGAAAACCCTTAAGAAAGCTGTAAAGAAGTAAAAAAAAGGGTTTCTGTGAACATTTCAGTAGGATCTTATTTTACTACTTATCAAATTGTGTTTCACTAATCATGTATGAATGCAGCTTGGAGATATGGTACAATCAAGGGCTTGTGCTTATATCAGGACTCCTTCCGGACCCCACACTCTCTCTTGATTCTATTTCTGTCTGGTATTTTTCTTTCCTTGACATGTATCTAACAATACAGAGTATAATGGCAAGGTCCAATCAACTGGGCCTGGATTGTTATCTGATCAGGCCAGGCCTGTTTGAAATTAAGTTATTCCATTTGGAGACTCAGCCCATTTACAACCCTAACAAGCCATGTCAAAATCATTGGACTTCAGAAATTGAATTTCAAACATGGAATTTTTTTTTATTGTGTTTTATCATTCCAGGGACAATTTTATACGTCGGGTGCTAACACATTGCCTTTTCCATTGTTGTGAAACATCTCAGCATGAATTACTGGAACTGGGACATAATGTTCATGTTGGGCCTCAGCACAGCAGCCAGGTTTGTAACTACTATTTTCTCATGGCCCATAAATTAATTAGAAACATGATAATTAGTCTTCAGTCCAGACTGAGAAATTCCAGCTGAACTCCATTACATATTTTAGGCCCAGGATCCAATTGCAGTCAACAAATTCATGTATAAATCATCTCTTTAAAACAGCTTAAATTAGTTACTTCAAAATTTAAGTTAATTTAAAGAAATTCTATCCCTTGTTCATTGTTGAATTCTCACATACATTCATGGGCTTCACAGCATTCGAGTTGGCAATGAACTTGGGGCCGGTCACCCGAGAGTAGCAAGATTCTCCGTCGTCATCGTCGTTGGAACCAGTATCATCATCAGTTTAATCCTCTGTGCAGTGGTTTTAATATTTCGGACGCCGCTAAGCGAGCTCTTTACTAGCGATTCTAAGGTTATTGAGGCAATTTCGCATCTTACACCACTGCTTGCTATCTCAGTGTTCCTAAATGGAATTCAACCCATCCTATCAGGTAAAAAGGATGTTTCTATATGTTGGGGTGGCTCAGTCTAAATCTAGTTTGGTTTGGCCGAATAAACTATCATAATTGTGGGCTGGCTGAGCCAGTAATGACTTAATGTAGCTGATTCTTTCTCTCATTTACAAGCCCCAATTATTAAATGGATCAGGCTCCAGCTACCATCTACTTAGTTGGATCTGACCCATTGCTCCTCCTGATTCCTAATTATATTCATATAATGTACAAGCAAATCTCCTTTGTGTTAGGACCTGGGCTTCCAGCTCAAAAGACTAGCTTGTTAGGTGGAGTGTCCCAAGTTACTTATAAACACCTAGATCTCACTCTACACTTTTAATGTGAGACTTGTTCGCAGCAACCTCAACAATCTCCTGTCGAATGAGGTCCTCCGGCCATCTTGTTCGCGTGGGGGATCTTCTGAGCCCACATGAGGTAGTGTAAGACCTAGTTCTGATACCACTTGTTAGCACTTGGACTGTCAACCTAAAAGACTAGCATGTTAGGTGGAGTGACCTAATTCACTTATAAACCCTTAGATCTTTCTCTACACTTTCAATGGGAAATCGCTCGCAGCAGCCCCAATAACCCCCCTCGAACGAGGCCCTCTGGCAGAGAGAGCGATGCTGGCCATCCTGTTCGCTTGTGAGATCTCCGTGAGCCCACATGAGGTAACCTGAAACCTATCTCTGATACCACTTTGTTAGCACCTGAGCTTCCAGCCCAAAATACTAGCATGTTAGGTGGAGTGACTCAAGTCACTTATAAACCCCTAGATTTCTCTCTATACTTCCAATGTGGGACTGGTTCGCTGCAGCCCCAACACTTTAATTGTTTTTTTTTTTTTTTTGATAAATTGCCACTAATCTAGATAGGGCATTTGATTGGAAGAATTTTGAGATTTCAGGTGTGGCCATCGGCAGTGGATGGCAAGCAATTGTGGCTTATGTTAACCTAACCACTTACTACATTATTGGACTCCCAATTGGATGTGTTCTTGGCTTCAAAACAAGTCTAGGAGTAGAGGTCAGTAGTGATTCTCTCTCTATTTGTCTCTCTCTTATGAATGCATAGAGGAATAAAAGTGAAGTATGTATGCAAGTGTTCTATTAAAAAGCATGTACTCCTTCAAAATTCAACCAAAATCATCAATGTTCGTAAATCTAAAACACTCTTCTAAAATTTATATTAAAAAATGATGATCTGTACAGGGGATTTGGTGGGGAATGATTTTGGGAGTTTCCTTACAAACTCTTACTCTAATCATCTTGACAGTCAGGACAAATTGGGATAAAGAGGTAAGCAATTTGTGTACTCATTTCTTCTCTCTTCTCCATTTGAACTACATTTCATTTCAATTTCATTATCAATCGCTTTGCAGGTTGATAAAGCCATCGAGACTTTAAAGAGATCAGCAGATGAAGAAACTCAAGGTCCTCTACTAGTCAATAGCGCCGCATGATCGATTATTGCATGTCCCACAACAAGTTCTCTACTATAAAATATCATTTCTTCTTTCTCACGACAAACTTTTTTTCCTCTGTCATCTTCATTGCCATGCAACTGGGGTTAAAAATCGGTCTGCCGCAATGTATCCGTATTACGACTGTTGCGTCAATACGTTGTATAGCGGCCGCTACGCTTTTTATCTCTTTCGATTGCTTTTTTCAATTTCTTTTTGAAATTTTTGGGGAAAATTAAGAAAATCGTAAGCTCCAAGAATACCTAATTTTATCATTAGGTCGTGATCATTCAGACATTCAAATGTTTTTTTTTTTTAATGTTACGACATCGATAATTCAAATTATTGTTTAAAATTCTACAAAAATGAGAAAAAATTACATGTGCATGGAAAATGACATTTTCTCACTACATAATCATCTAAAAAGTAAATAAACATTAAGTAAAAAAACTCATCATTTTAATAAAGTTAAAGCATATATTTCCTAAAAATTATATTCAGATATAAATTTAAAAAATTTAAATGTGCATGAAAAATTACATTTTAACACTATATTAACATCTAAAACAGTCAATAAAATTTAACCTAAAAAAAGAAAATCTTTCAAATAAACTTAAATAACATATTTCCTTAAAATAAAATTCATATAAAAATTAAAAAAATTACTTGTGCATGGAAAATGATATTTTTTCACTACATAATCATCTAAAACAGCAAATAAACATTAATTTAAAAACATCATTTTAAAAAAGGTAAAGCATATATTTCCTAAATATTAAATTCAGATATAAATTTAAAAAAATTCTTTCTTTTTAAATATATAAAATGCATAAAATTTTATTTTTAGACACTACATTAACTTCTAAAATGCCTCATGAATCATTCCCAAACATTAAAAAAAAAAAAAAAAACTTTCTAGAAAAATCGGTTTAACAAAATAAAATTACAAGCTTTACAAGTGCATGAAATATATATTTTAAAAAACAAAGCCTTGAGATATAAATGCTTCTTTAAATAATCTGGGAAAAAAAACTTGCACCAATCGTAGATCTATTAAGGAACTCAAGTTTAAGCGGTTCGGATAGTTCAACTGTTTGGCTGAGAATTTGATGGTGAATAAAAGGGAGTAAGGTTTCCCCTTATAAAGAATTTTTTTGACCCTTGTGAGGCCCACTATGATGAAGAAAATATTAAAGGATGTGTTTGGATGGGGGTAAGGGAGGGTAATTGGGGTAAATCTCCGTTACCCTTATTTGATAATGGACGGGTGAATCTCCCCTCCCTCTCTTTTCAAAAATTCTGGAGCACGGGGATTTTTAGGAAATCATTGCCCCTCCTTCACCCTCTTTACTTCCTATTTGCATTTATCGAGCACAAATATTTTAAAATATTTTTTAATTGATGAGTAATATTAAATAATTATATTTTATAAAATTATATTTTATAAAATTATATTTTTATTTTTTATATTATATAAATTTAATAAAAAATATTAATTTTCATAAAATTCTTCATAGGTCAGGTTATCCATATTTACAGTTATCAAATAAGATTTTTTTTCTCAAGATAAATTTTAATTTTACCTCTATAATTATCAAATAAAATAAAGGTAGCAATAGCATAAGAGTAACCTCCATTCAAATGTAACTACTGCTCAAAGATATCTTCTATAACTTCAATCGCTACACGCACTGTATTTTGGAGTGAAAAGCATGCTTCCCGTGCATCCCACACAGGCTGCAAGACACGGTTTTTTTTTTTTAAATTTTTTTTTTAAAAAAAAACAGCATTGACAGATAAACGCGCTTTGTGCCCATGACAGGCGGCAACGTTGTGCCCAAGCCCATGCCCATTTTCCCTATTTTCACGTGGGCCCATTACCCACCGATGTGTTGCGGATGCAACGTATCAGTGCCTATCTGGCGGCCAAATTTTTAACTTAGCATGCAACAACGATATCTCCTCATCTTTCTATGATTATATTTTTAAAATTTTTTTTTCTCGGTAAACCGGTCTAATTTAATGAATATAATCAAGGGAGGAAGGAATGGAAAGGCATATGCATGGATTAGAGTCTCTAATTTAGAGATTTTCCAAAAATCAGCTAAGTTAATGAACTAATTGGAAGACCCCAAAAATATTTCAGATAGTAGAAAGATGAAAATGAAATTTCTAATTTAATAGTGATTGTAGATTTGAGAAGGTAAAAAAGAAATTCCAGTCTAATAGGATTTATTAGAAAAGTAGAATGCTCTTTTTCTTCCGTAAGTTGAATGATAGAGACCTTGTTTATATATATCAATGATAAACCCAACCTGAATTCAGTGTACTGATATGGTGCACTATTCGATGCACCAATACCTATCAGCTGTTACGGGCCAATACATATTCTCTCTTTGAATTTTATTTTTCAAAAGAATTTAAAAAATCAAGAATGTTTTAGGCTTCATTTCTATGTAATTTTATCATTATTCTGCACCCACTTAGATATTTAAATGTAATTTTAAAATTACGAAATCTAGAATTTTAAAATATTTTGAAAAAATGTGAAAATAAAAATCAAAATATGAAAAAGCTCCTTCCAAAGTGAGTATGCTCATGTTGCCACTTAGATCACATGTGGACCAATGAAAACATCTAAACTGACAATGCCACTGGGATGCCACATGGACCAACCTTATTTATTTAATAAAATACTAGGAAAACTCTTAAAATATCTCTTTGACTTTCGCATAATCCACGTGTCCTACCTTGCATTCCAATCCTTCCAACCTATGCAAAACACGCCAATGAGGAGATTTTGCAGGGCTAGGGATGGTGGGAAGCAAGAGAGGACTTAGGAGAGAGAACTTACGGAAGAAACGGCCAAGAATCAATGGAGAGTTGACTTGGGTAATTGGGTAAGGGTAGGACTCATTTGGGACATTTAATTGAATACTTGGGTCATTGGAAGGTGGGTATTTGGGTCATTCTTTGGATGAGGCTAAATCCAAGGTTCTAATGATCCAAGTCCAAAATTATGAAGGGCTAATTAGATGGGTCCAATTGGTGTGTCCTCTATTAAATATGTCCATGTAGTCCAATGCAATATGCTCAATCAAGTCCAGGTCCATGGTGAAGCATCATGGGAGAAAGAAATCAAACTGGAACATATTATTTTAGACAAAACCATTGTCATTGACAGAATGGAAAATAATATAGAAGTAATTATATTTCATTTCATTGGAAGTAATTATTAAATTTAAAAGAACTTAGATGAGTCTATTTGAGTTGACTAAACTTGGTAGGATTTTGAGTTGTACGAATCGATGAGTTTTAGTTTTTTTTTGAGTCGAATCCAAAAACTCAATTGAGTTGCTCCATCTTGGTAAGATTTCGAGTCCAGTTTGAGTTTTGAGTTTTCAAGGTATGGGAGAGATACATGGATGGAGAATGGTCAATACACAAAAAAACTGACACCGAAATAGAGACAATCAGAAAGAGTTAAGTAGGCATGTCCTCTAACTACAGTAGATATTCACATTAAAAATTGGAAGAACACATATAAAGAGGGGGAAAGTGACCAAGCATATATGTTAAGCTTCAAAGGGTATTTATTAGCAATGTAGATAGATACCTTACAATACATGATAAGTGACATACACACAATAACAACAGATACTATCCCTCGAAAGGCATTGATCAAAATCAAAGAGGTGGGCAAGCGACTTTATTTCTCAATAGCTTTATTTGTCAGTAGTATTAAAATTTATTGGTAGGCCATTGCCATGAAATGGTCATTGAAGTTGCCTTGATATTTTAATAAGATACACTTGTAAATGCATGTCCAATTCTGTTTAAAGAGTTGCAGTAGAGTCTGGGAGGTATTTCTCTCCCAAGCCTTGGATTATAGCTTTGGCTCCATCTACAAACCTCGAAATGACTTCAGCTGCCGGAACAATATCATTCACCAATCCCACTCCTTGTCCTGCTAACATACACATGTCCTGAAGCTCACCACTTGTAGTCCGGTTTGCAACTTGACCCGCAAATCGGCGAAGAGTTGTCTCCTAACATGTTAAAAACAAATTACAAATCTCTTTCTATTATATTATTCATGAGCTTTCTCTTGGCCTATCATGCTCAAATACTTTTGGTTTTGAATGAGTTAACAATGATCAAGAAGTTACCCCCCAGTATATGGTCGAGTAACCAATGATGGGTTGACTTTCATCATTCTACACATCATGTGGTGCATTTCGCCATTTCTTGTGAAAGGGTGTGTTCAAGCAACGAACAAACGCCCTCCATGTGAACCGACCATATAAATCAGTACGATCAGTTTCATCTTCTGTGTAACAAAGAAGTTGATGTTTGTAATAATCATTTGCATATGATTCCTTTGTTGCTATAAACTTGTTTAAATGGAAATAATGAGAATTATGTAAGAGAGTTGGTGGTTAAAAATATGTCAATTAAATCAATTATTTGCCATGCTTAATTTGGTTCCTAACATTTCTATATCAGTTAGGCCAACTTAGAACTATGTCACTGAGCTTTGTACTGATTAGGTCCTGGTCCAATCTATTAAGAAACTAGGCATGAAAAACAAGCCTAGGATCAGATGATGGATCTATATCATGAAAGGAGTTACATTTGCACTTGTACACGAATCAGTACATAGCCCTAGTGTTTTTTGCCCCCCTCCTCTCTCTTCCCAAAATTATAGGGTTGAGTATTATTTGATTAAGGGCTAGTTCCTATAACTTGATTGGGCTTGAATGTTTTTAATGCTTTCGAAGTGGCAATGGGCAAGAATATTGCCACGTGGCCCAGACTTTTCACTCAAACTCTGATGAAACAAATATAGATGAGATTACTTGCCCAAGTTGAGTTTAGTCCATTCGAAATTTTGAAACAATGTAAAGTCGGAGGATACGAAGCCTTCAAATTTAGATTTGTCCCTTGAAAAGGATACAACATGTTGATATTTGAGTTTTCTTTTAATTTCCTGCAAATGGTATCAATAATTTATGCTGTGATAGACTAACCTTGTCCCCATACATATGCCTTTGGCACCCAAGGATAAGGTGGCGACATAGCCACGAGCATCAGTTATGGCTCCTGCAGCAACTACTGGAATATTTCTATCACCAACAATGTCCACAATTCTAGGAAGCAATGCCATTAAAGAAACCTATAGAACATGGAGAACAGATGGTTAATTAGTAAGACCAACCACATGGGCATTTATAGATGCGGTGAAATGAAAAAGTAAAAATCAGAAAACGAAATTTAGATTTTCAAGCCATGGCAACACCTAGGCTGTGTTTGGATGGGGGGTAACTTTTATAGGGGTTACCCCTAAGTAGGGGTCACCCTTGAGTAGGGGTGACCCTTGAATTGGGATTACCCTTATCTTGTTTGGTAATTGTTGTGGTAAAGTAAACCTTATCCTAAGGGTAAAAAATCTTGTTTGGTAATTACAAGCAAGGGTAACCTGATATATTAATATATTTTTTTTATATAAAATATAATTATAAATAATATTTATGAAGTAAATTCTAATAATATAACTTATAATAATATTATCTAATTTCTATAAATTATTTTTCATAATTATAATTTAAAATGAACACTTCCATTCTAATATTAAAAATATAAATAAAGTTTTTTTATATTACTATTTTAAATCCCAATAAATAAATAAAAAATATCAACATATCTCTTCATAAAAATTATAATTATTATTTTTTATATTATATGAATTTAATAAAATTATTAATTCTCATAAAATTGTTAATATGTCAGTTTACCCCTACGTACAATTACCCCTGCTTAAGGGTAACCCTGTAAAAATTTACCCCTCACCCAAATGCATCACGTTGAAAATGTTGCAGAAATTTTATTTTTATATTATATAGATTTAATAAAAATTTTAATTCTCATAAAATTATTAATATGTCAGTTTACCCCTACATACAATTACCCCTGCTCAAGGGTAACCCCTGTAAAAATTTACCCCTCACCCAAATGCATTACATTGAAAATGCTACAGAGATTTTATTTTTGTATTATATAGATTTAATAAAATTATTAATTCTCATAAAATTATTAATATGTCAATTTACCCCTATGTACAATTACCCCTGCTCAAGGGTAACCCTGTAAAAATTTACCTCTCACCCAAATGCATCACGTTGAAAATGTTGCAGAAATTTTATTTTTATATTATATAGATTTAATAAAAATTTTAATTCTTATAAAATTATTAATATATCAGTTTACCCCTACGTACAATTACCCCTGCTCAAGGGTAACCCCTGTAAAAATTTACTCCTTACCCAAATGCATTACATTGAAAATGTTACAGAAATTTTATTTTTGTATTATATAGATTTAATAAAATTATTAATTCTCATAAAATTACTAATATGTCAGTTTATCCCTACGTACAATTACCCCTGCTCAAGGGTATCCCCTGTAAAAATTTACCCCTCACCCAAATACATCACGTTGAAAATGTTGCAGAAATTTTATTGTTATATTATATAGATTTAATAAAATTATTAATTCTCATAAAATTGTTAATATGTCAGTTTACCCCTACTTACAATTACCCCTGCTCAAGGGTAACCCCTGTAAAAATTTACCCCTCACCCAAATACATCACGTTGAAAATGTTGCAGAAATTTTATTTTTATATTATATAGATTTAATAAAATTATTAATTCTCATAAAATTGTTAATATGTCAGTTTACCCCTACGTACAATTACCCCTAGCTCAAGGGTAATCCCTGTAAAAATTTACCCCTCACCCAAATGCATCACGTTGAAAATGTTGC
The DNA here is from genome assembly GCA_013350335.1 of Chimonanthus salicifolius. Taxonomy (NCBI): domain Eukaryota; kingdom Viridiplantae; phylum Streptophyta; class Magnoliopsida; order Laurales; family Calycanthaceae; genus Chimonanthus; species Chimonanthus salicifolius. The sequence goes on along the minus strand of CM023537.1, from coordinate 46,890,691 downwards.
AGAAATTTTATTTTTATATTATATAATTTAATAAAATTATTAATTCTCATAAAATTGTTAATATGTCAGTTTACCCCTACTCAAGGGTAACCCCTGTAAAAATTTACCCCTCACCCAAATGCATCATGTTGAAAATGTTGATACATTTTTAAAATAATCTTCTAATAGAATAAGTTGTTAATTACCCTGAAAGATACTATCATAAATCTCAAATTTTCAGAGTTTTGAGACCCTATCGAAATTTCGACAGAATCACCCCTTAAAAATAGAACATTTAGACAAATACGTTTCAGAAAATTATATAATATATAATTGAAAAATAGATGAAGGCACGGGATAAATAGGGGAAAGGTTTCCTTAAAAAATAAAAAATAAATAATAACCCACTATTATTATTTTAAATTTCAATAAATGAATAAAAAAATTCTTCATATCTCTTCATAAAAAAATATAATTTGTTGTTTTGTGATATGAAATTTATCAAATGGAAATAATGGAGTGCTTTTAAAAAAAATAAAAGCCAAGTACTCACCAAAATAAATAAATAAATAAAATGTAAAAAAAAAAATTCATCAGCAAAAGGGGGGGTAAGGAGGGGTATTCAAGAATGAATACCCCTTGCCCCATGGAGGTATTGAAAAGGGAGGGGGGAGGGGTAAAAATTTGAATTTTTACCCCTTCCCCCTTATTACGAAACGGGGATAAGTAGGGGTAACTGGGGGTTACCCCCCTTACCCCCCATCCAAACGCAGCCCTAGTGGTGAACTCACAAAATGACCCACCACAAACCTTAAAATTTTGAGGGAGCGAAAAAATAATATCATTTCCGGTTTACTCCCATCCACTCCATGGTAATAAGGTGTGCCCCCAAAGAAAGTCATCTAGTGTTGTTTATAGGTTATACCGACCGTACTAAATATTCCAATCAATTAGAACTCAAAAAAGCAAAGAAAGAAAGAGCAACTGACAGTTCCGACAATGTGACCTCCAGCCTCTACCCCTTGAGCAATGATGCAATCAACCCCGGCTGCAACCGCCTTTTCAGCTGCTTCGATAGATCCCAGCTGAAGATTAAAAGTAAAAAAGAAAAAGACATTGATGATGAAGACAATTATCAATAAATGGACACCAACAATTCAAGCTTAATTTTCGAAGACTTGAAACATTTCTAGAGGATCATAATGAAATCACCTAACTGGGATGCATAACCTAGCAAAATAAATTATGGAGAAAATCCTAAACAAATAAAGTTCATTTTCCTTGAAACTTAATAAACCCAGAACACAAACGATTATATTACAGTCGTTCACAATCTCAAACATCCAAAATGTGGGTCCCATCATGGATAGCATATCCTGACCACTTATTGCTATTTCTTTAGGATTTTGATGGACAAGATCAAATATAATGATTTAGGAAAATTTTGTGAAGTACAAGTAATAATTCATAAAAGAATTGGCATGACTTGGGAGGTCCTTATTTCAATGAAATTGGCGGCTGGTGGCAGTGGCTGCATAGGCTAATTTTGTGAGAGACTCATTCAGTAAACAACATGAAAAATTATATATTCTAACAATTGAAGAAGAAGGTAGTTTTTTTTAACAGTGACTAGACAGACAATTCCAAAAGTTAGTAATTAAAAAACCATAATAAACAACATATTTCCAATACATCTCAAAAGCACACAAGCCTTAAATGATAGAATACTAAGATCAGCAAAGGGGAGTTCAACCGAAGGTAACAAAATGGCCAATATGTTTTTACCCCCGAGTTCAATTAAATGGCCTTCTATGTTTGGGATCAGTTGCATTCTCAATCAAATAACATGGCAAAAGAATGCCCCAAAAGAGTGAATCCCATCTAATGATCTTCATATATATTAAAAAAAAAATTTGAGCATCAAAACTAACTAAATAAATATTGATATTGTTTATCTGTTAGTCCACTTGAAGAAGGATTGAAATTCCTTAGAGAGAGAGAGGATGCCTGATGGATGACTTTAATGCCATGTTTGTGAGCTTCATCGACCATCTCCTTGGGAAAGTCGCCCCAAAATACTTGCAAGCAAGCCAGCTTCTCATTGAAAATAGCCTTTATGGTCTTTGTGTTGTCGAATTCCAAAAGAACTCCTGCCCCAAATGGTTTATCCGTTAGTTTCTTCGTCTCCTTTATTGCCCTGATAGTTACATCGTAGTCGTTCTGCATCAAATCAAATTGGACATCACCCCATTTGAACTTGGAAATTCAAATTCAAGAAGAAGAGAAGAGAAGTGAAGAGAAAGAGTGGACATACAACAGGGCTAGCTAGAAGTCCTATCCCACCGGCGTTGGCCACAGCAGCCACCAGCTCTGGGCCTGAGACGTCGGCTCCCATGGGTGCCAACACAATGCCATGGTCGAATCCCAGTATCCCTTCAACCTTCATTGTTCTTGCTTCTGCTTCTTGCTTCTAACTCACCACACCACCTCTCTCTCTCTTGTTGACGTTCCCTCTATGTTGTTAGTGTTATATAGGTAGTGGGTAGAGGAGAGTGACAGAGACATGCTACGTTGGATGATGGGTAGATGCACGTGTTCCTCATATGTTGAACTCAACCCTATGAAAGTGTTTCTTATAGATTTTTATATTAACAATAAATAAGAGTATAATTTTCTTAAATTTTAATTTTAAGACGTGACTCCATTTGATTGTGATGGAAATGCAAATTGAGGCCTATAATGACATATTAATTTACAGTCTAAATAATCAATTTCAATTTTAAATTTAAAGATAAATTAATTACATTATTGTAGTTTTTATAATGATAATTACATTGTTGTAGTTTTATTCTCTTAAAAACATAGTTCAAAATTAAAATTTTAAATTTGATTCAAATAACTTATTTAATTAAATTTTAATTTAACAAATATAAAAATACAAAAAATATTAAAGCCATGACATAGACAAACCCCCTTATTTTCATATTTTGAGCTGTAGTTTAAAAAAGTGTCTATGAGCTACTAATTGATTTCAATGTGTGACTGATATTTATTTAATGCCAAGAGAGGGTATCACGTGGGCTTCAGCCTATGGTTTTAAATTCTATTCTCTATGCATGTTATAATAAAAAAATTCTATCTACACTTTCTCTACAAGTTACACTATATCATTAAATAGATTTTATGGTCTACATAGTTGATTGTGATATAAAGAGAACCACATAAGTAGTTTGTATATGACGTTTTACCTCTATTTGATCATTTTAACCTTTTATTTTAAAATTTAAAAATAAAGGATCTATACTCATCAAAGTCATATGGCTCGGCCATCATTTGATAGTAAAACTTTACATTAGAGGTATAAATCGATCCGGATCCGGCCCGTGGACTGTCGGGCCTGGATCAAGGAGTCTATTTGCAATCTGGATCCTTGAGTCCAATAAGGACTCTCGGATCCGATCCAAGTATCCATTCAAATAAGCCCAATTTATTTTGTTTTAGCGTTTCAGACCCTAAGATGGTCTTGACCGTTCATGTAATCACTCTATCAATCTCTCACCATTGGATTATTATTTTTATAGTTTTAATATCAATCACAAATTCATTTATCTAAAGTTGGAAACTAAGAGGTCGTCTAATTTTTTATTTTTATTTTAAGTAGTGAATTCGAACTATTGAATAAATATTTATATCATTAAAGTTCATATGACGGTGAAAATGAGTTAAACAAAATTATACAGTCAAATCTAAATCTAAAAAGGGAAATAAGTATATTTAACCAATTAAATTCATCAAAATGCGGGATCAGAGAAGAAAATATTGTCTAGGGCACAATCCATGCTTAATTGTTTTGTAGATTCCCACTTTAATATATTAGTTAATGGTATACAATATCACCTAATATATAGGATCATTTATTAACGTTTTTTAACAAAATAACATACTTCAATCAAATATACTTTTAATATTGATGTGTGAAATATATTTAGGTCTTCCTTCACTTAGGGTCTCTCTTAAGAATGTCTTAGAGAGATGTTTATTTATAATTGAGTTTTGAGTTTTTAAGTTTATATTTAGTGAGTAATGATTTAAAAGATCGATCTATATTTTGCAAAGTAGAGACTTCTTCTTTTTTAATTATAAGACATACTAATATGCATTTTTAATCACAAATGAGTAGATGAATAGAAAGAAGATTAGGTCACTTGAGAGTTTGCAAATATTAAACTCTCTCTCATCATCATTATGAGGGTTTAAAATTTTTAGTTTCATAGGCTATAGAGAAATATAATTTTTTCTTGAAAGTTCAGTCATGTATAAAAGGTAAATAGGTGTCAATTTAGGATATATACTAATTAACGATTTAAGTAAATATGAAAAGTTAGATCTACCATTAAAAGGCCTAACATAGGAGGTCTCAATGAGAAAACTCTCATAGAGGTCTAATTTTCTCAAGAATGTAGACCTTGCGTCAATTCTTTTTTTTTTTTTTGAGTTTCGTAGTGGCCATTACGATCGTTGTGCCGCAACAATTCGTAGCAGCCGCTACATTTTCTATCTCCTCCCTTAATTCATAGAAAATTATATGCTTTTAGAATATGTAATTGTATCATTAGGATGCAGTCATTTATATATTGAAATATTTTTAGAATCTTAAAAAATTGATAATTTCAAATGTTTAGAAAAAATTAATGAACAGTCACATTTTATCGCTACATTAACATTTTTGATTTATACCGACTTCTCTAAAAAAAATAAAATTCAAAATTTTGACCTTAGACTTGCCCGTGAACCCGAGCCACCAAGATGACAATCAAAGCTTAGCTGATATTTCCCTTAAATTAAAAAGGAAAAAAAGCATCTTAAATTATTTGACATTTGATAATTTTAGTTTGAAAGAGTCCTAATCCCATCTTGTTCTTAAAAAGGCTAATCACATGATATCATGTGTTGGGTCATTGGATTTATAGTCTTGCTTATGACTGGTTGAAGTGTATACGACATTTATATTTTATAATGTATGCATGGGTTGTAGGGGACAAGTCATGACAGATGCTCTCATGTGGTGCAAACATTACTGAAATGATGATGGTTATTGGGTGAATTGATGGCCCTACGCTCCCGTATTAATTTTGATCCATGTGACAATTTATTTTGAAAGTTGGTGGTGACTAAAGCTACACCTTCGAAGTTTTAATAATATTATTAACCACTTAAGCAAAATGCCTAAGAGGTCATAATAATGTGGGATGCACATGAGATACATGAGCATGAGGGGGAGACATTTATTCCAGTGTTGGTGGAAAACTGGGGCAATGCATATATTAATATAAATTTAGTTCATTGAGAGTTAAATAAATATATATTTAGTTCATAATTTTACCTTTTAATTCAACTAGTAATTTAATTAAAAAATATTGTTAAATATATACTATAAATCGTTTTGAACTAGTTTATAATAATTTTTACATAAAAGCCACTCAATTAACATAGAAAATGACATATATTTGGTCAAACTATAAATATCTTTATATTTGTTTGAGCAGTAAACTAGATCTTTATATTAAACGAACAATACATTGATACACAACATATATATTTTGGATTAAGATATTTATTATCTTTGTTCCTTAGTTGAAATAATTTCATTCCAACATAAAAAAAAAAAAATTAATATCTAATCCAGGTAATTTTGGTGAGCTTTATATCTGGACATATAATTTTTTTTCAATTCATTTTTTTTTTGTAGATTTCACATATTTTTAAAGATGATAAAAGTTTACAAATTAAAATAAAAATTCAAAATTATCAAAATTTAGGGATTTAAAAAATACAGATCAAACCGAGGTGATTTTTGTAATGTCTTTTAATTTTTTTCTTGGTAACATGACAAGATTCACTTTTGTAGTGTCTCATTTATTCATTTTGTGCCCAAGCTTTTATGATAGAACCATCACAAGGAGCCAAAGCGACGGCCGCGTCAGTGTAAAGAGTTTAAGTGTTGAAAGAATATTTTGACGCAACCAAACTCTGTAAAGTGGAAAAATATGCCTTCATTTATCTAATAAAGGTTATTTTTTGTTTAAATTCACACTAAAGCATCGACGTTTTAATAAAGGTGATTTTTTGTCATATCATATGTTTTTAAAGGTAAGAAAATTTTATCAATTAAATAATAATTTTATATAATCAAAATTTTAGAGGCTTAGAAAACATGGCTCGAATTATCAAATTAACATAATTTGTTTGTTTCGTATTCAATATAAGATATAATTATATGTATTTTAATCACAAAGGAGTAGATGAATAGAAAGAGCATTTTGTCACAGAAATACGGTATAAATATTAAGATAAGATAAGATGGTTGTCTTGAAATACATCATTCTATATCTCGATTTTTTTTTTTTTTCATTTTAACAAGATAAAATGTGTTTTTTTTATCCCTTGAGCCTTGAGGGAAGATCTTTCCTTAACAAAAAGTTTTCTATTTTATTTAGATTAGATTGGTTGTACCCATATTGCCATAAGTTTTTGGAATTCTCTAAATTAAACTTGAGAATCCAAATGTGTCTGAAAAATAAGAGCAATGCAAGCGTAGCATGTCGAAAAGATAACTGACCACCTCGACCGCCCAAAAAACACCATAAAATTTCAAAGTAGCACGATCTATTTCAAAAATTTCACAGCATTCCGACCATCATGAATGTTGACCTGGCGTAAATAAATCACAATTTTGGGTATCTTAGGCCATTACGGCCCTTGCGCCGCAATGATGTCTAGTTGTCGCTACATTTTCTCTCTCCTCCATTAATTTACAAAAGAATTAAGAAAATTATAAGCTTCTAGAATATGTAATTGTATCATTAGGACACGCTCAGTTGATATTGAAATATTTTTTTTGAATCTCACAAAATAAATAATTTCAATTGTTTGTAAAAAATTAATGAAAAATCACATTTTATCACTACATTAACATCTTAATTTGATTTACAATTTCTTCTATAGAAAAAATTTCAAAATTTTAAGCTTAGACTTGCAAGTGAACCTGAGCCACTAGGATGACAAACAAAGATCGGTGGATGTTTCTCTTATAGTAAAAAAAAAAAAATCATTTTAAATTATTTGACATGTGATATTTTAATTTGAAAGGGTCCTAATAACATCATATTATTTTTTTTAAAAAAAAAAAAATTAATCACATGATATCATGTGTTGAGTCATTGGAATTATAATCTTACTTCTCAATGGCTGAAAGTATACGACATTTATATTTTATAATTTAGTACATTTGTTAGAAGGGACATGTGGTCCTTGGTGGTACAAAGCTGATAGAAGGGGTGATGGCTATTACCAAAATTGACGGCCTTGCACACCAATATTTGTTTAGATCCATGTGACAATTTACTTTGAAAGTTGGTGGTGGCTAAAGCTACACTTTGAAAGTTTTAATATTATAATTATTAGTCTAAAGTATAATGTATAAATGTATTTTTCTTTTGAAAGTTTGAAAATCATACTTTCAATTTTAATAAGAATTTTAAATCAACTAACCTTTACAATAGATATTACATATCGCATCTCGTTAATCACGTGATATCATGTGTTGAGTCATTGGAATAACAGTCTTGTTTATGAATGGTCGAAAGTATACACCATTTATATTTTATAATTTAGGCATGGCTTGAAGTGGGCAGGTCATGACAGATGCTCTTATATGGTGCGAAGATGACTGAAGTGATGATGGATATTGGGCGAATTGATGGCCCTAGATCTAGTATATATTTTAATCCATGTGACAATTTATTTTGAAAATTGGGGTGGTGACTAAAGCTACACCTTCAAAGTTTTAATAATATTATTAACAACGTAAACCACATGCCTAAGAGGTCATAATCACGTGGGATGCACATGAGATACATGAGGGGGAGACATTTATTCCAGTGTTGCTGGGAAACTAGGGCAACTAATATGGATAAAAAATTATTACTATAAATTTAGTTCATTGAAAGTTAATATAAACATTTGATCAAAATCTTACTTTTTAATTCAGCTGAAGCACAAACATTTTAACAAAGGTGATTTTTTTGTCTATATCATATGTTGTCAACCCTTGAACCTCAAGGGAAGATCTTTCTTTAACAAAGAGTTTTCTATTTTATTTAGAATAGAATGGTCGTACCCATATTACTCCAAGTTTTTGTTATGCACTAAATTAAACTTGAGAATCCAAATTTAGTTCCATCAAATAATTTTTTTTTTGAACAAGATTCTAACATTGTGTCAAATATGTCTGAAAAAGAAGAGCAATTCAAACCTAGCATGTCGAAAAGTGAACCGACCTGTAGACTGTCCAAAAAACACCATAAAATTTCAAAGTAGCAAAGATCTAATTCAAAAATTTTCACTCTAATTCATCACGTCCACTATTTTTCTCATGAATATTGACCTGACGTAAAGAATTCGTTCTGAGTGTCGTAGTAGCCATTACGCCCCTTGTACTGCAACGATGTCTAGTTGTCGCTAGATTTTCTCTCTCCTCCATTAATTTACAAAAGAATAAAGATAATTATAAGTTTTTAGAATATGTAATTAGGAAAAAGGAATGCATTTGGGCCAGTCGTGCGCACTACGCGTACCGACCTAAAACCTAATAATGCAATTTGGATCAAAGGTCATCACGTTGTACGACGCACTACGCCGGTATCGTTGTGCCCGCGTTGTATCGAACTTGGATTTTTAGTTATGATTCAGTTCATACGCATCATATCGGTCCAATTTGTAACCAAAATGGAATATTGTCATTATTATGGAACTGTAATTAAACTATCACCATGTTCTAAATATAGGGCTAGTTGACTCGTTCCAATTCATTACTTTATATGGTATAAATATTAAAATAAGATAAGATGGTTTCCTTGACAAACATCATTCTATATTTTGATTTTTTCTTTTCCATGTTTTTTTATTGCTCTAAATTTCACTTGAGCATCCAAATTTTGTTCAATACGAACAAAAACATTTCTAAACAAGATTTTATTGTGGTGCCAAATTTTGTTTGAAAAAAAGAGCAAAACAAATGTAGCATGTCCAAAAGTAAACCGACCCCCTGGATTGCACAAAAAATACCAACAAATGTCAAAGTAACATGATCTAATTAAAAAACTCACCCTAATTTGGCACGTCTACTATTTTGCTTTTGAATGTAGACCTGGCATAAAAAATTCGTACCGAGTATCGTAGCGGCTGTTGCACTGCACCAATGCATAGCACTGTTACATTTTTTTATCCTCCGTTAACTCATAAAAAAACTAACAGAACTGTAAGCTTCTAGAATATATAATTGTATCATTTGGACACGGTTTTACCTTCTATTATAAATAAAAAGATCATCTTAAATTATTTGACATTTGATAATTTTAATTTGAAAGAGTCCTAATCACATCACGTTAATTTTTCTTAAAAAAAAAATTAATCGCATGATATCATGTGTTGAGCCATTGGAATTGCAATCTTGCTTAAGAATTGTTGAAAGTATACCACATTTATATTTATAAAGGATACATTGGTTGAAGATAACATGTCTAGACAGGTGGCCCCATGTGTGCAAAGATGACAGGAGGGGTGATGGCTATTAGGAGAGTTATCGGCCCTACGCTCGATCCATGTGACAATTTGTTTTGTAAGTTGGTTGTGACTAAAGATATACTTTAAAATTTTTGATAATATTATTATTATTTGAAAAGATATTTCTTTTGAAACTTCAAAGATCAAACTTTTAATTTCAATTATTATTATTTGAAAATATATTTCTTTTGAAACTTCGAAGATCAAACTTTTAATTTCAATAAGGATTTAAAATTTAATGTAGACCTTTACAATAGCTATTGCATCTCCACATTTAAAATCTAACGCAGACCTTTACGATAGCTATTGCATCTCCACATTTAAAATATGACCAGTAGTGCTCATCTGTAGATATAGTGATTCAACCAAATAATCCATGAAATAAACTTTCACTATTAGTAGGTATAGCAAGGAACTCGACCTTCAACGTTTCAGATCGTCGAAAAAGAGTCGCGATCTCGGCAATCTCCCCATGTGGTCATCTCAACATCTCACAACACTGAAAGGTGATGTCTGTGATCCCAGTGGTCCCCACACGTGTGCATCAACATTTGACGACACTTCAACATTTGACGACACTTCAAGGCTGCGCCTGGGATCCCTTCGGTCCCCGCACGTGCGCATCACAACAGAGTCACGAGTTTGGCCCCGCATGTAATCCCGGTGGTCACTCACTCGCACACCAATCACCAATCTCTCAGGCACACCTGCACTCCTAGCATGCGAAATGTCTTATTCACCTCCTTCGGGGTATCCCTACCGCGGATCCAAAGTAGTATTCGACAAAAATCAAAGAATAATGAGATCTTACAACAAAAATATTGCGCATATTAAAGAAAATAAGGAATTTACTTATAACACGCAGAAAAAACGAATGGCTCAAACGGTCACTGGTTACATGTCGCCACTAGTATTCTTCCGGTGATTACTTGACTCATGAATACTCTTATTTTTCAGTCTTAAATTAATATGACTGTGTAAAATTTTTCCAAGCATAAATTCAAAAAAATTCCTTTGGAAACGTATGATATAAAAAATTTTATCCACTTATTAATGCTGAAAAACTTTTTTTTTTCAAAAGGTTTCAAATGTTTTTTTTCAAAATGAACCTCAAAAATGTACAAAACTGAAAGCAAGTATAACCCCCTTTATCCCCAAACTTAAATTGAACAATGTCCTCAATGTTGCCTAATCTACTAATTAGAAGAAAATTTCTGAAGAAGAACAATTCGAGTTTAGGCATGTTTACAATTCCCAAGTTGAGCCTTATAAAGCCAATATTCTTGATCAGGCATGTTTACCATACCCAACTCCGGTTTTGGAGTTTGAGCCCATATTGCATATCCGTGACCCATTTTCAAAAGAGAAAAGGTTAGGGATGAAATTGGGATGGTTAGTGGATAGAAAAAAAAAGAGAAAAAAAATAGTGAAAGAGAAAAGGAAGAAAGAAAAGAAAAAAGAGAACATCCACACATAAAAAAAATATGATGTGAAAGAAAGAGAAGGGATGTGGAGAAAAAAAGAGTTAAAAAAATGAAAAAAATAAATAAAAGAAGGTTGCCAAACTTATGTGTATTTGGAAAAAGAAGGTTACGTTAATATTTGTCTATTACACACTACACTTCAGATATAAGTTTTATGAAACAAATTTTGAATTGTATAATATTTAAATTTTTGTTTGTATATTTTTGCTGAAATTTGAAGTTTGTGGGTGTCATCAATGGAAGCCCTCACGAGACTGTAACATGTCTACTAGCGGTGACCTAGGGGTTTAAAGTCTTGATATATATGATAAATGCAATCGAGAGTGCCAGCGAAAGTGGTGTATATTAAGATTAGTTTAGGATTTTAATTTCCATTTTTTAGTTTTTCATTTGCTCGAGGACTAGCAAAATCTAAGTTTTTAGTTCTATCATCATTTCGTCAACCACACAATATTGTTCATAGAACTGGTTTGAGCACAGTGCTAGAAGGCAAAGAAAAGAATATTCATGGAGATGGACAGCAACATCAATCTACATTATTACAATGATCTCATAGAATTAGTCTAATGTCCTTTGCTGATTGGAGTGTATGTTTTACTGCGTTTATTTCCATGCTTCTAATGTTGTATTAATAATTATGCCACCTGAGGCAGAAAACTAAACATGTAATAACACCGCTTCGTTTTCTTTGTGCTACTCTGATGATTATATGATATGCAATGTGTATTTATATATATATCTTTGCGAAGATATTATAGTACATGTTTGAGTTTATGTGTGAAGAGCATGAGTGACATTTATGGACCTTTAGATAAGACTGCAATAGAAGCCCTTAGGTTGTTCCTAAGTGTTATAAAAAAAAAAGCTAGTCGCGTTATGGTTCCACATAGGGGTGGAGCGTGACAATTAGTGTATGGAAAATTTGAATCACATATCGATCTTCAAATGAAAACTTACAGACCAATTAAATTACATCGAAGTAAAAATTGAACTCAAACAATCATTACATATGATATAACAACGAAAGTAAGAAAAAATTGTAGCCTTCGATGGAAGCCAAAAATGTGCCGAACATAGGATTGATTCCCAAGGAACTCATCCTATGATGACCAACTGAAGCAAAGTGGGGGAGACAACTCGTCGTCCCTTACGCTCAAATGGATTTTGGGTTTAAAATTCTTACAAATTTGAAAGCCCTAGTTGATTGGATTTTACACAATCAGACTACTTCTCTTAGTACTATTAATAATCCATTTAAGAGGCCAAGTTTCTATGAATCCAGTGTTTTAGGGTTGAGTTAAGATTTTATGTATTCTCTTAATAAGATTTTATTGAATTAATCACAATAAGAGAAATTAAAAAAATTCATGCATAAATGAAAACTCAAGCCTAAAACAATTTAGAAATTAAATTCATGGTACTAACCTAGGATTGGATCCAAAGACCCGAAGTAAAATCAAACGCAGCCTCTCAAGCCAAGTTAGAAATAAAATCAGAATTCCAAATATGAAACTCAAAAATTGGAGAAAAATATTCCTTTATTTCTTGGTATGAAATTCGGCCAAGCAATACATTGTTTTATAAATTACAAAGCATAAAAATCTTGCAAACAATGTCAAATTTACATACCCTAATTAATCAATGAAAATAGAATTAAAAAATATGAAAAACTCCCTTCCAAAGTGAGCATACTCACGTGGTTGCCACTGGATCACATGTGCACCAATCAAAACATTCTAAACTGACATTGGACAGCCACTAGGTTGCCACATGGACTGGCCTTATTCATTTAATAAAAGTACTAGGAAAACTCCTAAAGTATCTTATTGACTTTCCCATAATCCTCATGTGTCCTAAGTTGCATTCCAATCCTTCCAACCTATGCAAAACACGCCAATAAGGAGATTTTGCAGGGCTAGGGAGGGTGGAAAGTAGGAGAGGATTTAGGAGAGAGCTTTGGGAAGGAACGGCCAAGAATCAATGGAGAGTTGACTTGGGTAATTGGTTAAGGGTAGGACTCATTTGGGACATTTAATTGAATACTTGGGTCATTGGAAGGTGGGTATTTGGGTCATTCGGTGGATGAGGCTAAATCCAATGTTCTAATGATCCAAGTCCAAAGTTATGAAGGGCTAATTAGATGGGTCCAATTGGTATGTCCTCTGTTAAATATGTCCATGTAGTCCAATGCAATATGCTCAATCAAGTCCAGGTCCACAGTGAAGCATCACGGGAGAAAGGAATCAAACTGGAACATATTATTTTAGACAAAACCATTGTCATTCACAGAATGGAAAATAATATAGAAGTAATTATATTTCATTTCATTGGAAGTAATTATTAAATTTAAAAGAACTTAGATGAGTCTATTTGACTTGACTAAACTTGGTAGGATTTTGAGTTGTACGAATCGATGAGTTTTAGTTTTTTTTCCGAGTCGAATCCAAAAACTCAATTGAGTTACTCCAACTTGGTAAGATTTCGAGTCTAGTTTGAGTTTTGAGTTTTCAAGGTATGGGAGAGATACATGGATGGAGAATGGTCAATACACAAAAAACTGACACTGAAATAGAGACAATCAGAAAGAGTTAAGTAGGCATATCCTCTAACTACAGTAGATATTCACATTAAAAAGAACACATATAAAGGGGTCTTTCTCTTACATTTGCTTCTGACATGGGTTGTTGTGTTTGTTTTGAAATATGGGATTTTAGGGACTTCTCTTACATTGAGCTTCTCGTGGTGGATCTTGGTAATTTTAACTGGGCTTTATGTACTTTTAAGCCCATCTTGTAAGATAACTTGGACAGGGTTTTCAATCAAGGCCTTTACTGGACTGTGGCCTTACCTCAAGTTAACTGTGGCTTCTGCCTTCATGCAGTGGTAAGTAGACTTCTCCTGCTCAGTTGTACACAAACAGCACAAACATGCTAAGTTTGTATGTAGGGAATATAAATTGACATGAAACATCTTAATGGTGGAATGACTTCCATGAGATCCAAGCTTTACTTTTCTTTCATCTTTCATTTAATGGTGGGATCAAATAGGCCCCACTTTCTCTACTGTTGCTTCTATCTCTCATTCAAAAATTATAATAAAAACCCTCAAAAAACATACCTACCAAAAATATAGAAAACCCTTAAGAAAGCTGTAAAGAAGTAAAAAAAAGGGTTTCTGTGAACATTTCAGTAGGATCTTATTTTACTACTTATCAAATTGTGTTTCACTAATCATGAATGAATGCAGCTTGGAGATATGGTACAATCAAGGGCTTGTGCTTATATCAGGACTCCTTCCGGATCCCAATCTCTCTTGATTCTATTTCTGTCTGGTATTTTTCTTTCCTTGACGTGTATCTAACAATACAAAGTATAATGGCAAGGTCCAATCAACTGGGCCTGGATTGTTATCTGATCAGGCCAGGCCTGTTTGAAATTAAGTTATTCCATTTGGAGACTCAGCCCATTTACAACCCTAGCAAGCCATGTCAAAATCATTGGACTTCAGAAATTGAATTTTGAAACATGGAATTTTTTTTTATTGTGTTTTATCATTCCAGGGACAATTTTATACGTCGGGTGCTAACACATTGCCTTTTCCATTGTTGTGAAACATGTCAGCATGAATTACTGGAACTGGGACATAATGTTCATGTTGGGCCTCAGCACAGCAGCCAGGTTTGTAACTACTAGTTTCTCATGGCCCATAAATTAATAAGAAACATGATAATAAGTCTTCGGTCCAGACTGAGAAATTCCAGCTGAACTCCATTACATTTTAGGCCCAGGATCCAATTGCAGTCAACAAATTCATGTATAAATCATCTCTTTAAAACAGCTTAAATTAGTTACTTCAAAATTTAAGTTAATTTAAAGAAATTCTATCCCTTGTTCATTGCTGAATTCTCACATACATTCATGGACTTCACAGCATTCGAGTTGGCAATGAACTTGGGGCCGGTCACCCCAGAGTAGCAAGATTCTCCGTCGTCATCGTCGTTGGGACTAGTATCATCATCAGTTTAATCCTCTGTGCAGTGGTTTTAATATTTCGGACACCGCTAAGCGAGCTCTTTACTAGCGATTCTAAGGTTATTGAGGCAATTTCGCATCTTACACCACTCCTTGCTATCTCAGTGTTCCTAAATGGAATTCAACCCATCCTATCAGGTAAAAAGGATGTTTCTATATGTTGGGGTGGCTCAGTGTAAATCTAGTTTGGCTTGGGCAAATAAACTATCATAATTGTGGGCTGGCTGAGCCAGTAATGACTTAATGTAGCTGATTTTTTCTCTCATTTAAAAGCCTAAATTTTAGGCCCAATTATTAAATGGATCATGCTCCAGCTACCATCTGCTTAGCTTGATCTGACTCATTGCTCCTCCTGATTCCTAATTATATTCATATAATGTACAAGCAAATCTCCTTTGTGTTAGGACCTGGGCT
The DNA here is from genome assembly GCA_013350335.1 of Chimonanthus salicifolius. Taxonomy (NCBI): domain Eukaryota; kingdom Viridiplantae; phylum Streptophyta; class Magnoliopsida; order Laurales; family Calycanthaceae; genus Chimonanthus; species Chimonanthus salicifolius. The sequence goes on along the minus strand of CM023537.1, from coordinate 46,875,159 downwards.
TCCAGCTCAAAAGACTAACTTGTTAGGTGGAGTGTCCCAAGTTACTTATAAACACCTAGATCTCACTCTACACTTTTAATGTGAGACTTGTTCGCAGCAACCTCAACAATCTCCTGTCGAACGAGGTCCTCCGGCCATCCTGTTCGCCTGGGGGATCTTTTGAGCCCACATGAGGTAGCGTAAGACCTAGTTTTGATACCACTTGTTAGCACTTGGACTTTCAACCTAAAAGACTAGCATATTAGGTGGAGTGACCTAATTCACTTATAAACCCTTAGATCTTCCTCTACACTTTCAATGGGAAATCGTTCGCAGCAGCCCCAATAACCCCCCTCGAACGAGGCCCTCTGGCGGAGAGAGCGATGCTGGCCTTCTTGTTCGCTTGAGAGATCTCCTGAGCCCACATGAGATAACCTGAAACCTAGCTCTGATACCACTTGTTAGCACCTGGGCTTCCAGTCCAAAAGACTAGCATGTTAAGTGGAGTGACTAAAGTCACTTATAAACCCCTAGATCTCTCTCTATACTTCCAATGTGGGACTCGTTCGCTGTAGCCCCAACACTTTGATTGTTTTTTTTTTTTTTTTTGATAAATTGTCACTAATCTAGAGAAGGCTTTTGATTGGAAGAATTTTGAGATTTCAGGTGTGGCCATGGGCAGTGGATGGCAAGCAATTGTGGCTTATGTTAACCTAACCACTTACTACATTATTGGACTCCCAATTGGATGTGTTATTGGCTTCAAAATAAGTCTAGGAGTAGAGGTCAGTAGTGATTCTCTCTCTCTATTTCTCTCTCTCTCTTATGAATGCATAGAGGAATAGAAGTGAAGTATGTAAGCAAGTGTTCTATGAAAAAGCATGTACTCCTTCAAAACTCAACTCAAATCATCAATGTTTGTAAATCTAAAACACTCTTCTAAAATTTATATTAAAAAATGATGATCTGTACAGGGGATTTGGTGGGGAATGATTTTGGGAGTTTCCTTACAAACTCTTACTCTAATCATCTTGACAGTCAGGACAAATTGGGATAAAGAGGTAAGCAATTTGTGTACTCATTTCTTCTCTCTTCTCCATTTGAACTACATTTCATTATCAATCGCTTTGCAGGTTGATAAAGCCATCGAGACTTTAAAGACATCAGCAGATGAAGCAACTCAAGATCCTCTACTAGTCAATAGCGCCGCATGATCGATTATTGCATGTCCCACAACAAGTTCTCTACTATAAAATATCATTTCTTCTTTCTCACGACAAACTTTTTTCCTGTGTCATCTTCATTGCCATGAAACTGGGGTTAAAAATTGGTCTGCTACAATGTATCCACATTACGACCGTTGCGTCAATACGTTGTATAGCAGCCGCTATGCTTTTTATCTCTTTCGATTGTTTTTTTCAATTTCTTTTTGAAATTTTTAAGGAAAATTAAGAAAATCGTAAGCTCCAAGAATACCTAATTTTATCATTAGGTCGTGATCATTTAGACATTCAAATGTTTTTTTTTAATGTTACGAAATTGATAATTAAAATTATTGTTAAAAATTCTACAAAAATGAGAAAAAATTATATGTGCATGGAAAATGACATTTTCTCACTACATAATCATCTAAAAAGTAAATAAATATTAAGTTAAAAAAACTCATCATTTAAAAAAAGTTAAAGCATATATTTCCTAAAAATTATATTCAGATATAAATTAAAAAAATTTAAATGTGCATGAAAAATTACATTTTAACACTATATTAACATCTAAAATAGTCAATAAAATTTAACCTAAAAAAACAAAATATTTCAAATAAACTTAAATCACATATTTCCTTAAAATAAAATTCATATAAAAAATAAAAAAATTACTTGTGCATGGAAAATGATATTTTTTCACTACATAATCATCTAAAACAGCAAGTAAACATTAATTTAAAAAATCATTTAAAAAAGGTTAAAGCATATATTTCCTAAATATTAAATTCATTTATAAATTTAATTTTTTTTTTAAATATATAAAATGCATAAAATTTTATTTTTAGACACTACATTACTTCTAAAATGCCTCATAAATCATTCCCAAACATAAAAAAAAAAACTTTCTGGAAAAATCGGTTTAACAAAATAAAATTACAAGCTTTACAAGTGCATGAAATATAAATTTTTTAAAACAAAACCTTGAGATATAAATGCTTCTTTAAATAATCTGGGAAAAAAAAGTTGCACTAGTCGCAGATCTATTAAGGAACTCAAGTTTAAGCAGTTCGGATAGATAGACTATTTGGCTGAGAATTTGATGGTGAATAAAAGGGAGTAGGGTTTCCCCTTGTAAAGAATTTTTTTGACCGTTGTGACGCCCACTATGATGAAGAAAATATTAAAGGATGCGTTTGGATTAAGGGAGGGTAATTGGGTAAATCTCCATTACTCTTGTTTGATAATGGATGGGTGAATCCCCCTCTCCCTCCCTTTTCGAAAATTCTGGAGCACGGGGGTTTTTAGGAAACCATTGCCCGTCCTTCACCCTCTTTACTTCCTATTTGCATTTATAGAGTAAAAATATTTTAAAATATTTTTTAATTGATGAGTAATATTAAATAATTATATTTTATAAAATTATATTTTTATTTTTTATATTATATGAATTTAATAGAAAATATTAATTCTCATAAAATTATTAATATATTAGGTTATACATATTCACAGTTATCAAACAAAATTTTTTTTCTCAAGATAAATTTTAATTTTACTTTTATAATTATCAAATAAAATAAAGGTAACATATTAGCATAAGAGTAACGTCTATTCAAACGTAACCACTGCTCAAAGATATCTTCTATAATTTCAGTCGTTACACGTACTGCATTTTGGAGTGAAAAGCATGCCTACCGTGCATCCCACTCAAGCTGAAGGACACAGTTTTTTTTTTTTTTTTATTAAAAAGAAAAAAACCAGCATTGAGAGCTAAACGCGCGTTGCGCCCGTGACAGGCGGCAACTGTGCCCAAACCCATGCCCATTTCCCCCATTTTCACGTGGGCCCATTACCCACCGATGTGTTGCGGATGCAACGTATCAGTGCCTATCTGGCGGCCAAAATTTTTAACTTAGAACGCAACAACGATATCTCCTCATCTTTTTATATGATTATATTTCTTAATTTTTTTTTCTCGGTAATCTGGTCTAATTTAATGAATATAATCAAGGGAGGGAGGAATGGAAAGGCATATGCATGGATTAGAGTCTCTAATTTAGAGATTTTTCAAAAATCAGCTAAGTTAATGGATGTAGTTATTGCTTTTAGATTCTAAAATTTGGGCATTAAAAAGTATGAAAATTTTGGAAGACCCCAAAAATATTTCAGGTAGTAGAAAGATGAAAATGAAATTTCTAATTTAATAGTGATTGTAGATTTGAGAAGGTAAAAAAGAAATTCCAGTCTAATAGGATTAATTAGAAAAGTAGAATGCTCTTTTTCTTCCGTTAGTGAAATGATAGAGACCTTGTTTATATATATCAATGATAAACCCACCTGAATTCAGTGTGCTGATATGGTGCACTATTTGACGCACCAATACCTATCGGCCGTTACGGGCCAATACATATTGTCTCTCTTTGAATTTTATTTTCCAAAAGAACTAAAAAAAATCAAGAATGTTTTAAGCTTCATTTCTATGTAATTTTATCATTATTTGCAGTCGCTTAGATATTTAAATGTAATTTTAAAATTACGAAATCGAGAATTTTAAAATCTTTTGAAAAAATGTGAAAATAAAAATCAAAATATGAAAAAGCTCCTTCCAAAGTGAGCATGCTCATGTTGCCACTTAGATCACATGTGGACCAATGAAAACATTCTAAACTGACAATGCCACTGGGATGGCACATGGACCAACCTTATTTATTTAATAAAAATACTAGGGAAACTCCTAAAATATCTCTTTGACTTTCGCATAATCCACATGTATCCTACCTTGCATTCCAATCCTTCCAACCTATGCAAAACACGCCAATGAGTAGATTTTGCAGGGCTAGGGACGGTGGGAAGTAAGAGAGGACTTAGGAGAGAGAGCTTAGGGAAGGAACGGCCAAGAATCAATGGAGAGTTGACTTGGGTAATTGGGTAAGGGTAGGACTCATTTGGTACATTTAATTGAATACTTGGGTCATTGGAAGGTGGGTATTTGGGTCATTCAGTGGATGAGGCTAAATCCAAGGTTCTAATGATCCAAGTCCAAAATTATGAAGGGCTAATTAGATGGGTCCAATTGGTGTGTCCTCTATTAAATATGTACATGTAGTTCAATGCAATATGCTCAATAAAGTCCAGGTCCATGGTGAAGCATCATGGGAGAAAGGAATCAAACTGGAACATATTATTTTAGACAAAACCATTGTCATTCACAGAATGGAAAATAATATAGAAGTAATTACATTTCATTTCATTGGAAGTAATTATTAAATTTAAAAGAACTTAGACGAGTCTATTTATGTTGACTAAACTTGGTACGATTTTGAGTTGTACAAATCGATGAGTTTTAGTTTTTTTTCGAGTCGAATCCAAAAACTCAATTGAGTTGCTCCAACTTGGTAAGATTTCGAGTCTAGTTTGAGTTTTGAGTTTTCAAGGTATGGGAGAGATACATGGATGGAGAATGGTCAATACACAAAAAAACTGACACCGAAATAGAGACAATCAGAAAGAGTTAAGTAGGCATGTCCTCTAACTACAGTAGATATTCACATTAAAAATTGGAAGAACACATATAAAGAGGGGCAAAGTGACCAAGCATATATGTTAAGCTTCAAAGGGCATTTATTAGCAATGTAGATAGATGCCTTACAATACATGATAAGTGACATACACACAATAACAACAGATGCTATCCCTCCGAAAGCATTGATCAAAATCAAAGAGGTGGGCAAGCGACTTTATTTCTCAATAGCTTTATTTGTCAGTAGTATTAAAATTTATTGGTGGGCCATTGCCAGGAAATGGTCATTGGAGTTGTCTTGATATTTTAACAAGATACACTTGTAAATGCATGTCCAATTCTGTTTAAAGAGTTGCAGTAGAGTCTGGGAGGTATTTCTTTCCCAAGCCTTGGATTATAGCTTTGGCTCCATCTACAAACCTCGAAATGACTTCAGCTGCTGGAACAATATCGTTCACCAATCCCACTCCTTGTCCTGCTAACATACACATGTCCTGAAGCTCACCACTTGTAGTCCGGTTTGCAACTTGACCCGCAAATCGGCGAAGAGTTGTCTCCTAACATGTTAAATATAAATTACAACTCTCTTTCTATTATATTATTCATGAGCTTTCTCTTAGCCTATCATGCTCAAATACTTTTGGTTTTGAATGAGTTAACAATGATCAAGAAGTTACCCCCCAGTATATGGTCGAGTACCCAATGATGGGTTGACTTTCATCATTCTGCACATCATCTGGTGCATTTCGCCATTTCTTGTGAAAGGGTGTGTTCAAACAACGAACAAACGCCCTCCATGTGAACCGACCATATAAATCAGTACGATCAGTTTCATCTTCTGTGTAATGAAGAAGTTGATGTTTGTAATAATCATTTGCATATGATTCCTTTGTTGCTATGAACCTGTTTAAATGGAAATAATGAGAATTATGTAGGAGACTTGGTGGTTAAAAATATGTCAGTTAAATCAATTATTTGCCATGCATAATTTGGTTCCTAACATTTCTATATCAGTTAGGCCAACTTAGAACTATGTCACTGGGCTTTGTACTGATTAGGCCCTAGTCCAATCTATTAAGAAACTAGGCATGAAAAACAAGCCTACGATCAGATGATGGATCTATATCATGAAAGGAATTACATTTGCACTTGTACATGAATCAGTACACAACCCTAGTGCTTTTCGCCCCCCTCCCCTCTCTTCCCAAAATTATAGGGTTGAGTATTATTTGATTAAGGGCCAGTTCCTATAACTTGATTGGGCTTGAATGTTTTTAATGCTTTCGAAGTGGGAATGGGCAAGAATATTGCCACATGGCCTAGAAATTTCACTCAAACTCTGATGAAACAAATATAGATGAGATTACTTGCCCAAGTTGCGTTTAGTCCATTCGAAATTTTGAAACAATATAAAGTCAGAGGATATGAAGCCTTCAAACTTGGATTTGTCCCTTGAAAAGGATACAACATGTTGATATTTGAGTTTTCTTTTAATTTCCTGCAAATGGTATCAATAATTTATGCTATGATAGACTAACCTTGTCCCCATACATATGCCTTTGGCACCCAAGGATAAGGCGGCGACATAGCGACGAGCATCAGTTATGGCTCCTGCAGCAACTACTGGAATATTTCTATCGCCAACAATGTCCACAATTCTAGGAAGCAATGCCATTAAAGAAACCTATAGAACATGGAGAACGGATGGTTAATTAGTAAGACCAACCACATGGGCATTTATAGATGCAGTGAAATGAAAAAGTAAAAATCAGAAAACAAACTTCAGATTTTCAAGCCATGGCAACACCTAGTGGTGAACTCACAAAATGACCCACCACATGGGCATTTATAGATGCAGTGAAATGAAAAAGTAAAAATCAGAAAACGAACTTTAGATTTTCAAGCCATGGCAACACCTAGTGGTGAACTCGCAAAATGACCCACCACAAACCTTAAAATTTTGAGGGAGCGAAAAATAATATCATTTCCGGTTTACTCACATCCACTCCATGGTAGTGAGGTGTGCCCCCAAAGAAAGTCATCTAGTGTTGTTTATAGGTTCTACCGACCATACTAAATATTCCAATCAATTAGAACTCAAAAAAGACAGAGAAAGAAAGAGCAACTGACAGTTCCGACAATGTGACCTCCAGCCTCTACCCCTTGAGCAATGATGCAATCAACCCCTGCTGCAACCGCCTTTTCAGCTGCTTCGACAGATCCCAGCTGAAGATTAAAGTAAAAAAGAAAAAGACATTGATGATGAAGATAATTTTCAATAAGTGGACACCAACAATTCTAGCGTAATTTTTGAAGAATTGAAACGTTTCTAGAGGATCATAATGAAATCACCTAACTGGGATGTATAACCTAGCAACATAAATTATGGAGAAAAATCCTAAACAAATAAACTTCATTCTACTTGAAACTTAATAAACCCCAAACACAAACGATTATATTACAGTCGTTCACAATCTCAAACATCCAAAATGTGGGTCCCATCATGGATAGCATATCCTGACCACTTATTGCTATTTCTTTGGGATTTTGATGGACAAGATCAAATATAATGATTTAGGAAAATTTTGTGAAGTACAAGTAACAATTCATAAAAGAATTGGCATGACTTGGGAGGTCCTTATTTCAATGAAATTGGCAGGTTGGTGGCAGTGGCTGCATAGGCTGATTTTGTGAGAGACTCGTTCAGTAGCTAACATGAAAAATTATATATTCTAACAATTGAAGAAGAAGGTAGTTTTTTTTAACAGTGACTAGAAAAACAATTCCAATAGTTAGTAATTAAAAAACCATAATAAACACCATATTTCCAATACATCTCAAAAGCACACAAGCCTTAAATGATAGAATACTAAGATCAGCAAAGGGGAGTTCAACCGAAGGTAACAAAATGGCCAATATGTTTTTACACCCGAGTTCAACTAAATGGCCTTCTATGTTTGGGTTCAGTTGCATTTTCAATCAAATAACATGGCAAAAGAATGCCCCAAAAGAGTGAATCCCATCTAATGATCTTCATATATATTTAAAAAAAATTTGAGCGTCAAAACTAACTAAATAAATAAATATTTATATTGTTTATCGGTTAGTGCACTTGAAGAAGGATTGAAATTCCTTGGAGAGAGGGAGGTTGCCTGATGGATGACTTTAATGCCATGTTTGTGAGCTTCATCAACCATCTCCTTGGAGAAGTCGCCCCAAAATACTTGCAAGCAAGCCAGCTTCTCATTGAAAATAGCCTTTATGGTCTTTGTGTTGTCGAATTCCAAAAGAACTCCTGCCCCAAATGGTTTATCCGTCAGTTTCTTCGTCTCCTTTATTGCCCTGACAGTTACATCGTAGTCGTTCTGCATCAAATCAATTTGGACATCACCCCATTTGAACTTGGAAATTCAAATTCGAGAAGAAGAGAAGAGAAGTGAAGAGAAAGAGTGGACATACAACAGGGCTGGCTAGAAGTCCTATCCCACCAGCGTTGGCCACAGCAGCCACCAGCTCTGGGCCTGAGACGTCGGCTCCCATGGGTGCCAACACGATGCCATGGTCGAACCCTAGTATCCCTTCAACCTTCATTATTCTTGCTTCTGCTTCTTGCTTCTAACTCACCACACCACCTCTCTCTCTCTTGTTAACGTTCCTCTATGTTGTTAGTGTTATATAGGTAGTGGGTAGAGAGAGAGTGACAGAGACATGCTACGTTGGATGATCGGTGGATGCATGTGTTCCTCATATGTTGAACTCAACCCTATGAAAGTGTTTCTTATAGATTTTTATATTAACAATAAATAAGAGTATAATTTTCTAAATTTTAATTTTAAGACGTGACTCCATTTGATTGTGATGGAAATGCAAATTGAGGCCTATAATGACATATTAATTTACAGTCTAAATAATCAATTTCAATTTTAAATTTAAAGATAAATTAATTACATTATTGTAGTTTTATTCTCTTAAAAACATAGTTCAAAATTAAAATTTTAAATTTGATTCAAATAACTTATTTAATTAAAATTTTAATTTAATAAATATAAAAATACAAAAAATATTAAAGCCATGATATAGATAAACCCCCTTGTTTTCATATTTTGAGCTGTAGTTTAAAAGAGTAAGTGTCTATGAGCTACTAATTGATTTCAATGTGTAACTGATATTTATTTAACCCCCTTCAGCCTATGGTTTTAAATTCTATTCTCTATCCATGTTATAATTAAAAAATTCTATCGACACTTTCTCTACAAGTTACACTATGTCATTAAATAGATTTTAAGGTCTACATAGTTGATTGTGATATAAAGAGAACCATATAAGTAGTTTGTATATGACGTTTTACCTCTATTTGATCATTTTAACCTTTTATTTTAAAATTTTAAAAATAAAGGATCTATACTCATCAAAGTCATATGGCTCGGCCATCATTTGATAGTAAAACTTTACATTAGAGGTATAAATCGATCCGGATCCGGCCTGTGGACTGTCCGGCCTGGATCAAGGAGTCTATTTGCAATCTGGATCCTTGAGTCCAATAAGGACTCTCGGATCCGATCCAAGTATCCATTCAAATAAGCCCAATTTATTTTGCTTTAGCATTTCAGACCCTAAGATGGTCTTGACCGTTCATGTGATCACTCTATCAATCTCTCACCATTGGATTATTATTTTTATAGTTTTAATATCAATCACAAATTCATTTATCTAAAGTTGGAAACTAAGAGGTCGTCTAATTTTTTATTTTTATTTTAAGTAGTGAATTCGATCTATTGAATAAATATTTATATCATTAAAGTTCATATGACGGTGAAAATGAGTTAAACAAAATTATACAGTCAAATCTAAATCTAAAAAGGGAAATAAGTATATCTAACCACTTAAATTCATCAAAATGCGGGATCAGAGAAGAAAATATAGTCTAGGGCACAATCCATGCTTAATTGTTTTGTAGATTCCCACTTTAATATATTAGTTAATGGTATACAAGATCACCTAATATATAGGATCATTTATTAACGTTTTTTTAACAAAATAACATACTTCAATCAAATATACTTTTAATATTGATGTGTGAAGTATATTTAGGTCTTCCTTTACTTAGGGTCTCTCTTAAGAATGTCTTAGAGAGATGTTTATTTATAATTGAGTTTTGAGTTTTTAAGTTTATATTTAGTGAGTAATGATTTAAAAGATCGATCTATATTTGCAAAGTAGAGACTTCTTCTTTTTTAATTATAAGACATACTAATATGCATTTTTAATCACAAATGAGTAGATGAATAGAAAGAAGATTAGGTCACTTTAGAGTTTGCAAATATTAAACTCTACCCCATCATCATTATGAGGGTTTAAAATATTTAGTTTCATAGGCTATAGAGAAATATAATTTTTTTTGAAAGTTCAGTCATGTATAAAAGGTAAATAGGTGTCAATTTAGGATACATACTAATTAACGATTTAAGTAAATATGAAAAGTTTAGATCTACCATTAAAAGGCCTAACATAGGAGGTCTCAATGAGAAAACTCTCATAGAGGTCTAATTTTCTCAAGAATGTAGACCTCGCGTCAATTCTTTTTTTTTTTTTTTTTGAGTTTCGTAGTGGCCATTACGGTCAGTTGTGCCGCAACAATTCATAGCAGCCGCTACATTTTCTATCTCCTCCATTAATTCATAGAAAATTATATGCTTTTAGAATATGTAATTGCATCATTAGGATGCAGTCATTTATATATTGAAATATTTTTAGAATCTTAAAAAATTGATAATTTCAAATGTTTAGAAAAAATTAATGAACAGTCACATTTTATCGCTACATTAACATTTTTGATTTATACCGACTTCTCTAAAAAAAATAAAATTCAAAATTTTGACCTTAGACTTGCCTGTGAACCCGAGCCACCAAGACGACAATCAAAGCTTAGCTGATATTTCCCTTAAATTAAAAAGGAAAAAAAGCATCTTAAATTATTTGACATTTGATAATTTTAGTTTGAAAGAGTCCTAATCCCATCTTGTTCTTAAAAAGGCTAATCACATGATATCATGTGTTGGGTCATTGGATTTATAGTCTTGCTTATGACTGGTTGAAAGTATACGACATTTATATTTTATAATGTATGCATGGGTTGTAGGGGACAAGTCATGACAGATGCTCTCATGTGGTGCTAACATTACTGAAATGATGATGGTTATTGGGTGAATTGATGGCCCTACGCTCCCGTATTAATTTTGATCCATGTGACAATTTATTTTGAAAGTTGGTGGTGACTAAAGCTACACCTTTGAAGTTTTAATAATATTATTAACCACTTAAGCAAAATGCCTAAGAGGTCATAATAATGTGGGATGCACATGAGATACATGAGCATGAGGGGGAGACATTTATTCCAGTGTTGGTGGGAAACTGGGGCAATGCATATATTAATATAAATTTAGTTCATTGAGAGTTAAATAAATATATATTTAGTTCATAATTTCACTTTTTAATTCAACTAGTAATTTAATTAAAAAATATTGTTAAATATATACTATAAATCGTTTTGAACTAGTTTATAATAATTTTTACATAAAAGCCACTCAATTAACATAGAAAATGACATATATTTGGTCAAACTATAAATATCTTTATATTTGTTTGAGCAGTAAACTAGATCTTTATATTAAACGAACAATACATTGATACACAACATATATATTTTGGATTAAGATATTTATTATCTTTGTTCCTTAGTTGAAATAATTTCATTCCAACATAAAAAAAAAAAAATTAATATCTAATCGAGGTAATTTTGGTGAGCTTTATATCTGGACATATAATTTTTTTTCAATTCATTTTTTTTTTGTAGATTTCACATATTTTTAAAGATGATAAAAGTTTACAAATTAAAATAAAAATTCAAAATTATCAAAATTTAGGGATTTAAAAACTACATATCAAACCGAGGTGATTTTTGTAATGTCTTTTAATTTTTTTCTTGTTAACATGACAAGATTCACTTTTGTAGTGTCTCACTTATTCATTTTGTGCCCAAGATTTTATGATAGAACCATCACAAGGAGCCAAAGCGACGGCCGCATCTGTGTAATGAGTTTAAGTATTGAAAGAATATTTTGACGCAACCAAACTCTGTAAAGTGGAAAAATATGCCTTCATTTATCTAATAAAGGTTATTTTTTGTTTAAATTCACACTAAAGCATCGACGTTTTAATAAAGGTGATTTTTTGTCATATCATATGTTTTTAAAGGTAAGAAAATTTTATCAATTAAGATAATAATTTTATATAATCAAAATTTTAGAGGCTTAGAAAACATGGCTCGAATTATCAAATTAACATAATTTGTTTGTTTCGTATTCAATATAAGATATAATTATATGTATTTTAATCACAAAGGAGTAGATGAATAGAAAGAGCATTTTGTCACAGAAATACGGTATAAATATTAAGATAAGATAAGATGGTTGTCTTGAAATACATCATTCTATATCTTGATTTTTTTTTTTTTTTCATTTTAACAAGATAAAATGTGTTTTTTTTTCCCTTGAGCCTTGAGGGAAGATCTTTCCTTAACAAAAAGTTTTCTATTTTATTTAGATTAGATTGGTTGTACCCATATTGCCATAAGTTTTTGGAATTCTCTAAATTAAACTTGAGAATCCAAATGTGTCTGAAAAATAAGAGCAATGCAAGCGTAGCATGTCGAAAAGATAACTGACCACCTCGACCGCCCAAAAAACACCATAAAATTTCAAAGTAGCACGATCTATTTCAAAAATTTCACAGCATTCCGACCAGTCTACTACTTTTTTCATGAATGTTGACCTGGCGTAAATAAATCACAATTTTGGGTATCTTAGGCCATTACGGCCCTTGCGCCGCAATGATGTCTAGTTGTCGCTACATTTTCTCTCTCCTCCATTAATTTACAAAAGAATTAAGAAAATTATAAGCTTCTAGAATATGTAATTGTATCATTAGGACACGCTCAGTTGATATTGAAATATTTTTTTTGAATCTCACAAAATCAATAATTTCAATTGTTTGTAAAAAATTAATGAAAAATCACATTTTATCACTACATTAACATCTTAATTTGATTTACAATTTCTTCTATAGAAAAAATTTCAAAATTTTAAGCTTAGACTTGCAAGTGAACCTGAGCCACTAGGATGACAAACAAAGATTGGTGGATGTTTCTCTTATAGTAAAAAAAAAAATCATTTTAAATTATTTGACATTTGATATTTTAATTTGAAAGGGTCCTAATAACATCATATTATTTTTTCTTAAAAAAAAAAATTAATCACATGATATCATGTGTTGAGTCATTGGAATTATAATCTTACTTCTCAATGGCTGAAAGTATACGACATTTATATTTTATAATTTAGTACATTTGTTAGAAGGGACATGTGGTCCTTGGTGGTGCAAAGCTGATAGAAGGGGTGATGGCTATTACCAAAATTGACGGCCTTGCACACCAATATTTGTTTAGATCCATGTGACAATTTACTTTGAAAGTTGGTTGTGGCTAAAGCTACACTTTGAAAGTTTTAATATTATAATTATTAGTCTAAAGTCTAATGTATAAATGTATTTTTCTTTTGAAAGTTTGAAAATCATACTTTCAATTTTAATAAGAATTTTAAATCAAATATTAACCTTTACAATAGATATTGCATATCGCATCTCTTTATTCACGTGATATCATGTGTTGAGTCATTGGAATAACAGTCTTGTTTATGAATGGTCGAAAGTATACACCATTTATATTTTATAATTTAGGCTTGTCTTGAAGAGGGCAAGTCATGACCGATGCTCTTATATGGTGCAAAGATGACTGAAGTGATGATGGATATTGGGCGAATTGATGACCCTAGATCTAGTATATATTTTAATCCATGTGAGAATTTATTTTGAAAATTGGGGTGGTGACTAAAGCTACACCTTCAAAGTTTTAATAATATTATTAACAACGTAAACCACATGCCTAAGAGGTCATAATCATGTGGGATGCACATGAGATACATGAGGGGGAGACATTTATTCCAGTGTTGCTGGGAAACTAGGGCAACTAATATGGATAAAAAATTATTACTATGAATTTAGTTCATTGAAAGTTAATATAAACATTTGATCAAAATCTTACTTTTTAATTCAGCTGAAGCACAAACATTTTAACAAAGGTGATTTTTTGTCTATATCATATGTTGTAAACCCTTGAACCTCAAGGGAAGATCTTTCTTTAACAAAGAGTTTTCTATTTTATTTAGAATAGAATGGTCGTACCCATATTACTCCAAGTTTTTGTTATGCACTAAATTAAACTTGAGAATCCAAATTTAGTTCCATCAAATAATTTTTTTTTTGAACAAGATTCTAACATTGTGTCAAATATGTCTGAAAAAGAAGAGCAATTCAAACCTAGCACGTCGAAAAGTGAACCGACCTGTAGATTGTCCAAAAAACATTATAAAATTTCAAAGTAGCAAAGATCTAATTCAAAAATTTTCACTCTAATTCATCACGTCCACTATTTTTCTCATGAATATTGACCTGACGTAAAGAATTCATTCTGAGTGTCGTAGTAGCCATTACGCCCCTTGTACCGCAACGATGTCTAGTTGTCGCTAGATTTTCTCTCTCCTCCATTAATTTACAAAAGAATAAAGAAAATTATAAGCTTTTAGAATATGTAATTAGGAAAAAGGAATGCATTTGGGCCAGTTGTGCGCACTACGCGTACCGACCTAAAACCTAATAATGCAATTTGGATCAAAGGTCATCACGTTGTACGACGCACTACGCCGGTATTGTTGTGCCCGCATTGTATCGAACTTGGATTTTTAGTTATGATTCAGTTCATACGCATCATATCGGTCCAATTTGTAACCAAAATGGAATATTGTCATTATTATGGAACTGTAATTAAACTATCACCATGTTCTAATATAGGGCTAGTTGACTCGTTCCAATTCATTACTTTATATGGTATAAATATTAAAATAAGATAAGATGGTTTCCTTGACAAACATCATTCTATATTTTGATTTTTTCTTTTCCATGTTTTTTTATTGCTCTAAATTTCACTTGAGCATCCAAATTTTGTTCAATACGAACAAAAACATTTCTGAACAAGATTTTATTGTTGTGCCAAATTTTGTTTGAAAAAAAGAGCAAAACAAATGTAACATGTCCAAAAGTAAACCAACCCCCTGGATTGCACAAAAAATACCAACAAATTTCAAAGTAACATGATCTAATTAAAAAACTCACCCTAATTTGGCACGTCTACTATTTTGCTTTTGAATGTAGACCTGGCATAAAAAATTCGTACCGAGTATCGTAGCGGCTGTTGCACTGCAGCAATGCATAGCACTGTTACATTTTTTTCTCCTCCGTTAACTCATAAAAAAACTAACAGAACTATAAGCTTCTAGAATATATAATTGTATCATTTGGACACGGTTTTACCTTCTATTATAAATAAAAAGATCATCTTAAATTATTTGACATTTGATAATTTTAATTTGAAAGTGTCCTAATCACATCATGTTAATTTTTCTTAAAAAAAAAATTAATCGCATGATATCATGTGTTGAGCCATTGGAATTGCAATCTTGCTTAAGAATTGTTGAAAGTATACCACATTTATATTTATAAAGGATACATTGGTTGAAGATAACATGTCTAGACAGGTGGCCCCATGTGTGCAAAGATGACAGGAGGGGTGATGGCTATTAGGAGAGTTATCGGCCCTACGCTCGATCCATGTGACAATTTGTTTTGTAAGTTGGTTGTGACTAAAGATATACTTTAAAATTTTTGATAATATTATTATTATTTGAAAATATATTTCTTTTGAAACTTCAAAGATCAAACTTTTAATTTCAATTATTATTATTTGAAAATATATTTCTTTTGAAACTTCGAAGATCAAACTTTTAATTTCAATAAGGATTTAAAATTTAACGTAGACCTTTACAATAGCTATTGCATCTCCACATTTAAAATCTAACGCAGACCTTTACGATAGCTATTGCATCTCCACATTTAAAATATGACCAGTAGTGCTCATCTGTAGATATAGTGATTCAACCAAATAATCCATGAAATAAACTTTCACTATTAGTAGGTATAGCAAGGAACTCGACCTTCAATGTTTCAGATCGTCGAAAAAGAGTCGCGATCTCGGCAATCTCCCCATGTGGTCATCTCAACATCTCACAACACTGAAAGGTGATGTCTGTGATCCCAGTGGTCCCCACACGTGTGCATCAACATTTGACGACACTTCAACATTTGACGACACTTCAAGGCTGCGCCTGGGATCCCTTCGGTCCCCGCACGTGCGCATCACAACAGAGTCACGAGTTTGGCCCCGCATGTAATCCCGGTGGTCACTCACTCGCACACCAATCACCAATCTCTCAGGCACACCTGCACTCCTAGCATGCGAAATGTCTTATTCACCTCCTTCGGGGTATCCCTACCGCGGATCCAAAGTAGTATTCGACAAAAATCAAAGAATAATGAGATCTTACAACAAAAATATTGCGCATATTAAAGAAAATAAGGAATTTACTTATAACACTCAGAAAAAACGAATGGCTCAAACGGTCACTGGTTACATGTCGCCACTAGTATTCTTCCGGTGATTACTTGACTCATGAATACTCTTATTTTTCAGTCTTAAATTAATATGACTGTGTAAAATTTTTCCAAGCATAAATTCAAAAAAAATCCTTTGGAAACGTATGATATAAAAAATTTTATCCACTTATTAATGCTGAAAAACTTTTTTTTTTCAAAAGGTTTCAAATGTTTTTTTTCAAAATGAACCTCAAAAATGTACAAAACTGAAAGCAAGTATAACCCCCTTTATCCCCAAACTTAAATTGAACAATGTCCTCAATGTTGCCTAATCTACTAATTAGAAGAAAATTTCTGAAGAAGAACAATTCGAGTTTAGGCATGTTTACAATTCCCAAGTTGAGCCTTATAAAGCCAATATTCTTGATCAGGCATGTTTACCATACCCAACTCCGGTTTTGGAGTTTGAGTCCATATTGCATATCCGTGACCCATTTTCAAAAGAGAAAAGGTTAGGGATGAAATTGGGATGGTTAGTGGATAGAAAAAAAAAGAGAAAAAAAATAGTGAAAGAGAAAAGGAAGAAAGAAAAGAAAAAAGAGAACATCCACACATCAAAAAAATATGATGTGAAAGAAAGAGAAGGGATGTGGAGAAAAAAAGAGTTAAAAAAATGAAAAAAATAAATAAAAGAAGGTTGCCAAACTTATGTGTATTTGGAAAAAGAAGGTTGCGTTAATATTTGTCTATTACACACTACACTTCAGATATAAGTTTTATGAAACAAATTTTGAATTGTATAATATTTAAATTTTTGTTTGTATATTTTTGCTGAAATTTGAAGTTTGTGGGTGTCATCAATGGAAGCCCTCACGAGACTGTAACATGTCTACTAGCGGTGACCTAGGGGTTTAAAGTCTTGATATATATGATAAATGCAATCGAGAGTGCCAGCGAAAGTGGTGTATATTAAGATTAGTTTAGGATTTTAATTTCCATTTTTTAGTTTTTCATTTGCTCGAGGACTAGCAAAATCTAAGTTTTTAGTTCTATCATCATTTCGTCAACCACACAATATTGTTCATAGAACTGGTTTGAGCACAGTGCTAGAAGGCAAAGAAAAGAATATTCATGGAGATGGACAGCAACATCAATCTACTTTATTACAATGATCTCATAGAATTAGTCTAATGTCCTTTGCTGATTGGAGTGTATGTTTTACTGCGTTTATTTCCATGCTTCTAATGTTGTATTAATAATTATGCCACCTGAGGCAGAAAACTAAACATGTAATAACACCGCTTCGTTTTCTTCGTGCTACTCTGATGATTATATGATATGCAATGTGTATTTATATATATCTTTGCGAAGATATTATAGTACATGTTTGAGTTTATGTGTGAAGAGCATGAGTGACATTTATGGACCTTTAGATAAGACTGCAATAGAAGCCCTTAGGTTGTTCCTAAGTGTTATAAAAAAAAAACTAATTGCGTTATGGTTCCACATAGGGGTGGAGCGTGACAATTAGTGTATGGAAAATTTGAATCACATATCGATCTTCAAATGAAAACTTACAGACCAATTAAATTACATCGAAGTAAAGATTGAACTCAAACAATCATTACATATGATATAACAACGAAAGTAAGAAAAAATTGTAGCCTTCGATGGAAGCCAAAAATGTGCCGAACATAGGATTGATTCCCAAGGAACTCATCCTATGATGACCAACTGATGCAAAGTGGGGGAGACAACTCGTCGTCCCTTACGCTCAAATGGATTTTGGGTTTAAAATTCTTACAAATTTGAAAGCCCCAGTTGATTGGATTTTACACAATCAGACACCTTCTCTTAGTACTATTAATAATCCATTTAAGAGGCCAAGTTTCTATGAATCCAGTGTTTTAGGGTTGAGTTAAGATTTTATGTATTCTCTTAATAAGATTTTATTGAATTAATCACAATAAGAGAAATTAAAAAAATTCATGCATAAATGAAAACTCAAGCCTAAAACAATTTAGAAATTAAATTCATGGTACTAACCTAGGATTGGATCCAAAGACCCGAAGTAAAATCAAACGCAGCCTCTCAAGCCAAGTTAGAAATAAAATCAGAATTCCAAATATGAAACTCAAAAATTGGAGAAAAATATTCCTTTATTTCTTGGTATGAAATTCGGCCAAGCAATACATTGTTTTATAAATTACAAAGCATAAAAATCTTGCAAAAAATGTCAAATTTGCATACCCTAATTAATCAATGAAAATAGAATTAAAAAATATGAAAAACTCCCTTCCAAAGTGAGCATACTCACGTGGTTGCCACTGGATCACATGTGCACCAATCAAAACATTCTAAACTGACATTGGACAGCCACTAGGTTGCCACATGGACTGGCCATATTCATTTAATAAAAGTACTAGGAAAACTCCTAAAATATCTTATTTACTTTCCCATAATCCTCATGTGTCCTAAGTTGCATTCCAATCCTTCCAACCTATGCAAAACACGCCAATAAGGAGATTTTGCAGGGCTAGGGAGGGTGGAAAGTAGGAGAGGATTTAGGAGAGAGCTTTGGGAAGGAACGGCCAAGAATCACTGGAGAGTTGACTAGGGTAATTGGTTAAGGGTAGGACTCATTTGGGACATTTAATTGAATACTTGGGTCATTGGAAGGTGGGTATTTGGGTCATTCAGTGGATGAGGCTAAATCTAAGGTTCTAATGATCCAAGTCCAAAGTTATGAAGGGCTAATTAGATGGGTCCAATTGGTATGTCCTCTGTTAAATATGTCCATGTAGTCCAATGCAATATGCTCAATCAAGTCCAGGTCCACGGTGAAGCATCACGGGAGAAAGGAATCAAACTGGAACATATTATTTTAGACAAAACCATTGTCATTCACAGAATGGAAAATAATATAGAAGTAATTATATTTCATTTCATTGGAAGTAATTATTAAATTTAAAAGAACTTAGATGAGTCTATTTGACTTGACTAAACTTGGTAGGATTTTGAGTTGTACGAATCGATGAGTTTTAGTTTTTTTTTTGAGTCGAATCCAAAAACTCAATTGAGTTACTCCAACTTGGTAAGATTTCGAGTCTAGTTTGAGTTTTGAGTTTTCAAGGTATCGGAGAGATACATGGATGGAGAATGGTCAATACACAAAAAACTGACACCGAAATAGAGACAATCAGAAAGAGTTAAGTAGGCATATCCTCTAACTACAGTAGATATTCACATTAAAAAGAACACATATAAAGGGGTCTTTCTCTTACATTTGCTTCTGACATGGGTTGTTGTGTTTGTTTTGAAATATGGGCTTTTAGGGACTTCTCTTACATTGAGCTTCTCGTGGTGGATCTTGGTAATTTTAACTGGGCTTTATGTACTTTTAAGCCCATCTTGTAAGATAACTTGGACAGGGTTTTCTATCAAGGCCTTTACTGGACTGTGGCCTTACCTCAAGTTAACTATGGCTTCTGCCTTCATGCAGTGGTAAGTAGACTTCTCCTGCTCACTTGTACACATACAGCACAAACATGCTAAGTTTGTATGTAGGGAATATAAATTGACATGAAACATCTTAATGGTGGAATGACTTCCATGAGATCCAAGCTTTACTTTTCTTTCATCTTTCATTTAATGGTGAGATCAAATAGGCCCCACTTTCTCTACTGTTGCTGCTATCTCTCATTCAAAAATTATAATAAAATCCCTCAAAAAACATACCTACCAAAAATATAGAAAACCCTTAAGAAAGCTGTAAAGAAGTAAAAAAAAGGGTTTCTGTGAACATTTCAGTAGGATCTTATTTTACTACTTATCAAATTGTGTTTCACTAATCATGAATGAATGCAGCTTGGAGATATGGTACAATCAAGGGCTTGTGCTTATATCAGGACTCCTTCCAGATCCCACTCTCTCTTGATTCTATTTCTGTCTGGTATTTTTCTTTCCTTGACGTGTATCTAACAATACAAAGTATAATGGCAAGGTCCAATCAACTGGGCCTGGATTGTTATCTGATCAGGCCAGGCCTGTTTGAAATTAAGTTATTCCATTTGGAGACTCAGCCCATTTACAACCCTAGCAAGCCATGTCAAAATCATTGGACTTCAGAAATTGAATTTTGAAACATGGAATTTTTTTTTATTGTGTTTTATCATTCCAGGGACAATTTTATACGTCGGGTGCTAACACATTGCCTTTTCCATTGTTGTGAAACATCTCAGCATGAATTACTGGAACTGGGACATAATGTTCATGTTGGGCCTCAGCACAGCAGCCAGGTTTGTAACTACTAGTTTCTCATGGCCCATAAATTAATAAGAAACATGATTATTAGTCTTCGGTCCAGACTGAGAAATTCCAGCTGAACTCCATTACATTTTAGGCCCAGGATCCAATTGCAGTCAACAAATTCATGTATAAATCATCTCTTTAAAACAGCTTAAATTAGTTACTTCAAAATTTAAGTTAATTTAAAGAAATTCTATCCCTTGTTCATTGTTGAATTCTCACATACATTCATGGACTTCACAGCATTCGAGTTGGCAATGAACTTGGGGCCTGTCACCCCAGAGTAGCAAGATTCTCCATCGTCATCGTCGTTGGGACTAGTATCATCATCAGTTTAATCCTCTGTGCAGTGGTTTTAATATTTCGGACACCGCTAAGCGAGCTCTTTACTAGCGATTCTAAGGTTATTGAGGCAATTTCGCATCTTACACCACTCCTTGCTATCTCAGTGTTCCTAAATGGAATTCAACCCATCCTATCAGGTAAAAAGGATGTTTCTATATGTTGGGGTGGCCCAGTGTAAATCTAGTTTGGCTTGGGCAAATAAACTATCATAATTGTGGGCTGGCTGAGCCAGTAATGACTTAATGTAGCTGATTTTTTCTCTCATTTAAAAGCCTAAATTTTAGGCCCAATTATTAAATGGATCATGCTCCAGCTACCATCTACTTAGCTTGATCTGACTCATTGCTCCTCCTGATTCCTAATTATATTCATATAATGTACAAGCAAATCTCCTTTGTGTTAGGACCTGGGCTTCCAGCTCAAAAGACTAACTTGTTAGGTGGAGTGTCCCAAGTTACTTATAAACACCTAGATCTCACTCTACACTTTTAATGTGAGACTTGTTCGCAGCAACCTCAACAATCTCCTGTCGAATGAGGTCCTCCGGCCATCCTGTTCGCCTGGGGGATCTTCTGAGCCCACATGAGGTAGCGTAAGACCTAGTTCTGATACCACTTGTTAGCACTTGGACTTTCAACCTAAAAGACTAGCATATTAGGTGGAGTGACCTAATTCACTTATAAACCCTTAGATCTTCCTCTACACTTTCAATGGGAAATCGTTCGCAGCAGCCCCAATAACCCCCCTCGAACGAGGCCCTCTGGCGGAGAGAGCGATGCTGGCCTTCCTGTTCGCTTGAGAGATCTCCTGAGCCCACATGAGATAACCTGAAACCTAGCTCTGATACCACTTGTTAGCACCTGGGCTTCCAGCCCAAAAGACTAGCATGTTAAGTGGAGTGACTAAAGTCACTTATAAACCCCTAGATCTCTCTCTATACTTCCAATGTGGGACTCGTTTGCTGCAGCCCCAACACTTTGATTGTTTTTTTTTTTTGATAAATTGTCACTAATCTAGATAAGGCTTTTGATTGGAAGAATTTTGAGATTTCAGGTGTGGCCATGGGCAGTGGATGGCAAGCAATTGTGGCTTATGTTAACCTAACCACTTACTACATTATTGGACTCCCAATTGGATGTGTTCTTGGCTTCAAAACAAGTCTAGGAGTAGAGGTCAGTAGTGATTCTCTCTCTCTATTTCTCTCTCTCTCTTATGAATGCATAGAGGAATAGAAGTGAAGTATGTAAGCAAGTGTTCTATTAAAAAGCATGTACTCCTTTAAAACTCAACTCAAATCATCAATGTTTGTAAATCTAAAACACTCTTCTAAAATTTATATTAAAAAATGATGATCTGTACAGGGGATTTGGTGGGGAATGATTTTGGGAGTTTCCTTACAAACTCTTACTCTAATCATCTTGACAGTCAGGACAAATTGGGATAAAGAGGTAAGCAATTTGTGTACTCATTTCTTCTCTCTTCTCCATTTGAACTACATTTCATTATCAATCGCTTTGCAGGTTGATAAAGCCATCGAGACTTTAAAGACATCAGCAGATGAAGCAACTCAAGATCCTCTACTAGTCAATAGCGCCGCATGATCGATTATTGCATGTCCCACAACAAGTTCTCTACTATAAAATATCATTTCTTCTTTCTCACGACACACTTTTTTCCTGTGTCATCTTCATTGCCATGCAACTGGGGTTAAAATTGGTCTGCTGCAATGTATCCGCATTACGACCGTTGCGTCAATACGTTGTATAGCAGCCGCTATGCTTTTTATCTCTTTCGATTGTCTTTTTCAATTTCTTTTTGAAATTTTTAGGGAAAATTAAGAAAATCGTAAGCTCCAAGAATACCTAATTTTATCATTAGGTCGTGATCATTTAGACATTCAAATGTTTTTTTTTAATGTTACGAAATCGATAATTCAAATTATTGTTAAAAATTCTACAAAAATGAGAAAAAATTATATGTGCATGGAAAATGACATTTTCTCACTACATAATCATCTAAAAAGTAAATAAATATTAAGTTAAAAAAACTCATCATTTAAAAAAAGTTAAAGCATATATTTCCTAAATATTATATTCAGATATAAATTAAAAAAATTTAAATGTGCATGAAAAATTACATTTTAACACTATATTAACATCTAAAATAGTCAATAAAATTTAACCTAAAAAAAGAAAATCTTTCAAATAAACTTAAATCACATATTTCCTTAAAATAAAATTCATATAAAAAATAAAAAAATTACTTGTGCATGGAAAATGATATTTTTTCACTACATAATCATCTAAAACAGCAAATAAACATTAATTTAAAAAATCATTTTAAAAAAGTTAAAGCATATATTTCCTAAATATTAAATTCAGATATAAATTTAAATTTTTTTTTAAATATATAAAATACATAAAATTTTATTTTTGGACACTACATTACTTCTAAAATGCCTCATAAATCATTCCCAAACATAAAAAAAAAAACTTTCTGGAAAAATCGGTTTAACAAAATAAAATTACAAGCTTTACAAGTGCATGAAATATAAATTTTTTAAAACAAAACCTTGAGATATAAATGCTTCTTTAAATAATCTGGGAAAAAAAAACTTGCACTAGTCGCAGATCTATTAAGGAACTCAAGTTTAAGCAGTTCGGATAGATAGACTATTTGGCTGAGAATTTGATGGTGAATAAAAGGGAGTAGGGTTTCCCCTTGTAAAGAATTTTTTTGACCGTTGTGACGCCCACTATGATGAAGAAAATATTAAAGGATGCGTTTGGATTAAGGGAGGGTAATTGGGTAAATCTCCATTACTCTTGTTTGATAATGGATGGGTGAATCCCCCTCTCCCTCCCTTTTCGAAAATTCTGGAGCACGGGGGTTTTTAGGAAACCATTGCCCGTCCTTCACCCTCTTTACTTCCTATTTGCATTTATAGAGTAAAAATATTTTAAAATATTTTTTAATTGATGAGTAATATTAAATAATTATATTTTATAAAATTATATTTTTATTTTTTATATTATATGAATTTAATAGAAATTATTAATTCTCATAAAATTATTAATATGTTAGGTTATACATATTCACAGTTATCAAACAAAATTTTTTTTCTCAAGATAAATTTTAATTTTACTTTTATAATTATCAAATAAAATAAAGGTAACATATTAGCATAAAAGTAACGTCTATTCAAACGTAACCACTGCTCAAAGATATCTTCTATAATTTCAGTCGCTACACGTACTGCATTTTGGAGTGAAAAGCATGCTTACCGTGCATCCCACGCAAGCTGAAGGACATAGTTTTTTTTTTTTTATTAAAAAGAAAAAAACCAGCATTGAGAGCTAAACGCGCGTTGCACCCGTGACAGGCGGCAACTGTGCCCAAACCCATGCCCATTTCCCCATTTTCACGTGGGCCCATTACCCACCGATGTGTTGTGGATGCAACGTATCAGTGCCTATCTGGCGGCCAAAATTTTTAACTTAGAACGCAACAACGATATCTCCTCACCTTTTTATATGATTATATTTTTTAATTTTTTTTTCTCGGTAAACCAGTCTAATTTAATGAATATAATCAAGGGAGGGAGGAATGGAAAGGCATATGCATGGATTAGAGTCTCTAATTTAGAGATTTTTCAAAAATTAGCTAAGTTAATGGATGTAGTTATTGCTTTTAGATTCTAAAATTTGGGCATTAAAAAGTATGAAAATTTTGGAAGACCCCAAAAATATTTCAGGTAGTAGAAAGATGAAAATGAAATTTCTAATTTAATAGTGATTGTAGATTTGAGAAGGTAAAAAACAAATTCCAGTCTAATAGGATTAATTACAAAAAGGAGAATGCTCTTTTTCTTCCGTTAGTGAAATGATAGAGACCTTGTTTTTATATATCAATGATAAACCCACCTGAATTCAGTGTGCTGATATGGTGCACTATTTGACGCACCAATACCTATCGGCCATTACGGGCCAATACATATTGTCTATCTTTGAATTTTATTTTTCAAAAGAACTAAAAAAAATCAAGAATGCTTTAAGCTTCATTTCTATATAATTTTATCATTATTTGCAGTCGCTTAGATATTTAAATGTAATTTTAAAATTACGAAATCGAGAATTTTAAAATCTTTTGAAAAAATGTGAAAATAAAAATCAAAATATGAAAAAGCTCCTTCCAAAGTGAGCATGCTCATGTTGCCACTTAGATCACATGTGGACCAATGAAAACATTCTAAACTGACAATGCCACAGGGATGGCACATGGCCCAACCTTATTTATTTAATAAAAATACTAGGAAAACTCCTAAAATATCTCTTTGACTTTCGCATAATCCACATGTGTCCTACCTTGCATTCCAATCCTTCCAACCTATGCAAAACACGCCAATGAGTAGATTTTGCAGGGCTAGGGACGGTGGGAAGTAAGAGAGGACTTAGGAGAGAGAACTTAGGGATGGAACGGCCAAGAATCAATGGAGAGTTGACTTGGGTAATTGGGTAAGGGTAGGACTCATTTGGTACATTTAATTGAATACTTGGGTCATTGGAAGGTGGGTATTTGGGTCATTCAGTGGATGAGGCTAAATCCAAGGTTCTAATGATCCAAGTCCAAAATTATGAAAGGCTAATTAGATGGGTCCAATTGGTGTGTCCTCTATTAAATATGTACATGTAATTTAATGCAATATGCTCAATCAAGTCCAGGTCCATGGTGAAGCATCATGGGAGAAAGGAATCAAACTGGAACATATTATTTTAGACAAAACCATTGTCATTCACAGAATGGAAAATAATATAGAAGTAATTATATTTCATTTCATTGGAAGTAATTATTAAATCTAAAAGAACTTAGACGAGTCTATTTATGTTGACTAAACTTGGTAGGATTTTGAGTTGTACAAATCGATGAGTTTTAGTTTTTTTTCTAGTCGAATCCAAAAACTCAATTGAGTTGCTCCAACTTGGTAAGATTTCGAGTCCAGTTTGAGTTTTGAGTTTTCAAGGTATGGGAGAGATACATGGATGTAGAATGGTCAATACACAAAAAAACTGACACCGAAATAGAGACAATCAGAAAGAGTTAAGTAGGCATGTCCTCTAACTACAGTAGATATTCACATTAAAAATTGGAAGAACACATATAAAGAGGGGGAAAGTGACCAAGCATATATGTTAAGCTTCAAAGGGCATTTATTAGCAATGTAGATAGATGCCTTACAATACATGATAAGTGACATATACACAATAACAACAGATGCTATCCCTCCGAAAGCATTGATCAAAATCAAAGAGGTGGGCAAGCGACTTTATTTCTCAATAGCTTTATTTGCCAGTAGTATTAAAATTTATTGGTGGGCCATTGCCAGGAAATGGTCATTGGAGTTGCCTTGATATTTTAACAAGATACACTTGTAAATGCATGTCCAATTCTGTTTAAAGAGTTGCAGTAGAGTCTGGGAGGTATTTCTTTCCCAAGCCTTGGATTATAGCTTTGGCTCCATCTACAAACCTCGAAATGACTTCAGCTGCCGGAACAATATCGTTCACCAATCCCACTCCTTGTCCTGCTAACATACACATGTCCTGAAGCTCACCACTTGTAGTCTGGTTTGCAACTTGACCCGCAAATCGGCGAAGAGTTGTCTCCTAACATGTTAAATATAAATTACAAATCTCTTTCTATTATATTATTCATGAGCTTTCTCTTAGCCTATCATGCTCAAATACTTTTGGTTTTGAATGAGTTAACAATGATCAAGAAGTTACCCCCCAGTATATGGTCGAGTACCCAATGATGGGTTGACTTTCATCATTCTGCACATCATCTGGTGCATTTCGCCATTTCTTGTGAAAGGGTGTGTTCAAACAACGAACAAACGCCCTCCATGTGAACCGACCATATAAATCAGTACGATCAGTTTCATCTTCTGTGTAATGAAGAAGTTGATGTTTGTAATAATCATTTGCATATGATTCCTTTGTTGCTATGAACCTGTTTAAATGGAAATAATGAGAATTATGTAGGAGACTTGGTGGTTAAAAATATGTCAGTTAAATCAATTATTTGCCATGCATAATTTGGTTCCTAACATTTCTATATCAGTTAGGCCAACTTAGAACTATGTCACTGGGCTTTGTATTGATTAGGCCCTGGTCCAATCTATTAAGAAACTAGGCATGAAAAACAAGCCTAGGATCAGATGATGGATCTATATCATGAAAGGAATTACATTTGCACTTGTGCATGAATCGGTACACAACCCTAGTGCTTTTCGCCCCCCTCCCCTCTCTTCCCAAAATTATAGGGTTGAGTATTATTTGATTAAGGGCCAGTTCCTATAACTTGATTGGGCTTGAATGTTTTTAATGCTTTCGAAGTGGGAATGGGCAAGAATATTGCCACATGGCCTAGAAATTTCACTCAAACTCTGATGAAACAAATATAGATGAGATTACTTGCCCAAGTTGCGTTTAGTCCATTCGAAATTTTGAAACAATATAAAGTCAGAGGATATGAAGCCTTCAAACTTGGATTTGTCCCTTGAAAAGGATACAACATGTTGATATTTGAGTTTTCTTTTAATTTCCTGCAAATGGTATCAATAATTTATGCTATGATAGACTAACCTTGTCCCCATACATATGCCTTTGGCACCCAAGGATAAGGCGGCGACATAGCCACGAGCATCAGTTATGGCTCCTGCAGCAACTACTGGAATATTTCTATCGCCAACAATGTCCACAATTCTAGGAAGCAATGCCATTAAAGAAACCTATAGAACATGGAGAACGGATGGTTAATTAGTAAGACCAACCACATGGGCATTTATAGATGCAGTGAAATGAAAAAGTAAAAATCAGAAAACGAACTTTAGATTTTCAAGCCATGGCAACACCTAGTGGTGAACTCACAAAATGACCCACCACATGGGCATTTATAGATGCAGTGAAATGAAAAAGTAAAAATCAGAAAACGAACTTTAGATTTTCAAGCCATGGCAACACCTAGTGGTGAACTCACAAAATGACCCACCACAAACCTTAAAATTTTGAGGGAGCGAAAAATAATATCATTTCCGGTTTACTCACATCCACTCCATGGTAGTGAGGTGTGCCCCCAAAGAAAGTCATCTAGTGTTGTTTATAGGTTCTACCGACCATACTAAATATTCCAATCAATTAGAACTCAAAAAAGACAGAGAAAGAAAGAGCAACTGACAGTTCCGACAATGTGACCTCCAGCCTCTACCCCTTGAGCAATGATGCAATCAACCCCTGCTGCAACTGCCTTTTCAGCTGCTTCGACAGATCCCAGCTGAAGATTAAAAGTAAAAAAGAAAAAGACATTGATGATGAAGATAATTTTCAATAAGTGGACACCAACAATTCAAGCTTAATTTTCGAAGAATTGAAACGTTTCTAGAGGATCATAATGAAATCACCTAACTGGGATGTATAACCTAGCAAAATAAATTATGGAGAAAAATCCTAAACAAATAAACTTCATTCTACTTGAAACTTAATAAACCCGAAACACAAACGATTATATTGCAGTCGTTCACAATCTCAAACATCCAAAATGTGGGTCCCATCATGGATAGCATATCCTGACCACTTATTGCTATTTCTTTGGGATTTTGATGGACAAGATCAAATATAATGATTTAGGAAAATTTTGTGAAGTACAAGTAACAATTCATAAAAGAATTGGCATGACTTGGGAGGTCCTTATTTCAATGAAATTGGCAGTTGGTGGCAGTGGCTGCATAGGCTGATTTTGTGAGAGACTCGTTCAGTAGCTAACATGAAAAATTATATATTCTAACAATTGAAGAAGAAGGTAGTTTTTTTTAACAGTGACTAGAAAAACAATTCCAATAGTTAGTAATTAAAAAACCATAATAAACACCATATTTCCAATACATCTCAAAAGCACACAAGCCTTAAATGATAGAATACTAAGATCAGCAAAGGGGAGTTCAACCGAAAGTAACAAAATGGCCAATATGTTTTTACCCCCGAGTTCAACTAAATGGCCTTCTATGTTTGGGTTCAGTTGCATTTTCAATCAAATAACATGGCAAAAGAATGCCCCAAAAGAGTGAATCCCATCTAATGATCTTCATATATATTTTAAAAAAAAATTGAGCGTCAAAACTAACTAAATAAATAAATATTTATATTGTTTATCGGTTAGTGCACTTGAAGAAGGATTGAAATTCCTTGGAGAGAGAGAGGTTGCCTGATGGATGACTTTAATGCCATGTTTGTGAGCTTCATCAACCATCTCCTTGGGGAAGTCGCCCCAAAATACTTGCAAGCAAGCCAGATTCTCATTGAAAATAGCCTTTATGGTCTTTGTGTTGTCGAATTCCAAAAGAACTCCTGCCCCAAATGGTTTATCCGTCAGTTTCTTCGTCTCCTTTATTGCCCTGACAGTTACATCGTAGTCGTTCTGCATCAAATCAATTTGGACATCACCCCATTTGAACTTGGAAATTCAAATTCGAGAAGAAGAGAAGAGAAGTGAAGAGAAAGAGTGGACATACAACAGGGCTGGCTAGAAGTCCTATCCCACCGGCGTTGGCCACAGCAGCCACCAGCTCTGGGCCTGAGACGTCGGCTCCCATGGGTGCCAACACGATGCCATGGTCGAACCCTAGTATCCCTTCAACCTTCATTATTCTTGCTTCTGCTTCTTGCTTCTAACTCACCACACCACCTCTCTCTCTCTTGTTAACGTTCCTCTATGTTGTTAGTGTTATATAGGTAGTGGGTAGAGAGAGAGTGACAGAGACATGCTACGTTGGATGATCGGTGGATGCACGTGTTCCTCATATGTTGAACTCAACCCTATGAAAGTGTTTCTTATAGATTTTTATATTAACAATAAATAAGAGTATAATTTTCTTAAATTTTAATTTTAAGACGTGACTCCATTTGATTGTGATGGAAATGCAAATTGAGGCCTATAATGACATATTAATTTACAGTCTAACTAATCAATTTCAATTTTAAATTTAAAGATAAATTAATTACATTATTGTAGTTTTATTCTCTTAAAAACATAGTTCAAAATTAAAATTTTAAATTTGATTCAAATAACTTATTTAATTAAAATTTTAATTTAATAAATATAAAAATACAAAAAATATTAAAGCCATGATATAGATAAACCCCCTTGTTTTCATATTTTGAGCTGTAGTTTAAAAGAGTAAGTGTCTATGAGCTACTAATTGATTTCAATGTGTAACTGATATTTATTTAACCCCCTTCAGCCTATGGTTTTAAATTCTATTCTCTATCCATGTTATAATTAAAAAATTCTATCGACACTTTCTCTACAAGTTACACTATGTCATTAAATAGATTTTAAGGTCTACATAGTTGATTGTGATATAAAGAGAACCATATAAGTAGTTTGTATATGACGTTTTACCTCTATTTGATCATTTTAACCTTTTATTTTAAAATTTTAAAAATAAAGGATCTATACTCATCAAAGTCATATGGCTCGGCCATCATTTGATAGTAAAACTTTACATTAGAGGTATAAATCGATCCGGATCCGGCCCGTGGACTGTCCGGCCTGGATCAAGGAGTCTATTTGCAATCTGGATCCTTGAGTCCAATAAGGACTCTCGGATCCGATCCAAGTATCCATTCAAATAAGCCCAATTTATTTTGTTTTAGCGTTTCAGACCCTAAGATGGTCTTGACCGTTCATGTGATCACTCTATCAATCTCTCACCATTGGATTATTATTTTATAGTTTTAATATCAATCACAAATTCATTTATCTAAAGTTGGAAACTAAGAGGTCGTCTAATTTTTTATTTTTATTTTAAGTAGTGAATTCGAACTATTGAATAAATATTTATATCATTAAAGTTCATATGACGGTGAAAATGAGTTAAACAAAATTATACAGTCAAATCTAAATCTAAAAAGGGAAATAAGTATATCTAACCACTTAAATTCATCAAAATGCGGGATCAGAGAAGAAAATATAGTCTAGGGCACAATCCATGCTTAATTGTTTTGTAGATTCCCACTTTAATATATTAGTTAATGGTATACAAGATCACCTAATATATAGGATCATTTATTAACGTTTTTTTAACAAAATAACATACTTCAATCAAATATACTTTTAATATTGATGTGTGAAGTATATTTAGGTCTTCCTTTACTTAGGGTCTCTCTTAAGAATGTCTTAGAGAGATGTTTATTTATAATTGAGTTTTGAGTTTTTAAGTTTATATTTAGTGAGTAATGATTTAAAAGATCGATCTATATTTTGCAAAGTAGTAGACTTCTTCTTTTTTAATTATAAGACATACTAATATGCATTTTTAATCACAAATGAGTAGATGAATAGAAAGAAGATTAGGTCACTTTAGAGTTTGCAAATATTAAACTCTACCCATCATCATTATGAGGGTTTAAAATATTTAGTTTCATAGGCTATAGAGAAATATAATTTTTCTTGAAAGTTCAGTCATGTATAAAAGGTAAATAGGTGTCAATTTAGGATATATACTAATTAACGATTTAAGTAAATATGAAAAGTTTAGATCTACCATTAAAAGGCCTAACATAGGAGGTCTCAATGAGAAAACTCTCATAGAGGTCTAATTTTCTCAAGAATGTAGACCTCGCTGTCAATTCTTTTTTTTTTTTTTTCCTGAGTTTCGTAGTGGCCATTACGGTCGTTGTGCCGCAACAATTCGTAGCAGCCGCTACATTTTCTATCTCCTCCATTAATTCATAGAAAATTATATGCTTTTAGAATATGTAATTGTATCATTAGGATGCAGTCATTTATATATTGAAATATTTTTAGAATCTTAAAAAATTGATAATTTCAAATGTTTAGAAAAAATTAATGAAAAGTCACATTTTATCACTACATTAACATTTTAATTTGATTTATACGGACTTCTCTAAAAAAAACTCAAAATTTTGACCTTAGACTTGCCGGTGAACCCGAGCCACCAAGACGACAATCAAAGCTTAGCTGATGTTTCCCTTAAATTAAAAAGGAAAAAAAATCATCTTAAATTATTTGACATTTGATAATTTTAGTTTGAAAGAGTCCTAATCCCATCTTGTTCTTAAAAATGCTAATCACATGATATCATGTGTTGAGTCATTGGATTTATAGTCTTGCTTATGATTGGTTGAAAGTATACGACATTTATATTTTATAATGTATGCATGGGTTGAAAGGGCCAAGTCATGATAGATGCTATCATGTGGTGCAAACATTACTGAAATGATGATGGTTATTGGGTGAATTGATGGCCCAACGCTCCTGTATTAATTTTGATCCATGTGACTATTTATTTTGAAAGTTGGTGGTGACTAAAGCTACACCTTCAAAGTTTTAATAATATTATTAACCACTTGAACCACATGCCTAAGAGGTCATAATCACTTGGGATGCACATGAGATACATGAGCATGAGGGGGAGACATTTATTCCAGTGTTGCTGGGAAATGCATATATTAATATAAATTTAGTTCATTGAAAGTTAAATAAATATGTATTTACTTATAATTTTACTTTTTAATTCAACTAGTAATTTAATTAAAAAATATTGTTAAATATATACTATAAATCGTTTTGAACTAGTTTATAATAATTTTTACATAAAAGCCACTCAATTAACAAATAAAATGACATATATTTGGTCAAACTATAAATATCTTTATATTTGTTTGAGCAGTAAACTAGATCTTTATATTAAAGGAACAATACATTGATAAACAACATATATATTTTGGATTAAGATATTTATTATCTTTGTTCCTTAGTTGAAATAATTTCATTCCAACATTAAAAAAAATTAATATTTAATCCAGGTAATTTTGGTGAGCTTTATATCTGGACATATAATTTTCTTTCTATTCAATTTTTTTTTTTTTGTAGATTTCACATATTTTGAAAGATGATAAAAGTTTACAAATTAAAATAAAAATTCAAAATTATCAAAATTGAAGGATTTAAAAAATACAGATCAAACCAAGGTGATTTTTTTCATGGACACGTTCAGTTAGATATTGAATTATTATTTTTTTGAATCTCACAAAATAAATAACTTCTTCTGTTTGTAAAAAAATAACGAAAAATCACATTTTATCACTACATTAACATCTTAATTTGATTTACAATTTCTTCTTTAAAAAAAATTTCAAAATTTTAAGCTTAGACTTGCAAGTGAACATAAGCCACTAGGATGACAAACAAAGATCGGTGGATGTTTCTCTTATAGTAAAAAAAAAAAAATCATTTTAAATTATTTGACATTTGATATTTTAATTTGAAAGGGTCCTAATAACATCATATTATTTTTTCTTAAAAAAAAAAATTAATCACATGATATCATGTGTTGAGTCATTGGAATTATAATCTTACTTCTCAATGGCTGAAAGTATACGACATTTATATTTTATAATTTAGTACATTGGTTAGAAGGGACATGTGGTCCCTTGGTGGTGCAAAGATGATAGAAGGGGTGATGGCTATTACGCAAATTGACGGTTTTGCACACCAATATTTGTTTAGATCCATGTGACAATTTATTTTGAAAGTTGGTGGTGGCTAAAGCTACACTTTGAAAGTTTTAATATTATAATTATTAGTCTAAAGTCTAATGTATAAATGTATTTTTCTTTTGAAAGTTTGAAAATCATACTTTCAATTTTAATAAGAATTTTAAATCAAATATTAACCTTTACAATAGATATTGCATATCGCATCTCGTTAATTCACGTGATATCATGTGTTGAGTCATTGGAATAACAGTCTTGTTTATGAATGGTCGAAAGTATACACCATTTATATTTTATAATTTAGGCTTGTCTTGAAGAGGGCAAGTCATGACCGATGCTCTTATATGGTGCAAAGATGACTGAAGTGATGATGGATATTGGGCGAATTGATGACCCTAGATCTAGTATATATTTTAATCCATGTGATAATTTATTTTGAAAATTGGGGTGGTGACTAAAGCTACACCTTCAAAGTTTTAATAATATTATTAACAACGTAAACCACATGCCTAAGAGGTCATAATCACGTGGGATGCACATGAGATACATGAGGGGGAGACATTTATTCCAGTGTTGCTGGGAAACTAGGGCAACTAATATGGATAAAAAATTATTACTATAAATTTAGTTCATTGAAAGTTAATATAAACATTTGATCAAAATCTTACTTTTTAATTCAGCTGAAGCACAAACATTTTAACAAAGGTGATTTTTTGTCTATATCATATGTTGTAAACCCTTGAACCTCAAGGGAAGATCTTTCTTTAACAAAGAGTTTTCTATTTTATTTAGAATAGAATGGTCGTACCCATATTACTCCAAGTTTTTGTTATGCACTAAATTAAACTTGAGAATCCAAATTTAGTTCCATCAAATAATTTTTTTTTGAACAAGATTCTAACATTGTGTCAAATATGTCTGAAAAAGAAGAGCAATTCAAACCTAGCATGTCGAAAAGTGAACCGACCTGTAGATTGTCCAAAAAACACCATAAAATTTCAAAGTAGCAAAGATCTAATTCAAAAATTTTCACTCTAATTCATCACGTCCACTATTTTTCTCATGAATATTGACCTGACGTAAAGAATTCGTTCTGAGTGTCGTAGTAGCCATTACGCCCCTTGTACAGCAACGATGTCTAGTTTTCGCTAGATTTTCTCTCTCCTCCATTAATTTACAAAAGAATAAAGAAAATTATAAGCTTTTAGAATATGTAATTAGGAAAAAGGAATGCATTTGGGCCAGTCATGCGCACTACGCGTACCGACCTAAAACCTAATAATACAATTTGGATCAAAGGTCATCACGTTGTACGACGCACTACGCCGGTATCGTTGTGCCCGCGTTGTATCGAACTTGGATTTTTAGTTATGATTCAGTTCATACGCATCATATCGGTCCAATTTGTAACCAAAATGGAATATTGTCATTATAATGGAACTGTAATTAAACTATCACCATGTTCTAATATAGGGCTAGTTGTCTCGTTCCAATTCATTACTTTATATGGTATAAATATTAAAATAAGATAAGATGGTTTCCTTGACAAACATCATTCTATATTTTGATTTTTTCTTTTCCATTTTTTTTATTGCTCTAAATTTCACTTGAGCATCCAAATTTTGTTCAATACGAACAAAAACATTTCTGAACAAGATTTTATTGTTGTGCCAAATTTTGTTTGAAAAAAAAGAGCAAAACAAATGTAGCATGTCCAAAAGTAAACCGACCCCCTGGATTGCACAAAAAATACCAACAGATTTCAAAGTAACATGATCTAATTAAAAAAACTCACCCTAATTTGGCACGTCTACTATTTTGCTTTTGAATGTAGACCTGGCATAAAAACTCCGTATCGAGTATCGTAGCGGCTGTTGCACTGCACCATTGCGTAGCACTGTTGCGTTTTCTTTCTCCTCCATTAATTCATAAAAAAATTAACAGAACTATAAGCTTCTAGAATATATAATTGTATCATTTGGACACGGTTTTACCTTCTATTATAAATAAAAAGATCATCTTAAATTATTTGACATTTGATAATTTTAATTTGAAAGAGTCCTAATCGCATCACGTTAATTTTTCTTAAAAAAAAAATTAATCGCATGATATCATGTGTTGAGCCATTGGAATTGCAATCTTGCTTAAGAATTGTTGAAAGTATACGACATTTATATTTATAATTGATACATTGGTTGAAGGGAACATGCCTAGACAGGTGGCCCCATGTGGTGCAAAGATGACAGGAGGGGTGATGGCTATTAGGAGAGTTATCGGCCCTACGCTCGATCCATGTGACAATTTGTTTTGTAAGTTGGTTGTGACTAAAGCTATACTTTTAAATTTTTAATAATATTATTATTATTTGAAAATATATTTCTTTTGAAACTTCGAAGATCAAACTTTTAATTTCAATAAGGATTTAAAATTTAACGTAGACTTTACAATAGCTATTGCATCTCCACATTTAAAATTTAGCGTAGACCTTTACAATAGCTATTGCATCTCCACATTTAAAATATGACCACTAGTGCTCATCTATAGATATAGTGATTCAACCAAATAATCCATGAAATAAACTTTCACTATTAGTAGGTATAGCAAGGATCTCGACCTTCAACGTTTCAGATCGTCGAAAAAGATTCGCGATCTCGGCAGTCTCCGCATGTCTTCATCTCAACATCTCACAACACTGAAAGGCGATGTCTGTGATCCCAGTGGTCCCCACATGTGTGCATCAACATCTGATGACACTTCAAGGCTGTGCCTGGGATCCCTTCGGTCCCCGCACGTGCCCATCACAATGGAGTCACGAGTTTGGCCCGCATGTAATCCCTGCGGTCACTCACTCGCACACCAATCACCAGTCTCTCAGGCACACCTGTACTCCTAGCATGCGAAATGTCTTAATCACCTCCTTTGGGGTATCCCTACGGCGGATCCAAAGTAGTATTCGACAAAAATCAAAGATAATGAGATCTTACAACAAAATATTGCTCATATTAAAGAAAATAAGGAATTTACTTATAACACTCAGAAAAAAACAAATGGCTCAAAAGCTCACTCGTTACATGTCGCCACTAGTATTCTCCCGGTGATTATTCGACTCATGAATACTCTTACTTTTCAGTCTTAAATTAATATGACTGTGTAAAATTTTTCCAATCATAAATTCCAAAAAATTCCTTTGGAAACGTATGATATAAAAAATTTTATCCACTTATTAATGCTGAAAAACTTTTTTTTATTTTCAAGAGGTTTCAATTTTTTTTTCAAAATGAATCTAAAAAATGTACAAAACTGAAAACAAGTATAACCCCCCTTTATCCCCAAACTTAAATTGAACAATGTCCTCATTGTTGCCTAATCTACAGTGATCGGTTGTAAATTATAAGAAAATTTCTGAAAAAGAACAATTCGAGTTCAGGAATGTTTACAGTTCCCAAGTTGAGCCTTATAAAGCCAATATTCTTGATTAGGCATGTTTACCATACCCAACTCCGGTTTTGGAGTTTGAGCCCATATTGCATATCCGTGACCCATTTTCAAAAGGGAAAAGGTTAGGGATGAAATTGGGATGGTTAGTGGATAGAAAAAAAAAGAGAAAAAAATGTAGTGAAAGAGAAAAGAAAGAAAGAAAAGAAAAAAGAGAACATCCACACATCAAAAAAATATGATGTGAAAGAAAGAGAAGGGATGTGGAGAAAAAAAGAGTTAAAAAAATGAAAAAAATAAATAAAAGAAGGTTGCCAAACTTATGTGTATTTGGAAAAAGAAGGTTGCATCAATATTTGTCTATTACATACTACACTTCAGATATAAGTTTTAAGAAACAAATTTGTAATTGTATAATGTTTAAATTTTTGTTTCTATATTTTTGCTGAAATTTGAAGTTTGTGGGTGACCTAGGGGTTTAAAGTCTTGATGCATACGATAAATGCAATAGAGAGTGCCAGCGAAACTAGTGTAGATTACGATTAGTTTAGGATTTTAATTTCCACTTTTTAGTTTTTCATTTGCTCGAGGACTAGCAAAATCTAAGTTTTTAGTTCTATCATCATTCCGTCAACCACACAATATTGTTCATAGAACTGGTTTGAGCACAATGCTAAAGAAAAGAATATTCATGGAGATGGACAGCAACATCAATCTACATTATTAAAATTATCTCATAGAATTAGTCTAATATCCTTTGCTGATTGGAGTGTCTGTTTTACTACGTTTATTTCCAAGCTTCTAATGTTGTATTAATAATTATGCCACCTGAGGCATAAAACTAAACATGTAATAACACCGCTTCGTTTTCTTTGTGCTACTTTGATGATTATATGATATGCAATGTGTATTTATATATATCTTTGCGAAGATATTATGGTACATGTTTGAGTTCACGTGTGAAGAGCATGAGTGACATTTATGGACCTTTAGATAAGACTGCAATAGAAGCCCTTAGGTTGTTCCTAAGTGTTATAAAAAAAACTAGTCGCGTTACGGTTCCACATTGGGGCGGAGCGTGACAATTAGTGTATGGAAAATTTGAATCACATATCGATCTTCAAATGAAAACTTACAGACCAATTAAATTACATCGAAGTAAAATTTGAACTCAAACATTCATTACATATGATAGAACAACGAAAGTAAGAAAAAATTGTAGCCTTTGATGGAAGCCAAAAATGTGCAGAACATAGGATTGATTCCCAAGGAACTCATGCTATGATGACCAACTGATGCAAAGAGGGGGAGACAACCCGTCGTTCCTTACGCTCAAATGGATTTTGGGTTTAAAATTCTTGCGGATTTGAAAGCCTTAGTTGATTGGATTTTACACAATCAGACTACTTCTCTTAGTACTATTAATAATCCATCTAAGAGGCCAAGTTTCTATGAATCCAGTGTTTTAGGGTTGAGTTAAGATTTTACGTATTCTCTTAATAAGATTTTATTGAATTAATCACAATAAGAGAAATTAAAAAATTCATGCATAAATGAAAACTCAAGCCTAAAACAATTTAGAAATTAAATTCATGGTACTAACCTAGGATTGGATCCAAACACCAGAAGTAAAATCAACTGCAGCCTCTCAAGCCAAGTTAGAAATAAAATCAGAATTCCAAATATGAAACTAAAAATTGGAGAAAAATATTTCTTTATTTCTTGGTATGAAATTCGGCCAAGCAATACATTGTTTTATAAATTACAAAGCGTAAAAATCTTTCAAAAAATGTCAAATTTGCATACCCTAATTAATCTATGAAAATAGAATTAAAAAATATGTAAAACTCCCTTCCAAAAGTGAGCATACTCACGTGGTTGCCACTGGATCACATGTGCACCAATCAAAACATTCTAAACTGACATTAAACAGCCACTAGGTTGCCACATGGACTGGCCTTTTTCATTTAATAAAAATACTTGGAAAACTCCCAAAATATCTTATTGACTTTCCCATAATCCTCATGTGTCCTAGGTTGCATTCCAATCCTTCCAACCTATGCAAAACACGCCAATAAGGAGATTTTGCAGGGCTAGGGAGGGTGGAAAGTAGGAGAGGATTTAGGAGAGAGCTTAGGGAAGGAACGGCCAAGAATCAATGCAGAGTTGACTTGGGTAATTGGTTAAGGGTAGGACTCATTTGGGACATTTAATTGAATACTTGGGTCATTGGAAGGTCGGCATTTCAGTCATTTAGTGGATGAGACTAAATCCAAGATTCTAATGATCCAAGTCCAAAGTTATGAAGGGCTAATTAGATGGGTCCAATTGGTGTGTCCTCTGTTAAATATGTCCATGTAGTCCAATGCAATATGCTCAATCAAGTCCAGGTCCATGGTGAAGCATCACGGGAGAAAGGAATCAAACTGGAACATATTATTTTAGACAAAACCATTGTCATTCACATAATGGAAAATAATATAGAAGTAATTATATTTCATTTCATTGGAAGTAATTATTAAATTTAAAAGAACTTAGATGAGTCTATTTGAGTTGACTAAACTTGGTAGGATTTTGAGTTGTACGAAATGATGAGTTTTAGTTTTCTTTCTAGTCGAATCCAAAAACTCAATTGAGTTGCTCCAACTTGGTAAGATTTCGAGTCCAGTTTGAGTTTTGAGTTTTCAAGGTATGGGAGAGATACATGGGTGGAGAATGGTCAATACACAAAAAAACTGACACCGAAATAGAGACAATCAGAAAGAGTTAAGTAGGCATGTCCTCTAACTACAGTAGATATTCACATTAAAAATTGGAAGAACACATATAAAGAGGGGGAAAGTGACCAAGCATATATGTTAAGCTTCAAAGGGCATTTATTAGCAATGTAGATAGATGCCTTACAATACATGATAAGTGACATACACACAATAACAACAGATACTATCCCTCGGAAGGCATTGATCAAAATCAAAGAGGTGGGCAAGCGACTTTATTTCTCAATAGCTTTATTTGTCAGCAGTATTAAAATTTATTGGTAGGCCATTGCCATGAAATGGTCATTGAAGTTGCCTTGATATTTTAATAAGATACACTTGTAAATGCATGTCCAATTCTGTTTAAAGAGTTGCAGTAGAGTCTGGGAGGTATTTCTCCCCCAAGCCTTGGATTATAGCTTTGTCTCCATCTACAAACCTCGAAATTACTTCAGCTGCCGGAACAATATGATTCACCAATCCCACTCCTTGTCCTGCTAACATACACATGTCCGGAAGCTCACCACTTGTAGTCCGGTTTGCAACTTGACCCGCAAATCGGCGAAGAGTTGTCTCCTAAAATGTTATAAACAAATTACAAATCTCTTTCTATTCTATTATTCATGAGCTTTCTCTTGGCCTATCATGCTCAAATACTTTTGGTTTTGAATGAGTTAACAATGATCAAGAAGTTACCCCCCAGTATATGGTCGAGTACCCAATGATGGGTTGACTTTCATCATTCTGTACATCATGTGGTGCATTTTGCCATTTCTTGTGGAAGGGTGTGTTCAAGCAACGAACAAACGCCCTCCATGTGAACCGACCATATAAATCAATACGATCAGTTTCATCTTCTGTGTAATAAAGAAGTTGATGTTTGTAATAATCATTTGCATATGATTCCTTTGTTGCTATAAACCTGTTTAAATGGAAATAATGAGAATTATGTAGGAGACTTGGTGGTTAAAAATATGTTAGTTAAATCAATTATTTGCCATGCTTAATTTGGTTCCTAACATTTCTATATCAGTTAGGCCAACTTAGAACTATGTCACTGGGCTTTGTACTGATTAGGCCCTGGTCCAATCTATTGAGAAACTAGGCATGAAAAACAAGCCTAGGATCAGATGATGGATCTATATCATGAAAGGAATTACATTTGCACTTGTACACGAATCAATACACAACCCTAGTGTTTTTCGCCCCCCTCCCCTCTCTTCCCAAAATTATAGGGTTGAGTATTATTTGATTAAGGGCCAGTTCCTATAACTTGATTGGGCTTGAATGTTTTTAATGCTTTCGAAGTGGGAATGGGCAAGAATATTGCCACGTGGCCCAGACTTTTCACTCAAACTCTGATGAAACAAATATAGATGAGATTACTTGCCCAAGTTGAGTTTAGTCCATTCGAAATTTTGAAACAATGTAAAGTCGGAGGATACGAAGCCTTCAAACTTAGATTTGTCCCTTGAAAAGGATACAATATGCTGATATTTGAGTTTTCTTTTAATTTCTTGCAAATGGTATCAATTAGGCCTGTAATCGGACCCTGATCCGGCCCGGCCCGACAAGATCTGGCCCGGCTTGACAGGACAATCGGACCGTCCGCGGTCCGGCCCGAAAATACAGGGTCCGTTTAGTCTTGAGTCCGGCCCGACCCGATCGGGCTCTCCGACAGTCCGCGGCCCGGTAAGGGCCCATTTGTCTGTTTGGCCTATCATATGGCCCTAATGTTACTTGAGTGCTACCAAAGCCCAAATTTAAACTTTTTAGCCTTAATTTTAGGCCACTGAGTCCAATAAATCAGATTTTATTCTAAGTCTAATTAGAGTTTGAAAATTTGAAATTCAAATTTCATTTAAAATTAAATAAGATATACAACAATCCATTAAACTTGGAATTCTATGGGTGCCCTATGACCCTTACTTACAAGCCAAAACTCAAAGCCATGATAGCCAAGTCCTACAAATCTTCTATGTTGACATTACAAGAATGCTGTAAAATCCATTAAAAACTAAACAATTACACATCAAAAGAACATTAAACTATAAAATTTGTAGTAAAACCTCCATGGTCTAGAAAAGAATCCTGAAACATATCCAACCTCATCCTTCACCAAACAATCTGCCACTACATTACAAGAATGCTGTAAAATCCATTGAAAACTAAACAATTACACATCAAAAGGGTATTAAACTATAAAAATTTGCAGTAAAACCTCCATGGATAAGAAAAGAATCCTGAAACATATCCAACCTCATCCTACACCAAACAATCTGCCACTTCATTTCCAGTTCTACACACCTCTCTCTCTCGATAATTTTTCACTCGAGAGAGCTCAAAGAGGCTTTGGACAATCTTACTCTAGCAATGCAAAATAAGCCTCAGAGAAACACATGATAACGAAATTCTTGCCCAATCATCTTTAAAATATGCATCCGAGAATCTAGAAATTCATAAGATGCCAATGCCGATGCCCATTCATTCTATCTACCAAAATGCTGCTGTAAGCCTGTTCCATTTTAACCATAGGAACCATGCAACCACCAAAGAAACACACTTCCAAAGGGGTTGGCCTCTTTTATGTAATTGACCCAACCCACAATCCATGAGATCAAGAAAAGAACCAGAAGAGCAAAATGACCGGAGAAGAGATTAAAAGAGGTTGACCAAATGGGAGAAATACAAGAACAATGAAGAGACGAGTGAAAATGGATTCTTTTTTATTCACTTATTCCAATAAGTGATAAACCGTTACTACTTCCCACTTGAAATCTTTAGGAAGTATCTCTCTCTCCCTATAAAAAAAAAAAGTCAGAATCCAATCCAACCAAGAGCTTAGAACATCCAAAGACCCAACCCAACTAAAAATCCAATTAAATAACTAGCCCAAGAAGAAACCTGTCAAGAAGATACCTTTTCAAGCAAAAGACATTTTCAACCAATCCATCCAAGAGAATCCATTTCAAAATCCTGCAGCCCATAAAATAAGCAAACAATCAAAAAAATGATTGTTCCATAACAAGGCTATTTCTAAGGAAGATATTTTCCCAAATCACATTTAAGATAGTTTTTACAAAAATGCTTTAAAGTTTTTGGACAAAATATTTTTCAATGAACTACCACATATTGTATGGTTGGGGTTCTTGAAGTGTTTTATTCAATCCCCTCATCCTTGACTGACCTGAATATTGCATCTTTGATCCAGATGATGTGTACATCCCATCCCTACATTTTGATGTCATATAATTTTGAAGATGAGAGTGCCAACATTGGCAGTGATCACAACCATCTACGGTTGAGGTCACAACATCTGGGAAAAATAATCATTCCAGACCAACCCTTTAGTCTTTCTCCAAACAGTCAAAGAAATATGACAATCCTCAAAAACTTCAGAAAAACCATTGAAGCAAAGGAAACCAAATCCATGCAAGTGGGGACATCATGAAATTGTACAGCCAAAGAGACTTCTACAATATGAATTGGGGAATCATATGGATTGAACAGCCAAAGAAACTTCTACTTTCTCTTTATTATTTATGTTTTTTGGCATTTATTCTCTAACTATGTTTTGGAAAAATAGAGATATTTCTTTATGAAAGCTTTGTTTCTGAATAAAAATTGCTCTTATCCAATAACTGAAAGAAATCCCTGTCATTGTACCATATATACACTCTAGATACCTCTCAGTTCTGTTTAGCTTCATTCACAGTTCTTTTACCTGTTGTGTGTGTTGAAGAATAAAGTTTCAGCCCCTGGGTTTAATGGGCTGAACAAAGATGTGAGGAGACTTTAGGTTTTTTAATTATAAGACATACTAATATGCATTTTAATCACAAATGAGTAGATGAATAGAAAGAAGATTAGGTCACTTTAGAGTTTTGCAAATATTATGAGGGTTTAAAATTTTATTAGTTTCATAGGCTATAGAGAAATATAATTTTTTCTTGAGAGTTCAGTCATCTATAAAATGTAAATAGGTGTCAATTTAGGATATATACTAATTAACGATTTAAGTAAATATGAAAAGTTTAGATCTACCATTAAAAGGCCTAACATAGGAGGTCTCAATGAGAAAACTCTCATAGAGGTCTATTTTTCTCAAGAATGTAGACCTCGCATCAATTCTTTTTTTTTTTTTAAGTTTCGTAGTGGCCATTACTGTCGTTGTGCCGCAACGATTCATAGCAACTGCTACAATTTCTATCTCCTCCATTAATTCACAGAAAACTATATGCTTCTAGAATATGTAATTGTATCATTAGGATGCAATCATTTATATATTGAAATATTTTTAGAATCTTAAAAAATCGATAATTTCAAATGTTCAGAAAAAATTAATGAAAAGTCACATTTTATCACTACATTAACATTTTAATTTGATTTATATGGACTTCTCTAAAAAAAAAATTCAAAATTTTGACCTTAGACTTGCCAGTGAACCCTAGCACCAAGACGACAATCAGAGCTTAGCTGATGTTTCCCTTAAATTAAAAAGGAAAAAAATCATCTTAAATTATTTGACATTTGATAATTTTAGTTTGAAAGAGTCCTAATCCCATCTTGTTCTTAAAAAGGCTAATCACATGATATCATGTGTCGAGTCATCGCTTATGAATGGTCGAAAGTATACGACATTTATATTTTATAATGTATGCATGGTTTGAAAGACTGAAATGATGATGGTTATTGGATGAATTGATAGCCCTACGCTCCTGTATTAATTTTGATCCATGTGACAATTTATTTTGTAAGTTGGCGGTGACTAAAGCTACACCTTCGAAGTTTTAATTATATTATTAACCACTTGAACCACATGCCTAAGAGGTCATAATCATGTGGGATGCACATGAGATACATGAGCATGAGGGGGAGACATTTATTCCAGTGTTGGTGGGAAATTGGGGCAATGCATATATTAATATAAATTTATTTCATTGAGAGTTAAATAAATATATATTTAGTTCATAATTTTACTTTTTGATTCAACTAGTAATTTAATTAAAAAATATTGTTAAATATATACTATAAATCGTTTTGAACTAGTTTATAATAATTTTTACATAAAAGCCACTCAATTAACATAGAAAATGACATATATTTGGTCAAACTATAAATATCTTTATATTTGTTTGAGCAGTAAACTAGATCTTTATATTAAACGAACAATAC
This sequence comes from Chimonanthus salicifolius, assembly GCA_013350335.1. Taxonomy (NCBI): domain Eukaryota; kingdom Viridiplantae; phylum Streptophyta; class Magnoliopsida; order Laurales; family Calycanthaceae; genus Chimonanthus; species Chimonanthus salicifolius. The sequence goes on along the minus strand of CM023537.1, from coordinate 46,830,263 downwards.
ATTGATACACAACATAGATATTTTGGATTAAGATATTTATTATCTTTGTTCCTTAGTTGAAATAATTTCATTCCAACATAAAAAAAAAAAATTAATATCTAATCCAGGTAATTTTGGTGAGCTTTATATCTGGACATATAATTTTCTTTCAATTCAATTTTTTTTTTTGTAGATTTCACATATTTTTAAAGATGATAAAAGTTTACAATTTAAAATAAAAATTCAAATTATCAAAATTTAGGGATTTAAAAAATACAGATCAAACCAAGGTGATTTTTGTAATGTCTTTTAATTCTTTCCTTGGTAACACGACAAGATTCACTTTTGTGGTGTCTCATTTATTCATTTTGCGCCCAAGCTTTTATGATAGAACCATCACAAGGAACCATAAAATTTCAAAGTAGCACAATCTATTTCAAAAATTTCACAGCATTCCGACCAGTCTACTATTTTTTTCATGAATGTTGACCTGGCGTAAAAAAATCAAAATTTTAGGTATCTTAGGCCATTACAATCCTTGCGCTGCAATGATGTCTAGTTATCGCTACATTTTCTCTCTCCTCCATTAATTTACAAAAGAATTAAGAAAATTATAAGCTTCTAGAATATGTAATTGTATCATTAGGACACACTCAGTTGATATTGAAATATTTTTTTTGAATCTCACAAAATAAATAATTTCAATTGCTTGTAAAAAATTAATGAAAAATCACATTTTATCACTACATTAACATCTTAATTTGATTTACAATTTCTTCTATAAAAAAAATTTCAAAATTTTAAGCTTAGACTTGCCAGTGAACATGAGCCACTAGGATGACAAACAAAGATTGGTGGATGTTTCTCTTATAGTAAAAAAAAAAAAAATCATTTTAAATTATTTCACATGTGATAATTTTAATTTGAAAGGGTCCTAATAACATCATGTTATTTTTTCTTAAAAAAAAAAATTAATCACATGATATCATGTGTTGAGTCATTGGAATTATAATCTTACTTCTGAATGGTTGAAAGTATACGACATTTTTATTTTATAATTTAGTACATTGGTTAGAAGGGACATGTGGTCCCTAGTGGTGTAAAGATGACAGAAGGGGTGATGGCTATTACGCAAATTGACGGCCTTGCACACCAATATTTGTTTAGATCCATGTGACAATTTACTTTGAAAGTTGGAGGTGGCTAAAGCTACACTTTGAAAGTTTTAATATTATAATTATTAGTCTAAAGTCTAATGTATAAATGCATTTTTCTTTTGAAAGTTTGAAAATCATACTTTCAATTTTAATAAGAATTTTAAATCAAATATTAACCTTTACAATAGATATTGCATATCGCACCTCGTTAATCACGTGATATCATGTGTTGAGTCATTGGAATAACAGTCTTGTTTATGAATGCTTGAAAGTATACGCCATTTATATTTTATAATTTAGGCATGGCTTGAAGAGGGCAAGTCATGACAAATGCTCTTATATGGTGCAAAGATGACTGAAGTGATGATGGATATTGGGCGAATTGATGGCCCTACATCTAGTATATATTTTAATCCATGTGACAATTTATTTTGAAAATTGGGGTGGTGACTAAAGCTACACCTTCAAAGTTTTAATAATATTATTAACAATGTAAACCACATGCCTAAGAGGTCATAATCACGTGGGATGCACATGAGATACATGAGGGGGAGACATTTATTCCAGTGTTTCTAGGAAACTAGGGCAACTAATATGGATAAAAAATTATTACTATAAATTTAGTTCATTGAAAGTTAATATAAACATTTGATCAAAATCTTACTTTTTAATTCAGCTGAAGCACAAACATTTTAACAAAGGTGATTTTTTGTCTATATCATATGTTGTAAACCCTTGAACCTCAAGGGAAGATCTTTCCTTAACAAAGAGTTTTCTATTTCATTTAGAATAGAATGGTCATACCCATATTACTCCAAGTTTTTGTTATGCACTAAATTAAACTTGAGAATCCAAATTTAGTTCCATCAAATAATTTTTTTTTGAACAAGATTCTAACATTGTGTCAAATATGTCTGAAAAAGAAGAGCAATTCAAACCTAGCATGTCGAAAAGTGAACCGACCTGTAGACTGTCCAAAAAACACCATAAAATTTCAAAGTAGCAAAGATCTAATTCAAAAATTTCACTCTAATTCATCACGTCCACTATTTTTCTCATGAATATTGACCTGACGTAAAGAATTCGTTCTAAGTGTCGTAGTAGCCATTACGCCCCTTGTACCGCAACGATGTCTAGTTGTCGCTAGATTTTCTCTCTCCTCCATTAATTTACAAAAGAATAAAGAAAATTATAAGCTTTTAGAATATGTAATTAGGAAAAAGGAATGCATTTGGGCCAGTCGTGCGCACTACGCGTACCGACCTAAAACCTAATAATGCAATTTGGATCAAAGGTCATCACGTTGTACGACGCACTACGCCGGTATCGTTGTGCCCGCGTTGTATCGAACTTGGATTTTTAGTTATGATTCAGTTCATACGCATCATATCGGTCCAATTTGTAACCAAAATGGAATATTGTCATTATTATGGAACTGTAATTAAACTATCACCATGTTCTAATATAGGGCTAGTTGACTCGTTCCAATTCATTACTTTATATGGTATAAATATTAAAATAAGATAAGATGGTTTCCTCGACAAACATCATTCTATATTTTGATTTTTTCTTTTCCATGTTTTTTTATTGCTCTAAATTTCACTTGAGCATCCAAATGTTGTTCAATACGAACAAAAACATTTTTGAACAAGATTTTATTGTTGTGCCAAATTTTGTTTGAAGAAAAGAGCAAAACAAATGTAGCATGTCCAAAAGTAAACCGACCCCCTGGATTGCACAAAAAATACCAACAAATTTCAAAGTAACATGATCTAATTAAAAAACTCACCCTCATTTGGCACGTCTACTATTTTGCTTTTGAATGTAGACCTGGCATAAAAAATTCATACCGAGTATCCTAGCGGCTGTTGCACTGCACCAATGCATAGCACTTTTACATTTTTTTCTCCTCCGTTAACTCATAAAAAAACTAACAGAACTATAAGCTTCTAGAATATATAATTGTATCATTTGGACACGGTTTTACCTTCTATTATAAATAAAAAGATCATCTTAAATTATTTGACATTTGATAATTTTAATTTGAAAGAGTCCTAATCACATCACGTTAATTTTTCTTAAAAAAAAAAATTAATCGCATGATATCATGTGTTGAGCCATTGGAATTGCAATCTTGCTTAAGAATTGTTGAAAGTATACGACATTTATATTTATAAAGGATACATTGGTTGAAGAGAACATGTCTAGACAGGTGGCCCCATGTGTGCAAAGATGACAGGAGGGGTGATGGCTATTAGGAGAGTTATCGGCCCTACGCTCGATCCATGTGACAATTTGTTTTGTAAGTTGGTTGTGACTAAAGATATACTTTAAAATTTTTGATAATATTATTATTATTTGAAAATATATTTCTTTTGAAACTTCAAAGATCAAACTTTTAATTTCAATTATTATTATTTGAAAATATATTTCTTTTGAAACTTCGAAGATCAAACCTTTAATTTCAATAAGGATTTAAAATTTAACGTAGACCTTTACAATAGCTATTGCATCTCCACATTTAAAATCTAACGTAGACCTTTACAATAGCTATTGCATCTCCACATTTAAAATATGACCAGTAGTGCTCATCTGTAGATATAGTGATTCAACCAAATAATCCATGAAATAAACTTTCATTATTAGTAGGTATAGCAAGGAACTTGACCTTCAACGTTTTAGATCGTCGAAAAAGAGTCGCGATCTCGACAATCTCCCCATGTGGTCATCTCAACATCTCACAACACTGAAAGGTGATGTCTGTGATCCCAGTGGTCCCCACACGTGTGCATCAACATCTGACGACACTTCAAGGCTACGCCTGGGATCCCTTCGGTCCCCGCACGTGCTCATCACAACAGAGTCACGAGTTTGGCCCTGCATGTAATCCCGGTGGTCACTCACTCGCACACCAATCACCAATCTCTCAGGCACACCTGCACTCCTATCATGCGAAATGTCTTATTCACCTCCTTCGGGGTATCCCTACCGCGGATCCAAAGTAGTATTCGACAAAATCAAAGAATAATGAGATCTTACAACAAAAATATTGCTCATATTAAAGAAAATAAGGAATTTACTTATAACACTCAGAAAAAACGAATGGCTCAAACGCTCACTGGTTACATGTCGCCACTAGTATTCTTCCGGTAATTACTTGACTCATGAATACTCTTATTTTTCAGTCTTAAATTAATATGACTGTGTAAAATTTTTCCAAGCATAAATTCAAAAAAAATTCTTTGGAAACGTATGATATAAAAAATTTTATCCACTTATTAATGCTGAAAAAACTTTTTTTTTTTCAAAAGGTTTCAAATGTTTTTTTTTCAAAATGAACCTCAAAAATGTACAAAACTGAAAGCAAGTATAACCCCTTTTATCCCCAAACTTAAATTGAACAATGTCCTCAATGTTACCTAATCTACTAATTAGAAGAAAATTTTTGAAGAAGAACAATTCGAGTTCAGGCATGTTTACAATTCCCAAGTTGAGCCTTATAAAGCCAATATTCTTGATTAGGCATGTTTACCATACCCAACTCCGGTTTTGGAGTTTGAGCCCATATTGCATATCCGTGACCCATTTTCAAAAGAGAAAAGGTTAGGGATGAAATTGGGATGGTTAGTGGATAGAAAAAAAAGAGAAAAAAAATAGTGAAAGAGAAAAGGAAGAAAGAAAAGAAAAAAGAGAACATCCACACATCAAAAAAATATGATGTGAAAGAAAGAGAAGGGATGTGGAAAAAAAAAAGAGTTAAAAAAATGAAAAAAATAAATACAAGAAGGTTGCCAAACTTATGTGTATTTGGAAAAAGAAGGTTGTGTTAATATTTGTCTATTACACACTACACTTCAGATATAAGTTTTATGAAACAAATTTGGAATTGTATAATATTTAAATTTTTGTTTGTATATTTTTGTTGAAATTTGAAGTTTGTGGGTGTCATCACTGGAAGCCCTCACGAGACTGTAACATGTCTACTAGCGGTGACCTAGGGGTTTAAAGTCTTGATACATATGATAAATGCAATCGAGAGTGCCAGCGAAAGTGGTGTATATTAAGATTACTTTAGGATTTTAATTTCCATTTTTTAGTTTTTCATTTGCTCAAGGACTAGCAAAATCTAAGTTTTTAGTTCTATCATCATTCCGTCAACCACACAATATTGTTCATAGAACTGGTTTGAGCACAGTGCTAGAAGGCAAAGAAAAGAATATTCATGGAGATGGACAGCAACATCAATCTACATTATTACAATGATCTCATAGAATTAGTCTAATGTCCTTTGCTGATTGGAGTGTATGTTTTACTGCGTTTATTTCCATGCTTCTAATGTTGTATTAATAATTATGCCACCTGAGGCATAAAACTAAACATGTAATAACACCGCTTCGTTTTCTTTGTGCTACTCTGATGATTATATGATATGCAATGTGTATTTATATATATCTTTGCGAAGATATTATAGTACATGTTTGAGTTTATGTGTGAAGAGCATGAGTGACATTTATGGACCTTTAGATAAGACTGCAATAGAAGCCCTTAGGTTGTTCCTAAGTGTTATAAAAAAAAAACTAGTCGCGTTATGGTTCCACATAGGGGTGGAGCGTGACAATTAGTGTATGGAAAATTTGAATCACATATCGATCTTCAAATGAAAACTTACAGACCAATTAAATTACATCGAAGTAAAAATTGAACTCAAACAATCATTACATATGATATAACAACGAAAGTAAGAAAAAATTGTAGCCTTCGATGGAAGCCAAAAATGTGCCGAACATAGGATTGATTCCCAAGGAACTCATCCTATGATGACCAACTGATGCAAAGTGGGGGAGACAACTCGTCATCCCTTACGCTCAAATGGATTTTGGGTTTAAAATTCTTATAGATTTGAAAGCCTTAGTTGATTGGATTTTACACAATCAGACTACTTCTCTTAGTACTATTTATAATCCATTTAAGAGGCCAAGTTTCTATGAATCCAGTGTTTTAGGGTTGAGTTAAGATTTTATGTATTCTCTTAATAAGATTTTATTGAATTAATCACAATAAGAGAAATTAAAAAAAATCACGCATAAATGAAAACTCAAGCCTAAAACAATTTAGAAATTAAATTCATGGTACTAACCTAGGATTGGATCCAAAGACCCGAAGTAAAATCAAACGCAGCCTCGCAAGCCAAGTTAGAAATAAAATCAGAATTCCAAATATGAAACTCAAAAATTGGAGAAAAATATTCCTTTATTTCTTGGTATGAAATTCGGCCAAGCAATACATTGTTTTATAAATTACAAAGCATAAAAATCTTGCAAAAAATGTCAAATTTGCATACCCTAATTAATCAATGAAAATAGAATTAAAAAATATGAAAAACTCCCTTCCAAAGTGAGCATACTCACGTGGTTGCCACTGGATCACATGTGCACCAATCAAAACATTCTAAACTGACATTGGACAGCCACTAGGTTGCCACATGGACTGGCCTTATTCATTTAATAAAAGTACTAGGAAAACTCCTAAAATATCTTATTGACTTTCCCATAATCCTCATGTGCCCTAAGTTGCATTCCAATCCTTCCAACCTATGCAAAACACGCCAATAAGGAGATTTTACAGGGCTAGGGAGGGTGGAAAGTAGGAGAGGATTTAGGGGAGAGCTTTGGGAAGGAACGGCCAAGAATCAATGGAGAGTTGACTTGGGTAATTGGTTAAGGGTAGGACTCATTTGGGACATTTAATTGAATACTTGGGTCATTGGAAGGTGGGTATTTGGGTCATTCAGTGGATGAGGCTAAATCCAAGGTTCTAATGATCCAAGTCCAAAGTTATGAAGGGCTAATTAGATGGGTCCAATTCGTATGTCCTCTGTTAAATATGTCCATGTAGTCCAATGCAATATGCTCAATCAAGTCCAGGTCCACGGTGAAGCATCACGGGAGAAAGGAATCAAACTGGAACATATTATTTTAGACAAAACCATTGTCATTCACAGAATGGAAAATAATATAGAAGTAATTATATTTCATTTCATTGGAAGTAATTATTAAATTTAAAAGAACTTAGATGAGTCTATTTGACTTGACTAAACTTGGTAGGATTTTGAGTTGTACGAATCGATGAGTTTTAGTTTTTTTTTCGAGTCGAATCCAAAAACTCAATTGAGTTACTCCAACTTGGTAAGATTTCGAGTCCAGTTTGAGTTTTGAGTTTTCAAGGTATGGGAGAGATACATGGATGGAGAATGGTCAATACACAAAAAACTGACACCGAAATAGAGACAATCAGAAAGAGTTAAGTAGGCATATCCTCTAACTGCAGTAGATATTCACATTAAAAAGAACACATATAAAGGGGTCTTTCTCTTACATTTGCTTCTGACATGGGTTGTTGTGTTTGTTTTGAAATATGGGCTTTTAGGGACTTCTCTTACATTGAGCTTCTTGTGGTGGATCTTGGTAATTTTAACTGGGCTTTATGTACTTTTAAGCCCATCTTGTAAGATAACTTGGACAGGGTTTTCTATCAAGGCCTTTACTGGACTGTGGCCTTACCTCAAGTTAACTGTGGCTTCTGCCTTCATGCAGTGGTAAGTAGACTTCTCCTGCTCACTTGTACACATACAGCACAAACATGCTAAGTTTGTATGTAGGGAATATAAATTGACATGAAACATCTTAATGGTGGAGTGACTTCCATGAGATCCAAGCTTTACTTTTCTTTCATCTTTCATTTAATGGTGGGATCAAATAGGCCCCACTTTCTCTACTGTTGCTGCTATCTCTCATTCAAAAATTATAATAAAAACCCTCAAAAAACATACCTACCAAAAATATAGAAAACCCTTAAGAAAGCTGTAAAGAAGTAAAAAAAAGGGTTTCTGTGAACATTTCAGTAGGATCTTATTTTACCACTTATCAAATTGTGTTTCACTAATCATGAATGAATGCAGCTTGGAGATATGGTACAATCAAGGGCTTGTGCTTATATCAGGACTCCTTCCGGATCCCACTCTCTCTTGATTCTATTTCTGTCTGGTATTTTTCTTTCCTTGACGTGTATCTAACAATACAAAGTACAATGGCAAGGTCCAATCAACTGGGCCTGGATTGTTATCTGATCAGGCCAAGCCTGTTTGAAATTAAGTTATTCCATTTGGAGACTCAGCCCATTTACAACCCTAGCAAGCCATGTCAAAATCATTGGACTTTAGAAATTGAATTTTGAAACATGGAATTTTTTTTTATTGTGTTTTATCATTCCAGGGACAATTTTATATTCGGGTGCTAACACATTGCCTCTTCCATTGTTGTGAAACATCTCAGCGTGAATTACTGGAACTGGGACATAATGTCAAAAGCCATATAAACCATGCCATGTCATGATGTCAAATGCAATGAGTCCCACCCATCACAAGTACAGATAAGTACCTCCACATAGGTCTTTCGGACGCCCCGACCGAGTGTGGCCCCTCTGGTTCCTTCTTGATGGAAAAACACATCAAGGTATCCCACATAGGTTTTTCGGACGCCCCGACGGAGTGTGGCCCCTCCGGTTACATATCCTTCACCCCATGCCATGCATGAGATGCCAATGAAACACATGCTATTTTATATAATAAATATAGCATTAAAACTCACATTTAAAACATATCTTTTCAACATAAAATCTTCAAATAAGACAAGAAACATTGTACATAAGCCCATGGTTTCAAAGAAGTGGAATCCGACCAAAGACCACTAACGCGTCCTTGCGCTTTCGTCCGGTAACCGCTCACGATCGTACACACCTTGTGAGGTCCCATTACCTTATAATACATCAATAAATTAAAACCATGTTCCATTTGATTTCCTATTTTATTTATGTCCATAAACCATTCCTCATGGGGTTCGGCCATACACCATAGCCGAACCCATGATTCATCACTTTCACCCTTTATTACAACTTTACCATTGGTCTAATCCTTAGTCAGCATTTCATTCATTTTAATCTACCATACATAGTTCTTTAATTCAAACACATGATCCATCAAATAGTTCATGGGGTTCGGCCATACACCATGGCCGAACCCTATGTCCATTATTTTCACCTATTTACAACATTGCCATCCATGGCTAACATAACCCATAATCCAATAAGCATATATTTGTATCCTCCAATTAATTCTCCATTTAATCAATCACTATATTAAATCCATAACCGATTCCTTAATCCAAACATGATCCACGAAATTATTTCCCATGTGGTTCGGCCATACACCATGGCCGAACCCATGGTCTTTCATTTTAGACCATATTTACATTTTTGCCATTACCTTATAAAACCGATCCATAACATTGATTCATGGGGTTCGACCAAACACCATGGCTGAACCCTATGATGTCTAACTTTCAAATTTTATCAATTCCCATTCTTGAATCCATAATTCAAGGTTCCTTCCTTTTTTATCCAAAAGTCCATAATTAGAAACTTTCTAATTTAATAACCATCCTCCATAAAATAAACCCTAGTGGGGTTCGGCCATACACCATGGCCGAACCTCACTCATAGAGACAAACCAACCGTTCCCATCACTTTCTAAATTAGTAACATCTTCCATGGGGTTCGGCCATACACCATTGCCGAACCCTATGGTTCAAAATCTTCACTTTAAAAATCATTCATCCTTGATCTTCCATGATCTAAATACATGTAACTAACTCTATATTTCTCCATGTAAAACCTTTTAAAAATATGAATAATTTTCCATGGAGTTCATCCTTCAAAAACCCATAAACATTACCAACACACCTCCATGGGGTTCGGCCATGTTTGGTTCTTTAATTTATTACATTCATCCAAACCTTGTAAAACCTTTTAAAACCATAAGCATAACTTGATTTTCATCCTCCAAACTTCCATTAAAAATCACCAAAGTCCTTCCATGGGGCTCGGCCATACAACATGGCCGAACCCTATGGTTCATCCCTTTTCATTAAAATTATTATAATCAACCCCCAATCTTCTTCCATGGGGTTCGGCCATACACCATGGCCGAACCCTATGGTTCCTTATCTTAAACAAAATTATCTCATGGCCCATAAATTAATAAGAAACATGATAATTAGTCTTCGGTCCAGACTGAGAAATTTCAGCTGAACTCCATTACATATTTTAGGCCCAGGATCCAATTGCAGTCAACAAATTCATGTATAAATCATCTCTTTAAAACAGTTTAAATTAGTTACTTCAAAATTTAAGTTAATTTAAAGAAATTCTATCCCTTGTTCATTGTTGAATTCTCACATACATTCATGGACTTCACAGCATTCGAGTTGGCAATGAACTTGGAGCCGGTCACCCCAGAGTAGCAAGATTCTCCGTCGTCATCGTCGTTGGGACTAGTATCATCATCAGTTTAATCCTCTGTGCAGTGGTTTTAATATTTCGGACACCGCTAAGCGAGCTCTTTACTAGCGATTCTAAGGTTATTGAGGCAATTTCGCATCTTACACCACTCCTTGCTATCTCAGTGTTCCTAAATGGAATTCAACCCATCCTATCAGGTAAAAAGGATGTTTCTATATGTTGGGGTGGCTCAGTCTAAATCTAGTTTGGCTTGGGCAAATAAACTATCATAATTGTGGGCTGGCTGAGCCAGTAATGACTTAATGTAGCTGATTTTTTCTCTCATTTAAAAGCCTAAATTTTAGGCCCAATTATTAAATGGATCATGCTCCAGCTACCATCTACTTAGCTTGATCTGAATCATTGCTCCTCCTGATTCCTAATTATATTCATATAATGTACAAGAAAATCTCCTTTGTGTTAGGACCTGGGCTTCCAGCTCAAAAGACTAACTTGTTAGGTGGAGTGTCCCAAGTTACTTATAAACACCTAGATCTCACTCTACACTTTTAATGTGAGACTTGTTCGCAGCAACCTCAACAATCTCCTGTCGAACGAGGTCCTCCGGCCATCCTGTTCGCCTGGGGGATCTTCTGAGCCCACATGAGGTAGCGTAAGACCTAGTTCTGATACCACTTGTTAGCACTTGGACTTTCAACCTAAAAGACTAGCATATTAGGTGGAGTGACCTAATTCACTTATAAACCCTTAGATCTTCCTCTACACTTTCAATGGGAAATCGTTCGCAGCAGCCCCAATAACCCCCCTCGAACGAGGCCCTCTGGCGGAGAGAGCAATGCTGGCCTTCCTGTTTGCTTGAGAGATCTCCTGAGCCCACATGAGATAACCTGAAACCTAGCTCTGATACCACTTGTTAGCACCTGGGCTTCCAGCCCAAAAGACTAGCATGTTAAGTGGAGTGACTAAAGTCACTTATAAACCCCTAGATCTCTCTCTATACTTCCAATGTGGGACTCATTCGCTGCAGCCCCAACACTTTGATTGTTTTTTTTTTTTTTTGATAAATTGTCACTAATCTAGATAAGGCTTTTGATTGGAAGAATTTTTAGATTTCAGGTGTGGCCATGGGCAGTGGATGGCAAGCAATTGTGGCTTATGTTAACCTAACCACTTACTACATTATTGGACTCCCAATTGGATGTGTTCTTGGCTTCAAAACAAGTCTAGGAGTAGAGGTCAGTAGTGATTCTCTCTCTCTATTTCTCTCTCTCTCTTATGAATGCATAGAGGAATAGAAGTGAAGTATGTAAGCAAGTGTTCTATTAAAAAACATGTACTCCTTCAAAACTCAACTCAAATCATCAATGTTTGTAAATCTAAAACACTCTTCTAAAATTTATATTAAAAAATGATGATCTGTACAGGGGATTTGGTGGGGAATGATTTTGGGAGTTTCCATTACAAACTCTTACTCTAATCATCTTGACAGTCAGGACAAATTGGGATAAAGAGGTAAGCAATTTGTGTACTCATTTCTTCTTTCTTCTCCATTTGAACTACATTTCATTATCAATCGCTTTGCAGGTTGATAAAGCCATCGAGACTTTAAAGACATCAGCAGATGAAGCAACTCAAGATCCTCTACTAGTCAATAGCGCCGCATGATCGATTATTGCATGTCCCACAACAAGTTCTCTACTATAAAATATCATTTCTTCTTTCTCATGACAAACTTTTTTCCTGTGTCATCTTCATTGCCATGCAACTGGGGTTAAAAATTGGTCTACTGCAATGTATCCGCATTACGATCGTTGCGTCAATACGTTGTATAGCAGCCGCTATGCTTTTTATCTCTTTCGATTGTTTTTTTCAATTTCTTTTTGAAATTTTTAGGGAAAATTAAGAAAATCGTAAGCTCCAAGAATACCTAATTTTATCATTAGGTCGTGATCGTTTAGACATTCAAATGTTTTTTTTTAATGTTACGAAATCGATAATTCAAATTATTGTTAAAAATTCTACAAAAATGAGAAAAAATTATATGTGCATGGAAAATGACATTTTCTCACTACATAATCATCTAAAAAGTAAATAAATATTAAGTTAAAAAAACTCATCATTTTAAAAAAGTTAAAGCATATATTTCCTAAAAATTATATTCAGATATAAATTAAAAAAATTTAAATGTGCATGAAAACTTACATTTTAACACTATATTAACATCTAAAATAGTCAATAAAATTTAACCTAAAAAAAGAAAATCTTTCAAATAAACTTAAATCACATATTTCCTTAAAATAAAATTCATATAAAAAATAAAAAAATTACTTGTGCATGGAAAATGATATTTTTTCACTACATAATCATCTAAAATAGCAAATAAAGATTAATTTAAAAAATCATTTTAAAAAAGTTAAAGCATATATTTCCTAAATATTAAATTCAGATATAAATTTAATTTTTTTTTAAATATATAAAATGCATAAAATTTTATTTTTAGACATTACATTACTTCTAAAATGCCTCATAAATCATTCCCAAACATTAAAAAAAAAAAACTTTCTGGAAAAATCGGTTTAGCAAAATAAAATTACAAGCTTTACAGGTGCATGAAATATAAATTTTTTAAAACAAAACCTTGAGATATAAATGCTTCTTTAAATAATCTGGGAAAAAAAAACTTGCACTAGTCGCAAATCTATTAAGGAACTCAAGTTTAAGTAGTTCGGATACATAGACTATTTGGCTGAGAATTTGATGGTGAATAAAAGGGAGTAGGGTTTCCCCTTGTAAAGAATTTTTTTGACCGTTGTGACGCCCACTATGATGAAGAAAATATTAAAGGATGCGTTTGGATTAAGGGAGGGTAATTGGGTAAATCTCCATTACTCTTGTTTGATAATGGATGGGTGAATCCCCCTCTCCCTCCCTTTTCGAAAATTCTGGAGCACGGGGGGTTTTAGGAAACCATTGCCCGTCCTTCACCCTCTTTACTTCCTATTTGCATTTATAGAGAAAAAATATTTTAAAATATTTTTTAATTGATGAGTAATATTAAATAATTATATTTTATAAAATTATTTTTTATTTTTTATATTATATGAATTTAATAGAAAATATTAATTCTCATAAAATTATTAATATGTTAGGTTATACATATTCACAGTTATCAAACAAAATTTTTTTTCTCAAGATAAATTTTAATTTTACTTTTATAATTATCAAATAAAATAAAGGTAACATATTAGCATAAGAGTAACGTCTATTCAAACGTAACCACTGCTCAAAGATATCTTCTATAATTTCAGTCGCTACACGTACTGCATTTTGGAGTGAAAAGCATGCTTATCGTGCATCCCACACAAGCTGAAGGACACGGTTTTTTTTTTTTATTATAAAAAGAAAAAAACCAGCATTGAGAGCTAAATGTGCGTTGCGCCCGTGACAGGCGGCAACTGTGCCCAAACCCATGCCCATTTCCCCCATTTTCACGTGGGCCCATTACCCACCGATGTGTTGCGGATGCAACGTATCAGTGCCTATCTGGCGGCCAAAATGTTTAACTTAGAACGCAACAACGATATCTCCTCATCTTTTTATATGATTATATTTTTTAATTTTTTTTCTCGGTAAACCGGTCTAATTTAATGAATATAATCAAGGGAGGGAGGAATGGAAAGGCATATGCATGGATTAGAGTCTCTAATTTAGAGATTTTTCAAAAATCAGCTAAGTTAATGGATGTAGTTATTGCTTTTAGATTCTAAAATTTGGGCATTAAAAAGTATGAAAATTTTGGAAAACCCCAAAAATATTTCAGGTAGTAGAAAGATGAAAATGAAATTTCTAATTTAATAGTGATTGTAGATTTGAGAAGGTAAAAAAGAAATTCCAGTCTAATAGGATTAATTAGAAAAGTAGAATGCTCTTTTTCTTCCGTTAGTGAAATGATAGAGACCTTGTTTATATATATCAATGATAAACCCACCTGAATTCAGTGTGCTGATATGGTGCACTATTTGACGCACCAATACCTATCGGCTGTTACGGGCCAATACATATTGTCTCTCTTTGAATTTTATTTTTCAAAAGAACTAAAAAAAATCAAGAATGTTTTAAGCTTCATTTCTATGTAATTTTATCATTATTTGCAGTCGCTTAGATATTTAAATGTAATTTTAAAATTACGAAATCGAGAATTTTAAAATCTTTTGAAAAAATGTGAAAATAAAAATCAAAATATGAAAAAGCTCCTTCCAAAGTGAGCATGCTCATGTTGCCACTTAGATCACATGTGGACCAATGAAAACATTCTAAACTGACAATGCCACTGGGATGCCACATGGACCAAATTTATTTATTTAATAAAAATACTAGGAAAACTCCTAAAATATCTCTTTGACTTTCGCATAATCCACATGTGTCCTACCTTGCATTCCAATCCTTCCAACCTATGCAAAACACGCCAATGAGTAGATTTTGCAGGGCTAGGGACGGTGGGAAGTAAGAGAGGACTTAGGAGAGAGAACTTAGGGAAGGAACGGCCAAGAATCAATGGAGAGTTGACTTGGGTAATTGGGTAAGGGTAGGACTCATTTGGTACATTTAATTGAATACTTGGGTCATTGGAAGGTGGGTATTTGGGTCATTCAGTGGATGAGGCTAAATCCAAGGTTCTAATGATCCAAGTCCAAAATTATGAAGGGCTAATTAGATGGGTCCAATTGGTGTGTCCTCTATTAAATATGTACATGTAGTTCAATGCAATATGCTCAATCAAGTCCAGGTCCATGGTGAAGCATCATGGGAGAAAGGAATCAAACTGGAACATATTATTTTAGACAAAACCATTGTCATTCATAGAATGGAAAATAATATAGAAGTAATTATATTTCATTTCATTGGAAGTAATTATTAAATTTAAAAGAACTTAGACGAGTCTATTTATGTTGACTAAACTTGGTAGGATTTTGAGTTGTACAAATCGATGAGTTTTAGTTTTTTTTCGAGTCGAATCCAAAAACTCAATTGAGTTGCTCCAACTTGGTAAGATTTCGAGTCCAGTTTGAGTTTTGAGTTTTCAAGGTATGGGAGAGATACATGGATGGAGAATGGTCAATACACAAAAAAACTGACACCGAAATAGAGACAATCAGAAAGAGTTAAGTAGGCATGTCCTCTAACTACAGTAGATATTCACATTAAAAATTGGAAGAACACATATAAAGAGGGGGAAAGTGACCAAGCATATATGTTAAGCTTCAAAGGGCATTTATTAGCAATGTAGATAGATGTCTTACAATACATGATAAGTGACATACACACAATAACAACAGATGCTATCCCTCCGAAAGCATTGATCAAAATCAAAGAGGTGGGCAAGCGACTTTATTTCTCAATAGCTTTATTTGTCAGTAGTATTAAAATTTATTGGTGGGCCATTGCCAGGAAATGGTCATTGGAGTTGCCTTGATATTTTAACAAGATACACTTGTAAATGCATGTCCAATTCTGTTTAAAGAGTTGCAGTAGAGTCTGGGAGGTATTTCTTTCCCAAGCCTTGGATTATAGCTTTGGCTCCATCTACAAACCTCGAAATGACTTCAGCTGCCGGAACAATATCGTTCACCAATCCCACTCCTTGTCCTGCTAACATACACATGTCCTAAAGCTCACCACTTGTAGTCCGGTTTGCAACTTGACCCGCAAATCGGCGAAGAGTTGTCTCCTAACATGTTAAATATAAATTACAAATCTCTTTCTATTATATTATTCATGAGCTTTCTCTTAGCCTATCATGCTCAAATACTTTTGGTTTTGAATGAGTTAACAATGATCAAGAAGTTACCCCCCAGTATATGGTCGAGTACCCAATGATGGGTTGACTTTCATCATTCTACACATCATCTGGTGCATTTCACCATTTCTTGTGAAAGGGTGTGTTCAAACAACGAACAAACGCCCTCCATGTGAACCGACCATATAAATCAGTATGATCAGTTTCATCTTCTGTGTAATGAAGAAGTTGATGTTTGTAATAATCATTTGCATATGATTCCTTTGTTGCTATGAACCTGTTTAAATGGAAATAATGAGAATTATGTAGGAGACTTGGTGGTTAAAAATATGTCAGTTAAATCAATTATTTGCCATGCATAATTTGGTTCCTAACATTTCTATATCAGTTAAGCCAACTTAGAACTATGTCACTGGGCTTTGTACTGATTAGGCCCTGGTCCAATCTATTAAGAAACTAGGCATGAAAACCAAGCCTAGGATCAGATGATGGATCTATATCATGAAAGGAATTACATTTGCACTTGTACATGAATCAGTACACAACCCTAGTGCTTTTTGCCCCCCTCCCCTCTCTTCCGAAAATTATAGGGTTGAGTATTATTTGATTAAGGGCCAGTTCCTATAACTTGATTGGGCTTGAATGTTTTTAATGCTTTCGAAGTGGGAATGGGCAAGAATATTGCCACATGGCCTAGACATTTCACTCAAACTCTGACGAAACAAATATAGATGAGATTACTTGCCCAAGTTGCGTTTAGTCCATTCGAAATTTTGAAACAATATAAAGTCAGAGGATATGAAGCCTTCAAACTTGGATTTGTCCCTTGAAAAGGATACAACATGTTGATATTTGAGTTTTCTTTTAATTTCCTGCAAATGGTATCAATAATTTATGCTATGATAGACTAACCTTGTCCCCATACATATGCCTTTGGCACCCAAGGATAAGGCGGCGACATAGCCACGAGCATCAGTTATGGCTCCTGCAGCAACTACTAGAATATTTCTATCGCCAACAATGTCCACAATTCTAGGAAGCAATGCCATTAAAGAAACCTATAGAACATGGAGAACGGATGGTTAATTAGTAAGACCAACCACATGGGCATTTATAGATGCAGTGAAATGAAAAAGTAAAAATCAGAAAACGAACTTTAGATTTTCAAGCCATGGCAACACCTAGTGGTGAACTCACAAAATGACCCACCACATGGGCATTTATAGATGCAGTGAAATGAAAAAGTAAAAATCAGAAAACGAACTTTAGATTTTCAAGCCATGGCAACACCTAGTGGTGAACTCACAAAATGACCCACCACAAACCTTAAAATTTTGAGGGAGCGAAAAATAATATCATTTCCGGTTTACTAACATCCACTCCATGGTAGTGAGGTGTGCCCCCAAAGAAAGTCATCTAGTGTTGTTTATAGGTTCTACCGACCATACTAAATATTCCAATCAATTAGAACTCAAAAAAGACAGAGAAAGAAAGAGCAACTGACAGTTCCGACAATGTGACCTCCAGCCTCTACCCCTTGAGCAATGATGCAATCAACCCCTGCTGCAACCGCCTTTTCAGCTGCTTCGACAGATCCCAGTTGAAGATTAAAAGTAAAAAAGAAAAAGACATTGATGATGAAGATAATTTTCAATAAGTGGACACCAACAATTCAAGCTTAATTTTCGAAGACTTGAAACGTTTCTAGAGGATCATAATGAAATCACCTAACTGGGATGTATAACCTAGCAAAATAAATTATGGAGAAAAATCCTAAACAAATAAACTTCATTCTACTTGAAACTTAATAAACCCCAAACACAAACGATTATATTGCAGTCGTTCACAATCTCAAACATCCAAAATGTGGGTCCCATCATGGATAGCATATCCTGACCACTTATTGCTATTTCTTTGGGATTTTGATGGACAAGATCAAATATAATGATTTAGGAAAATTTTGTGAAGTACAAGTAACAATTCATAAAAGAATTGGCATGTCTTGGGAGGTCCTTATTTCAATGAAATTGGCAGTTGGTGGCAGTGGCTGCATAGGCTGATTTTGTGAGAGACTTGTTCAGTAGCTAACATGAAAAATTATATATTCTAACAATTGAAGAAGAAGGTAGTTTTTTTTAACAGTGACTAGAAAAACAATTCCAATAGTTAGTAATTAAAAAACCATAATAAACACCATATTTCCAATACATCTCAAAAGTACACAAGCCTTAAATGATAGAATACTAAGATCAGCAAAGGGGAGTTCAACCGAAGGTAACAAAATGCCAATATGTTTTTACCCCCGAGTTCAACTAAATGGCCTTCTATGTTTGGGTTCAGTTGCATTTTCAATCAAATAACATGGCAAAAGAATGCCCCAAAAGAGTGAATCCCATCTAATGATCTTCATATATATTTTAAAAAAAATTTGAAGCATCAAAACTAACTAAATAAATAAATATTTATATTGTTGATCGGTTAGTGCACTTGAAGAAGGATTGAAATTCCTTGGAGAGAGAGAGGTTGCCTGATAGATGACTTTAATGCCATGTTTGTGAGCTTCATCAACCATCTCCTTGGGGAAGTCGCCCCAAAATACTTGCAAGCAAGCCAGCTTCTCATTGAAAATAGCCTTTATGGTCTTTGTGTTGTCGAATTCCAAAAGAACTCCTGCCCCAAATGGTTTATCCGTCAGTTTCTTCGTCTCCTTTATTGCCCTGACAGTTACATCGTAGTCGTTCTGCATCAAATCAAATTGGACATCACCCCATTTGAACTTGGAAATTCAAATTCGAGAAGAAGAGAAGAGAAGTGAAGAGAAAGAGTGGACATACAACAGGGCTGGCTAGAAGTCCTATCCCACCGGCGTTGGCCACAGCAGCCACCAGTTTTGGGCCTGAGACGTCGGCTCCCATGGGTGCCAACACGATGCCATGGTCGAACCCCAGTATCCCTTCAACCTTCAGTATTCTTGCTTCTGCTTCTTGCTTCTAACTCACCACACCACCTCTCTCTCTCTTGTTAACGTTCCTCTATGTTGTTAGTGTTATATAGGTAGTGGGTAGAGAGAGAGTGACAAAGACATGCTACGTTGGATGATCGGTGGATGCACGTGTTCCTCATATGTTGAACTCAACCCTATGAAAGTGTTT
This sequence comes from Chimonanthus salicifolius, assembly GCA_013350335.1. Lineage (NCBI taxonomy): Eukaryota > Viridiplantae > Streptophyta > Magnoliopsida > Laurales > Calycanthaceae > Chimonanthus > Chimonanthus salicifolius. The sequence continues at coordinate 46,810,824 of CM023537.1, read as the reverse complement.
CTTATAGATTTTTATATTAACAATAAATAAGAGTATAATTTTCTTAAATTTTAATTTTAAGACGTGACTCCATTTGATTGTGATGGAAATGCAAATTGAGGCCTATAATGACATATTAATTTACAGTCTAAATAATCAATTTCAATTTTAAATTTAAAGATAAATTAATTACATTATTGTAGTTTTATTCTCTTAAAAACATAGTTCAAAATTAAAATTTTAAATTTGATTCAAATAACTTATTTAATTAAAATTTTAATTTAATAAATATAAAAATACAAAAAATATTAAAGCCATGATATAGATAAACCCCCTTGTTTTCATATTTTGAGCTGTAGTTTAAAAGAGTAAGTGTCTATGAGCTACTAATTGATTTCAATGTGTAACTGATATTTATTTAACCCCCTTCAGCCTATGGTTTTAAATTCTATTCTCTATCCATGTTATAATTAAAAAATTCTATCGACACTTTCTCTACAAGTTACACTATGTCATTAAATAGATTTTAAGGTCTACATAGTTGATTGTGATATAAAGAGAACCATATAAGTAGTTTGTATATGACGTTTTACCTCTATTTGATCATTTTAACCTTTTATTTTACAATTTTAAAAATCAATGATCTATACTCATCAAAGTTATATGGCTCGGACCATCATTTGATAGTAAAACTTTACATTAGAGGTGGAAATCAATCCGGATCCGGCCCGTGGACTGTCCAGCCTGGATCAAGTAGTCTATTTGCAATCTGGATCCTTGAGTCCAATAAGGACTCTCGGATCCGATCCAAGGATCGCCCAATTTATTTTGTTTTAGCGTTTCAGACCCTAAGATGGTCTTGACCATTGATGTGATCACTCTATCAATCTCTCACCATTGGATTATTATTTTTATAGTTTTAATATCAATCACCAATTGATTTATCTAAAGTTGGAAACTAAGAGGTCGTCTAATTTTTTATTTTTATTTTAAGTAGTGAATTTGAACTATTGAATAAATATTTATATCATTAAAGTTCATATGACGGTGAAAATGAGTTAACCAAAATTATGCAGTCAAATCTAAATCTAAGAAGTGAAATAAGTATATCTAACCACTTAAATTCATCAAAATGTGGGCTCTAAAAAGAAAATATAGGCTAGGGCACAATCCACGCTTAATTGTTTTGAGATTTTAAGTTTATATTTAGTGAGTAATGATTTAAAAGATCGATCTATATTTTGCAAAGTAGAGACTTCTTCTTTTTTAAATATAAGACATATTAATATGCATTTTAATCACAAATGAGTAGATGAATAGAAAGAAGATTAGGTCACTTTAGAGTTTGCAAATATTAAACTCTACCCCATCATCATTATGAGGGTTTAAAATATTTAGTTTCATAGGCTATAGAGAAATATAATTTTTTCTTGAAAGTTCAGTCATGTATAAAAGGTAAATAGGTATCAATTTAGGATATATACTAGCTAAGGATTTAAGTAAATGTGAAAAATTTAGATCTACCATTAAAAGGCCTAACATAGGAGGTCTCAATGAGAAAACTCTCATAGAGGTCTATTTTTCTCAAGAATGTAGGCCTCAGCGTCAATTCTTTTTTTTTTTTTTGAGTTTCGTAGTGGCCATTATGGTCGTTGTGCCGCAACGATTCGTAGCAGCCACTACATTTTCTATCTCCCCCATTAATTCACAGAAAATTATATGCTTCTAGAATATGTAATTGTATCATTAGGATGCAGTCATTTATTATTGAAATAATTTTAGAATCTTAAAAAATCGATAATTTCAAATGTTTAGAAAAAATTAATGAAAAGTCATATTTTATCACTACATTAACATGTTAATTTGATTTATACGGACTTCTCTAAAAAACATTCAAAATTTTGACCTTAGACTTGCCGGTGAACCCGATCTACCAAGACGACAATCAAAGCTTAGCTGATGCTTCCCTTGAATTAAAAAGGAAAAAAAATCATCTTAAATTATTTGACATTTGATAATTTTAGTTTGAAAGAGTCCTAATCCCATCTTGTTCTTAAAAATGCTAATCACTTGATATCATGTGTTGAGTCATTGGATTTATAGTCCTTGCTTATGATTGGTTGAAAGTATACTACATTTATATTTTATAATGTATGCATGGGTTGAAAGGGCCAAGTAATGACAGATGCTCTCATGTGGTGCAAACATTACTGAAATGATGATGGTTATTGGGTGAATTGATGGCCCAATGCTCCTGTATTAATTTTGATCCATGTGACAATTTATTTTGAAAGTTGGTGGTGACTAAAGCTACACCTTTGAAGTTTTAATAATATTATTAACCACTTGAACCACATGCCTAAGAGGTCATAATCACTTGGGATGCACATGAGATACATGAGCATGAGGGGGAGACATTTATTCCAGTGTTGCTGGGAAACTAGGGCAATGCATATATTAATATAAATTTTGTTCATTGAAAGTTAAATAAATATATATTTACCTCATAATTTTACTTTTTAATTCAACTAGTAATTTAATTAAAAAATATTGTTAAATATATGCTATAAATCGTTTTGAACTAGTTTATAATAATTTTTACATAAAAGCCACTCAATTAACAAAGAAAATGACATATATTTGGTCAAACTATAAATATCTTTATATTTGTTTGAGCAGTAAACTAGATCTTTGTATTAAAGGAACAATACATTGATATCTGGACATATAATTTTCTTTCAATTCAATTTTTTTTTTTGTAGATTTCACATATTTTTAAAGATGATAAAAGTTTACAAATTAAAATTAAACTTCAAAATTATCAAAATTGAGGGATTTAAAAAATACAGATCAAACCAAGGTGATTTTTTTCTTGGACACGTTCAGTTAGATATTGAAATTTTTTTTTTTGAATCTCACAAAATAAATAATTTCTTCTATTTGTAAAAAAATAACGAAAAATCACATTTTATCACTACATTAACATCTTAATTTGATTTACAATTTCTTCTAAAAAAAAATTTTCAAAATTTTAAACTTAGACTTGCCAGTGAACCTAAGCCATTAGGATGACAACCAAAGATTGGTGGATGTTTCTCTTATCGTAAAAAAAAAAATCATTTTAAATTATTTGACATTTGATAATTTTAATTTGAAAGGGTCCTAATCACATCATGTTATTTTTTCTTAAAAAAAAATTATCACATGATATCATGTGTTGAGTCATTGGAATTATAATCTTACTTCTGAATGGCTGAAAGTATACGACATTTATATTTTATAATTTAGTACATTGGTTAGAAGGGACATGTGGTCCCTGGTGGTGCAAAGATGATAGAAGGGTGATGGCTATTACGCAAATTGACGACCTTGCACACCAATATTTGTTTAGATCCATGTGACAATTTATTTTGAAAGTTGGTGGTGGCTAAAGCTACACTTTGAAAGATTTAATATTATAATTATTAGTCTAAAGTCTAATGTATAAATGCATTTTTCTTTTGAAAGTTTGAAAATCATACTTTCAATTTTAATAAGAATTTTAAATCAAATATTAACCTTTACAATAGATATTGCATATCGCACCTCATTAATCACGTGATATCATGTATTGAGTCATTGGAATAACAGTCTTGTTTATGAATGGTTGAAAGTATACGCCATTTATATTTTATAATTTAGGCATGGCTTGAAGAGGGCAAGTCATGACAAATGCTCTTATATGGTGCAAAGATGACTGAAGTGATGATGGATATTGGGCGAATTGATGGCCCTACATCTAGTATATATTTTAATCCATGTGACAATTTATTTTGAAAATTGGGGTGGTGACTAAAGCTGCACCTTCAAAGTTTTAATAATATTATTAACCACTGTAAACCACATGCCTAAGAGGTCATAATCACGTGGGATGCACATGAGATACATGAGGGGGAGGCATTTATTCCAGTGTTGCTGGGAAACTAGGCCAACTAATATGGATAAAAAATTATTACTATAAATTTAGTTCATTGAAAGTTAATATAAACATTTGATCAAAATCTTACTTTTTAATTCAGCTGAAGCACAAACATTTTAACAAAGTTGATTTTTTGTCTATATCATATGTTTTTAAAGGTATGAAAATTTTATCAATTAAATTAATAATTTTATATAATCAAAATTATAGATGCTCAAAAAACATGGCTCGAATGATCAAATTAACATGATTTGTTTGCTTTGTATTCAATATAAGATATACTTATATGTATTTTAATCACAGAACAGATGAATAGAAAGATCATTATGTCAATTAAGAGTATGTCACGCCCCAACCCGAAAGGTGGGCCCGGAACGTGACTGATTTTTTTTTTTTGAAACTAAACTAATTCAAGCATTCTACCTGGGCCGGATCAACTGTTAGGTCCAAAGGTCACACATGATCTCGTCATGTGGACTCAAACATATACCATAAGTCTACCCCAACAGATACCAACACAAACATTAACACATAACCCGAATATCAAATTTTCATTGAAACTTCATCAGAGTAACTACAGTCGCATGGTAGTTTAATACATCACATTTAAACAAACTAAGCACCACACTCGGTACTTTACAAACACAACCGGTTCCAAGAACCACAAAGCAAAGATAAGGGTATTCCCCTCAGTGGGAATCCCAAAGCAACGTCGCAGCTTATCCACCCTAAGCTTCAAACAGAGGGTTCTCCTCCTCGGGTTCATCTCCTGAAAGGTGAGTGGCGTGAGCTAACTAGTCCAGTGAAGGAAATATAACAGTGCAGTTTAAGTAAATATCAGGTTAGTCAATAATCAACAGTTAAAATATAATATCTCATGCTTGATAACAAATTCTCAACATTAAGTATAATATCATCATCATCATTCCCATAACTCATCATCTCATGCTGCTGTCATCCAACATAACGCCTAAATACTACACTGAAACCATTGTATTAAGTCCCGACACAGTCAAAATACATCCTTGCAAGTACATCTCCGGCTCTCACATAGCCGATACTGACACTCCTCAAGTCAGCAGCTGTCGACACCCATGGTCCAGTAAACATAAACCATCTCACACACATGGCTGATATTGGTTCAATAGTGAAGAGCACGTGGAAGCAGTATTACATATCTCGTATGATCAACATCATAAGCATTTTACAATTAACATAGCACTTCTCACAACAGTGCATCATATCTAGGCACATGGGTGGGTTCATCAAAACTGAAACCACTCGTTGCTCAAGACTTATCTCATAAGAACCTGATTACACCTACTGCAAAGTTAAGTTCCCTCACCGTAAATGAGTGGTATCGCGGTCTCTATTCAAACAAGCAAACAAGTGCACAATCAATCATAAGTCAACATGCATGGCATCAAATACATACACACAAGTAGTATTTCAAAACCATACCTGTTTTCCCAAAAATATCCAAGGTAAATGGAATTGAGTCTCATACTTGGTTTCTAACCTTTTTAAATTACAATAATCCACAATAGAGTAATAATAAGGTGCTCAGTCCAAAACTCATATTGTCTTCTGGGCATGACCAAATTGACTTATTGAGTTAGGTCTAGATACTCAGGTCGCTTCTCGGTTGTCTTCTGGATAGGACCAGATCTGACATGTTGAGTAAGGCCTTGAGGTCACTCAGTGCCAGACAATATAACGTCGGCCTGGAAGTGAAGTCACTCAGTACCCGACCAATAGAGTCGACCTCGAAGTGAATACAATAGTATATACACTATAGTTATAAGAGAAGAGGGTTAGTACCATTTTTAATTTATCAAGGGCATAAGCATCACATGCATCAATAACAATCAAGATTTGGCATCCAAAAACTGGGTCCTCGGAACAAGCCTCGGAACTAGGTACTGTGGCTTCGGATCATCCGAACCACTGCCTAAGCTAGTCACTGACTTCGGACTGTGGGTCAGACTTCGGATCATCCGAAGATCAGGTCTCGGATCGTCCGAAGATCCTTCCGAACTGAAAAACTAGAGAAAACATGCCTCGGTGAGTCTGTGTATCTCAGAACATGCCGAGTGAGGCTCGGATCGTCCTGGGTGTGGTTTGGTCTTTCCAAACTCGGCTCAGAACATCCGGGGGAGTCAAACTTGCCTTGGACGCTTCGGGCTTTCTGGTGAAGCTCGGAACTTCCGAAGGGTTGCCCTCGGACCAGTCCGAAGATCGACTCTCGGACCTTCCGAGAGCCGTCTTCCTCCACTGTCTGCAACAGCAGACAGTGACGGGCAGACACTATGAGAAATACGAATCCGAAAACAGTGGGTTTCCCGTATTCGATTTTCACATCCAACCGGTCAGATGGACTCCTCAGTGAGTCCTTTTTCCATAGGGAGTGATTAAGAGTTTTAAAACTCAGTAGGCCATTAGATCTTAACATCAAAAGCCCACTAGTACACCGAAAATCGGGTTTTTTCTTAAACTTCAAACTGGTTTTTCTTACTCAAAACATGGCCAAATTTGGTTTTTCTTGATTCTAAACCGACTGGAATTTAAAGAGGAACACAATGGTTTCCTTCACTGGAGTTCTTGGGCTGAAAATCTGACTTTTGAAAATTCTTCCTTCTTAAGCTACGGTTAATAAAACTAGGAAGAAACAGAGGCTAGAAAGGGGGCTCGGTTGATTTTTCACAGAGAGCATAGAGACTGAGAGAGGAGGGATGAAAGTGTGGGAGGAGATCAGCTCATCTGAGGGCAATCTATAGAAACTATGGAGGCCATCGGCCACTGCATGCAGCTGCTGCCGACGTCCTCAACAGTAACAGCATTGTTTGGGCGTCGGTTGCAAATAAGTCCTCCAAGATTTTAGATTTTGCAAAAAGACCCCTGATTTGATAAAAAGCCAATTTTTAACTAAAGCATGATTTTAAAGGCTCAAGAATTTTAATCCAACCTGATAGACAAGTTGGGTTTTAAAAACTCTAGTTACTATAAAAATTTGGAGATTTAAAACTTACCAAAAACCAAAGATTTAACTAAAAACCATAATTTAACACTATTTACATGATTTAACTTGTTTTAAATAAAGCAACTTAAATTCCTCATTTTTGAAGTTTGAAAGAATAAACTAGACCATACTAAAATGGTCTAACATAGTAAACTTGTTTCAAAATTATTTCATTTCCAAAACCATTTAAAAATATTTATTTCTCCCTTTCAGGGTTTTGATGGGCGGTTTTAAATATTATTTTCTGAAAATAAAATTATTTAAAAATTAGAAATAGGAATCCTTGACTAAGGAGAATAATATCAACCAATAATAATCACATAATAACACAATTTATAAAATAATAATAATAAGCGGTAAATTACCATTTTGACCCTCCAGCTGGACGAGCTAGATCACTGAGCTTTCGAGATCGGATTGGGACACACTTGGGTTTTTACAAAGCCCTAACCGAAATCTTCGAGATTAACTAGTCAAATAAGATTTATTAAGCTAAACTATGCCTAATCTAGGTCAAGGTATTACAGAGTAAGTAAACATTAAACTCCATCCAATCATTATTAAAAAAAATAGAAGAGTTTAAAATTTTAATAGTTTCATAGGCTTTAGATAAAATACGGTATAAATATTAAGATAAGATAAGATGGTAGTCTTGACAAACATTCTATATCTTGATTTTTTTTTATTTTCCATGATTTTAACAAGAAAAAATGTGTTGTTAACCCTTGAGCCTCGAGGGAAGATCTTTCTTTAACAAAGAGTTTTCTATGTTATTTAGAATAGAATGGTCGTACCCATATTACTCCAAGCTTTTGTTATGCTCTAAATTAAACTTGAGAATCCAAATTTAGTTCCATCAGATAATTTTTTTTTCAACAAGATTCTAACATTGTGTCAAATATGTCTGAAAAAGAAGAGCAATGCAAACCTAGCATGTCGAAAAGTGAACCGACCCATAGACTGTCTGAAAAACACCACAAAATTTCAAAGTAGCAAAGATCTAATTCAAAAATTTCACTCTAATTCATCACGTCCACTATTTTTCTCATGAATATTGACCTGACGTCAAAAATTCGTTCTGAGTGTCGTAGTAGCCATTACGCCCCTTGTGCCGCAACGGTGTCTAGTTGTCGCTAGATTTTCTCTCTCCTCCATTAATTTACAAAAGAATTAAGAAAATTATAAGCTTTTAGAATATGTAATTAAGAAAAAGGAATGCATTTGGGCCAGTCGTGCGCACTACGCGTACTGACCTAAAACCTAATAATCCAATTTGGATCAAAGGTCATCACGTTGTAAGAACCACTACGTCGGTATCGTTGTGCCTGCGTCGTATCAAACTTGGATTTTTAGTTATGATTCAGTTCATACGCATCATATCGGTCCAATTTGTAACCAAAATGGAATATTGTCATTATTATGGAACTGTAATTAAAATATCACCATGTTCTAATATAGGGTTAGTTGACTCGTTCCAATTCATTGCTTTATATGGTATAAATATTAAAATAAGATAATGGTTTCCTTGACAAACATCATTCTATATCTTGATTTTTTTTTTCCATGTTTTTTTATTGTACTAAATTTCACTTGAGCATCAAAATTTTGTTCAGTACAAACAAAAACATTTCTGAACAACATTTTATTGTTGTGCCAAATTTTGTTTGAAAAAAAGAGCAAAACAAATGTAGCATGTCCAAAAGTAAACCGACCCCCTGGATTGCACAAAAAATACCAACAAATTTCAAAGTAACATGATCTAATTAAAAAACTCACCCTAATTTGGCACGTCTACTATTTTGTTTTGAATGTAGACCTGGCATAAAAAATTCGTACCGAGTATCGTAGCGGTTGTTGCACTGCACCAATGCGTAGCACTGTTACGTTTTCTTTCTCCTCCGTTAATTCATAAAAAAATTAACAGAACTATAAGCTTCTAGAATATATAATTGTATCATTTGGACACGGTTTTACCTTCTATTATAAATAAAAAAATCATCTAAAATTATTTGACATTTGATAATTTTAATTTTAAAGAGTCCTAATCACATTATGTTAATTTTTCTTAAAAAAAAAAATTAATCTTATGATATCATGTGTTGAGCCATTGGAATTGCAATCTTGCTTAAGAATTGTTGAAAGTATACGACATTTATATTTATAATTGATACGTTGGTTGAAGGGAAGATGTCTAGACAGGTGGCGCCATGTGGTGCAATGATGACAAAAGGGGTGATGGCAATTAGGAGAGTTATCGGCCCTATGCTCGATCCATGTGAAAATTTGTTTTGTAAGTTGGTTGTGACTAAAGCTATCCTTTCAAATTTTTAGTAATATTATTATTATTTGAAAATATATTTCTTTTGAAAATTTGAAGATCAAACTTTTAATTACAATAAGGATTTAAAATTTAACGTAGACCTTTACAATAGCTATTGCATCTCCACATTTAAAATATGACCAGTAGTGCTCATCTATAGATATAGTGATTCAACCAAATAATCCATGAAATAAACTTTCACTATTAGTAGGTATAGCAAGGAACTTGACCTTCAACGTTTCAGATCGTCGAAAAAGAGTCGTGATCTCGGCAGTCTCCTCATGTGTTCATCTCAACATCTCACAACACTGAAAGGCGATGTCTGTGATCCCAGTGGTCCCCACACGTGTGCATCGACATCTGACGACACTTCAAGGCTACGCCTGGGATCCCTTCGGTCCCTGTACGTGCGCATCACAAAGGAGTCATGAGTTTGGCCAGCATGTAATCCCAGCGGTCACTCACTCGCACACCAGTCACCAGTCTCTCAGGCACACCTGCACTCCTAGCATGCAAAATGTCTTAATCACCTCCTTCGGGGTATCCCTATCGCGGATCCAAAGTAGTATTTGAGAAAAATCAAAGAATAATGAGATCTTACAACAAAAATATTGCGCATATTAAAGAAAAGAAAAAACGAATGGCTTAAAAGCTCACTGGTTACATGTCGCCACTAGTATTCTTCCGGTGATTATTCAACTCATGAATACTCTTATTTTTCAGGCTTAAATTAATATGACTGTGTAAAATTTTTCCAGGCATAAATTCCAAAAAATTCTTTTGGAAACATATGATATAAAATTTTTATCCACTTATTAATGCTGAAAAGCTTTTTTTTTTTTTCAAAAGGTTCCATTTTTTTTTTTCAAAATGGACCCCAAAAATGCACAAAACTGAAAACAAGTGTAACCCCCCTTAATGCCCAAACTTAAATTGAACAATGTCCTCAATGTTAACTAATCTACAGTGAACAATTGTAAATTAGAAGAAAATTTCTGAAAAAAGAACAATTCGAGTTCAGGCATGTTTACAGTTCCCAAGTTGAGCCTTATAAAGCCAATATTCTTGACTAGGCATGTTTACCATACCCAACTCTGATTTTGGAGTTTGAGTCCATATTGCATATCCATGACCCATTTTCAAAAGAAAAAAGGTTAGGGATGAAATTGGGATGGTTAGTGGATAGAAAAAAAAGAGAAAAAAATATAGTGAAAGAGAAAAGAAATAAAGGAAAGAAAAAAGAGAACATCCACACATCAAAAAAATATGATGTGAAAGAAAGATAAGGGATGTGGAGAAAAAAAGAGTTAAAAAAATGAAAAAAAATATATAAAAGAAGGTTGCCAAACTTATGTGTATTTAGAAAAAGAAGGTTGTGTTAATATTTGTCTATTACTCATTACACTTTAGATATAAGTTTTATGAAACAAATTTGGAATTATATAATGTTTAAATTTTTGTTTGTATATTTTTGCTGAAATTTGAAGTTTGTGGGTGTTATCACTGGAAGCCCTCACGAAATTGTAACATGTCTACTAGCGGTGACCTAGGGGTTTAAAGTCTTTATGCATACGATAAATGCAATCGAGAGTGCCAGCGAAAGTGGTGTAGATTAAGATTAATTTAGGATTCTACCTCGACACAGTTAACAACCAATGGCTTCCCAAAGTTGTTGAGGCACCTGAAGTTCAGGTTCAAAGTTCACCTGAGTCATCTGAGGCACGTGAGGCAGCGACTCCTCCTCAAGAATTATCTATTATAATCAACAATCAGCAAATTTTTTATAGTATTTCGGCTCTCGAAAACAAAAAATGGATAAACAATTTGTGCTATTTACTGAAAGGATGGATAATATGCAGTATCAAATGGTAGATATTTTGAGGTTGTCTGTGCTTATAGCACACACATAGGGAATACTAATAAAATTAGTATTTGAAGAAGATGGCCTACTGCGATCAAGGGTAGCTATAGAATTTGCAGCTCAAGCTTTTGCCTCCACTTTTCGTCCGACTAGATTTGTAGCAGCTGGCTCCCCTTCTCGTCCGACTGGATTTGCATCCCCTTCTGGGTCACCTTCTCGCTCGGCAGGATTTGCAGCAACTTCTGTCTCCACTTCTCGTCCGACTGGATTTGCAGCAGCTTCTGCCTCCACCTCTCGCCCGACTGGATCTGTTCATCAGGTGCCAGCAAATTCTATTTCTCGTGCGACTGGACTTGTTCCAATGGAGCCACCTCAGTCTGTTGCACCTGTACTTATTGTTGATGCACCTGCTTCTGCATCTGTCTCCACTCCTCCGACTTCTGTACCTGTTGATGCACCTTGTACGTCTGCTCCGGATAGTTGTTCTTCTATTTGATGATATGAAGAAGGGGGAGAAATTTTGTAATTTTCATATTTTGATATTAACATGTAAAGGAGAGTTCAATTGAACAAAGTGAATGCTTGGTTTGTAAAATAGCTGGATGACATTGATTGATTTTATTAATTTTGCATTAACATTGTAAATATTCATCACAGTACTTAAGTAAAAAACGGATTGATATTCATTAAAAATCAAAATAGAGTACAATAGAGTACATTTTCTTCAATTCGCTCAACTTTCTTGAAATGAATACATTTCTAACACAATAAAATACATTTTCTTCCACTCAAATAAACTCAACATGATAGGCTGCAAGTATCTTCACTGATTCCACCAATGTTGAAAATCGCCAGTATCTCTAAAGTCACCAGACCACTGCATAACACTTTCAAAAATCACATTAGAACATATGGAAATTATACAAACCTCACCATACAAGACAAAAACTTACTTGGGCCATCATAGAAGAATTATATGTCGATTCGTCAAATAAGTTGTAAGTACCACTAGGCTGTGGAAAAATAATAGATGTTAGTCTTTATTACCTTATTATAACTGTAAAAAATATATGAATACGCACTTACTTCAGACAAACTCTGTAATGACCCAACCCGACATTTCAGGGTCTTAGAGAGTTCGTGGATCTTCGAGCTATTTTTTTAGTGTTTTGGCGGCAGTGAAGATTGTGTGGGCTCCGTGGCAGGCCCTAGTTTACCCAGTTTCGAGCTCAGAGCTTAAAGGGTAATTTGGTAATAATACATCAAAATATAAACCCCTAAACCCTTAAAACCTAAGCCCTTTAAACCCTAACCTTAAAAGCCCCAAAATAACAGCACTGTAGCGAATTGCTACAGTGCCGTAAATTTCCCTCTCTCGTTCGTCTCCTCTCATTCCTCTTCTGATCTCTCTCTTCTCTGGGATCACTCTCTCTTTCTCTCTGCTCTTCTCCTCTTCTTCCTTCTCCTTCTCACTCTTCGATCAAGCCGACCCCGGCAGCTGATTTTCTGTCCGTATTTCCATCTCCAACCATCAGACCTCCACCGCTAGCTATCAGATTTTCTCCCCTATCACCCCATCGGCTCCAGGTGTGTGTTTTTCCCCTTCTTCCTCATCCTTCTCCAGTTTTCTCTTATTTTCACCAAGTTTTTCTCGTTGGTTGCCCTTTAATTTTCCTTGATTTTCCTTTTTTTTCATTGATTTTGTCATTTTCCATGTTTTTCCCTCATTTTCCTCAATTTTCCTTGATTTTACTTGGTTTTCTCTGATTTTCTCAATTTCCTTGAATTCCTTCTCCTTTACCCTCTTTCTCCGACTCAGTTGGGCAATTGAGTCGACTCGACAGAGTCACCGAGTGGACTCAGTTGAGCGCTTGGGTTGACCCAGCTCCTGGGCTCGGTTCAGCCCAGCTCGGGTTTGACCCAGCTTGGCCCATTCTAGTCCAAATCTGACTTTTACCCAGTCGACCCAACTAGTTTTGGTCCAGCCCAATCTGGCAGGCCCAGTTCCTCGGCCCGACCAGTTTTCAAACCCGACCCATTGCCAGGCCCATTTTTTGTGCCCACTTTCTAGCTCGGCCGAGTTCAACCCGTTTGGGACCTGACCCAGTTTTAAGCTTATTTTCAACTCGACCTCGTTTTAGCCCGTTTTACCTTATTTACTTATTTGTTCTTCCTTGTTTCAACAGATTGAGCCCCCTTCAACCCGTCAAGCCGCTTACTCACTTCGACTTTTTGACTCCACACACACTATGAGGGAACTTATCACTGTTTTAGCATACATTTGCATATATTAAACTGTTATCTCTGGATATAGAGTGACCGGGTGTAACCCTCTTTTTATATAGTCACTCGATAAGGAAAAGCTATTGCAATAAATATGTGGCAGAGGGTCTGCTCGAGAGTGCTCCTGTCAACTATATGCTTTGTAGAGAACTTTAAATGGGACAATTGAAATTGAACGTGATACTTGGAAAAATTATTGGTGATACTTTGAGTGTTTATTCGCTAGATGTTATTGGAATCATGTGGAATATAGACATGTGTGGCTAAATCTCATTATAAGCTGTTGACTCGCATGAGATGAAATATGTTGCTGATTTTAGGTTAGTTGCATCAGAACATAGTCTTAATGTTGTTTATGATCATGATATCACGTGCATGCGTTGGGGACGTTGTTTACATAAGTATATGTTTATTTTGATGTGATGAGTTCGTTGTTGGGAGGACTTCCCTGTTACGCTCCGGCAGTCGAGACCCCATAGGAGATGCAGGTTTCCCCGTTGTGTTCAGGCGGTTGAGGTGCTTGCCCTTGAAATTGCATTCCCCGTTATGCTCCGATGGTCGAGACCCCCATAGGGGATGCAGTTTCCCCGTTGCATTCTGGCGGTTGAGGCAGTTGTGTATTATACGGTCTCCCGTTTATAATGGTAGGGAGATCGGGATTGTTGGAGGACAGTTGTGAGCTATGAAGATGATGTCTCAGATTGGTCGATGGGACCATTGGTTAATTGTGTAGTTGAGTACTCTTGTACTTAGACATTAATTCTATTATAATGGTCATTAATTTCCTATATATGTGATATATGTATTTATATCACTGACATATGATATGATTATTCCCTTTACTGGACTAGTTAGCTTGCCTCTTACCCTTCAGGAGTTTGTTGGATGACCGGATGTGGGCCACCAAGATGATGTCGCGGACTAGTCGACGGAGCATTGGTTGGTGGTGCAGTTGGATCTCATGCATATGAGCACCCATTTTATTACAATATTCTTGCATTCATGCATATGATATCTAATTATATTGCTGATATGTGATATGTATTATCTCTTCACTGGGATGGTTAGCTCACCCCTTACCTCTCAGGTACCCCGATTGTGGAGGGACCAGGTGGGGCCCCTTGAGCAGGCGCCCGTAGAGGAGCAATGGTTAGACATTTTATAATCATATTGTTCTTAGTTGAGAGACCTTGTTTTATATGCCCCTCTTTTTGTACGTTGTTTGTTTTCGGATGATGTAAAACTGTGTCCGTATAGTCTATGATTGTTTCATGTTTTATTGGTATGCTGAACCTTAATGTCCAATTGTTGAGTGGGAGGTCGTTGCCTCGATATCAAATATATATATATATATATATATATATATATATATATATATATATATATATATATATATATATATATAGATATATATGCCCAATATTTGTTTTTTTGTGATATTTTGAGATATTTCAGAGATAACGTGCTGTAGTGAGACGGGACATTTCGAAGATGTCTTTACAGTAATTCTATTCGAACAGGTTTTAGAATTATGACCAATATTTTTGCATACCCTGCATCTTTTTCCATTCAATTAATTCTCTACATACTCAAATCCAGAAGGATCTCGACGTGTAGATGTTTGGCCCTTTTAATTCTTTGAACCTGGATGACCTCCTCTAGAATATTGAATAATAGCTTGACTGATAGGCGTATCATCAATTACAAGATTTTGTAGATGATTTCGTAACACCTCTTGATCATATGAAGACAAATGTCAATATTTGTTCTTAATGCCTTCAAAATAAACATCTAATTCATCCCCAAGGCGATTTGTCTTATTATTCAAATCGTCAAATGAAATCAAGTCGATTCTCCACTGTGGATGGATATCATCCAAATTTAACTTGTCCATCCATTGCATTTTGTCTGCAGAAGTTAGGCCCATTGAAGTTGTAAATTCTTCTTTACAAATGGGTGAAAATGAATTGTTTCTAAGCATAACATATTATTTGTAAATCTCATTCAATGCAAATTGGGATACTGTGCCGTTCAATTAATTAAAAAAAAGGAATAGAAACAGTGTGAGCAAACCAAATTTTTTCATCATCGAGTTAAATCTTAAACTCTTCAAATTGATTTTCGATGACATGGGCTATATTTCTTCAGATAGCATCTAGGTCACCAATAGATGTATTTATATAATTTTTCAATACAGAATGTGCACCTTCAACCCTTGAAGTAGCTCAATTTTGAAAATGTAGAAATCACCCGATCTATGTCTTGACGAGTTATTTTTTATGTGAGATCCACGTCCTTGTTAAATAGTTACTACCTGCGAATCATCTCTAAAATTTTGTTTGAATGCCTCAAATGCTATATTGAATGCTCCTTCGGATGGCGACTCAAGAAGGTCATTTAATTTTGTAAAATATGCATTCCAGACTTCGACTTTCTTAAAGAGAGGTCTAAAATGAGCAACAATATTCTTGTTGATGTGCCAAGAACATAATATATGTACAGCATTAAGGAACTCCAAATCAATGGAATTCTTTAATGACAATTCCCTATTAGTCAGAAGAACTTGTTGATCATGATGAACTCCGAAAACCTTTTTAAACATCTGTAACGCCCATACAAAATCTTCAAATTTCTCATTTCTTAAAAATGTAAAGCATGAGCAGAAATTGTTATTCAAACTTGTCACACCAACTATATGAAGCAATGACATATGATATCTGTTGGTTTTGTACGTGCAATCCATCAGAAAGACATTATGGTAGTTCTTGGTAAGTAATATTGATAATGGATGTGCAAAAAATTGATGAGACAGATGAACTTCACTGTCATAGTCAAGAAAGTATTGGTAGCCAGCTTCTTGAAGATCTTCTATCAAAGCTTGAATAGAAGTTCGACCTCTTAGTTGGTCTTTCCGAATCAAAGAACAAAAATTGTACAAATCAGTCACTGATACTCTAATATTTGGATTTTCATTTCTAAGCGTCGTCAAAATTTGGCGGGGTGGTATATTGCTACTCTCATTTCGATGATCCTTTTTTTTTTCTCATCATCTGAAAAACATCTTGTACTTGGATGAGCTAATAATAATTTCGAGAGATCATGATTGTCCTCCAAATTTTTTATAGTCAACATCTATGACTCATCAACAATTTGTTTCCCTTTAACTTCAAATAGACAATTGCATTGGAGAGAGTATGCTTTCATTTTCCTCTCATCATCTTCCAAATTAACCGTGTTACGTATTTACCTCCTCTATCGCAACCAAATACTAATTTATTTTCTTTATTACATGACATCTTGATGGTAGATACAAATCTTTATGCAAAAGCAATATCCTTAACACATTTTATAAGCTCCTCACAATTTGAAAAATATCTCTCAACAAACTCCATGCCACTTGAAGATTCAAAACTACATCCATCACTACAATCCATAATGATTTTTAGAAAAAAAAAAGAGATAAGAGAGAATTACCTGAGATTCGAGACAAGAGATTCAGAGAGTAGATTCAGAGATTGAGAGAGGGTGTTTAAACTAACAGAAGACTGAAAATACAGTCAGTCTGTCGATTCAATTCGTTCAAATGATCCTAAGTGATCTTTCGAAACGATTACAAGAGTATAGGTAAGATCGTTCGAAGGAACAAATTTTGTACTGAAATGTTTTTTCGGGCGATCTTATCATCCAAACGAACTTAAAATGAACTGACAGTTCGTTCGGCTGATAACAGCCGAAAGGGTAAAATGATATTTTCGCCGAGACTTTAATCTAATTGAGGTAACTCCTTCTGATCTGCATTCCTTTGCTGATGATACAATCCTTGCCCATGTGCGACAGGCTTTCCCCACTGCCACTAGGTTGTTCCTCAACGATAACGTCTAAATTCACTTTTGTTTTTTGGTGTTTTCTTTGATTCGCCTAGTATCTGGGCCTCTTATTTTGTGGGTCACTGTTTGGACCCGTTTTGACTCATTAAGTTTGATTCTTTTGTGCCTTGCCCGGGCTGTGGGCTATACTCTACATATTCTTTCTGGACTTTTACCTCTTTGAATGATATACTAACCAGCATTCAAAAAAAAATTATTTATTAAATGGAATTTCCATTATCTAATTAAAGTGTATTCCATAATCCAAGTATATTTTTCGAATGAACAAATTTTGTACTGAAATGTTCTTTCGGACGATCTTATCATCCAAACGAACTTAAAATGAACTGACAGTTTGTTCGGATGATAAAAGCCGAAAGGGTAAAATGATATTTTCGCCGAGACTTTAATCTGATTGAGGTAACTCCTTCTAATCTGCACTCCTTTGCTAATGATACAATCCTTGCCCATGTGCGAGAGGCTTTCCCCACTACCACTAGGCTATTCCTCAACGATAACGTCTAAATTCTCTTTTGTTTTTTGGTGTTTGCTTTGATTCGCCCAGTATCTGGGCCTCTTATTTTGTGGGTCACTGTTTGGACCCATTTTGACTCATTAAGTTTGATTCTTTTGTGCCTTGCCCGGGCTGTGGGCTATACTATACATATTCTTTCCGAACTTCTTCCTCTTTGAATGATATACTAACTAGCATTCAAAAAAAAGTTATTTATTAATGGATTTTCTATTATCTAATTAAAGTGTATTCCATAATCCAAGTGTATTGGTAAGATGATTCTTGAGTTCAGATCGTACCTGACCTTGAGAACATCGAGTTTCTTCACTGAAAGCCATTATTCGGCCTAAAAACCCCAAATGGAAACCTACAATCGTAGATTAACTGCATCATTGCCAGCTAGGGTCAAATGAAAGCAATAAATACTACATGTAACATTTCAGTGAGTAGAAATGAATGCGTTTTATTGGCCACGAGCAACAGTTGTCCCTAAATTGTGCAAGGTTTCTAGGGTTCAAGTACAATACCGGGGATGAGTAGGTTTAGAATATATTCTTTAGATGATATTTTTTTAAAAGAAAGAAATATGTCTATTGAATTTGATAAGTCATGATTTTCAAATGTCTAAATGTTAATGATCAAAATGATAAGTTTCAGATAGATTTTCAATTCAACAATGAGATTAATATGAATTGACTTAGATTTGAGTAGGAATCAACTCACTGAAAAAAATATGGGTATGAAAAGGAAAAAGTATGAATTCGAACTTATATGGGGTCAAGACATACTGTTGCTCATGGAGAAATTTTTGGGTGAAAATATTTTTTTTATTTGAAATTGGTGTATAAATTATATGCTTCGAAGAGTCAATTTCTTAGACCCCATATGTTGATAAAAAAATTGAGAGTGGTGAGGCCCTTTGGTTGCTCATCTCTTATGTTGGCTCTATGTTAGAAAATCAAAACATGATAATATTCTTAAAGTAGAACTTACTCTTAAAAGTAGCAATTGAAAGTAGGACGTCTCAAGTATTATATAGAATCATTGATTTATCAAATTAACTGATGTAAGACTTTTGTCACTTCTTGATACGTTGTTTGCCAACTATTTCATTAGATTAGGCGTTCTTTTGTATCAGTGGATTGAAAAACAAAATTAAATTTAAATGAATTGTTCAGTGTCCTTCCTTTAAATAATGATTTATGAGTTTAGAGATTATAAAAACTAGATAGTATTAGAAAAATCTAAAAACAAGAAAAGCTTACCGTTGAGACTTCATCTCAGAATCTCCACCTTCTTAACATGTTTTTAAGCAGGGGTCGAGATATCGGCCGATATGTATCAAATAGGCTAATATTGTTAATATTGGCCGATATCCTATATATATCACCGTTATCGGCCGATATTGATACTTTTTTTTAAAAAAAAAAAAGAAAAAAAATAAGTGAAAAATATATCGGCCGATATCAAAATTTTCACTCCTGTTTTTAAGTAAAGACAAGAGTCCCAAGATTCTCAAGAGAATAACCAAAAAATTAGTAAAATTGGAACTTTAAACAATTTAAAAAATTTATGAGTCTTTATAGGTGCCGAGATTCCTTCAAAGATTCATAATAAAAAACTAATTCAAATTGTTTATCTCACTCAATTTTATTTAATACAAGATTCTAACATGTGGTTCGTATAGTTGAAAAGAAGTTGTTGTACAGGTAAAGAGGATTAAACTCTTACTGCTGTAGTGATAAATGGCACGCCCCGACCCGAAGGGTGGGCCCGGAACGCGACTATTTTTTTTTTTTTTGAAGTTAAGACTAAACTAACACAACATTCAAGCATTCTTACTGAGCCGGATCAACAGTTGGGCCCAAAGGTCATACATGATCCCAACATGTGGACTCAAACATATACCATAAGTCCCTCCCAAGAGACACAAACACAAACATCAACACACATAAATCCAAACACTGAATTATCATTCAAAATCAACACCATCAGAGTAACTACAGAAACGTAATAGCTTAATACATAACATTGATACAAATTAAGTACCACACTCGGTACTTTACAAAAGCAAGAGGTTCCAAGAACCAGAAAGCAAAGATCAGGGTATTCCCTTCAGTGGGAATCCCAAAACTCCACCGCAGCTTATCCACTCTAAGCTTGAAATAGAGGGTTCTCCTCCTCGGGTTCATCTCCTGAAAGGTGAGTGGGGTGAGCTAACTAGTCCAGTGAAGGAAATGTGACAGTGCAGTTAAGTAAACAACATGTTAGCAATAATCAACAGTTACAACAATATCTCATGCTTGATAACAAATAAGCATAATATCATCATCAGTCCCATAATGCATCATTCCTTCCAATACTGTTATCTTCCAACATGACGCCTACCGACTACGCTGAGACCATTGTATTAAGTCCCGACAAGGTCAAAATACATCCTTACAAATACATCTCCGGCTCTCCCATAGCAGATACTGACACCCTCAAGTCAGTAACTGTCGACACCCATGGTCCAGTAGACGTAAACCATCTCACACACATGGCCGATATTGGTTCAATAGTCAAGGGCACGTGGAAGCAGTCTTACACATTTCACATGATCAACATCATAGCATTCGTAAACATCATAAACACTCTTACCATAGTGCATCCTGTCTACGCACATGAGTGGGTTCATCAAATCTGAAACCACTCATTGCTCAAGACTCATCTCATAATAAAACCTGTTTACATTTTCTGTAAAGTTAACTTCCCTTACCGTATATGTATGGTTTCGCGGTCTCTGTTCAAACAACAAACAAGTGCACAATCAATCCTAAGCCACATGCATAGCATCAAATACATACACACAAGTAGTATTTTGAAATCATCCTTATTTTTTTTTTCCAAAAAATATCCAAGGTACATGGAATTGAGTCTCCTACTTGGTTTCTATCCTTTTTAAATTAAAATAATCCACAATATATAGAAATAAAAAGGTACTCAATCCAAACTCATATTGTCGTCTGGGCATTGACCAAACTTGACTTATTGAGTTAGGTCCAGATACTCAAGTCACTTCTCGGTTGTCTTCTGGATAGGACCAGATCGGACATTTTGAGTAAAGCCTGGAGGTCACTCAGTGCCCGAAAAATATAGCGTCGGCCTGGAAGTGAAATTACTCAGTGCCCTACCAATAGGGTCGGCTTGGAAGTGAATACAATAATATTTATACTATAGTAATAAGAGAAGAGGGTCAGTACATTTTTTAATTTATCAATGGGTACTACATCACAAGCATCAACATAATCCAACAATAATATATTTTTTTTTTCTGTCTTTCTCCACTGTCTGCAACAGCAGACAGTGACGGGCAGACACTGTAGGAAAACGAATCTGGAAACAGTGGGTTTTCCAGATTTGGTTTCCACATCTAGCCGGTCCGATGGACTCCTCTGGGAGTCCTCTTTCCATAGAGAGAGGTTTAAAGTTTCAAAACTCAGTAGGCCATTAGATCTTAACACCAAAAGCCTCCTGACACTAAGAAAATCAAGTTTTTCCTTAAACTTCAAAACCATTTTACACACCCAAAACTTAACCAAAATCAGTTTTTCTTGATTCTAAATCATCTAGAATTATAAAATGAAAACAGTGGTTACCTTCACTGGAGTTCCTGGGCTGAAAATCTGAACTTTGAAAAATCTTCTTCTTAAGCTTACGAGTGATGAAAACTGGGAAAACAGAGAAGAAAAGAGGCCGGGAGAGAGAGCTGGGTTTGGTTTCAGCTGATTGAGAGACTGAGAGGGAGAAGAGATAGATTTGCTGGGAGTGAAAACCAGGAGAGGAGGGCTATATTTATAGAGTTTTGGCTGTAGAAGCTGGCCGGATGGCCACTGCATGCGGCTGAATGCAGTTGCGGGTGATGCCTGAAACAGTAAGCACTATTTGGTTGCAATTCAGCCCCTCTGAAAAACTGGTTTTGCAAAAAGGCCCCTATTTTGATAAAAAACTGGATTTTCAACTAAAAATCTGATTTTGAAAGGTCAAAAATTTAATCCAACCTCACTGATGAATTGGGTTTTAAAACTCTAGTCACCATAAAAATTTTGAGATTTAAAACTCACTGAAAATCATTGATTTAAACAAAAATCATAATTTAACACTATGTACTTAATTAAACAAATGTTTAGTAAAACAATTTAGAGACCTCATTTTGGGGTGTGAAAGAATAACTAGACCATACTTAAAATGGTCTAACATAAAATACTTGTCTCAAAATTTAACTCACTTCGGAAATCATTTAAAATAATTATTTCTCCCTTTTGGGGTTTTGACGGGCGATTTTAAATTCCATTTTATGAAAATAAAATTATTTTAAAATCAGATATACAATTCCTTGATTAAGGACAATCATATCATCTAATAATAATCAAATAATAACATAATTTATAAAATAATAATAATAATAAGCGGTAACTTACCATTTTGCCCCTCCAGCTGGACGAGATAGATCACTAAGCATTCGAGCTCGGATTGGGTCACACTTGGGCTTTTCACAAAGCCCTAATTGAAATCTTCGAGATTAACCAGTCAAGCAAAATTTATTAGGCTAAATTATGCCTAATCTGGGTCAAGATATTACAATAAAACTGGACACCTGACACTTCAAAGTCTTCAATGCATTTATTCGTAGTTGTACAGAAGGTGTGCATGTGACAACAGACATGGGTTGGGATCACCATTTGTGTTCAGATTAAGTTTATTCAATCTGTCAAATTAAGGTTTTAGTAAACTACTTTCATTAATTTAAATAATTCAAATAGTTATCCGCATACCATTCTACTCGCAAGAGCGCAAAGGCACGGTGACAATATAAGTGGATGATATATATACTACAACATTGTAATCTTTGAAGTTTTAAGTTTAAAATTCGAAGTCGAATTCAAGATCTCTAATCTATTCTTAGAATTTTTATCCAATTAAACTATGAGACGGATTATAAGTGAGGGATCTTTAGATCAACCAATTCTACAAATTAACTCTCGTGATGTTCTATCCATCCAATATATGGATTTTAGAGGGATGGTTTCTAGCCATTGAAGACTTCCACAATATTCATCCGTTTTAAGGTCACATATTAGATGGATACAAGTTTTAGACAAGTTGTTTTTTTTTAATATAGTTGATCTTACAATCCCCTTTCAATTTTTTTTTTTTTTTTATATTGCAACATGAGATATCCATTCCAGTTTACAATATGTAATTTGAACTTTGGAGAAAATATACAAACAATTTATAGCTATGAGAGTTTTTTCGTATAAATTTTTTTTGACTCGGTGTATAAAACATTTTGATTGGATTAAAAATTTTAGAACCACTCTAACACAAATTCAAGTTTTCGAGATATTTACATAAAAAAAATCCTAAAACCATCATAACTTTATGAAGTATAATAATAATAATAAAAAAGCAATAATTTGTTTAAATATTCATATTTTCAAATTAAAAAAAATAATAGATTAAAATAATCAAATAAGAATAAAATTTCACGCCCGCCCGACTATATTTATCATTTTTACATTCCATTCAAATATTTTGAGTCCTAATTTCATTCATGCTTGTCGCATTCAAGAAGGATTAAAAAGTCTCTGAAGTTTTCTCCATTAAAAAATAAGGGTATTTTGAAAATTAATCGACATATCCTCAGTTTGGTTTAAGGTTTAAGAAGATTCAAGGTCTTGTGAAAATTGTAGTACTTTGGTCGTTAGGTCCACCTTTTCTGCGTCGGCACCTTACCTTACAAAAAAGGTTGCTACTTGTTAGTCCTCACCAAGAATGGTAGAGCTGAACGCATGCATGTTCACCAGAAAAATGCGGTACCACAAACGATAAAATGATACTGTACTCCAGATATTTTCTCCCTTCCATTCCATTCAAGTATCGCCTATAAGAAGATGGTGAATCACCTGCAGTTACACTTGAGCCAACCCTTCTCCATAAATTCAAATTCTAATGGGAAAAGAAGTTGGTGAGAGGAGCTCAGAGCCGTTGCTTAGGCCTAAGTTCGATAGTTGATCAACCGTCCGATGTGATCGAAGATCTATTGAGATGCGAGCCGGTGCAATGTGTCGACTTGGCACGAGCCTCATTATGGGAGTCAAAGATTCTATGGACACTATCTTGGGCATCCATCACTGTTTCCATTTTCAATTCCATGCTCAGTTTATCCACCCAGATGTTTGTAGGCCATCTGGGAGACCTACAACTTGCTGGGGCATCCATTGCCAATGTGGGAATTCAAGGCCTTGCGTATGGAATTATGGTAATCCTTTTTTTCATAAAAATAAAATAAAATATTTTATTATTATTTACGTATAGGAAACTATAGAAACATCTTCATCTTATTTTTTTTTTCCTTTTTTTTTTATATTTCAATTCATTCATCACTGACTATATAAACGTTGAAGAATGACAACCCACCAAGTAATTGACTTTTCTTAACTGTCATTCTAAGTTATGCCACTGAGCTTCTTAAAATTTACATTGTATTTACAGTGATAAAGTGAATTATATTCTTTTTTAATTCCAACTTAAAAGATTATGATTTAAAGTCTCATCAGCGTTAGTTAGACACTCAATTTATGAAAAATAATTTATTAAATTTAAATTTATATCAACTCAAGATTAATGAAATTAACTTAGAAGACTCGAGATGCATGTAGAGATATGAGTCTTCACTAATTATCTAATTTCGTCTTTGACTAGAACAATACGAGCTACTTATTTATTTATTAAAATTCAAAACTTCAGCATTTTTTTGTGAAAGAGTAAATGCTCCTCCTCTTGAGTTCTCTTCGACTATGATATATGAAAGAGTATGAATTTATAAAAGGTGGAGCCTACCATAAGTGAAAATTGAGCCATGCATTAGAATAATATATTTCACTAATTTTATTAATTATGCAAAGATCAAATTGGGTCCGTAAATAATCATAGAGCGACTGGTTAAAGGTGTTCAAAATTTCATTTATAAAATGTGATTAGATAAGTTGTCATTATCTAATGATTTTCCATAAATGCAATACTCTAAAATGTTTATATTGATTGCTACAGTTTAAAGATTATAATATATTTTAAAACTTACAAATAGCACATGGTTAAAACTATTTATTGGGCATGCATGAATTGAATTGAATGTTGGAGATTAGAGATTAGTTAATGCAAATATACAATTACACAAATATACAATTACACAAATGATACAAGATTTACGTGGTTCGGCTAGAACGCTTATGTCCACAGAGCGAGATCAAAATACTACTGTAGAAAAACAAGTACAGGGGATTAGAAGGTCTCTTCCTCTCTCAGATCTCCCTGACTCTCACTCTCTCTTATCCCTCTCTCTGTGTCTTACACATAAATACAATAATATAGAAGAAGAGACAAATAAGATAGGGCTTAAGTCATCCTATTGGGCTTAAGCCCAGTAGGCCTATAAATGGGGCTGGCCCACAACAATCTCCTCCTCCACCCTCAGAAGGAGGAGAACACTTTAACATGAATGTCATCTTCTATAGAGGCCAGATGCCCCTACACTCTGACATGGATGACAAGGAAGTAGGGTAGGGGTGGTGAATGCACATGCTGGAAGCAATGGGTGAATGGTTGTCCATTGTCCGAAAGTGCCAAAGTTGGTGGGACGGCATTAATTGAAAGAAAAGGATAGGAGCGGCTGGAGATGCTAACAGGCGGAGGTGCTGGCCGTGGGCGAATGAGGGCTGCGAGATGGTTGCAGGCGAAGGTGAACAGGGGAAACGCCCCTGTTATTGGATCGACGATGGTGGAGGCTGCAGTTGGGCAGCAGGCGATGAATGGAGGGTGGAGCTAAGGGAAACGCCCCTGCCATTCGGCGGCAACTGGCGACTGAAATAGGTCCTGTGTTGCAGTAAGAAACTCCCGTGGGTGCGGTCGATCTCCGTCGGCAGAAGAGAAGCAGGAAGGGGAAGAACCATGCGAACACCGTCGAACGGGAAAGAGGAGAGAAAAAAGAAGTCCGGAATCCACCGGAGAAAAGAAGATAAGGGAAAAATCCCAAAAGAGTTTTATTAATTTATGGTAATCTGTTCTTCCTTACAATCCCGAGTGCGATTCTTATACAAAGGAAAGCAAACGAAAATGGAATGAAAATAAAATAAGAAAGTAACAAATAAAAGAAGAAATTTCCTTGACATGGCTGAGTTTCCAAATCCCAGTTTATTTGACAGTGGTCTCACTGGCATTTTCTCTTTTTTTATATTTTTCTTTCAATTCATGTGCTACATCAGTAGGGGTCATATAAATAGAATATGTGTAATTACACCTCAATTTGATCATTTTAGTCTAGTGATCTTGATTTTTAATATTTGAAACGCCATAAGATATTGATTAATCTCACCCAATTATATATTGATTAATTATTCACCCAATTATGTACTTACTCCAGCACCGAATCCTTTCTTCAAAAATGAGATAGGGGATTTTCAAAATCTCTATTTCAGAAAACTGTAAATGCCTTGATGCACTGTAGTAGCACTGTATTCGTGTTCATTCAAAACAACTATTGGTTGCCATTTGCAGACCATAAATTAGGGGTGAAATTTGGGTCTGGTTTTAATTCGATCAGCATAACTTAACTTGAGAAATGAGTGGGCAGGGTTATGAATTTGTAAATTTAGGGTCAAGTCGAGTTGGAAAAAAGAAACATGCATGAAATTCGAATCAGAGAGCCCATCCCGCCTGAGTTTCAGCATTACAAGAATTCTTCACAAAATTTGTTTACAATCTTGATAATAAAATACAAATAATGAGTTTTTTTAATCAAATTTACTATGATTACTGGTAAATGTAATCCAATCCCTCACAAGTCAAAACTCTATTGCTGAGCACTAAAATAATTGATGTAGTCCATCACTCTCCACAGCTAGGCATGGCAAGTGCA
This sequence comes from Chimonanthus salicifolius, assembly GCA_013350335.1. Lineage (NCBI taxonomy): Eukaryota > Viridiplantae > Streptophyta > Magnoliopsida > Laurales > Calycanthaceae > Chimonanthus > Chimonanthus salicifolius. Next base: position 46,784,068 of record CM023537.1, on the reverse strand, counting down.
GTGCAAACGGTGTGCGGTCAAGCCTATGGGGCAAAGAAGTACAATGCAATGGGCCTGATTTGCCAGAAAGCCATGATCCTGCACTTGATAGCTGCATTTGGGCTCTCTTTCCTCTACTGGTATGCCGGTCCAGTGCTTCGAGCCATCGGGCAATCGGATAGCATTGCAGAACAAGGCCAAATCTTTGCGCGCGGTTTGCTCCCTCAGCTCTATGCCTTTGCCCTCAACTGCCCCTTGCAGAGGTTCTTACAGGCCCAAAATATTGTAAACCCCTTGGCATATATAGCTGTGGGGGTCTTTCTCTTACATTTGCTTCTGACATGGGTGGTTGTGTTTGTTTTGAAATATGGGCTTTTAGGGGCTTCTCTTACATTGAGCTTCTCATGGTGGATCTTGGTAATTTTAACTGGGCTTTATGTACTTTTAAGCCCATCTTGTAAGATAACTTGGACAGGGTTTTCTATCAGGGCCTTTACTGGACTGTGGCCTTACCTCAAGTTAACTGTGGCTTCTGCCTTCATGCTGTGGTAAGTAGACTTCTCCTGCTCACTTGTACACATACAGCACAAACATGCTAAGTTTGTATGTAGGGAATATAAATTGACATGAAACATCTTAATGGTGGAATGACTTCCATGAGATCCAAGCTCTACTTTTCTTTCATCTTTCATTTAATGGTGGGATCAAATAGGCCCCACTTTCTCTATTGTTGTTGCTATCTCTCATTCAAAAATTATAATAAAAACCCTCAAAAAACATACCTACCAAAAATATAGAAAACCCTTAAGAAAGCTGTAAAGAAGTAAAAAAAAGGGTTTCTGTGAACATTTCAGTAGGATCTTATTTTACTACTTATCTAATTGTGTTTCACTGATCATGAATGAATGCAGCTTGGAGATATGGTACAGTCAAGGGCTTGTACTTATATCAGGACTCCTTCCTGATCCCACTCTCTCTCTTGATTCTATTTCTGTCTGGTATTTTTCTTTCCTTGACATGTATCTAACAATACAAAGTATAATGGAAAGGTCCAATCAACTGGGCCTGGATTGTTATCTGATCGGGCCAGGCCTGTTTGAAATTAAGTTATTCCATTTGGAGGCTCAGCCCATTTACAACCCTAACAAGCCATGTCAAAATCATTGGACTTCAGAAATTGAATTTCAAACATGGAATTTGTTTTAATTGTGTTTTATCATTCCAGGGACGATTTTATACGTCGGATGCTAACACATTGCCTTTTCCATTGTTGTGAAACATCTCAGCATGAATTACTCGAACTGGGACATAATGTTCATGTTGGGCCTCAGCACAGCAGCCAGGTTTGTAACTACTATTTTCTTATGGCCCATAAATTAATTAGAAACATGATAATTAGTCTTCGGTCCAGACTGAGAAATTCCAGCTGAACTCCATTACATATTTTAGGCCCAGGATCCAATTGCAGTCAACAAATTCATGTATAAATCATCTCTTTAAAACAGCTTAAATTAGTTACTTCAAAATTTAAGTTAATGTAAAGAAATTCTATCCCTTGTTCATTGTTGAATTCTCACACACATTCATGGGCTTCACAGCATTCGAGTTGGCAATGAACTTGGGGCCGGTCACCCGAGAGTAGCAAGATTCTCCGTCGTCATCGTCGTTGGGACCAGTATCATCATCAGTTTAATCCTCTGTGCAGTGGTTTTAATATTTCGGACGCCGCTAAGCGAGCTCTTTACTAGCGATTCTAAGGTTATTGAGGCAATTTCGCATCTTACACCACTGCTTGCTATCTCAGTGTTCCTAAATGGAATTCAACCCATCCTATCAGGTAAAAAGGATGTTTCTATATGTTGGGGTGGCTCAGTCTAAATCTAGTTTGGCTTGGCCGAATAAACTATCATAATTGTGGGCTGGCTGAGCCAGTAATGACTTAATGTAGCTGACTTTTTCTCTCATTTACAAGCCTAAATTTTAGGCCCAATTATTAAATGGATCAGGCTCCAGCTACCATCTACTTAGCTTGATCTGACCCATTGCTCCTCCTAATTCCTAATTATATTCATATAATGTACAAGCAAATCTCCTTTGTGCTAGGACCTGGGCTTCCAGCTCAAAAGACTAGTATGTTAGGTGGAGTGTCCCAAGTTACTTATAAACACCTAGATCTCACTCTACACTTTTAATGTGAGACTTGTTCGCAGCAACCTCAACAATCTCCCATCGAACGAGGCCCTCCGGCCACCCTGTTCGCCTGGGGGATCTTCTGAGCCCACATGAGGTAGCGTAAGACCTAGTTCTGATACCACTTGTTAGCACTTGGGCTTTCAACCTAAAAGACTAGCATGTTAGGTGGAGTGACCTAATTCATTTATAAACCCTTAGATCTTCCTCTACACTTTCAATGGGGAATCGTTCGCAGCAGCCCCAATAACCCCCCTCGAACGAGGCCCTCTGGCGAAGAGAGCAATGCTGGCCATCCTGTTCGCTTGGGAGATCTCTTGAGCCCACATGAGGTAACCTGAAACTTAGCTCTGATACCACTTGTTAGCACCTGAGCTTCCAGCTCAAAAGACTAGCATATTAGGTGTAGTGACTCAAGTCACTTATAAACCCCTAGATCTCTCTCTATACTTTCAATGTGGGACTCGTTCGCTGTAGCCCCAACACTTTGATTGTTTTTTTTTTTGATAAATTGCCACTAATCTAGATAGGGCATTTGATTGGAAGAATTTTGAGATTTCAGGTGTGGCCATCGGTAGTGGATGGCAAGCAATTGTGGCTTATGTTAACCTAACCACTTACTACATTATTGGACTCCCAATTGGATGTGTTCTTGGCTTCAAAACAAGTCTAGGAGTAGAGGTCAGTAGTGATTCTCTCTCTCTATTTCTCTCTCTCTCTTATGAATGCATAGAGGAATAAAAGTGAAGTATGTAAGCAAGTGTTCTATTAAAAAGCATGTACTCCTTACTTCAAAATTCAACTCAAATCATCAATGTTTGTAAATCTAAAACACTCTTCTAAAATTTATATTAAAAAATGATGATCTGTACAGGGGATTTGGTGGGGAATGATTTTGGGAGTTTCCTTACAAACTCTTACTCTAATCATCTTGACAGTCAGGACAAATTGGGATAAAGAGGTAAGCAATTTGTGTACTCATTTCTTCTCTCTTCTCCATTTGAACTACATTTCATTTCAATTTCATTATCAATCGCTTTGCAGGTTGATAAAGCCATCGAGACTTTAAAGAGATCAGCAGATGAAGAAACTCAAGATCCTCTACTAGTCAATAGCGCCGCATGATCGATTATTGCATGTCCCACAACAAATTCTCTACTATAAAATATCATTTCTTCTTTCTCACGACAAACTTTTTTTCCTGTGTCATCTTCATTGCCATGCAATTGGGGTTAAAAATCGGTCTGCCGCAATGTATCCGTATTACGACGGTTGCGTCAATACGTTGTATAGCGGCCGCTACGCTTTTTATCTCTTTCGATTGCTTTTTGAAATTTTTGGGGAAAATTAAGAAAATCGTAAGCTCCAAAAATACCTAATTTTATCATTAGGTCGTGATCATTCAGACATTCAAATGTTTTTTTTTTTATAATGTTACGAAATTGATAATTCAAATTATTGTTAAAAATTCTACAAAAATGAGAAAAAATTACATGTGCATGGAAAATGACAGTTTCTCACTACATAATCATCTAAAAAGTAAATAAACATTAAGTAAAAAAACTCATCATTTTAATAAAGTTAAAGCATATATTTCCTAAAAGTTATATTCAGATATAAATTTAAAAGATTTAAATGTGCATGAAAAATTACATTTTAGCACTATATTAACATCTAAAACAGTCAATAAAATTTAACCTAAAAAAAGAAAATCTTTCAAATAAACTTAAATCACATATTTCCTTAAAATAAAATTCATATAAAAATAAAAAAATTACTTGTGCATGGAAAATGATATTTTTTTCACTACATATTCATCTAAAACAGCAAATAAACATTAATTTAAAAAATCATTTTAAAAAAGTTAAAGCATACATTTCCTAAGTATTAAATTCAGATATAAATTTAAAAAATTTCTTTTTTTTTAAATATATAAAATGCATAAAGTTTTATTTTTAGACACTACATTAACTCTAAAATGCCTCATAAATCATTCCCAAACATAAAAAAAAAAAATCTTTCTGGAAAAATCGTTTTAACAAAATAAAATTACAAGCTTTACAAGTGCATGAAATATAAATTTTTAAAAACAAAACCTTGAGATATAAATGCTTCTTTAATAATCTGGGGAAAAAAACTTGCACCAGTCATAGATCTATTAAGGAACTCAAGTTTAAGCGGTTCGGATAGATCGACTGTTTGGCTCAGAATTTGATGGTGAATAAGAGGGAGTAGGGTTTCCCCATATAAAGAATTTTTTTGACCATTGTGAGGCCCACTATGATGAAGAAAATATTAAAGGATGCGTTTGGATGGGGTAAGGGAGGGTAATCAGGGTAAATCTCCGTTACTCTTGTTTGATAATGGATGGGTGAATCCCCCTCTCCCTCCCTTTTCGAAAATTGTGGAGCACGGGGTGTTTTTAGGAAACCATTGCCCCTCCTTCACCCTCTTTACTTCCTATTTGCATTTATAGAGTAAAAATATTTTAAAATACTTTTTAATTGATGAGTAATATTAAATAATTATGTTTTATAAAATTTTATTTTTATTTTTTATATTATATGAATTTAATAGAAAATATTAATTCTCATAAAATTATTAATATTTCAGGTTACCCATATTCATAGTTATCAAACAAAATTTTTTTCTCAAGATAAATTTTAATTTTACTTTTATAATTATCAAATAAAATAAGGTAACATATTAGCATAAGAGTAACCTCTGTTCAAATGTAACCACTGGTCAAACATATCTTCTATAATTTCAGTCGCTACAAGTACTGCATTTTGGAGTGAAAAGCATGCTTCCCGTGCATCCCACGCAGGCTGAAGGACACGGGTTTTTTTTTTATTAAAAAGAAAAAAACCAGCATTGAGAGCTAAATGCGCGTTGCGCCCGTGACAGGCGGCCAGGGGTAGAAAAATCGGCCGGGCTGAGATCTCGGCCGATATCTCGGGTCGGCAGATATATCGGCTGAACTTGCCCTTTTTTTTAAAAAAAAAAATTCCAAAAAAATTACAGTAAATGCAGATAATTATGGGCTTATTGAATATGTAATTTTTTCATAAAATATAAAATATTTACATCTTCTAATATATTTTTGAAGTTACGATAGCGGGAAATTATATAATTAGTAATAAAATATTGAAAATTACAAGGAAAAGGATATAAATGAGGAAATTTTGTAGAAATAATTTCATAATTTATTTTCTTAGTCAATGAGTGTTATTTTCTTAGTCATGTATTATTTTATAGGTTTTGCCATTTTCTAATATTTATATGTCATAATCCATAGTTAATGATAAATAATTACAAAAAGAAAGAAAATAAAAGGAAAAAATTGCATCCCTGTAAAAGAAGTTAGTATACAGTAAATAACAGTAAATAAAAAAATTTCATGTATTATTTTATACGTTTTACCATTTTCTAACATTTATAAGTTATAATCCATATTTTATAATGAAATAATTAAAATAAAGAGTAAATGAAAGCAAAGAATGTTGCTGTAAAATTTGACATGTTCGTAACAGTAACTAAGAACAAATGAAAAAATTTCATCTATTATTTTATAGGTTTTATCATTTTCTAACTTTTTTTTTTCATTTATGCTACTTTATGTTGAAATAGTTAACAAAAAGGAATAAATAAATGAAAAAAAAATAGTAACTAACAAAGTACACAAAAAATAACTACAGATACATTCAGATGGGAAAAAATTATAACACCTTTATAAAGCTTTTATTTACTACACATAGCATTTTTTAACAAATTATGACACTTTTATGTTATTTTTTGCTGGAAAAAATTAAAATAAAATTCAGATAGATCGAAATAAATTACAAAACTTACAATATCAGTAGATCTATAAATGAAGATAACTTTGAACGGTCTGAATCGTTCAGTTTCAACCAAATCTGGGTTCTTTAGAACTTAGTTAGATCAAGTAATGAAGAGTGAAATTTTTTTTGGAAGAGAAATGGTAAATTTGATTTTTTCCTTGAAAATAAGTGTATGAAATTTTATGTGTAGGTGAATGGTATTTATAGAAAAAAATTGGACCGGGTCGATTTTCAGATTTTTAAAAAAAAAAAAATATTCATGCATGCCGAACCAGCTGAATCCTACAGTCCGCTGTACACAGAGATTTGACTGGGAGAAATTGGTTGACAGGTGAGATATCGCCCAAGTTCTCTCCCGATATATCGGACATGAGATATCGTCCGATATATCGGCAAAATATCGCCGGACTTGAGTTGGGCCCAGGCCCGACTTTTACTGTTTTTTTCTGGAAAAAAGGTAGATTCGGCCCAGATTCGGCCGAGATTTTGACCGATATATCGGTCATCTCGGCCTATATTTTTTTAAAAAAAAACAAACAACTGAATTTTTAAAATTCGGCCGATATTATGACTGATAATTCGGTCAAAAATTCGTTCATATCGGCCGAATTTTTTTTGGTACGGCCAATACTATACGTATCGGCCGATATAATTCGGTGGTCGTCGAAAATCCGATATATATCGGTAAATACACACAGTATCGGCCGATATTTTGACCCCTGCAGGTGGCAACTGTGCCCAAACCCATGCCCATTTCCCTATTTTCACGTGGGCCCATTACCCACCGATGTGTTGCGAATGCAACGTATTAGTGCCTATCTGGCGGCCAAAATTTTTAACTTAGCATGCAACAACGATATCTCCTCATCTTTTTATATGATTATATTTTATAATTCTTTTTTCTTGGTAAACTGGTCTAATTTAATGAATATAATCAAGGGAGGGAGGAATGGAAAGGCATATGCATGGATTAGAGTCTCTAATTTAGGGATTTTCAAAAATCAGCTAAGTTAATGGATGTAGTTATTGGTTTTAGATTCCAAAATTTGGGCATTAAAAAGTATGAAAATTTTGGAAGACCCCAAAAATATTTCAGATAGTAGAAAGATGAAAATGAAATTTCTAATTTAATAGTGATTGTAGATTTGAGAAGGTAAAAAAGAAATTCCAGTTTAATAGGATTTATTAGAAAAGTAGAATGCTCTTTTTCTTCCGTTAGTGAAATGATAGAGACCTTGTTTATATATATCAATGATAAACCCACCTGAATTCAGTGTGCTGATATGGTGCACTATTTGACGCACCAATACCTATCGGCCGTTACGGGCCAATACATATTGTCTCTCTTTGAATTTTATTTTTCAAAAGAATTAAAAAAAATCAAGAATGTTTTAAGCTTCATTTCTATGTAATTTTATCATTATTTTGCAGCCGCTTAGATATTTAAATGTAATTTTAAAATTACGAAATTGAGAATTTTAAAATATTTTGAAAAAATGTGAAAATAAAAATCAAAATATGAAAAAGCTCCTTCCAAAGTGAGCATGCTCATGTTGCCACTTAGATCACATGTGGACCAATGAAAACATTCTAAACTGACAATGTCACTGGGATGCCACATGGACCAACCTTATTCATTTAATAAACATACTAGGAAAACTCCCAAAATATCTTATTGACTTTCCCATGATCCTCATGTGTCCTAGGTTACATTCCCATCCTTCCAACCTATGCAAAACACGCCAATAAGGAGATTTTGCAGGGCTAGGGAGGGTGGAAAGTAGGAGAGGATTTAGGAGAGAGCTTTGGGAAGGAACGGCCAAGAATCAATGGAGAGTTGACTTGGGTAATTGGTTAAGGGTAGGACTCATTTGGGACATTTAATTGAATACTTGGGTCATTGGAAGGTGGGTATTTGGGTCATTCAGTGGATGAGGCTAAATCCAAAGTTCTAATGATCCAAGTCCAAAGTTATGAAGGGCTAATTAGATGGGTCCAATTGGTGTGTCATCTGTTAAATATGTCCATATAGTCCAATGCAATATGCTCAATCAAGTCTAGGTCCATGGTGAAGCATCACGGGAGAAAGGAATCAAAGTGGAACATATAATTTTAGACAAAACCATTGTAATTCACAGAATGGAAAATAATATAGAAGTAATTATATTTCATTTCATTGGAAGTAATTATTAAATTTAAAAGAAGTTAGACGAGTCTATTTATGTTGACTAAACTTGGTAGGATTTTGAGTTGTACAAATCGATGAGTTTTAGTTTTTTTCGAGTCGAATCCAAAAACTCAATTGAGTTGCTCCAACTTGGTAAGATTTCGAATCCAGTTTGAGTTTTGAGTTTTCAAGGTATGGGAGAGATACATGGATGGAGAATGGTCAATACACAAAAAAACTGACATCGAAATAGAGACAATCAGAAAGAGTTAAGTAGGCATGTCCTCTAACTACAGTAGATATTCACATTAAAAATTGGAAGAACACATATAAAGAGGAGGAAAGTGACCAAGCATATATGTTATATGTTAAGCTTCAAAGGGCATTTATTAGCAATGTAGATAGATGCCTTACAATACATGATAAGTGACATACACACAATAACAACAAATACTATCCCTCGGAAGGCATTGATCAAAATCAAAGAGGTGGGGAAGCGACTTTATTTCTCAATAGCTTTATTTGTCAGTAGTATTAAAATTTATTGGTAGGCCATTGCCATGAAATGGTCATTGACGTTGCCTTGATATTTTAATAAGATATACTTGTAAATGCATGTCCAATTCTGTTTAAAGAGTTGCAGTAGAGTCCAGGAGGTATTTATCTCCCAAGCCTTGGATTATAGCTTTGGCTCCATCTACAAACCTCGAAATGACTTCAGCTGCCGGAACAATATCATTCACCAATCCCATTCCTTGTCCTGCTAACATACACATGTCCTGAAGCTCACCACTTGTAGTCCGGTTTGCAATTTGACCCGCAAATCGGCGAAAAGTTGTCTCCTAACATGTTAAAAACAAATTACAAATCTCTTTCTATTATATTATTCATGAGCTTTCTCTTGGCCTATCATGCTCAAATACTTTTGGTTTTGAATGAGTTAACAATGATCAAGAAGTTACCCCACAGTATATGGTCGAGTACCCAATGATGGGTTGACTTTCATCATTCTGCACATCATGTGGTGCATTTCACCATTTCTTGTGAAAGGGTGTGTTCAAGCAACGAACAAACGCCCTCCATGTGAGCCGACCATATAAATCAGTACGATCACTTTCATCTTCTGTGTAATAAAAAAGTTGATGTTTGTAATAATCATTTGCATATGATTCCTTTGTTGCTATAAACCTGTTTAAATGGAAATAATGAGAATTATGTAGGAGACTTGGTGGTTAAAAATATGTCAGTTAAATCAATTATTTGCCATGCTTGATTTGGTTCCTAACATTTCTATATCAGTTAGGGCAACTTAGAACTATGTCACTGGGCTTTGTACTGATTAGGCCCTGGTCCAATCTATTAAGAAACTAAGCATGAAAAACAAGCCTAGGATCAGATGATGGATCTATATCATGAAAGGAATTACATTTGCACTTGTACACGAATCCGTACACAACCCTAGTGCTTTTCGCCCCCCTCCCCTCTCTTCCAAAAATTATAGGCTTGAGTATTATTTGATTAAGGGCCAGTTCCTATAACTTGATTGGGTTTGAATGTTTTTAATGCTTTCGAAGTGGGAATGGGCAAGAATATTGCCACGTGGCCCAGACTTTTCACTCAAACTCTAATGAAACAAATATAGATGAGATTACTTGCCCAAGTTGAGTTTAGTCCATTCGAAATTTTGAAACAATGTAAAGTTGGAGGATACGAAGCCTTCAAACTTAGGTTTGTCCCTTGAAAAGGATACAACATGTTGATATTTGAGTTTTCTTTTAATTTCCTGCAAATGGTATCAATAATTTATGCTGTGATAGACTAATCATGTCCCCATACATATGCCCTTGGCACCCAAGGATAAGGCGGCGACATAGCCACGAGCATCAGTTATGGCTCCTGCAGCAACTACTAGAATATTTCTATCGCCAACAATGTCCACAATTCTAGGAAGCAATGCCATTAAAGAAACCTAGAGAACATGGAGAACGGATGGTTAATTAGTAAGACCAACTACATGGGCATTTATAGAAGTAGTGAATTGAAAAAGTAAAAATCAGAAAACGAACTTTAGATTTTCAAGCCATTGCAACACCTAGTGGTGAACTCACAAAATGACCCACCACAAACCTTAAAATTTGAGGGAGCGAAAATAATATCATTTCTGGTTTACTCGCATCCACTCCATGGTAGTGAGGTGTGCCCTGAAAGAAAGTCATCTAGTGTTGTTTATTGGTTCTACCGACCGTACTAAATATTCCAATCAATTAGAACTCAAAAAAGACAGAGAAAGAAAGAGCAACTGACAGTTCCGACAATGTGACCTCCAGCCTCTACCCCTTGAGCAATGATGCAATCAACCCCTGCTGCAACCGCCTTTTCAGCTGCTTCGACAGCTCCCAGCTGAAGATTAAAAGTAAAAAAGAAAAAGATATTGATGATGAAGACAATTTTCAATAAGTGGACACCAACAATTCAAGCTTAATTTTTGAAGACTTGAAAGGTTTCTAGAGGATCATAATGAAATCACCTAACTGGGATGTATAACCTAGCAAAATAAATTATGGAGAAAAATCCTAAACAAATAAACTTCATTCTACTTGAAACTTAATAAACCCCAAACACAAATGATTATATTGCAGTCGTTCACAATCTCAAACATCCAAAATGTGGGTCCCATTATGGATAGCATATCCTGACCACTTATTGCTATTTCTTTGGGATTTTGATGGACAAGATCAAATATAATGATTTAGGAAAATTTTGTGAAGTACAAGTAACAATTCATAAAAGAATTGGCATGACTTGGGGGGTCCTTATTTCAATGAAATTGGCAGTTGGTGGCAGTGGCCGCATAGGCTGATTTTGTGAGAGACTCGTTCAGTAGCTAACATGAAAAATTATATATTCTATCAATTGAAGAAGAAGGTAGTTTTTTTTAACAGTGACTAGAAAAACAATTCCAATAGTTAGTAATTAAAAAACCATAATAAACACCATATTTCCAATACATCTCAAAAGCACACAAGCCTTAAATGATAGAATACTAAGATCAGCAAAGGGGAGTTCAACCGAAGGTAACAAAATGGCCAATATGTTTTTACCCCTCGAGTTCAACTAAATGGCCTTCTATGTTTGGGTTCAGTTGCATTTTCAATCAAATAACATGGCAAAAGAATGCCCCAAAAGAGTGAATCCCATTTAATGATCTTCATATATATTTAAAAAAAAATTGAGCGTCAAAACTAACTAAATAAATAAATATTTATATTGTTTATCTATTAGTCCACTTGAAGAAGGATTGAAATTCCTTGGAGAGAGAGAGGATGCCTGATGGATGACTTTAATGCCATGTTTGTGAGCTTCATCGACCATCTCCTTGGGGAAGTCGCCCCAAAATACTTGCAAGCAAGCCAGCTTCTCATTGAAAATGGCCTTTATGGTCTTTGTGTTGTCGAATTCCAAAAGAACTCCTGTCCCAAATGGTTTATCCGTCAGTTTCTTCGTCTCCTTTATTGCCTTGACAGTTACATCGTAGTCGTTCATCAAATCAAATTGGACATCACCCCATTTGAACTTGGAAATTCAAATTCGAGAAGAAGAGAAGAGAAGTGAAGAGAAAGAGTGGACATACAACAGGGCTGGCTAGAAGTCCTATCCCACCGGCGTTGGCCACAGTAGCCACCAGCTCTGGGCCTGAGACGTCGGCTCCCATGGGTGCCAACACGATGCCATGGTCGAATCCCAGTATCCCTTCAACCTTCATTGTTCTTGCTTCTGCTTCTTGCTTCTAACTCACCACACCACCTCTCTCTCTCTTGTTGACGTTCCCTCTATGTTGTTAGTGTTATATAGGTAGTGGGTAGAGAGAGAGTGACAGAGACATGCTACGTTGGATGATGGGTGGATGCACGTGTTCCTCATATGTTGAACTCAACCCTATGAAAGTGTTTCTTATAGATTTTTATATTAACAATAAATAAGAGTATAATTTTCTTAAATTTTAATTTTAAGACGTGACTCCATTTGATTGTGATGGAAATGCAAATTGAGGCCTATAATGACATATTAATTTACAGTCTAAATAATCAATTTCAATTTTAAATTTAAAGATAAATTAATTACATTATTGTAGTTTTTATAATGATAATTACATTGTTGTAGTTTTATTCTCTTAAAAACATAGTTCAAAATTAAAATTTTAAATTTGATTCAAATAACTTATTTAATTAAATTTTAATTTAACAAATATAAAAATACAAAAAATATTAAAGCCATGACATAGACAAACCCCCTTATTTTCATATTTTGAGCTGTAGTTTAAAAGACTAAGTGTCTATGAGCGACTAATTGATTTCAATGTGTGACTGATATTTATTTAATCCCAAGAGAGGGTTTCACGTGGGCTTCAACCTATGGTTTTAAATTCTATTCTCTATCCATGTTATAATTAAAAAATTCTATCGACACTTTCTCTACAAGTTACACTATGTCATTAAATAGATTTTAAGGTCTACATAGTTGATTGTGATATAAAGAGAACCATATAAGTAGTTTGTATATGACATTTTACCTCTATTTGATCATTTTTACCTTTTATTTTAAAATTTTAAAAATCAATGATCTATACTCATCAAAGTTATATGGCTCGGACCATCATTTGATAGTAAAACTTTACACTAAAGGTGTAAATTGATCCGGATCCGGCCCGTGGACTGTCCATACTGGATCAAGGAATCTATTTGCAATCTGGATCCTTGAGTCCAATAAGGACTCTCGGATTCGATCCAAGGATCCATTCAAATAAGCCCAATGTATTTTGTTTTAGCATTTCAGACCCTAAGATGGTCTTGACCGTTGATGTGATGACTCTATCAATCCCTTACCATTGGATTATTATTTTTATCGTTTTAATATCAATCACAAATTCATTTATTTAAAGTTGTAAACTAGGAGGTCGTCTAATTTTTTATTTTTATTTTAAGTAGTGAATTTGAACTATTAATAAATATTTATAAACAAAATTAAACAAAATTATGCACTCAAATCTAAATCTAAAAAGTGAAATAAGTATATCTAACCACTTAAATTCAACAAAATGTGGCTCTAAAAGGAAAATATTGGCTAGGGCACAATCCACGCTTAATTGTTTTGTACATTCCCACTTTAATATATTAGTTAATGGTATACAAGATCACCTAATATATAGGATCATTTATTAATTTGTTTTTTAACAAAATAACATACTTCAATCAAATATACTTTTAATATTGATGTGTGAAATATATTTAGGTCTTCCTTTACTTAGGGTCTCTCTTAAGAATGTCTTAGAGAGATGTTTATTTATAATTGAGTTTTGAGTTTTTAAGTTTATATTTAGTGAGTAATGATTTAAAAGATCGATCTATATTTTGCAAAGTAGAGACTTCTTCTTTTTTAATTATAAGACATACTAATATGCCTTTTAATCACAAATGAGTAGATGAATAGAAAGAAGATTAGGTCACTTTAAAATTTTTAGTTTCATAGGCTATAGAGAAATATATTTTTTTCTTAAAAGTTCAGTCATGTATAAAAGGTAAATAGGTGTCAATTTAGGATATATACTAATTAACGATTTAAGTAAATATGAAAGGTTTAGATCTACCATTAAAAGGCCTAACATAAGAGGTCTCAATGAGAAAACTCTTATAGAGGTCTATTTTTCTCAAGAATGTTGACCTCGCATCAATTGTTTTTTTTTTTTTGAGTTTCGAAGTTGCTATTACGGTCATTGTGCAGCAACAATTCGTAGCAGCCGCTACATTTTCTATCTCCTCCATTAATTCACAGAAAATTATATGTGTCTAGAATATGTAATTGTATCATTAGGATGCAATCATTTATATATTGAAATACTTTTAGAATCTTAAAAAATCGATAATTTCAAATGTTTAGAAAAAATTAATGAAAAGTCACATTTTATCACTAAGTTAACATTTTAATTTGATTTATACCGACTTCTCTAAAAAAAATTTCAAAATTTTGACCTTAGACTTGCTAGTGAGCCTGAGCCACCAAGACGACAATCAAAGCTTAGCTGATGTTTCCCTTATATTAAAAAGGAAAAAAATCATCTTAAATTATTTGACATTTGATCATTTTAGTTTGAAAGAGTCCTAATCCCATCTTGTTCTTAAAAAGGCTAATCACATGATATCATGTGTTAAGTCATTGGATTTATAGTTTTGCCTACGAATGGTTGAAAGTATAAGACATTTATATTTTATAATGTATGCATGCGTTGAAGGGGACAAGTCATGACAGATGCTCTCATAGAGTGCAAAGATTACTGAAATGATGATGGTTACTGGGTGAATTGATGGCCCTATGCTCCCGTATTAATTTTGATCCATGTGACAATTTATTTTGAAAGTTGGTGATGGCTAAAGCTACACCTTCGAAGTTTTAATAATATTATTAACCACTTAAACCACATGCCTAAGAGGTCATAATCATATGGGATGCACATGAGATACATGAGCATGAGGGGGAGACATTTATTCCAGTGTGGGTGGGAAACTGGGGCAATGCATATATTAATATAAATTTAGTTCGTTGAAAGTTAAATAAATATATATTTAGTTCATAATTTTACTTTTTAATTCAACTAGTAATTTAATTAAAAAAATATTGTTAAATATATACTATAAATCGTTTTGAACTAGTTTATAATAATTTTTACATAAAAGCCACTCAATTAACAAAGAAAATGACATATATTTGGTCAAACTATAAATATCTTTATATTTGTTTGAGCAGAAAACTAGATCTTTATATTAAAGGAACAATACATTGATACACAACATATATATACATATATATTTTGGATTAAGATATTTATTATTTTTGTTCCTTAGTTGAAATAATTTCATTCCAACATAAAAAAAAAAAATTAATATCTAATCCAGGTAATTTTGGTGAGCTTTATATCTGGACATATAATATTCTTTCAATTCAATTTTTTTTTTTTTTGTAGATTTCACATATTTTTAAAGATGATAAAAGTTTACAAATTAAAATAAAAATTGAAAATTATCAAAATTTAGGGATTTAAAAAATATAGATCAAACCAAGGTGATTTTTGTAATGTCTTTTTTTTTCTTTTTCTTGCTAACACGACAAGATTCACTTTTGTAGTGTCTCATTTATTCATTTTGTGCCCAAGCCTTTATGATAGAACCATCACAAGGAACCAAAGCGACAGCCGCCTCAGTGTAAAGAGTTTTACGTGTTGAAAGAATATTTTGACGCAACCAAACTCCTTAGAGTGGAAAAATATTCCTTTATTTATCTAATAAAGGTTATTTTTTGCTTAAATTCATACTAAGGCATAGACGTTTTAACAAAGGTGATTTTTTGTCATATCATATGTTTTTAAAGGTAAGAAAATTTTATCAATTAAAATAATAATTTTATATAATCAAAATTTTAGAGGCTTAGAAAACATGGCTCGAATTATCAAATTAAAATAATTTGTTTGTTTCCTATTCAATATAAGATATAATTATATGTATTTTAATCACAAATAAGTAGAATGAATAAAAAGATCATTGTGTCAATTAAGAGTAAGTAAATATTAAACTCCATCCCATCATTATGAAAAAAAAAAAATACAAGAGTTTAAAATTTTAATAGCTTCATATGTTTTTGAAAGAAATACGGTATAAATATTAAGATAAGATAAGATGGTTGTCTTGACATACATCATTTTATATCTTGAATTTTTTTTTTTTTTGTTCATTTTAACAAGAAAAAATGTATTTTTTTATCCCTTGAGCCTTGAGGGAAGATCTTTCCTTAACAAAAAGTTTTCTATTTTATTTAGATTAGATTGGTTGTACCCATATTGCCATAAGTTTTTGGAATTCTCTAAATTAAACTTGAGAATCCAAATGTGTTTGAAAAAGAAGAGCAATGCAAACTTAGTATGTCGAAGAGATAACTGACCACGTGGACTGCCCAAAAAACACCATAAAATTTCAAAGTAGCATGATCTAATTCAAAAAATTCACAGCATTCCGACCAGTCTACTATTTTTTTCACGAATGTTGACCTGGTGTAAAAAAATCAAAATTTTGGGTACCGTAGGACATTACAGCCCTTGCGCCGCAACGATGTGAAGTTGTTGCTACATTTTCTCTCTCCTCCATTGATTTACAAAAGAATTAAGAAAATTAGAAGGATCTAGAATATGTAATTGTATCATTAGGACACGCTCAGTTGATATTGAAATATTTTTTTTGAATCTCACAAAATAAATAATTTCAATTGTTTGTAAAAAATTAATGAAAAATCAAATTTTATCACTGCATTAACATCTTAATTTGATTTACTATTTCTTCTATAAAAAAAAATTCAAAATCGCCCTTTCAGCTGCTTCAACAGATTCCAACTGAAGAATTAAAGGTAAAAAATAAAATAAAAGACGTTGATGATGAAGATGATTATCAATAAGTGAACCCCACCAATTCAATCTTAATATTTGAAGACTTGAAATGTTTCTAGAGGATCAACTTTGCTACTGTATACTTAGGTCTTAGATACACATTAGTAGTTTTCCAAGAGAATGAATGGCTAAGATATAACTCGACTAACGTGCAAAGTAGCCCTGTCTCGCTACAGGTGTCTTATCTTCGAAACACAAAACACTACTGAAAAAAGATTTCGGGCATATTTTTTATTTTTTTTTGAAGAGAGTCAACTACATCCCTCTTAACGACCCGGAGGAACAAAATCCATTATACTAATTGTTGTGCAAATTTTAAATTTATAATTACTCGTAAGCACACGAATCGAATTGGAGTATAAAGATATGCAAATGATAGGTCGCACCCACAGGGACTTGATTTAGAATGAACGGGAAAACAAATTAAAAAGCCTAACAATTGAATCTTAACCTAGTTAACACTTTTTTATGGAGAATGGTTGAATTAAAATTGCAAAATTAAAAGAACTAAAAAAAATGGAGATTTAATCAAGTAAGAGAAATTACTAAGGTATCAGATTCCACCACCATTAAATCCATAATCTTCTAATTATTTATTTATTAATTCCCAATTTTTAGAGATTTAAACATTAAAGTTCATTAATATAGTGTTCAAAATTCAAATTTTTCTTCGCTTTTAAAGATATAATTTCTAAGCACTCAATGTATCATATTTTAGTTTAAAAGACAATGGATCAAAGGGATTAATCTAAGCATCCAATGTATTTAAATTAAAATAAAAGAAAACAATGAATCAAAGGGTTTTACTTTTAAATTAATTTAAACGTCAAGCAATGATGAATCAAATATTAATATTAAATACCACAAAAACATGATATTAGTGGTGAAAATAATTAACATCTAATTAATCTAATGAAGCACAAATCATAAATAATTGAACACACATATTCATAAATTAAATAAACAAATAAAAGAACATTATTTCATTAATGGGGTTTCATCCTTAACCTTAGTATAAGAAATTAACAAGACATCATCAAAGAATTAAAATAAAAAAATATGGAAAAATATAACCTGATTGGTCGTCGGACCTCTCGAGCCTTCTCCGCTGTCACCATGCTGTCCAGTTCAAGTCCAAATTTCACAATGAATATGATGAGCCTTAGATGTTTAGAGAACATTAAATACGCAAGCATGTGCGTCCCGTCTGAATTCAGCCGAATCTGTAGGTTGGCCGACTTTTCCTCTCTTCTATTTTTATTTACTTCATCCGTATTCTCCTTCCTATCTCTATCTTCTTTCTATTTTCTTTTTACTCCAGTCATACCTTCTATTTTTTTCCTTATCTCAATCTGCTTAATACAGAAAATCAACAATGAGTGTCCTTACCTCCATCGTCTTATCTTCTTGTTCTATATTCTGACAAAAACACCTTCTATTTTCACTCTTCCTTCTTCTCACAGATTTCCTTGCAACAAGATTGTCGCCTCTCAACTGTTTAGCTCGTGGAGATTGGAAATCCATCTCTGTTCAGTCAGCATGTGCTTGTAAGACAGCAACATACTTTTCAAGCATCAGCCCCTCATCTTCTTTTCAATTTTTTTTCTTTTCTTACTATGTTTCTTTCTTGCTTTTCTTCCTCTGTATCTGTTAGGCAACTCCATTCAAACTGCTGCTCTGTTCTTTACCTTTTTTTTTAACTTTCTTGCTGAGACCGATCCTAGAACAGATTTGTTGTACCTTCCCCTCATCAGTTTCAGCCGTGTACAGTCAAACCTGTACCATTGTTTGCAGTTTTGATGTTGTTTTCTTATATAGTTTTTCACAATGTGCTTCAAGTTTCATTCACCGCTTCTGTTGTATTCTTTTTTGTTGGAACGTGTGGCTCACTCTCTACTACAGAAGGAAGGAGTCCTAGATTGGGAAGACCTCTTCAATGAGGCAACTACCAATTAACTAGGTACCAATTAAAGAGGCTAAAAATCCTCTGGGTTTTTTATACTCAGCAGGCTTTCCACTTTATATACGATGGGTATTCTCCATAGAGAACCGCCGTTCGGCCTAGTGCCTTTCGAGGCCACGATGGGGCCTCTTGCAGCAAAGGTGTAGTGAGGGAGATGAGAGAGAGGGAAGATACCAAAAGAGATCTTAGGATCCAATTATTGTATCTGTATTCTTTTTATGTATAATGAAATCTACACTCTCCCGTGAACGTAGGCTAAGGCTGGGCCGAACCACGTATATCTTGTGTTCTCTGTGTTTGTGTGTGATTGAATCTGTGATTTGTGTATGTGGGTGTTGGGTCTATTCCCTAACAGTGGTATCTGAGCGAAGGTTCAATTCAAGCCAGATAAATCACACATTGGAATCGTCTGCAAAAGGAGAGAGGGGCAGAAGCAACAGTGCAATACCGCTGCAGATCTGATTTTTTCAGATCTGTGAGTGGCAGCTAGCAGAGGTGCGGCTGGAAAGAGAAAGCCCCATCGCCAGTGCTAGGCAAATCCGTTCCACGTCGGTTTTAAGAAAACCAGAGACAGGTTCATAGGATCGGAAATCATATCTGAGAGATCAGATATGTAATTCGAGGGAAAAAAATAAAAAAGCAGTAGATCGGTGAGAATCTGCAGATGGTGGAGACTGCAGGAAAGGCGGCCAGATCTGGGAAATTGAGAAGGGGTTTCTCGATTCAATCTGAGATCTGAGATGAGAAGAGGCAGCAGCAGCGCTGAGATCTGGGTACAGATCCGATGAGGAGCAAGGTGAAGTGCAGTAGAGGCGAGCGTTAGTAAGTAAAGCCCAGAAGAGGAAACTGCGCCGGCAGGTGGTGCGGACAGATCTCAGAAGTGAGATCAACAATGTTACTGGAGGAGCAGGTAGCTGCCAGATCTGTGGTAGAGAAGAAATCAACAAATCTAGGACATTCAGATCGGTACAGATTTGTCAAAGGAGTGAGATAGCCATGCAGGCCAGAGGCCTCACGGTCAGAGGCCGAGCACAGAGGCACTAGAAGAGGTGAGCGGTGGACAACAACGAAAAAGAGAGCAACCAACCTACAAGCAGAGGCAGCGCCGAAAGAAGAGGTTGCAGTAATACGCAAAGAGATCCATCGCCGCCCACAAAGCCAGACCAGATCTGAGAATCGGACGAGGAAGAGAGACATATTGGTAGCCATGGTGATCAAAGATCATAGGGCTAAACGCCAGCGATGCAGCCGAGTAGCGGCGCCAGATCTGCCAGCAGCGTTGTCGGAGGAACCTCTACAAATCTGAGAGTTCAGATCTGAGAGCAGAGGAGTGGAGCCAGGAAGAACGCCGGTGGAGTAGATTTGAGAAAAAGAGTTCTACAGGAAGGCCGAACAACAAATATGGGGCGATGACAAGGCAGATCTGCAGACAGGAAGGGTCTCTCTTCCATCGCCGTGCGTGGCAGCACTAGAGACCGAGGGAACAAGAGAGATCTGCAAGCAGCCAGAGGTAGCGCCGGAGAAAGGAGGTTGCATAGGAGGCAAGGAGGCTGCGGCTGGAGCCATTCCACTGGTTTTTACTGTTAAAGACAAGTGGATTGAAAAATCGAGGAAAAAAATTGGATCATGGTGCACCCGCGAGTCCACTTGGTTGTGAAGAACCACCGTTTTCGGTGCACCTAAGGGACTACAGATTGGGGCAGTTCTGCAAGACTACTGTACCGTGTTTGGTGATCCGTAGGTTTACAGTTTTAGGTGACCCCGCGGGACCACAAACTCAGCACTCCTTCAGCAAAGAAAAATCAACGGTCAGAATTATTTTGCAATTTCTGGCGTCATCGGGACTTAAAATTGAG
Source organism: Chimonanthus salicifolius (assembly GCA_013350335.1). Classification (NCBI taxonomy): domain Eukaryota; kingdom Viridiplantae; phylum Streptophyta; class Magnoliopsida; order Laurales; family Calycanthaceae; genus Chimonanthus; species Chimonanthus salicifolius. The sequence continues at coordinate 46,763,586 of CM023537.1, read as the reverse complement.
ATCCGTCTTCGCCTGTGTGATTGTAGCGAAGAGATCTACGCGATGACCTGTGTGAATTTTGAAAAAGAATGAAATTAATTTTTGGAAGAGTTGGGGAGTGGTCGACGTCGGTGTGTGGGATCACACCATCAACGGTAATATGTAGCCTTGTGTCGTGCATGTGAAGAGGGCCACATATGGCTGCATGCAAGAGTGGGATCACACCAAGGCTGTACACGGCAAAATGTAGCCGTAAGAGGGTTGTTGCACCGTGAATGACCTCGGACCTTTTGATGGTACGCGTGGAGATGATATCTTAGCCATATGCGTAGAGAGGCTAAGGTGATGCAGCAACACATTAGTGTGTGCAGGTACACACTATGAAGGAAACGCAGCCTGGCATTCGTGAAGCACGTCGAGATGTGCTCGTAGAACGTAGGAAGCGAAGTTGCAGATGCAACACAGGGTCTTGGACAACCAAGATTGAGGTGGAGCCCAATTGGGCTATATAATCTTACTCAAGACTGGTGGATCATCCTAAGGTATAGGATGCGCATCTCATGCAGAGATGTAGTAGGATTATAACTGAAGGTGGAGCATGGCTAGGACTGGCTAGTTTGCACAGAGGTGCATAGTTGTAGTGGAGGACGATGTCACAGTTATCTCTGGAGGAGGATCAGTGGATATTTGCCAAGGTGGAGATTGTTGGAACATGTGGCTCACTCTCCACTAAAGAAGGAAGGAGTCCTAGATTGGGAAGACCTCTTCAATAAGGCAACTACCAATTAACTAGGTACCAATTAAAAAGGCTAAAAATCCTCTAGGATTTTTATACTCAGCAGGTTTTCCACTTTATATACGGTGGGTATTCTCCATAGAGAACCGCCGTTTGGCCGAGGCCACGATGGGGCCCCTTGCAGCAAAGGTGTAGTGAGGGAGATAGAGAGAGAGGGAAGATATCAAAAGAGATCTTAGGATCCAATTATTGTATCTGTATCCATTTTATCTATAATGTAATCTACACTCTCCCGTGGACGTAGGCCAAGGTTGGGCCGAACCATGTATATCATGTGTTCTCTGTGTTTATGTGTGATTGAATCTGTGATTTGTGTATGTGGGTGTTGGGTCTATTCCCTAACATTTTTTTGGTTGGTTGCTTCTAAAAATCATCAAGCCTTTCTCTTCTTTTTATTATTTGAAGTTGACCCCTGCATGCAAGCATCATTTCCCAAGCTAGAATCGGATCCAAAGTTCGAATCTTCAATGCACCAATCTATGTAAACACAAAAATACACTAATTAAACCAAATTAAATAAAATTGTGATACTAACATTAATAATTCTAAATATAAAATATATTACAATAATAATATAAAATAACCAAATTTCAAGAGCAAACTAATCCAATATTTAGAGGTAAAATTGTCATTTTCCAGTGTACATCAGTAATAAACATAACGAACAACCATAAACTGTTCAAATACAATTATATAGTAATCTAGAAAAAAACATGCGATAATATGACCATATGGAACAAAGGTCTCTCAAACTAAGGCATGAACATAAATATGAAATATCCAACTACTACTACTACTCCTCGGATGTCTGCTCAAGGGGCCCACCTGGCCCCTCCGCAATTGGGTTATATGAAAGGTAAGGGGTGAGCTAACCAACCCAGTGAAGGGATAAATCATATCACATGTCAGCAATATATATATATATATATATATATATATATATATCATATGCATGAATGCATGAACATCATGATAACAAAGGTGTTCATGTGCATGAAAAACCCAACCACATCACCAACTAATGATCCACTGACCAAAACTGCGACATCATCTCGGTAACCCACATCGGGTCCTCTAACAAATTTCGGTCTCCCTACTAATGTCATCGGGAGACTACACAATACACAACTGCCTCAACTAGAAGAGTTGTATCGGAAAAACCACCTCAACCACGCCAGGGGGAAGCCAAACTCTAGGGCAAGCTTCTCAACTGCAAGAATGCAACGGGGAAACCCACATTCCCTATGGGGGTCTTGACTGCCAAAGCGTAACGAGGAAGTCGTCTTGACAACCAAATCATCATCTCATTATAAGCATATACACATATAGATAACCTCTCTACTCTAGGGCAGACACCTCAACCGCCGGAACGCCACGGGGAAACTCGCATCCTCTATGAGGGTCTTGACCGCCGGAACGTAACGGGAAAGTCCTTCCAACAACCAACATCATTACATCATCATAAACATATGCACATGTAAATAGTTCCTCCATCTCAACACCCAACGGCACGCTGTCAATTACGGGTTACCTCCATGCATGCACATGATATCATGATCATGTATAACAACACAAACATATAACAAGATCTCAAAACACAAAGCCACATACTCATCATGATCTCATTCACACATTATATGTAGACACCCAACATGTTATCAACTAGTTCCAAGCATCATATCCAATATCCATATGCATATCTTACTCTTAGAATAAATTAATTCATATGTTATAAATAAACACACTACATGTTATCATTAAGTCACAAACATCATTTCGACATCCAACTCATATCTTATTCTCATCATAAATTCGTTCACATGTTATAGCTAAATACACCACATGTACTCAATAAGTTTCAAGCATTATGTTCAATATCCATTCGTCCGATCAGAATTTTCCATTTAATCGCATATAGTTGACAAGAGTGCACTCGAATGGATCCCTTGCCATAGATTTGTTCAACAGTTCCCTTACCAAGTGGCTTAATAAATGAAGGGTCCCCCATTCCAGTCACTCGATGTCCAAGGTTAAAGGATAAATAGATGCGAATGCATGCTAAAACAGTGATATGTCCCCTCACCTGTGTGCATTTTTGAAATCCAAGCGATGAAACAAGTCGAAGGATTGAGGGAAGTGATGCACGAGCTACCGAGCCTGAGAAGCTGGGGCGGGTATACAAAAATTGGGACGGTCCCGCAAAACTAGGTTGATCCCATAAATCTGGTCCGAAACGAGCTAGAAACGGCCCAAAAACTACTAAAATGGGCTAGAAATGCTCCAGAAGTGATCCCAAAATAGGCCAGGAAAAGCCCAAAATGGGCTTGGGCTGGGCCTGGGCCTAGATCAGGCCAGAAGTGGGCCTGGGCCGGGTTGGGCCGAATTTAAAACTGGGCCTAGGCCTGAATCTAAACTGGGCTAAAGACATACTAGGCTAGGGAACTGGGTCTGCACGAATTGGGCTCAAGGATTGGGCCTTGATCTGCTGGACTCAAAGCAAACTGGGCTTAGAATGGATTAGGGTTCGAGCAAGCTGGGTGTAGCTAGGCGTGAAAGAACTGGGCTCGAGCTCAACTCGGGTCTACCAGACCACGAGCTGGGCTCGAGTTGCAAAAATCCCAAGAATGAACAGGGCCTGGAAAAAGGGGATCAGGGATTCGACCCAACTAGGTTGACTGGGTCACTCAAATCGATTGAGTCGACTCGGTTGGTTTGGAAGAGAAGGGAAGGAGGGGAAATCTGAGAGAGAAAGGGAAGATGAAGGAGAAGAATATGATAAGAAGAACAAGAATAAGAGACAGAAGGAGAAAGGAAACCACGGCGTCGACGGTGGTGGTGACTCGGATTTAGGGTTTTAAAGTGGAGAGGGAAGAGGAGAGAAGAACAAAGGGGCTGCAAATTAGGGTTTCCAAAGGGGGGGTGACGACCGAGAGTGAGAACAGAAGGGAGGAGAGAAGACAAGGGAGGGGGCGGCAGCCTATTGCAAGGAAGAGGGAGAGAGAGAAAATAGAGAAGGATTTAGTGTTTTGAGGAATAGGATGGAGAAGGAGAGAGAGAGATGCGGCGGCGGCTTGAAGGCTTAGGGTGTTGGGGTTTTGGTTTAGAGAAAAAGAAAGAAGAAAAGAGGAGGAAGAAGAGAAGAGAGGAGAAAAGGGAAGAAAGAAAGGAGGCGGTCGGCTAGGGTTTGAGAGGAAAAGGGAAAGAGATGTTTTTATATGAGGGGACTAGGGTTAGTGTTTTGAAATTTTTTTTTTTTTAAAAAAAAATAGGAGAGAAACCTCTTGAGTCTTTCAAAATCCATTGGAAAATAATGAAACATGTGTGTTTTTCAATTATTTTTCATGATAAAATCATTGAATAAAACAAAATTACCAAAAAGTCCTTCGAGCTCCCAAACTCAAACTGGGGCCCACCATGGAGCCCACACACTCTCCACTACCACCAAAACACCAAAAACAACTCGAAGATCCACAAAACTTTTTAAGACCCCGAAATATCGGGTCGGGTCATTACAACACTACCCCCCTTAAGGAATTTCGTCTTCGAAATTCAAACTGAACTCATACCTCTAGTCTCGAAACAGGCTTCCTTTTAAGAATTATCCATGTATAAAAATCTCATCGAACCACACTATCATTTTTTTATGAGATATAGGTTTTCCGATTCCACGGGCAAGATCAACCTCTGAAAAGATTTTTATATTTCATTAAATGTTGAACATCAATTGCTCAAAGAATTCTTCAAGTATATGGCGAGGATTATGTTTTTATTTGTTTTGAAAAACCACCTAGAAATCTTTAGGTCACCATAGGTACTCATTTCTCGTCAAGTTTCTATAAGAATCTGTTGATGGGTGGCTCGAATGATTTTAGGATAGAAATCAAGGATTGTCACATATGTAAATGGACATGGCATGCCAGCGTTGGACTGCAAGGAAATAGGAAAGACAGGATGTGTACATGACATTATGAAGTGTTCCATGCAAGTGATGTGTACATGGCATTAAAAATAGAGAAAATCTTGGTGATTGACACGACAATTTTGACGTGTGGAGAGAGAAAGAAAATCTCAGAATTTGGTTGTCTCCAGCGCATATAAGAGATAAGGACGTGTGTTATGTTTGGTGGTGGCTTGGCCGCACAGAGAACATGCACATGGTGTAGGCCTCTCGGCCTTTTGTGCCTCTTGACCTTTCAGCCGGATGCAGCATGGAGGAGGGACCTTTGGCCACATATGTTGGATAACACTCTGCAGAGGAGACGCTTGTATGCAAAGGTCATTTTCATGCAAAGAATACTTAGTGGAGGCTATGCTTTGAGGCAAAAAAGCATAGGAATACAAATGTGTGTGGTATGGAGAAAACAGGCATTGGAGGAGGCTTGACAGAGGGAGTTTTTTGTTGGTTGTATATAGTGCAGAACTCACACACATGATGATGTGCTTGGATATTCTACACACAACACCAAGGTGATATAGGGAAGCATAAGGAAGCACATCAGAGAGCAGGATAGAAAAAGGACTCATTCTTTTGGGATTGAGAGTGCAAGATAGAGAGGAACGATTGGGGTTTAGTTGCGGGTAGCAACGGTGTATTGTAAAAGGGACTTGAGTCTTGAGTTTGGGACTAAAACTCAAAGAATCATTCATATTATATCTTGTAGGGATCTTTCTCTCTTTACTCTCACAGTGGATTCAGTCGCTTCATGGACGTAGGTAAATCTTTGTTGAACCACGTAAATCCCGATGTCTAATTTTTATGGTGTATTTGTTTATTTTATGTTTGTGTTGTGATTATTTTTCTGCATATTATTCCTAACAGAATCCCCTTGAGAGATATCACCACTTCCCTCAAATACACACACTTTCACTTCATTCAACGGCCCACTATAAATCATAACGTAAATATAGAATCCCATAAAACTCACTCCATCCAATCATAGAAACCATGTTTTATTGGCTCTCATAATTTTGATGACTTTAAATTGTTTTTGAATGTAAAATATTCTTAGGCACTTATGTAATAGTTATAGGGTAGTCGATATTTACACTTTAGATGAGACTCATTTTGGTCAAATGTTAGTTTATAAATATGGACATACATTTTTGAAATGGTAAATATGCAAATACATATAAAATATAGTTTCTTTATGTGTCTAAATTTAAATAAATCCACATTATGTATCATATTTTATATTTATATTTTTTATGTATATAAATTAGTATATAATTAATCTTAATATACCATTCAATTCAATGATATAAGTTTAATCGCTCTTTATACTATATTTATAGAGTGACGTGCTAAGTATATACCTATATTTTTGTACACGGCATGAAAAGAGTCATGCGTTAATAGTAAGATGCGAGAACATGAATTTTTGAGTCAAAGTGATAAAATGCATGATGGTCACCGTTGGCTCACTGTTGCTAAATCATAGTCTAACACGTGAAAAAAAAATCCAAAAAAGTAGACTTGGCTTAGCATTTCCTTTGGTCGTGTTTGGATAGGAGAAGTAAGAGACTTCTCCTGGAAAACTTTGAGTTCTCTTGTTTAGAAAAGGGGAAGAGAAAAAAGAGCCCACATAAAACATATATTTTTGTAATACCGATGCTTGGGATGCAGGGACTTTGTCCCATACCATCCAAGAGATAGTATGTGAGGGGGGTTATAAGAGAAGGAACACCCGCTATAGCATGAGGCCTTTTGGGCTCAAGAGTGATGCCTTGGACTCAATATAAATTCGTGTGGGTCTATAGGGCTCAAAGCGAAGAATATTATGCTAGAGGATCAGGTCGTCTCAAATGGTACCAGAGCACCATTCAACTCTCTACCTGTGTGGGCCCTCTGGTGTGACTGTATGTGTGATGTGGCAAAGCCAAGGATGGCTCTGGTCTTAAAAGGGGGTGGATTGTAATACACATGCTTGGGCGGCAGGGACTTTGTCCCATACCGTCCAGGAGTTAGCATGTGAGGGAGGTTATAAGAGAGGGAACACCCTCATATAGCATGAGGCCTTTTGGGCCCAAGAGTGACGCCTTGGGCTCAATACAAATCCGTGTAGGTCCATGGGGCCAAATCAGACAATACCATGCTAAAGGATCGGGTCATCACAATTTCTCCTCACTTCTCATCTATTAGAAGAATGTTGTTGTCTCGACCCTTAGCAGGATACACTCATCTTTTCCTCAGTTCTCTTATACCAGAAGACACTATGAGAAGTTCTCCTGCTTTAAATTCTCCCATCCAAACGCATCCTTCATAATTAGGACATGTGACAACGGTCAGAATCAAGGTTTCATACTTGGAGCTAGGCATACTCAAAACTCAAAAACATTTGTTGATTGATCCTTGAATAAACTCATGGATGTCAATCAAAGTGATCATAAGATTTATATGAATTTGATTACTCAACACGTGGACCGACATAATGAATAAACGATATATCGAGATGAACATTTTGTAAATTCTATAAGTTATTTTCTAATACAATAAGAATCATCAAAATCCAACTTGTAGTGAAAGATTAATGTCAAAAACACTATAAGTTTTGCAAGAACAAGTTCGCATTAAGTTTGGTGCAAACGGCCAATTAGTGCCATTTGGATTTATATGGATGGGTAGGTTTGAGAGGACTTTGCTTCTTTATAATGCCTGTGAACTCTTATATTAATTGAATAAGAGAAGCAATGTTTTTAAGGCTCTCAAAATTTCTCATTTATCCAATATATGTCATAGTTCACTTCAACATTTCTAATTTCCAATCGAATCTCTGGGGCTTTCTTCGCCACTAAAGTATTGTTTAGTTCTCTTTGTTATCTAAAAATGGAATTTTTTTTTTTGCATGACCTATGAGAATTTCTAACAATCCTCACCTAATTCATCGAAGCAGTGGTGGTAGCTTTGTTTTTTTTCCTATTGAGCCCCGACTCTAAAATCATATCCAAATATTGAATCACCACAGTTGAGTGAAAAGAAAATTGGTTACTTACTCCAAGAGTTTAGGAAAAGCGATTGAACAAAAAGAAAGAAAACTTGAGAGACAATAGACTTTTGAAGTCAAGCTGGTGTCAAATCGGTGAGTGTAAGAGGAGAATTGAATCTATTAGATCTACTATGGATCCCACGAGCTAAAGTTTACATGAAAGTCTAATGAGAGCACTTCTTAGGAGAGAATTGTTATATATATATGGTCAAATTGTAACAAAAATATTTTCATTTTGAAGGACTTGGTTAGTTACCCAGCATAATAACCAATGTTCATGATGCGGCCATCTGAAGCTCAATCGTACCGAACAAGATCGGGGAAGGCTCATTAGACAAGAACAGGGCCATGAAGCCTAATTTGATAAATTTCCTCTCCAAAATAATTTTAGAATTGGAGGGAAGAGAAGACCTCAAACGCAACCTAGTGGACCCACTTGCACCATGGATGAAGCCAATTTAAATCAGTTTTGGGCCTTGAAAGCCCACGAAACTAAGCTCAGTTGGGACCAATCAAGTGGGCCCACGAAATGCACCTCAGCTGAGGACATGTTGGATGCTTACGTGGCCTGACTCACTCAAAAAACAGCAACTTAAAAACATGGCAGTGCATGGACGGTTTGGGCCCGGCCCAAAAATGAAAGGTGTTACCTTCCTCGAGCACTGGTACTTTAGGACTGGATGCGGACCAAGTGTAGATCTGTTTTAAAACAGCAAAAAATCCAATCAATGGCTGGAAAAAAAATCCAGTCAATGTTGACCACAGAGTAAACCAATTTAATTTGGGCTCTGATATGGGACTAATTTTAGGTCAGTCGATGAACAGAACAGAAGATATAGACCAGTTTGAGGCGTTTCTGAACCCTTAAAACCATCGGCAAATATAATTTGAAGATGGAAGTTTATGAAGAAGAAGAAAGCACGATCAGCAGGATCTAGGTCTAGACGAAATGGACTTTTCAAAAACAAAAGGGGGCAATCAACGGCTGCAATTGACCCAGAATTGGGCCAGATCTGGCATGAGTTCACAGCAGACTTTGTGTAATTCTTTCTTCCTTTTATAATTCATTTAATTAGGGAAAGAAGTGGCCATTTACAGCAGGCCCAAATCTGAGCAATCTGGGACGTCAGGCACAGCAGATTTGAATTTATTTTTTTCATTTCTTAGTTGAAATAATGTCTATAAATTGAGGTTCAATCCAGACATTGTAGAGACACATATGAATTTACTGAATTAAATTGAAGCATTAGTTGTTTGTCTCCCTCTAGAGTTGGTAAATTTCAGCAAATTAATTTGTTGAGCTCGTACTTAACTATGCTTGAACTTAAAAAAATAAACGAGTTTAAAAGTCCAAGTTCGACCTGTCGAACAAAAAATCTTTTTTCAAACCCGTTTATTTAGATCGAACTCAGACAAATGAATGCTTCTGAATTACTACTTAGTTTTTCAAAAAAAAAGAGGGTAAAATGGAAAAAATAAAAATTATGTGAAGGATTTGAATCCAAGTCACCAACATGAGAAACAAATAGTTTTACTATTGGACTATAATAACAGCAAGTGTATATGCTGTTAACCAAGAAAATAACAGGGCAAAGTGCGGATTTGCAAGCAGAAAAAAAAGGAAAAGAGTTCAGTGTGGAATGAAGAGAGAAAGAGATATATATATATATATAAGGAAAAAACAATGAGTGCTACATATATGTAGTAGATCTAGCGCCCATACTTATAATACTAGCGCAGAAGTCACAACTGTCCTCCGTCTATGTTTGTACTTCTAAAAAGGCAGTCACATCTGCCATTTGTGCAGTCCTCTATGAAATGAGGGCAATTTGATCCAAAAAGGTCTGACCAGGCACACAAGGGACCTTGATCCAATAATTATTTTTGAGGGCATACTTATCCTAATTCACAACTTTTGAGATATTTCCTGCCAAAATTGCCAATTTAAAAAAAGTATTGATTCATATATTAAATTAAGACATGTTTCTCAAAGCCTCGCATTTGTGCTTAACTTTTTCAATAATGTGACGCATTGGCTAAAGTGGGCGTCAAATTATTGGGTGCAAGAGTTTAGAGATAAAAAGTTATTATTATAGATTATAATGTGAGAATTTGACATGGCATTTCAAATCAATCTCATTTGCTTGTATTTAGTGGGCCAGTTGCATCAGTTTAAAAGTCAATTTTCTAATACTACCAATCAATTCCCATAACTCAATTTTTATGAAATAAAAGCAGTTCTGCTGGGGGTGTGTATTGCAGTCTCCAAACTTTTCAAAATTCTCTATTTTTTTATGGAGGTGTCCATGGCCTCTTTCTCGAGTAATGTGCAAGCCTCTCTGCTTGTACAAATTAGGTAAAACTAGGGCAAATTGCTTTTTGAAGTGAGATGAAATTCAAATTCAGGACTCCCACTTCCTAAAGCGGATTCCTCGCCAATATACCAACTCTATGGTTTCCTAAATTCCCATTTTCTTTCACATGTTCCCAGCATCCATCCTGATAAGTTCCAGTTTGGACAGAGTAGTGGAGCCTGCTACTTCCTTTGTTACCAATAGGACCTTAAATTATTGCTTTCAAAACACCATGTCATGAATTCCTTCTTCTATATCAATCTGATTTCCAATCATTGCATTTAACACAAATTTTCTCCTAATCATGGAATCAACTCCCAACTCTATTCTTAGCCTACTGAACAAAGCAAAAGCAAAGTGAAAAGAAATTTCATTCATATATCCTCTCTACTCAAATGGTGGTGATTCAATAAAATAAACCAAAACTAGTGGCCAAGCTCAAAACTCGGCGTGGCAGAAATTTTAAACCCCTCAAGTACAAAACTTCCAATGGGACATGGAACAATCATCATGCAACTGTGTTCACTATGTCCAGTTTATCATCATCTGCTGAATGTCTTAGGCGATCAACGGCTTTCTCAACCTAAGAAAACAGAGGAAGCAGGTTAGCTTAATAGACGTATGTATAGAAAGAGAATCAAAGATGTAATAGATAAGGGAGTTGAGGTAGCTACCTCTACACTCCAGTTTGTCCTGACAGTCAAGACAATGAGAGCAACGGTTTGTAGGAAAACTCCAAAAATCATTCCCCACCAAATGCCCTGACAAGAGTATTTCAGCCACATGAGAATGAACCAAGTATCCCCAGTTCCAAATATCTATAATCATCATCACTTAAATCTTAAACTAGTTTTGGCAATGGGCCGAGTTGGTCTGTCTCCTGGATTAGGCCTGTGGATTAGGAGTTTAGCCAGGTTTAACTTTTGGCCCTCATTATTTAGCAGAAGTGTGAATTTTGTGCAGGTCAGTTGGGTTGGGTTAAAGTTGAGCAGTAAGCTTTTTTTTTTTTTTGAAATGTGAAGCATAATATATTAAAAGCACTAGAGGTGCAAAAAGAGAGTATAATGAAAAGGAAAAAACAAACAGCACCTTACACCCAAAAAGGATACCCCTAAAGGACAAAAGGAAATAGAAAAGGACAATACACTCTTTCTAGGCATGCATCATGTCAGTAATAGAATAATGCTGGAAAGTTAGTAAGGGAAGATGCCCATGCAGCACATTTGGCAAGGACTTCATTGCCAACACTATGGGGACTTTCAGCATTATTCCGAAAACTCTATTATTGCACTCCCACCATATACCCCATGGAGGCGAAAAGGGTCATACGCCACAAAATGATGCACCTAGAGGACATATTAAAAATCTTCCACGTGAAGGACAGTTAGCGACTAAGGAAGACATAGTCAACTGAATGTTGAACTTATCCAAGATGACATTTCAAATGGAAGTCGTGAAGGAGCAATGGATGAAAAGGTGGTCAATATCTTCAGAGGCAAGAAGGCACAGAGGACAAGTACTGACTAATACCCTTCCATGCTTGCGCAAGTTGTCTTGAGTAAGAATCTTCTCGAGGCCAGCAATCTAAAAGAAACTAATGGCTCTAGGGGGGGCTCTGGAGGTCCAAATGGATGGATCCACGAGAGGAGTAGTCTGACTCCTATTGTTCCACGCATAAAAAGAAAAGTTGAGCAGAAGTTAAATGTGTATTTCTGCGTGGCAGTCGAGCGAAAGTTGAACAGCCAAACAATCCAATCCTTCAAGAAGTATTTTCTGAATGGTTGGGTCTAGTCATCTTGGGTCATGCCGAGGACTAATTCAAAGCCCACAAAAGAGAAGTCCGTTTGAGAAATTTCAGCCCCAATCCAGTTTGTGCCCCATTCAAACAACATAAAGCTCAGGTTGAGTCATTCAGATTCGGGTCACAATAATGAGGAACAAGCTAAAAGTATGTTGCAATGGAAGGCCCCAATCATGCAAATTCTTTTTTCATCTTTTAATACACCAATCCTTCTATTTATCAGCTTTTCCTGAGGTAGGGTAGGGTACATCATATCAAGGGTCTCAAATCTTAATAACTGAACTGAGAGAGAGAGAGAGAGAGAGAGAGAGAGAGAGAGAGAGGTTTTGTTGATGCTTACTGCTTCCCTTAGGCTTGTTTTGAAACCAACTGCACATCCAATTGGGAGACCAATGATGTAGTAAGTGCCTAAATTTACATATGCCACAAGTGCTTGCCATCCACTGCCAATGGCCACACCTGCATTGCCAACATGGTCACCATATCATCACCCAATAGTCCAGTCCATTACATAATCCTTAATACTACACCCCTCTTCTCTCGTTTAGAATTGACAGCTTTAGATTGTTTTACATCCCTAATTAATTTCTGTAACTCAGATAGGGATGTAGTAAACAAAACTACCCCAAGGAGTCAACCTTTAAACTAGTAAAATGAAATTAGTAATGACACTAATAGCCAACTGTGACAAACCATATATAGAAATTGAATTTCTAACCTGATAGGATGGGTTGGATTCCATTGAAAAATACTGAGATGGCAAGCAATGGAGTTAGGTCTGAAACTGCCGAAATAACGTCCTTGTCGGTTGTAAAAAGTTTACTTAGCGGAGTCTTAAATGCCAAGACAATTGCACTGAAAATTATACTGAGGAAGATACTTGTTCCAACCACGACCATCACAGAGAACCTCGCTAACTTCGGGCGGCGAGCCCCAAGCTCATTGCTAACTCGAACACTGCAAATTCAAAGTTTTAGACTTTTAGATTCTCAAATATGCAAACTAGTTAAACTAGTTAAACATTTTATTTATCAACTAGTGTTGTATTTGTGGACAAATAAATGGGTAATGTATGGTTCGAACTAACAGGGTGTCCATTCAGGATGTTTCGAAAATCAAATCAGCTGCAATACAATTTGTCAATTACCACAGCTGTTGGTTTTGACCCTTTCAAAGATGAAAGCAGAAACATATGTACAGAGATTGTTTTATTTTAACATTGTTGCATGTCTAAGTAAATAGCTTTATGGCACAGACAATTACAAACCTGGCAGCTGTGCTGAGGCCCAACATAAACTGCATGTCCCAATTCAAGTAATTCATGCTAAGAACAAAATAAAGGAAACAAGTCAGCATCCAAAGCAAAGAATTAATTTTGAGTAGATCAATGGACTCTGTTCTGTAAATTGATTACGAAAAGTTATCCTACTAAAGTCCCATTTGGCAGACATTTAAGACTTCTAAGTCTATTCTGGTTTAGACCTTACTCAATGACTAAACCTGCAAACTAGAGGTTGAGATATAGACTGCTTTCTGCTGCACCTATTAGAAATTGTCAAGCTATTGTATCTGTTACCCCGAAATATCATTGGTAATAAGCGCCATGTGACGCTTGCCTGAACTTGTTACACTGCGAGGACTCGCCTATTAAGAAACCAACTTGTTGAAGATTCCAGTAAGGAACTAATCTAGGTTTGCCAGAGTTTATCCATGTAGTATAGAGAAATGGATCTGTCAAATGCTCCTTATTCCTTAACATGGACATAGGCCTGAAGCTGAGCCTTTGTGAATCAAGCTGAAAACATTTGCCCAGGGTGCATATCACAGTCCAACTCCAACATAGTAAATCTCTAACCGAATGGAAGTGGTCTGGGCCTGTACAAGAGTCTTATACAGAAGTAGGGGCCTTGAACAGGCATCATAGTCTACCTAGGGATGGAAAGAACTGAACTGGGCCTTTGCCAGCTTCAGTGTTGTATTAGCTGGCCTCTTCCAGTTTTCAGCCAAACAGGCTAATTTCCCAACCAAGACATATGTGACAGAATCCAAGCTCACTTTAAAGATTATGTTTCAGTCAAATAGGCCCTGGCCCTGCCCAGACAACATTCAATCCCAAAAGATAAACCAGCAACGCTTGTTCAACATCAGTATATATAACATAAATTTTAGCACTAAAAATGATCCACAATAGAAGTGAGCTTAAGAGTTGCAAATGGCAAAGTTGCTGGAGCTGGAGCCATGAAAAAATAAAGGTGTAGAACAGATTACATGTTGCATACCAGATAGAAATGGAATCGAGTGAGACTGTAGCATTAGGAAGAAGGCCTGAAATTAGCACAATCCCTTGGAAATACCAGATCTCCAAGCTGCATAAACAAGAAGTCATATGTAACTTCGATATGTTTGATATAGGGCAGTTATAGGAAGTGGACCCAATTTGCAAAGGGCCCACTTTCCATCACCAGAATGAAGAGAGAGAGAGAGGAAGATTGATACCATAGCATGAAAGCAGATGCCACAGTTAACTTGAGATAAGACCAAAGCCCAACAAAGGCCCTGACAGAGAAGCCAGTCCAAGTTTCCTTGCAGTTTGGGCTGAATATTACGTACAGGCAGGTTAGGACTACTAAGAGCCACCACGAGAAGCTCAAAGTAAGAGCAGCTCCTAATAGCCCATACTTGAAAACCATCACAACCAACCATGTGAGTAGCGTGTGCACCAAGAACACTCCGACCGCCATGTAAGCTAAGGGGTTCACAATGTTCTGGGCCTGTAGGAACCTTTGCACTGGACAATTTATGGCGAATGCATAGAGTTGTGGGAGTAGACCCCTCGTGAAGATCTGACCCTGAGCAGCAATATCAGCCTCTTGGCCGATCGCTCGGAGAACTGGTCCGGCGTACCAATAGAGGAAAGACAGGATTACTGCTGCCCCTAAATGTAGGATTATGGCCTTCTGGCAAATTATGCCCATTGCACTGTACTTCTTTGCCCCGTAGGCTTGGCCGCACACCGTCTGCACTGCACTGGCCATGCCTAACTGCAAGGACAGTATGCAAATGGGAGATTTGATTTAGAATGACATTAAATGATATTGCAATTTTGTTCGTTTCGATGCTAAATGCCCAACCGAATGCGAGTATTGATTGTTGCGATCATAAGAATTGTGAGTTCGAGTTATATTATGGGTGTGCAACACAGAAACAAACAAATTTGCAAAATTTAATTATGAGTACCAATTCTAGATGGATCAATGGAATAAAATACTTAGATAATGACAAGAGTAATGATGGTGCTCGAATTATGTGCATGTATAACAACATCGATGTTTCAAAATCTACTGGACTGGCCCAGTTGGAAATTCTTGCACTTCGATACAGAACAGAGATTAAAGAGAGACATTGGTGGTTACCATAATTCCATAAGCAAGCCCTTGAATTCCTACATTGGCTATTGATGCCCCAGCAAGCTCTAGGGCCCCCAGTTGGCCAGAGAACATCTGGGTCACCAAGCTGAGCATGAAATTGAAGATTGAAACGATGATCGTCGCACCGGATAAGGTCCACAGGACCTTCGACTCCCATGCTGCAGCACGTGTAAGCGATCGGCATGGAACTGGTTCCTGCTCCAGCAGGTACTCGATTTCGTCTGATGATGCCTTGATGATCGATCCAATCAACGGCTCTCTTGCTGCATCCCCCATTTGATCTTGGTTGAATTCACTCAAACTGCTCAACTTTCAGCTGTTGGTACACTCACTTAATAGCAAAGGCCACAGGCCTCAACATTTTAAGCAGAAGGCTACTAGACTTGGACATCACAGTCACAGCTACCATTCTTCTACCTTTGGGGTTGGCGGTCAAATGCCAAATTCAAAGTCCTCGGAGAAGAGCAGATAAAGGCTAGCTAACATAAGTCCCATCTCATCTTTTTCACCTAACCCATTTAGGACCCGATTACACTACCAATTCCAATTGTGGTATGGTTATTTAGAATGGGAAGAAAGGTCCATTGATGGACCCTAGCTGTTGGATTGCACTGGTTGCTAATAAATTAGATGCACTGTGTACTTTCCACAATATAATACTACTTAGATTTGGAAAATAAACGTGGAATTGTTAGATGGGATAATCTATCTAGGATTCGGATTGGTGGCAATATAATTTTTCTGGTGCTACAGAACTAAGAGGGTCCGTATTGGTCTATCTCAACTTAAGTTTGGATGAGAATAATTTATTTGATAAATGCCACTCTTTATTTATAATCTTTTGCAGTACAATGAAAGTTGGAGGACTTTCTTAAGACTATTTAGTTACAATCAAATTCATACATGAGATGCATGAAATATTACTATATATTTAATTACAATCGAATTCAAATTTGAGCCAAACTATTCATTTAGATCTCTTAAACGAGATCTTGTTGAGGTCAACTTTTATGCCTCCACGTTTTCTAGATTAGACTTTTATAGCCTTCAAATTCTTCTACTATATCTATATTTATAGACACCATTCATGTTAGTGTCAAATAAATCTAAATCGTTCGTTCGTTGAACAGTTGTAATTTACTTTTATATTGGAAAGCAAAAAATAGATAAAATTATGTCAAATAAATAGCTAAAATAGAAAAATAGATTGAGGAAATTTGTGCAAAATTAATTAACAAAAGATGAGGATTTTATAATGAAATTTAATGAGTTTGAAGGATATATTCGAGATCCGTTTACATTAGTTTAAAAAAATAGGAAAAATTGTTCAAAATTTTCTAAATTGAAAAAGATAATAATCATTATAATTATTTTTTTTGAATTTACATGTGTTGAAACTGTGATGAGGCCATGGAGATTCAAACCTAACACCTCCCGCTTCATGAGACGGGAGATTACCAGTTGAACTACACCATCAATGTTACTCATATAAAGTGTCTGCCTCCTACCAACCACACTTAAAAGTGATTCATATGAAGTGAAATTTTCACGATGTGTCATACAAAGAATAACTTAAAAGAGAGATTAGTGAGCTTTAATTATAAAAATAATAAATGATAGTAGCATCAAGCTCATATATATCTAACCCACAGAATACCTAATCTTAGGAATTCCCAGTGCTCCAAATTTATGTAGATAATAAGCAACCTGCAACGTTTAACTATTTATTTATGAATTGATGGTCAGCGTGTGGAATGTTAGGAGAACTCGCTCAACACAATTTGTAGGCTTTGCTTATTTGTTTAGTGACTTCTCACTATCAGTGTCTAGACTTAAAACATTTGGATTGGAATTTGGAAAGCAAGAGTGATTGCCTACAATTTGAAGAAAAGATACGATTGCTCCGTAAATTATTGAGTTGAATGTCTGGTACTCTCCAACTACCTAAATTTCAAAAAATTTGTCACTTTCTCTGTTGGGACAACCCTAACCCTAACCACAAATGAAAAAACCTCTGCCTCATGTCCAGCTCATTTCAGACCCAAAAACATCATTATATCGAAATTAAAATTTGAGTCGGGCTTGGATCTTGTACATGAAAGTCAGAGTTTAACCAAGTCATATTTTATAAAAAAAATCATTTATCAATAGTGTATAAATATAATAATTTATTGAATATATAATATTTATTTTATAGAATAATACAGAAAATTCCATTTGAAGCCCACAGAAGCATGAGTCCAGATAAATCCCACATACGCTTAGCATTGAAATCAGACTTAAACCCTGCAAATACAATTTGGGTCAGGCTCAGATTTGACTAATTCAGACTAATTTAGGCCTAGGCTCAGGTCAAATCTTTTGCAAGCTTAAAACCTGACCCATCCCACGCAAGTTTCAATCCTAACATGAATTTTAAATGAAACAATCTCCAGAAGACCTTTTTAAAGTGTTCACTCTGCATTTAAGAGAGAACCTCCTCAATATTTGAGAATATAATTTATCAAAAATTATCTAAATGAAGTTGATGCGACAGGTGAGAGATTGAAAATTTAGTTGAAATTGACAAACTTTGAAGATTAAGAAAATATGATTTTATCCGAAGTAATTGTTAAATGAGACATTTATTCTAGTGTAAACCTGTTCAATAGTATTATCTTCTATCACTATCGATGGGCTCCATCTCCAAATGCACAAAACTGATAAAAATCTCGTGCGAAAATATTTTAAGAGAAATATGAAGGATTAAATAATTATAACATACACATTTTTAAAAACTTATTTTATTATATAGATAATGAAAATTGTTGCAAATGATAGAATGTGAAAAACTAAAAAAATATTATCAAATAGAATTCATTCCAGAGATGATAATAGAATCTTATTAAGTGGCCGAATTTTTTTTTTTTTTAATCTATCTACCAATTTAAGTATGGGCAGATTGCAACAACCTACTTGATAATTATTTTTCTGAGTTGGGTTTGGCTCAACTTGGTAGATAGAGTTTGAGTTGGGTTACGTGGCAAGTCATGTTTGAGTTAGGTCAAATTTGGGTTGGATTAGATTGTAGGATCATATTTACAATGGGTTCGATCTGAGTTGGATCGGTCATGGGTTGGGGAGAGGGCCTTTTGGTTTTGGTTGAGTCTGGATGATAGGTTGGGATTGAGTCAATTGGTGAGATGATTTAAAGTTTGGAGTAGTAGGGTTATACGCTACATTCACCCTAAAGATGAAAAATAGTTTTTATAGAAAGATTATTTTTTTCTATAAAAATTAGTGAAAATAAACATATCCTAAAGGAAGTTATATTATGAAATAATTCTATTTTTTAACATTGAATCATTTTTTTTTTTTGAATGATGGTTAGTGATTTCATTCAAAGAAGGGAAAACCCAAAAAAATTTACAGTATGGCCCATAGCCTCGGCAAGGCACAAATGAATTTGTCAAAATAAGACAAAACCAAAAACTGGGACAAAGATGAGCCCAGAGACAATAAGATACATAAAAGAACTAGGTTCAGCTAGAGCCCAGAGCAAAAACAAACCCAAAAAACTAGGCAGCAAACCACCCCAAAATGAAATTAGAATTGGGAGCCAGCAAAGAGACCCTTTGCCAGAACAGGTGAGTTTAGCACATGGGCAAGAAGAATGTTCTTAGTTAACTCAATCAGATCATGGGGGATTACTGCCACCAAACCAGAATCACGATGCATCCGCTTGTGAAAAGATTGAGTAGATTGACTATGAATCAAGAGATGCCAACCAGGTTTGTGGTTCTTCAGCAAGAGGACGAAGCTTTGGTCATTGATAAGGAGACTGTTTGGGTGGAAAGAGGTTTCCACCAGAAAATGAAGGCATTTGGCGATGAAGAGCAGAGGAGGGAGATGATCTATCTGAGAGTTGCAGATCCGTCGAGCAATAACACCAATAGGGACATTAGCAGAGCTTAGGCAAATTGCCCTGATCCAAGAATCAAAAGAAGACTTGAACAGCAGAATGACAAGGAAAGTTATCTCTAGCAGGATGGCGAGGCAGGTCAAGAGGTTTTGTTGGGGGAGGTTGGTAGGGAGGAAGGTCCCAAGAAGCAAAGAAGAAGGAGGGTAGATGGCGCAGGTCCTGAATGGAGAGCAGGAAGAGGATCCAGGATCGAATGCAAGTGGCAAAACTAGGTGAGCAGTGCGAGAAGACGCGAAGATTTCTCTCTTGCCAACAGAACCAGATCATGGCAGGAACAGGTAGAGCAGAACAAGCTTTTCCATTGAGGATAATGAGGCAGAGGCAAGATTGCTCAGAAGGTCAAGCTCAATGAGGTCACGAATAGGGGAGCTGAATTTCCCTGAATCATTTTGATTGTTGGCCTATGGACTCTTGAAAATCATGAGTTTTTTAATTTAATAGATTTGATTTTTAGTGAGAAGCACAGTCTTTAAATATTTCTCTGACACCTATATCTCCTAGTAAGGTAGAACTACAAAATGACTAGACATTTTTGCCAACCTGGACATAAAGGACGCATGTGCAACTCAATTTGTGACAAATTGATTCATTAGAAGATTCTTCAATTTTTAGTTTGAACTCAAATTGAATTAGAATCCATACATGTTTAATTTTAATTGCATTTAATTCTTTTAATTAAATGTATTAAGATTTAACAATCGATTTCCCAATTCCTCGTTTGAATTGAATTCTTAAAACTCCAAATTTCTTCGGTGAAATTGTCCCATCGAATCAGAACAATCTTTTCCTTTCAGAGTGAGAGTGAGAATGGATACCCAAGTTTCGAAATTTTGCTATGAAAAATCATTAATTTCAATATGACAGCTTGAGTTGGTCTAAATTTCTCCCTCCATCTCTCTTTACCTGAATGGGAATTAAATGAAACAACCAGAACATGGAAAACTACGTCGGTCATTAGAGAATGGAAACAATAATTCTTTTATTGATAGAGCAATTCTCAATTACAAGGGCCATTACAGAATGGAAACAATAATTCTTTTACGGATAGAGCAATGCTCAATTACAAGGGCCATTTACCTCTTCAAAAATGTCACAAGGGCCATCTCTTGCCCCCTAATTCTTTTGCAGCAATCAACTTGTTAAATCCTATCCAATCTTATCTTGTTGTTTTTGTTGTTATTACTAGTATTATGATTATTGTATGCCCATAAGGTAAAAAGTGGCACCAGTTGATGATAATGATGATGACGACAATAAACGACTTACTCTATTGGACTTGAAACCATATGTAAGGCCAAAGAAGCCAACATTGAATGTATCAAATAAATTTCAGGATGCAAATCATCGCCTGCAACAAATTCATGAATTATCCCGCCGATCTCGACCCAACTCCAACCGATGCGTCTTCCAATCTGGCATTCTTTCATCCTTTTCCTGACTTCCATAACTTTATACCACTTATTTGCAGAGGCATACATATTCGATAAGAGAACAAAAGATCCACCATGACCAGGATCCAATTCTTGAATCTGTTTCACTGCACATTCACCAAGCTCAACATTGCCATGGATTCTACAAGCATTCAGTAGAGCACCCCACATGACTACATCAGGCTTCACAGGAGAATCTCTTATGAATTCATATGCCTGATCGATATCACTGCCTCGACTCAAGAGATGGACCATGCATGAACAATGTTCCAGTCGAGGAGCAATGCCATAGACAGTGTGCATTTTGTCAAAATATTCCTTTCCTTCCTGCAACCACCCTGCATGAGCGCACCCAGACAGAATGCCTACAAATGTGGCACTGTCCGCCGCCAGACCGCTCTTCACCATCTCAGAGAACACCTCAAGACAATCGGCTGCTTTTCCATGAATCGCCAGACTCATTATCATTACATTATAAGAGAACATTTTTCTTCACAATTTGATCAAAAAGCGTCGGTGAAACATCCAAACATCCACATTTTGCATACATATCCACAAGAGCCGTGCTCAAAACAACATCAGACTGGATCTTCCGTTCATCCAAAGCAAGATGAGTTTCTTTTCCCAACTCTAGAGCTCCCAACTGTGAACAAGCTGCAATAGCTCCCGTGATGGCAGCATCATTGGGCACGACGCCTTTCGCGCGCATCTCTCGAAACACAATCAGTGCCTCTTTGTGAAATCCATTTTGTACATAGCCATTAAGCAATGCACTCCACGACACATTGTTCTTCTCAGGAATACAAGCGAATATTCTCTTATCAACCTCCATATTGCCACATCTGGCATAACCAGCCAGAAAAGAATTCCAAGACACCACAGTTTTGTTTGGCATTTGATCGAATAACTTGTGAGCATCACTGATGCTCCCACACTTGGCATACGTATCAATCAATGAATTAACTACATATGAATTATATTCAATTCCAATCTCTTTAACAATATCTTCAATTCTCCTTGCCAAAGTCAAATCTCACATTTGAGAGCACGCATTGAATACTGAAACGACCGTTACCTCGTCGGGCCTCACATTTTCTCCTCTCATGAGAAAGAAAAGGTCTATAGCCTCTTTAGCTCGAATGCTTCGCACATAGCTGGATATTATTGTTAAAGATGTAATTTACCTTTAACATAAGGGTAGTTTAGACTTTATCTAATTAGGGTTTAGTGACTTCTTTATAAGTCATCTCTTTGTATTATTTACTTCATTCGAATATACAGTTCTTTCATGGTGTCTCGAGCAAGGTTCGATTCCTAGCATCGCATCGCATCCGCCGCATCTCTTCTTGCAGTCGAACCGATTTAGAACCTCCATTCGCAGCCCCCTGCTCTTGCTTCCGCCAGTCTGAGATCCGATTCCGCTCTGCAATCCGATCTGCAACTGCAAGCGAACCGATCTGAGATCCGGTCTCCATTCGCAGCCCCTTGCTTTTGCTTCCGCCAGTTTGAGATCCGATTCCACTCTGCAATCCGTTCTACAACTGCAGGGGAACCGATTTGAGATCCGGTCACAGTCCTCTGCTCTTGCTTCCGCCAATCTGAGCTCCGATTCCGATCTGCAATCCGATCTGCAACCAGCCCTCTTGCTGTCATCGCCGCTCAGATCTGTGCCCATGTTACCAGTCTGAGATCCGACAACCAGATCTGCAACCAGCCCTCTAAGATCTGATTCCGATCAGCAGCCAGCCTTCTTGTTATCATCGCTGCTCAGATCGGAGCATTGCAACCCTCTGAAATCTGAGTCCGATCTGCAAAGTTACTTGCATCCTGGCCCTGCTCTTGCTTCCGCCCATATTTTGTGCAATACCGCCCGTATTTGTGCAAAGTACTTTGTGCAATACCGCCCGTATTTTTACAAAGTGCTGTCGAAGTTTCTATTCTGCTTGCCTAGTTCAGCACCCTTGTTTTGCAATTTTGTTACAATGGCCGGTGAACGTGACGATTCTCTTCAAGCCATTAGTGTAAAATTGAATGAAAATAACTACACTTATTGGGCTTATGTTATGCAAAATTTTTTGATGGGAAAAAACATGTGGGGTTACATGTCTGGTGCCATTGTTGCTCCCACGAATATCAAAGCAGACGATTATGCTCAATCTTTAGCTCATTGGACTACCAATAATTCCAAAATTATCACCTGGATCAATAACTCTGTTGAGCTCTCCATTTGTATGCAACTCACCAAGTTCTCCACAGCCAAAGCTATTTGGGATCACTTAGAGAGGTTGTACACACAATCTAACTTTGCTAAAAGATATCAACTCGAGAATGACATTGTGATGGTTCGACAGGGAGATCTGAGCATTCAACAGATTTAGTCTGTCATGACTAGTTTCTGGGATCAACTTGCATTAACAGAACCTGCGGGCCTTAGTTCCATCGCCCTTTATTGCACTTATCGAGAAGAAGGGTGACTTGTTCAATTTTTATCAGCTCTTCGGGATGATTTTGAAGCACTTCGAGGTTCCATTCTTCATCGTAGTCCACTCCCCTCTGTCGATGCGGTGGTCCATGAACTGTTAGCGGAAGAAGTTCACTTCAAGTCTCATGCTGGAAATGGGCTTTCATCTATGTCTCGTCAGACTGTCTTGGCTGTGCCATCCAAATTATTTTCTAGTCCACAGACACAACAGCGCCAAGGTGGGCGTATTGCCATTGATGATTGCAGTTACTGTAAGCAGAAGGGTCATTGGAAGGCACAATGTCCTCTGTTGATGAAAAGACAACAACAATCGGTGCCCACACCAAAGCAGCATCGCACAGCCAATGTTGTTACATCTAAGAATGAAACTTCACCTTCTACTCCTTCACTGTCCAACCTTGCCGATCAACTGCAGAAGTTTCTCTATTCTCATCAGTCTATGCATTGTCCACTGTTTCTCCATCCATAGGTTTGCTTCCTTCCTCTTCTTCAAGTATTTCTCCCTCCACATGGGTCTTCGACTCTGGAGCCACTCATCACATGTCTAATGATATTTCTTTGTTCACGTCTTTATCCCCTTCTCATTCATATGTTTCTGTGCTCACTGCCAATGGTACTCCCATGCCCCTGGCAGGTGTTGGTTCTATTCTGTCTTCTTCTTTATGTCTCTCTAATGTTTATTGCATTCCTCATCTTACTTTAAATTTGATCTCAATCAGTCAGCTATGTGATTCTGGGTACGCTGCTCATTTTTCTCCCACTTTGTACTTCTGTGCAAGATCCTCATTCCAAGAGGCTGATTGGGACCGGCCGTAGAGAAGGAGGATTATATGTGTTAGAGCAGCTTCGGGTTCCTGATGTCGCAGCTTCTTCAGTTGATTTGTAGTCTTTCCGTTTGAGTCCTAGTTCTTCTAGTTTTTATTTATGGCATTCTCGGCTTGGCCATGTTTCTAGTTCACATTTGAAGTATTTAGCTTCTACAGAAGCTTTAGGAAATTTACATTGTCGTGAGATTTGTGATTCCAGTGGTTGTAAATTTGCAAAATTTTCTGCATTGCCTTTTAATAATAGTTTATCTATATCTCTTACTCCTTTTGATTTATTCTGATGTGTGGGGACCAGCTCCTATTACCACAAAAGGAGGGTCCCGCTATTATGTGTCTTTTATTGATGATTATTCTCGTTATTGTTGGATTTATTTGATGAAACACTGTTCAGAATTCTTTACTATTTTTCAAAATTTTCGTTCACTCGTTCATACACAGTTCTCTACCACCATTAAATGTTTTCGAGGTGATTTGGGTGGAGAGTATAGCTTTGGTAATTTCTCTCAATTTCTTGCATCTGATGGAACCATTCATCAGTCATCTTGCACTGACACTCCCGAGCAAAATAGAGTTGCGGAAAGAAAACACAGGCATATCATTGAAACTGCTCGCTCTTTGTTACTCTCTGCCAGTGTTCTTAGCACCTTTTGGGGAGAAGCAGTTCTCACTATAACTCATGTGATCAACAGAATTCCTTCTGTCGTCACTTCTGCCAAGTCTCCATTTGAACGGTTATATGGTAAAATTCCAGAATATTTTACTTTGAAAGTTTTTTGTTGTACATGCTTTGTGCTTCGTCCTCATAATGAGCCACTAAATTATCTGCACGCTCTGCCATGTGTGTTTTTCTGGGTTATGGTGAGGGACAAAAAGTATATCGATGTTATAATCCTGTTGCACACAAATTGTATGTTTCTCGTCATGTTGTTTTTCTTGAACATATTCCTTTCTATTCTATTTCATCTAACTATGTCAATGTTCCTCACTTTGAGCTCCTATACATTGATCCTTTCTCTGCTGTTGATGATTTGTTGTGTCTAATAAGGTGCCTGCATTTCCTAACTCTGTTTCTCCTATTTCTTCTACTCCTGTTCAAGTTGTATCATCTGCATATATTAATCCTCCCTCTCCCCCGGCTGACTCTCCTTCACCCTCTGATACTATGGATCTTGCT
Source organism: Chimonanthus salicifolius (assembly GCA_013350335.1). Lineage (NCBI taxonomy): Eukaryota > Viridiplantae > Streptophyta > Magnoliopsida > Laurales > Calycanthaceae > Chimonanthus > Chimonanthus salicifolius. The sequence goes on along the minus strand of CM023537.1, from coordinate 46,738,371 downwards.
ACTCCTCGTGTTTCTTCGAGAGTTCGTAAGCCTCCAAATCAGTTTGGTTATCTCATGATGATTTTGGTTATTCTTTTTACTCTACTTCATTTTCTTCCTTTCTCACTTCCATTCATACTTTGTTTGAACCAACCTCCTATAAGGAGGCTATTTGTGATCCTCTTTGGCAACAATCTATGGTTGAAGAACTTTCAGCATTGCATACGACTAGTAGATGGGATTTAGTACCTCTTCCTCCAGACAAGCATGCAATTGTTTGCAAATGGGTGTACAAAATTAAGACTAAGTCTGACGGTTCCATGGAGCGCTATAAGGCCCGTTTGGTTGCTCAGGGTTTTGCACAAGAATATGGCATTGATTACGATGAGACTTTTTCCCCTGTTGCAAAAATGACTTCGTTCGTACTTTGATTGCAGTTGCCTCTGTTCATCAGTGGAGTTTGTCACAGCTGGATGTTAAAAATGCCTTTCTTAATGGCGAACTCTCTTAAGAAGTTTATATGTGTAACACCCCGATTTTTCAAAGATATCAATTTACATGAATATTGCTCATTTAAATTATGAATTAGTAGAAATGGACCTTAAATGGGTAAATTACCATAAACGGTTAAGGTATTGAGCAATGACCCAATTAAAACCCGATGGTTATGAATGGGAGTTCAATGAAGGGTAAATGGGTAAGCCATATGTAAATGGGTAAGCTACATTTAAATGGGTAAGCTACATTTAAATGGGTCATGGTGCCTATTTGGGTCAAGAAGTTCAATTGGGACCCAATGGGTCGAGTATGACTGTGTTGACCATCAAGTGAGTTCAAGTTTGACTAAGGTGGGGCTGAATTGAGTTGGAAATGGAATCAAACAATTGAGTTGATTCAAGTGAGTTAAATGAGTAGAATTAAATGAGTGAGTTGAGCTAAAAGAATAAATTGACTTGAATGAGTTAGATTGGAAGTTATGGAGACCCTCATCCCAAGTGAGTCAAGTGAGAAGATGAGGGGTTGAACTTGTTCCAAAGACAAGTAAAGACATACACGTTGGTGGCATGGGAATGGTATCCCATGCATGAAACTTCAATGGAAGGTGGGCTGTTTGGTGGGAGTACACAATCTACAATAAGATAAGATTACATTGGGAACTTGGAGGGTTTCCATCTTATGATGGAGACCCAAGCACCAACGTTGGGAGATGGAAGGCGTTGCTTGAGCTTAAGCCAAGTGTCCCTTAGTTATACCAAGGGACTCCTTGGTTAGACCAATATTGATGAGGGTAAGTGAGAGGGTTTTGAGAACTGATTTACAAAAGAGGTACATTACACCCCTTTGGCCTATTTTCCATCTCAAGAAATATTGAGATTTTCATCTCTCTCCCTCTCTCAACCTACCTCCACCTTGGCCGAACCAGCCCTTGGTGATCTCATCTTGATCAAGCTCACAATCGGCTAAAGGGCCAAAGGAGCGAGAAGGGAGGAAGGAAGGAAGGATCAAAGGAAAGAAGAGAGGCTAAGAAGATTGGTAAGTGCATCATAACCATTTGTTAAATAAAATGGATAAGGAAGCATGATCTGGCCATTGTATGGCCGAATTTATCAAGGGTTTAAACATGGATATTCATGTTTAAAAAGGGTAGAAAATGGATCATAGGGTTCGACCACTTTGGATGGCCGAACCCCATGAAAGGACTTGGTAATTTTTATGGTTTTTGAGAGATAAAAACCATATCATATTATGAAGATTTTAAAAGGTTTTAATGGAGACAAGGTTAATGTTTGGGTCGGCTATTGCATGGCTGAACCATATTGGTTTTATAGCTAAGTTGCTATGTATAAACCATGGATAATTATTGGAAGGTTTGAAACAACAAAACCATAGGGTTCGGCTATGTGTATGGCCGAACCCCATGGACTATTTTTATGGGTTAATTGGAGTAAGAATATGGTTAGAAATTATTAATGGTTCCATGATGTTTTAAAGGGTTTAACATAGATGGGAAAATGATGGACTCAGGATGTTTATTGTTTATCAAAAAGAATGACAAAGAGGAGCACCAAAACCAAAGGGGTGAGGTTCGGCCATGGTGTATGGCCGAACCCCACCAAGTGCTATGTATGGTGTTTTGTTTTAAAAGGTCTAAAAATATTCAAATTGATGGAATTATGAGAACCATTCATAGATGGATAAAGGTTTTAATGGATATAAGGAACTATAGGGTTCGGCCATGGGTATGGCCGAACCCCATAGAGTGGCAATGATGGAGGATTAAGGGCTAGATAATTAGATGAATGGATTGGTAATTAGTCTTATGTATGAAGGATTAAAGGACCAAATTTGAGATGGTGAGGTTTGGCCATGTTGTATGGCCGAACCCCACTAAGGTAGATTTGTTATGGACATTGGTTATTAAGCAAAATTAAACATTGGTTAGGTTAGTGGCAGTATTGTAAATAAGGAATGAAATGATCAAAGGACTTGAAAGAGGGGTCAAAACCAAAATAGTGAGGTTCGGCCATGTTTTATGACCGAACCCCACCAAGGTGCATTTGGCAGATTAAGGTTTTTAAATAAGCTAATTGGATGGTATTGATCCAAAACAAAGAAAGATCAAATTCAAAGTGTGGGTGAGGTTTGGCCATGGGGTATGGCCGAACCCCACAAGGTGTTGTGTGGTTTTGGACTTAGTTAGAAATCAAATGGTATATGTATTGACTTATTGACATGAAATAAGGTAACGAGACTTCTTGAATAGTGCGCAATCGCGAACAGTTGATGGTTTGAGAAGAAAGGATATTTTTAAGTGACTTTTGTGTAGGTTTCCTACCTCTTTGTAACCACATATTATACTTGCTTTTTTTTATGTTGATTTTGATGAGTTATTTGTGTTAAAGTATTATATTTCAAAGAGGTCTTGAATGCTAAGATTCTATTACATATAGCATGTACTCATTGACATCTCATGCATAGCATGGGGTGATGGTTATGTAACCGGAGGCCACACTCCGTCGGGGTGTCCGAAAGACCACTGTAGGGTACCTTGATGATGAGAATCCCATCAAGAGGAAACCGGAGGGTCCACACTCAGTCAGGGTCGACCGAAAAACCTATGTGGTGGTACCTTGATGATGAGAATCCCATCAAGAGGAAACCGGAGGCTACATTCTATCGGGGCTTCCGAAAAACCACTGTGGTGTACCTTGGTGATGGCTATGTATATTTGTAATGGGTGGGACTCATTACATTTGCATACATACATAGCATTGTTTTTGCAAAGTTTTGATGATCATGTATTATTATGATATATGCATGTTTTTTTTTTTATACTAACCTTGTGGTAGCCCTAATCGGAAGACCTACTGGGCGCGTTGTTCTAATGCCCTATTCTATCCTTAGTGGATGACACAGGAAAGGGAAACGCCGAGGATCGCGAAGGAAACCCAGCATATGAGCTTGGGCACTGAATGGTTTTATATATGGATATGTTGTTTATGTTTGCAAGGATATGTAATAATTAGATATTGCTATGGTTTGTGATTGGTTTTGAGATGGTTATTTAATTTAAGTTATTTTGGTTATATGACTAGTACTTTGCTATCTAAAATGGAGTAGTCTTAGGTTTCATTATAACCTGCAGTTAGTTTAAGTATTATTTCCCAAGATTTATTTAGTACTATGTTTGGATCGGTTTTCATGGACTTAGTCCATGTACACATAGGTTTGGCCAGTTAAGGGTCAGACTTTAGAAGTCCAGGACTTAGCTCGCGTCGTGACACTCCTCTCTTATCACTTGTTTATTTATATATAAAAAAAAATAGACTCTGATTTTAGCGTGAAAAAGGACGGGGTGTTACAGTTGATATCAGAGCGAAACGGGAAGATTGAATCTTTCGAAGTAAGATTAAGATGGTTTCATGTCTCACTGACAGATATGAATCCCAACTGACCGACTCTTCAGAGTCCCCTGACTTGGGGCCAGATTAATTTACTTCGTTAGACTCAGACTGAACAGTCAATCTGAGAACAACAATAAAAGATAGCAAAGTAAGTACAGTCATCATAATTGGATATGTCAAAACATAACAAAATATGATACACTTCCCCGATATCCCCAAATTGAGAAACAAACAATAGGTATTTAGAAATTTCCCCCAAAAACAAAGAAAACCAAGAGTGCTTATTTGGAAATTTCCCCAAAATTGTGAAAATACAAACTGTACGAGGAAACTAAGTCAAGGATGTTTTTATGACTCAGGAAAATGGCTCAAAAAGAAAGACTCGACAAGAGACATTATATGATACATAGGAAAGCGAACCAAACAAGAGACATTACGTGATACATATGGAAATTTCCCAAAACAAAGTGTAGTTTGATTGGAACTGCTGTTGTCATTGATATGTTCTGTTGTTGTGATACAGATATGTCGAGTAACAAAAAGTATACAGAGTTATGGGACAGGGGAACCCCTAGCTGTCCAATAGATCTGGTTTCTTCTTCCAACAACTCCAGCATGGAAGTTAACGTAGACGTTCAAGAGGGATTTCCCGAGGATGTTGAAGTGAATCTAGCTCCTTTTCCAGAAGAGCATATGGAAGATATCTCAATGATAAGAGAATCTGTAGGGGAGATAGAGCCCGATTATATGTTCGAGTTGTGCAATAAGGATGGCTACAACTGTACTTTCTGCTCCTGCCCTCTTGAAGTCATTTACCCTGTTTGTGTACTTCATGGGCACGGGAAAGAAAGGACTAATTGTCCTTACATTGGAGGACCGGGAATAATACCCTGTTTGACGTGTGGAGTGTTGGGACACACGTCGATGATATGCCCTGACAATTTCTTTGATTTTACTGATGATTGAGGGTCTTCTATGGAAGGTTAGGCTTAGAAGTGGTAAGAAAAAGTCAGGAAAAAGGGAAGATTTTGTAAGGGTTGTGGGTACATTTTGTTCTTTGAAGGGTTTGTTCTAACCCTACCAACCCTTGTACTGTGATGGAGTTTGAATGATTTTTAATAAAGTATCCAAACTTACAAGTTTATGAGGACTTTGGCACTAAGATGTAGGTGACAAGTTCACTTGATAATATTGAGACGTGGTATGGGTGCATCCCTCACGTGATATTGATGAGATAAGTATTTAGATTCCATGAGTAAGGCTTAGAATAGCCATGAGACCGTGGGAATTTCGATAAGAAATACGGAGACTTGGTTCCGTAGGCTTACCGTGAGGAGTGGGTCCCTCGCAAGCTACGCGCTGGAGGGCCCTCTCACGGCTTTTTTGCACACTTGATGTGCGTGGATGCGCAGAGCTAGGTACTATTCTACCCCGTGGGGGTGGTGCTAGCCTCGTCAGACTCGGATTGATCGCCTTAGAGCTTGACTGAATCACCCTTGGGGTGAAGGGATGCAGGGCGGGGTAGATCTGATCACATTGGACATGGGTCTTCCGCTTAGTAAGTCATGGGCCCTAAGTTTTGCTAGGGGTCGGGGTATATTATGATTTGATATTGTAGTTACAGTCAAGTAATGATTCATTCGAGTGTTGTATTCCTACGGATGGAATATCTCATGGTAGATGATGTGGCATGGATTAATTGTGCCCAAGGATGGATTTTATCCATGAATGGATTATACCCATAGGAGGGTTATATTCATGGATGGTTATTAACCATGGATTAGATAATACTCACTGATAGAGAGATACCAGAGATGGATGTGTATAACCATGATGATGGTTCCCATGGTGGTTTGAATTGATGTCAGGTGTCGGTACCATGGTAGACATGTTGGTAGTATGATGGACCTGTTGGTCTCATAGATAACATATTGACCTAATGATTGGGACATGTTTCGATTTACATCCCACGTTTTAAGAAAAAGATGCTGGTCGTATTATGACTTGTATCACAGGAAAGTTGGTATTGAGAGATACTCAGCATCGCAGAAGTTTTGAACAAAAGGTGTTAGTCACATAGTGAATTATGTGCAAAGGAAGACATAGAGAAGACAACCTTCAGAATGCGGTATGGACTATATGAGTTGTAGTCATGCCATTTGGACTCACCAATGCATCGGCTATATTCATGGATCTGATGAACAAAATTTTTCGGTCCTTACTTGGACCAGTTTGTTATTGTCTTTATTGATGATATCCTGATCAATTCCAAAAGTCAGGAAGAACATGCTGAGCATCTATGGATAGTCTTGAACACTTTGAGAAAGAACAAACTATATGCCAAAGCCAGTAAATGTGAATTCTGGTTATCTAAGGTTAATTTCTTGGGGCATGTCATATCCGCAGAAGGTATAGCCGTGGATTCTGCTAAGGGGCGGCAGTGAGTGAATGGAAAGCGCCAAAGAATGTGATCGAGATTCGCAGCTTCTTGGGATTGGCTGGTTATTATCAGGAAATTTATCATGGACTTCTCCAAAATTGCATCTCCATTGACTCGACTTACTCATAAAGGAGTCAAATATGAGGGGTCAGATCTGTGCAATCGGAGGTTTGAAGAGCTGAAGAAGAGACTTACCACTGCTCCTATCCTAATTTTGCCACAAAAAGGCAAGGGATATGAAGTAGAATGCGACGCTTCAGGAGAGGGACTGGGGTGTGTTCTCAGTCAAGATCATCGTGTGGTGGCTTATGGTTCAAGACAACTAAAGATACATGAACGTCTCTATCGTACTCATGATCTGGAACTAGCTGCTGTGGTCTTCGCTCTTAAAAGCTGGAGACACTATTTATATGGTGAGAAGTTTGAAGTATTTTCGGATCATAAGAGCTTGAAGTACTTATTTGATCAGAAAGAGCTCAATCTGAGGCAGCGCGGATGGATGGAATATCTGACGGATTATGAGTTCGCACTCCGATATCATCCGAGTAAGGCGAATAAGGTGGCGGATGCCCTCAGCCGCATATCACATGCATCAGTGGCATGTTTGATCAAAATCGAATGGGAGATGCTTAATACCATTCGAGAGTTCAATCTGTATATCAACGACCATGGGAGTATGTACAATTTAATCATACGGTCCAACATGGTTCCCAAGATTGAACAAGAGCAACGAGCAGATCCGGAAGTGTAGGAGATATGGGCAAGATGTCTGCTGGTATGGTCATATCAGGAATGGGAATTATGACCAGGATAGGGTCTTGTATTTCGAGGTAGAGTATATGTGCCAAAAAGCTGCAGAAAAGAGTTGTTGATTGAGGCACATCAGACCAAGCTCTCCATTCATCCGGGCAGCACCAAGATGTATCACGACCTGAAGAGACATTATTGGTGGCACGGGCTCAAAAGAGATGTGGCGAAATTTGTGGCACACTGCTTAACTTGTCAACAGGTTAAGACGGAACATCAGAAGCCACCAGGGTTACTCAGACCCTTATCAGTGCCAGAATGGAAATGGGAGCACATTTCCGTGGATTTTGTGACGGGGTTGCTGAGTTCCTCAAAGGACAATGACGCTATATGGGTCGTGGTAGACCGACTGACCAAGTCTGCACATTTTATTCCTATCAAGATAACAGACTCATCTGAGGCTTTGGGTCGGCGTTATATCAAGGATATCATTAGATTACATGGGATTCCTCAGACAATAGTATCCGACAGAGATGGCCGATTCACCGGCAGAGTGTGGCAGAGCATGCAGTCGGCCATGGGGACCGATCTACTGACTAGCACAGCATTCCATCCACAGACTGATGGACTGTCGGAAAGGACAATACAAACACTAGAGGACATGTTGAGGGCGTGCATGCTAGACTTCAAGGGTGGATGGGAGGATCACTTGCTGCTGGTAGAGTTCTCATATAATAACAGTTACCAGGCAAGCCTTCAGATGGCTCCATTCGAGGCTTTATATGGTAGACCGTGTAGGTCACCAGTGTGTTGGACAGAGGCCGGTGAGCCTGCACTGATAGGACCCGAGTTGGTCGCAGAGACCACAACGCAGATACAGTTGATACGGTAACATCTATTAACTGCACAGAATCGTGAGAAGAGTTATGCTGACAAGAGGAGAAGGTTTCTTGAATTTGAAGTGGGGGACATGGTGTTCTTAAAAATCTCACCACGGAAGGGACACATGAGGTTTGGAAAGAAGGGGAAACTGTCACCAAGATATGTGGGACCGTTTCCCATCATAAGAAGGATGGGGGATGTAGCTTATCAATTGGCACTTCTTTCACAATTGGCATCATTACACGATGTGTTTCATATATCGATGCTGAGGAAGTACAATCCCGATCCTTCTCATGTATTGAATCTACAAGATATAGAGGTACAAAGTGATGTGACTTATGTCTAGAAGCCCGTCAGAATAGTGGAGACTGAGCAACGGATATTACGAAACCGAGCGATTCAGTTCGTCAAAGTGGTATGGGATTGACATGGCATTGAGGAGGCCAATTGGGAACTTTAGTCGGAAATGAGAATAGCTCATCCTAAGTTATTTATGTAAATTGTTTAGAACCCTACTTCGCTCGATTTTCGGGATGAAAATTCTAAATAGAAGATTGTATTGTAACACCCCGATTTTTCAAAGATATCAATTTACATGAATATTGCTCATTTAAATTATGAATTAGTAGAAATGGACCTTAAATGGGCAAATTACCATAAACGCTTAAGGTATTGAGCAATGACCCAATTAAAACCCGATGGTTATGAATGGGAGTTCAATGAAGGGTAAATGGGTAAGCCATATGTAAATGGGTAAGCTACATATAAATGGATAAGCTACATTTAAATGGGTAAGCTACATTTAAATGGGTCATGGTGCCTATTTGGGTCAAGAAGTTCAATTGGGACCCAATGGGTCGAGTTTGACTGTGTTGACCATCAAGTGAGTTCAAGTTTGACTAAGGTGGGGCTGAATTGAGTTGGAAATGGAATCAAACAATTGAGTTGATTCAAGTGAGTTAAATGAGTAGAATTAAATGAGTGAGTTGCGTTAAAAGAATAAATTGACTTGAATGAGTTAGATTGGAAGTTATGGAGACCCTCATCCCAAGTGAGTCAAGTGAGAAGATGAGGGGTTGAACTTGTTCCAAAGACAAGTAAAGACATACACGTTGGTGGCATGGGAATGGTATCCCATGCATGAAACTTCAATGGAAGGTGGGCTGTTTGTTGGGAGTACACAATCTACAATAAGATAAGATTACATTGGGAACTTGGAGGGTTTCCATCTCATGATGGAGACCCAAGCACCAACGTTGGGAGATGGAAGGGGTTGCTTGAGCTTAAGCGAAGTGTCCCCTAGTTATGCCAAGGGACTCCTTGGTTAGACCAATATTGATGAGGGTAAGTGAGAGGGTTTTGAGAACTAATTTACAAAAGAGGTACATTACACCCCTTTGGCCGATTTTCCATCTCAAGAAAGATTGAGGTTTTCATCTCTTTCCCTCTCTCAACCTACCTCCACCTTGGCCGAACCATTCCTTGGTGATCTCATCTTGATCAAGCTCACAATCGGCTAAAGGACCAAAGGAGCAAGAAGGGAGGAAGGAAGGATCAAAGGAAAGAAGAGAGGCTAAGAAGATTGGTAAGTGCATCATAACCATTTGTTAAATAAAATGGATAAGGAAGCATGATCCGGCCATTGTATGGCCGAATCTATCAAGGGTTTAAACCACGGATATTCATGTTTAAAAAGGGCAGAAAATGAATCATAGGTTCGGCCACTTTGGATGGCCGAACCCCATGAAAGGACTTGGTAATTTTTATGGTTTTTGAGAGATAAAAACCATACCATGTTATGAAGATTTTAAAGGGTTTTAAATGGAGACAAGGTTAATGTTTGGGTCGGCTATTGCATGGCTGAACCATATTGGTTTTATAGCTAATTTGCTATGTATAAACCATGGATAATTGTTGGAAGGTTTGAAACAACAAAACAATAGGGTTCGGCTATGTGTATGGCCGAACCCCATGGACTATTTTTATGGGTTAATTGGAGTAAGAATATGGTTAGAAATTATTAATGGTTCCATGATGTTTTAAAGGGTTTAACATAGATGGGAAAATGATGGACTCGGATGTTTATTGTTTATCAAAAAGAATGACAAAGAGGAGCACCAAAACCAAAGGGGTGAGGTTTGGCCATGGTGTATGGCCGAACCCCACCAAGTGCTATGTATGGTGTTTTGTTTTAAAAAGTCTAAAAATATTCAAATTGATGGAATTATGAGAACCATTCATAGATGGATAAAGGTTTTAATGGATATAAGGAACTATAGGGTTCGGCCATGGGTATGGCCGAACCCCATAGAGTGGCAATGATGGAGGATTAAGGGCTAGATAATTAGATGAATGGATTGGTAATTAGTCTTATGTATGAAGGATTAAAGGACCAAATTTGAGATGGTGAGGTTTGGCCATGTTGTATGGCCGAACCCCACTAAGGTAGATTTGTTATGGACATTGGTTGTTAAGCAAAATTAAACATTGGTTAGGTTAGTGGCAATATTGTAAATAAGGAATGAAATGATCAAAGGACTTGAAAGAGGGGTCAAAACCAAAATAGTGAGGTTCGGCCATGTTTTATGGCCGAACCCCACCAAGATGCATGTGGCAGATTGAGGTTTTTAAATAAGCTAATTGGATGGTATTGATCCAAAACAAAGAAAGATCACATTCAAAGTGGGTGAGGTTTGGCCATGGGGTATGGCCGAACCCCACAAGGTGTTGTGTTTGGTTTTGGACTTAGTTAGAAATCAAATGGTATATGTATTGACTTATTGACATGAAATAAGGTAACGAGACTTCTTGAACGGTGCGCAATCGCGAACAGTTGATGGTTTCAGAAGAAAGGATATTTTTAAGTGACTTTTGGGTAGGTTTCCTACCTCTTTATAACCACATATTATACTTTTTGTTTTTATGTTGATTTTGATGAGTTATTTGTGTTAAAGTATTATGTTTCAAAGAGGTTTTGAATGCTAAGATTCTATTACATATAGCATGTACCCATTGACATCTCATGCATGGCATGGGGTGATGGTTATGTAACCGGAGGCCACACTCCGTCGGAGCGTCCGAAAGACCACTGTAGGGTACCTTAATGATGAGAATCACATCAAGTGGAAACCGGAGGGTCCACACTCCGTCGGGGCGACCGAAAAACCTATGTGGTGGTACCTTGATGATGAGAATCCCATCAAGAGGAAACCGGAGGCCACATTCCGTCGGGGCGTCCGAAAAACCACTGTGGTGTACCTTGGTGATGGCTATGTATATTTGTAATGGGTGGGACTCATTACATTTGCATACATACATAGCATTGTTTTTGTAAAGTTTTGATGATCATGTATTACTATGATATATGCATGTTTTTTTTTTATACTAACCTTGTGGTAACCCTAATCGGAACACCTACTGGGCGCGTTGTTCTAAAGCCCTATTCTATCCTTAGTGGATGACACAGGAAAGGGAAACGCCGAGGATCGCGAAGGAAACCCAGCATATGAGCTTGGGCACTGAATGGTTTTATATATGGATATATTGTTTATGTTTGCAAGGATATGTAATAATTAGATATTGCTATGGTTTGTGATTGGTTTTGAGATGGTTATTTAATTTAAGTTATTTTGGTTATATGACTAGTACTTTGCTATCTAAAATGGAGTAGTCTTAGGTTTCATTATAACCTGCAGTTAGTTTAAGTATTATTCTGCAAGATTTATTTAGTATTATGTGTGGATCGGTTTTCATGGACTTAGTCCATGCACACATAGGCTTGGCCAGTTAAGGGTCGGACTTTAGAAGTCCGAATTTAGCTCGCGTCGTGACACTCCACTCTTATCACTTGTTTATTTATAAAAAATAAAAAAATAGACTCTGATTTTAGAGTGAAAAATGGCGGGGTGTTACAATATGACTCCTCCCCCTAGAGTTTCTCATAATCATGGGGTAGTATGTAAACTTCGAAAGGCATTATATGGTCTAAAACAAGCACCTCGTGCCTGGTTTGAAAGGTTTTCCACTGTGATTGTTTCTCTTGGATTTCAATCTAGTGCTCATGACTCAGCACTCTTTGTTTGTTCTACATCTGCTGGACGTATTCTCCTCCTTTTGTATGTTGATGAAATGATCGTGACTAGTGATGATCTTGATGGTATTGCACAATTGAAGGTTCAGTTGCATAGACGATTTGAAATGAAAGACTTGGGGATGTTGCGATACTTTCTTAGGATAGAAGTTGCCAAGTCTCCCAAAGGCTACCTACTTTCCCAATCTAAATATACTGCAGATGTTCTTCAGAAAACTCGTATTACTGACACCAGACCTGTTGCGATGTCTTTAGAGCTTAATGTTAGTTATGCTTCATCTGACGGTGTACCTTTGGTCGATCCTACGTTGTATCGCACTATTGTTGGGAGTTTGGTTTATCTCACTATTACACGGCCTGACATTACATATGCAGTTCATATTGTAAGCCAGTTTGTCTCCTCACCAACTACTATTCATTAGTCCGCTGTTGTTCGTATTTTGCGGTATGTTCGTGGAACTTTACATCAAAGTTTGTTGATTCCCTCATCATCCACCTTAGAGCTACGTGCGTTCTCTGATGCTGGATGGGCAGGTGATCCTTCTGATCGCAAATCTACTACTGGGTTTTGTGTCTTTCTGGGTGATTCTCTCATTTTCTGGAAAAGCAAAAAACAAGATGTTGTTGCTCGTTTTTCTGCTGAGGCCGAGTATCGAGCTATGGCCTCCACCACTGCTGAGATTGTTTGGCTTCGTTGGTTGCTTACAGACATGGGAGTTTCACTGACTGCCCCTACTCCTATGTACTGTGATAACAAAAGTGTTATTCAAATTGCACATAATTCAGTTTTTCATGAGCGCACCAAGCATATTGAGCTGGACCGCCATTTTGTTCGTCATCATCTCCAGATTGGCACTCTTTCTCTCCCATATGTCTCTTCTGCCATGCAGCTGGCTGACTTCTTCAGGAAGTCCCACACTGTTACATATTTTTAGTTTCTTCTTGACAAACTCTCGATGCTTAACACTGTCACATCGTGAGTTTGAGGGTGGGTGTTAAAGATGTAATTTACCTTTAACATAAGGGTAGTTTAGACTTTATCTAATTAGGGTTTAGTGACTTCTTTATAAGTCATCTCTTTGTATTGTTTACTTCATTCGAATATACATTTCTTTCAATTATCACAGTCCAAGAGATCAAATCTCTTTCAGGAGTTTCATTGAAAGCCTGCCGTGCAAAATCAACACATCTGCAAACAGAATAACCACTGATCAATGAATTCAATTCAAAAACATCTGAATTGGAACCAAATTTGAAGAACTGACCATGAATTCCATTAAAAGCCATAATGTTTCCAAGATTAGAACTCGCCTTTAATACAAATGAAAGAGTAATGCCATTGGGCTGGGTATGTCTCTGCAACATTTCTTTGTACAAATCAATCACATCTTTTGAATTCTGAGCTTTGGAATGAGCTTTGATCATGGTATTCCAAGTGAATTTATTGGGTGTCTTAATTTGATCGAAAACAAGATGGGCATAATCAAAATCAGGCATATCCAAGGGAGAGAAAAGTTCCAATATCCTGGTTGATGTTAGGTTGTCTTCAAAAAGACCTGTCCTGAAGATATGAGTATGAATTTGCTTCAGTGATGCCATGCTTTTGCAAGTTTCAAGCGAAGAAAGACATGGGTTCCTGAGAATCAGTTTGCTGGCTATTGATTTGCTCATTTTTCTCCAAACATAGAAGGGATTGCCCACGAACAAAGTTCTGCACCAAATTTAAAAGCACATCACTGTACTTCACTTTGCTGATGTGGCAAATTTTTTAACGAAGATGCCTAGGTGTTTGACCAAACTTATCTTCGAGGCATGGCTCTTTGAGATTGAGCGCAAATCGAACATAAAACTCTTGATTCCTAAAGCAAATTCTTGGCCAATACCAACATCACCTGAAGCATCTGTAAGCCAGAAAAAATAGAATAATTTTTAAAAAAATGACAATTTCAAACATTTATTAGAGACATAAGAAGTATCTTCAAAATGACCAAAACTAGCCTTTATTTTGAAACATTCATAATGTTCAATGGTTGCTATATGTCACAAATCGGGACTCTATGACTCGACAATCGACCATGAAAGCCAAGATTGATACCAAAATTGTGCACAAGGCACAACCAAACTTGAAGACCAGAGGTTTTGGATGCTTAGAGATTTCCAAAATGCTTCAGAATGGTCCAGAATGTGCAACAAAAGTCTGAAATAATGCATAAGGTTCTGGAATGTTCAAGAAGACTCTACAAGGTTCTAGAGTGGTATGGGCATTTCTTGAATAATCAAGAGTTCTCTAAAATAGTGTAGAAGTTTCTAGAGTTGTGTAGATATTTTTAGAATGTTCTAGAAGTGTATGGAAGAATGTCGGAGAGTATGGTAGTATAGAGTGTTCTAGAGTGTCTAGATTGCAGGAGAGTCTAGAAAGTTCATGTAGTGTAGGATTGTGATACTTGGTACAATCATAACCATTCATGCTCCATGGCCTCACCCATAAAAGGAGGTGAGTGCCTCATTTGTCATCAACCTCTTTAAGACCTCATATGCTTCAAAGAAGAATCAAATTAGAGAGGAAAGGTGAACTTGAGAAAGAGTTGAACTCCCCAAGGCGTTTCAATTCAAGTAAATGCATTTTTGGCATTCTCATCTCTCCTTCAACTTGTGTTCAAGTGTGTGCTTGGCTTGATTTCATCACCTTGGTCCAAAGAGTGACCATATTGGTTGTGAGGCCGACTCACTTTACAATGAGTTGATCGTGTGAGTGCCACAAAGGATGAACCAATGAAGGATTCGCCTAGCCCGTGACATACAGTTGGTCTTTGGCAGGGACATATGCATCTATCAAACTATGTTTGACTTTAATTACATCTAATATAGAAAATGTTGGATTAAAAAATAGCTCACGTTGAATATCAAAAATAAATTACACTTTATAATGGTCAAACAATAAACCTGAAAGACAGATGATTCTATTTCTGACTAAATACAACCCTCGAAAGAGAATCAAATATGAATTCCATAAACAATAACTAAAGTCATCCTTGGAAAAAAAAAGGTCCCAGATGGTCACATAAAATGTGAAAAGTATATAATATCAACACTAACATGTTCAGAGTTATTAAATTGGTTCATTGACTTCTGCATATGTATAAATGACAATATTCCATCAATTCAATTTCAAAAATCACCTGTTGAATGGCATTTAATGCAATGGAAAAGAAAAAATCTGCTCATTTTAGTAACCTGGAATTTGATTTGGTTAATATGATGGCTTTTGATGTATCTTTAGATAAGCGGTAACATAAATCAAACTAGCATCTTTGAGTTATTTTTCCGTTTAGAAAGGTATAATGGCATTTTGAAAGGTGATGAAAAAAATCATATTTTGAACTAAATTCAAATGAAATTGAGGATTGTTAGTGCCTCGGCTTGGCCAAGTTCCTAAGTTTGTCAATTCCATGACTCGGAAAGAATCACTTGCTAGAAGCTTGAAAACCCAAGGTGATCAAGAGTTAAGTGTAACACCCCG
The DNA here is from genome assembly GCA_013350335.1 of Chimonanthus salicifolius. Lineage (NCBI taxonomy): Eukaryota > Viridiplantae > Streptophyta > Magnoliopsida > Laurales > Calycanthaceae > Chimonanthus > Chimonanthus salicifolius. Next base: position 46,722,808 of record CM023537.1, on the reverse strand, counting down.
TTCTTTTTCACTATAAATCAGAGTATATATATATTTTTTTTAAATATATAAACAAGTGATAAGAGCGGAGTGTCACGACGCGAGTTAAGTTCGGACTTCCAAAGTCCGACCCTTAACTGGCCAAACCCATATGTGCATGGACTAAGTCCATGAAAAACAATTCACATATGGTACTAATTAAAACTTGCAGAATATTACTAAATCTAACTGCGGGTTATAATGGAACCTAAATCTACTCCATTTTTATTAGATAGCAAAGTACATAGTCGTTTAAAGTTATCTTAAACTTAAACATTCATTCCAAACCATACCAAACCATAGCAAATATTACTAAGTTATTACATGCCAAATCTAACTAACGAATTACATGTCCTTGTAAACTTAAACAAAAAGTCCATAAATAAACCATTCAAATGCTCAAGCTCCTATGCTTGGTTTCCTTCGCGATCCTCGATCTTTCCCTTTCCTGTGTCATCCACTAAGGATAGAAATAGGGCGTTAGATCAACGCGCCCAGTAGGTCTTCCGATTAGGGCTACCACAAGGTTAGTATAAAAACATGCATATAACATAATAATACATGATCTTCAAAATCTCACAAAAACAATGCTATGTATGTATGCAAATGTAATGAGTCCCACCCATCACAAGTATACATAGCTTCATCTTGATGGGATTCTCATCATCATGGTACCTCACAGTGGTCTTTCGGACGCCCCGATGAAATGTGGCCTTCGGTTTCCTCTTGATGGGATTCTCATCATCAAGGTACCCAACAGTGGTCTTTCGAACTGTAACACCCCGCCATTCCTGATGTCGAGAAGCCGGTTAGAATATTGGAGAGTGAGCAAAAGGTGTTGCGTAACCGAGCGATTCAGTTCGTCAAGGTGGTATGGGATCGACATGGTGTTGAGGAAGCCACTTGGGAATTAGAATCGGAGATGAGAACATCTCACCCTAAATTGTTTATATGATTTACTTTGAAATCCTACTTCGTTCGATTTTCGGGACGAAAATTATAAAAAGATTATTGTATTGTAACACCCTGGAATTTCAAAGTTATCAGTTTATATGAAAATATTCATATTTACGGAATTGCCATTGTGATAAAAATTGATTTGAATTTAAATGGGTCAATGGCTCAATCAAGACCCAAAGGATGATAGTTGGTTTACAAAACAAATAAATGGGTAAGATAAATTTAAACGGGTCAAGAATCATATTTGGGTCAAATTTTGATAAATGGGTCAAAATGGCTAGATGGGACCCAATGGGTCGTGACATTCCGCCCCGATCACTTATTGATTATTATTATTTAAATAAAAAAAAAAAAAAAATAAACTCTAAAAATTTAGAGTGAAAAGGGCGGGGTGTTACAGTTGGTATCAGAGCGAAACGGGAAGTTGAATCTTCCGAAGTAAGATTAAGACGGTTTCATGTCTCACTGACGGATAAGAATCCCAACTAACCGACTCTTCGGAGTCCGCTGACTGGGGGCCGGATTAATTTACTTCGTGGACTCAGACTGAACAAATCAATCTGAGAACAACAGTGAAAGATAGCAAAAGTACATTATTATAATTCATCTATCAAACGTAGCAAAATAGGATATACATTCCCCAATACTCCCCAATTGAGAAAAGAAAAACAAACATAGGGAATTTAGAGACTCTCCCCTCAAAACAAATAGAAAAATCAAGTTTGCTTATTTGGAAATCTCCCCAAAATTGTGAAAAATACAAACTGTACGAGGAAACTAAGTCAATAATGTTTTTATGACTTAGGGAAATGGTTCCAAAGAGAAGGATCCCTCAAAATCAAAAAGGGAAGGAAAAAGTGTTGCAAATCACGCAACATGAGAAAGTGTTACCACAACACGAAAAATCTGTGCATGAGAAGGAGCCGTCTATACATGAGAAAGAGGTAACCCAACCTGATGAGGAGCAACCTGTTCATGAAAAGTCTCACAATGGGGAAGAATCACAGCACTCATGGAGGGAAGAAAAGGGGAGTGAGAATGCATCACAGAAAGAGGGAGAAGGAAACAGTGGTGTACATATACCACATGTGCCGCCTGAGCTTCAGGGATTAGTCCAAGCAGTGGTAACCTCAGTACTCCAGCAACATATGAATGGGAGTGAAAGTTCCAGGGATGCCAGTGACCGGAGTATGGCACGAGAATTTCAACAACAACGTCCTCCCTACTTCAAAGGGAAGGAAGGGGCTGTCGGAGCCAAGCACTGGCTAAAGAAGATCACTCAGATCTTAAAATTACTTAAGATCTCGAGTCATGCTGACAGGATTTTACTGGCTACATCACAATTGATAGAAGATGCCGGTAAATGGTGGGAGGTGGTGGAGAAGCAGAGGGAACTCATACCAGCTAGGGAGAGGACGGCCATGACATGGAATGAGTTTTCAGCAACCTTTTTGGAACATTACTTTCCGGAGGAGGAGAAGGAGCGACAGACGGAACTTTTTCTGTCCTTGGTACAGGGCTCTATGACGGTGGCAGAGTATCACCGTGAATTTCTCAGTTTATCCATTTATGCATTTTATATGGTGGACACAGAACTTCGCAAAGCAAGAAAGTTTGAGAGGGGTCTACGGCCAAACATCAGGGCCAAAGTGACCATATTCAAGTGCACCACATTGGCTGAGGTGGTCAGCAAGGCCACAATAGCAGAACAGGAGTTGAATGCAATAGTACGGTTTGACAATCGTCGAGCTCCAAGTGGGAGGGGTGGGTTTCAGCCCAACAAGAGGTTCCGTCCGAACTTCAGTAGACCCTCACCATCTACTGGGTCCGCGGGGAGCTTTCGTCCCAACCAGCCCTCCCCATCTGCATCAGTCACCCAGTCATTCAAATGGGTGAACAACTGTTTCCACTGTAATCAGCCGGGTCACTTCAAGAGAGACTGTCCAAAGCTCAATAGACTCTCATATTCCAGAGGATCTTTCCGTCCACCAGCTAGGCCAGCTAACTCCCGAGGAGGCAGGACATATAATCAGGCGGGACGGGCGCCTACTCCTACCGGATCTGGACGACTATTTGCTCTGGAACCTCCTGAGGATGTGGATCATTCTGTGATTCAAGGTATGGCCGTTGTCAATAGTTCTTATGCTTATGCATTGTTTGATTCTGGAGCATCGCACTCTTTTATATCTGCATCCTTTATAACTGCTACTGGAACACTAGTACAAAAGCTGTCCACCACACTCACAGTAGTATCCCCTGTCGGAGACATGTCTTTGGGACTCATATGCACGGCCATAAATACAGAACTCGCTGGACTCAGATTTGAGTTCAATTATTTGGTACTCGACATGACTGAGTACGATATTATATTTGGCATGGACTGGTTGGCTAGTTATGAAGCCAATATTGATTGTTATCGCCGAAGAGTGACATTTTGGTCACCCGAGGGAAAGCAGTATATAGTTCGTGCCGACAAGCAAAGCAGATTGCAGGAAGGGTTGCATCATTTGGTGTTGAACAATATTGTCATCAACAAAGCACCAGTCACTGAACTTCCAGCAATTGTGAAAGAATTTGTTGATGTCTTTCCAAAAGAACTTCCTGGTATACCGCCTATGAGGGAGCTCAATTTTGAGATCAAGCTATATCCTGGTACCTCACCAGTGTCTCTACCCCATTATCGGATGGCACCGGCAGAAATGTCCGAGTTGAAGAAGCAGCTTGATGAATTACTCAGACTGGGTTGCATTCGGAACAGCACATCGTCATGGGGAGCTCCAGTGTTGTTCGTGAAAAAGAAGGATGGTTCACTCAGAATGTGTGTGGACTACCGGAAGTTGAATCAGCTAACTGTCCGGAACAAGTATCCTCTACCTAGGATCGATGATTTATTCGATCAGTTGAGGGGATCCAGTCATTTTTCCAAGATTGATCTGATGTCCGGTTATCATCAAATCCGGGTCAAAGAGGAAGACATCGAGAAAACAGCTTTCAGAACACGGTATGGACTATTTGAATTTGTAGTCATGCCATTTGGGCTTACCAACGCACCGGCTGTGTTCATGGACTTAATGAACAGAATATTCCGTCCATATTTGGATCGGTTTGTTATAGTGTTCATTGACGATATCCTGATCTATTCCAAGAGTCAGGAGGATCATGCTGAGCATCTTCGAATAGTATTGAACACCTTGAGACAGAATCAGCTGTATGCCAAAGCAAGCAAATGCGAATTTTGGCTACCTGAGGTCAAATTCTTAGGGCATGTTATAACAGCAGATGGTATAGCCGTTGATCCGGCTAAGGTGGCAGCAGTAAGTGAGTGGAAAGCACTAAAGAATGTCACCGAAATCCGTAGTTTTCTGGGTTTGGCTGGATATTATAGGAAGTTTATCATGGACTTCTCCAAAATTGCATCCCCATTGACTCGACTCACGCAGAAAGGAGTCAAATATGAACGGTCAGAGCTGTGCAATCAGAGATTTGAGGAGCTGAAAGAGAGACTTACAACTGCTCCTATTCTAGTTTTGCCAGAAAGGGGCAAAGGTTATGAAGTACAATGTGATGCATCAGGAGAGGGACTGGGATGTTCACTCATGCAACGTAATCGGGTGGTGGCATATGGTTCAAGACAACTAAAGATACATGAACGCCTCTACCCCACACATGATCTGGAATTAGCTGCGGTGGTCTTCGCTCTCAAAAGCTGGAGACACTATCTATATGGGGAGAAGTTTGAAGTATTTTCAGATCACAAGAGCTTGAAGTATTTATTTGATCAGAAAGAGCTCAACCTGAGGCAGCGCAGATGGATGGAATATCTGGCGGATTATGAATTTGCGCTCCGATATCATCCGGGAAAGGCCAACAAAGTGGCGGATGCTCTCAGCCGCATGTCTCATGCATCAGTGGCATGTTTGATCAGGACTGAATGGGAGATGTTGAATTCCATTCGTGAGTTTAATCTATACATCACAAACCATGGGAGTATGTACAATTTGATCATACGATCCAACATGGTTACAAAGATTGAACAGGAACAACGAACAGATCCGGAAATGGCAGAGACATGGGCCAAGATGTCTAATGGCGAGGTTGTACCGGATTGGGAATTACGACCAGGACAGGGTCTTATGTTCCGGGGTAGAATTTATGTGCCAAGAAGCTGCAGAAAAGAATTACTGATAGAGGCGCATCAGAGCAAGTTGTCCATTCATCCGGGTAGCACAAAAATGTATCATAACTTAACAAGACATTATTGGTGGCATGGACTCAAGAAGGATGTTGCAGACTACGTGGCTCATTGTTTAACTTGTCAGCAGGTTAAGACGGAACATCAGAAGCCACCAGGGTTACTCAAACCCTTAGCAGTGCCGGAATGGAAATGGGAGCACATTTCCATGGACTTTGTGACGGGGTTGCCGAGGTCCTCGAAGGGCAATGACGCTATATGGGTTGTGGTAGACCGATTGACCAAGTCCGCGCATTTTATTCCTATCAAGACGACGGATTCATCAGAGACATTGGGTCGGAGATATATCAAAGATATCATCAGATTACATGGTATTCCACAGACTATAGTGTCTGATAGAGATGGCCGATTCACCGGCAGGGTATGGCAGAGCATGCAGTCGGCCATGGGAACCGATCTACTTATTAGCACAGCATTCCATCCACAGACCGATGGACAATCGGAAAGAACAATACAAACGCTGGAGGACATGTTGAGGGCGTGCATGCTAGACTTCAAAGGTGGATGGGAGGATCATTTGCCATTGGTGGAATTTTCTTATAACAATAGCTACCAGGAAAGCCTCCAGATGGCACCATTCGAAGCTTTGTATGGTAGACCATGCAGGTCACCAGTGTGCTGGACCGAGGTCGGCGAACCTGCACTAATAGGACCTGAGTTGGTTGCAGAAACTACTGCACAGATCCAGTTGATACGTCAACATTTGTTGACCGCACAGAGTCGGCAAAAGAGCTATGCGGATAAGAGGAGGAGGTTTCTCGAATTTGATGTAGGAGACATGGTATTCTTGAAGGTCTCGCCACGAAAAGGGCACATGAGATTCGGGAAGAAAGGAAAATTGTCGCCAAGATATGTGGGACCGTTTTCAATTATCAGAAGGATGGGAGATGTAGCCTATCAATTGGCACTTCCTTCGCGATTGGCGTCTCTACATGATGTATTCCATGTGTCAATGCTGAGGAAGTACAACCCTGATCCTTCACATGTTTTGAATGTGCAAGATATAGATGTGCAAAGCGACGTCACTTATGTCGAGAAGCCGGTTAGAATACTGGAGAGTGAGCAAAAGGTGTTGCGTAACCGAGCGATTCAGTTCGTCAAGGTGGTATGGGATCGACATGGTGTTGAGGAAGCCACTTGGGAATTAGAATCGGAGATGAGAACATCTCACCCTAAATTGTTTATATGATTTACTTTGAAATCCTACTTCGTTCGATTTTCGGGACGAAAATTATAAAAAGATTATTGTATTGTAACACCCTGGAATTTCAAAGTTATCAGTTTATATGAAAATATTCATATTTACGGAATTGCCATTGTGATAAAAATTGATTTGAATTTAAATGGGTCAATGGCTCAATCAAGACCCAAAGGATGATAGTTGGTTTACAAAACAAATAAATGGGTAAGATAAATTTAAACGGGTCAAGAATCATATTTGGGTCAAATTTTGATAAATGGGTCAAAATGGCTAGATGGGACCCAATGGGTCGTGACATTCCGCCCCGATCACTTATTGATTATTATTATTTAAATAAAAAAAAAAATAAACTCTGAAAATTTAGAGTGAAAAGGGCGGGGTGTTACACGAACGCCCCGACGGAGTGTCGCCTCCAGTTACATAACCATCACCCCATGCCATGCATGAGATGTCAATGAGTACATGCTATATGTAATAGAATCTTAGCATTCAAAACCTCTTTGAAACATAATACTTTAACACAAATAACTCATCAAAATCAACATAAAAACAGCAAGTATAATATGTGGTTACAAAGAGATAGAAAACCTACACAATGTTCACTTAAATTGTCCGCTCTTCTTAAACCGTCACCCGTTCACGATTTGAACACCGTTCAAGAAGTCCCGTTACCTTGTTTATATAACAATAAGTCAAACACATATACCATTTGATTTTCCGTTTGGTCTTAAGTCCATAAACACACTTTTGTGGGGTTCGGCCATACACCACGGCCGAAGCTCACATACTTTGATCTCTGCCCTTCTTTCATTTATTTAATCATTCATCACTAAACAAAGTACTTAACCCTTGGACCAACAAAATCCACCTTAGTAGGGTTCGGCCATACTACATGGCCGAACCTCACCATCTTATTCTTTGGTCCCTCTTTCAAGTCCTTTAGTTCCTTTTTAATTAAATCCAATCACTAAACCATTAATCCAATCATTTACACATTAAGTAACTGAAACATATAACAACATAATTCCATAAAGTATTACTCATGGGGTTCGGCCATACACCACGGCCGAACCCATGATTCATCAATTTACATTCTAGCTTGTATTACGGTTTTGCCATTGGTACAAAATCCATAACCAAACATTCCTTATTTAAGCATACATAAGTCCCCCATCATATCCTTCCATGGCATGGTATCCATTATCATTTTCCATAAAACAAACCCTAGTGGGGTTCGGCCATACCCCTTGGCCGAACCTCACTCATTTAATTTGGGTTCTCTTTTAATCCTTGGTCTATTATTTCCACCCATTACCTATATTAAAACAATCCATTAAATTTAATATCCAAACAACCTTAAATCCATACATATTACTTGGTGGGGTTCGGCCATGCACCATGGCCGAACCTCATCTCTTCTTTTGATCCAAGTCATCATTAAAACCTTTTCTAATGTACCAACCATCTTCTATCAATTAAACATAACAACATTTACCCATCATTGTCTCTCCATGGGGTTCGGCCATGTCGGTTCCTTATTTCCATTTGAAAATTGTCATGCATCTATGATTGGTTCCCATACTTCCATCCATCTAAATCCTTTTTAGACTTTAACCACATCAAACACATGCAATTGTGATTTCCTTTCTTCAAGTCTAATAAGATAAATCCCATGCCTTTTCCATAGGGTTCAGCCATACAAGATGGCCGAACCCCATGGCCCATGTTCTTCCCTTTTAAACATTATTTTAAATTATCAAAATTCCTTGACTCTTCCCATGGAATTCGGCCATGTACATAGCCGAACCATGTCTTAACCATTTTCTTATTTACAAAGACTTAATAGAGCACTTACTAATTCCGCGACTTCTCCAATTTGTTCTTCACTCCAGCTTGTTTCTTTCCTTCCTTAGCTTCTCCTTCTTTTCCTTGATCTTTTGGCCGATTGTGAGCTTGATCAATATAACTCCTCCAAAAATGGTTCGGCCAAGAGGGTATCGGTTTGAGAGAGGATCGGCTGGAGTGAGAGGGAGAGGTGTTTGGGATGTAAACTCTAAGTTATTTTTCTCTCTTGTCTTTGTGAGTGATCGGCTAAGAGAGAGTGTGAGGGAGAGAGATAGCCAAGTGGGAGGGGGAGAGTTGAGCCTTGTTTGAATTTGAAAGTTAAACCATAACTATCTCCATTATCTCTCCAACGTGTGCCTTTGCATTTGAAATAAACCAATACTCCTCCATTTGTTTGAATTTAAAAATAAACCAACACTCCTCCATCTCTCCAACGTATATCTTTGTTTTGAATTTGAAATGTGTAACCAAAACTTCCCATCTCTCCAACGTGTATCATTGTTTTGAATTTGAATTAAACGTAACTCCTCCATCTCATTTGTTTGAATTTCAAATATAAAACCGTCCACCCCATTTGTTTGAATTTCAAATGTACAACCGTCTTCCCCATTTGTTTTGAATTTGAATTTTAAACCACCTTCGTCTCTCCAACGCATAACCATTGTTTGAATTTGAATTTGAATTTGAAATGTAAACCGTCCACATTCAACTCACCATTTTAATTTAATTCCAATCAACTCAACTCACTCGGTGGTCAACCAAGTCAAACACGACCCATTGGGTCCCAATTGGACATTTTGACCCAATTAACAATTTTTGACCCAATTACCAATCTTGACCCAATTGAATACATCTTATCCAATTATTCCAATTGCAACCATATCCACAATCCGTTGGGTCTTAATTGGGCAATCGACCCAACCCTTTACCCATCTAAGGTCCATATCCAATAATTCACAAATTAAATGACAAATTTCATAAATATTAATAACATGAAATTCCAAAGTGTTACATGAAGATCATGCTCCACTTGATTGAAGCTCATCATTATGGCATCACAAAACAGATATTATGGCAATAAATAACTTTAGGTGGCACCCACACCTTAGAGAAGACTATCCCTAGGCTTAGTGAAACAAATGTTTAAGTCATAAAAGCCTAGAGAGGAAGCTAGACAGTGAATTGGAACCCAACTTGGAAATATGTATTTGGTTTTACTGTCAGCTTCACCAGTCGTCCTCACTGACCCCTCGGTGGAGATAGGATCGACCCATCGTAATCAAAGACTGGTCGACCAGATTGACATAGGTTCTGGATCATTGAGCTATCATTCTAGGAAAGTCTCTGGCTGGAGAGTCTCGTGTGCACCGACCCCTCGGTGATGAATTTAAATGACCCCTCGTAGTCAACGACTCATCTATATAAAAATTGTGAGTGCTTGACTGTGAGCTTATCAGGGCTCTCGATAAAACAGATATCTTGGTATCTCAAGACCAATCGAGGGTAACAGGACCGACCCTTTGGTAAAGGATGACATGTCATTCTGGGTAATAGGTTTCTAGACTAGAAACTACTGTCAGCATGTTTGTGCCCCAGACCGAGCCTCTTGTATGTACCGACCTCTCGGTACCATAATTGTCAACCCATCGGCGACACCGACATGTCGACCGAGAAAAAATATTATCGTTGGGAGTGCATTATTGGGCAACGGTCGGGTTGTTGAAGGGTACCATTTCTAGTCACCAACCCCTCGGTGCGCCCGACTTGTCGGTACATTACCGTTGCTGCAACTGGTTGTCTTCTCTATATAAATCAATCTTTATGCAACCAATTGGTATCCTTTGGCAAGATCAGTTGGATCATCATTTTTATCAATGAGCTTAAATAAGGGCCAACAAAAGGATCACTCTCTCTCTCTCTCGTGCTTACACTTGGGGAATCAAATACAACCAATCACATGGATTGAGTTGTGAGAGAGAGAAGGAAAGAAAAGCCATAAACAACCAATCTATTGATTGAATTTATCAGAGAGAAAAAAAGGAGAAAGAAAAGCCATAAACAACCAATCTGTTGATTGAGTTTGCAAGGGAGGAAAAAAGAAAGAAAATAAATTAGGAAACCTTTGGTATAACCAGCTTCCTTGTCACCCTAGATTGTGATTGCTATACGGCAGCTACGAGGAGAAGTGTTGGCACCGGCACACATTGGGTGGATCTGAAAAAAGCACACATCAAGAGAAAGAACTTCAAAGGCAAGTGTTTCTTATTTTTAATTTCGTTGTAAAGCCTTTGTTCCGAAAGTAGATTAAGGAAGCTTGGTTCTGGAACCACTATAAAAAATTTGGGGCGTCGTCTCCAGCACAGTGGTGGGTGAAATTCCCAGCCAAATGGACAGGTGGAATTCTTATTCTACTATGGTAGGTGAAATTCTCAGCTGATTAAGTGAGGTGGAATTCCTACTCTAATTGTGAGGGTCTAAGTCCCCTACTTAGTGGATTTTGGGAATAGCTCAAGGTTGAGTGAGTCCTAACAGTGGATGTAGGTTGGCTAACCGAACCACTTTAAATTGGTCTTATGGTGTTTGATCTTGTGTGTTTGTATTTATCATTTAAGTACTCTTCTCAACACACATCGCTTTGCATATTGATTATCTTATTTTACACATAGTGCACAAGTATCGATAATGAAGCAATATGTAAATGGTCATAATCTTAGTGTGAATGTTCAAAGAATTTATAAATAATATGTCACACTAAACAAATCTCTTGATTAAAGTTTCGTTGCACTTAAAGCAATTAAGAAATTTATAAACACCATGGAAAATGGGATTGACCTATTCCACTGCCCCCCCCCCCTCTTCTCTCTCTCTCTCTCTCTCTCTCTCTTTCAGGTCAATCATGTTGTTCTAGCACCATGGACAATGGGGCTTTCAAGGATTTTTTTTTAATATCATGGATATTCGTACTCACCCACAAAGCCTTATGCATCGAGTAACTCCAGGGAAAGTCAAATCCTAAACCTCTAGTCTTTTCTAGAGCTCAAACCAAATGAGCTACAACTGTACATATTAAATGAAATAGAGGAATCTGAGAGGCCATTGAAGAAATTGCATTTTCTCAATTACATTGGAATGTTGAGAGACTTAAATCCAACACATTGGCTCTGATTTTAAAAAATCTAATTTCATATTTACTCTTTTTTATTCCTCCATTGAGGAGAGAGCCCTCTTGAAATTGTACAAAATACAAGATATAAATATGGAATTAAAATACAAAAAGAGAATGAAAGAATGATATAGGAAGGGAAGTGATTTCTGCACCTCCCCCCCCCCAACCCCCAACACACTTTTACACATGGTGCACCCCATCTTAAGTAGAATTAAGATTTTGCCCAACATTCCTTTTTTTTTTTTTCTTTCCTCTCATTCCTTGCTCCCTCGTCCGTGTTTTACCTTCTTCCTCTTCTCCCCTTAGCTCACTTTGAACTCTCTTACAGGAACGTCTGAGTTCTTCTTGGAAAGCAAGTCAGTGAGCGCAGCACTTTACTCTTTCTTTTATTTTTCAGTCTTATTTGACGTCGTTGGACTGCCAAGCAACAGTCCCCATCACGTTTCCCGTACACTCTTGCCACCATCCCTCTTGGCTACCTGGCACCTAGCGCTCACCCACCCGTCATTCTGCTAATCTGCTCTCAGGGCCGGCCCTGAGATTTCAGGGGCCCTAAGCGAGTTGTTAAGACGGGGCCCTTATATACTCACAAAAAATAAAATCATACAATTTTTTTTTACAACGTGTGAAAGTAAATAAAAAATCATAATCAAATTTATAACAAAGTATTATTTAAAATTTATTTTTATTTTGAGATACAAAATTACTAATTAAATTACTATATTCAAGTTTTTTTAACATTTATTTTTCAATAGATAAGATAACTAATCCATTCAATCTTTCTTATGACATTGTAAACCGAAAATAAGATTTTATCAGTTTTAACTTTGAAAAACTTATTTCTGCATAGGTAACTGTAACTGGTATAATCAACACTATTGTATAAGCAATTCATGTATTTGGAAAACAACAATTCATTCTTTTTATATAATTTGGCAATTCATTCTTTTGGTACTGCATTTTTTATCATATTGGAGTGTGACACTAATGCAAATTCTCATTTGAAACGAAGATATTATCATTATTTTAATTTTTCAATTTTTCTGTATTTTTTAAAAAATTAAAAATTATCTTAATTATAATGATTTATACTTGTACATTACTTCTAATAAAATCTACATTGATCAAATGAATAAAGCTATGTTTTTTCATCTCTTCAAATTTTAAAAGCTTTAAGTTATATTTAATTCAAAATTATCAACTCAATATAGATTTTTCTTTCTCTTTATTTAGATCATAGATATATTTTAAAAGATTATTTATCAATTAAAATTATTTTATTATTAAACTCAATAAAATGAGGATTATAATAATAATTATTATGATTATTACTATCATTATTTTAATTTTTTAAGAAACCTATGCTTTAAATAAAGTAGAGAAATTATCAAATAATCAAATGATTTCAAATAATATTAATTCAAATTATTGTTATTTTTCATTATTATTATTAAATAACTTGATAAAAATAAAAAAAATTATTATTAATACGCAGCCAGGATTTGATCTCAGGTCCTGAACTTATAAAAAACAAGTCTAACCACTTGGACAAGAATGAACTTGTGCTTTAATTATATATTATTAACTATTTAACATATAGTAAAGGAGCTTATGGATTTGGGGGCCCTACTTATTTGGGGGCCCTAGGCGACCGCCTACTTCGCCTATAGCCAGGGCCGGCCCTGTCTGCTCTTTAGGGCTAACGCAGCGTGTAGCAAGATCGATCGTGTCGAGCCATCTCTTAGGCAATGGACGGTCGTGTCTGTTAACAAAACAGGGGTTGGTCGTGTCTGTTAACAAAACAGGAGCGGACTGAGTTTTGTTGACTGGTGAAGGTATGAGTATGGATTTGCATATGTGATGGAAGATGGGGTCAGGTTGGACCTGGGTTTTTAAATGGGGTGTACCAAGGAAACAACAGGAGAAATCTAGGCAGCAAGGGAACACGACGGTGAGGTGTAGGGTGCAAACGACTGGACTCTTGGAAATTAGGACGGTGCTTGAAACTGTTTTTGGATTGCAGACAGAGAGGTTGCACGCTTGGAGGATGAGGACTGGTTGGGATAGCAAGGCACGGGAGACTCTGAATCTGGCAGAAGAGAATATGGAAGAAGGAAGTCGTCGTTCAGGCTGGAAGCATCAGAAGAGAACACAACAGCAATCAGATAAGTCTGGATCTTCCCTGAACAGAAGCGGCGATGGACGCTGACTGAACAATAGGATGAGATCGGGTAGCAACAGAGATGGGTCCTTGGCTATGATTTGAGGCCAGGCAAACTGTAGGAAGCAGTAGGGTCGAGGGCACGTAACAGAGGGTCTGAACAGCAGTGTCGGATGTTCGTCCTTGAAGAATGGGATAGTCCTGGACAACAGTTTCTGCAAACAGAAAATAAGAGAAGAATAAAGAGAAGAGAGAGAGAAGGGAAGGATTCAACAGTTTCTCCAAAAAGAAAAGAAGGAAAGAAGAGAAAGAGAAGATAGAGTGACAGAATAAATGGTCGACCGTTTCAAAGTGAGAGAAGAGTTTGTTTCAAGCTGAGACTTAAAAAGTGTGGACGCTTACGAAAGGGAGAAGAGGAGGGGCGAAAAAAACATTAACGCGAAAAATTGAGAATGAAAGAAAAAAAAAAAAAAGGTGATTCGTGGGTAAAACCGTAATTTCATATAATAGGGGGTGCACAATGGGTAAACATGGGGGTGCAAAAATCACTTCCCTAAAGGAAATCAAGTATAATTACAAATTAATATCTATGAGTTGGGAAATATCCAACGAATCAAATTGAGTTTCCAAATCCAACGATCAACGTTAGCACTCCCCCTCTAGGTGGAGTATGTATGGAAATAACACCAAGTCTGCATATCAATCGATCAAACGAATCTTTGTCTAATGGTTTAATGAATACATCAGCAAGTTGATTAGAAGAAGCGATGTGCAGAGGAACAATAAGCTTTGATTGGAGCTTTTTCGGAACAAAGTGGCAATCAAGTTCAATATGTTGTATGCGTTCATGAAAAATAGGATTGTTGACAATGTGTAATGTAGTTTGATTGTCACAAAACAATATGATAGGTGAAGAATGAGAAATACCAAAATCACCAAGTAATTTAGCCGCTGAAATTCACATGTTAAAGTAGCCAAAGCCTAATATTTGGCATTAGCAGAGGAGCAAGAAAACGTAGCATGTTTCGTGGCTTTCCAAGAGATGAGATTGGAACCAAGGAATGTGCAATACACAACAATTGGCCGTCGAGTGATAGGACATCCTGCCTATTCAGAATCACAATAACCCCATAGAAGAAGACTGCTAGATTGTAATGACCCGGCCATTTGATTGATTATATCGATGCTTTAAATTAAATTTAGATTGTATTGGCTCAATTAAATTAAAATTAGAAAATTTAATTTGAAAATCAATGTAAATTCAAAATTTAAAATGCATCGAATTAATTAGACTTAAATTTTAGGGATCCCCAAATGTAAATCGATGATAAATCTTGATGACTAAATTAACCCACGACACTTCTTTTACAAATAAATTAAATACATTTAATGAGATTGATTGTTTAAATGAATGATTAAATATGGGATTAAATTAGAAATCTTTAACAAGCAATAACAACAATTAAATTACTCAGACATTTCCTTCAATGAATAAATAACCAAAGTTAAAGAAAGTATATTAATTGGTAATTAGCATAGATGTGTGGATAAAAATTAAATTTAACTCTCATAGCCCTGCTTTAGAAATAATTAATTAGATGTAGGTCTTAGTAACAGTTCATTAACTTAGATATATTTAATAAGATTTCTCAATTAGTTAATAATTAATAATTTAATAAATAATGGAATGAAATAAATAAATATTAATCACAAATCTCGGCTCAATCCGATTCGTCCCACTCGAACCCTTGATTCATTCAACTCATTATATTCTTCTTCTCACTCGTTCCTTCAACTCGCCTTTAACTCACTAAGTATTAAAGGAAAATAATCTCCTAATTGACTTGTGTATGTCTTCTTGCTGTAATCCCAAAACCATGAGTCTCTTCATTTATTTTTTTCTAATTAGGGACTCTATTATGTATATATGAATGACACTATCGATGGAATGAGATATCGAAATTCATAAAATCTTCATGATATAGAGCCACCACGACCAAAGCCACGCACACCCCACTTTGACGTTGTTAAATAGATTCTTCGTTACCTTAAAGGGTCTCTTGGTCGTGGCATACCTATCCAATCTACGACTCGCCCATATTGTTTGGTTGCCTACTCTAGTGTTGATTGAGCAGGATGTCCTGATAGCCGTCGATCTACCACTGGCTATTGTATCTTTCTTGACTACCTTAATCTCCTGATGTGCCAAGAAACAACCGATAGTCACTTGTTCCAATGCTGAAACCGAATACAAGGCTCTTGCATATACATGTGCCGACACTGTGTGGATCAATAATCTTCTCTATGAACTCAGCTTTCTACCTTCTTCTCCGATAGTCATCTAATATGATAATATCAGTGCTACTAACATGGCAGCCAATCCAGTGTTCCATGCTCGCAGTAAACATATTGATCTTGATTACCACTTTGTTCGTGAACGTGTTGCTGCCTGAACTCATCAGATTAAGTTCATTTCCTCTACTGACCAGTTTGTCGACATCTTCACCAAGGACTGCCGCAACAACGTTTTTCTCAACTCAGTTCTAAACCCATCTATTCACCACCGTCCACTTTGTAGGGGAGTATTAAAGGAAAATAATCTCCTAGTTGACTTGTGTATGTACTCTAGCTCTAATCCCAAAATCATGCGTCTCTTGATTTATTTTTTCCCTAATTAGGGATTGTATTATGTATATATGAATGACATTATCGATAGAATGAGATATTCAATTGACAAAATCTCCACTAAGAACAAACAATATTTAATCCTAACCCTCACCCCTTTCATTCTCTAGATGCCTTTCATTCAACCGTTGCATTTCCTCTCAAAATCCCAAAATTTTTCCTTGACTTATTGCCCAAATCGTCTTTAACTGCAACAAAACCCCAACTTCTTCTCTTCATTTTAAAATCATCTTTCCTTCGCCATTCCCTTCTCTTCTATACGAAAAACCTTAAGCCTTCTCCCTACTTCCACCGTTCTCTTTTTCTCTCGAAAATTTGATGTGTGACATAGATGATGATAAAGAATTCCTTTACCGATGAAACCCTTCAAATAGCAAATCATATGGTGTCCAACGTCCACATGAGCACTATGAAGAGAGCACGTAAATTGACTTAAGATATGTACCGTATGATTAATATATAATCTGGTAATAGTAAGATGGATAAGACGACCCACTAGTTGGCTATATGGAGTGGGATTAGGAAGAAAAGTCCCATCATCAGGTGAGAACCTTGAGAATGTCAAAAGTTTATTTTCATTGAGAGATGATAATACCTTTCTGAGAACGGGCCACTTTATTACTAAGAAAGTACTTGAGAGTACCCAAATCTTTAATAAAAATTTGGCGACAAGAAGTGTTTGATGCGTTGAATAGACAAATCATTATTGCTAGTGACAATAATGTCATCAACATATACCAAAATAAAAGTCGAAGAAGCTCCTCGGTGGTTAGTAAATGATGAGTATTTTTTAATGCCATGATGTTTGCTTCAATCTATGGATGGATTTATTTGGTTTATAAGTTTGTTACTCTCTTTTCATACAAAACCAGACGGAAGCATCATATGCCTCTTCATTGATATCACCTTATAAGAAAGCGTTGTTGATGATGAAGTGACCAATTCTTAACAGAGGCAATGGAAAGCAAAGTACGTATAGTGACCAATTTCGCAACAGGAAAAAAGGTATCATGATAATCCAATCCTTCAACTTGAATAATACCCTTGGCTACTGAGCGAGCTTTATACACTTAATGGTACCATTTGATCTATACTTGATCTTGTATACCCTTTAACAACTAATAAGTTTCTTGTTGACTAGAAAAGAAGTGAGGCTCCAAGTGTTATTCTACTTAAGAGCTTTAATTTCTTTTTGCATGACGTCCCTTCAGTGTGCGACTTCACAACTTGGGAGAAAGTGTGGGGCTCATCTATGGAACAAATAGTGGAAATGAAACTTCTGTGTGAAACAAAGAGGTTAAAAGTGGAAAGATATTGTTGGAGCGGGTAGGGTGTATCTGCCAATTTAGAGTAGGATGGAGAGGGAAGGTGCTCATGAGTGATAATGGAGCAGTAGAAGTCGACCAGGTAAGGTGGCAGACGCCTAATCCGACTAGGCTGAGCAACTAGTGTCGTACTTGTAGGAGAAATAATGGAAGGTGGTGTAACGCTGGAGTAGTCAGAATCACTGGAAACATCATGAGAAACTGGAGGTGGGAATCGGTGGGAAGGATGAGCAACATGCGTATCAAAAGGAAAATCAAAGTTGGGGTCACCAGGCAAAGGCAAAAGGGTGATAGGGGAAGGTGATGGTGTGGAGGGAAACAAATCACAGTAAAGGAAAATGCTTTCATAAAAGGTAACATTACAAGAAGTGTAAATGGTTTTAGAGGCTAGGTCAAATATGCAATAACTCTTTTAAGCATAAGGGTACCCTAGAAAAATATCAGGCTTAGCCCGTTGGTCAAATTTATATTTAATGTTATGATTGTGACCAAAACATATATTACGAAAAACACGCAAACAATAATAGACCGGTTTGGAGTTGAAAAAAAGTTCATGTGGGGATTTGCCTAGGACAATTTGTTGTTGACGTAAGCAGATGTGAGAACACATTCGCCCCAAACATATAAGGGTAAATGTGCCTAAAAACAAAGAACGTAAGTTATCTCAAGAAGGTGACGATGCTTGAGCTCAGCGGTGCTATTTTGTTGTGTCAGAGGTGGAAAAAATTGTTGCAATGTCATTATCAGTACCCGAATGAAAGGAGTCTATGCAAGAGTGGAATTGAGTCTTAACCATGGCAAAAAATTATTGTAAAATAAAATTAGTTCTAGACTTGACATGCATAAAGTAAGGCCAGGTACATCGACTAAAATCATCTACAATAGTTAACGCATGAGCCATTAAAGAATGTTGAGAAAAGGGGTCCCATATATCACAATGAATCAAGCCAACAGGTCTACAAGTGTGATAGAGCTAGAAGAAAACAATAAACGTCTTTGTTTTGCTTGTGGACAAATCACACAATGTTTGTTCTTTGAACAAGAAATAAAGGAACATCCTTAGTAAATTATATAGAGAGCAATAATTTAAGTGGCCAAGCCGTCAAAGTCAAAGATCAAGGGAGAGGGGTTGAATGACTGCCACCACCAAATCCGCATTGAAGTAGTAAAGTCCCTCATGAACGTTACCATGTCCAATCGTCTTCCTCGTTGATGGGTCCTAAAAAAAACATTGGATAGAAGAAAAGGTCACTAAGCAAATAATAGACTTCACAGATAAAAGATTAAACTTGAATCAAAGAATAAAAAAAACATTCTCAAACACAAAAAATGATGAAAGATAACCAATCCCAATGTCTGTGACCAACGCATGCGAGTCGTCCAGAAGTTGAATAGATGATGTGGTAGAATAAGATTTGTAAAGAGCCAACCCGAAATATCTGGGTTTAGGGCTTGACTCAGCAAGAAACTATCCACTTTAGGTCTGCACACGCGAGCCCGCACGGGTTTAGATTGGGGCCTGGCCCAACTAGTAGGCTCCAAAACGTGTATTGCTGAGTGAGGAGGGGCTGCCACTTATAAACTACATGCGAAAATCCCTCACTTCCGATGTGGGATCCTTTCTTCCCCACACTCTCACTCCCACTCCCACTCCCACTTGGTATTTCACTTGGATCAGCCTTCATAGACTTGGCCGTCTAGGGCCGGGTCAGGGTCTTACAAGATTTAAAGGAAGAAATAAAGATAAAACGAAACAACTGTGATTACCAACACCTGTATCAATAATCTAAAAAAAAATGAGAAGAAACTATAAAGAAAACACCTGCAAGATGAGAATGAACACTAATCCAATCTGAAGAGAGCATAGCCATAGAAGACGAGCTAGCCGAATCAAAAGGCGAGAAATGACAACGGAGAAGCAGGTCTCACAATAGTACGAGAGACTTAGTTTTATGGCTGGGCAGACCACATACAATCTGCTCCACAAATGTCCCAGTGCATGGCCCCTTTCTGAATCTGTTCCTATGAGACATTTGTAAAACCGTTGCTATCGGAAGTTAAAACAAAGAGGGTGTTATGGGGAAAGAAGAGAAACTTGAGAGGATTTTATTGGGTGGAGGGAAAACAATCCTTCATTCATCACACTCTTCATTTCGATGATCATCCTTTTGGTTAAACGAAGAGAGGTGAACCACATAAAGCATTATGCTTGTGATTATCTTTGTCAGGTCATTGGAATTAGGCATTTCGACTTTCATCGATCCGCAAACAGACTAGTCTTTAGATCTTTAATCAGTTTTGCTTTAGAATCATTGTATTTAATATGCTAAATCCATTTATGGCCCCACAAATGCTTAGGTGGGGCCATCATGGTCGGATCATAGGGTCCCACATTGGTATCAGAGCAGTTGGGCCCCACATTCCTGTGTGTAAAACTGCTGTATTTTGAGACTGCTTCATGGATGTTTTCTGTTTAGAATCTGAACTGGGCCTGACATAACTCAGGCCCATCAGACTTGCTAAGATAATGTTGCATTGCTTTAGAAACTGTTTTGGACCAGAAACTAACTCAGGCCTATCAGACTCTTCCCGATGCTAAAAGCATTAATTTGGATAACTGTTTGGGGCCTGATATAACCCAGGCGTAGCAGACAGTAAGGAATGAAATTCACAGTCACGCTGTTGTATAAGCTATTTTACCCTGATTTTCACCAAAGCGGAGCAGACTCTAAGCTCACAAATTCGGGTACTGTTGTTATGGTAGTTTTAGTGATTTTCTACATGTATCTTGTTCCATGTTCTGCATAACATGCATTTAAAACTTCAGGGCCTGTTTGTGCACGCTTAAAAACATGTGCATGTCTATAAAACATTTCGTAGTCTTCCATTAAATGGTATGCTTGCAAAGTATGTCCTGCCCATATTCATTTCAGGCCCAAATTCGGCTATGAAATCTTGGATAAGATTTTCTGCATATTGGATAGGTTTTTGTTTATGGACTGAATTGAAAGACCCGTCCGAGCCCTAGAACATCTTTGGCGTGATGTGTTAAGTCACTCAAAGGCCCAGCAGATCCATTACAGGGACGAAATAGTCCGTGAGGCCCATTCAGAACCCAAATCCCTTCTAGTTAGGTCCTTCTCAGGTCCTGAATTTTAAAAGTTGGAGGCTTAAGTACTTGTCAGACACTTATCAGGGCCCAAATACTGTAGCAGGGCAAATCTAAAAACAAAAAATTAAATTATTAGCTTGTGCTCCTTTCGCCTTGAACTTTAAATCTTCAACAAGAGCAAATGATACCTGTTTTAATCAAATTATTCTGATAATGAGATGTTGAAGCATTTCATGGCGTCTTCTTTTGGCCCACTAATAGTATGGATATTTGGGCCATATTTATTTTCTACCCATTTATTAAATTTGATAAAATGTTTTCATGGATTTATTGATGAATTTTAGTTCCTTTAAGGTGATGATAACTTTAATCCATCAGTCTTTGCACAGACATTAATAATATTAGGCTAGATTTAGTGCTAACTTTCTTGTATGGGTTGTGAGCCTTGATTGCATGGATAAACGACCACATAGGATGTCTTTATTATCTTGTTGACATTTGGATTTGGCACCGTTGGATCCTAATTTGCTTTGTTAGATGTTTTCCAAAACTGTCTATATTCATTTGTAATTATATTTGCTTTAATTTATCATTTTTGTATTTCCCTTTTTATATTACTATTTTTGTATATTGTATCTTGCACTCTATAAATACAAATTCAACAGGGCTCTCTACTCCATAGGAAGACACAACAAATCCCAAATCACAATCCCAAATCACAATTTCACATGCACAACAAATCTCGTGTTACAATTTCACAATATCATATGAAGAAAAGGTGCTATAAGAAATGGTTTAGACATATTTGCCACCTTCTGTGACAAAATGATGCACCTAGAAGGACATATTAAAAATCTTCCACGTGAAAGACAGTTAGCGACTAATGAAGGCATAGTCAACTGAATGTTGAACTTATCCAAGATGACATTTCAAATGGAAGTCACGAAGGAGCAATAGATGAAAAGGTGGTCAATATCTTCAGAGGCAAGAAGGCACAAAGGACAAGTACTGACTAATACCCTTCCATGCTTGCGCAAGTTGTCTTGACTAAGAATCTTTTCGAGGCCAGCAATCTAAAAGAAATTAATGGGTCTAAGGGGGGGCTCTGGAGGTCCAGATGAATGGATCCACGAGAGGAGTGGTCTGACTCCTATTGTTCCACTCATAAAAAGAAAAAGTTGAGCAGAAGGTAAATGTGTATTTTTGCGTGGCAGTCGAGCGAAAGTTGACACAGCCAAACAATCCAATCCTTCAAGTAAGTATTTTCTGAATGGCTGGGTCTAGTCATCTTGGGTCATGCCGAGGACTAATTCAAAGCCTACAAAAGAAAAGTCTGTTTGAGAAATTTCAGCCCCAATCCAGCTTGTGCCCCATTCAAACAACATAAAGCTCAGGTTGAGTCATTCAGATTCGGGTCACAATAACGAGGAACAAGCTAAAAGTATGTTGCAATGGAAGGCCCCAATCATGCAAATTCTTTTTTCATCTTTTAATACACCAATCCTTCTATTTATCAGCATTTCCTGAGGTAGGGTAGGGTACATCATATCAAGGGTCTCAAATCTTCATAAATGAACAGAGAGAGAGAGAGAGAGAGAGGTTTTCTTGATGCTTACTGCTTCCCTTAGGCTTGTTTTAAAACCAACTGCACATCCAATTGGGAGACCAATGATGTAGTAAGTGCCTAAATTTACATATGCCACAAGTGCTTGCCATCCACTGCCAATGGCCACACCTGCATTGCCAACATGGTCACCATATCATCACCCAATAGTGCAGTCCATTACATAATCCTTAATACTACACCCTTCTTCTCTCGTTTAGAATTGGCAGCTTTAGATTGTTTTACATCCCAATAAATTTCTGTAACTCAGATAGGGATGTAGTAAACAAAACTACCCCAAGGAGTCAACCTTTAAACTAGTAAAATGAATTAGTAATGACAGTAATAGCCAATTGTGACAAACCATATATAGAAATTGAATTTCTAACCTGAGAGGATGGTTTGGATTCCATTGAAAAGTACTGAGATGGCAAGCAATGGAGTTAGGTCTGAAACTGCCGAAATAATGTCCTTGTCGGTTGTAAACAGTTTACTTAGCGGAGTCTTAAATGCCAAGACAATTGCACTGAAAATTATACTGAGGAAGATACTTGTTCCGACAACGACCATCACAGAGAACCTCGCTAACTTCGGGCGGCGAGCCCCAAGCTCAATGCTAACTCGAACGCTGCAAATTCAAAGTTTTAGACTTTTAGATTCTCAAATATACAAACTAGTTAAACTAGTTAAACATTTTATTTATCAACTAGTGTTGTATTTGTGGACAAATAAATGGGTAAATGTATGGTTCAAACTAACAGGGTGTCCATTCAGGATGTTTCGAAAATCAATTCAGCTGCAATACAATTTGTCAATTACCACAGCTGTTGGTTTTGACCCTTTCAAAGATGAAAGCAGAAACATATGAACAGAGAGTGTTTTATTTTAACACTGTTGCATGTCTAAGTAAATAGCTTTATGGCACAGACAATTACAAACCTGGCAGCTGTGCTGAGGCCCAACATAAACTGCATGTCCCAATTCAAGTAATTCATGCTAAGAACAAAATAAAGGGAACAAGCCAGCATCCAAAGCAAAGAATTTTGAGTAGATCAATGGACTCTGTTCTGTAAATTGATTAGGAAAAGTTATCCTACCAAAGTCCCATTTGGCAAACATTTAAGACTTCTAAGTCTATTCTGGTTTAGACCTTACTCAATGACTAAACCTGCAAACTAGAGGTTGAGATATAGAGTGCTTTCTGCTGCACCTATTTGAAATTGTCAAGCTATTGTATCTGTTACCCCGAAATATCATTGGTAATAAGCGCCATGTAACGCTTGCCTGAACTTGTTACACTGCGAGGACTCGCCTATTAGGAAACCAACTTGTTGAAGATTCCAGTAAGGAACTAATCTAGGTTTGCCAGAGTTTATCCATGTAGTATAGAGAAATGGATCTGTCAAATGCTCCTTATTCCTTAACATGGACACAGGCCTGAAGCTGAGCCTTTGTGAATCAAGCTGAAAACATTTGCCCAGGGTGCATATCATAGTCCAACTCCAACATAGTAAATCTCTAACCGAATGGAAGTGGTCTGGGCCTGTACAAGTCTTATACAGAAGTAGGGGCCTTGAACAGGCATCATAGTCTACCTAGGGATGGAAAGAACTGAACTGGGCCTTTGCCAGCTTCAGTGTTGTATTGGCTGGCCTCTTCCAGTTTTCAGCTAAACAGGCTAAGTTCCCAACCAAGACATATGTGACAGAATCCAAGCTCACTTTAAAGATTATGTTTCAGACAAATAGGCCCTGCCCAGGCAACGTTCAATCCCAAAAGATAAACCAGCAACGCTTGTTGAACATCAGTATATATAACATAAATTTTAGCACTAAAAAATGGTCCACAATAGAAGTGCTTAAGAGTTGCAAATGGCAAAGTAGCTGGAGCTGGAGCCATGAAAAAATAAAGGTGTAGAACAGATTACATGTTGCATACCAGATAGAAATGGAATCGAGTGAGACTGCAGCATTAGGAAAAAGGCCTGAAATTAGCACAATCCCTTGGAAATACCAGATCTCCAAGCTGCATAAACAACAAGTCATATGTAACTTCGATATGTTCAATATTGGGCAGTTATAGGAAGTGAACCCAATTTGGAAAGGGCCCACTTTCCATCACGAGAATGAGAAAAGAGAGAGAGGAAGATTGATACCATAGCATGAAAGCAGATGCCACAGTTAACTTGAGATAAGACCAAAGCCCAACAAAGGCCCTGACAGAGAAGCCAGTCCAAGTTTCCTTGCACTTGGGGCTGAATATTACGTACAGGCAAGTTAGGACTACTAAGAGCCACCAAGAGAAGCTCAAAGTAAGAGCAGCTCCTAATAGCCCATACTTGAAAACCATCACAACCAACCATGTGAGTAGCGTGTGCACCAAGAACAATCCGACTGCCATGTAAGCTAAGGGGTTCACAATGTTCTGGGCCTGTAGGAACCTTTGCACTGGACAGTTTATGGCAAATGCATAGAGTTGTGGGAGTAGACCCCTCGTGAAGATCTGACCTTGAGCAGCAATATCAGCCTCTTGGCCGATCGCTCGGAGAACTGGTCCGGCATACCAATAGAGGAAAGACTGGATTACTGCTGCCCCTAGATGTAGGATTATGGCCTTCTGGCAAATTATGCCCATTGAACTGTACTTCTTTGCCCCGTAGGCTTGGCCGCACACCGTCTGCACTGCACTGGCCATGCCTAACTGCAAGGCCAGTATGCAAATGGGAGATTTGATTAGAATGACATTAAATGATATTGCAATTTTGTTCGCTTCGAAGCTAAATGCCCAACCGGATGCGAGTATTGATTGTTGCGATCATAAGAATTGTGAGTTCGAGTTATATTATGGGCGTGATACACAGAAACAAACAAATTTGCAAAATTTAATTATGAGTGCCAATTCTAGATGGGTCAATGGAATAAAATGCTTCGATAATGACAATAGTAATGATGGTGCTCGATTTATGTCCATGTATAACAACATCAATGTTTCAAAATCTACAGGACTGGCCCAGTTGGAAATTCTTGTACTTCGATACAGAACAGAGATTAAAGAGATAGACATTGGAGATTACCATAATTCCATAAGCAAGCCCTTGAATTCCTATGTTGGCTATTGATGCCCAGCAAGCTCTAGGGCCCCCAGTTGACCAGAGAACATCTGGGTCACCAAGCTGAGCATGAAATTGAAGATTGAAACGATGATCATCGCACCGGATAAGGTCCACAGGACCTTCGATTCCCATGCTGCAGCACGTGTAAGCAATAGGCATGGAACTGGTTCCTGCTCCAGCAGGTACTTGATTTCGTCCGATGATGCATTGATGATCGATCCAATCAACGGCTCTGTTGCTGCATCCCCCATTTGATCTTGGTTGAACTCACTCAAACTGCTCAACTTTCAGCTGTTGGTACACTCACTTAATAGCAAAGGCCACACGCCTCAACATTTTAAGCAGAAGGCTACTAGACTTGGACATCACAGTCACAGCTACCATTCTACCTTTGGGGTTGGCAGTCATACCAATTTCAAAGTCCTGAGAGGAGCAGATAAAGGCTAGCTACATTAGTCCCTCTTCAAAAATGTCACAAGGGCCATCCCTTGCCCCCCAATTCTTTTGCAGCAATCAGCTTGTTAAATCCTATACAATCTTATCTTGTTTTTTTGTTGTTATTACTAGTATTACGATTATTGTATGCCTATGAAATGAGTATACCAAGATGTCGTTAATGAACACCTCCACAAACTGATCTAGGTAAGAGTACAAACGATGATGATAATGATGATGACGACGATAAATGATTTATTCTATTGGACTTGAAACCATATGTAAGGCCAAAGAAGCCAACATTGAATGTATCAAATAAATTTCAGGATGCAAATCATCGCCTGCAAGAAATTCATGAATTATCCCGCTGATCTCAATCCAACTCCAACCGGTGCGTCTTCCAATCTGACATTCTTTCATCCTTTTCCTAACTTCCATAACTTTATACCACTTATTTGCAGAGGCATACATATTGGATAAGAGGACAAAAGATCCACCATGACCAGGATCCAATTCTTGAATCTGTTTCACTGCACATTCACCAAGCTCAACATTGCCATGGATTCTACAAGCATTCAGTAGAGCACCCCACATGACTACATCAGGCTTCACAGGAGAATCTCTTATGAATTCATATGCCTGATCGATAACACCGCCCCGACTCAAGAGATGGACCATGCATGAACAATGTTCCAATCGAGGAGCAATGCCATAGACAGTGCGCATTTTGTCGAAATATTCCTTTCCTTCCTCCAACCAACCTGCATGAGCACAACCAGACAGAATGCCTACAAATGTGGCACTGTCCGGTGCCAGACCGCACTTCACCATCTCAGAGAACACCTCAAGACAATCGGCTGCTTTTCCATGAATCGCCAGACTCATTATCATTACATTATAGGAGATAACATTTTTCTTCACAATTCGATCAAAAAGCGTCCGTGAAACATCCAAACGCCCACATTTTGCATACATATCCACAAGAGCCGTGCTCAAAACAACATCAGTCTTGATCTTCCATTCATCCAAAGCAAGATGAGTTTCTCTTCCCAACTCTAGAGCTCCTAAATGTGAACAAGCTGCAATAGCTCCCGTGATGGCAGCATCATTGGGCACGACACCTTTCACGCGCATCTCTCGAAACACAATCAGTGCCTCTTTGTGAAACCCATTTTGTACATAGCCATTAAGCAATGCACTCCATGACACATTGTTCTTCTCAGGAATACAATCGAATATTCTCTTAGCAACCTCCATATTGCCACATCTGGCATAACCAGCCAGAAAAGAATTCCAAGACACCACAGTTTTGTTTGCCATTTGATGGAATAACCTGTGAGCATCACTGATGCTCCCGCACTTGGCATACATATCAATCAATGAATTAACTACATATGAATTATATTCAATTCCAATCTCTTTAACAATATCTTCAATTCTCCTTGCCAAAGTCAAATCTCCCATTTGAGAGCATGCATTGAATAATGAAACGACCGTTACCTCGTCGGGCCTCACATTTTCTCCTCTCATGAGAAAGAAAAGGTCTATAGCCTCTTTAGCTCGATTGCTTCGAACATAGCTGGATATTACCACAGTCCAAGAGATCAAATCCCTTTCAGGAGTTTCATCGAAAGCCTGCCGTGCAAAATCAACACATCTGCAAACAGAATAACCACTGATCAATGAATTCAATGCAAAAACATCTGAATTGGAACCAAATTTGAAGAACTGACCATGAATTCCCATTAAAAGCCATATGTTTCCAAGATTAGAACTCGCCTTTAATACAAATGAAAGAGTAATGCCATTGGGCTGGGTATGTCTCTGCAACATTTCTTTGTACAAATCAATCACATGTTTTGAATTCTGAGCTTTGGAATGAGCTTTGATCATGGTATTCCAAGTGAATGTACTGGGTGTCTTAATTTGATCGAAAACAAGACGGGCATAATCAAAATCAGGTATATCCAAGAGAGAAAAAAGTTCCAATATCTTGGTTGATGTTAGGTTGTCTTTAGGAAAGACCTGTCCTGAAGATATGAGCATGAATTTGTTTCAGTGATGCCATGCTTTTGCAGGTTTCAAGCGAAGAAAGACATGGGTTCCTGAGAATCAGTTTGCTGGCTATTGATTTGCTCATTTTTCTACAAAGACCCACGAGCAATTTTCTGCACCAAATTTAAAAGCACATCACTGTACTTCACTTTGCTGATGTAGCAAAAATTTTAACCAAGGTGTCCAGGTGTTTGACCCGACTAATTTTCGGGGCATGGCCCTTTGGGATTTCAGGGTGAATAGAACATAAAACCCTTGATTCCTGAAGCAGACTCTTGGCCAATACCAACACCATTCAGACCAAACAGCAGTTTAACGAAAAAAAAAAGGGCAGGAAGCCATTGTTTATACAGATCTAAGGAGGAAGAAAGGGGTTTTTAAATCGAAACCCAAGAAACCCAGAAAAGAGGTTTTCTCGGCAGCCGGACGTGGTTGAAGCAGCCAGACCGGCCAGGCAGATCTGAGAACTGATCGCTGCTAGAGGCAGCAAGCCAGTTCCGATTCAGAGACGCAAGGAGAAGCAAGGCCAAGCAGGCGGCCAGATATTTGCAGATCTGAAGGAAGGAGACAGCCGATCGTGTGCAGTGGAGATCGCCGGAAGTGATTCGGTCTGGAGATCTCACTGTCTCAAGGCAGATTCGTGAAGAGCAGGCTGCGCACATCTGAGAGGCACCTTCCCATCGCAAACAGATCGCCGGAAACAGATGAGAACCAGAGAAGAAGGGGTTTTCCTGATCTGATCAGAGAAGGCAGCGGCGGCGGAAATCTCCGCAGCAGACGGCCGAGCACAGCGGCAGCGCTGCAAGCAGCAGCCGCAGAGGAGGAAGCCGTGTGCAGATCGAACGGATGTGGGCAGGCATCGAAGAAGAAAACAAAAAAATTATCTCCGTTAAGTGGTCCGCAGGACCATGAAAAGCACCCGAGGGACCACCATTTCGGCTAGTCATCAAGACCATCATTTCTAGTGCACCCGAGGGGCCACCATTTTGGATAGTCTGCAGGACCACAATTTCTAGTGCACCCAAGGGACTACGGATTTAGGTACTCTTGCAGTGAGGAAAAACAACGGTCCAGAATTGTTTTGCAGTTTCTGAAGTCACTCGGAATTGAAATCCGTCTTCGCTTGTGCAATCGTGGCAATGAGATTTATCACAGTTAACGGTGTGGATTTGGTTTCTGGAGGAGTCAGTAGTGAGCACCAAGCAGTGGAGTTTGTAGAAAAGAGACCAGCTGAGTTCTCTTTTCTCTTATCTTTCATAACTGTCATCTAATT
The DNA here is from genome assembly GCA_013350335.1 of Chimonanthus salicifolius. Classification (NCBI taxonomy): domain Eukaryota; kingdom Viridiplantae; phylum Streptophyta; class Magnoliopsida; order Laurales; family Calycanthaceae; genus Chimonanthus; species Chimonanthus salicifolius. Next base: position 46,693,605 of record CM023537.1, on the reverse strand, counting down.
TTTACACATTATTCTGCTATATGTTTGAATGAAGGGGTCGAAATATCGGCCGATATATATCGTATTGGCCGATATGTATCGATTTTTTAAGACCGAACTAATATCGACCGATACGATATGTATAGGCCGTACAAAATGAATATCGGCCGATATTCGGTCCGCAATATTGGTCACCATATCGGCCGATATGCATAAATATCGGTATTTAAAAGTTTTTTTTTTATTTTTTTTATTTTTTTTAAAAAAAAACCGATACAGGTTTTCACGATTTTTTGCTATTTTTAACGGTTCTTCGAGGTTTTCAACTGATCTTCCGATACGGCTTTTAGGGTTTTTAAAGGTTTTTGCGGCTTTGTGCAGTTTTTTGTGGTTTTTCACGGTTCTTCACAGTTTTTTCATGGTTCCGATATCGGAGGAGAGAGAAATGCCGATATCAAAGGAGAGAGATTGAATGATTGAATCACCCAAGTGGTGAGAAGTTCGGGGGTAATCGGTTGGATCCTAGTAGTTGATGCAGCGGTTATCGGATCTGAAAATTCAATTGTCTGAACTGTAGCGATACTCCCGATCAAATCTAGATGAACCGTAGAACTTGGGTTCTAATGGATAACAATGGGTATCAAATGGCAATTTGGTAATTAAGAAATACTTTGGTGGATTGAGTGGAACGTTGGTGGATGGGATGAGCAGGAAGGTTTAGAATGGAAAAAAAGAAGGGCTAGGCTAGATAGGTGTAAATCGGAAAGAGGGTAGGTGGTGTCTTCTTGGGTAGTGGGAAAAGGTAAAGTTGAGAGAGAGGGTGTATGGAGAGAGTACCGTTGGGAACTTGGAGTGAAAAGATGCAGTGGGCTTAATGGAAAAGACGATGGAGGGTGGTGAAGTGTGGATGGGTGGCTTCTCGAGAGCAGCAGATCAACAGGGACGTTGCCGATCGAGAGAGGCAACAAGCAGAACAGCAACAAAGCAGAACACTGGTAAGCAGAGGAGAGGCGGCTGAATCTGTGATAGAACAGCAGCAGGGAACCTGGCAAGAGAGATGGCAGCAAGCAGTAGCGTCCAAGAGAGACTGGACAGTTAGCACGAACCTGCAACAGGGGCTTGATCGAACAGTAGTTGAATCAGGACTGCTCTCCTGGTTCGTTGGCACTGCAATAGAATAAGAGAGAGAAGAAAAGAGAAAGAAGAAGGACAGCAGCAACAACAGTTGTTGATTCTGAAAGAGAAGTAGCAGAGGAAAGGGGAAAGGGGGTAAGAGGGGAAAGATGGTCAATAGGGTTTTTTTGTATATCTTCAATGATTTGCCCTTCAGCCGAAACACCCATCTTATATCCGAGAAGAGTCGGCTGGACATGGTTCAAGATGGAAGTTTCCCTCCTTGAAACGATAGGGGTGCTGGCAACTTCTGTATAGGAGATGATAGAAGCGGGATTTGGAGCGGAGACCATCTTTGGAAAAGAGACAACTTGGTAGCGAGAAAGTCGGCCGGGAGTGGAGGACTTTCTCTCACATACGGGTCTCTCACGTGCTACATCAGTTTCCCTCCTTGAAACGATAAGGGTGCTGGCAACTTCCGTATAGGAGATGATAGAAGTGGGATTTGGAGCGGAGACCATCTTTGGAAAGGAGACAACTTGGTAGCGAGAAAGTCAGCCGGGAGCGGAAGACTTTCTCTCACATACGGGTCTTGCACGTACTACATCAGTAGTAGATCCCTAGGTTTGTGCAAGGCTACAAAATTACATTGTTGATTATTTGCTTCCGTATTTGCGCACCAAATTAAACAAAGGACAGTGCAAGAATGGTATCCACATCTAGTTCTAGTAATTCTACCGTCACGAAATTGGTACCGGGCAATTAGCTCCCATGGAAGACCCGGATGCAAGATCTCCAGATTAAGCATGATTTATATCATCCAATCTTAGGAGATGTATCTATACCTGATGATATGAATGAAAAGCCGAAAGAATGGGAATACAAGCATTTGAAGGTTGTGAGCCTAATCAAGGAGTATGTCGATGACACCATACTTCACCATATCATAGAAGAAAAGAAGGTAGATGTACTGTGGACCAAACTGTCTACAATGTATGAGAGCAAGGCGCCAGTGAACAAAGCCTCTGTTATCAAGAGACTGATGAAACTGATTTACAGTGAGAACATGTCAATGTCAAAACACCTCTGCAACTTTCAGGGTATGGTGAGCCAATTGGCTAGTGCGAAGATCACTTTTGCAGGATGAGATTTTGGCTCTTCTTCTCATGGGGACACTACCAAGTTCTTTTGAGACTCTGGTGATTACTTTGAGTAACTCTGTACCCGGTGGCCAGACATCCTTAGAGACAGTCAAGGAGTCATTGATGAATGAAGAGGTGAGACGGAAAGGAAAGGGCATCTCATCTTCTTCTTCCGGAGCATATGTGTGACAGGATAGGGGCAGAAGACATAAAAGTCATGGTCGCCAGGACTATAGAAGCAAGAGCAGACCAGATCTCAGAACAGAGGCAGAGACAATAGGAAATGTTTTCATTGTGGCAGAGCAGGGCACTTTAAGAATCAGTGCAAGGTGTGGAAGAGAGAAAATAATCTGACTGTAGAATATCATGAACGAAAGTCAGAATCTTCAGACACCACGGCTGCAACATCTTAGGAGAAGCGTAATCTTGTCATAGTGACCACCAGTGAGGAGGAAAGTCTTTCCATTACCCCCTCCTCGTCTGAGTGGGTCATTGACACTGGTGTCACTTATCATTATATGCAACACAGGAGTTTCTTCTCCACATATACATTCAGAGAGCTTGGAACAGTTCGGATGGGCAACTCTGCATGTTCCCCTATCACTGGAGTTGGAAACATTGTTATGAAGACTAGTCATGGCTGTGAGATTATTTTGAAGGATGTGAGACATGTACCATACATCAGATTGAACCTCATTTCTGCGAGGGTACTCAGCACAGAGGGGTACATCAGTACATTCGGCGGGACCGATGTAAGATCAACAAGGGGTCACTTACCATGGCACGAGGGGTGATCAAAGATCACATGTATGTTGTGACCAGCACGGTTTGCACCGGCCAGATCCACGCAGTACAGAGAGAGACTGCCTTCTCTCTATGGCACAGGAGACTTGCACATCTGAGTGAGAGAGGGCTGCAGATTCTTCAGAGGAAAGCCCTTATTCCACAGACTGATTGCATCCGACTAGACAGTTGCAAGCACTGCATCATGGGCAAGCAGACAAGAGCTTACTTCAATCTAAAGGGCCACATAAAGGTCAAGAAGCTAGACCTAGTATACTCAGATGTTTGTGGGCCGATAGAGGTGGAGTCTATAATTGCCCGGATTTTCAATTCAATAAATATATTGGCTATTATTTATTTTTAATTGTTAAAAATTAAGATTCATTGATGGAGTGGATGTTAGATGGATCAAAGTTGGGGCAATGGCCCAAGTATGGTCTAATGGACCATGGATAGGATTAATTCCATCTAATTGGGTCAATGATGATAGTCAATTGGGTCAAATGCCCAATGGGTCAAGATGAATTGAGCATTAGGGTAAATGGATAAGAAATGGATTTAATCGAGTCATGGACCCAATTAAGATCAAAGGCTTGGGGTCCACCTGATCAAGTGAGGTGGCAAAGGTATGAGGTAATATTCAATTGGCATAACCAAGTTGGGTCCCACTCCACCTCATCAAGTGAGGTGGCGTGTGGACTATGGCACAAGTGGCGTCGGCCACCATGGTTGACTTGGTCAACCATGGGTGAGTCAAAGGTGAATTAAAGAGGATTAAGTGTAGTGAGTGGAATTAAATTATTTAATTAAATCAACTAAGTTAAATGAAAATAAAAGCAATGCTTAAGTTAGGAGTTGAGTTTCATTTAAATGGAGTGAGTCAAATGGGGGTGAGTCACATGAAAGATAAAAAGATGGAGTGAGTCAAAGGAGGGGTGGGTGGTTTCCATCTCATGGAAACCACCAAGCCCAAAACCGCTGGAAGGGTGGTATGTGCCATGTGGAGGCTTGCAAGACCATGGTTGGTCAAAGGAGAGGTGGGGGTTCCATATCATGCAAACCACCAAGCCACCAAAGGAAACCACCAAGCCCAAAACCGTTGGAAGGGTGGTATGTGCCATGTGGAGGCATGCAAGACCATGGTTGGTCAAAGGAGAGGTGGAGGGTTCCATCTCATGCAAACCACCAAGCCACCAAAGGAAACCACCAAGCCCAAAACCGTTGGAAAGGTGGTGTGTGTAACATCTCGGTTTAAGATATCAATTTACATGAATTTTGTCTATTTAAATTAATGGACATGGACCTTAGATGGGTAAGATGTTGGGCAATGGCTCAATTAAGACTCAATGGGTATCGAATGAGTGTTCAATGTAGGGTAAATGGGTAAGTTACACTTAATTGGGTCAAGGTGGCTATTTGGGTTAAAAGGCTCAATTGGGACCCAATGGATCATGTTTGACTTGGTTGACCATCAAAGTGAGTCCAAGCTTAATTAAGTTGGGATTGATTTAAGTTGGAAAGGAAATCAAATAATTAAGTTGAGTCAAGTGAATTAAAATGGAAAGATAATTAAGTGAGTGAGTTGGTTTTCAAAGTGATGAGTTAAATGGATGAGTTAAGTGAGTGAGTTGATTTGAAATAAATTATAAATGAGTTGGTTGGGAAGTTATGGGGATATTCATCTCAAAAGAATGGAGTGTGAAGTTGAAGGGCTGATGTTTCAAATTCAAACACCAATCCACACGTTGGATGGAAAGGGTGGGGGGAGTTTCATCTCAAAGATGAAACCCCCACATGAAGCTTTAAATGAGAGGAGGAAGATGGGGGGAGGTTACACCAAGGCAACCCTTGGTGGCCGCCTTGGGAGTTTCATCCCATGGATGAAACCCCAAGTAAGCATTAAGAAGAAGGTTTAAAGAAAAGGAAGTTACACAAGGGGGCTGCACCAAAGCCATCACCCTTGGCCAACCCTATTGACCAAGGAAGGGATTTGTTTTGCATTTGCATTCTCTCCCTCTCCCTTTTGGCTGTTCTCTCTCTCTCTCTCTCTCAAAACATCATTTGGCCGGCCAGTATTCTAAGGGAAAGAAAATCAAAGTTCTCACTCAAGGCCGAGTTCTATCCCCTCTCAATCCACACCTCTCAAAGCTGGTTCTCCTCTCAAAGACCAAAAAAGACTTAGCATGATTTGATCTCAAGTTTCTCTCTCAAACTACCCTTTTGGCCGAACCACTCCAAGTGTGTTATCAAGATCAGTCTCGACCAAAAGAAGCAAGAGGAATGAGGAAAAGAAGTTAAGGAAGAAAGGAAGCAAGAAGGAGCAAAAGAAAACCGGAGGAGACGCGGAACCGGTAGGTTTTTCTTCATGGATTATATTTAAAGTAAAGAACCATAGGGTTCGGCCATGGTGAATGGCCGAACACCATAGAAGAAAGATTAAGAGATGTTTATGATTTTTAATGGAAAAAAAAGGAACCATAGGGTTCGGCCATAATGCATGGCCGAACCCCATGAAGGATCATTGGTTTTATTTTAAGGGATCTTGAGGGATAAAAATCATGGACATATGAGTATGTGTTAAAAGGTTTTCAAAGGGTTAAAATGGAAGATGTTTAATATTGTAGAAAGGTTTTAATGTTGGAGGGTTGGATCAAAAAGAATGGAAAGGAAGGGCACCAAAACCAAAGGCTGAGGTTCGGCCATGGTGTATGGCCGAACGCCACCAAATATATTAATGGAGTTAGGGTCTCTTAGACATTGAATCATGTGGACTGGTTTATTAATTTTAAAAGGATTTCAAAATATGAAAACCATGGAACAGTGTGAATACCTTAAAAGGGTTTTTAAATTGATATATGGTTAAGGCATGGGTCGGCCATTGTATGGCCGAACTATAGTGTTATTATGGCTAAGATGTTAAAGGGGGACAAAAGTTAAATGAGTGAGGTTCGGCCATGGGTATGGCCGAACCCCACTAGAATGTATATTATGGACATGAAAATGGTGGATGCATGGTAAAGAATTTTAAAGGACTTTAAAGGGATTAAATGGAGTAATGTTTATGGACATAGGTTGCTAGCAATGTTAAACAAGGCTTAGACAAATGGCAAAACCGTAAATACAAGCTAGAATGTAAATATGAGAAATTGATGGATCATCATGGCCGAACCCCATGGGTAATATTTTTATGGACCTAGATTATTATAAATGATAAATGATTGCTATATAAGTAATGAGATTAATGGACTTGAAGAAGGGATTAAAATCAAGATAGTGAGGTTCGGCCATACTACTAAGGTGTATTTGGTGGACTTGGACCTAATGTTAAATCAAAAGGAATATGGGTTTGACTTGTCGATATGTAACAAGGTGACGGGACCTCTTAAACGGTGCACAATCGTGATCGGTTGCCGGATTAAAGCTCAAGGACACCTTAGTTGTCTTGGGTAGGATTCTACCTTATTTGAAACCGTGGTTATGTATGTTGGTTTTATCTTATTTTAATGAGTTATGTTTTAAAACAATATGTTGCAAATATGAGGATTTAATGCTATATTTATCATACAAAATAGCATGGAATTCATTAGCATCTCATGCATGGCATGGGGTGAAGGTTAAGTGACCGGAGGGGCCACACTCCGTCCGGACGTCCGAATAACCTATGTGGGGAAACCTTGATGATGAGAATCCCATCGAGAGATAACCGGAGGGGCCACACTCCGTCGAGGCATCCAAAAGACCTATGTGGGGGTACCTTGATGATGAGAATCCCATCAAGAGTATATATTTGATTGTGATGGGTGGGACTCATTGCATACATGGCATGGCATGGCATGATTTTACAAGGTTTTGATGTTATGTTATTTATATGCATGTCTTATACTAACCATGTGTTAGCCATACTTAGCATTCCTACTGGGTGCGTTGTTCTAACGCCCTACTTCTACCCTAGTGAATGAAACAGGAAATGAAGGAAATGATGATCGTGAACGAAGCCAAACATAAGAATTTTGGAATGTTTTATTGTTATCTTTTTAAATACTCAAGGACATGTAATTTGAGTAGTTAGACTTCGGCATGTAATAATTAGATATTTGCTATGGTTTGTGAATAGTCTGGTAAGGATATTTAATTTAAGTTAATTTGGTTAATGACTAAGTACTTTGCTATCTAAAATGGAGTAGTCTTAGGTTCTATTATAATCCACATTCAGTTTATGTTAGATTCCGCATCGATTATAAGTTACTATGTGTGAACCGTTTTCATGGACTTGGTCCATGCACACATAGGGTTGGCTAGTTAAGGGTCGGACTTTAGAAGTCCGGACTTAGCTCCCGTCGTGACGTCCCGTTCTCTATCACTTTTAAAAAAAAAATAGACTCTGAATTTCGGAAAGCGAGTGAAAAAGGGTGGGGCGTTACAGTTGGTATCAGAGCGAAACGGGAAGATTGAATCTTTCGAAATAAGATTAAGACGATTTCATGTCTCACTGATAGATAAAAATTCCAACTGACCGACTCTTCGTAGTCCGCTGCATAGGGGCCGAATTAATTTACTTTGTTAGACTCAGACTGAACATTCAATATGAGAACAACAATGAATGATAGCAAATGAAGTACAGTCTAAATAATTGGTTATACCAAACATAGCAAATTAGGATCTATTTCCCCGATATCCTCAAATTGAGAAACCAACAATAGACACTTAGGAAATTTCCCCGAAAAGAAACAAAAACCAAGAGTACTTATTTGGAAATTTCCCCAAAATTATGAAAATACTAACTGTACGAGGAAACTAAGTCAATGATGTTTTCATGACTTAAGAAAAATGGCTCCAAAGAGAAAGACCCGACAAAACCAGAAAGGGAAGGAAAAAGTGATACAAATCTCTCAACATGAGAAAGAGGTATCTCAACATGAAAAAGAGGCAGGAAAATCACAACATGAAGAGGAGGAACAACACTCACGGCATGAAGAAGAAGAGCAACACTCTCAACATGATGAACAATCATCCCACCAAGAGAAAAAGGGTCAAAGCAGCGTGAGTATACCAATGATGCCTCCTGAACTACAAAGCTTAGTTCAAGCAGTAGTTATTTCTGTTCTCCAACAACATCTGAATGGAAGTGGAAGCACAAGTGATGCCAATGACCGGAACATGGTCAGGGATTTCCAGCAACAACGTCCTCCCTACTTCAAAGGAAAGGAAGGGGCGGTCGGAGCAGAACACTGGCTGAAGAAGATCACTCAGATCTTGACCCTACTCAAGATCTCGAGTCATGCTGACAGGATTTTGTTGGCTACATCACAACTAATCGATGATGCTGGTAAATGGTGGGAGGTTATAGAAAAACAACAAGCACTTGTGCCAGAAAGGGAAATGACTGCAATGACCTGGGAGCAATTCTCAGCTACATTTCTGGATCACTATTTCCCTGATGAGGAGAAGGAGCGCCATACCCAAACATTCCTATCCTTGGTACAAGGCTCCATGTCGGTAGCAGAGTATCACCGGGAATTCCTTAGTCTGTCTTGTTATACATTTTATATGGTGGATACAGAGTACCGAAGGGCACATAAGTTTGAGCGGAGCCTACGGTCAAACATCAGGGCCAAGATATCCATATTCAAGGCATCCACACTAGCAGAGGTGGTCAACAGGGCCACAATAGCAGAGCAAGAGATGGCTGAGTTCGGGCGTTTTGACAACCCCAGAGTTCAGAGTGGGAGGGGCACATTTTAGCCCAACAAGAAGTTCCGACCGAACTTCAGCAGACCCTCACCATCCACTGGGTCAACGAGGGGCTTTCGTCCCAATCATCCCTCCCCATCTGCAACAGTCACTCAGGCTCCCAGAGGGGTGAACAACTGCTTTCATTGTGACCATCTGAGTCACTACAAAAGGGAATGCCCGCAGCTCAGCAGACCCTCTTATTCCAAAGGTTCATTTCAGTCCACCAGCTAGGCCCGCTAACTCACGAGGAGGCAGGACATATAATCAAGCGAGATGGGCACCTAAACCTACTGGATCTGGACATTGTTTACTCTAGCTCCTCCAACGGATGTGGATCAATCTATGATTCAAGGTATGGCTGTAGTCAGTAGTTCCTATGCCTTTGCACTATTTGATTATGGAGCTTCCCACTCCTTCATATCTGCTGCATTCATAACTGCTACTGGTACATTAGTTCAAAAACTGTCCACATCACTCACAATTGTTTCCCCTGTCGGAGACACGTCATTGGGACTTATATGCACGGCAGTGAATACTGAACTTGCTGGACTCAGATTTGAGTTCAATTATTTGGTATTCGCTATGACCGAGTACGATATTATCTTCGGCATGGACTGGTTGGCTAGTTTTCAGGCCAACATTGACTGCTATCACCGCAGGGTGACATTTTGGTCACCCGAGGGAAAACAAATGTGGTGCGAACTGACGAACAAAGCATACTGCATGAAGGGTTGAATCATCTAGTATTGAACAGTATCAGAGTCAACAAGGCACCGGTGGTTGAACTTCCGGCAATAGTGAAAGAATATGCGGACGTTTTCCCAAAGGAACTCCCTAGCTTGCCGCCCATGAGGGAGATCAATTTTGAAATCAAGTTGTACCTTGGCACTTCACCAGTGTCATTACCACATTATCGGATGGCACCAACAAAGATGTCCGAGCAAAAGAAACAGATTGATGACTGCTGAGACTGGGTTGCATCCGGAACAGTACATCATCTTGGGGAGCTCCGGTGTTGTTTGTGAAGAAGAAAGACGGTTCACTCCGAATGTGTGTGGATTACCGGAAACTGAACCAGCTAACGGTCAGGAACAAATATCCCCTACCCAGGATTAATGATCTATTCGATCAACTGAGGGGTTCCAGCTACTTTTCGAAGATTGATCTAATGTCCGGATACCATCAAATCCAGGTTAGAGAGGAAGACATAGAGAAGACAACCTTCAAAACGCGGTATGGACTATATGAGTTTGTAGTCATGCCGTTTGGACTCACCAATGCATCGGTTGTGCTCATGGATCTGATGAACAGGATCTTCCGTCCGTACCTGTACCAGTTCGTGATTGTATTTATTGGTGATATCCTGATCTATTCCAAAAGTCAAGAGGAACATGCTGAGCATCTACGAATAGTCCTGGACACCTTGAGAAAGAACAAGTTATATGCCAAAGCCAGTAAATGTAACACCCCGCCCTTTTCACTCTAATTTTCAGAGCTTAATTTTTTTTTTAAATATAATAATCATGTGATCGGGGCGGAGTGTCACGACGCGAGTTAAGTTCGGATCTCTAAATCCGACCCTTAACTGGCCAAGCCCATGTGCGTATGAACTAAGTCCATAAAACTGATCCGCACATGGTACATATATAACTTGCGGAATTAACTTAGTCTTAATCAAACTGAGGTTATAATAGAACCTATGACTATTCCAATTTTCCATTCTTAGATAGCAAAGTACATAACTTATTCTCCAAAATTACTAATCAATCTTAACTAATCGTTCAATCAAACCATCCGACTTAAAACAAACCATAGCATCTATCTTAACTACTTATTACAACCAACAAATCTAGTTACCAAATTACAGTGTCCACATAATTCAAATAACACATCTATGAATAGTCCATTCAAGTCCATTCAAAATCATTCAAACCGCCCAAGTTTCCTTACTTGGTCCTCTTCTCGATCCACGTTCTTCCCTTTCCCTGCGTCATCCACTAAGGATATAGATAGGGCGTTAGATCAACGCGCCCAGTAGTGTTTCCGAATAGGGCTACCACATAGGTTAGTCAAAAACATGCAAATAATATAATAATAACACATGTGTGACAAAATTCCATAAAAACATGCTATGTATGAAATGAACATGTAATGAGTCCCACCCATCACCATTCAACACAGCCATCACTTGACGGGATTCTCATCGTCAAGGTAACCCACAATGGTCTTTCGGACGCCCCGATGGAGTGTGGCCTCCGGATTCCTCCTGATGGGATTCTCATCATCAGGGTACCCCACAGTGGTCTTTCGGACTCCCCGACGGAGTGTGGCCTCCGGTTACAACACCATCATCCCATGCCATGCATGAGATGTTTATGCAAACATGTTATTTAGAAACATAACTTTACAAACATATAAGTTATCGAAACCAACGTAAAACAGCATATGGAATAGTGGTTACAATAAAGGTAGGAAACCTACAGAAGAATCACTTCAGCGTCCGTTCTTTCTTAGGCTTTATCCGGTCACGACTCGTTCGTCGTTCAACTTTCGGTACCTTATTATGCAACAATAAGTAAATCATACTCTTATTTACATGTTCATTCATATATGAGACCTAAAACATCTTATAAGTCCTTTGATCAATCTCCTCATTTGGCTTGTATTCACAAATTTGCTATTGATCTAACCAATGTCTAATCTTGCTCATAATCAAAGTTCATCAAAATAAACTACCTTAGTGGGGTTCGGCCATACTACTTGGCTGAACCCTACCAATCCAATTTGTACTTCTTAATCCCTTCACAACCATTCAAATCACTTGATTCCAATCCTCATTTTCATCCACCAACACTACCCCATTAAATCAGATAAAAGCCTTCAAGCAACCCATGGGGTTCACTTGATCTGGTTGATCCCTCAACTTCTCATGATTATACATGATTTAATCATGTTATCACAACCATGAATTACATGGTTCAACCACATAACCAGCCACCAAAACAATAATTTAACTTCACCAAAACACATCACTTACTTTCATGGGGTTCGGCCATTCAAGGCGGCCGAACCCAATGTCCATGTCTTGGTCTTTTAACCATGCTTTAGGCGTTATTTAAACATGCAATATCAGTATTATATTGCTGCCTTTAAACCTCTTACAAACCATCCAATTAAATTTATTCAAAACAGTCCATAAGGTCCATGGTTTCCATGTTTCACAACATGAAAACCAACATCCTTTTACATGGGGTTCGGCCCTTTATGGTGGCCGAACCCAATGGTTATGTTTACTGTTTTTAAACCTCAAATAATCATGTAATAACAGTATATTAAAATCAGGTTTTACCTTTCAAACAAACATCCAAAAATTAGCCCAATTTCATAGGGTTCGGCCATGCTCATTGGCTGAACACCATGAAATTGGTTTTGAACATTTAACCCTTTATCTTGGGTCTGAAACCAACACCCAAATCCATGTTTTAACCTCCTTAAAACATGCATTCCAAATCCAACAATAACATCTAATATCAGTCCCAAATCATATGGTTTTAGTTTCCAAAAACTATCAAAAACAACCATTTGTTTCCATGGGGTTCGGCCATGCTAAGTGGCCGAACCCAATGGTCCATTTCCATCTTTTAATCCACTGATTTTAGACCATACAAACTTCAGTCCCTATGTCATTCAGATCCATGTTTTTAACCATTCTAAAACATGTATTTAAATCTTAAATCAAAACCCAAAACAGCCCACAAAATCCATGGTTTTCATGTTTCAAAACATGAAAACCAAGCCATCTCTTTACATGGGGTTCGGCCCTTCATGGTGGCCGAACCCAATGGTCATCTTAATCATTTCTAAACCTCCATTAATCAAGGTTAATCATTGGTGTACTCGGCCATGATCATGGCGCAATCCACACCCTATTTGTTCCATGTTTTTCAACAAAACTCAAAGAAATACTTACCAATTTTCCAAGCCTTTCTTCTTGACTTTTGATCCTTGCTTCCTATCTTTTATTTCTTCCTTGCTGGTTTAAGCTTGAATATTTGGTATCAAAAGCCTCTGCTGTTCCAGTCGAGAACACCAATTGGAGAAAGGGAGAAAGATGGGATTGTAAGGCTTCCACAATGATAAAACACGCCCAAAATGGGTGTTGTTTGCTTTTGTATTTTCAGCCACCCCATCACCATTTACTCCTCATCAAGCCTTGCACAAACCAAGGAGTAACTTGTAGCAAAGCAAAGCACCCCTTGGCATTCTACCCACGCAGCCATTCATATTCTCATGTAACTCCCTCAAAACCCATCATATACATTTAATATTCACCATGGAACTCACCAAAACAAGTCTCCAACGTGTGGGACTAGTTTTGGTTGGTTTGAGACCAGCCAACCTCTTCAAATTCCTACTTAGCTCAGTGAGTTTACAGCCCCTTCAACTTCCCTTTTGACTCACGCAACTCACATACTTAATGCATTTCATTTAATGCACATGTGTTGACTCACTATTTGATTTAATTCCAACTCACTTCAGTCCCACTCAACTGATTTGACTCGTGTTTTAGCTCCCTTAAGGGTCCACACGGTCAACCATAGTCAACTCAACCCGTTGGGTCCACTTTTAGCTCCTTGACCCATTTTTGACTCCATGACCCAATTATGGTATTTTGGTCATTTGCAATTGGTTTTTTACATATGGATCAAGCCTACCCATTTTTTCTCCACTTGATTTCTAATCAAATAGGGTTAACCCCATTTAATTTAAGTTCATAAAATGGTCAAATCATCCATTTTGACCCGATGGGTCCCATTTGACCATTTTGACCCATTTAACAAAATTTGACCCAATTATGATTCTTGACCCGTTTAAGTTCATCTTATCCATTTATTTGTTTTGTAATCAAAACTACTAACCATTGGGTTTTGATTGAACCATTGACCCATTTAAATTTAACTCAAATATATCACAATGGCAATTTTGTAAATATGAATAAATTCATATAAAATGATAACTTTGAAATTCCAGGGTGTTACAATACAATACTCTTTTTATAATTTTCGTCCCGAAAATCGAACGAACTAGGATTTCAAAGTAAATCATACAAACAATTCAAGGTGAGATGTTCTCATCTCCGATTCCATAAATATCTCAGAGTGTGCTATTCTTATTTCCGATTTCAATTTCCCAAGTGACTTCTTCATTACCATGTCGATCCACACCACTTTGAAAAATTGAATTGCTTGGTTCTGTAACACCTTTTGTTCTGTCTCATATTATATCTTTTTCTCGTGAGCCATTTGTGATCTCACATAGATCAATCTACTCTGTTTCACTTTACCTGTTCTCATAGTATTTTCCATACGTACCTGCTCAATATGTTCTTTCATCTACTCTCCGTGTGAGGTAGTCTGTTAACACGAGCCTATGCTCAAAGCTTTTTCTGATTCCAATTTAACTAGGTTTCTAATTACATTCTCCTGGAATTCCATTGGCTAACTACAGAGCCAGGTGATCAGTCTAACTCGGCAATCGTCCATAGTTTCCCATTCAAGTTTCACCAGACACTTATCTTTTCCGTTGAGCATATCTCCAAATTTAAACACATCTTTCTTTGCACATAAGTCTCTATGTGACTAACAACTTTTGTTCCAACTTCCACGATACCAATTCCCGGCATCAATCCAAACTATTATGGGAATAATCATCCATGGTATCACTCTTTCAGTAACTATCATCTATCCCTGTTTAATAATCATCCATGAATATAACCCATCTATGGGTATAATCCATTCATGGAAACAATCCATCCTCGGTATCACTCTGTCCATGAATATAACCCTCCTCTGGGTATAATCCATTCATGGGCATACTAACCTAGGCACTTCATCCACCATGAGATATTCTATCCGTAAAAACAACACTTGACTGTATCACTACGTGACTGTGGCACCAATAACAAATCATAAATGTATCCCGACCCCTAGCAAGACTTAGGGCCCATGACTTACTAAGCGGAAGACCCACGTCCAACGTGATCAAGTCTACTTCGCCCTGCATCCCTTCACCTCATAGGTGATTCAGTCAATCTCTAAGGCGGTCGATCCGCGTCTGATGAAACTAGTACCACCCCCACGGGGTAAAATAGTACCTAGCTCTGCGCCTTCCCGCACATCTAGTGTGCAAAATAGCCGTGAGAGCACCCTCCAGCGCGTAGCATGCAAGAGACCCGCCCCTCAACGGTAACCCTACGGGACCAAGTCTCCGTAATTTATATCGAGTTTCCCACAGTCTCAATCATCAATATCACGTGAGGGACGCACCCATACCACGTCTCAATATACTCCAATAACTTATTCATATACATCTCAGTGTCAAAGTCCTCATGAACTCCTAAAGTTGCATACTTTATTGAAAATCATTTAAACTTCCATCACCATACAAGGGTTGATAGGGTAAAACAAAACCCTTAGAATCACAAAATACACCCTTACAAAATATTTCCATTTCCCTAACCTTTCTTTCTACCTCTTAACCTAGTCTTCCGTAGAAGACCATGCATCATCGTCAAAGAAATTGTCAGGGCATGTCATCGACACGTGCCCCAACACTCCGCACGTCAAACAGGGTATTATTCCCGGTCCTCCAATGTAAGGACAATTAGTCCTCTCCTTCCCGTGCCTGTGCAGTCCACAAACAGGGCAAATGACCTCAAGGAGGTAGGGGCAGTAAGTACAATTGTGCCCCTCCTGATTGCACAACTTGCACATATACCCAGGCTCTATCTCCCCTACAAATTCTCTTATGTTTGGGACATATTCCTCATCCTCTTCGGGTACAAAGGCCCCAACATTGTACTCGGGCAATCTTACCTCCATGTCCTGACTGTTTTCAACTTCATTGATGAAGTTTGGTATGCTAGCATCAATGAAGATTGGAAGTTTAAAAATAGTGAAAGAAATCATTGGGTTCGGCCACCATGGAGGGCCGAACCCCATGCAAAGTATTGTTGGTTTTCATGTTGTGAAACATGGAAACCATGTACTTTATGGACTGTTTGGATGAATTTAATTAGATGGTTTTTAAGTGGTTTAAGGGCAGCAATATAATACTGATATTGCATGGTTAAATAACACCTAAAGCATGTATGAAAGACCAAAACTTGGACATTGGGTTCGGCCACCTTGAATGGCCGAACCCCATGTAAGTAATTGGTATGATTTGGTGAGGTTAATTTACTGTTTTGGTTGATGTTTATGCGGCTGAACCATGTGTAATTAATGATTGGGTTAACATGTTAAATCATGAATAATCATGGGAAGTTGAGGGATTAATCAGATCAAGAGAACCATTGGGTTCGGCCATGTGCATGGCCGAACCCCATGGGGCTAGTTTTGGGATGAATGGACCAAGATTTATGGGTTTTCCTATGTATGTTAAATGAAATAAGCTTGCTGTTTTGGGTTGGCTATGGGATGGCTGAACCTTGTAGTTAATATGGCTAAATGGTGGAGCCTAACTTGTAAACAAATGATGGGATCATTGTGTAGGAGGATCATAGGGTTCGGTCATATGAATGGCCGAATCCCATAGATTGTTTTGTTGGAGATTATGACTTGGTTGTATGAGTTGGATTAAGTAAACATATGGATTTATCTTTGGACTTAGTGATAAGTAAATAACCAGCCACTAAGGTAGATTACTTTTATAAACTTTGATTATGAGCAAGATTAGACATTAGTTATACCAATGGCAAATCTGTGAATACAAGTCAAATGAAGGGATTGATCAAAGGACTCACATGATGTAGTTGGGTCTTAGATATGAATGAACAAGTAAGTGATAGTATGATTTATTGATTGTTATATGGATAAGGTACCGGAAGTTGAACGACGTGCGAGTCGTGACCGGGTGACGCGAAAGAAAGATCAAGTACTGAAGTGAATCTTCAGTAGGTTTCCTACCTACTTGTAACCACGGTTTTTATCCAGTTTTTCTTATGATACTCTTGTTTTAATATATGTGTTTCAAATGATATATTATGCATTAACAAATGGCATACATGCATTGGCATCTCATGCATAGACATGGGATTATGAGTGAGGTTCTACAGTGTTTCAAGTTATAAGTTACGTCCTGCCTCGGTGGTGCAAGTCACCCCAGGAGGAGTAACATGATGATTATAGTCACATTGGTCTCCTTAGGCGATGAGAGTCCCGCCAGGAGGACTAATACGTGATATGAATCAGTCAATGATGAAGAGATGGAAGTTGTATTCTAATTTACCTTGACGGTGCAAGGCACGTCAAGTGATGGCTATGAATGTACATGATGGGGGATGATCATTGCATGTGCATACATCATAGCATTGTTTTTTCTGTTTTGGTGATCATGTATTATGATATGTATATGCATGTTTTATATGCTAACATGTGGTAGCCCTGATTCGGGAACCTACTGGGCGCGTTGATCTAACGCCTAATTCTATCCTCAGAGGAGATTGTAGGTACAAGCAAAGGGAAAGGAAAGGTCGTTGACCGGGAGGGGAGTCAAGCCTAAGTGCTTGAATGATGGATTGGATTACTTTATATTACTGTCATTTGAATACTTTTGTTGGACATGTAATAATGCATTACTTGCTATGGTTTGATTAGGTTAATAACCTTTGGATCGTTGATTTATCTTAATTAATGGTTGAGACTGTTACTTGCTATCTAGTCTTTCTATTCCGCAATTAATCTAGGTTATTCCGCATGTTGATGTTAGTTCCATGTGTGATTCATAATCATGGTCTATTCCATGTACACATGGGTGGCCAGTTAAGGTTCAGACTTGGGTAGTCTGAACTTAACTCGCATCGTGACGCCGCCCGCTCTCTTCCGATGTTTTATTATAACTTTGAAAAAAAAAATTTAGATTCTGATATTCTCGAAAAGGGCGGGGTGTTACAGTTGGTATCAGAGCGAAACGGGAAGTTGAATCATCGAAGTAAGATTAAGACGGTTTCATGTCTCACTGACGGATAAGAATCCCAACTGACCGACTTTTCGGAGTCCGCTGACTGGGGGTCGGATTAATTTACTTCGTAGACTTAGACTGAACAATCAATCTGAGAACAATAAAGATAGCAAAGGAAGTACAGTCAACATAAATGGATATACCAAACATAGCAACATAGGAAACACTTCCCCGATATCCCTAAATGGAGAAACAAACACATGATACTTAGGGAGGTTTTCCCCGAGAACAGGAGAATATAAAGACTTCCCCAAATTGAGAAATGATACTTGATACTTAGGAAGTTTCCCCAAAAACAAAGAAATACAAAGAGTGCTTATTTGGCAATTTTCCCCAAGGACAAGAAACACAAGATGT
Source organism: Chimonanthus salicifolius (assembly GCA_013350335.1). NCBI lineage: Eukaryota > Viridiplantae > Streptophyta > Magnoliopsida > Laurales > Calycanthaceae > Chimonanthus > Chimonanthus salicifolius. The sequence continues at coordinate 46,675,477 of CM023537.1, read as the reverse complement.
TTATTTGGTAAAATTCCCCAAACACGTGACATTATATGATACATAGGAAGAATCCCCAAATAAGAAGTACAAGATGTTGATTAGGGAAAATTCCCCAAAACAATGATTTGTTTGATTTGATTTATGGTTGTTATTGATATGTTTTTGTTGCTGTTATACAGATATGACGAGCAACATAGAGTACACCGAGTTGTGGGACAGAGGGACACCTAGCTGTCCGATAGACCTAGTTTCTTCTTCCGACAATGGTAGCATACCAAACTTCATCAATGAAGTTGAAAACAGTCAGGACATGGAGGTAAGATAGCCCGAGTACAACGTTGGGCCTTTGTACCCGAAGAGGATGAGAAATATGTCCCAAACATAAGAGAATTTGTAGGGGAGATAGAGCCCGGGTATATGTGCGAGTTGTGCAATCAGGAGGGGCACAATTCTACTTACTGCCCCTACCTCCTTGAATTCATTTGCCCTGTTTGTGGACTGCACAGGCACGGGAAGGAGAGGACTAATTGTCCTTACATTGGAGGACCGGGAATAATACCCTGTTTGACGTACGGAGTGTTGGGGCACGTGTCGATGACATGCCCTGACAATTTCTTTGACGATGATGCAGGGTCTTCTACGGAAGACTAGGTTAAGAGGTAGAAAGAAAGGTTAGGGAAATGGAAATATTTCGTAAGGGTGTATTTTGTGATTCTAAGGGTTTGTTTTACCCTATCAACCCTTGTATGGTGATGGAAGTTTAAATGATTTTCAATAAAGTATGCAACTTTAGGAGTTCATGAGGACTTTGACACTGAGATGTATGTGAATAAGTTATTGGAGTATATTGAGACGTGGTATGGGTGTGTCCCTCACGTGATATTGATGATTGAGACTGTGGGAAACTCGATACGAATTACGGAGACTCGGTCCCGTAGGGCTACCGTGGGTCCCTCGCATCCTACGCGCTGGAAGGCGCTCTCACTGCTGTTTGGCACACTAGATGTGCTGGAATGCGCAGAGCTAGGTACTATTTTACCAGGTGGGGGTGGTACTAGCTTCGTCAGACACAGAGCGACTGCCTTAGAGCTTGACTGAATCACCTATGAGGTGAAGGGATGCGGGCGAGGTAGACCGGATCACATTGGACGTGGGTCTTCTGCTTGGTAAGTCATGAGCCCTAAGTCTTGCAAGGGGTCGGGATATATTTGTGAGTTGATATGGTTACCACAGTCAGGTAGTGACTCACTTGAGTGTTGTTTCCATGGATAGAATATCTCATGATGGATGTTGTGCTTAGATTAGTATGCCCATGAATGGATTATACCCAGAGGAGGGTTATATTTATGGATGATTATAAAACAGGGATAGATGATATTTACTGAAAGCGAAACACCAGGGATGGATGTATTTAACCATGGGAGATTATTCCCATGGTGGTTTGGATTGATGCCGGGAATTGGTATCGTGGAAGTTGGAACAAAAGTTGTTAGTCACATAGAGACTTATGTGCAAAGAAAGATGTGTTTAAATTTGGAGATATACTCAACGGAAAAGATAAGTGTCTGGTGAAACTTGAATGGGAAACTATGGACGACTGCCGAGTTAGACTGATCACCTGGCTCTTTAATTAGCCAATGGAATTCCAGGAGAGTGTAACTAAAAACCTAGTTAAAATGGAATCAGAAAAAGCTTTGAGCATAGGCTCGTGTTGACAGATTGCCTCACACGGAGAGTAGATGAAAGAACATATTGAGCAGGTACGTATGGAAAATACTATGAGAACAGGTAAAGTAACAGAGTAGATTGATCAATGTGAGATCACAAATGGCTCACGAGAAAAAGATATAACATGAGACAGAACAAAAGGTGTTACGGAACCAAGTGATTCAATTTGTCAAAGTGGTGTGGATCGACATGGTAATGAAGAAGTCACTTGGGAAATTGAAATCGGAAATAAGAATAGCACACTCTGAGATATTTATGGAATCGTTTAGAACCCTACTTCGCTCGATTTTCGGGATGAAAATTTTAAAAAGAGGGTTATATTGTAACACCCCGATTTCTCAATAAGATGAATATTTACGAAAATGCCCCTAGATTGGTAAATTTATTAATTATGATGTTAAATGAGAAAATAGTGGGGCCCATTGTTCAAATTAAGATCCTATGAACATATTATAAGGGTCAAATTATAATGGATGGGTAATGTACATCAAATTAGGTCAAAATGGTTAATTGGGTCAAAGAATTCTCAACGGTGGGAATAATTACGAAAAATGCCCCTGGATTGGTGAATTCAATAAATGTGATTGTAAATAAGGAAATAGTGGGGCTCATTGCTCAAATTAAGATCATATGAGCACATTATGAATGTCAAGTTTGATTGGATGGGTAATTTCTCAATGAAGTGGATAAATTACGAAAATGCCCCTGATGTGTTAAATTAATTATTTTGTGATGTTAAGTAAGGAAATGGTATGGTCCATTGTTCAAATTAAGATCATATGAGCACATTATGAATGCCAAGTTTGATTGGATGGGTAATTTACATCAATTGGGTCAAAAATGGCTAAATGGGTCAAAGGGCCCAAATGGGACCCATCAGGTCTTACTGGAGTATTTGACCGTTTTGTGATTTTAAATTAAATGGGGTCAATCCTATTTGATTGGAAATCAAGTGGAGAAAAAATGGGTAGGTTTGATCCATATGTAAAAACCAATTAGAAATGACCAAAATACCATAATTGGGTCATGGAGTCAAAAACGGGTCAAGGAGCTAAAAGTGGACCCAACGGGTCGAGTTGACTATGGTTGACCGTGTGGACCCTCTAGGGAGCTAAAACACGAGTTAAATCAGTTGAGTGGGACTGAAGTGAGTTGGAATTAAATCAAGGGTTGAGTTAACTCATGTGCATTGAATGAAATGCATTAATTATGGTGAGTTGGACATTGAGTTGAGTGAGTCAAAAATGGAAGTCAAATGGGCTGAAAATTCAGTGAGTTAAGTGGAATATGAGGAGGTGTGGTGATCTCAAACAAACCAAAACAAGTCCCACACGTTGGGGACTTGTTATGGAGAGTTTCATGCAAAACATTAAATGGAATATGGGGGGTTTCTATCCCATTTGGAAACCCCAAGCCTTCAACGTTGGAATGCCAATGGGTGCATTTGTTGGCAGCAAGTGGCCCATTGGTTTAGACAAGAATTGATGAGGGAGTGGAGGGGTTATGATGCCTGATATACAAAAGCAATGAACACCAAGGTTAGCCGACTTTTGTCATTGCAAACCCAAGTTTTTCCATCTCTTTCTCCCTCTCTCCAATTTGTGTTCTTGGTTGGAACAGCAGAGGCTTTTGGTACCAAATATTCAAGCTTAAACCAGCAAGGAATTAAGGAAGAAAGGAAGAAATAAAAGATAGGAAGCAAGGATCAAAAGTCAAGAAGAAAGGCTTGGGAAAATTGGTAAGTATTTCATTGAGTTTTGTTGAAAAACATGGAACAAATAGGGTGTGGATTGGGCCATGATCATGGCCGAATACACCAATGATTAACCTTGATTAATGGAGGTTTAGAAATGATTAAGATGACCATTGGGTTCGGCCACCATGAAGGGCCGAACCCCATGAAAAGAGATGGTTTGGTTTTCATGTTTTGAAACATGAAAACCATGGATTTTGTGGACTGTTTTTGGGTTTTGTTTTAAGATTTAAATACATGTTTTAGAATGGTTAAAAACATGGATCTGAATGACATAGGGACTGAAGTTTATATGGTCTAAAATCAGTGGATTAAAAGATGGAAAATGGACCATTGGGTTCGGCCACTTAGCATGGCCGAACCCCATGGAAACAAATGGTTGTTTTTGATAGTTTTTGGAAATTAAAAACCATATGATTTGAGACTGATATTAGATGTTATTGTTGGATTTAAAATGCATGTTTTAAGGAGGTTAAAACATGGATTTGGGTGTTGGTTTCAGACCCAAGATAAAGGGTCAAATGTTCATTACCAAAGGTCATCGTGTTCAGCCAACGAGCAAGGCCGAACCCTATGAATTGGGCTAATTATTCGATGATGCTTGATTAGTAAAACTTAATAATAATATGCAGTTAGTTACATGATAATTCGAGGTTTAAAAACAGTAAGAATAACCATTGGGTTCGGCCACCATGGAGGGCCGAACCCCATGTAAAAGAGTGATTGGTTTTCATGTTGGCAAACATGGAAACCATAGACTGTTATGGACTGTTTTGGATGGTTTCTTTGTAAGTTAAAACCTGATATTAATATATTGTTTATACATGATTATTGGAGGTTTAAAAACAGTAAGAATAACCATTGGGTTCGGCCACCATGGAGGGCCGAACCCCATGTAAAACAGGGTTGGTTTTCATGTTGGAAAACATGGAAACCATAGACCTTTGTGGACTGTTTTTGGGAGGATTTTATGTGATAAGATTACTGATTTTGGGTTGGCCATAGGATGGCTAAACTATGGGTTTAACATGGCTAAGGGGTAGAGCCAATTAGTATGTAAATAAAGGACATTGTTGAGCAAAAGAACCATAAGGGTTCGGCCATGAGTATGGCCGAACCCCATGGACTGTTTTCATGGGTCATTTTATGGATGCATATGTGTTTTTAATTAGAATTATGGTTGCTTTTTTTTATGGCTAAGATGTATGATAAATGATGAGAGATCATTAGGAGAATTGGACTTTATGTTAATTCACAATGAATAGGTTAAATAGCCTAAGCTTATGAGTAGTAGTTGGTAATGGTTCTATGTTGACTTAAAAGGTTTAAAATACCCTAATGGAAAACCATGTAGTAATGGATAAGGGAACCATTGGGTTCAGCCAAAGGTATGGCCGAACTCCATGGAGTAAGTTTGGTGGATTAAAGATTGGACAGACCAATGGCAAATCTGTGAATATAAGCCAAATGCAGAGATTGATCAAAAGGACTGATAAGATGTTTTAGGTCTCATATGTGAATGGACATGTAAATAAGATTATGATTTACTTATTGTTGCATAATAAGGTACCGAAAGTTGAACGACGAACGAGTCGTGACCGGATAAAGCCTAAGAAAGAACGGACGCTGAAGTGATTCTTTAGTAGGTTTCCTACTTTATTGTAACCACTATTCCATATGCTGTTTTACGTTGGTTTCGATAACTTATATGTTTGTAAAGTTATGTTTCTAAATGACATGTTTGCATAGACATCTCATGCATGGCATGGGATGATGGTGTTGTAACCGGAGGCCACACTCCGTCGGGGCGTCCGAAAGACCACTGTGGGGTACCCTGATGATGAGAATCCCATCAGGAGGAATCCGGAGGCCACACTCCATCGGGGCGTCCGAAAGACCACTGTGGGTTACCTTGACGATGAGAATCCCGTCAAGTGATGGCTGTGTTGAATGGTGATGGGTGGGACTCATACATGTCCATTTCATACATAGCATGTTTTTATGGAATTTTGTCACACATGTGTTATTATTATATTATTTGCATGTTTTTGACTAACCATGTGGTAGCCCTATTCGGAAACACTACTAGGCGCGTTGATCTAACGCCCTATCTATATCCTTAGTGGATGACGCAGGGAAAGGGAAGAACGTGGATCAAGAAGAGGACCAAGCAAGGAAACTTGGGTGGTTTGAATGATTTTGAATGGACTTGAATGGACTATTCATGGATGTGTTATTTGAATTATGTGGACACTGTAATTTGGTAACTAGATTTGTTGGTTTTAATAAGTAGTTAAGATAGATGCTATGGTTTGTTTTAAGTTGGATGGTTTGATTGAACGATTAGTTAAGATTGATTAGTAGTTTTGGAGAATAAGTTATGTACTTTGCTATCTAAGAATGGAAAATTGGAATAGTCATAGGTTCTATTATAACCTTAGTTAGATAAAAACTAAGTTAATTCCGCAAGTTATATATGTACCATGTGCGGATCAGTTTTATGGACTTAGTTCATACGCACATGGGCTTGGCCAGTTAAGGGTCGGATTTAGAGATCCGAACTTAACTCACGTCGTGACACTTCGCCCTGATCACATGGTTATTATATTAACAAAAAAAAAAAAACTAAACTCTGAAAATTAGAGTGAAAAGGGCGGGGTGTTACAGTTGACTGTTACGCCCCGCCCTTTCCGAGAATATCAGAGTCTAAATTTTTTTTTTTTAAAGTTATAATAAAACATCGGAAGAGAGCGGGCGGCGTCACGACGCGAGTTAAGTTCAGACTACCCAAGTCAGAACCTTAACTGGCCACCCATGTGTACATGGACTAGATTATGATAATGAACACACATGGAACTAACATCAACTTGCGGAATAGAAAGACCAGATAGCAAGTAACAGTCTTAAACATTATTTAACATAGATCAACCATCCAAATGTTATCAACCTAATCAAACCACAGCAAGTAATGAATTATTACATGTCCCACAAAAATATTCAAAAGACAGTAATATAAAAATATAAAGTAGTTCAGTCCTTCATTCAAGCACTTAGGCTTGGCTCCCCTCCCGGTCAACGACCTTTCCTTTCCCTTTGCTTGTACCTGCAATCTCCTGTGAGGATAAAATTAGGGCGTTAGATCAACGCGCCCAGTGGGTTCCCGAATCAGGGCTACCACATGTTAGCATATAAAACATGCATATATATCATATTACATGATCATTAAAAACAGGTAAAACAATGCTATGAAATATGCACATGTAATGAGCATCCCCCATCATGTACTTTCACTTGACGTGCCTTGCACCGACAAGGTAAATTACAACACACTTTCATCTCTTCTATAAAATATGTACATGCAATGAGCAACCCCCATCATGTACATTCGTAGCCATCACTTGACGTGCCTTGCACCGACAAGGTAAATTACAACACACTTTCGTCTCTTCTATAAAATATGTACATGCAATGAGCAAACCCCATCATGTACATTCGTAGCCATCACTGTAGAACTTCATTCATTATCCCATGACTATGCATGAGATGCCAATGCCTGTATGCCATTTGTTAATGCATAATATATCATTTGAAACACATATATTAAAACAAGAGTATCATAAGAAAAACTAGGTAAAAACCGTGGTTACAAGTAGGTAGGAAACCTACTAAAGATTCACTTCAGTACTTGATCTTTCTTTCGCGTCACCCCGGTCACGACTCGCACGTCGTTCAACTTCCGGTACCTTATCCATATAACAATCAATAAATCATACTATCACTTACTTGTTCATTCATATCTAATACCCAACTACATCATGTGAGTCCTTTGATCAATCCCTCATTTGACTTGTATTCACAGATTTGCCATTGGTATAACTAATGTCTAATCTTGCTCATAATCAAAGTTCATAACAGTAATCTACCTTAGTGGCTAGTTATTTACTTATCACTAAGTCCAAAGATAAATCCATATGTTTACTTAATCCAACTCATACAACCAAGTCATAATCTCCAACAAAACAATCTATGGGGTTCGGCCATTCATATGGCCGAACCCTATGATCCTCCTACACAATGGTCCCATCATTTGTTTACAAGTTAGGCTCCACCATTTAGCCATATTAACTACAAGGTTCAGCCATCCCATGGCCAACCCAAAACAGCTAGCTTATTTCATTTAACATATATAGGAAAACCCATAAATCTTGGTCCATTCATCCCAAAACTAGCCCCATGGGGTTCGGCCATGCACATGGCCGAACCCAATGGTTCTCTTGATCTGATTAATCCCTCAACTTCCCATGATTATTCATGATTTAACATGTTAACCCAATCATGAATTACACATGGTTCAGTCACATAAACATTAACCAAAACAGTAAATTAACCTCACCAAATCATACCAATTACTTACATGGGGTTCGGCCATTCAAGGTGGCCGAACCCAATGTCCAAGTTTTGGTCTTTCATACATGCTTTAGGTGTTATTTAACCATGCAATATCAGTATTATATTGCTGCCCTTAAACCACTTAAAAACCATCTAATTAAATTCATCCAAATAGTCCATAAAGTACATGGTTTCCATGTTTCACAACATGAAAACCAACAATACTTTGCATGGGGTTCGGCCCTCCATGGTGGCCGAATCCAATGATTTCTTTCACTATTTTTAAACTTCCAATCTTCATGTAATAAACAACATATTATTACCAAGTTCAACCCTTTAGAAATTCATCTAAAAACCAACCCAATTTCATAGGGTTTGGCCATGCTCATTGGCCGAACACTATGACCTTTGGTTTTTGAAACATTTACTCATTCACCTTGGGTCTGAACTAAACATCCAAATCCATGTTTTAACCTTCTTTAATCATGCATTTTAAATCTATTACAATATGTAAAAACAGTCCACAAAATCCATGGTTTTCATGTTTCAAAACATGAAAACCAAGCAATCTCTTGCATGGGGTTCGGCCCTCCATGGTGGCCGAACCCAATGGTTATTTTTTTTACCATTTTAAATCCTCCATTATCAAGGTTAAACACTGGTGTATTAGGCCATGACCATGGCCCAATTCATACCCACTTTATTAATCCAAAAGTCCATGAAACACTTACCAAATTCCAAGCTCTTGTCTTGCCTTTTGATCCTTGCTTCCTTTCCTTCTTATTTCCTTCCTTCTTTCTTAATTCCTTGCCGGTTTAAACTTGAATAATTGATGCCAAAAACCTCTGCTGTTCCACTTAAGCAAATGAATTGGAGAGAGGGAGAGAGAGATGGAGAATCTTGGCTTTTCAATGGTGAAAAACGGCCAAGATGGTGTTTGTTTCCTTTAATAATTCAGCCCTTAAAACCCCTCCACTTCCTCATCAATTCTTGCCTAAACCAATGGGACACTTGCTGCCAACAAATGCACCCATTGGCATTCCAACGTTGAAGGCTTGGGGTTTCCAAATGGAATAGAAACCCCCCATATTCCCATTTAATGTTTTGCTTGAAACTCACCATAACAAGTCCCCAACGTGTGGGACTTGTTTTGGGTTTGTTTGAGATTACCACACCTCCTCATATTCCACTTAACTCACTGAATTTACAGCCCATTTGACTTCCATTTTGACTCACCCAACTCACATGTCCAACTCACCATACTTAATGCATTTCATTTAATGCACTTGAGTTGACTCACTACTTGATTTAATTCCAACTCACCTCAGTCCCACTCAACTGATTTAACTCATATTTTAGCTCCCTTGAGGGTCCACACGGTCAACTATAGTCAACTCGACCCGTTGGGTCCACTTTTAGCTCCTTGATCCGTTTTTGACTCCATGATCCAATTATAGTATTTTGGTCATTTGTAAATGGTTTTCACATATGGATCAAGCCTACCTATTTCTTCTCCACTTGATTTCCAATCAAATAAGCTTAACCCCATTTAATTTAAATTCACAAAACGGTCAAATAATTCAGTAAGACCCGACGGGTCCCATTTGGGCCCTTTGACCCATTTAGCCATTTTTGACCCAAATGATGAAAATTACCCATCCAATCAAACTTAACATTCATAATGTGCTCAAATGATTTTAATTTGAGCAATGGGCCCCACTATTTCCTTACTTAACATCACAAAATAATTAATTTAATAACTCAAGGGCATTTTCGTAATTTTCCACTTCATTGAGCAACTGGGGTGTTACAATATAACCCTCTTTTTAAAATTTTGTCCCGAAAATCGAGCGAAGTAGGGTTCTAAACGATTACATAAATATCTCAGACTGTGCTATTCTCATTTCCGATTTCAAGTTTCCAAGTGGACTTCTTCATTACCATGACGGTCCCATACCACTTTGACGAACTGAATCGCTCTGGTTCCGTAACACCCTTTGTTCTGTCTCACGTTATATCTTTTTTTCTCCTGAGCCATTTGTGATCTTACGTAGATCAATCTACTCTGTTTCACTTTACCTGTTCTCATGATATTTTCCATACATACCTGCTCAATATGTTTTTTCATCTACTCTCTGTGTGAGGTAGTCTGTCAACACGAGCCTATGCTCAAAGCTTTTTCTGATTCCATTTTAACTAGGTTTCTAGTTACACTCTCCTGGAATTCCATTGGCTAACTATAGAGCCAGGTGATCAGTCTAACTCGGCAGTCGTCCATAGTTTCCCATTCAAGTTTCACCAGACACTTATCTTTTCCGATGAGTACATCTCCAAATTTAAGCACATCTTTCTTTGCACATAAGTCTCTATGTGACTAACAACTTTTGTTCCAACTTCCACGATACCAATTCCCGGCATCAATCCAAACCACCATAGGAATAATCACCCATGGTTAAATAAATCCATCCCTGGTGTTTCTCTTTCAGTAAATATCATCTATCCCTGTTTCATTAGTCATTCATGAATATAACCCTCCCATAGGTGTAATCCATTCATGGAAACCATCCATCCTTGGTATCACTCTGACCATGAGTATTATCTATCATGATTAATAACCATAAAAATAACATTCAAATGAATCACTATAAGACTGTGGTAACCATATCAAATCACAAATATATCCCGACCCCTTGTAAGACTTAGGGCTCATGACTTACCAAGCAGAAGACCCACGTCCAACGTGATCCGATCTACCTCGCCCTGCATCCCTGCACCTCATAGGTGATTCAGTCAAGCTCTAAGGCAGTCGCTCCGTGTCTGACGAAGCTAGTACCATCCCCACCGGGTAAAATAGTACCTAGCTCTGCTCATTCCAGCACATCTAGTGTGCCAAACAGCCGTGAGAGCGCCCTCCAGCGCGTAGCATGCGAGGGACCCACTCCTCAACGGTAGCCCTACGGGACCAAGTCTCCGTATTTCGTATCAAGGTTCCCACAGCCTCATAGCTACTCAAAGCCATACTCATGAAGTTTATATTCTTATCTCATCAATACTATGTGAGGGACGCACCTATACCACATCTCAATCATCAACATCACGTGAGGGACGCACCCATACCACGTCTCAATGTAATCAAGTGACCTCATCACCTATATCTTAGTGCCAAAAATCCTCTTAGAATCATAACATCGCATACTTTATATAAATTCATACTTCATCCTTGTACAAAGGTGGGTAGGGTGAAACAAAACCCTATAGAGAACAAATTACACCCTTACCAAATAATCCTCTTTTTAATACCCCTTCATATTACTTCCTAGCCTAGTCTTCCGTAGAAGATCCGACATCATCAGCGAACTTGAAACGGTTATCAGGACACGTCATCGCCGTATGCCCCAATACCTCACATGTCGTGCAGGGTATTAATCCAGGTCCTCCAATATAAGGACAATTAGTCCTCGCCTTTCCATGCCCATGCAGTCCACAGAACGGGCAGACAATGCCTAGCGGGTGAGGACAATACCGGCAGTGGTGCCCATCTTATTGCACAGTTCACATGTGTCATAGGGATCTATCTCCCCAAGTGATTCCAATATAATCGGTACACCAGCCATGGGATCCTCCAGTAAATGTGCTAGATCATCCTCCTCTTCCTCAGGAGGTTCCACCATCCCAGGAATGTCATCCATCAGATCGTCTGGAACTGGTGCTAAGTCCATATCATCCTCCTCAGGAGGTCCCTCCTGAAGGTCCACATTAACTTCCATGCTGACACTGTCGGAAGTTGATACCATATCTACCGGACAACTAGGTGTCCCTTTAGCCCATAACTCAGTGTACTCTTCGTTGCTTGACATATCTGTGCCACATCATTTCAAACACAAAAATATTCAACAATAATTCTAAATTAACCACTCTTGGTTTTTAGAGAATTTGATCATGCATAACATCATGTACTTTGTTTGGGAAGATTGCCAAATCAACACTCTTTATTTTCTTTTGTTTATGGGGGAATCTCTACATTCCTGTTGTTTATTTTTCAGTGTGGGAGTGTCAGGGGAGTACATCCTACTTTGCTATGTTTGATATATCCAGTTATGATGACTGTACTTTACTTTGCTATCTTTCATTGTTGTTCTCAGATTGATTGTTCAGTCCGAGTCACTCGAAGTAAAATAATCCGGCCCCCAGTCAGCGGACTCCGAAGAGTCGGTCAGTTGGGATTCTTATCCGTCAGTGAGACATGAAACTGTCTTAATCTTACTTCGATGATTCAACTTCCCGTTTCGCTCTGATACCAACTGTAACGTTGGTATCAGTTAAGTTATGAGCTCATGTTCGCTCTGATACCAACTGTAACACCCCGCCCTTTTCACTCTAATTTTCAGAGTTTAATTTTTTTTTATATATAATAATCATGTGATCGGGGCGGAGTGTCACGACGCGAATTAAGTTTGGATCTCTAAATTCGACCCTTAACTGGCCAAGCCCATGTGCATATGAACTAAGTCCATAAAACTGATCTCTTAATTCCTTGCCGGTTTAAACTTGAATAATTGATGCCAAAAACCTCTGCTGTTCCCTTAAGCAAATGAATTGGAGAGAGGGAGTGAGAGATGGAGAATCTTGGCTTTTCAATGGTGAAAAACGGCCAAGATGGTGTTTGTTTCCTTTAATAATTCAGCCCTCAAAATCCCTCCACTCCCTCATCAATTCTTGCCTAAACCAATGGGACACTTGCTGCCAACAAATGCACCCATTGGCATTCCAACGTTGAAGGCTTGGGGTTTCCAAATGGGATAGAAACCCCCCATATTCCCATTTAATGTTTTGCATGAAACTCACCATAACAAGTCCCCAACGTGTGGGACTTGTTTTGGTTTTGTTTGAGATTACCACACCTCCTCATATTCCACTTAACTCACTGAATTTACAGCCCATTTGACTTCCATTCTGACTCACCCAACTCACATGTCCAACTCACCATACATAATGCATTTCATTTAATGCACTTGAGTTAACTCACCCCTTGATTTAATTCCAACTTACTTCAGTCCCACTCAACTGATTTAACTCGTGTTTTAGCTCCCTAGAGGGTCCACACGGTCAAACATAGTCAACTCGACCCGTTGGGTCCACTTTTAGCTCCTTGACCCGTTTTTGACTCCATGACCCAATTATGGTATTTTGGTCATTTCTAATTGGTTTTTTACATACGGATCAAGCCTACCCATTTTTTCTCCACTTGATTTCCAATCAAATAGGCTTAACCCCATTTAATTTAAAATTACAAAACGGTCAAATACTCCAGTAAGACCCGATGGGTCCCATTTGGGCCCTTTGACCCATTTAGCCATTTTTGACCCAATTGATGTAAATTACCCATCCAATCAAACTTGACATTCATAATGTGCTCATATGATCTTAATTTGAGCAATGGGCCATACCATTTCCTTACTTAACATCACAAAATAATTAATTTAACACATCAGGGGCATTTTCGTAATTTATCCACTTCATTGAGAAATTACCCATCCGATCAAACTTGTCATTCATAATGTGCTCATATGATCTTAATTTGAGCAATGGGCCCCACTATTTCCTTATTTACAATCACATTTATTGAATTCACCAATCCAGGGCCATTTTCGTAATTATTCCAACCGTTGAGAATTCTTTGACCCAATTAACCATTTTGACCTAATTTGATGTACATTACCCATCCATTATAATTTGACCCTTACAATATGTTCATAGGATCTTAATTTGAACAATGGGCCCCACTATTTTCTCATTTAACATCATAATTAATAAATTTACCAATCCAGGGTCATTTTCGTAAATATTCATCTTATTGAGAAATCGGGGTGTTACAATATAACCCTTTTTTAAAATTTTCGTCCGGAAAATCGAGCGAAGTAGGGTTCTAAACGATTCCATAAATATCTCAGAGTGTGCTATTCTTATTTCCGATTTCAATTTCCCAAGTGACTTCTTCATTACCATGTCGATCCACACCACTTTGACAAATTGAATCGCTTGGTTCCGTAACACCTTTTGTTCTGTCTCATGTTATATCTTTTTCTCGTGAGCCATTTGTGATCTCACATAGATCAATCTGCTCTGTTTCACTTTACCTGTTCTCATAGTATTTTCCATACGTACATGCTCAATATGTTCTTTCATCTACTCTCTGTGTGAGGTAGTCTGTCAACACGAGCCTATGCTCAAAGCTTTTTCTGATTCCATTTTAACTAGGTTTCTAGTTACACTCTCCTGGAATTCCATTGGCTAACTATAGAGCCAGGTGATCAGTCTAACTCGGCAGTCGTCCATAGTTTCCCATTCAAGTTTCACTAGACACCTATCTTTTCCATTGAGTATATCTCCAAATTTAAACACATCTTTCTTTGCACATAAGTCTCTATGTGACTAACAACTTTTGTTCCAACTTCCACGATACCAATTCCAGGCATCAATCCAAACCACCATGGGAATAATCTCCCATGGTTAAATACATTCATCCCTGGTGTTTCGCTTCCAGTAAATATCATCTATCCCTGTTTTATAATCATCCATGAATATAACCCACTTATGGGTATAATCCATTCATGGAAACCATCCATCCTTGGTATCACTCTGTCCATGAGTATCACTTATGTATAATTAATAACTATCCATAAAGACGGTTTCATGTCTCACTGACGGATAAGAATCCCAACTGACCGACTCTTCGGAGTCCGCTGATTGGGGGCCGGATTAATTTACTTCGTAGACTCAGACTGAACAATCAATCTGAGAACAACAAAGATAGCAAAGGAAGTAAAGTCAACATAAATGGATATACCAAACATAGCAACATAGGAAACACTTCCCCGATATCCCCAAATGGAGAAACAAACACATGATACTTAGGGAGGTTTTCCCCTAGAACAGGAGAACATAAAGATTTCCCCAAATTGAGAAATGATACTTAGGAAGTTTCCGCAAAAAATAAAGAAATACAAAGAGTGCTTATTTGGCAATTTTCCCTAAGGACAAGAAACACAAGATGTTTATTTGGTAAAATTCTCCAAACACGAGACATTATATGATACACAGGAAGAATCCCCAAACAAGAAGTACAAGATGTTGATTAGGGAAAAATTCCACAAAACAATGATTAGTTTGATTTGATTTATGGTTGTTATTGATATGTTTTTAGTTGCTGTGATACAGATATGACGAGCAACATAGAGTACACCGAGTTGTGGGACAGAGGGACACCTAGCTGTCCGATAGACCTAGTTTCTTCTTCCGACGATGCTAGCATACCAAACTTCATCAATGAAGTTGAAAACAGTCAGGACATGTAACACCCCACCCTTTTCACTCTAATTTTCAGAGTTTAATTTTTTTTTTTTAAATATAATAATCATGTGATCGGGGCGGAGTGTCACGACGCGAATTAAGTTCGGATCCCTAAATCCGATCCTTAAGTGGCCAAGCCCATGTGCTTATGAACTAAGTCCATAAAACTGATCTGCACATGGTACATATATAACTTGTGGAATTAACTTAGTCTTAATCCAACTGAGGTTATAATAGAACCTATGACTATTCCAATTTTCCATTCTTAGATAGCAAAGTACATAACTTATTCTCCAAAATTACTAATCAATCTTAACTAATCGTTCAATCAAACCATCCGACTTAAAACAAACCATAGCATCTATCTTAACTACTTATTACAACCAACAAATCTAGTTACCAAATTACAGTGTCCACATAATTCAAATAACACATCCATGAATAGTCCATTCAAGTCCATTCAAAATCATTCAAACCACCCAAGTTTCCTTGCTTGGTCCTCTTCTCGATCCACGTTCTTCCCTTTCCCTGCGTCATCCACTAAGGATATAGATAGGGCGTTAGATCAACGCGCCCAGTAGTGTTTCCGAATAGGGCTACCACATGGTTAGTCAAAAACATGCAAATAATATGATAATAACACATGTGTGACAAAATTCCATAAAAACATGCTATGTATGAAATGAACATGTAATGAGTCCCACCCATCACCACTCAACACAGCCATCACTTGACGGGATTCTCATCGTCAAGGTAACCCACAATGGTCTTTCGGACGCCCCGACAGAGTGTGGCCTCCGGATTCCTCCTGATGGGATTCTCATCATCAGGGTACCCCACAGTGGTCTTTCGGACGCCTCGACGAAGTGTGGCCTCCGGTTACAACACTATCATCCCATGCCATGCATGAGATGTCTATGCAAACATGTCATTTAGAAACATAACTTTACAATCATATAAGTTATCGAAATCAACATAAAACGGCATATGAAATAGTGGTTACAATAAAGGTAAGAAACCTACAGAAGAATCACTTCAGCGTCCGTTCTTTCTTAGGCTTTAACCAGGTCACGACTCGTTCGTCGTTCAACTTTCGGTACCTTATTATGTAACAATAAGTAAATCATAATCTTATTTACATGTCCATTCACATATGAGACCTAAAACATCTTATAAGTCCTTTTGATCAATCTCTTCATTTGGCTTGTATTCATAGATTTGCCATTGGTCTGTCCAATCTTTAATCCACCAAACTTACTCCATGGGGTTCGGCCATACCTTTGGCCGAACCCAATGGTTCCCTTATCCATTACTACATGGTTCTCCATTAGGGTATTTTAAACGTTTTAAATCAACATAGAACCATTACCAACTACTACTCGTAAGCTTAGGCTATTTAACCCATTCATTATGAATTAGCATAAAGTCCAATTCTCCTAATGATCTCTCATCCTTTATCATACATCTTAGCCATAAAAACAGCAACCATAATTCTATTTAAAATCACACATGCATCCATAAAATGACCCATGAAAACCGTCCATGGGGTTCGGCCATACTCATGGCCGAACCCTTATGGTTCTTTTGCTCAACAATGTCCTTTATTTACATACTAATTGGCTCTACCCCTTAGCCATGTTAAACTAATAGTTTAGCCATCCTATGGCCAACCCAAAATCAGTAACCTTATCACATAAAAATCTCCCAAAAACAGTCCACAAAGGTTTATGGTTTCCATGTTTTCCAACATGAAAACCAACCCTCTTTTACATGGGGTTCGGCCCTCCATGGTGGCCGAACCCAATGGTCATTCTTACTGTTTTTAAACCTCAGATAATCATGTAATAACAGTATATTATTAACAGGTTTTTATCTTTCAAACTAACATCCAAAATTAGCTCAATTTCATAGGGTTCGGCCATGCTCATTGGCCGAACACCATGACCTTTGGTTTTGAACTTTTAACCCTTTATCTTGAGTCTGAAACCAACATCTAAATCCATGTTTTAACCTCCTCAAAACATGCATTTTAAATCCAAATAATAACATCTAATATCAGTCCCAAACTATATGGTTTTAATTTCCAAAAACTATAAAAAACAATAACTTGTTTCCATGGGGTTCGGCCATGCAAAGTGGCCGAACCCAATGGTCAATTTCCATCTTTTAAACCGCTGTTTTATACCCATAACACCTTCAGTCCCTATGTCATGCAGATCCATGTTTTTAACCCTTTCTAAAAACATGCATTTGAATCTTAAATCAAACCCAAAAACAGTCCATAAAACCCATGGTATTCATGTTTCAAAACATGAAACCAAGCAATCTCTTGCATGGGGTTCGGCCCTCCATGGTGGCCGAACCCCATGTAAAAGAGTGTTGGTTTTCATGTTGGAAAACATGGAAACCATAGACCTTTGTGGACTGTTTTTGGGAGATTTTTATGTGATAAGGTTACTGATTTTGGGTTGGCCATAGGATGGCTAAACTATTTAGTTTAACATGGCTAAGGGGTAGAGCCAATTAGTATGTAAATAAAGGACATTGTTGAGCAAAAGAACCATAAGGGTTCGGCCATGAGTATGGCAGAACCCCATGGACTGTTTTCATGGGTCATTTTATGGATGCATGTGTGATTTTAAAAAGAATTATGGTTGCTGTTTTTATGGCTAAGATGTATGATAAATGATGAGAGATCATTAGGAGAATTGGACTTTATGCTAATTCATAATTAATGGGTTAAATAGCCTAAGCTTATGAGTAGTAGTTGGTAATGGTTCTATGTTGATTTAAAAGGTTTAAAATACCCTAATGGAGAACCATGTAGTAATGGATAAGGGAACCATTGGGTTCGGCCAAAGGTATGGCCGAACCCCATGGAGTAAGTTTGGTGGATTAAAGATTGGACAGACCAATGGTAAATCTATGAATACAAGCCAAATGAAGAGATTGATCAAAAGGACTTATAAGATGTTTTAGGTCTCATATGTGAATGGACATGTAAATAAGATTATGATTTACTTATTGTTGCATAATAAGGTACCGAAAGTTGAACGACGAACGAGTCGTGACCGGTTAAAGCCTAAGAAAGAACAGACGCTGAAGTGATTCTTCATTAGGTTTCCTACCTTTTTGTAACCACTATTTCATATGCCGTTTTATATTGATTTCGATAACTTATATGATTATAAAGTTATGTTTCTAAATGACATGTTTGCATAGACATCTCATACATGGCATGAGATGATGGTGTTGTAACCGGAGGCCACACTTCGTCGGGGCGTTCAAAAGACCACTATGGGGTACCCTGATGATGAGAATCCCATCAGGAGTAATCCGGAGGCCACACTCCGTCGGGGCGTCCGAAAGACCACTGTGGGTTACCTTGACGATGAGAATCCCGTCAAGTGATGGCTGTGTTGAATGGTGATGGGTGGGACTCATACATGTCTATTTCATACATAGCATGTTTTTATGGAATTTTGTCACACATGTGTTATTATTATATTATTTGCATGTTTTTGACTAACCATGTGGTAGCCCTATTCGGAAACACTACTGGGCGCGTTGATCTAACGCCTTATCTATATCCTTAGTGGATGACGCAGGGAAAGGGAAGAACGTGGATCGAGATGAAAACCAAGCATAGGAGCTTGGGCATTTTGAATGGATTTGAATGGACATGAATGGACTAATTATGGATTTGTTGTTTGAATTTGGACAATGTAATTTGATAATTAGTTATGTTGGCTTATAATAAGTAGTTAAGATAGATGCTATGGTTTGTTTTAAGTCGGATGGTTTGATTGAACGATTAGTTAAGATTGATTAGTAATTTTGGAGAATAAGTTATGTACTTTGATATCTAAGAATGGAAAATTGGAATAGTCATAGGTTCTATTATAACCTCAGTTGGATTAAGACTAAGTTAATTCCGCAAGTTATATATATACCATGTGCGGATCAGTTTTATGGACTTAGTTCATATGCACATGGGCTTGGCCAGTTAAGGGTCGAATTTAGAGATCCGAACTTAACTGGCGTCGTGACACTCCGCCCCGATCACATGATTATTATATATAAAAAAAAAATTAAACTCTGAAAATTAGAGTGAAAAGGGCGGGGTGTTACAGTTGGTATCAGAGCGAAACGGGAAGTTGAATCTTCCGAAGTAAGATTAAGACGGTTTCATGTCTCATTGACGGATAAGAATCCCAACTGACCGACTCTTCGGAGTCCGCTGACTGGGGGCCGGATTAATTTACTTCGTAGACTTAGACTGAACAATCAATCTGAGAACAACAAAGATAGCAAAGGAAGTAAAGTCAACATAAATGGATATACCAAACATAGCAACATAGGAAACATTTCCCCGATATCCCCATATGGAGAAACAAACACATGATACTTAGGGAGGTTTTCCCCTAGAACAGGAGAACATAAAGATTTCCCCAAATTGAGAAATGATACTTAGGAAGTTTCCGCAAAAAACAAAGAAATACAAAGAGTGCTTATTTGGCAATTTTCCCCAAGGACAAGAAACACAAGATGTTTATTTGGTAAAATTCCCCAAACACTAGACATTATATGATACATAGGAAGAATCCCCAAACAAGAAGTACAAGATGTTGATTAGGGAAAATTCCCCAAAACAATGATTAGTTTGATTTGATTTATGGTTGTTATTGATATTTTTTTGTTGCTGTGATACAGATATGACGAGCAACATAGAGTACACCGAGTTGTGGGACAGAGGGACACCTAGCTGTCCGATAGACCTAGTTTCTTCTTCCGACGATACTAGCATACCAAACTTCATCAATGAAGTTGAAAACAGTCAGGATATGGAGGTAAGATCGCCCGAGTACAATGTTGGGGCCTTTGTACCCGAAGAGGATGAGGAATATGTCCCAAACATAAGAGAATTTGTAGGGGAGATAGAGCCCGGGTATATGTGCGTGTTGTGCAATCAGGAGGGGCACAATTGTACTTACTGCCCCTACCTCCTCGAGGTCATTTGCCCTGTTTGTGGACTGCATGGGCACGGGAAGAAGAGGACTAATTGTCCTTACATTGGAGGACCGGGAATAATACCCTGTTTGACGTGCGGAGTGTTGGGGCACGTGTTGATGACATGCCCTGACAATTTCTTTGACGATGATGCAGGGTCTTCTACGGAAGACTAGGTTAAGAGGTAGAAAGAAAGGTTAGGGAAATGGAAATATTTTGTAAGGGTGTATTTTGTGATTCTAAGGGTTTTGTTTTACCCTATCAACCCTTGTATGGTGATGGAAGTTTAAATGATTTTCAATAAAGTATGCAACTTTAGGAGTTCATGAGGACTTTGACACTGAGATGTATGTGAATAAGTTATTGGAGTATATTGAGACGTGGTATGGGTGCGTCCCTCACGTGATATTGATGATTGAGACTGTGGAAAACTCGATACGAATTACGGAGACTTGGTCCCGTAGGGTTACCGTTGAGGGGCGGGTCCCTTGCATGCTACGCGCTGGAGGGCGCTCTCACGGCTATTTGGCACACTAGATGTGCTGGAATGCGCAGAGCTAGGTACTATTTTACCCGGTGGGGGTGGTACTAGCTTCGTCAGACGCGGAGTGACCATCTTAGAGCTTGACTGAATCACCTATGAGGTGAAGGGATGCAGGGCGAGGTAGACCGGATCATGTTGGACGTGGGTCTTCTGCTTGGTAAGTCATGAGCCCTAAGTCTTGCAAGGGGTCGGATTATATTTGTGATTTGATATGGTTACCACAGTCTTATAGTGATTCATTTGAATGTTATTTTTATGGTTATTAATCATGATAGATAATACTCATGGTCAGAGTGATACCAAGGATGGATGATTTCCATGAATGGATTACACCCATGGGAGGGTTATATTCATGGATGACTATAAAACAGGGATAGATGATATTTACTGAAAGAGAAATACCAGGGATGGATTTATTTAACCATGGGTGATTATTCCCATGGAGGTTTGGATTGATGCCGGGAATTGGTATCGTGGAAGTTGGAACAAAAGTTGTTAGTCACATAGAGACTTATGTGCAAAGAAAGATGTGCTTAAATTTGGAGATGTACTCATCGAAAAAGATAAGTGTCTGGTGAAACTTGAATGGGAAACTATGGACGACTGCCGAGTTAGACTGATCACCTGGCTCTGTAGTTAGCCAATGGAATTCCAGGAGAGTGTAACTAGAAACCTAGTTAAAATGGAATCAGAAAAAGCTTTGAGCATAGGCTCATGTTGACAGACTACCTCACACAGAGAGTAGATGAAAGAACATATTGAGCAGGTATGTACGGAAAATATCATGAGAACAGGTAAAGTGAAACAGAGTAGATTGATCTACGTAAGATCACAAATGGCTCAGGAGAAAAAAAAGATATAACGTGAGACAGAACAAAGGGTGTTGCGAAACAGAGCGATTCAGTTCGTAAAAGTGGTGTGGGACCATCATGGTAATGAAGAAGCCACTTGGAAACTTGAAATCGGAAATGAGAATAGCACACTCTAAGATATTTATGTAATCGTTTAGAACCCTACTTCGCTAGATTTTCAGGACGAAAATTTTAAAAAGAGGGTTATATTGTAACACCCCAATTTCTCAATGAAATGGATAATTACGAAAATACCCCTGGATTGGTGAATTCAATAAATATGATTGTAAATAAGGAAATAGTGGGGCCCTGTAACACCCCGCCCTTTTCACTCTAATTTTCAGAGTTTATTTTTTTTTTAAATATAATAATCATGTGATCGGGGTGGAGTGTCACGACGCGAGTTAAGTTCAGACTACCCAAGTCTGAACCTTAACTGGCCACCCATGTGTACATGGACTAGACCATGATAATGAACACACATGGAACTAACATCAACATGCGGAATAACCTAGATTAATTGCGGAATAGAAAGACAAGATAGCAAGTAACAGTCTTAAACATTATTTATCATAGATCAACCATCCAAATGTTATCAACCTAATCAAACCATAGCAAGTAGTGAATTATTACATGTCCCACAAAAGTATTCAAAAGACAGTAATATAAAGTAGTTCAGTCCTTCATTCAAGCACTTAGGCTTGGCTCCCCTCCCGGTCAACGACCTTTCCTCTCCCTTTACTCGTACCTGCAATCTCCTCTGAGGATAGAATTAGGGCGTTAGATCAACGCGCCCAGTAGGTTCCCGAATCAGGGCTACCACATGTTAGCATATAAAACATGCATATATATATCATATTACATGATCATTAAAAACAGGTAAAACAATGCCATGAAATATGCACATGCAATGAGCATCCCCCATCATGTACTTTCATAGCCATCACTTGACGTGCCTTGCACCGACAAGGTAAATTACAACACACTTTCATCTCTTCTATAAAATATGTACATGCAATGAGCAACCCCCATCATGTACATTCGTAGCCATCACTTGACGTGCCTTGCACCGATGAGGTAAATTACAACACACTTTCGTCTCTTCTATAAAATATGTACATGCAATGAGCAACCCCCATCATGTACATTCGTAGCCATCACTGTAGAACTTCATTCATTATCCCATGACTATGCATGAGATGCCAATGCCTGTATGCCATTTGTTAATGCATAATATATCATTTGAAACACATATATTAAAACAAGAGTATCATAAGAAAAACTAGGTAAAAACCGTGGTTACAAGTAGGTAGGAAACCTACTAAAGATTCACTTCAGTACTTGATCTTTCTTTCGCGTCACCCCGGTCACGACTCGCACGTCGTTCAACTTCCGGTACCTTATCCATATAACAATCAATAAATCATACTATCACTTACTTGTTCATTCATATCTAAGACCCAACTACATCATGTGAGTCCTTTGATCAATCCCTTCATTTGACTTGTATTCACAGATTTGCCATTGGTATAACTAATGTCTAATCTTGCTCATAATCAAAGTTCATAAAAGTAATCTACCTTAGTGGCTGGTTATTTACTTATCACTAAGTCCAAAGATAAATCCATATGTTTAATTAATCCAACTCATACAACGAAGTCATAATCTCCAACAAAACAATCTATGGGGTTCGGCCATTCATATGGCCGAACCCTATGATCCTCCTACACAATGATCCCATCATTTGTTTACAAGTTAGGCTCCACCATTTAGCCATATTAACTACAAGGTTCAGCCATCCCATGGCCAACCCAAAACAGCAAGCTTATTTCATTTAACATACATAGGAAAACCCATAAATCTTGGTCCATTCATCCCAAAACTAGCCCCATGGGGTTCGGCCATGCACATGGCCGAACCCAATGGTTCTCTTGATCTGATTAATCCCTCAACTTCCCATGATTATTCATGATTTAACATGTGAACCCAATCATGAATTACACATGGTTCAGCCTCATAAACATTAACCAAAACAGTAAATTAACCTCACCAAATCATACCAATTACTTACATGGGGTTCGGTCATTCAAGGTGGCCGAACCCAATGTCCAAGTTTTGGTCTTTCATACATGCTTTAGGTGTTATTTAACCATGCAATATCAGTATTATATTGCTGCCCTTAAACCACTTAAAAACCATCTAATTAAATTCATCCAAACAGTCCATAAAGTACATGGTTTCCATGTTTCACAACATGAAAACCAACAATACTTTGCATGGGGTTCGGCCCTCCATGGTGGCCGAACCCAATGATTTCTTTCACTATTTTTAAACTTCCAATCTTCATGTAATAAACAACATATTATTACCAAGTTCAACCCTTTAGAAATTCATCTAAAAACCAACCAATTTCATAGGGTTCGGCCATGCTCATTGGCCGAACAGTATGACCTTTGGTTTTTGAAACATTTACTCATTCACCTTGGGTCTGAACCAAACATCCAAATCCATGTTTTAACCTTCTTTAATCATGCATTTTAAATCTATTACAACCATCTAACATCAGTCCTAACTTATATGGTTTTAACTTCTAAAAACCATCAAAACTAACCACTTGTTTCCATGGGGTTCGGCCATGCTAAGTGGCCGAACCCAATGGTCCATTTCCATCCTTTATTCCACTGATTTTAGACCATATAAACTTCAGTCCCTATGCCGTTCAGATCCATGTTTTTTAATCATTCTAAAACATGTATTTAAATCTTAAATGAAAACCCAAAAACAGTCCACAAAATCCATGGTTTTCATGTTTCAAAACATGAAAACCAAGCCATCTCTTACATGGGGTTCGGCCCTCCATGGTGGCCGAACCCAATGGTTATTTTTACCATTTTAAATCCTCCACAAATCAAGGTTAAAACCCTGGTGTAATCGGCCATCACCATAGCCCAACACACACCCATTTTATTAACCAAAAGTCCATGGAAATACTTACCAAATTCCAAGCTTTTCTTATGCCTTTGATCCTTGCCTTCTTCCCTCTTGTTTCCTTCCTTCTTTCTTCCTTTGTCTCAACTGGTTAGAAACATGAACCACTGGTGAAGTCACCAATATAAAATTCGACCAAGAGAGGTGTTCTTGAGAGAGGGAGAGAGATGGGATTGTAAGGCTTTCACAATTATAAAACACGCCCAAAATGGGTGCTTATTGCCTTTGTATTTTCAGCCACCACATCACCATTACTCCTCATCAAGCCTTGGACAAACCAAGGAGTAACTTGCAGCCAAGCAAAGCACCCCTTGGCATTCTACCCATGCAGCCATTCATATTCCCATATAACTCACCTCAAAACCCATCATATACATTTAATAATCACCATGGAACTCACCAAAACAAGTCCCCAACGTGTGGGACTTGTTTTGGTTGGTTTGAGACCAGCCAACCTCTTCAAATTCCTACTTAGCTCAGTGAGTTTACAGCCCCTTCAACTTCCCTTTTGACTCACCCAACTCAAGATATTTAGATTTCCATCCCAACTCACCCAACTCACATACTTAATGCATTTCATTTAATGCACACGTGTTGACTCACTACTTGATTTAATTCCAACTCACTTCAATCCCACTCAACTGATTTGACTCGTGTTTTAGCTCCCTTGAGGGTTCACACGGTCAACAATAGTCAACTCGACCCGTTGGGTCCACTTTTAGCTCCTTGACCCGTTTTTGACCCTATGACCCAATTATAGTATTTTGGTCATTTGCAATTGGTTTTTACATATGGGTCAAGCCTACCCAATTTTTCTCCACTTGATTTCCAATCAAATAGGCTTAACCCCACTTAATTTAAAATCACAAAACGGTCAAATAACCAGTAAGACCCGATGGGTCCCATTTGAGCCCTTTGACCCATTTAGCCATTTTCGACCCAATTGATGTTCATTACCCATCCAATCAAACTTGACATTTATAATGTGCTCATAGGGTATTCATTTGAACAATGGGCCTGTAACACCCCGCCCTTTTCACTCTAATTTTCAGAGTTTAATTTTTTTTTATATATATAATAATCATGTGATCGGGGCGGAGTGTCACGACGCGAGTTAAGTTCGGATCTCTAAATTCGACCTTTAACTGGCCAAGCCCATGTACATATGAACTAAGTCCATAAAACTGATCCGCACATGGTACATATATAACTTGCGGAATTAACTTAGTCTTAATCCAACTGAGGTTATAATAGAACCTATGACTATTCCAATTTTCCATTCTTAGATAGCAAAGTACATAACTTATTCTCCAAAATTACTAATCAATCTTAACTAATCGTTCAATCAAACCATCCGACTTAAAACAAACCATAGCATCTATCTTAACTACTTATTACAACCAACAAATCTAGTTACCAAATTACAGTGTCCACATAATTCAAATAACACATCCATGAATAGTCCATTCAAGTCCATTCAAAATCATTCAAACCGCCCAAGTTTCCTTGCTTGGTCCTCTTCTCGATCCACGTTCTTCCCTTTTCCTGCGTCATCCACTAAGGATATAGATAGGGCGTTAGATCAACGCGCCCAGTAGTGTTTCCGAATAGGGCTACCACATGGTTAGTCAAAAACATGCAAATAATATAATAATAACACGTGTGACAAAATTCCATAAAAACATGCTATGTATGAAATGGACATGTATGAGTCCCACCCATCACCATTCAACACAGCCATCACTTGACGGGATTCTCATCGTCAAGGTAACCCACAGTGGTCTTTCGGACACCCCGACGGAGTGTGGCCTCCGGATTACTCCTGATGGGATTCTCATCATCAGGGTACCCCACAGTGGTCTTTTGAACGCCCCGACGAAGTGTGGCCTCCGGTTACAACACCATCATCCCATGCCATGTATGAGATGTCTATGCAAACATGTCATTTAGAAACATAACTTTATAATCATATAAGTTATCGAAATCAATATAAAACGGCATATGAAATAGTGGTTACAAAAAGGTAGGAAACCTACTGAAGAATCACTTCAGCGTCTGTTCTTTCTTAGGCTTTAACCGGTCACGACTCGTTCGTCGTTCAACTTTCGGTACCTTATTATGCAACAATAAGTAAATCATAATCTTATTTACATGTCCATTCACATATGAGACCTAAAACATCTTATAAGTCCTTTTGATCAATCTCTTCATTTGGCTTGTATTCATAGATTTGCCATTGGTCTGTCCAATCTTTAATCCACCAAACTTACTCCATGGGGTTCGGCCATACCTTTGGCCGAACCCAATGGTTCCCTTATCCATTACTACATGGTTCTCCATTAGGGTATTTTAAACCTTTTAAATCAACATAGAACCATTACCAACTACTACTCATAAGCTTAGGCTATTTAACCCATACATTATGAATTAGCATAAAGTCCAATTCTCCTAATGATCACTCATCATTTATCATACATCTTAGCCATAAAAACAGCAACCATAATTCTATTTAAAATCACATATGCATCCATAAAATGACCAATGAAAACAGTCCATGGGGTTTGGCCATACTCATGGCCGAACCCTTATGGTTCTTTTGCTCAACAATGTCCTTTATTTACATACTAATTGGCTCTACCCTTGAGCCATGTTAAACTTATAGTTTAGCCATCCTATGGCCAACCCAAAATCAGTAACCTTATCACATAAAAATCTCCCAAAAACAGTCCACAAAGGTCTATGGTTTCCATGTTTTCCAACATGAAAACCAACCCTCTTTTACATGGGGTTCGGCCCTCCATGGTGGCCGAACCCAATGGTTATTCTTACTGTTTTTAAACCTCCAATAATCATGTATAAACAGTATATTATTAACAGGTTTTTATCTTTCAAACTAACATCCAAAATTAGCTCAATTTCATAGGGTTCGGCCATGCTCATTGGCCGAACACCATGACCTTTGGTTTTGAACTTTTAACCCTTTATCTTGGGTCTGAAACCAACATCCAAGTCCATGTTTTAACCTCCTCAAAACATGAATTTTAAATCCAAATAATAACATCTAATATCAGTCCCAAACTATATGGTTTTAATTTCCAAAAACTATAAAAAACAATCACTTGTTTCCATGGGGTTCGGCCATGCAAAGTGGCCGAACCCAATGGTCCATTTCCATCTTTTAAACCGCTGTTTTATACCCATAACACCTTCAGTCCCTATGTCATTCAGATCCATTTTTTAACCCTTTCTAAAAACATGCATTTGAATCTTAAATGAAACCCAAATACAGTCCATAAAACCCATGGTTTTCATGTTTCAAAACATGAAAACCAAGCAATCTCTTGCATGGGGTTCGGCCCTCCATGGTGGCCGAACCCAATGGTTATTTTTACCATTTTAAATCCTCCATTATCAAGGTTAAACACTGGTGTATTAGGCCATGACCATGGCCCAATACATACCCACTTTATTAATCCAAAAGTCCATGAAACACTTACCAAATTCCAAGCTCTTGTCTTGCCTTTTGATCCTTGCTTCCTTTCTTTCTTATTTCCTTCCTTCTTTCTTAATTCCTTGCTGGTTTAAGCTTGAATAATTGATGCCAAAAACCTCTGCTGTTCCACTTAAGCAAATGAATTGGAGAGAGGGAGAGAGAGATGGAGAATCTTGGCTTTTCAATGGTGAAAAACGGCCAAGATGGTGTTTGTTTCCTTTAATAATTCAGCCCTCAAAATCCCTCCACTTCCTCATCAATTCTTGCCTAAACCAATGGGACACTTGCTGCCAACAAATGCACCCATTGGCATTCCAACGTTGAAGGCTTGGGGTTTCCAAATGGGACAGAAACCCCTCATATTCCCATTTAATGTTTTGCATGAAACTCACCATAACAAGTCCCCAACGTGTGGGACTTGTTTTGGGTTTGTTTGAGATTACCACATCTCCTCATATTCCACTTAACTCACTGAATTTACAGCCCATTTGACTTCCATTCTGACTCACCCAACTCACATGTCCAACTCACCATACATAATGCATTTCATTTAATGCACTTGAGCTAACTCACCCCTTGATTTAATTCCAACTCACTTCAGTCCCACTCAACTGATTTAACTCGTGATTTGAATCTTAAATCAAACCCAAAAACAGTCCATAAAACCCATGGTTTTCATGTTTCAAAACATGAAAACCAAGGAATCTCTTGCATGGGGTTCGGCCCTCCATGGTGGCCGAACCCAATGGTTATTTTTACCATTTTAAATCCTCCATTATCAAGGTTAAACACTGGTATATTCGGCCATGACCATGGCCCAATACATACCCCACTTTATTAATCCAAAAGTCCATGAAACACTTACCAAATTCCAAGCTCTTGTCTTGCCTTTTGATCCTTGCTTCCTTTCTTTTTTATTTCCTTCCTTCTTTCTTAATTCCTTGCTGGTTTAAGCTTGAATAATTGATGCCAAAAAACTCTGCTGTTCCACTTAAGCAAATGAATTGGAGAGAGGGAGAGAGAGATGGAGAATCTTGGCTTTTCAATGGTGAAAAACGGCCAAGATGGTGTTTGTTTCCTTTAATAATTCAGCCCTCAAAATCCCTCCACTTCCTCATCAATTCTTGCCTAAACCAATGGGACACTTGCTGCCAACAAATGCACCCATTGGCATTCCAACGTTGAAGGCTTGGGGTTTCCAAATGGGATAGAAACCCCCCATATTCCCATTTAATGTTTTGCATGAAACTCACCATAACAAGTCCCCAACGTGTGGGACTTGTTTTGGGTTTGTTTGAGATTACCACATCTCTCATATTCCACTTAACTCAATGAATTTACAGCCCATTTGACTTCCATTCTAACTCACCCAACTCACATGTCCAACTCACCATACATAATGCATTTCATTTAATGCACTTGAGTTAACTCACCCCTTGATTTAATTCCAACTTACTTCAGTCCCACTCAACTGATTTAACTCATGATTTGGATCTTAAATCAAACCCAAAAACAGTCCATAAAAACCATGGTTTTCATGTTTCAAAACATGAAAACCACGCAATCTCTTGCATGGGGTTCAGCCCTCCATGGTGGCCGAACCCAATGGTTATTTTTACCATTTTAAATCCTCCATTATCAAGGTTAAACACTGGTGTATTCGGTCATGACCATGGCCCAATACATACCCCACTTTATTAATCCAAAAGTCCATGAAACACTTACCAAATTCCAAGCTCTTGTCTTGCCTTTTGATCCTTGCTTCCTTTCTTTCTTATTTCCTTCCTTCTTTCTTAATTCCTTGCTGGTTTAAGCTTGAATAATTGATGCCAAAAACCTCTGCTGTTCCACTTAAGCAAATGAATTGGAGAGAGGGAGAGAGAGATGGAGAATCTTGGCTTTTCAATGGTGAAAAACGGCCAAGATGGTGTTTGTTTCCTTTAATAATTCAGCCCTCAAAATCCCTCCACTTCCTCATCAATTCTTGCCTAAACCAATGGGACACTTGCTGCCAACAAATGCACCCATTGGCATTCCAACATTGAAGGCTTGGGGTTTCCAAATGGGATAGAAACCCCTCATATTCCCATTTAATGTTTTGCATGAAACTCACCATAACAAGTCCCCAACGTGTGGGACTTGTTTTGGGTTTGTTTGAGATTACCACATCTCCTCATATTCCACTTAACTCACTGAATTTAGAGCCCATTTGACTTCCATTCTGACTCACCCAACTCACATGTCCAACTCACCATACATAATGCATTTCATTTAATGCACTTGAGTTAACTCACCCCTTGATTTAATTCCAACTCACTTCAGTCCCACTCAACTGATTTAACTCGTGTTTTAGCTCCCTAGAGGGTCCACACGGTCAACCATAGTCAACTCGACCCGTTGGGTCCACTTTTAGCCCCTTGACCCGTTTTTGACTCCATGACCCAATTATGGTATTTTGGTCATTTCTAATTGGTTTTTTACATATGGTTCAAGCCTACCCATTTTTTCTCCACTTGATTTCCAGTCAAATAGGCTTAACCCCATTTAATTTAAAATTATAAAATGGTCAAATACTCCAGTAAGACCCGATGGGTCCCATTTGGGCCCTTTGACCCATTTAGCCATTTTTGACCCAATTGATGTAAATTACCCATCCAATCAAACTTGACATTTATAATGTGCTCATATGATCTTAATTTAAGCAATGGGCCATACCATTTCCTTACTTAACATCACAAAATAATTAATTTAACACATCAGGGGCATTTTCGTAATTTATCCACTTCATTGAGAAATTACCCATCCAATCAAACTTGTCACTCATAATGTGCTCATATGATCTTAATTTGAGCAGTGGGCCCCACTATTTCCTTCTTTACAATCACATTTATTGAATTCACCAATCCAGGGGCATTTTCATAATTATTCCAACCGTTGAGAATTCTTTGACCCAATTAACCATTTTGACATAATTTGATGTACATTACCCATCCATTATAATTTGATCCTTATAATATGTTCATAGGATCTTAGTTTGAACAATGGGCCCCACTATTTTCTCATTTAACATCATAAATACCAACTGTAACGTGGGTATCAGTTAAGTTATGAGCTCATGTTCTCTCTGATACCAACTGTAACACCCCGCCCTTTTCACTCTAATTTTCAGAGTGTACTTTTTTTTAAATATAATAATCATGTGATCGGGGCAGAGTGTCATGACGCGAGTTAAGTTCGGATCTCTAAATCCGACCCTTAACTGGCCAAGCCCATGTGCGTATGAACTAAGTCCATAAAACTGGTCCGCACATGGTATATATATAACTTGTGGAATTAACTTAGTCTTATTCTAATTGAGGTTGTAATAGAACCTATGACTATTCCAATTTTTCCAATATTAGATAGCAAAGTACATAATCTTATTATCCAAAATTACTAACTAATATTAATCTACCATTCAATCCAACCATCCCAAAATAAACCAATCCACAGCATCTACTTATCTACTTATTACATGCCAACAAATCTAGTTACCAAATTACATTGTCCACATAATTCAAATAACACATCCATGAATAGTCCATTCAAAATCATTCAAACCGCCCAAGTTTCCGTGCTTGGTCCTCTTCTCCAACCACGTTCTTTCCTTTCTCTGCATCATCCACTAAGGATATAGATAGGGCATTAGATCAACGCGCCCAGTAGTGTTTCCGAATAGGGCTACCACATGGTTCAAAACATGCAAATAATATAATAATAACACATGTGTGACAAAATTCCATAAAAACATGCTATGTATGAAATGAACATGTAATGAGTCCCACCCATCACCATTCAACACAGCCATCACTTGACGGGATTCTCATCGTCAAGGTAACCCACAATGGTGTTTCGGACGCCCCGACGGAGTGTGGCCTCCGGATTCCTCCTGATGGGATTCTCATCATCAGGGTACCCCACAGTGGTCTTTCGGACGCCCCGACGGAGTGTGGCCTCCGGTTACAACACCATCATCCCATGCCATGCATGAGATGTCTATGCAAACATGTCATTTAGAAACATAACTTTACAATCATATAAGTTATCGAAATCAACATAAAACAGCATATGAAATAGTGGTTACAATAAAGGTAGGAAACCTACGGAAGAATCACTTCAGCGTCCGTTCTTTCTTAGGCTTTATCCGGTCACGACTCGTTCGTCGTTCAACTTTCGGTACCTTATTATGCTACAATAAGTAAATCATACTCTTATTTACATGTTCATTCATATATGAGACCTTAAACATCTTATAAGTCCTTTGATCAATCTCCTCATTTGGCTTGTATTCACAAATTTGCCATTAATCTAACCAATGTCGAATCTTGCTCATAATCAAAGTTCATCAAAATAAACTACCTTAGTGGGGTTCGGCCATACTACTTGGCTGAACCCTACCAATCCAATTTGTACTTCTTAATCCCTTCACAACCATTCAAATCACTTGGTTCCAATCCTCATTTTCATCCACCAACACTACCCCATTAAATTAGATAAAAACCTTAAAGCAACCCATGGGGTTCACTTGATCTGGTTGATCCCTCAACTTCTCATGATTATACATGATTTAATCATGTTATCACAACCATGAATTACATGGTTCAACCACATAACCAGCCACCAAAACAGTAATTTAACTTCACCAAAACACATCACTTACTTTCATGGGGTTCGGCCATTCAAGGCGGCCGAACCCAATGTCCATGTCTTGGTCTTTTAACCATGCTTTAGGCGTTATTTAAACATGCAATATCAGTATTATATTGCTGCCTTTAAACCTCTTAGAAACCATCCAATTAAATTTATTCAAAACAGTCCATAAGGTCCATGGTTTCCATGTTTCACAACATGAAAACCAACATCCTTTTACA
The DNA here is from genome assembly GCA_013350335.1 of Chimonanthus salicifolius. Classification (NCBI taxonomy): domain Eukaryota; kingdom Viridiplantae; phylum Streptophyta; class Magnoliopsida; order Laurales; family Calycanthaceae; genus Chimonanthus; species Chimonanthus salicifolius. Next base: position 46,642,479 of record CM023537.1, on the reverse strand, counting down.
TGGGGTTCGGCCCTCTATGGTGGCCGAACCCAATGGTTATGTTTACTGTTTTTAAACCTCAAATAATCATGTAATAACAGTATATTAAAATCAGGTTTTACCTTTCAAACAAACATCCAAAAATTAGCCCAATTTCATAGGGTTCGGCCATGCTCATTGGCCGAACACCATGAAATTGGTTTTGAACATTTAACCCTTTATCTTGGGTCTGAAACCAACACCCAAATCCATGTTTTAACCTCCTTAAAACATGCATTCCAAATCCAACAATAGCATCTAATATCAGTCCCAAATCATATGGTTTTAGTTTCCAAAAACTATCAAAAACAACCATTTGTTTCCATGGGGTTCGGCCATGCTAAGTGGCCGAACCCAATGGTCCATTTCCATCTTTTAATCCACTGATTTTAGACCATACAAACTTCAGTCCCTATGTCATTCAGATCCATGTTTTTAACCATTCTAAAACATGTATTTAAATCTTAAATCAAAACCCAAAACAGTCCACAAAATCCATGGTTTTCATGTTTCAAAACATGAAAACCAAGCCATCTCTTTACATGGGGTTCGGCCCCTCATGGTGGCCGAACCCAATGGTCATCTTAATCATTTCTAAACCTCCATTAGTCAAGGTTAATCATTGGTGTATTCGGCCATGATCATGGCCCAATCGACACCCTATTTGTTCCATGTTTTTCAACAAAACTCAATGAAATACTTACCAATTTTCCAAGCCTTTCTTCTTGACTTTTGATCCTTGCTTCCTATCTTTTATTTCTTCCTTTCTTCCTTAATTCCTTGCTGGTTTAAGCTTGAATATTTGGTACCAAGGAGTAACTTGTAGCAAAGCAAAACACCCCTTGGCATTCTACCCATGCAGCCATTCATATTCTCATGTAACTCCCTCAAAACCCATCATATACATTTAATATTCACCATGGAACTCACCAAAATAAGTCCCCAACGTGTGGGACTTGTTTTGGTTGGTTTGAGACCAGCCAACCTCTTCAAATTCCTACTTAGCTCAGTGAGTTTACAGCCCCATCAACTTCCCTTTTGACTCACCCAACTCACATACTTAATGCATTTCATTTAATGCACATGTGTTGACTCACTATTTGATTTAATTCCAACTCACTTCAGTCCCACTCAACTGATTTGACTCGTGTTTTAGCTCCCTTTAGGGTCCACACGGTCAACCATAGTCAACTCAACCCGTTGGGTCCACTTTTAGCTCCTTGAACCGTTTTTGACTCCATGACCCAATTATGGTATTTTGGTCATTTGCAATTGGTTTTTTACATATGGATCAAGCCTACCCATTTTTTCTCCACTTGATTTCTAATCAAATAGGCTTAACCCCATTTAATTTAAGTTCATAAAATGGTCAAACCATCCATTTTGACCCGATGGGTCCCATTTGACCATTTTGACCCGATGGGTCCCATTTGACCATTTTGACCCATTTAACGAAATTTGACCCAATTATGATTCTTGACCCGTTTAAGTTCATCTTATCCATTTATTTGTTTTGTAATCAAAACTACTAACCATTGGGTCTTGATTGAACCATTGACCCATTTAAATTTAATTCAAATATATCACAATGGCAATTCCATAAATATGAATAAATTCATATAAAATGATAACTTTGAAATTCCAGGGTGTTACAATACAATACTCTTTTTATAATTTTCGTCCCGAAAATCGAACGAACTAGGATTTCAAAGTAAATCATACAAACAATTCAGGGTGAGATGTTCTCATCTCCGATTCTAGTTCCCAAGTGGCTTCCTCAACTCCATGTCGATCCCATACCACCTTGACGAACTGAATCGCTCGGTTACGCAACACCCTTTGCTCATTCTCTATTATTCTGACCGGCTTCTTGATGTAAGTGACGTCGCTTTGCACATCTATATCTTGCACATTCAAAACATGAGACGGATCAGGGTTGTACTTCCTTAGCATCGACACATGGAATACATCATGTAGAGACGCCAATTGTGAAGGAAGTGCCAACTGATAGGCTACATCTCCCATCCTTCTGATAATTGAAAACGGTCCCACATATCTTGGCGACAATTTTCCTTTCTTCTCAAATCTCATGTGCCCTTTTCGTGGCGAGACCTTCAAGAATACCATGTCTCCCACTTCAAATTCGAGAAACCTCCTCCTCTTATCATCATAGATCTTTTGCCGACTCTGTGCGGTCAACAAATGTTGACGTATCAACTGGATCTGTGCAGTAGTTTCGGCAACCAACTCGGGTCCTATCAGCGCAGGTTCGCCGACCTCGGTCCAGCACACTGGTGACCTGCATGGTCTACCATACAAAGCTTCGAATGGTGCCATCTGAAGACTTGCTTGGTAGCTATTGTTATAAGAAAACTCCTCCAATGGCAAATGATCCTCCCATCCACCTTTGAAGTCTAGCATGCACGCCCTCAACATGTCCTCCAATGTTTGTATTGTTCTTTCCGATTGTCCATCGATCTGTGGATGGAATGCTGTGCTAATAAGTAGATCGGTCCCCATGGCCGACTGCATGCTCTGCCATACCCTGCTGGTGAATCGGCCATCTCTATCAGACACTATAGTCCGTGGGATACCATGTAATCTGATGATGTCTTTGATATATCTCCGACCCAATGTCTCTGATGAATCCGTCATTTTGATAGAAATAAAATGCGCGGACTTGGTCAGTCGGTCTACCACAACCCATATAGCGTCATTGCCCTTCGAGGACCTCGGTAACCCTGTCACAAAGTCCATGGAAATGTACTCCCATTTCCATTCCGGCACTGCTAAGGGTTTGAGTAACCCTGGTGGCTTCTGATGTTCCGTCTTAACCTGCTGACAAGTTAAACAATGAGCCACGAACTCTGCAACATCCTTCTTGAGTCCATGCCACCAATAATGTCTTTTTAAGTCATGATACATTTTTGTGCTACCCGGATGAATGGAGAGCTTGCTCTAATGTGCCTCTATCAGTAATTCTTTTCTGCAGCTTCTTGGCACATAAATTCTACCCCGGAACATAAGACCTTGTCCTGGTCGTAATTCCCAATCCGGTACAACCTCGCCAATAGACGTCTTAGCCCATGTCTCTGCCATTTCCGGATCTGTTCGATGCTCCTGTTCAATCTTTGTAACCATGTTGGATCGTATGATCAAATTGTACATACTCCCATGGTTTGTGATGTATAGATTAAACTCACAAATGGAATTCAACATCTCCCATTCGGTCCTGATCAAACATGCCACTGATGCATGAGACATGCGGCTGAGAGCATCCGCCACCTTGTCGTCCTTTCCGGGATGATATCGGAGCGCAAATTCATAGTCCGCCAGATATTCCATCCATCTGCGCTGCCTCAGGTTGAGCTCTTTCTGATCAAATAAATACTTCAAGCTCTTGTGATCTGAAAATACTTCAAACTTCTCACCATATAGATAGTGCCTCCAGCTTTTGAGAGTGAAGACCACCGCAGCTAATTCTAGATCATGTGTGGGGTAGAGGCGTTCATGTATCTTTAGTTGTCTTGAACCATATGCCACCACCCGATCACGTTGCATGAGTGAACATCCCAGTCCCTCTCCTGATGCATCACATTGTACTTCATAACCTTTGCCTCTTTCTGGCAAAACTAAAATAGGAGCAGTTGTAAGCCTCTCTTTCAGCTCCTCAAATCTCTGATTGCACAACTCTGACCACTCATATTTGACTCCCTTCTGCGTGAGTCGAGTCAATGGGGATGCAATTTTGGAGAAGTCCATGATAAACTTCCGATAATATCCAGCCAAACCCAGAAAGCTACAGATTTGAGTGACATTCTTTGGTGCTTTCCACTCGCTTACTGCTGCCACCTTAGCCGGATCAACGGCTATACCATCAGCTGTTATAACATGCCCTAAAAATTTGACCTCAGATAGCCAAAATTTGCATTTGCTTGCTTTGGCATACAACTGGTTCTGTCTCAAGGTGTTCAGTACTATTCGTAGATGCTCAGCATGATCCTCCTGACTCTTGGAATAGATCAGGATATCGTCAATGAACACTATAACAAACCGATCCAGATATGGACGGAAGATTCTGTTCATTAAGTCCATGAACACAGCCGGCGCGTTGGTAAGCCCAAAAGGCATGACTACAAATTCAAATAGTCCATACCGTGTTCTGAAAGCTGTCTTCTCGATATCTTCCTCCCTGACCCGGATTTGATGATAACCGGACATCAGCTCAATCTTGGAAAAGTGACTGGATCCCCTCAACTGATCAAATAAATCATCGATCCTAGGTAGAGGATACTTGTTCCGGACAGTTAGTTGATTCAACTTCCGGTAGTCCACACACATTCTGAGTGAACCATCCTTCCTTTTCACGAACAACACTGGAGCTCCCCATGATGATGTGTTGTTCCGAATGCAACCTAGTCTGAGTAACTCATCAAGCTGCTTCTTCAACTCGGACATTTCTGCTGGTGCCATCCGATAATGGGGTAGAGACACTGGTGAGGTACCAGGATACAGCTTGATCTCAAAATTGAGCTCCCTCATAGGCGGTATACCAGGGAGTTCTTTTGGAAAGACATCAACAAATTCTTTCACAATTGCTGGAAGTTCAGTGACTGGTGCTTTGTTGATGACAATATTGTTCAACACCAAATGATGCAACCCTTCTTGCAGTCTGCTTTGCTTGTCGGCACGAACTATATACTGCTTTCCCTCGGGTGACCAAAATGTCACTCTTCGGCGATAACAATCAATATTAGCTTCATAACCAGCCAACCAGTCCATGCCAAATATAATATCGTACTTAGTCATGTCGAGTACCAGATAATTGAACTCAAATCTGAGTCCAGCGAGTTCTGTATTTATGGCCGTGCATATGAGTCCCAAAGACGTGTCTCCGACAGGGGATACTACTGTGAGTGTGGTGGACAACTTTTGAACTCGTGTTCCAGTAGCAGTTATAAAGGATGCAGATATAAAAGAGTGCGATGCTCCAGAATCAAACAATGCATAAGCATAAGAACTATTGACAACGGCCATACCTTGAATCACAGAATGATCCACATCCTCAGGAGGTTCCAGAGCAAATAGTCGTCCAGATCCGGTAGGATTAGGCGCCTGACCCGCCTGATTATAAGTCCTGCCTCGTCGGGAGTTAGCTGGCCTAGTTGGTGGACGGAAAGATCCTCTGGAATATGAGAGCTTATTGAGCTTTGGACAGTCTTTCTTGAAGTGACCCGGTTGATCACAGTGGAAACAGTTGTTCACCCCTCTGAATGACTGGGTGACTGATATAGATGGGGAGGGTTGATTGGGACGAAAGCCCCCCGTGGACCCTGTAGATGGTGAGGGTCTACTGAAGTTCGGACGGAACCTCTTGTTGGGCTGGAACCCACCCCTCCCACTTGGAGTTCGGCGGTTGTCAAATCGCACCATTGCATTCAACTCCTGTTCTGCTATTGTGGCCTTGCTGACCACCTCAGCCAATGTGGTGCACTTAAATATGGTCACTTTGGCCCTGATGTTTGGCCGTAGACCCCTCTCAAGCTTTCTTGCCTTGCGAAGTTTTGTGTCCACCATATAGAATGCATAAATGGATAAACTGAGAAATTCACGGTGATACTCTGCCACCGTCATAGAGCCCTGTACCAAGGACAGAAAAAGTTCTGTCTGTCGCTCCTTCTCCTCCTCCGGAAAGTAGTGTTCCAGAAAAGTTGCTGAAAACTCATTCCATGTCATGGCCGTCCTCTCCTAACTGGTATGAGTGCCCTCTGCTTCTCCACCACCTCCCACCATTTACCGGCATCTTCTATCAATTGTGAAGTAGCCAATAGAATCTTGTCAGCATGACTCGAGATCTTAAGTAATTTTAAGATTTGAGTGATCTTCTTCAGCCAATGCTCGGCTCCGACAGCCCCTTCCTTCCCTTTGAAGTAGGGAGGACGCTGTTGTTGAAATTCTCGTGCCATACTTCGGTCACTGGCATCCCTGGAACTTTCACTCCCATTCATATGTTGCTGGAGTACAGAGGTTACCACTGCTTGGACTAAGCCCTGAAGCTCAGGCGGCACATGTGGTATATGTACACCACTGTTCCCTTCTCCCTCCTTCCGAGATGAGTATTCCTGCTCCTTCCTTTCTCCCCGAGAATGATGAGACTCTTCTGAATGGTGTGACTTTTCAGAGTGATGTGACCTTTCAGAATGATGTGACTCTTCCTCTGGTGGAGATCTTTCCCTTCCTTCTTCATACTGAACGAGTGGTATCTCTTTTTCTGAGCCAAGCCTAAGTGCTTGAATGAAGGACTGAACTACTTTATATTACTGTCTTTTGAATACTTTTGTGGGACATGTAATAATTCACTACTTGCTATGGTTTGATTAGGTTGATAACATTTGGATGGTTGATTTATGATAAATAATGTTTAAGACTATTACTTGCTATCTTGTCTTTCTATTCCGCAATTAATCTAGGTTATTCCGCATGTTGATGTTAGTTCCATGTGTGTTCATTATCATGGTCTAGTCCATGTACACATGGGTGGCCAGTTAAGGTTCAGACTTGGGTAGTCTATGCTTAACTCGCGTCGTGACACTCCGCCCCGATCACATGATTATTATATTTAAAAAAAAAAAAAAAAACTCTGAAAATTAGAGTGAAAAGGGCAGGGTGTTACAGTAAATGTGAATTCTAGCTGTCCAAGGTTAATTTCTTGGGGCATGTTATATCCGAAGAAGGTATAGCCGTGGATCCGGCTAAGGTGACAGCAGTAAGTGAATGGAAAGCACCAAAGAACGTAACTGAGATTCGTAGTTTCTTGGGATTAGCTGGGTATTACAGGAAGTTTATCATGGACTTCTCCAAAATTGCATCTCCATTGACTGTACTCACTCAGCAAGGAGTCAAATATGAGTGGTCAAACTTGTGCAACCAGAGGTTTGAAAAGCTGAAAAATAGACTTACAACGGCTCCTATCTTAATTTTGCCAGAAAGGGGCAAGGGTTATGAAGTACAATGTGATGCTTCAGGAGAAGGACTCGGGTGTGTCCTCAGTCAAACTCATCGTGTGGTGGCTTATGGATCAAGACAGTTAAAAATTCATGAACGCCTTTATCCCACGCATGATCTGTAACTAGCTGCAGTGGTCTTCGCTCTCAAAAGCTAGAGACATTATTTATATGGCGAGAAGTTTGAAGTGTTTTCTGATCATAAGAGCTTGAAATGCTTGTTTGATCAGAAAGAACTCAATCTGAGGCAACGCAGATGGATGGAATATCTGCAAGATTATGAGTTCACACTTCGTTATCACTCTAGCAAGGCGAACAAGGTGGCAAATGCCTTCAGCCGTATATCACATGCATCAGTGGCATGTTTGATTAGGACAAAATGGGAGATGCTGAATACCATTCGAGAGTTCAATTTATATATCAATAACCATGAGAGTATGTACAATTTGATCATACGGTCCAACATGGTTACAAAGATTAAACAGGAGCAGCAAGCAGATCCGGAAATAGAGGAGATATGGACCAAAATGTCTATTGGTGAAGCTATACCGGAATGGGAGTTACGACCAGGACAGGGTCTTGTATTCCGAGGAAGAATATATGTGCCTAAGAGCTACAGAAGAGAGTTACTGATTGAGGCACATCAGACCAAACTCTCCATTCATCCGGGCAGCACCAAGATGTATCACGACCTAAAGATACATTACTGGTGGCACGGACTCAAAAGAGATGTGGCTGAATTTGTTGCTCATTGCTTAACTTGTCAGCATGTTAAGATGGAACATCAGAAGCCACCAGGGTTACTCAAACCCTTACCAGTGCCGGAATGGAAATGGGAGCACATTTCCATGGATTTTGTGACAGGGTTGCCAAGGTCTTCAAAGGGCAACGATGCGATATGGGTTGTGGTAGACCGATTGACCAAGTCTGCACATTTTCTTCCCATGAAGATGGTAGACTCTTCTGAGACATTGGGACAGTGGTATATGAAGGATATCATCCAATTACATGGTATTCCCCGGACCATTGTGTCCGATAGAGATGGCCGATTCACCGGCAGAGTGTGGCAGAGCATGCAGTCGGCTATGGGGACAGACCTACTGACTAGTACAGCATTCCATCCACAAACTGATAGACAGTCGGAGAGGACAATACAAACATTGGAGGATATGCTGAGAGCATGCATGTTGGATTTCAAGGGTGGATGGGAGGATCACTTGCCGCTGGTAGAGTTCTCATATAACAACAGTTACCAGGCAAGCCTTCAGATGGCTCCATTCGAGACTTTATATGGTAGACCATGTAGGTCACCAGTGTGCTGAACAGAGGCCAGTGAGTCTACATTGATTGGACCCGGATTGGTTGTAGAGACCACAACGCAGATACAGTTAATACGGCAGCATCTATTAACTGCACAGAATCGTCAGAAGAGCTATACTGACAAGAGGAGGAGGTTCCTTGAATTTGAAGTGGGGGACATGGTGTTCTTGAAAGTCTAACCACGGAAGGGACACATGAGATTTGGAAAGAAGGGGAAACTATCGCCCAGATATGTGGGACCATTTTTCATCATAAGAAGGATGGGAGATGTAGCTTATTAATTGGCACTTCCTTCATAATTAGCATCTCTACACGATGTGTTTCATGTATCGATGTTGAGGAAGTACAATCCCGATCCCTCTCATGTACTGAACATACAAGATATAGATGTCCAAAGCGACGTGACTTACGTTGAGAAGCCTGTCAGAATATTGGAGACTGAGCAAACGGTATTACGAAACCCAGCGATTCAGTTCGTCAAGATGGTATGGAATCGACATGGTATTGAGGAAGCCACTTGGGAAATTGAGTCGAAAATGAAAACGGCTCACCCTTAGTTATTTATGTAAATTGTTTGGAACCCTACTTCGCTCGATTTTCAGGACAAAAATTAAAAAAAAAAGATTGCATTGTAACATCCCGGATTTTTAAGATATCAATTTACATGTTTGTCTATTTAAATTAATGGACATGGACCTTAGATGGGTAATATGTTGGGCAATGGCTCAATTAAGACCTAACGGGTATCGAATGAGTGTTCAATGTAAGGTAAATGGGTAAGTTACACTTAATTGGGTCAAGGTGGCTATTTGGGTCAAAAGGCTCAATTGGGACCCAATGGATCATGTTTGACTTGGTTGACCATCAAAGTGAGCCCAAGCTTAATTAAGTTGGGACTGATTTAAGTTGGAAAGGAAATCAAATAATTAAGTTGAGTCAAGTGAATTAAAATGGAAAGATAATTAAGTGAGTGAGTTGGTTTTTAAAGTGATGAGTTAAATGGATGAGTTAAGTGAGTGAGTTGATTTGAAATAAATTACAAATGAGTTGGTTGGGAAGTTATGGGGATATTCATCTCAAAAGAATGGAGTGTGAAGTTGAAGGGCTAATGTTTCAAATTCAAACACCAATCCACACGTTGGAGGGAAAGGGTGGGAGGAGTTTCATCTCAAAGATGAAACCCCCACATGACGCTTTAAATGACAGGAGGAAGATGGGAGGAGGTTACACCAAGGCAACCCTTGGTGGCCGCCTTGGGAGTTTCATCCCATGGATGAAACCCCCAAGTAAGCATTAAGAAGAAGGTTTGAAGAAATGAGAGTTACACAAGGGGGCTGCACCAAAGCCATCACCCTTGGCCGACCCTATTGACCAAGGAAGAGATTTGTTTTGCATTTGCATTCTATCCCTCTCCCTTTTGGCTGTTCTCTCTCTCTCAAAACATCATTTGGCCGGCCAGTATTCTAAGGGAAAGAAAATCAAAGTTCTCACTCAAGGCCGAGTTCTATCCCTCCCTCTCAATCCACACCTCTCAAGGCTGGTTCTCCTCTCAAAGACCAAAATGGACTTAGCATGATTTGATCTCAAGTTTCTCTCTAAAACTACCCCTTTTGGCCGAACCACTCCAAGTGTGTTATCAAGATCAGTCTCGGCCAAAAGAAGCAAGAGGAAGGAGGAAAAGAGGCTAAGGAAGAAAGGAAGCAAGAAGGAGCAAAAGAAAACCGAAGGAGTCGCGGAACCAGTAGGTTTTTCTTCATGGATTGTATTTAAAGTAAAGAACCCCATGGAAGAAAGATTAAGAGATGTTTATGATTTTTAATGGAGAAAAAAAAAGAACCATAAGGTTCAGCCATAATGCATGGCCAAACCCCATGAAGGATCATTGGTTTTATTTTAAGGGATCTTAAGGGATAAAAATCATGGACATATGAGTATGTGTTAAAAGGTTTTCAAAGGGTTAAAATTGAAGATGTTTAATATTGTAGAAAGGTTTAATGTTGGAGGGTTGATTCAAAAAGAATGGAAAGGAAGGGCACCAAAACCAAAGGGTGAGGTTCGGCCACGGTGTATGGCCGAACGCCACCAACCATGGAAGGTGTGAATACCTTAAAAGGGTTTTTAAATGGATATATGGTTAAGGCATGGGTCAGCCATTGTATGGCCGAACCATAGTGTTATTATGGCTAAGATGTTAAAGGGGGACAAAAGTTAAATGAGTGAGATTCGGCCATGGGTATGGCCGAACCCCACTAGAGTGCATATTATGGACATGAAAGTGGTGGATGCATGTTAAAGAATTTTAAAGGACTTTGAAGGGATTAAATGGAGTAATGTTTATGGACATAGGTTGTTAGCAATGTTAAACAAGGGTTAGACCAATGGCAAAACCGTAAATACAAGCTAGAATGTAAATATGAGAAATTGATGGATCATGGGTTCGGGCATGATGTATGGCCGAACCCCATGAGTAATATTTTTATGGACCTAGGTTACTATAAATGATAAATGATTGCTATATAAGTAATGAGATTAATGGACTTGAAGAAGGGATTAAAATCAAGATAGTGAGGTTCGGCCATACTACTAAGGTGTATTTGGTGGACTTGGACCTAATGTTAAATCAAAAGGAATATGGGTTTGACTTGTCGATATGTAACAAGGTGACGAGACCTCTTAAACGGTGCACGATCGTTATCGGTTGCCGGATTAAAGCTCAAGGACACCTTAGTTGTCTTGGGTAGGATTCTACCTTATTTGAAACCGTGGTTATGTATGTTGGTTTTATCTTATTTTAATGAGTTATGTTTTAAAACAATATGTTGCAAATATAAGGATTTAATGCTAGATTTATCATACAAAATAGCATGGAATTCATTAGTATCTCATGCATGGCATGGGGTGAAGGTTAAGTGACCGAAGGGACCACACTCCGTCGGGGCGTCCGAATAACCTATGTGGGGGAACCTTGATGATGAGAATCCCATCAAGAGATAACCGGACGGGCCACACTCCGTCGGGGCGTCCGAAAGACCTATGTGGGGGTACCTTGATGATGAGAATCCCATCAAGAGTATATATTTGATTGTGATGGGTGGGACTCATTGCATACATGGCATGACATGATTTTACAAGGTTTTGATGTTATATTATTTATACGCATGTCTTATACTAACCATGTGTTAGACATACTTAGAATTCCTACTGGGCGCGTTGTTCTAACGCCCTACTTCTACCCTAGTGAATGAAATAGGAAATGAAAGAAATGATGATCGTGAACGGAGCCAAGCATAAGAATTTTGGAATGTTTTATTGTTATTTTTTTAAATACTCAAGGACATGTAATTTGAGTAGTTAGACTTCGACATGTAATAATTAGATATTTGCTATGGTTTGTGAATGGTCTGGTAAGGATATTTAATCTAAGTTAATTTGGTTAATGACTAAGTACTTTGCTATCTAAAATGGAGTAGTCTTAGGTTCTATTATAATCCGCATTCAGTTTATGTTATATTCCGCATCGATTATAAGTTACTATGTGTGAACAGTTTTCATGAACTTAGTCCATGCACACATAGGGTTGGCCAGTTAAGGGTCGGACTTTGGAAGTCTGGACTTAGCTCGCGTCGTGACGTCCCGTTCTCTATCACTTTTTTTTTAAAAAATAGACTCTGAATTTCGGAAAGCGAGTGAAAAAGGGCGGGACGTTACAGTATGTGCCCTTTGGAGGCGTGGTGGTTCCATCTCATGCAAACCACCAAGCCACCAAAGGAAGCCACCAAACCCAAAACCGTTGGAAGGGTGGTCTGTGCCATGTGCCATGTGCCATGTGGAGGCATGCAAGACCGTGGTTGGTCAGAGGAGAGGTGGTGGTTCTATCTCATGCAAACCACCAAGCCACCAAAGGAAACCACCAAGCACAAAACCGTTGGTTGGGGGTGGTATGTGCCATGTGGAGGCATGCAAGACCATGGTTGGTCAAAGGAGAGGTGGTGGTTCCATCTCATGCAAACCACTAAACACCAAAAGGAAACCACCAAGCCCAAAACCGTTGGAAGGGTGGTATGTGCCATGTGGAGGGCATGCACTCCCTTGTTTGGTCAAAAGACTCATGGGGAAGACTCCACAGTGATGAGGGTGGAGTCTAACCAAGGAAGCCCTAGACAAGATGGAAAGAAGGCTTTCCATCTCATTCACTCTCTCACTCTCTCCCTCCAACTCTTGGCCGACCCTCTCTTATTGAGCAAGACAAGAAACACTTAGAAGTTTTCTACCTGGACTTCTCTCTCTCTCAAGCTTGGTCGACCCTCTCATTGAACAAGAAAAGACTACGGGATTTTCCATTATCTCCTCCTCTCCGTCTCTCAAACCTTCACCAAGGCGGAACCATCTCCTTGGGTTTTTCATCTCAAGACCTCTCAAGCAACACACACTTTGGCCGAAGATCAAGGAGAAAGAAAGAAAAGACTAAGGAAGGAGAAAAGCGGAGGAGCAAGGTGGAACGAAAGAAATCGGAGGGGTCACAAAATCGGTATATAGTCTTTGATATGATTTATAAATTAAAAGGAGGTTAAGGAAACCATGGACTCCACTTTGGATTGGGGAGTTGGCCAAAATATTATGGGCTATGGATTTAAAAATCCAACCAAGGAATAAGATGGAAAAAATGGACAAAACCCTAATCTTGCTATGGGGTAAGATAGGTTATGTAAATGATGATTACTAAGGATACTATGTATATATGGCTTAAGCCTGAAGAATGGTCAAGGATCATGGTTCGGCCCTTGCATGGCCGAACCCGAATTATTATGTATATATGGCTAAGGACCTCATGCATGTCTAAAATAAGGTATATGATCAAAGATCATGGTTTAGCCCTTGCATAGCCAAACCCTAGATTTCTATGTATATGGATCATGAGAACTAAAAAGGGATTGGATGAGGTTCGGCCATGATATATGGCTGAACCCCATCAAAGGATATAACTATGGGTATGTGATTTTAAGATAAAATGATGAACCATAGGGTTCGACCATGTTGTATGGCCAAACCCCATGGAGGTATATTAATGATTTTTAATGGGTTTCAAAGGATGAAAATCATAGATCTATGTTAGTGATTTTAAAAGGTTTTAAAGGATGATAATGGTGGAAGATTATTGGTGATTTTAAGTGGGTTTTAAATGTTGTAAAGAATGATTTTAAATGAGAAGATGGTGAAGATCAATGGACCACAACATGGCCGAACCCCATGGAGAAATATTGAGGTATTTACATGTATATAGACCATGAAAATGATGGAGGAATGTTAGTCATTTTAAGGGGTTTTAAATATGGTAGATGATGATTTAAAATGATGGACCTAAGTGTATGATTAAACCCCCCATGGAGGGACTTTCTTTATGGACCTAATGTTGTAAATGATTTAAAGGAGAAGATGAAAATGAAACACCATGGGTTCGGCCATGTTATATGGCCAAACCCCATGAACCATTTTAATGGGTCATTTATAGATCTAGGCATGTTTAGATGAATGAATGATCAAGCTAAGGAATGGAGGGATTTATTAGGGATTTATGTTATGATTAATGAATCATGTATGGATCATTTTTGGGACTTAAGTCATGTGTAAATAAACTAAGTGATTAACTACGGAAAGAATAGTGGCTAAGATGGAAATATGGTTAAAATGATGGACCATGGGTTCGGCCATGGTGTATGGCCGAACTCCATGGAGAATGTTTTTGTGGACTTAGGGTTTTATTAATGTTAAATGATTAACTTATATGTGTTTGGATTAATGAATCAAAAGATGGCATGATCTTGGACCCACATTGATTAGAATGATCAAGGATCAAAAAGAGGGGCCCAAAACTAAGGGAATGAGGTTCGACCATGTTGTATGGCCGAACCCCACTAAGGTATTTGGTGGACTTACACATGGTTGGAAATCAAATAGAGCATTGGATTGATTTATTGATATATAATAAGGTAATGAGATCTCACAAGTGGTATACGATCGACTTGACGCGATCGGTGATTGATTTTTGGACGGAAACACAAGAACTTGGTATTTGGTCGTTGGTAGGATTCTTATCTCATTGAAAACCATGGAATATGTATATGTGATGTTTTTACTTGGTATCAAATGATATGTCTTAATGATGGGATTTTTAATGTTAGGATGTTTATTATTACATAGCATGTTTGCACTTGCATCTCATGCATGACATGGGAGGGATCAAATGAGAGGAGTCCACGCTCCATACTGATTCCAAGGGATGTATGTTTGAAATGAATCCGGAGTCCACGCTCCGTCGGGGAGTCCGTAAGGCATTCGTGGGGATACGTTGATGAGGATTTTCCATCAAGAGGGATACTATGTGATTGTGATTGTAACCGAAGTCCACGCTCCGTTCGGGGCGTCCGATAAGGCATTCGTGGGGATACCTTGATGAGGATTTTCCATCAAGAGGGATACTATGTGATTGTGATACCTTGATGAGGATTTTTCATCAAGAGGGATATTATATGATTGTGATTGTAACCGAAGTCCACGCTCTGTTCGGGGCGTCCGATAAGGTATTCGTGGGGATACCTTGATGAAGATCTTCCATCAAGAGGGATACTATGTGATTGTGATACCTTGATGAGGGTTTTCCATCAAGAGGGATACTATGTGATTGTGATACCTTGATGAGGATTTTCCATCAAGAGGGACATTTTGTGATTGTAATATGGATGATGGGTGGGACTCATGGCGTATGACACCCATGGCATGGCATTGACTTGCATGGTTTTGATATTATTTATATCTATGTGTTTTGCTTATATTAATCCATGTGTTGACCCTACTCGGAGTACCTACTGGGCGCGTTATCTAACGCCCTACTTCTACCTTTGATGGTGACACAGGAATGGACGAAGCGAAAGACACGATCGGAGCCAAACTTAGGAGCTTGGATGATTTGATTCATTTTATTTAAGTTTCATTATGGACAATGTAATTTGAGTAGCTAGTATTTGGGACTGTAATAACTTAGACTATTTGCTATGGTTTGGACTTTTATTTTGGACGTTTTAAGTTAAGGTAATATTTGTTAAGTGATGTACTTTCTTGCTATTTAATATCTCGTAGGATAGATCTCTATTACGATTTCCTCATTACATTTAATTCTGCAAGTTTAGCCTTTGTGCGTGTGAACCGTTTTAGTAGCTTAGTCCACACACGCTTGGTTGGCCAGTTAAGGGCCGGGCTTTGGAAGCTCGGACTTAACTCGCGTCGTGACGTTCCACTCTCTTGTCACTCTTTTATTTAAAAAAAAAATATACTTTGATTTTCGGCATAGTGAAAGAGGGCGGGGCGTTGCAGAGTCATTGGGCAAGAATAAGTACTTTGTTACCTTCACTGATGATTCTACGAGAAAGTGCTGGATTTGCTTCACGAGATCTAAAGATCAAACTTTCTCATTCTTCTGTGAGTTTGTTGCCTTCGTGGAGAGAGAGAGACGGGTAGAAAACTAAAATTTCTGAGGACCGTCAATGGAGGACAGTACACATCGGGAGAGTTTAAAGAATTCTACAAGAAAAATGACATTCGACACGAGTTGACAGTGCCAAGGACTCCCCAGCATAACGGTCTAGCCGAGCGCTACAACTGCACCATTGTTGAACGAATGCATTGCATAGTTCACGATGCAAATCTAACCAAGAGATTTTGGAGCGAAGTAGCGATGACAGCAATATACCTCATTAATCGATCACTATCAGCTCCCCTAAATGGTGAAGTGGCAGAATGTTTGTGGACAGACAGAAAGATTACCTATAAGCATCTCAGAGTTTTTGGTTGCATTTGCTATGCACACATCCCTGATATGTCGAGTAAGAAATTGGATGTAAAGTCGACATTGTGTGTATTTATTGGTTACGATGATCCAGAGTTCGGATACAGACTGTGAAATCCAGCTCAACAGAAAATATTTAGGAGTCGAGACGTGGTATTTCGTGAATATGAGTTCTTCAATAAGAACAATAAACCCACATACTCTAGTGACCTAGATCAAGGTCTCATCTCCACTCCGGACACACCTCTGTCAACAGCAACTCCTTCTCCTTCACCTGCACCGCTAGTCAGTGAGTCAGACGACAGTGGGTCAGATGTTCCTTCTAGCAGTCACAGTGACAGTGTCAATGGGCCAATAGATACGTCTACAGATGAGACAGTTGATGAGCCGGTATATGATTCAGTTGAGGACACAATGGAGGATTATCAAGACATAGATAGACATTCGAGTGAGGGGGAGTAGCCCCCCAGTACTTCTACATCGGAGGATGTTATACCTATGAGGAGATCTGTTAGAGAGCACAACCCATCCAGGAGATACCCAAGTTCCGATTATGTGTTGATGACCAGTGAGGGGGAGCCTGAGAGTTACTCAGAGGCTATAGGTGACAAAAACAGAATTCACTAAGGGAAAGCTATAGTAGAAGAGATGATATCTCTTAAGAAGAACAACACATATGAACTGGTTGATCTTCCAGTTGGCAGAAGGCCCTACAGAACAAATGAGTCTTTCGGGTGAAAAGGGATGGAGACAAAATTCTGAAGTACAAAGCCCGCTTAGTAGTGAAGGGCTTTGGACAGAAAAAGGTAGTGGATTTCGACGAAATATTCTCACCAGTGGTGAAGATGAGCTCCATACAAGTTATGTTGTGCTTGGCTTTGAGTCTAGATCTTGAGATTGAATAGATGGACTTGAAGACTGCATTTTTTCACGGTGACCTAGACGAAGAGATCTACATGAAACAACCCGAGGGGTTTGAGTTGAAGGGCAAAGAGAAAGTTGTTTACCAACTCAAGAAGAGCTTATACGGATTGAAACAGGCACCGCAGCAATGGTATAAGAAGTTTCACTTTTTAATGACAGAAAAATGATACAAAAATAGTTCATGTAACTCATGTGTGTATTATCAGGAGTTCAAGGGTGATTAGTTCATCATCCTGTTATTATATGTGGACGACATGCTGATATTTGGAAAGAGTTCCGAATTGATCAAGTTATTGAAGGCAGACCTGTCAAAGACGTTTGACATGAAAGATCTTGGCCCTACAAGACAGATTTTGGGTATGGAGATTGACGGAGATAGAAGGAAAAAAAGGATTATCCTGTCTCAAGAAAAATACATTGAGAAGATCTTGGAGCGATTCGGTATGAGAGATTGCAAATTCGTTAGCACTCCTCTCGCCGCTCACTTCAAGCTGAGTAAGGAATGTTGTCCTTCATCAGAGACAGAGAAAGACAAGATGAGTCAGATTCCATATCAGTCAGCAGTTGGTAGTCTCATGTACGCGATGGTTTGCACGAGACCAGATATTACACATGCAGTTGGATTGGTGAACAGATTTATGTCAGACCTAGGACATGATCATTGGGAGGCAGTGAGATGGATCTTCAGATACCTCCGAGGTATATCAAGTATGGCCATCATTTTTTGTGAAGACCCATTGATTACTAGCTACACAGATGCAGATATGGCTGGTGACCTTGATGGTTGCAAGTCTACTTCTGGTTATATTTTCACATTTCCTAGAGGAGCCGTCAGTTGGCAATCCAAGTTATAGAAGTGTGTAGCACTTTCTACAGGCAGAGGCAGAGTACATTGCTACCTACAGAAGCTGGGAAAGAAATGGTTTGACAAAAGGGATTCCTTCGGGAAATAGGCATCGAACAGGAGGACTACACAGTGTATTGTGACAGTCAGAGCGCCATCGACTTGAGTAAGAATGCCATGTATCACTCAAGAACCAAGCACATTGATTTGAGATATCATTGGTTGAGAGCAGCTATTGATGAGAAACAGATCAGTATAAAAAAGATTCACACGGACCACAATTCAGCAGACATGTTCACCAAAGTTCTTCCAAAGAACAAGTTTGAGTTCTGCGTAGGGGCATCTAGCCTCTATAAAGGATGACATCCATGTCAGAGTATTTCCTCCTCCTGGGGCTGGAGGGGGAGATTGTTGTGGGCTAGCCCCACTTATGGGCCTAGCTTATTATTCTCTTCTTCTATATATTAATGTAATCCTGTGTTAAACACAGAGAAGGATTTGGGAGAGAGAGGGATTAAAGAGAGAGTGAGAGAAAAGGAAGATCCGAGAGGGAAAGACCTTGTAATCCCATGTACATATTTCTCTACATAGTAGATTTGATCTCGCTCCGTGGACGTAGGCATTCTAGCCAAACCACGTAAATCTTGTGTAGTGCGATTTGATTTTGTGTTTGCTTTAATTAATCTCTAATCCCCAACAATTACCACAGTCTAAGAGAGCAAATCCCTTTCAGGAGTTTCATCGAAAGCCTTCCGTGTAAAATCAACACATTTGCAAACAGAAAAACCATTGATCAATGAATTCAAAGCAAAAACATCTAAATTGGAACCAAATTTGAAGAACTGACCATGAATTCCCATTAAAAGCCATATGTTTCCAAGATTAGAACTCGCCTTTAATACTAATGAAAAAGTAATGCCATTGGGCTGGGTATGTCTCTACAATATTTCTTTGTACAAATCAATCACATCTTTTGAATTCTGAGCTTTGGAATGAGCTTTGATCATGGTATTCCAAGTGAATGTATTGGGTGTCTTAATTTGATCGAAAACAAGACGGGCATAATCAAAATCAGGCAGATCCAAGAGAGAAAAAAGTTCCAATATCTTGGTTGATGTTAGGTTGTCTTTAGAAAGACATGTCCTGAAGATATGAGCATGAATTTGTTTCAGTGATGCCATGCTTTCGCAGGTTTCAAGCGAAGAAAGACATGGGTTCTTGAGAATCAGTTTGTTGGCTATTGATTTGCTTATTTTTCTACAAAGACAAAAGGGATTGCCCACGAGCAAAATTCTGCACCAAAATTAAAAACACGTCACTGTACTTCACTTTGCTGATGTGGCAAATTTTTTAACCAAGGTGTCTAGGTGTTTGACCCGACTAATTTTTGGGGCATGGCCCTATGGGATTGAGCGTGAATAGAACATAAAACCCTTGATTCCTGAAGCAGACTCTTGACCAAGACCAACATCACCTGAAGCATCAGTATCTTCAAAAGGACCAAAACTAGCCTTTCTTTTGAAATATTCATAATGTTCAATGGTTGCTACATGTCACAAATCGAGACTCTATGACTCGACAATCGACCATGAAAGCCAAGATTGATGCCAAAATTGTGCACAAGGCACAACTGAACTTGAAGAACAAAGGTTTTGGATGCATAGAGATTTCCAAAATGCTTCAGAATGATCTGGAATGTGCAAGAAAAGTCCGAAATAATGCAAAAGGTTCTAGGAATGTTCAAGAAGACTCTACAAGGTTCTAAAGTGGTGTGGGCATTTCAAGAATAATCTAGAGTTCTCTAAAATAGTGTAAAGGTTTCTAGAGTTTTGTAGAGATTTTTAGAATGCTCTAGAAGTGTATGGATGAATGTCGAAGAGTATGGTAGTATAGAGTGCTTTAGAGTGTCTAGAGTGCAGAAGAGTCTAGAAAGTTCATGTAGTGTAGGATTGTGACACTTTGTACAATCGTAACCATTCATGCTCCATGGCCTCACCCATAAAAGAAGATGAGTGCCTCATTTGTCATCAACCTCCATAAGACCTCATATGCTTGAGAGAAGAGTCAAGCTAGAGAGGAAAGGTGAAGTAGAGAAAGAGTTGAACTCCCCAAGGTGTTTCAATTCAAGTAAGTGGCATTCTCATCTCTCCTTCAACTTGTGTTCAAGTGTGTGCTTGGTTTGATTCATCACCTTGGTCCAAAGAGTGATCACATTTGTTGTGAGGCTGACTCGCTTACAATGAGTTGATGTTTGAGTGCCACAATGGATGAACCAATGAAGGATTCTCTTAGCCCCGTGACATACAGTTGGTCTTTGGCAGGGGCATATGCATCTATCAAACTATGTTTGACTTTAATTACATCCAATATAAAAGATGTTGGATTAAAAAATAGCTCACATTGAATATCAAAAATAAATTACACTTTATAATGGTCAAACAATAAACCTGAAAGACAGATGATTCTATTTCTGACTGAATAAAACCCTCGAGAGATAACCAAATCTGAATTCCAAAAACAATAACTAAAGTCATCCTCGAAAAATAAGTCCCAGATGGTCACATAAAATGTGAAAAGTATATAATATCAACACCAACATTTTCAGAGTTACGGAATTGGTTCATTGACTTCTGCATATGTATAAATGACAATATTCCATCAATTCAATTTCAAAAATCACATGTTGAATGACGTTTACTGCAATGGAAAAAAAATTCTGCTTATTTTAGTAACCTGGAATTTGATTTGGTTAATAGGATGGATGTTAGTGCCCGGGCTTGGCCAAACCCTTGTTTGTCAATACCATGACTCGGGAAGAAGCACTTGCTAAAGAAACTTGAAGACTCAAGATGATCAAGTAAGAAGATCTTGCTCCATCAAAGCTCAAAGCTCATCGTCATAACCATCACAAAAGGTATTATGGCCATAGATGATCTTAGGTGGAACCCAAACCTGAGAGAGCAATATTCCTAGGCTTAGTTGAACAAATGATAAAATCATATAAGGCCTAGATAGGAAGCTGAACAGTGAATTGGAAATGAACTTGAAAAATGAATTATGTTCACTGTCAGCTCGACCAGTCTATCTTACCGCTCGGTGGAGACAGGACCAACCCATCGTGGTCAAGGACTTGTCGGCCAGTTTGACATAGGTTCTGGAACTTAGAACTGTCATTCTGAGAATGCCTCTGACCGAGAGTCTCGTATGCACCGACCCGTCGGTGATAAACTTAAACGATCTCTCGTAATCGACGACTCATCGGTGAAAGACTTGTGAGTTCTGGACTGTGAACTCATGTATGCTCTCGAGAAAATAGACATCTCAGTGATTCAAGACCGATCGAGAGTAACAAGACCAACCCCTCAGTAAAGGGCGACAGGTCGGTCTGGGTTTGACTAGTTTCTGTCTTGAAACTCTGTTAGCATGGACTTGCCCCAGATCGAGCCTCTCGATTGGACCGACCTCTCAGTTGGACCGACCTCTCAATTGGACCGACCTCTTAGTTCCATGAATGCCGACCCATCAGCCACACTGACCTGTCGATCGGAAAGTAGTTATACTGTTGGGAGTGCATTTAATGCGTAAAGGTCAGGTGGTTGAACGGTAATAAATATGAACACCGACCTGTCGGTACTTGATTGTATGAAAAACCGTTGAGCCGTTGAGACTCCTCTATAAATATGAGTGTTGTATGATCATTTGGGTATCTTCCTTGAACTGGGAAAAATCATACACTCTGAGGAACAATCATCTCTATTGTCCCAATACCCATAATCAAATACCTAATCTTTGATAAAAGATTGTGAATGAGAAAGAAATGAGAGAAAATAAAACATCTAATAGGACTTGAACCAATTTCATAGTCTTACTAAATCTGTGATTGTTGTACTATATCTTCAAGAAAGAGCATCAACACACATTGGGTGAATCTTTGAAAAACACACTTCAACAAGAAGAGAGCTACAAAGCAAGTGCTTCTTAGTTTTAAATTTGTCTTTGAAACCTTTGTGCCGGAAGTGGATTAAGTGGATTTTCTCCAGAAACACTATAAAAAAACTCTAGAGCATCGTCTCTGGCACAATGGTGGGTGTAATTCTCAGCCAATTGAGTGAGGTAGAATTCCTACTCTATTTATGAGGGTGTAAGTCTCCACATAGTAAAATTGGGGATAGCTCAAGGTTGGACGAGTCCTAACAGTGGATATAGCTCGGTTAATTGAATCACTATATATCGTGTGTCCTTGAGATTATGGTGATAGAGCTAACTTCTTATGTTGATTGTTTAATCATCTTTGCTAACATGCACTTACTTGATTGTCATATCAACCACACTTACACTAATCAATCAAGTTAATTTTAAAAAGGAACAACAATTTGAGATTTACCTATTCACCCCCACTCTAGGGTCAATCGTGTTCTAGCACATTGGGATTTTCAATTGGCATCAAAGCCAGGTGCTCTACATATTTGGATTTAATCATCCGAGTGAGATCTTGTTGCTAGAACAACTGTTATGGATACCTACATATCAATGTCTAGAGATCTTAACGACTAGGGTAAACATCGCATCGAGGTTTTAAAAAACTATGCCTAGAAAATCCACAATCGAAATATCATTGATACAACTCTGTAGAAGGTCTTGCTCTTGCAATCTCTGTAACATGAAGGCTAACTCATCGCCAAAAAAATAAAGTTGAGTAATGAAGGAGAATCCGAGTCTGCATCAACCTTGGAAAATGAAAACAAAGGTACATTATATAGCCTGGTTGCTTCGTTTACTTATGATAAATAAGAATAGTTTAGTGAATCTGAACATGAAAAGACTCTTAATGATCTCCAAGAATCATACAGTGCTTTGTATGTTGAGAGTATGGAGTTAACCAAGAAAGCTCACAAACTTAAAAGTGAGAATGCCTCCCTGACTAAACTCCTTGAAATTTAGAGAACCGAAAAAAAAAAAAAAACTTTCTCAACAAAATTTGAAAAATCAATTGATGAGATATTAGTGTTGAGAAAATGTCAGACTGATCTTCAATCGCAAGTGGATTTGTGCAAGAAAGATCACAAACACTTGACTGAAACGAAAAGGTGTCTTGAAAACAAAATTACATTGTTAATGTCTGACTTAGAGAAGTCATCTCAATCTAAGAACAAGGTAATCAATTTTGGTACAAATTTCAAGAACAAATCTGGGATAAAGCATGACAAAAACTTGGTTGTTACTCAGAGGCAAACTCCTGTAGATGTTAAAAACCATATGCCCAAACTCTCTAATATACAATGCATCTATTGTGGCAAATGGGGTCATCCTGAGTCAAATTACTATTTCAAGAAAAATTTTCAGATAAAGTGTTCTCTGGAAAAACAGAGAAGTAATGTTCTAAATCAGAGTTTACCAATCATCTTGGATAGAATTGGAAATCCAAGGATCAGATTCTTTAATGGAAAAACCTATTTCAAATCCCGACAGATTATACAGGAGATGGACTCCACCATTACTATTTCATCTAATGAATCCCCAAACAATAAGAGCTTCATGATCCATGCATCCTTAAATGTTGAAAGGCAATCCAAGTGGTATTTGGACAGTGGATTCTCTCAACATATGACTGGAAACAATTCTTACATGTCTGATTTGGTGAATTGTAAGGGAGGATCTGTAGTTTTGGGGGATGGAAACATGGCCAATATAATTGGAAAGGGGTCCTTAAATCTGCCATCCTCTAGGGTCATCAAAGATGTCTACCTTGTTGATCGTCTAAAACACAATTTGCTTAGTATATCTCAACTCTGTGCAAATTATAGTAAAGTTACTTTTAGCAAAAAGGACTGCCATGTTTATTCAAATGAAATAAAGGTTGTTTTGAGTGGAACCCTCACTTTTGATGATTGCTATGTTTTGGATTGTACCTCAACTCCGATCTCACATGAGTGCCTTTTGTCTAAATCAGTGAGGCTCAACTCTGGCATCAGAGGCTCGGTCATGTGAACTTCAACGATTTGTCCAAACTTAGTGAACATATAAAAGGATTACCCAAAGTTAGACGATCTAAAGGAATTATATGTGGTGACTGCCAAAAAGGAAAACAAATCAGGGCAGCACATAAACATACAAATCTGATAGCAACTTCTAGACCCTTAAAACTACTCCATATGGACTTAGTAGGACCCACTCAACACGAAAGTACTAGGGGAAAAAGGTATTTCTTAGTAATAGTTGGACTATACTAGATACACTTGGGTAGCCTTCTTAAAGGAAAAATCAGATGCATTTCGTGACTTCAGAATCATTGCAAAACGACTTATGAATGCAAAAGAATCAAATATTCACAGAATAAGGACTGATCATGGAAGAGAATTTGAAAATCAGTCATTCAACAAATTCTATGAAAAATGAGGCATTCATCATGAATATTTTGCTCCCAAACTCCTCAACAAAATGGAGTCGCTGTAAGGAAAAATAGGGTCCTTCAAGAAATGACCAACACCCTATTTGAAAGCAAGAATGTTCCCAAAAATATGTGGGCGGAAGATGTTAATACTGTCTGCTATATCATTAATAGAGTATATTTGAGAGTAGGACAGAACAAAATAGCACATGAACTGTGGACTGGTAGAAAACCCAACTCCAAGTATTTCAAAGTCTTTGGAAGTAAATGTCACATACTACGGGATAAAGAACACTTAGAAATATTTGAATCTAAAAGTGATGATGGACATCTTCTTAGGATACTCCACGACTAGTCATGCTTATAGGGTCAAGATGGTGCCATACAAGAATTAGTAAATGTGATAATAGACGATCATGTGAGTACACTAGAGAAAGAGTTAAAAGAAACGGAAATCATCAGGTTGGAAGAAGTAAATCCAGAAAACAAAGATAAATCACAAGATCCCCCACCTGAACCAAAACCTCTAAAAAATGTAAAGGAATACCCCCTCAAACAAATCATAGGGGAACCTACTGCTAGAGTAAGAACAAGAAAGCAACTTGAGAATTTGGCCAATTATACATGCTTCACCTCACAACTTGAACACAAAAGAATAGAAAAGGCCACAGCTGATGAAAAGTGGGTAAATGATATGCAAAAGGAACTAGGTCAATTCACTAGAAATAATAAATGGGATTTAGTTCCTAGACCCAAGGAAACACACATAATTGGAACTAAATGGATATTAAAAAATAAGTTGGATGAACATGGAACCATCGTAATAAATAAGGCACGACTTGTAGCACAGGGATACACTCAAATAGAAGGTTTAGATTTTGATGAAACTTTGCTCCTGTAGCAAGATTAGAATCCATCAGAATTCTGTTTTTCATTGCATGTCATCTCAAGTTCAAACTATACCAAATGGATGTAAAAAGTACTTTCTTGAATGGATTTTTGAATAAACAAGTATTTGTAGAACATCCTAAAGGATTCATAGATCATGTAACGCCCCTACTCGATGGTGGGTTCGGAACGCTACTATTTTTTTTTTTATAATCTCTCATCAACTAACATCATAGCTGGGATGGTTCTTCAAATTTGCCAAAAAGCCCATCATAGAAATTGTCACATGTCCTCTTCTCATGTGGACTTAAACATGTACCGTATGTTCCCATATACAAATACGTATTTCAGAAACAAATATCTCCATTTATTTGATCAGAGTTACGAACGAAAACATAGCAATTTACACATGCTTAGATTTATAGTAGCACAGACGGTACTAAAATCAACATAACATCATTTGCATGAAAATAGATGTAATAAACATATTTTCCATCATCGGGAAATACGATTGACTGCAAAGGCTTTCTCATCCTAAGTCAGTGGTGGAGGTTCCTCCTCCTCAGGTGTCAACCCTGTAATGTAAGGGATGTGAGCTCCAAGCCCAGTGAAAAGATTTTAAAATAACACACTCATCAACATGAAAGGTTAAACAATCCAGTCTAATCATAACAACAATAAGGGTTTACTCTTACCATTTTAAAATCACAGTCATCTACTCATGAATGGTCTACTTTACTATACTTACCAATTTACCATAAATGGTCTCATGTACCATTTATCTTACCTAAATTCATACTTGGTCTACTATACCAATTTATCAAGTCGTCATCACTGTCATCCCACTGCCATACTACTGTCATACTGTTGTCCTGCCACTGACACACCACTGTCATACCATTGACATACCACTGCCACACCACTGCCCAATGGATTCGCATATCCTTTATCATACTTGAAATCATAACTGGTCTACTATACCAATAAATCATCCTGGACACTGTCATGCCACCGTAACACCAAAACACTGCACTGAATATAAATGCATTAAGTCCCGATACGATCAAAATGCAGCATCTTACAAGAACATCTCCGACACACCTGGGCCAGTACTGACACATGTGGGCCAGCAACTGACACACGTGGGCCAGTAGATGCAAACCGACACACCTAGGCCGGTAATTGACACACTTAGGCCGATAATAGTTCAGCAGTTGAGAGTACGTGGAGGCAATATCAATATCATAAATGCTCAAGTCCTTACATCGAAGCATATTATCAATAGTATCACCTTCATACTTCAGTCTTCATCATAACATGATGCTCAAGTTCTCATACCGAAGAATATCATTATCAATATCAACTTCATACTTCAATCTCTCATCATAACATGATGCTCAAGTTCTTACACCGGATAATATCATCATCAACATCAATATCATGCATGATAAACATCATTACTAATAATATAAACATATTTTAGCAATATATATCAAGTCTAGGCATATAAGTGAGTTCATTCTTCGTTTATAGACTAACAGACCTCGACTCCTTGACACCATGTTATGCTTCTGTTTTAACAGTTAGAACCAATTTTCATCTCTCACATGGAAGCAGTGTCAAGTGTCACATTCTGGTCTATTCGGTCTTTTCCATATCATGTATAATCCATGAAACCACTCATTGCACTAGATCTAGTTTTACAAAACCTGATTTACCGATCTTTGTATTATTAAGTCTCCTCACGGTAAAACGTAGTGTATCGCGAGTATCTGTCAAATGCACAAATAGAAATACAATGAATCATATAGTCAAACAAAATACATAATTATATACAATACATCATACAATCATAGTATTTCAAATCCTTCTATCTTATTTTCCAAAAAAGCTCCAAGGGAAATGGATATGAGTCTCCTTAATGGGTTACAATCCATTTTTAATTATAATATCCATCAATATAATAAAGGTGCTCAGGCCACTATACATAATGTCTTCTAAAAATGACCATGGAGACATATTGAATTAGGCCTAGAGATATAAGATGCTCAGGCCACTACTCATATAGCGAGTTAGGACTAGAGATCACTCAGTGCTCGAACCCTTCTTTTCTACTGAGCGGCGAAGTTAATCGCTCAGCTACTGATAGCTATCGGCCTGCATTTCCGCTGCGCCACAGATAGAGAGTGTCGGCCTGGAAGTGAATACATATATATATATATATATATATAATGATAGTTCAAACAAGGATTAGTATAATTTTTAATTAGGAATTTGGCATAAGAAACATCACATTAAAATCTAAGATCTAAACCTAATATGAAATCCTTAACTTAGGCTAAATTTCAAAACCAAGTACTGTGGCCTCAGAACTTCCGAGCCACTGCATAAATTCTGGGCTACATCAGGACCTTCAGAACTTGAATTAGCTCCTTCGGAACATGCTTCGGAACCTACCTTCAGAAGTTGATATTGTGGCTTCGAAACTTCCGAAGCTACAGTATTGAAATGTCTTAAATCTGCTTCGGAACATGCCTTCAGAGCTTGATACAGTTTCTTCGCAACTTCCCAGCCTCAGAACCTGCTATAGTGACTTCGGAACCTCAAATTCAGGTTCCGAGAGCTTCAGCACTGCTATAATGACCTCGAAACTTCCGAATCAGGTTCTGAGACCTGTCTTCTTCAACCAGCCACTTGCAGAAAGTGCAGTGACGGGACAAGCAAGGTGACTTATGAATCCAAAAACAGAGGTGCTCCTGGATTCGTTTTCTACACCTAACCATTCACATATGACCCTCTATGAGTCCTCTACATTTTCGAAATGAATTAAACATAAAATGGTAGAGGAAAACCTCTAATTTTGAAGTTGAAATCACTCAAAATACATGAAAAATCATGGTTTCCACTAAATTTCAAAACTTAGTTTAAGGCTTATTTCAAAACCAAATTCACTTCTATTTGATCCTAAACCTGTTAGAATTTCAAAATGAATATAATGGTTTCCTTCGCTTGGAGGGTTGGGTGGAGTTTCAGCCTTTCCAAAATTTTGCATTAGGTGAAGAACGTGAGAAGAAGCTTTGAGGAAAGAGGAAGAAGAGAATGAGCAGCACTTGCAATTTGCTTTTTATTTCAAAAATATGTAAGACTTTTTGGGGTTTGATATGAATTTATAGTGAAGGGAGAGGAGCTATTGGTGGTGAGAGTAGAGGCCACGATAGTCAATCGTCGATGCTGCATGAATCGATGGATGATTCGCACCAACGCAGTTGTTTCAAATTGTCACCTGCTACGCAGGTGTTTAAAATTTTTGGGATATTTACAGTTTAGTCCATTCTAACTTATTTGCATTTTAATCCATTTTATTTATTTCCAATATTTAACTAACTAAAATATTTATTTAATTTAAATCATTTTGTCCAAAAAGTTGGATTTTAAAATCTTTAAAATAAATTGATTTAAATAAAAAATGACATTTTAACACTATTCCCTTAACTCAAGTTGTATTTATTTAAAGGATTTAAAACCTTAATTTTTAACATCCAAAAAGATAAAATGATATGTTTAAACATAGATTAGATAACACATTTTCTTAGAATTTTCTAACTTCTAAAATTATTTAAAATAATTATTTCTTAAAGATCGGGACCTTTTCGGGTCAAAATAATAATATATCTGAAATCAAAATATAGTTTAAAGACTCTATAATCTCAAAATTTAAATCCCTAGCAAGGAAGTCAATTTAATTCAATAATTATTCAAACCATAATTTAAAATCATTAAAATAACATTATTCATGGTAAATTACCATTTTGCCCTCTCAACTTAAGTGAGTTAAATCAAAGAGCTAGCAAGCTCTGGTTGGGACAATCCTGGACTTTTCTAAAAACCCAATCCGTAATCTTCATGATTACAATCAAAACACAATTAATTAATACAAATAACACAATTAGTCCTAATTTTGGGTCAGGGTATTACATCTTACCCCCCTTAAAGAAATTTCGTCCCGAAATTTAAAATAAATCTCGTACCTCGCACTAGCAAGAAGATTAGGACATAGTCTTTTGCATCACCGATTTATGTGGGGTTCTGAACTCCACGACGATGTCTCAGCCCTTTGAATCCCAAGTATATGTTTTTTTTTTAAATACTTGATTTCAAGAATTTTGTATGTTC
This sequence comes from Chimonanthus salicifolius, assembly GCA_013350335.1. Taxonomy (NCBI): domain Eukaryota; kingdom Viridiplantae; phylum Streptophyta; class Magnoliopsida; order Laurales; family Calycanthaceae; genus Chimonanthus; species Chimonanthus salicifolius. The sequence goes on along the minus strand of CM023537.1, from coordinate 46,613,080 downwards.
ACGATACCTCCTAGAAAGGCAGATCTTCCGCGATATCAGTTCCTTTCAAGATTCTGTTTCTCAGAGTAGTGTAGTAGCTTGTCAGTGTGTAACCCATATGGCACTCACTATCACCTGCCCACCTACAGTTGTTCCTCTTTATAAATAGGTTTATGAGTTTCACCCTCTTAGTCAATTTTCTCGTGTGAGATTTTATCTAGCATTGATACCCTCACTGGTAGTCTGTTAGACGATGCCATCCACAAATCACAAAAATTGCATATATATAACCCAATGTGGCTTATCTCATCTGGCATTCACATTGCGGCTTATCCTGTGGAACACAATAATTGGCATCTCATAAACAGATCTATCTTTTACAAATGGCTAACTTAATTTCCAAAATTACCCATATGGTTTATAATGCTGAAGCAGTGTAAAACAACACACATTCCTCTCTTGAGGTATCCTTATCTCCAACACGCAATCAAGGAGAATTATCTCTTTAGGTCAAATCCTAAAGGAGAATATTGTAGAGATGAATAACACTTGTATCAAAAAGATGCTTGAGCCACATAACTAAAGGATGTATTGTACCTTCTATTACTGCATTGTCCATAAATTCTTCCATCTGAGTCTCAATCATATAGACTTTCTCTTAAGTGGTCTGAAGACGTCCTTGTCCCCCAACTTGTTCAGTCCATGGTGGCACACTTCTAGGAGTCACTATATTCCTGGAGATTTGTTGAAAAAAATTCTTCCAAAGGTAGATTGCACACATGATTGTGCCGGCCTTGTGTCCGGCAAGGGTACTATCCTATTGCTCCTGTTGTTAGGACAGTCTGTGATGACATGTCCCCTCTACCAACAATTGTAACACACCTCTTTGCCTGTCTTTGGGATTTTGGGTTGCAGACATTGTTTCACCGTGTGACCAGGTTGGTGACATGAGTAACATCTCAATTGCTTAGATCCCACATTACTTGTTTGTCCAGTCGGACACTGCCCTTTCTTGGAAATGAATCTTTGCTAAATTTTCTCGTTTTGTTGGGTTCAAGTGGTTCCTGAGGTTTTTTTTTTTTTTTGTGGAGGCTTTTCCAATTTCCTGTTGGTAATATCCACAGCTCCTACCACTGAAACCTGATTAATTACCTCATATTCTGACATTTCATATTAATCATACTCGGAATTATCATACACTAATCACATAAGAGTTCATCAAACAAAACCATAAAAGTCATGCAATAAGATAAGCACATATGCTTATCAATCAACACATCATTAAAGGCTTATAATCCTCTACATCCAAGTTTCAAATAATTATACACATATAATCAGACATATACACACAGTCACATCATTGTATATGTACACACACATATAATTATTACCTCTTCTACCCAAACCAATGCTCTCCAGTAAATCCCAAGGTGCTTCCTAGGATTCTAGATGTTTCTCATATCACCTAATTCATACATTCCTTCTCATTTCCATCCTAAATCGGTGACATTTTACTTAGGTATCTTGACCTGTCTATAGAAGCAGTCAAACACAAGTACATCATAAGTAAATTACAAGTAAAGTTCATACTATTAACCTAGTAGTATTGAAAGTCCTTTACTCTAGGAAATCCATTTTGTTTCACTAACCCCCTTTTTAGGCTTTATCAATCTCAAGTCCTTGACCCATATTCCATAAGAGATCATCACTTTAAAAAATGTGGCTTCACGTATCTACTTGATACTGAAATTACACCACTTACCCAAGTCGAGAGGATTTACTGTTAATCCAACTCATCTTCTCTCCTTAATGAGAAGAAGGTATCACTTCTAAACACTCGATCCTAAGTATCATCTTGATACTGAATTCACACATCTCAAACAAACAAAGAGGCTCAACCTCACATTGACCCAGGTTTCTACCTTCCTTACTTCCAAAATCAAGGGAATGAATCCAAAGTTAATCCACCAATCTAATTCCTCCCATACGCACAGTCAGAGATTTGAACCATGCTCTGATACCAAGTTATAACGCCCCGACCCGATGGTGGCTTCAGAATGCTACAATTTTTTTTTTAATCTCTCATCCACTAACATCATAGTTGGGCTGGATCTTCAAATTTACCAAAAAGTTCATCATAGAAAATGTCACACGTGCTCTTTTCACGTGAACTTAAACGTGTACTATATGTTCCCATATACAAATATATATTTCAGAAATAAATATCTCCATTTATTCAATTAGAGTTATGAACGAAAACATAGCAATTTGCACATGCTTAGATTTATAATACCACAAACGGTACTAAAATCAACATAACATCATTTGCGTGAAAATAGATGTGATAAACATATTTTCCATCATTGGGGAATACGATTGACTACAAAGGCTCTCTCATCCTAAGTCAGCGGTGGAGGTTCCTCCTCCTCAGATGCCAACCCTGCAATGTAAGGGATGTGAACTCCAAGCCCAGTGAAGAGATCTTAAAATAAAACATTCATCAACATATACAGGTTAAACAATGCAGTCTAATCATAACAACAATAAGGGTCTACTCTTACCATTTTAAAATCATAGTTATCTACTCATGAATGGTCTACTTTACCATACTTACAAATTTACCATAAATGGTCTCATGTACCATTTATCTTACCTAAATTCATACTTGGTCTACTATACCAATTTATTAAGTCGTCATCACTGTCATCTCACTGTCATACTACTGTCATACCACTATTATACTATTGTCCTACCACTATCATACCACTAACATACCACTGTCATACCACTGCCCAATGGTTTCGCATATCCTTTATTATACTTGAAATCATAACTGGTCTACTATACCAATAAATCATCCGTGATACTGCCATGTCACAATGCATCTGTGATACTGCCATGCCACCGTAACACCAAAACACTACACTGACAATAAATGTATTAAGTCTTGAGACGGTCCAAAATGCAGCATCTTGCAAGAACATCTCCGACACACCTTGGCCGGTACTGACATATTCTGGGCCGGTACTGACACACCTGGGCCAGTAGATGCAAACTGACACACCTGGGCCGATAATAGTTCGGTAGTTGACGGTACGTGGAGGTAGTATTAATATCATAAATGCTCAAGTTCTTACATCGAAGCATCTTATCAATAGTATCAATTTCATACTTCAATCTTCATCACAACATGGTGCTCAAGTTCTCACACTGGATAATATCATTATCAATATCAACTTCATACTTCAATCTCTCATCATAATATGATGCTCAAGTTCTCACACAGGATAATATCATCATCAATATGAACACCATACATGATAAACATAATTAGTAATAATGTAAACATATCTAGCAATATATATCAAGTCTAGGCATATAAGTGGTTCATTCTTCTTTTATAGACTAGTAGACATCGACTCCTTGACACCGTGTTATGCTTCCGTTCTAACAGTTAGAACCAATTTTCATCCCTCACATGGAAGCAATGTCAAGTCTCGCATTCTGGCTTATTTTGTCTTTTTCATATCATGTATAATCTATGAAACCACTCATTGCACTAGATCTATGTTTACAAAACCTAATTTACCAATCTTTGTATTATTAAGTCTCCTCACTGTAAAACGTAGAGTATTGCGGGTATCTGTCAAGTACACAAATAGAAATACAATGAATCATATAGTCAAACAAAATACACAATTATATACAATACATCATACATTCATAGTATTTCAAATCCTTCTGTCCTATTTTTCATAAAAATTCCAAGCAAAATGGATATAAGTCTACTTAATGGGTTACTATCTATTTTTAATTACAATATCCATCAATTTAATAAAGGTGCTCAGGCCACTATACATATTGTCTTCTAAAAATGATCATGGAGACATATTGAGTTAGGCCTAGAGATATAAGATACTTAGGCCACTACTCATATAGCGAGTTAGGCCTAGAGATCACAAAGTGCCCGAACCCTTCTTTTCTACAGAGCGGCGAAGTTAATAGCTCAATTATTGATAGCTACCGGCTGCATTTCGGTTGCACAACAAATAGAGAGTATCGGCCTGGAAGAAGCTTTGAGGAAAGAGGAAGAAGAGAATGAGCAGCACTTGTAGTTGATTTTTTATTTCAAAAATATCTAAGACACTTTGGGGTTTGATATGAATTTATAGTGAATGGATAGGAGCTGTTGGTGGTGAGAGTAGAGGCCACGATAGTCGATCGTCGATGCTGCATGAATCGATGGATGATTCGCGCCAGCGCAGTGCTTCAAATCGTCACTTGCTACGCAAGTGTTTAAATTTTTTGGGATATTTACAGTTTAGTCCATTCTAACTTATTTGTATTTTATTCTATTTAATTTATTTCCAATATTTAACTAATTAAAAGATTTATTTAATTTAATTCATTTTGCCCAAAAAGTTGGATTTTAAAATCTTTAAATACCATAAAATTTTGGAGAATTATAATTCATTAAAATAAATTGATTTAAATAAAAAATGACATTTTAATACTATTCCCTTAACTCAAGTTGTATTTATTTAAAGGATTTAAAGCCTTAATTTTTAACATCCGAAAAGATAAAATGATATGTTTAAACATAGATTAAATAAAACATATTTTCTTAGATTTTTCTAACTTCTGAAATTATTTAAAATAATTATTTCTTAAAGATCGGGACCTTTTGGGTCAAAATAATAATATATCTGAAATCAAAATATAGTTTAAAGACTCTATAATCTCAGAATTTAAATCCCTAGCAAGGAAGTCAATTTAATTAAATCATTATTCAATAATTTAAAATCATTAAAATAACGCTATTCATGGTAAATTGCCATTTTGCCTCCCAACTTAAGTGAATTGGATCAAAGAGCTACCAAGCTCTGATTGGACCGATCCTGGACTTTTCTAAAAGTCCAATCTGTAATCTTCATGATTAACGGATCAAAACACAATTAATTAATACAAATGACACAATTAGCCTTAATTTTGGGTCAGGGTATTACAGATCCAACCTTCCATGTTTTCAAACTTAAGAAAGTTTTGTATGGCCTCAAACAAGCACCCAGAACTTGATATGAGATACTTACCTAGTTCCTACTTGGTCACAAGTTTCAAAGAGGGAGTGTAGACAAAACCTTGTTTGTCTAAAAGACGAAGGAGTCCATTCTTATCGCTCAAATCTATGTTGATGACATAGTGTTTGGATCCACATGTGAAAGGGCTACACCAAATTTCTCCAACCTCATGAAATCAGAATTTGAAATGAGTATGGTGGGAGAATTGAACTACTTTCTTGGACTTCAAATCAAGCAAGGTCATGATGGACTTTTTATCTCCCAATCCAAATATACTATGGAACTTGTAAAGAAGTTTGGATTAGAAGGGTGTAAGCTTGCAACCATCCCTATGAGCACAACCATCAAACTGTACAAAGATGATAGTGGGATAGATGTGAACCCAAACATGTACCGAAGTATGATAGGAAGTCTCTTATATCTCACTGCAAGTAGACCAAACATTTCGTCTAGTGTAGGAGCTTGTGCCAGATTTGAATCCAAACCTAAGGAGTCACACCTCAAAGCAGTTAAAAGAATCATAAAGTATGTAGCTGGTACAACCTTGCATGGAATTTGGTTTCCATTTGATACCTCATCCTTAATAGCTAGGTACACAGACGCAAATTGGGTTGGAAACATTGATAACAGGAAGTCTACCAGTGGAAGATGCTTCTACATCGGAAACTGTTTAGTGGCATGGCATAGCCTCAAACAATCTTCAATCTCTCTATCCACAGTTGAAGCAGAGTACATTGTAGCAACAAGTTGTTGTACCTAATTGATCTGGATGAAACAGGTACTAATCGATTATGGACTTAAGCACGAATCCATTACATTGTATTGCGACAACATTAGAGCAATCAACATTTCTAAGAATCTAGTACAATACTCTAGGACCAAACATATAGACATAAGGCATCACTTCATTAGAGAATTGGTAGAGGAGAAGACTATCGAGTTTATACAGATCTGCACAGAAAACCAATTAGCAGATGTTATGACCAAACCTTTGGATTTATCTCGATTTCTATCTTTACGTAATGGCATTGGTGTGTGTTCATCACCATAATCTTCATCACGTCTCTGAGGTAAGGGAAGCACATCTTATGGGGGAGTACTGCAAAAACTTTGTCAATTTTGACAAAATGGGGGAGATTTTAGTAGAAACTATGGGTAGTATGATGAATGAGGGAGTATGAACACTAAACTTGTTTAGTCCATGTTAGCTCCTTTGTTTTTGGGACTAACTCCTCTAATGATTATCTATTGTTGTTTGCTTTTGTTTTTGTGCTTAAACAGGAAAATATAAAAAGAAGCAAGCTGAATAAGAATATGAAGTTCATAGTCTTGTCGTCCATTTTAACATATTCATGTAAATGATATAATATTTTGTATTCAAATGTGTTGTAATAAGGGTGGGCTTCTAATTGGGTTAGCTTCTAGATTTTGTCATAAAATTGACAAAGCGGGAGATTTTTAGTGCCCCGGCTTGGCCGAGTCCCTTTTTGTCAATTCCATGACTCGAGAAGAAGCACTTGGAAGAAGCTCAAGACGATCAAGGAAGAAGATCTTGCTCCACCAATGCTCAAAGCTCATCATCATGCCAATCACAAAAAGGTACTATGGCCATATATGACCTTAGGTGGAACCCACACCTGAGAGAGGACTCCTAGCTTAGTTGAACAAATGATAAAACCATATAAGGCCTAGAGAGGAAAGTGAATAGTGAATTGGAAATGAATTTGAAAAATGAATTATGTTCATTGTCAGCTCGGCCAATCTATCTCACCGACCCCTCGGTGGAGACAGGACCGACCCATCGTGGTCAAGGATTGGTCGGCCAGTTTGACAGAGGTTCTAAAACATAAAACTGTCATTCTGAGAATGCCTCTAACAGAGAGTCTCGTATGCACCGACCCCTCGGTGATGAAATTAAACGATCCCTCATGGTTGATGACTCGTCGGTGAAAGACTTGTGAGTTCTGGACTGTGAACTCAAGTAGGCTCTCGAGAAAACAGACATCTCGATGATTCAAGACCAATCGAGAGTAACAAGACCCATCGGTAAAGGGAGACAGGTCGGTCTAAGTTTGACTAGTTTCTGTCTTGAAACTCTATCAGCATGGAGTTGGCCCAGATCGAGCCTCTCAATTGGAGTGACCTCTTGGTGCCATGACTGTCGACCCATTGGCAAAACGGACCTGTCGACCGGGAAGTAATTATACTGTTCGGAGTGCATTTAATACGCAACGGTCAAGTGGTTGAACGGTAATAAATATGAACGCCGACCCATCGATACCATCGACCTGTCGGTACTGGACTGTATGAAAAACCGTTGAGACTCCTTTATAAATATGAGTGTTATAGGATCATTTGGGCATCTTCCCTGAACTGAGAAAAATATACACTCTGAGGAACAATCATCTCTATTGTGCCAATACCGAAAATCAAGTACCTAATCTTTGATAAAAGATTGTGAGAGAAAAAGAAATGAGAGAAAATAAAACATCTACTAGGACTTGAACCAATTTCCTAGTCTTACTGAATCTGTGATTGATGTAGGATATCTTCAAGAAAAAGCATCAACACACCTTGGGTGAATCTTTGAGAAGCACACTTCAACAAGATAAGAGCTACAAGGCAAATGCTTCTTGGTTTTAAATTTGTCTTTAAAACATTTGTCCCGAAAGTGGATTAAGGGGAATTTTCTCCAGAACTACTATAAAAAAAAACTCTAGAGCGTCGTCTCTGGCACAACGGTGGGTGGAATTCCCAACCAATTGAGTAAGGTGGAATTGATACTCTATTTGTGAGGGTGTAAGTCCCCACATAGTAAGTTTGGGCGAGTCCTAACAGTGTATGTAGGTAGGTTAACCGAACCACTATATATCGTGTGTCCTTAAGATTGTGGTGTTAGAGCTAACTTCTTATGTGGATTGTTTAATCACCTTTGCTTACACACACTTACTTGATTGTCACATCAGCCACATTTACACTAATCAATCAAGTTAATTTGAAAAAAGAACAACGATTTGAGATTGACCTATTCACCCCCCTCTAAGGTCAATCGTGTTCAAGTACATTGGGATTTTCACTGGTTTTTGATGTATCTTTAGATAAGCGGTAATATAAATCCAACTAGCGTCTTTACGATATTTTTCCGTTCGAAAAGATACAATAGCATTTTGAAAGGTGATGGAAAAAATCATATTTTGAACTAAATTCAAATGAAATTGAGGATTTTTTTTTATTATCATGGATATTTGTACTCACCCACAAGCCTCATGTATCGAGTAACTCCAGCGAGAGTAAAACCCTAATCCTCTAGTCTTTTCCAGAAGCTCAAACGAAATGAGCTACAACTGTACATATTAAATGAAATAGAGGAATTTGAGAGGTCATTGAAGAAATTGCATTTTCTCAATTACACTAATGTTGAGAGATTTAAATCCAACACATTGGTTCTGATTTTAAAAAATCTAATTTCATATTTACTCGTTTTTATTCCTCCATTGAGGAGAGAGCCACGTTGGAATTGTGCAAAATACAAGATATAAATATGGTATTAAAATACAAAAGGAGAATGAAAGAATGATAAAGGAAGGGAAGTGATTTTTGCAACCCCCACCACTTTTACACATGGTGCATCTCCTCTTAAGTAGAATTACAATTTTGCCCAACACTTCTTTTTTTTTTTCTCTCATTCCTTGCTTCCCATGTCCGCGTTTTATGTCTTCCTCTTCTCCCGTTCGCTCACTTGTGATCTCTCTTGCGGCAACGTTCGAGTTCTGCAGGAAGGGAAGTGACTTTTGCAAACTCCCCCCACACACCACTTTTACACATGGTGCACCTCCTCTTAAGTAGAATTACAATTTTGTCCAATATTCCTTTTTTTTTTTCTCTCGTCCCTTGCTTCCCACGTCCGCGTTTTATCGTCTTCCTTTTCTCCCGTTCGCTCACTTGTGATCTCTCTTGCGGCAACGTTCGAGTTCTCCTTGGAAAGCAAGTCAGTGAGCGCAGCACTCTGCTCTCTTTTTCTTTTTTAGTGTTGTTTGGCGTCGTTGGACTACCAAGCAATAGAGCCCCATCACGTTTCCCGTACACTCTTGCCACCATCCCTCTTGGCCACCTGGCATCTAGCACTCACCCGCCCGTCATTCTGCTAATCTGCTCTCAGGGGCTGACGCAACGTGTAGTAGGATCAATCGCGTCGGGCCATCTCTTAGGCAACGGGCGGTCGTGTCTGTTAACAGAAAAGGGGGTTGGTCGTGTCTGTTAACAGAACAGGAGCGCCCTAAGTTTGGTTGTCTGGCGAAGGTATGGGTATGGATTAGCATATGTGATAGAAGATGAGGTCAGATTGGACCTGGGTTTTGAATTGGGGTGTACCAAGGAAGCAACAGGCGAAATCTAGGTAGCAAGGGAACACGACGGTGAGGCGTTGGGCGCGAACTACTGGACTCGTGGAAATTTGGACGGTGCTTGAAGTTGTTCTTAGATTGCAGACAGAGGGGTGCGCGCTTGGAGGATGAGGACTGGCTGGGACAACAAGGCACGGGAAACTCTGAATCTGGTAGAAGAGAATACGGAAGAAGGAAGTCGTCGTTCAGGCTGGAAGCATCAGAAGAGAACACGACAACAATCAGATAGGTCTAGATCTTCCCTGAACAGAAGAGGCGATGGACGCTAGATGAACAACAAGATGAGATCGGGTAGCAACAGAGATGGGTCCTTGGCTAAGATTTGAGGCCAGGTGAACTGCAGGAAGCAGCAGGGTTGGGGCACGCGGTTGAGGGCCTGAACAGCAGTGTCGGACGTTCGTCCTTGAAGAACAGGACAGTCCTGGACAACAATTTCTGCAGAAAGAAGAGAAGAGAAGAGAGAGAGAAGAATAAAAGAAGAGAGAGACAAGAGGAGGATTCAATAGTTTCTGCAAAAAGAAAAGAAGGAAAGAAGAGAACAGAAATAGAAGAGAGAAGATAAGAGAGAAGACAAAGGGAACAAATGGTCGACCGTTTCAAAATGAGAGCAGAGTCTGTTTCAAGTTGGGACCTAAAAAATGTGGACGCTTATGAACGGGAGAAGAGGAGGGGCCAAAAAAAAAAAAAACACATTGACGCGAAAAATAGAGAATGAGAAAAAAAAAAAATGAAAGGTTATTCATGGGTAAAACCGGAATTTCATATAATAAGTGGTGCACGGTGGGTAAACATGGGGGTTGCAAAAATCACTTCCCTATAGGAACACAAGTATAATTACAAATTAATATCTATAAGTTGGGAAACATCCAACAAATCAAATTGAGTTTCCAAATCCAATGGTCAACGTTAACACTCCCCCTCTAAGTGGAGCATGTATGGAAATAACACCCAGTTTGCGTATCAATCGATAAAATGAATCTTTGTCCAATGGTTTAGTGAATACATCAGCAAGTTGATTAGTAGAAGCGATGCTAAGGAACAATAAGTTTTGACTAGAGCTTTTTCCGAACAAAGTGGCAATCAAATTCAATATGTTGTATGCGTTCATGAAAAACAAGATTGTTGGCAATGTGTAATGTAGTTTGATTGTCACAAAACAATATGATAGGTGAAGAATAAGAAATACCAAGATCACCAAGTACTTTGATAACTGAAATTCACATGTTAAACTAGCCAAAGCCTGATATTTGGCCTTAGCAGAGGAGCAAGAAAACGTAGCATGTTTCATGGTCTTCCAAGAGATGAGGTTAGAACCAAGAAATGTGCAATACACAACAGTCGACCGTCGAGTGATAGGGCATCCTGCCCAATCAAAATCACAATAACCCTGCAGAAGAAGACTGCTAGATTGTAATGACCCGGCCATTTGTCGATGCTTTAAATTAAATCTTGATTGTATTGGCTAAATTAAAATTAGAAAATTTAATTTGGAAATCAATGTAAATTCAAAATTTTAAATGCCTCGAACTACTTAGACTTAAAATGCATCGAATTTTTCTATTGCTTCCAAATGTAAATTGATGATAAATGATAGAAAAATGATAATTTTTACCCTTGAACATTAGATTAGTTAGCTCTTGAATTTTGTTTATTTTGTAGTTTTATTGATATATATTTTATATCTAAAATTAGTATTGTTAGTATCTTATATTATTTAATTTTATTTAATTGGTGTGTATCTTTGTTTTGTTAGGTTGATTTCGTTTGGAATGATTATAGAGAAGCTTTGGTGATGGCAATTGAGTGATTAAAGGTCAGGCAATGGGCATGTTTGTGGAGTAACATGATGGAATTATCAGACATAATGAAGTGGGAAAGCACATTGAACATGACACCATCAAAAAGAAAAACGAAGTCAGCGAGCTATATTTTGAGACCCAAACAGAGAATAGAAATGAGAGAGTGATAAAAAAAAAATGATAGAGAGAAATATTGAGTTACAGAAGAAAAAGTCTCAGGATCTAGAGTTAGCTTTAATGGGTCTTTGTCTGTGGAGTCTTCTAATTCATCTTTTAATGAGGCCTCATCTGAAGGAAAGAAAGCAAAAAAAAAAAATCAAAGATGGCTGCCATGTTTACATACAGAAAAGGAGTAGAAGGAAAAAAATACAGCAGCAGAACTCGAAGGCCACAAGAGTTTTTTTTTTTTTTAATAGTTAATATATTAGAAAAAAGAGACACCAGATGTGTAAGAAGAAGAAAATGAAATAAGAAAAATAAAGATCTACTACAATCCGCACCCCTAAAAAAGGACACAAGAGTTGAAAAAGAAAACAGTGGACAATGTTGCAGTTTGCAAGAGAATTCCATTTAGGAATTGGTAAAAAGTAGCAGTGTTGCAATAAAAATCAGCAAGAAGAATACAGCCAGCAATGGCATAATTGAACAATACAGCAGCATTTTTGTAGAGCAATTCATTGAAGCAGCAGTGTGCAGATTTATTTGGATAAAACAAAAGAAAGATTACAGCAATGTAGCAAATGGTAGATCGACAATCAGCAAACAAGCATTAAAAGGAAACAGTGTGCGGCTAACAATGGAGAAAGGAATAGAAAGCATCTCGTACAGGCAGAATGAAAAGGGACAGTACCTTAGTGGCTTTTGCTTGCAACCTAAAGACGTCGTGAAAATTAGATATAAGAGAGAAAGGAAGGAGGGCCCACACGACTCTTTTATCTCACGCCATCTCATGTGAGAGGAGAGCAAGTCGGCTGTAAAGGCTAGATAAACAGAGAAGAGTTTGTCCAGGAAATATTAGAAATGAGAGAATTGGATGAATTGAAGTGGGTCCTACATGCTTGTCAAATTTATTCTCTCAAACCTCTATAAATGGGTGGCCTCTACAATGGAAGAATTCGAACTTGGCGGAGACAGCAGAATAGACACAACATTGAGAAGGCTCGGCAGAGAGACGGATTGTGGTTAAAGCTCGAGAGTTTCGAGGATCGCTCGAGTTTTATTTTTTCTATCTCTATTGCTTTTAATTTCATAAAATCCAGCTAATTTTTTGTACTGAGGTTGAGGATGAAACCCGTTAATGAAATAATTCTTCTTTTATTTATTTATTTATTTAATTCTAATTATGTGTGTTTGATTATTTATGATTTTACTTTCATCAAATTAATAAACATTAATTATTTTTACCATCAATGCCAGGTATTTTTTGTTATTAATATTAATATCTAATTAATTAAATGCTTGGTTTTTAATTAAATAAAAGTAAACCCTTTTATTCATTGATATCTTTTATTTTAATTTAAATACATTGGACGCTTAGATTAATACTTTGATTCATTGTCTTTTGAATTAAGATAGGATACATTGAATTTTTAGAATTTACACTTTTAAGCGAAGGAAAATCAATTTTTGAACATCATATTAATGTGCTCGAATGTTTAAATCTTTAAAACTTGGGAATTAAAAAATAAATAATTAGAAGATAATAGATTTAATGGTGGTGGAATCCGATGTCTTAGTAATTTCTCTCATGTGATTAAATCTCCATTTTTTTTAGTTATTTTAATTTTGCAATTTTAAATCAACCATTCTCTATAAAAAAAGTGTTAACTAGGTTAAGATTAAATTGTTAGGCTTTTTAATTTGTTTTCCTGTTCATTCATAAATCAAGTCTATGTGGGTTCAACCTTACATTTGTATATCTCTATACTCCAATTTAATTCGTGTGCTTGCGAGTTATAAATTTAAAATATGTACAACAATAAATCTTCATGACTAAATTAACCCACGACATTTCTTTTACAAATAAATTAAATACATTTAATGAGATTGATTGTTTAAATGAATGATTAAATATGGGATTAAATTAGAAATCTTTAACAAACAATAACAACAAATAAATTACTCATACATTTCATTCTATGAATGAATAACCAAAATTAAAAAAAAAGTATATTAATTGGTAATTAGCATAGATGTGTGGATAAAAATTAAATCTAATAAATAAAAGAAATTAACTCTAATAGCCCTATTTTAGAAATAATTAATTAGATGTAGGTCTTAGTAACAAGCCATTAACTTAGGTATATTTAATAAGATTTCTCAATCAGTTAATAATTAATAATTTAATAAATAATGAAATAAAATGGAATGAAATAAATAAGTATTAATCATAAATCCGACTCAAACCGATTCCTCCCACACGAACCCTCGATTCATTCAACTCATTATATTCTTCTTCTCACTTGTTCCTTCAACTCGCCTTTAACTCACTAAGTATTAAAGGAAAATATTCTCCTAGTTGACTTGTGTATGTATTCTTGCTGTAATCCCAAAATCATGGGTCTCTTGATTTATTCTTCTTCTAATTAGGGACTCTATTATGTATATATGAATGACACTATCGATGGAATGAGATATCCAAATTCACAAAATCTTCATGGTACAGAGCCAACACGACCAGAGCCACGCACACCCCACTTTGACATTGTTAAACAGATTCTTCGTTACCTTAAATGGTCTCTTGATTGTGGCATACTTATCCAACAACTCGCCCATTATGTTTGGTTGCCTACTCTAGTGCTGATTGAGAAGGATGTCCTGATAGTCGTCGATCTACCACTGGCTATTGTATCTTTCTTGGCTCTACCTTAATCTCTTGATGTGCCAAGAAACAACCGATACTCTCTCGTTCCAGTGCTGATACCGAATACAGGGCTCTTGCATATACCTGTACCGACACTGTGTGGATCAATAATCTTCTCTATGAACTCAGCTTTCTACCTTCTTCTCCGTCGATCATCTACTATGATAATATCAATGCTACTAACATGGCAGCCAATCCAATGTTCCATGCTCGCAGTAAACACATCGATCTTGATTACCACTTTGTCCGTGAGCGTGTTGTTGCCCAAACTCATCAGATTCAGTTCGTTTCCTCTATTGACCAGTTTGTCGACATCTTCACTAAGGACTGTTGCGACAACATTTTCTCAGCTCAGTTCTAAACCCGTCTGTTCACCACCGTCCAGTTTGCATGGGAGTATTAAAGGAAAATAATCTCCTAGTTGACTTGTGTATGTATTCTAGCTCTAATCCCAAAATCATACATCTATTGATTTATTCTTTCCCTAATTAGGGATTGTATTATGATATAGAATGACATTATCGATGGAATGAGATATTCAAATTCACAAAAATCTTCATTAAGAACAAACAAGTCTTAATCCTAACCCTCACTCCTTTCATTCTCTAAATGCCTTTCATTCAACCGTTGCATTTCCTCTCAAAATCCCAAAAAAAATCCTTGATTTTTTGCCCAAATCGTCTCTAACTGTAGCAAAACCCCAACTTCTTCTCGTCATTTTAATATCAACTTTCCTTTGCCATTCCCTTCTCTTCTATACGAAAAACCCTAAGCCTTCTCCCCACTTCCACCGTTCTCTCTTTCTCTCGAAAATTCGATGTGTGACATAAATGATGATAAAGAAGCCCCTTACCGATGGAACCCTTCAAATAGTAAATAACGAGTTGCAGCGTCCACATGAGCACTACGAAGAGAGCGCATAAATTGACTTAAGATATGTACCCCCATAATTAATATATAGTATGGTAATAGGAATATGAATAAGACGACCCACTAGCTCGCGATATGCAGTGGGATTAGGAAGAAAAGTCCCATCATCCAGTGATAACCTTGAGAATGTCAAAAGTTTATTTTCGTTGAGAGATTATAATACCTTTCTGAGAACGGGCCACTTTGTTACCAAGAAAGTATTTGAGAGTACCCAAATCTTTAATAAAAATTTGGCGACAAGAAAGTGTTTGATGTGTTGAATAGACAAATCATCATTCCTCGGTGGTTAATAAATGATGAGTAATTGTTAATGCCATGATGTTTGCATCAATCTATAGATGGATTTATTTAGTTTAAAAGTTTGCTACTCCCCCTTTCATGCAAAACCAGATGGAAGCATCATATATACCTCTTCATTGAGATCACCTTGTAAGAAAGCGTTGTTGATGATGAAGTGACCAATTCTTAACAGAGGCAAGGGAAAGCAAAGTACGTATAGTGACCAATTTCGTAACAAGAAAAAAGGTATCATGATAATCCAATCCTTCAACTTGAATAAAACCCTTGGCTACTGAGAGAGCTTTATCGCTCTCAATGGTACCATTTGATCGGTACTTGATCTTGTATACCCATTAACAGCTAATGAGTTTCTTGTTGACTAGAAAAGAGGTGAGGCTCCAAGTGTTATTCTGCTTAAAAGCTTCAATTTTTTCTGCATGACGCCCCTCCAGTGTGGGGACTTCACAACTTGGGAGAAAGTGTGAGGCTCATCTATGGAACAAATAGTGTAAATGAAACTTTTGTGTGAAACAGAGAGGTTAAAAGTGGAAAGATATTGTTGGAGCTGTAACGCCCCGCCCTTTTCCACCCTTCCGAAAATCAGAGTCTAATTTTTTTTATATATAAATAAGTAAAGTGGAAGAGAGCGGGGAGCATCACGACGCGAGCTAAGTCCGGCCTTCCAAAGTCCGACCCTTAACTGCCCAACCATACGTGTACGTGGACCAAGTCCACTAAAATAGTTCACACGTACTCAAACTAACTTGCGGAATAAAACATATATGTGGAATAACAATAGGATAACAATCCTATTCCATATGAGATAGCAAAGTACATCCATCACTTAATAAATATTAACATCACTTAAATATCAAACATTAACCATCCAATCCATGACAAATAAATCTACGTTATTACAATTCCGAATAACATAAACAACATATGGATTAATCATCCAAGCACAAATCCAAGCTCCAATGCTTGGCTCCAATCACGTCCTCGCTCCGTTCCCTTCCTATGTCATCCACTAGGGTAGAAGTAGGGCGTTAGACAACGCGCCCAGTAGGTATTCCGATTAGGGCTAACACATGGGTTAGTATATAAAATCCAGATATAATATACATATCATACTTATAAAACATCTTATCCAAGATCATGTATGATAACAGAGATCCAATCATACAGATGAAAACCAGAAACCTTGCATGACAATAAAGATCATAATCATGTGATTGAATGCCATGCCATGCTATCATGTGCAATGAGTCCCTCCCATCATAAAACACATGGTATACTCATCATGGAACTCTCATCATCAAGGTATCTTCCTGGTGGGACTCTCATCACCAAGGTCGCAGAACATATGGTATACTCTTGATGGAACTCTCATCATCAAGGTATTTTCCTCCTGGTGGGACTCTCATCACCTAAGGAGGCCCCACAGTTGCATCACGGACATTCCGACGGAGTGTGGGCTCCGGTTGCATAACATCCCTTCCATGCCATGCATGAGATGCAAATGACAACATGCTACAGAATATTACAAAACATAGCATGAAAATCTCATAATTGCAACATGTTGTTAGATACCAAAATAACTTATCAATTATGAAATAAAATCATCAAAAGTACATAATACATATCCATGGTTTCAATGATGTGGGAATCCTACCAAAAGACCGCTCAAGTGTCCTTTGCTTCTTAATCCAGCAACTGCTCACGGTCTTGCACCGTTTGTGAGGTCCTGTCACCTTGTTTATATATCAACAAGTTAAACACATAATCTTTTGATTTCCAATTAATTCTAAGTCCCAAAAACCAACTTGTGGGGTTCGGCCATACCCCATGGCCGAACCTCACCCACTTGTATTTGATCTTTCTTTTCATTTAATCAACACCATAGAACACCTCCAACTACAAACATACTTTGGTAGGGTTCGGCCATACAACATGGCCGAACCTTACCACTTTGGTTTTGATCCCTCTTTCAATTCCTTTGATCATTTCATTCCATATTTACAATATTGCCACTAGACTAACCCTTGTTTAATCTTTGCTTAATAATCAAAGTCCACAACAATCCACCTTACTGGGGTTCGGCCATATAACATGGCCGAACCTCACCATCTTTAAATTAGTCCTTTAATCCTTTATACATAGGACTAATTATCAATCCATCCATTTAACTATCTAGTCCTTAACCATTCACCATTGTCACTCTATGGGGTTCGGCCTTACACATGGCCGAATCCTATAATTCCTTTTATCCATTAAAATCTGTATCCATCTAAGAATGGTTCTCATAACTCCATTCATTGGAATATTTTTAAACATTTTAAAACAAAACCCCATGTTTAGCACTTGGTGGGGTTCGGCCATACACCATGGCCGAACCTCACCCCTTTGGTTTTGGTTCTCCTTTTTTTGCCATTCTTTTTGATAAATCTTAACCATCCAAGTCTATCATTTTTCCATCTATGTTAACCCTTTAAAAACATCATAAAACCATCAATGATTTCTAAACATATTCTTAAATCCAAATACCCATAAAATGGTCCATGGGGTTCGGCCATACACATGGCCGAACCCTACGGTTCTCTTGATTCAAACCTTCTAATAATCATGCATGGTTTAATACCCAACATTTTAACCATAATCATAATATGGTTCAGCCATGCGATAGCCAACCTAAACATTAATCTTAACTCCAATTAAAACACCTAAAAAACTCCATAACTTTGCATGGTTTTTAACTCTAAAAAACCATCAAAATAACCAAATCATTTCATGGGGTTCGGCCATCCAAAGTGGCCGAACCCTATGATCCATGTTTCTACCCTTTTAAACATCATCATCCATAATTTAAACCCTTTATAGATTCGGCCATACAATGGCCAGATCATGCTCCCTTAACCAATTTATTTAACCAAATTTCATGGAGTACTTACCAATCTTCTTAGCCTCTCTTCTTGCTTTTGATCCTTCCTTCCTCCCTTCTTGCTCCTTTGATCCTTTAACCGATTGTGAGCTTTGATCAATGATGAAATCACCAAAGGTTAGTTCGGCAAAGGAGGTAGGTTTTGAGAGAGGGAGAGAGATGAAACTCAATGCTTCTTGAGATGTAAAATTCAGCCAAATGATGTAGTGTGCCTCTTTTGTAGTATTTCTTTGAAATCAGCCCCAACTTCTTTCAATTCCATCCTTAATCCTTCTCCTTCCTTGATGCTTTACTGGTCCTCTAAAGGCAAAACGTGGGAGAGAGTGGAAGAGAGAAGAGAAGAGAATGAGATGGAAATTCCTCAATGGAGGGGTCGGCCAAGGGGTGTGAAGTGCCCCTTGGTTGTACCCTTTTTATAATTAGCCTAAGTCCTTTCCCCTTCCCCCCTTTACTTCTTGGTTTGTTCAAGGTGTCCCATGGCTTAACCAAGGAGACCTTTGACACAAACCAAGGCATCCCTTGGCACTCCCAACGTGTACATCTTGGATTGTGCTTCTTGGGTTTCATTCCATGAGATGGAAAATCTTATCTCATTGTGGTTTGTGCACTCCCATCAATCAGCCCACCTTCATTGAAACTTAAGCATGGGCTACCTCTCCAACGTGTATGCCATTACTTGTCCTTGAAACAAGTTCAACCCCTCATGAATGTTGGTCTAACCAGGAGTCCCATGGCTTAACTATGGGACACTTGGCTTAAGCTCATGCAATCCTTCCATCTCCCCAACGTTGGGCCTTGGGTTTCCATCATGAGATGGAAACCCTCCAAACTCCCAATGTAATCTTATCTCATTCCATTGAATTTTTATACATGGGATACCACTCCCAAGTAACCAACGTGTGGGACTTTGCTTGTGTCTTTGAAATCAACACAACTCCTCATCTTCTCACTTGACTCACTTGAATTAAAGGTCCCCATGGCTTCCAATCTAACTCATTCAACTCATTAGCTCAACTCACCCATTTAATTCCACTCATTTAATTCACTTGAGTCAACTTCATTGTTTGATTCATTTTCAACTTAATTCAGCCCCAACTCAACATAATCTAACTCAACCTTTGAGCTCACTTGATGGTCAACATGGTCAACATAGTCAAGCTCGACCATTGGGTCCCAATTGAACCTCTTGACCCAAATAGGCGCCATGACCCATTTAAATGTCAATTACCCATTTACATGTAGCTTACCCATTTAAATGTGGTTTATCCATTTACATATAGCTTACCCATTTTAAGGTAGCTTAACCATTTACATGTAACTTACGCATTTTAGGTAGCTTACCCATTTAATTCTCTTGAACCATATACAACATCTGTTGGGTCTTAATTGACCAATTGACCCAATTATCAAGCCTTACCCATTCACTTCTAACTAACTCATATATGATCCATTGGGTCCCAATTGAACTTTTGACCCAATTGGCAATCTTGACCCAATTAAATAATTCTTACCCATTTATTTCCATTGATCCACATCTACCATCCGTTGGACAATTGACCCAACATTTACCCATCTAAGGTTCATATCTTTTTAATTCACCTTTTCGATGGCAATTTCTATATATATCCCTAGCTTCAAAATACGGGGTGTTACAGGAGCGGGTAGGGTGTATCTGCCAATTTAGAATAGGATGGAGAGGGAAGGTGCTCATGAGTGACAATGGAGCAGTGGAAGTCAGCCAGGTAAGGTGGCAGACGCCTAATCCGACTAGGCTAAGCAACTAGTGTCGTACCTGTAGGAGAAATAATGGAAGGTGGTGTAACGCTAGAGTAATTGGAATTATTGGAAACATCATGTGCAACTGGAGGAGGGATCAGTGGGGAAGGATGAGCAGAATGCGTATCAAAGGGAAAATCAAAGTTGGGGTCATCAGGCAATGGCAAAAGGGTGATAGGGGAAGGTGATGGTGTGGAGGGAAGCAAATCACGGTAAAGAAAATGCTTTCGTAAAAGTGACATTACAAGAAGTGTAAATGGTTTTAAAGTCTAGGGTAAAGATGCAATAACTCTTTTGAGCATAGGGGTACCCTAAAAAAATACCGGGTTTAGCCCGTTGGCCAAATTTATATTTAATGTTATGATTGTGACCAAAACATATACTACAAAAAACACGCAAACAATAATAGACCGGTTTGGAGTTGCAAAAAGTTCATGTGGGGATTTGCCTATTAAAAAAGGGTGGGCAATTTGTTGATAAGGTAAGCAGTGGTGAGAACACATTCGCCCAAACTTATAAGAGTAAATGTGCCTAAAAATGAAAGCGTAAGTTATCTCAAGAAGGTGACGATGCTTGAACTCGACGATGCTATTTTGTTGTGTCATGGGTGGAAACAATTGTTGCAATGTCACTATCAATAGCCGAATGAAGGGAGTCTATGCAAGTGTGGAATTGAGTCTTAACCATGGCAAAAAATTATTGTAAAATAAAATTAGTTTTAGACTTGACATGCATAAAGTAAAGCCAGGTACATCGACTAAAATCATCTACAATAGTTAACACATGAGCCATTAAAGAATGTTGAGAAAAGGGGTCCCATATATCACAATGGATCAAACCAAAAGGTCTACTAGTGGTGATAGAGCTAGAAGAAAACAATTAACATCTTTGTTTCGCTTGTGGACAAAATCGCACAATGTTTATTCTTTGAACAACAAATAAAGGAACATCCTTAGCTAAGTTATATAAGAGCAATGATTTAAGTGGCCAAGCCGTCAAAGCCAAAGATCAAGGGAGAGGGGTTGAATGACTGCCACCACCGAATCCGCATTGAAGTAGTAAAGCCCTTCATGAATGTTACCTTGTCCAATCATCTTCTTTGTTGATGGGTCCTGAAAAAGACATTGGATATAAGAAAAGGTCACTAAGCAAATAATAGATTTCACAAATTGACTCACAGATAAAAGATTAAACTTGAATCAAAGAATAAAGAAAACATTCTCAAGCACAAAAAATGATGAAAGATAAACAATCGCAATGTGTGTGACCGACGCATGCGAGTCATCCAGAAATTGAACAGATGATGGCGTAGAATAAGATTTGTAAAGACCCGACCCGAAAAATCTGGACTTAGGGCTTGGCTCAGCAAGAAACTGTCCGCTTTGGGCCCACACACGTGAGCCTGTACAGGTTTGGATTGGGACATAACCCAACTGGTAGGCCCCAAAATGTGTCTTGCTAAGTGAGGAGGGGTTGTCACTTATAAACTCCATGCGAAAATCCTTCACTACCAATGTGGGATCCTTTCTTTCCCACACTCCCACTTAGCATTTCACTTGGATCAGCCTTCATGGACTCGGCTTTTTTGGCCGGGTCAGGGTCTTACAATCCATCCCCTTAAAGCCCAGAGTTGTCCCTAGCTCGACCCAATGAATCCAGTGGAAGGCAGTAGGCCCACACAGTTTGAGTGCTAAACTCGGCTCTGATAACATTTGTAAAGACCCGACCCGAAAAATCTGGGCTTAGGGCTTGGCTCAGCAAGAAACTGTCCGCTTTGGACCCGCACACGCGAGCCCGCAGGAGTTTGGATTGGGGCCTGGCCCAACTGGTAGGCTCCAAAACGCGTTATGGTGAGTGAGGAGGGGTTGCCACTTATAAACTCCATACAGAAATCCCTCACTTCCAGTGTGGGATCCTTTCTTTCCCACACTCCCACTTAGCATTTCACTTGGATCAGCCTTCATAGACTCGGCCGTCTGGGCCTGGTCAGGGTCTTACAAGATTTATAGGAAGAAAAAGATGAAAACAATGGCAAGCAGAGAACAAAAGGTTGAGGAGGAAAAATTTCTCAATTCAATTAATTATTTATCTTACAATCGGATGGCATAAATAGCAAATGTACAGAAACCCTTCTCCTAAAGTTTAGGAGTAGAATAACTAATCTAGGAAAGAAATAAATACCTAACATAATTACAGGAATCCTAAATATCTTATACAGCTCATAACAATTACAACAAAGGAGAGAAATAAAGAGTCTTGTCAGCCAAGCAATCTTGTGCGTGTGATTTCATAACACTCCCCCTCAAGTTGGTGCGTAGATGTCGCTCATGCCCAACTTGTCCAGATAGCTATTAAGCACTTGGCTTGATACTGCCTTGGTGAGCACATTTGCAAGCTGATCTTGAGATCGAACATGAGGAACTTCAATGAGCTTTGCTTCTAGTTTCTCCTTAATAAAGTGTCTATCAATCTCAACATGTTTAGTTCGATCATGTTGAACTGGATTATGTGCAATATCACAAGTTGCCTTATTATCACAATATAACCTCATAGGACTGGCCTGCTCAATATGTAAATCTTGCATTAGATTTTTTATCCACAGTAATTCACACACTCCCTTAGCCATTCCCCTATATTCGGCCTCAGCACTGAATCTAGCTACAACCTCTTGTTTCTGACTTCACCAAGTAACTAGGTTCCCACCTACAAATGTGAAATACCCAGACGTAGAACGTCTATCATCAACTGACCCAGCCCAGTCAGCATCAGTGTAACCTTCAATATTCAAGTTAGCTCCTTTTGTAAACATAATTCCCTTTCCAGGGGATGACTTCAAGTAGCGCAGAATACGAGTGACAATGTTCATATGTTCTTCGCTCGGGGAGTGCATGAACTGACTGACAACGCTTAGCACATAAGCCAAATCAGGCCTAGTATGTGCAAGATACATCAATCTACCCACTAGTCTCTGATAGCATTCCTTATTAGCAGGAACTTGATTTGGATACATACCTAGTTTCAGATTTTCTTCCATAGGAGTGCTAACCGGGCTGTAGGCTGACATACCAGTTTCATTCAATAGATCTAAGGCATATTTCCATTAAGACAAGAAAATACCTTCCTTGGATCTTGATACTTCAATTCCTAGGAAATATTTCAGCGGACCAAGATCTTTCATTTCAAACTCATGGGCAAGGTGCTCCTGCAATGCCTTCTTTTCTTTTGGATCATTTCCAGTTACTATCATATCGTCAACGTACACAATAAGAGTAGTGATCTTCTCTCTATTATGTTTCAAGAAGAGAGCATGATCCGAGTTACTTTGCCTGTATCCAAATGCTTTCATAGAACTCGTGAGCCTTCCAAACCAAGCTCTAGGGGATTGCTTCAAACCATATAGGGACTTCCTCAATTTGCAAACATGTTTGCTTCCTCCATGTTGCAACCAGGAGGCAACTCCATATAGACTTCTTCTTGGAGGTCTCCATGCAAAAATGCATTCTTCACATCAAACTGGTGCAATGGCCAGTCAAGATTCACAGCCAGACATAGTAGAATTCGAACACTATTAATTTTGGCCACTGGTGCGAATGTCTCCACATAATCAATTCCATAAGTTTGAGTATACCCTTTGGCAACAAGTCTGGCTTTGTACCGTTCGATGGTTCCATCAGATTTGTGTTTAATGGTGAAGACCCACCTGCATCCGACGGGTCTCTTCCCTTTAGGTAAATCACCAACTTCCCATGTTAAGTTCTTTTGGAGGGACTTCATTTCTTCGTTCATTGCAGCCCTCCACCTGGGATCTCTCAAGGCTTTCTGCACACTACTAGGAATAGATACAGTAGATAATTGATTCACAAATGATTCACATTCCTTTGACAATCTATGGTAAGACACAAAGTTACTCATGGGATACCTAGGTTTGGATTTAAGAACAGGTTCATAGTTTACTCTAGGTATTCCTCTGGTGACTCGATCGGGTAGCACTTTTAAGTGAGGTTCATTTAAGTGATGTTCAAAATTGGGTTCAGAATTTACCTGAGACTCGGGAGTGGAATCAGCTTGCAAGAGAAATTGGTTAAAAGGTACAGACGGCAAGGGGGAAGTTGGTACTTGTAGAGCTTCCACTTGTGGTGGCTGAGATACTGGTGGTGCCAGTGTAGGTGTCGCCAGTACCAATGATGGAGATACTAGCGGTACCACTTCCATCCCATCCTCCAAGATGCACTCATTCGGCTGATCTGGGCGTTCTCCACTATTATCCAAGTCGCCACCATTTCCAAGGTGTCCAAAGAATGATTCAAAGTCTGCAATTCATTCTTACTCTCCTCCTGAATTGAAGACTCGGGGACAGAGTAATACATTTCATCCTCGTGAAAGATAACATCAAGGGTAACATATATCTTTCGAGAAGGAGGGTGATAACACCTATAGCCTTTCTGATGCGAGGCATAGCCAACAAATACACATCGAATAGCTCGGGGTTGCAACTTACTTCTCAAGTGTTTGTGAAGATGCACAAAGGCCACACCCAAATATTCTAGGTGAAAGATTTGGCAATGTAGGAGCACTTATAGCCTCATAAAGAACATTAAAGGGGGTCTGGAATTGTAATGAACTAGAGGGCACACGATTGATGAGGTAGGCTGCAACAGTGATGGCTTCGCCCCAATAACTGGTGGGCATGTGAGCCCCAAATAAGGAAGCACGTACAACTTCAAGAATATGACGGTTCTTGCGCTCTGCAACCCCATTCTGTTGAAGGGAGTAAAGGCAAGTCGTCTGATGAGCAATGCCATGTAAATTCAGATACTGTTTCAAGTGCTGGTTAACAAATTCTCCACCATTATCAGTACGGAGAACCTGTTTTTGAGACCGATACTGAGTGGCTATCATCCTGTAAAATTTTTGAAATAGATAACTAACTTCATCTTTTGATTTCATCAAGCAAACCCAAGTCATACGAGTATAATCATCAATAAATGAAACAAACCAACGTACACCATTCAGAGAAGGAGTCCTTACTGTACCCCATACATCAGAGTGAACAACCATAAATGGTACTGGACTCTTATTCATTTTTATTGGAAAAGAAACACGATGACTTTTAGCTAGTTCACAAATATCACACGTGAAATCTGAATCAGTCAATTGAGAAAACAACTTTGGAAATAGTTTCTTTAAATATCCAAAAGAAGAATGGCCTAAGCGCCTATGCCACAACCAAATTTCTTAATTTTGAGATTTTCCAGACCTTTCAACCGAGAAAACTTGAGCCAACTGATTTGAACTTGCTGGTGTCAGATCAAGATGATAGAGCTTCCCTCTTCTAGTACCATAACCAATTGTCCTCCGAGTCTGAATGTCTTTGAAAACACAAAGGTTAGGCCAAAAAATCACAATACATTGCAAAGCGTAGGTTATTTGAGCAACAGACAACAAGTTATAGTTAAGGGAAGGAACGACCAGAACAGAATCCAAATTCAATTTTTTTGTAAGAGTAATTGAACCTTCTCCAATCACAGGAGAGGAAGTACCATTGGATGTGGACACTACAGGTTGTTCGGATGGTTTCATAAACTGAATATGGTTAATGTTAAAGGTCATGTGATCTGTAGCACCAAAATCAATTATCCATGTACTTTTACTATTAGGTGCAGAAATATTTAGAGCCTTACCAAGGTTACCTGATGTGGCAATCAAAGATGAGGCAATTTCAGGAGTGTTGTTAGAAGGTTCGGCCACAGCTACAGAAGCATGGTGGTGCTTCTTTGAATTCTGTTTGCTGGGTGCTTTGGCAGGATCCCACCATTCTGGATACCCAATCAGCTCATAGCACCATTACTTAGTATGTCCTGTTTCACCACAATGAGTACACAAACGTTCTGGTCGTGCAGCTCCTATTTCATAGTTGTGATTCTGTGATCCAGATGACCGATTCTAGTCACCAATATGATTTTGCGGGCTAGATGCTCGCTCCTGTTTCTGATTGGTTTGCCATTGTTGAGGCTTGGACCAGTGAGCCAGCATGGCTGATGACTCCAGGTGATCGAGTTCCCCCTTTAGCGTCGTTCTGCGAATAGCATCACGACCTACATACGAATATGTTTTTTTAAAATCCAGTACTGGATCCTTTCGAAGAATCTCACCTCGGACTTGTTCAAAATTCCGCATCGAGCCCATTCAGGAATATATGCACACGCAATCTTTCAACTGATTTTTGATATGCGATAACATCATCGGGATCGTTCATTACGATCTTATCATGATGATCCAGCTCTTGGAAAATTTCTACAAGATCACCATAATAGGTTGTGAGAGGACGACCAACCTGTTTTGTAGAAAAGGCTCGCTGATTCAGTGCAAAGATCTGTGATTCATCCGACCCATCATAGAAAGCTTTGGCAAGCGTCTTCCAAATTTCATGTGCGGTGCGCAATCAAAGATAGTGCTTCATAATTTCGGGTGACATAGATGTCAGCAACCACCCCTTGGCTTTTTTATTTTATGCATACCACTTCGCATAGGAAGCATCATCAGCCTTCGGTTGGGATGTTTTGCCCATAATATATTCATGCTTCTCACGTCCTGCAATCTGCATCTCTAAGATTTGGGACCATATATCATAGTTGGATTCAATGAGGATGATGCCGGCTTTAAAGCCAGATTTTTCTGATTGAACATGTATAACTGGTGTAGATGATTCAAGGGTAGATGAAGATGCAGATAGGTTGGGGGCCATGGTGTAGAGGATTCAAGTGGTTGTAATAGGATACGGGTGACTCTAGCAAGAGCGTGTATTGTTGTATGTATACAACTCTTGCTGTCTTGTTGACAACCCCTTCTTGAGACTTTTGTCTCAGCCGATCAGCCACCTGTAATAGCAGACAACCCACCTGTTTAGAGACTCTTTACACGCTGATCTCTTTCAGTGCCCACACGTTGGACCCCTAAAATCCCTGCTGGCTGCTCCCTTATTCCCTGGCTTTGGTACCAAGATAAAAACAATGGCAAGCAGAGAACAAGAGGTTGAGGAGGAAAAATCTCTCAATTCAATTAATTGTTTCTCTTACAATTGCATAGCATAAATAGCAAATGTACAGAAACCCTTCTCCTAAAGTTTAGGAGTAGAATAACTAATCTAGGAAAAAAATAAATACCTAGCATAATTACAGGATTCCTAAATATCTTATACAGCTCATAACAATTACAACAAGGGAGAGAAATAAGGAGTCTTGTCAGCCAAGCAATCTTGTGCGTGTGATTTCGTAACAGAAAATAAATATCAAGCGGAACAACTATGATTACTACCACATGTATCAATAATCCAGACGGAATGAGCATGAACTGTAAGGACAACACCTGCGAAGTGAGAATAAGAACTAATGCTATCCGAAAAGTGCATACCCATAGAAGACGAGCTAGCCAAATCAAAAGGGGAGAAATGACAACGGAGAAGCAAGTCTCACAATAGTACGAGAGGCCTAGTTTTATGGCTGGCAGACCACATACAATCTGTTCCACAAATGTCCCAGTGCATAGTACCTTTTTCAATCTGTTCCTATGAAACATTTATAAGACCGTTGCTATCAGAAGGAGAAACAAAGAGGGTGTTATGGGGAAAGAAGAGAAACTTGAGAGGATTTTATTGCGTGGAGGTAAAATAATCCTTCATTCATCACACAATTCATTTCGATGATCATCCTTTTGGTTAAACGAAGAGAGGTGAACCACATAAAGCATTCTGCTTGTGATTATCTTTGTCAGGTCATTGGAATTAGGCATTTCGACTTTCATCGATCCACAAACAGACTAGTCTTTAGATCTTTAATCAGTTTTGCTTTAGAATCATTGTATTTAATATGCTAAATCCATTTATGGCCCCACAAATGCTTAGGTGGGGCCATCATGGTCGGATCATAGGGTCCAACATTGGTATCAGAGCAGTTGGGTCCCACATTCCTGTGTGTAAAACTGCTGTATTTTGAGACTGCTTCATGGATGTTTTCTGTTTAGAATCTGAACTGGGCCTGACATAACTCAGGCCCATCAGACTTGCTAACATAATATTGCATTGCTTTAGAAACTGTTTTGGACCAGAAACTAACTCAGGCGTATCAGACTCTTCTCGATGCTAAAAGCATTAATTTGGATAACTGTTTTGGGCCTGATATAACCCAGGCGTAGGAGATGGTAAGGAATGAAATTCACGCAGTCACGCTGTTGTATAAGCTATTTTGCCCTGACTTTTCACCAAAACGGAGCATATTCTAAACTCACAAATTCGGGTACTATTGTTATGGTAGTTTTAGTGATTTTCTACATGTATCTTGTTCCATGTTCTGCGTAACATGCATTTAAAACTTCAGGGCCTGTTTGTGTACGCTTAAAAACATGTGCATGTCTTTCAAAATTTGTGTTAGTCTTCCATTAAATGGTATGCTTGCAAAGTATGTCCTACCCATATTCATTTCAGGCCCAAATTGGGCTATGAAATGCATCTTGGATAAGATTATCTGCATATTGGATACGTTTTTGTTTATGGAATGAATTGAAAGACCCATCCGAGTCCAAGAACATTTTTGGCATGGTGTGTTAAGTGGCTCAAAGGCCCTACCAGATCCATTACAAGGCCGAAATAGTTCATGAGGCCCATTCAGAACCCCAAATCCCTTCTAGTTAGGTCCGTTTCAGGTCCTGAATTTTAAAAGTTAGAGGCTTAAGTACTTGTCAGACCCTTATCCAGGCCCAAATACTGTTGCAGGCCAATTCTTACAACCAACATAATCAAATGATACCTGTTTTAATCAAATTATTCTGATAATGAGATATTGTGGCATTTCATGGTGTCTTCTTTTGGCCCACTAATAGTATGGATTTTTGGGGCATATTTATTTTCTACCCATTTATTAAATTTGTTAAAATGTTCTCATGGATTTAATGATGAATTTTAGTTCCTTTGTGGTGATGATTTCTTTAATCCATCATAGTCTTTGCACAGATATTAATAATATTAGGCTAGATTTAGTGCTAACTTTCTAGCACAGATACAATTAGTCACTTCAGAGCCACTGATGGCTATTGTGGACAAACTAGGGCCTAAGCCTAATTCCTAGTATTTTTCCCACATATTTTAGATTAAGAGTATAAGATGGCTTCTAAATCCTCTGTTGTGGAAGTAGTTAAGGCCGAAAAAGTGACAGGACCCAGTTATCAGGTATGGAGGAGACTTTCAAAAAAAAAAAAAAAAATTGCAAGAAGATGTTGTTTGGTGCACCATTGAGAAATGCATGTCTGAGCCTAAAAAATTGGGAATGATCCTTCATATCTGTTAGCGTTGACATAACTTGTTCTGTTAGATGTTTTCCAAAAATGTCGATATTCATTTGTAATTATATTTGCTTTAATTTATCATTTTTTTATTTCCTTTTTTATATTTTATTACTATTTTTATATCTTGTATCTTGCACTCTATAAATACAAATTCAACCGGGTTCTCTCCTCGGTAGGAAGACAACAAATCCCGAATCACAATTTCACATACACATCAAATCTCGTGTTACAATTTCACAATATCATATGAAGAAAAGGTGCTATAAGAAATGGTTGAGACATAACCAAAAGGCTTGCAATATTATTCTAGAACTCAGTGGGTATAGAATGTGAATGCCACCTGGTTGCTAGATGAGAGACCATATATTAGAAAGGTGGAGCATTTTTTTTGGAATTATTAAAGAAAAAATTCAGTACAAGAAAAAAGGTCTAAGAGGAATTGACCCAACCAAAACAAGAAAGAAAGGCGGAGCATATGATAGGCGAGCTGAGCTTGGCTGGTCTATATTGACTGATAATGAGCAAGTAGCAGAATTGACTCCTACTTTGCCACCACCTATGAATACCATGAAAGTAATTCTAGAACACAATGACTCCGTCAAGACTTTTGCCCGCCATTTGATACATCAGGTTGAGATGGATGCTCTTGCGTCCAAATGGACTATAGTTATAGTTGATGAATCTAGTCAGAAGAACCGGTTTAGAAAAGGAAAGGGCAACAAGAAGGGTAGGAGATATACTCCACTCAAACCCTCACATCAAGAACTTCAACCATAGAAAAGCTCACTCGACTTACTTAACTTGATTGGACCAATACAGTCTACTGGAACATATTATGCAGCTGCGCGGTTTGCAGGTGCCACACCTCCCCCTGCACATGTAATCACTCGAAGCATCGGTTTGCAGGTTAGTCCATTTTGTATTTCTTGGGATTTTTTCTCTTCTTTGACTGAATTTATCCAATCGTTCACAAAAAAAAAACCAAGAAGTAGAATTTAAACAAAAAAAAACAAAGAAGTAGAATTTATGGTCTCAACATTTTGTTTAAATAAATTTACTTTTAATTATTTTAAAAAACATTCAAGTGTGAAAATAGCACTGAAAGGAAATAATGTACAAATTTGACTTTAAACCATCAAGCAATAAATTATCAATATTTTAATTAAGTTTCAAAAGGAGAAAGGCATGGTAATACTTTTGTCATTTTTAAAAACAATGTTAAAAAGTATTAAAGTCGTAAAGAATATGACGGTTCTTGCGCTCTGCAACCCCATTCTGTTGAAGGGAGTAAAGGCAAGTCCTCTGATGAGCAATGCCATGTAAATTCAGATACTGTTTCAAGTGCTGGTTAACAAATTCTCCACCATTATCAGTACGGAGAACCTGTATTTGAGACCGATACTGAGTGGCTATCATCCTGTGAAATTTTTGAAATAGATAACTAACTTCATCTTTTGATTTCATCAAGCAAACCCAAGTCATACGAGTATGATCATCAATAAATGAAACAAACCAACGTACACCATTCAGAGAAGGAGTCCTTGCTAGACCCCATACATCAGAGTGAACAACCATAAACGGTACTGGACTCTTATTCATTTTTATTGGAAAAGAAACACGATGACTTTTAGCTAGTTCACAAATATCACACGTGAAATCTGAATCAGTCAATTGAGAAAACAACTTTGGAAATAGTTTCTTTAAATATCCAAAAGAAGAATGGCCTAAGTGCCTATGCCACAACCAAATTTCTTAATTCTGAGATTTTCCGGACCTTTCAACCGAGAAAACTTGAGCCAACTGATTTGAACTTGCTGGTGTCAGATCAAGATGATAGAGCTTCCCCCTTCTAGTACCATAACCAATTGTCCTCCGAGTTTGAATGTCCTTGAAAACACAAAGGTTAGGCCAAAAAATCACAATACATTGCAAAGCGTAGGTTATTTGAGCAACAAACAACAAGTTATAGTTAAGGGAAGGAACGACCAGAACAGAATCCAAATTCAATTTTTTTGTAAGAGTAATTGAACCTTCTCCAATCACAGGAGAGGGAGTACCATTGGATGTGGACACTACACGTTGTTCGGGTGGTTTCATAGACTGAATATGGTTAATGTCAAAGGTCATATGATCTGTAGCACCAAAATCAATTATCCATGTACTTTTACTATTAGGTGCAGAAATATTTAGAGCCTTACCAAGGTTACCTGATGTGGCAATCAAAGATGAGGCATTTTCAAGAGTGTTGTTAGAAGGTTCGGCCACAGCTACAGAAGCATGGTGGTGCTTCTTTGAATTTTGTTTGCTGGGTGCTTTGGCAGGATCCCACCATTCTGGATACCCAATCAGCTCATAGCACCATTACTTAGTATGTCCTGTTTCACCACAATGCGTACACAAACGTTCTGGTCGTGCAGCTCCTATTTCATAGATGTGATTCTGTGATCCAGATGACCGATTCTAGTCACCAATATGATTTTACGGGCTAGATGCTCGCTCCTGTTTCTGATTGGTTTGCCATTGTTGAGGCTTGGACCGGTGAGCCAGCATGGCTGATGACTCCGGGTGATCGAGTTCCCCCTTTAGCGTCGTTCTGCGAATAGCATCACGACGTACATACGAATATGTTTCTTTAAAATCCAGTACTAGATCCTTTCGGAGAATCTCACCTCGAAGTTGTTCAAAATTCCGCATCGAGCCCATTCAGGAATATATGCACACGCAATCTTTCAACTGATTTTTGATATGCGATAACATCATCGGGATCGTTCATTACGATCTTATCATGATGATCCAGCTCTTGGAAAATTTCTACAAGATCACCATAATAGGTTGTGAGAGGACGACCAACCTGTTTTGTAGAAAAGGCTCGCTGATTCAGTGCAAAGATCTGTGACTCATCCGACCCATCATAGAAAGCTTTGGCAAGCACCTTCCAAATTTCACGTGCGGTGCGCAATCAAAGATAGTGCTTCATAATTTCGGGTGACATAGATGTCAGCAACCACCCCTTGGCTTTTTTATTTTATGCATACCACTTCGCATAGGAAGCATCATCAGCCTTCGGTTGGGATGTTTTGCCCATAATATATTCATGCTTCTCACGTCCTGCAATCTGCATCTCTAAGATTTGGGACCATATATCATAGTTGGATTCAATGAGGATGATGCCGGCTTTAAAGCCAGAGTTTTCTGATTGAACATGTATAACTGGTGTAGATGATTCAAGGGTAGATGAAGATGCAGATGGGTTGGTGGCCATGGTGTAGAGGATTCAAGTGGTTGTAATAGGATACGGGTGACTCTAGCAAGAGCGTGTATTGTTGTATGTATACAACTCTTGCTGTCTTGTTGACAACCCCTTCTTGAGACTTTTGTCTCAGCCGATCAGCCACCTGTAATAGCAGACAACCCACCTGTTTAGAGACTCTCTTTACACGCTGATCTCTTGCAGTGCCCACACGTTGGACCCCTAAAGTCCCTACTGGCTGCTCCCTTATTCCCTGGCTTTGGTACCAAGATAAAAACAATGGCAAGCAGAGAACAAGAGGTTGAGGAGGAAAAATCTCTCAATTCAATTAATTGTTTCTCTTACAATTGCATAGCATAAATAGCAAATGTACAGAAACCCTTCTCCTAAAGTTTAGGAGTAGAATAACTAATCTAGGAAAGAAATAAATACCTAGCATAATTACAGGATTCCTAAATATCTTATACAGCTCATAACAATTACAACAAGGGAGAGAAATAAGGAGTCTTGTCAGCCAAGCAATCTTGTGCGTGTGATTTCGTAACAGAAAATAAATATCAAGCGGAACAACTATGATTACTACCACATGTATCAATAATCCAGACAGAATGAGCATGAACTGTAAGGACAACACCTGCGAAGTGAGAATAAGAACTAATGCTATCCGAAAAGTGCATACCCATAGAAGACGAGCTAGCCAAATCAAAAGGCGAGAAATGACAACGGAGAAGCAAGTCTCACAATAGTACGAGAGGCCTAGTTTTATGGCTGGCAGACCACATACAATCTGTTCCACAAATGTCCCAGTGCATAGTACCTTTTTCAATCTGTTCCTATGAAACATTTATAAGACCGTTGCTATCAGAAGGAGAAACAAAGAGGGTGTTATGGGGAAAGAAGAGAAACTTGAGAGGAATTTATTGCGTGGAGGTAAAATAATCCTTCATTCATCACACACTTCATTTCGATGATCATCCTTTTGGTTAAACGAAGAGAGGTGAACCACATAAAGCATTCTGCTTGTGATTATCTTTGTCAGGTCATTGGCATTAGGCATTTCGACTTTCATCGATCCACAAACAGACTAGTCTTTAGATCTTTAATCAGTTTTGCTTTAGAATCATTGTATTTAATATGCTAAATCCATTTATGGCCCCACAAATGCTTAGGTGGGGCCATCATGGTCGGATCATAGGGTCCAACATTAGTATCAGAGCAGTTGGGTCCCACATTCCTGTGTGTAAACCTGCTGTATTTTGAGACTGCTTCATGGATGTTTTCTGTTTAGAATCTGAGCTGGGCCTGACATAACTCAGGCCCATCAGACTTGCTAAGATAATATTGCATTGCTTTAGAAACTGTTTTGGACCAGAAACTAACTCAGGCCTATCAGACTCTTCTCGATGCTAAAAGCATTAATTTGGATAACTGTTTTGGGCCTGATATAACCCAGGCGTAGGAGATGGTAAGGAATGAAATTCACGCAGTCACGCTGTTGTATAAGCTATTTTGCCCTGACTTTTCACCAAAACGGAGCATATTCTAAACTCACAAATTCGGGTACTATTGTTATGGTAGTTTTAGTGATTTTCTACATGTATCTTGTTCCATGTTCTGCGTAACATGCATTTAAAACTTCAGGGCCTGTTTGTG
The DNA here is from genome assembly GCA_013350335.1 of Chimonanthus salicifolius. Classification (NCBI taxonomy): domain Eukaryota; kingdom Viridiplantae; phylum Streptophyta; class Magnoliopsida; order Laurales; family Calycanthaceae; genus Chimonanthus; species Chimonanthus salicifolius. The sequence continues at coordinate 46,578,796 of CM023537.1, read as the reverse complement.
TACGCTTAAAAACATGTGCATGTCTTTCAAAATTTGTGTTAGTCTTCCATTAAATGGTATGCTTGCAAAGTATGTCCTACCCATATTCATTTCAGGCCCAAATTGGGCTATGAAATGCATCTTGGATAAGATTATCTGCATATTGGATACGTTTTTGTTTATGGAATGAATTGAAAGACCCATCCGAGTCCAAGAACATTTTTGGCATGGTGTGTTAAGTGGCTCAAAGGCCCTACCAGATCCATTACAAGGCCGAAATAGTTCATGAGGCCCATTCAGAACCCCAAATCCCTTCTAGTTAGGTCCGTTTCAGGTCCTGAATTTTAAAAGTTAGAGGCTTAAGTACTTGTCAGACCCTTATCCAGGCCCAAATACTGTTGCAGGCCAATTCTTACAACCAACATAATCAAATGATACCTGTTTTAATCAAATTATTCTGATAATGAGATATTGTGGCATTTCATGGTGTCTTCTTTTGGCCCACTAATAGTATGGATTTTTGGGGCATATTTATTTTCTACCCATTTATTAAATTTGTTAAAATGTTCTCATGGATTTAATGATGAATTTTAGTTCCTTTGTGGTGATGATTTCTTTAATCCATCATAGTCTTTGCACAGATATTAATAATATTAGGCTAGATTTAGTGCTAACTTTCTAGCACAGATACAATTAGTCACTTCAGAGCCACTGATGGCTATTGTGGACAAACTAGGGCCTAAGCCTAATTCCTAGTATTTTTCCCACATATTTTAGATTAAGTGTATAAGATGGCTTCTAAATCCTCTGTTGTGGAAGTAGTTAAGGCCGAAAAAGTGACAGGACCTAGTTATCAGGTATGGAGGAGACTTTCAAAAAAAAAAAAAAATTGCAAGAAGATGTTGTTTGGTGCACCATTGAGAAATGCATGTCTGAGCCTAAAAAATTGGGAATGATCCTTCATATCTGTTAGCGTTGACATAACTTGCTCTGTTAGATGTTTTCCAAAAATGTCGATATTCATTTGTAATTATATTTGCTTTAATTTATCATTTTTTTATTTCCTTTTTTATATTTTATTACTATTTTTATATCTTGTATCTTGCACTCTATAAATACAAATTCAACCGGGTTCTCTCCTCGGTAGGAAGACAACAAATCCCGAATCACAATTTCACATACACATCAAATCTCGTGTTACAATTTCACAATATCATATGAAGAAAAGGTGCTATAAGAAATGGTTGAGACATAACCAAAAGGCTTGCAATATTATTCTAGAACTCAGTGGGTATAGAATGTGAATGCCACCTGGTTGCTAGATGAGAGACCATATATTAGAAAGGTGGAGCATTTTTTTTGGAATTATTAAAGAAAAAATTCAGTACAAGAAAAAAGGTCTAAGAGGAATTGACCCAACCAAAACAAGAAAGAAAGGCGGAGCATATGATAGGCGAGCTGAGCTTGGCTGGTCTATATTGACTGATAATGAGCAAGTAGCAGAATTGACTCCTACTTTGCCACCACCTATGAATACCATGAAAGTGATTCTAGAACACAATGACTCCGTCAAGACTTTTGCCCGCCATTTGATACATCAGGTTGAGATGGATGCTCTTGCGTCCAAATGGACTATAGTTATAGTTGATGAATCTAGTCAGAAGAATCGGTTTAGAAAAGGAAAGGGCAACAAGAAGGGTAGGAGATATACTCCACTCAAACCCTCACATCAAGAACTTCAACCATAGACTGTCCTGCATAATTTTAGCCAAACTAGGCACAATAACAAGATCCTATTTCACCGAAGAGAAATGAAAAGCAGAAGAGTCAGAGGAACCATAGAGGCCAGAATGGTCCCTGCTTTGTTTGTGTCAAAGTGAGACATTTGAATTATGAAAGTCGCTTCCCCAATAGAAAGACAGTAAATCATTTGGTTCATATTATGAATGTGTACTTAGAGTTCATTGCTGATCTTCCCTCATTTGAAGGGATTATGAATTCAAGGCAACAAGGCTTGTGACAAGGGATAGAGAAGGTCTGTGATGTTCCAAATGGTGGCAGTAGGAAGTCATAGGATCTACATGGAAATAATTCTTTAGAGGACGTCGCTGGAGTTGGAACATACAGATTGCAGATGAGCACTGGAAAGTCGTTGCATCTCCATGATACTTTATATGCTCCCGGCATGAGGAAGTATCTAATATCATTTCCTTGTCTTGTAAATGAAGGTCTTGATTTGAGGTTCAGTAATGATAGGGTGTCCATCAGAAAGAACAATGTAATTGTTGGATGGGAAGTTTGTACCCTAGTTTCTTTAAACTGGATCTTGCATGTAATATTGCTAATGGAAATAAAACTGGAATTTCGGTTATTGTATCTGACATGCAAACCATTTCTGAATCCATTAAATAGCATGATAGATTGGGACATATTGGGAAAAACAGAATTGCTAGACTTGCAAGAGATGGAATGTTTAGATCGCCTACTAAAGTTGATATTCCTACATGTGAATATTGTGTGACTGGGAAAGCAACGAGAAAGCCTTTTTCTATGGCAGAAAGAACTCAACCAACATTACAAATTGTTCATTCTGCTGTTTGTGTCCTATGAATATTAAAAATAGAAATATCCATCACTTTTTTGTGTCGTTCATAGAAATTAGATGTATTTGAATGTTTCCAACAATACAAAGCTGAAGTGGGAAATTAGGTTGATCATAAGATCAAAATTCCAAGATCAAATAGAGGCTATGAATATACACCTGATGTCTTCTAAGTTTTTTTGTGAAACTGCTGGCATTTTTCGCCAATAGATAATGGCATATACCCCTCAACAAAATAGAGTTGCAGAAAGATGGAATAGGACATTGTTAGATATGGTTAGATCAGTGTTAGCTCGTTCTGGTTTGTTTATTTCCTTCCGGAAAGATAATTTAATGAAGGCGTTGTGTATGAGTTGAATAGAATTCCGTCAAAATCAGTACCAAAGACTCGACTTGAACTGTGGACTGGTCGAAAACCAACACTTGCAGATCTACGACCTTGGGGATGTTCTGGTCATGTTTTAATTTCATCTTTTAATCGTAACAAGTTGGATAATAGAACAAAAATGTGCATCTTTAAACAGTATCCAACGCACTCTAAAGGATATGTTTTGGTACATAAGGAAATGACTAATTAATAGAGTTGAATCACGAGATTTGACTTTCATTGAAGATGAGTATCAAAACAGAAAGAAACAAAAGATGAATGTAGAATTGTAGAAGATTCTGAGCTCTATTGAAGACAGTGGAAACACCCATTTGGAAGAGGTAGGGAACACTTCAAGGCTTCCTAAAGTCAGTGGGAGTACTCCAACAACCATTGATGAGCCTCGCAAAAGTGCACGTAGAAGAATTTTAAAAAAATATTTTGAAATAGAATGTGAGATGTTTGCTTGTATCACTGGTGATGAAGATGAACCAGATTCATACCAAGAGCAATGCTTCAAATTCAGATGAGTGGCAAAAAACAATGGATGAAGAAATCGTCTCTATGAAAAAAAGAAAAAAACAATGTGCGAGAATTGGTTTATCGACCTCTCGGATGCAAAGAAATTGGAAATAAGTGGTGTATAAAGTCGAGAAATGCAAATGGTGAGATGGAAAAACATAAAGCTTGATTGGTGGAAAAAAGGGTTTACACAGATTGAAGGCATTGGTTAGGATGAAACTTTTCACCAATTGTAAAGTTTTTTTTTTTGTCCTATCTGGTGAAAAGTTTTCGACCAGTTCACAATTCAAGTGGACTGGCATTGGATCTTGAGATTTTCCTGATGGATGTTAAAACTGCTTTTTGAATGGTGAACTGGAAGGGAAATTTACATGCATCAATCAGATGGATACATTGAAAAGGAGAAAAAGAGAAGAATAGAAAAGTTTGTATTTGAAATTCCATTTGGCCATAATTTCTTTTTCCATTGAGATGTGCAAAGAAGGCCACTGTGTGTAATATCAAATGTATTGATCAATCATTTCTTGATCTTGTCTTTCTATGTTAACGACATTCTTATTGCAGGAAATAACGTGGGCATGATCATGACTACCAGATATTAGTTCTCCAACTTCAAGATGAAATACCCTGAAGAGGCAAATTTCATCTTGGGAGTAAAAAAAGTAAGGGATCAATCTAGAAGATTTGTGTGTTTATCCCAAGCCTCAAATATTTTAGAGTGGTTCAGCATAGAAGGTTCTACACCCCTTGAAGACAAAGGTCCCATATGCAAATGCCTTTGGAAGTTTAATGTATGCTAGTATGTGTATGAGACCAAACATTTGTTATGCAATTAGTTTTGTGAGTCAATTTTAGAGTAATCCAGGGCTTCCTCATTACCAATCTATGAAACATAATTTGAGATATGTATAAGGTGCAAAGGATATGATGCTCTGTTTCAAAGATGTTGCCTGGAGAATAGAAGCATACTCAAATGCTTCATGGAGCGATGATTTTGATTATACTAAATTCACCTTTGGCTATGTTTTCATTTTAGGAGGTGATACTGTTACATGGAGCAGTAACAATGCAAACTGCGGTGCCTTTGTCCACCATGGAAGTGGAATATATTGTAAGTTTTGCAGTAGTGCAAGTAGGTGGTCGGATCACGATGTTCGTTAGAGCTCTCGGTGTTATCCCTTGTGTCAAAGATCCTCTTGTATTAAAGATGGACAATTTCAGTTGTTGATCATACAAAGCAGCCTAAATTCCACACAAGGTCGACGCACTTTAAGCGTCAATTCCATTTCGTGCAAAAGCAAGTAAAAGATAGAGAAGTGGTGTTTGAGTATGTTCCATTTGCAGAAATGTCAGCTAATCCCATGACAAATCCTATTGTATTAAGATATTTTTCAGAGGCATCTTAGGCAGATGGGATTAAGGCGAGCTAATTTCTCCTAAGGCAATGGGAGTTTTTCAGGTGTGTATTTTGCATTATATATCTTTACGTGTATTCCTTCTGTGATGAATGAAACTGCCCTTTGCCCTCTTGTTCTTTTATTTATTGTGCACAACAAATATAATACTAGGTACTTATCCCATCAGTGGTTTGTAGCAGACAGGCCAGTCTTCCCACTCACACAGGTTGCCCAACCTTGACATGTGAGCTTGAGGCATGTTAAGGATGAGGTTTCTACAAGGAGGTGCTTACCTCCTTTAGTAGCAATACAAAAGATGAGGAGCATGCATATGCATGTTTCAAGCTTATAGTTTGGAATGAGACGATGGGGCTTGTATGTCCACTTCAATCATTCAATGATTGGAATGAGACTCTACTAGTCAAATGATGTTAATGCTAGTTAAAAATTGTTCCCAGAGATGATATCATGTCTTATATATTATGTGTTAGGTTTGGAGACACTGACCTTCAAAACAAGTGCATTGTGGACCAAACAACATCCTAGTTTGTCCATGTTGCAATGTGGATGAGCAAACACATGCTACATGACCTTTATCTATTGGATGCTCGATTCGATCTATTCAACGCATTGTGCAAGTAGTCGATCTTGTAGCTGACCTTTTATGCCCTTATGTACTCACCTTTGCGTTTAAGGGGATGAGGTTGAGTGTCACTACTTTGGTATACAATTTTAATGCATATGTGATTCGGCCGATGATTGTATTGTTAACAAAGTGGCTCGACTGATTCTAACTTGCGCACTTGTGTGAGGAAGATCCCTTGGCAACGACACCATGGCCTAGAACTGGAAATACAAAATTAGACTCATCAGCCGTGACATTACGAGTTCTATAAAGAAAAATGTTTTAAAAACTAGTTCTTTTGATAATATATACTGGTAAATACTATATTTCAAAAATTCTGAGCTATGCAAACATGTTTTATTTGAAGTTGGATAAGTGATTTGCACTAGTTAGATGATTACGTGGTGCACGTGCATCCTACATATTAGAGATACTAGAGTCTCGGCTTGTCCCACACGCCTCTGGTTCTTGCTCATGGAGATTGTTTTTTTGAGTAGTAACGAAAAGATTATATTGGAGATTTTTTTTTTTTTTTTTTTTTGAGAAGTAACAAAAAGATTATATTAAGAAAGAGAACAGACAAGAAAAGGACAAAATGCCTAAGAGAGTTGGGCCGAAACAAAAAGGAAAGCAAAAACAAAGAAAACACCTGATCTCCCACTATATGGCAACAAAATTAGTTTCTTGGAATATGAAATACACCACTAATCAACCAATCAACTTCATTTTTAGCAAAGAAATTTGTCACCCCATTGGTTGTCCTATTGATGTGCACAAAGGAAATCTCTTGGCCCGAGACCAAATCCTTAATCTCCCTCGCTAAGGTAATTAATCTCCATGGAGGACAATTAACTCCTCTTACCCATTTGATGGCACTAAAAGAATCACTTTCGATAACTAAATTAGCTCCCCCGACACCCATTCCTATAGTCAAGGACTCAAGGCTCTCCTAATACTGAGTAATTCCGCCTCATTAGAATCCTTGATTCCCACAGATTCAGAAAAAATGACTGACGCAGGACGGAATGCGCTGCATCAATGACCCTTGTGATCCCCAAGTCGTCCTGCAGAACTCTCCCAATCCCAGCCGGCCCAGGTTTACCCCTTGAGACTCCGTCCACAGTTAAATTTCAAGCTACCAATAGGAGCTTCATTAAATGTTTCCACAGATTTCCCTGCTGAAAAGGTTGAGTGGGAGATTATTAGCAGTAAGGCCCACCTAATTGTGTGGGCCGACACTGTGCAAACTTTTTTGTAGGCCTTCTTTCTCCTCTCTCATATTCTCTCTCTGTTTATAGTTTTTTTTTTTTCCTCCATGAAGTGGGACCTAATTATACAGTTGGGCACATCACATTAACTTTCCCACAAATGCCCTAAGGCATGGGAACATTTTTCATCCTGTCCGAAGGGATGCAAAGGGAGAGAGAGTTGAACCATTGCTAAGAGAAGAAAAACAGAGGGAATGTTGTGAGGAAAGGAGAGAAGCATGAGAAGGTTTTATTGAGTAGAGAGAAAACAACCCTAAATTCATCACACTCTCAATTTCAGTGATCATCCTTGCCGTTGAAACCAAGAGAGGTGAACTACATTGAACATTCTGCTTGTGATTGTCGGATCATTCGGATTAGACGTTTCAGCTTTCATCATTCCAAATTACTTTTGCCTTTGAATCGTTGTACTTAATATGCTAAATCAGTTTGTGGCCCCACAAATGCTTAGGCAGGGCCATCACGCTCAAATGTAGGGTCCAAACACCAATAACATTTGTAACTAATGGACATTTTTGTAGACAGTCTCAAATTAGGGTTCACGGCTCATTGGTGTTTTCCTGTTTTTTATGTACCCTCTTGTTGCGCCTCTGGTGCTTTTAATATATTATGATTTGCTATTTCAAAAAAAAAAAAATAGGATTCATGGCCCATTGGTAGGTTGTGGACATACTTGTTTGAGTTGCTTGCCATACAGCTTAGTTTCTATACAGTAATCATCCATGAAGAAATGGACAAGCTGAGTGGGTTATTGCTATGTGGTATGACTACTTGCAGCATCACATGATAGCAAACCAAAAGAATAAGGTGGACATGTTTGATACAGCAAAGACCCTTATTTTTAGTATTTGGAGTACCCAATAGAACCCAAGTAATTCCGGTTTCAATTGTCTATTTTTTTTTTTTTTTGCTTTGTGCAAATAAGTTATCTCTATCTTCTACGTTTAATTTCTAGTTTTATTTTACATTAATTTAACTTAATTTTTTGCAATTTACTTCTAGTTTTCATTACAGTTTATAATTTCGTTGTGAATTTTGAATGTGTTGGAATTCCCAACGAGATTTTTGCGCCTTAATATATTTTTTTTAAGTGAAACTAAGTTCGGGTTTGTTTTCCAATTGGAATTTAGTTTTCTTGATTTCAAGTGAATTATCAATTGGTGATTGGCTTGAAAGAGATCCAAGGATTTTTGGAGACGCTGGAATTTTTCAAATCTGTTTTCTCATTTCAATTGAGCCACGTTTTGGATTTTCCTTCAATTTTGTTTAAGACATTGGAAGATTGAAAAATCGACTTTGACCTTCACTGGAGTGAGACGTGCACCTATGGTAATTCAAGAATCATATCAAAACCTAGCTAAAATCAGCTCTGACGCAGATTCTAGATACATTTGGTGAGGGAGGCTTGTTAGACCCAAACTAAATGGCATAAAAGAATAGCCAGCCTTAAAGCATGCATGGCCTAAGTACTAGCTGGTGGAACCAGCTGGGTGTTGCATTTGGCTGGCCCAAGCACTCAAGCTTGATAAGGGGTGATTTTACACATGCTAGTGCAGGCAATACTTAGGTTGTGTTCAAGCACAGGCTTCATGAGCACTAGAGTAAAAAACTCGGCTCGCCGATACAGGTGGCCGATACATATCAGAAGAGCGGATCCAATACCAAGACTACTTCTTTCTTAGGAAGTGCAGCAAGTACTTAAGGAATTTGGGGATGTCATGCCCCACCAGTTAGTTGCCAAGTGCCCCCTAGGAGGGCAGTCTACCACAAGATCGAGTTGGAGCCTGGAGCCAAATCAGCGAGCATAGGGCCTTTAGGCACCTATTACGTTAGGCACACCACGACGGACTTAGTTGCAGCGCTAGCGCCATCAAACGGAAGAACAAAGTACCCCAGTGTAGGCAACCCTAAAGTTACTAGGCCCAAAGGGAGCTGCAACACGTCAGGTTAGGAAAGTCGCTATCAGTCGATACTTTTCTCTCTCCTCTCGTTTTTTATTTTTTACAAAAAAAAATCAGAAAAATTACAGAAAATCAAGAAAATTTTGGACTTCTTAGATATGTAATTTTATCATTAAGTAGCAGTCATTTACATATACAAATGTTGGTTGATTACAATAAGTTAAAATATTTATTAAATCATTTACTTTTATTTAAAAATAAATGGTCAGGATGATCTCATGATTTCATTTTTTGACAATTTGATACTTTCATGATATTTATCCACACATCAATTTTTTTTAATTATATGGTTAGGCTCACTCTTTTGACATGACTTGCTCGAACATATGGACTTGAGAAGACCTCTCCAAATCTAAAAAATAGTTCTATCTTTCTGTAGGGGTGAAGCTTGAGCTAGTTGGCTTGGATTTTGCCAAACATAGCCCAACCTTCATTTTGCATAGCTAAGCATAGCCTAGCTCAAGCCAACTTTACAATCCAAGGATCATGACTCAGCCGATCCTAATCAGGCCTGATAACCCAACCTGAACCAACTCTGGCCCAAATTTTTATCATGGCCTGTTGATTTGAGTATCTTGACCTAGTGTAGTTCTTTTTTAGTTGTTCATTTATAAAGGAATAACACTCCCACACCTTTACCATCCTAAAAATTTGACAAACAATATGCATATAAAGAAAGTTCTATAGATGAACAGCATGATTATGCAATTAAACAATAATAACTTAAAAAAGGAATTCACAAAAAATTAAAGTATATTATATACAGATGAGTGAGAGAAACGTAATTTAGGATTTAATAAGTGAGTCTGAGTCGGGTTGGATCAAGTTTTAAAAGATGACCCTAGCTCAGGCTGAATTTAAGTTTGATTTATTCTTCCTCAACATAATCCAACCCTAAAAGGTAGAAAATGCCTAAACCAAGGTAAGGTTAAAACCGTAATGTAAGTTTCACCTCGTATTGTTTTAGAATATTTATCCACACTCTTAGATAGGGTCATAGTCACCAAATACCATCCCTCGTTGAGGCTCATGCTACACATGCCATTTCCAAATGTAAGTCCTTTCTAATCGACCAACCAATTGTTTTCTTCTCCACACATTACTATAAGCTTCAAAGACATAAGACTACATCCATACAATGACAGATAACCAAGCAATAAAACCCTTCATCAGGTGATGCAAGCAAAACCAGTGACAGAACCAGTAAACCCTTCATTGGTGTTTTTAACATGCAAAATTGTTTTTGTTGTCAAAGAAGCACAAGGTGCAAGAACATAAAATATTCACTTCCTTAAAATGATAGTACTGTGGCATTTAAATGTGTAACAAGTGAACACAAATACTCTATGCTTTGTGGCGATGGCCGGAACTGGTTCACAGGCATTTCACTAGTATCCTTGAAGTCTTCACATTGTCGCAACTCGCAAGCAGTAACTTGTCCCTGACAAGAAACTATATTTCCCGTAGGAGTGTCTTTTGACATCTTTTCAGCCTGAGGAAGCAGTAATCATAGACCAACGTGAGAAAATTATCCAAGTCATAGTATAATCTTAAATCCATTGTGTTAGCTGTATCTTGTTTACTTGGAGTAACAGATGAAATGATTATTTATTGGGGTTTGTCTGGATTAGAAAGTAGGAAAAAGTAGACCACTGTACTCATGTAAACCATAGCAGACACAAATGTAAGAGACACCCAAAAAAGGAAAAGAACAAGAAAAATATAACTCGTTCATGGACATTTCACTTCAGAGCTTTTAAGTCTTTGGAATGTGGCACACAGTAACTGGTCTCCAACAAGCAATTGCACTTTCCTCTGGAGCATTTCTCTAGTCATCCTTCCAGCCTGAAGAATCGAAGTGATCATAGACCAATGTATAAAAATTATCCGAGCCATAGTATAATGCAGACTAAATGATATGCTTGTTTGGGTTGGGAGAAAGGAGGAGAGAGGGGATTCTCTTAACAATATGTTGGGTATTTTTTGGTAGGAGAAACAGTACATAAATGACATCATGCCTCATCATTATTTTATCCTAGTCATAGAAAGATGGTTTCCACCTCCATCATATAAACAACTAACTGTCCGGCTCCCATTTGGATTGGGAGAAGCAAGAAAAAGTAGGAGATTCTCCTTGAATAACTTGTGTGGCAATTTCTATATAGGAAAAATAGCACTGGATGATATCATTCCGCAGATCTAATGGAAAACTTGGGACAACAGTATCAAATCTAATGTGATTTCAACTTTCATACCACACCAAACACAGCATGACAAAATATTCAAATCATCAATTAACTTTAGATAGGCAAAGGCACAGACACGAGGGAAAAAACATTTCTGGTTAGGAGAACAGAGGAAAACGGTGTCAAGATCACTTACCCTACACTGCTCATAAATGATCAATAATTCATAAAGCTTGGAGGAAGATATGTTTTTTCCCCAGCTCAGCGACCAATTTAAAGAATGGAATCATTATTGATGCCCTTGGCAGGCCTAATAAATATCAACCAGTGAATTTCCATGAGATCAGAATATAAAAAGATGAATGAAATGATATCAAAGAGAAGGTATTTCAGAATCGATACCCTGCTGCTGCTGATTCGGTGACTTGAACCTCACAACATATTCAGGTAGTATATATTGACTAATATGAGTGATCCAAATGCAGTACCATCTGGGATTCAAAAGATCGTCAAACCCACAATCATAATTTTCACTACTGGGACTAAATTGAGGCTTTCAACATCAAATTTCTCAGTATTCCCCAGCAGGGGTGCAAAATTCGGTATCGACCGATATTATTCTCTCTCCTCATTTTTTTTTTTTTTTAAAAACGGCCGATATCGGCCGATATTTGCACCCCTATTCCCCAGTATGACCCAGAAAACTATGATATGTTTATCACCATTACCATCATCAGGAGATAAAGCAACACTGCAACACATGCCAATCAAACAGTAAGAACATTCAAGAGACTTCCAAAATTATAAATTAAAGGCAGAAAGATAGATTATCCATCCCATTATGCAGTAGAACTGTTGTAGAAATTAGATACTGTGTATTAGAACTGGTACCATTTTTCTCTCAATCTACACCAAATCAATATCAGTATCAAATCAAACAGTAGGATTAAGAGATTTCAAAAATTATAAACCTTCCAGAGGATGGTTTTCAACTCTCCAAAATCATAAGCAGTTTAAATCTTAAGGCAGAAAGGACAGGTTATCCATGCCATTATGTATTAGAACTGTTCTACATATAATAAAAAGTGTATTAGATTGGATACTGGTTTTCTGACAATCTACACCAAATCAACTATCAGCATCAATAGAAAATACTGATATGGGACAAATGTGTCGAAAAAACAGTATCCTGCCTAATGGCCTTTTTCCAGTTTCTGAGCTACCCCTGCCCTATCAAATTCACCAAGATTAGAACTGATAGCCAGTTTAGCCAACATGAAAACAGGCATTAATCTAGTCATTTCATGATAAAAATGGTTTACATACCTTACGTGTGGCAGATGCAGTGGAGAGAGGTGGACACCAATGGCTTTAGTGCTTGAATTGGGATATCTGCTGGGCACCAAGAATCCATGTGCTACAAAAAAGCCATGGCTGCGGAGGAGATACCATACCAAGCGAGCTTCACATTGACACTGCCACGAGTAGTATTTGGGATTTCGATCCGACTCTGACAGCTTTTAGATTGAGCAATTCCTATGGGGCTCAAATTTTAACACCTACCGATACTGATAACAGAGGCATCTGGTTGTTATTTCTTTCTCATTTTTGTTTTTCGAATCTTGCCTTGTAACCAATACTGGTAACAGACCCACTGCATCTCTACTTATCGAAGTGGTCATGGATCCAAAAGTTTTTCTGCTACTTTTTGTCATTGGATTGAGATTTGAGGAAACCATGTTCTGTTTATTTTCTTTTTCTGGGAAGAAAAAAGAAGAGGAGTTAAGAGATGAACAAAACCACTTACAAGACAAGATTAGAAAAACAAAAATGAGATGGAAATATCAACCATATCTCTCTGTTACCAGTATCGATAGGTGTTCAAATTTGAGCCCTTGGGAGGCCTAACAAATGTCAACCAGTGAATTTCCGCGAGATCACAATATAAAAAAGATGAATGAAATGATATCAAAGAGAAGGTATTTCAGAAAAGATACCCTGTTGCTGCTGATTTGGTGACTTGAAGCTCACAATCATATTCAGGTAGTGTATGTCGACTCATCTGAGTGATCCAAATGCATTACCATCTGGGATTCAAAGAACCCCACAATCATAATTTTCACTGCTGGGACTAAATTGAGGCTTTTCAGCATCAAATTTCTCAGTATTCCCCAGTATGACCCGGAAAACTATGATATGTTTATCACCATTACCATCAGCAGGAAATAAAGCAGCACTGTAAGAATGTTTTCACCTTGTTGGCAATCATTCTTGCCCTTCTTTTCTTGATTAAAGACAGACCCATTTTTTTTTTTTGAGACGTAACTTTAAAGACTTCATTGAAAGAGAAAAAGAAATACAAAGAAAACAAAACAACGAAAGAAACGGTCTAAAAGGATTAGACCAAAAGAAAATAAAAACATGTTGTGCAGCACTGCACTACATCAAGAAGAATCAAACACCATACAAAAAAATCCCCAGAGTTTCCCTTCATAAGTAGAAAATCCCAGATACTGAGTTACCGATCCCATTTTTGGCTAGGAAGTCTTATACGCCATTTGTTGTGCGACCAACATGGACAAAGAAAACATCCGATCCCAATGCTAGACTCCTAATTTCCCTTGTAATGGTAATCATTCTCTAGGGAGGTTGCTTTAAGCCCTTAGCCTATTAAATTGTGTTTGTGAGTCCCCTTCTATCACTAGTTGACTTTGTCTAAAGACTTTTCAAATGGTCAAAGCTCTCCTACATATACTAAGGAGTTCCACCTCATTTGAATCACAAATCCCTACGGACTCCGTCAAGACCACCGGGGATAGACCACATTGGTTAACGTCCCCTATCCCTGTCAGACCCGTTTTTCCCCTCGAAGCTCCATCAACATTAAACTTCATGACATCTTGTTGAGGGGGACACCAACTGACATGAGATCTACGATCCTATTTTCTTCCCTTAAAAAACCCTCTCAGGACGCCAAAAAAACAGAAGGTTTAAGCCCCTTATGTTCCTTTCTAGATAACAACGGAATTCACAACCTCCCTTTTGCCCTTTGAAAGAGATCATTAGCCTCAGAAGACTTTCCCTCAAAAATTCTAGAATTCCTTTCCTTCCATATGGTTCAAAAAACTGCGGCAGGAACCGTAAACCAAGCAATCTTCCACTTGGGGCTAAACCTCGAAATGAACCACGAATCCACTACCCAGACACAAGTTCCATCTCTACTCATCAATATGGTCATGGATCCAAAAGTTTTTCGGCTAGTTTTTCTCATTGGATAGAAATTTGAGGAAACCCCGTTCTGTTTTCTTTTCTTTTCCGGGGAAGCAAAAAGGAGAGGAATTGAGAGAAGAACATAACCACTTACAAGGCAAGATTAGAAAAACAATAATAAGATAGAAAATCGTTACAAAAACAAGATTCTTCTAAAGAAAGAAAGATAGGGTGGTGGAGAATAACCAACCTGTATAGATTGAAATTTAAGGAAATTGTGAGATAGTGCTCTTGCTTTTTTTTCCCTATGGAATTGAGAAAACAAAACCAATTATAGAGGAAGATCGGAAAAATATTAAAATCATTTGGAAAAAATAAGAAGATTATTCTAGAGAAAGAAAGAGAAGGTGGAGAAGAAAGAAACCTGAATAGACTGAAATTTGAGGAAATCTTGCTGTTATGCCACCATATTGCTGCTCTCTTCAGTGATGCATCTAATATTATTTTATTTTTTATATAATACATTTTAAACTTATAAATTGAAAAACATATTGCCAATTTATTTAGTATTAGCTCCATATTTCCAAATTCTATATCTGTTTTATTCATTTGGCCATCTTACATATATATGATCTGGATATCATGCCCAAGCCCAACTGAGATTGTGTATATATGTCAATTTTATATGACTAGAAGAAAATGACAATGATGATGATAAATATACAAATGCTTATTTCTGATACTCATATAGACACTTTGTTTTTTGTGCTCCACTGACTCTTTCATTTCTTTTTCTTTTTTCTTTTCTTTTTTTTAACAGAAGTGTTCAGATGTCTCACCAAACTAATTCTCGTAACATGTGTAAGCCTCTCAATCTACACACACTAAATAAGTTCAATAGAGAGTGAGACCCTTTAATGAAGACCCCCCCCTGCTTGTGTAACTATTGCTTTCATTTCAACATGGTAACCATTGCTTTTTGTGCTTCATTTGTCTTTCTTCCCAATATTCCCTGTTTAGTATTATTGCATTTCAACCATCTAATTGCCATGTATCCTTTCCAAGCCCATGTATCCTTTCCAACAATTCATTTTTGATAAAATTGAATTTAAAAAGTGACATTTTAACGGTTCCACATTCATCTAAAGGCTTTGATTGAAAAGTTCATACAATTTTTGTGAACCAGCTCACAATGAACAATTTCTCCAAAATTTAGAGGGGAGCGGAATTGATTTTGATCCAGTTCAATTGATGAAACCAGTATTCAGGGCAGATTTGCTTTCTTCTCCACACATTACTGGAAGCTTCAAGACACTAATACTTCTAAACAACTCCAATAAACAGTAATACACCTATAATGAGTTATCACTGAGCAGTAAGACCCTTAACATAAAACAAAGCTGTTCGTATTTTTAACGTAAAACTGTTCGTAGCTCACTTCCAAAAAAATATTACTGGTATGGCATTTGGATGTGAGGCATTCTTTAATAATTTAATTTTGTAAACTTCCATAAGATTTCATATAGTGGCGTACATTCATTTACAATCTTTAATTTTGTAACTTGTAGGCAAAATACATAAATTCCCTAACCCCCACGCCCCACCCATCCCTCCTCTTTGGTGATCTTTTGGCTGTCCAAACACATGTAACAAATGAAGAAGAGTAAGATACTTACACACTACAGCGTTGCAACATAAGAATTCTGGTGGAAACAGTGATGAAATTTCACTTGAATACAATCATCAACAATTGTTGCAGATCTACAAATATGAATGAAGAAGAAGAAGAATCACTTCTCTCCTGTGTATCTTGTTAGGCTATTGTACTCATGTCATCATACAGAAAGAAACTCTCCAAAAAAGAGGAAAAAAATACAACTGGTTCACAGACATTTCACTAAGAGCCTTAAGCTCTTTTTATTGCAGCACGCAGTAACTGGTCCCCCACAAGCAACCGTATTTTCCTTATGAGCTCGTCCCTTGTCACCTTTCCAACCTGAGGAATCAAAGTAAGAAAGTTATCCAAGTTGTAGTTTAATCATAAACATAACCTTTTAACCATACCCTGTTTAATTTGAACAATGCAGACTAAATGATTATTCAGTGGTGTTTGTCTGGTTTCGAAGAAAGTAGCAGAAAGTAGGGGTTCTCATTGAATAATCAGTTTGGCTTGGTGAGAGAAATCGGTACATAAATGACATTTATCCCGCATATCATTTTCTACTACTCACAGAAAGATAGTTGTCCATGAGAAAAACAACTTTCTACCATTTTCTACTAAACATTGAGAATTGATTTAGGCACTGGTGCTTTTTTTTTTTAAGGGAGCACTATACTGAATTTGTTCTTCATTTCATCTTGATAAGTTAAAAAATAAAATAAAAGGTTAAAATGGAAATATCATCAATTTATTGTATAAACACTGCACTTCATCCTCAGAACTCTTCAAATCCAAATGCAGTACCCCATTGTTATGATCTGTTTGGAATGGAAAAGTTGGGAGAACAGCAATGGAACTATGTAATTCCAAGTTTTGCACCAACCCAAACACAGCATGCCAAAATAATCAAATCATCTGCAATTTTAGATGATCCAAGGCACAGGGCAAGGGAAAATTACAATTCTGGGTAGTAGAGCTAAGGAAAATGGTGTCAAGACCACTTACCCTGTACTGGCTATACAAGATCAGTATTTCATGAAGTTTGGAGGAAGGAATGTCTTTTCCCAACTCAGCAAACAATTTAGAGAATGGCATCAGCTTTCGTATCTTTGGCAGGTCTAACAAATGTCAACCAGAGAACACCTCCATAAGATCAGAATAGAAAAAGGATGAATGAAATGAAAACAAAGAGAAGAAATTTCAGAAAGGTACCTTGTTGCTGTTGGTTCGTCCTCTTGAAGCTCAGAACATATTCAGGCAGTATATGTCGATTCATATGAGTGGTCCAAATACAATACCAAGTAGGATTTGCAAGATCATCAACCCCACAATCATAATTGTCACTGCTGGGATGAAATTGAGGTTTTTCGGCGGTATCAACCTTCTCAGTGTTCCCCAGAATGACCCGGCAAAGTATAATATGTCTATCACCATTATCATCAACCAGAGACGAAGCAACACTGCAAGCAAAGGGTAACAACAATAAGAGAGTTCAAAAATTATGAATTAAGGCAGAAAGGAGAGGTTATCCATGCCATTATGCATTAGAACTGTTGTAAAAATTAGGAAACCAGTTTTCCGTGGATCTAGACCTAATCAATGAGTACCAATTGCCAATATTGATATGGCCCGCAAAAAAGAAGGAAAAGAGAAAAAAACAGTCTTTTTCAAATTTCTCAACTTCCCATACCCTATCAATTAAATTCACCAAAATATTATACAACCATTTAACGAAGAAGCCGTCCATACCTCAAGTGTGGTAAATGCTGCGGAAAGAGGTATACTCCAATGGCATTAGCTCTCGAATTAGGGAGTCTGCTGGGCTTCGAGAATCCATGTGATATAATGTGAGCCACACAGTTGGAGGTTGTGCCATGCCAGGCCAACTTCAGATCAGCACTGCCGCGAGCAATCTTTGTGACTTCCATCTGACTCTGAAAGCCTTTACAACGAGCAATTCCAATGGGGCCTGAATGCAAACACCTACCTATGCTGGTAACAGTGACATCTGGAATGCAACTCTTAATTCCAGAAAGGAACAGATCCTTGACATCCATGTACTTCTTGTCTCCTTCATTCAGCATTTCTACATTAGGCCACTTGGGCTTATCCAAACAGATAACTGGAGTCGCAGATGCACTAATAGGCTTTGGGGGTTTCTCAAGATACACAGTAAGATTCGGATCAATATGTTCAATGGAAGGAACAGACTCAGGCAATTTGTCAGAATCCTTTGAAGAATCGTTCTTCATTCTAATTCGCATACTGTCTTAATTCCTTAATCCTGTTCTATTTTTCTTTCTAGGGATGGATCTGTCTTCAGTCAAGAAAAGAAGAAGATTGAAAAATCGTTACAAAAAAAGAGAGAAAAATCGTTAGAAAAACAAAATTTGGGGGAATTGTGAAATTGGCTCTTGCTTTTTATCTATTGGAATCAGGAAAATAGACTGGAAAAAGATAGGAAATCGCTACAAAAACAAGCTTATTCCAGAAAAAGAAAGAGGCGGTGGAAACCTGTATAGACTGAAATTTGAGGAAATCTTGCTCTTGTTTCCTTTCTCTGAAGAATGGAATGGAGAAGTAGAATATAAATAGAAGGGCAACGGCTGGATTGAAACTTCGAATTTGAAATTCGAAATTCAAAGGGAATTCTGTGGCAACGTCTTCTCTTGTGGACGCTCTCATCTCCCACATTTGTAGAGGCGACGACCGACCTATATTGCAAAATGCCCCATGTTTTGTCACGACAATTACAGTTATGCCACTACCATGGTCTCAGTTGCGGATTCAGTAGAGTTATTTGGGCTTTTAAACTGTACAGGATATACCCTTGTCTTGTCAAGAAATCACAGTTGTGCCACTCTCTTTGCATTTCTTGAGGCGGTTTGATTTTCCGCTTAATTACCAATCCGCCGTTTTGTGGGGAGACTCCCAATTAGCATTTGCTGGGTCTAATATTTTTATTACAAAATTAAAATATTTTAAATTTAATTTCAATATCTATTTTTACTAAAATCTTTTAAATTCTGAAAATATTTGTAATTCTATATTTGGTCCCACCACATTTGTAGTATATATCACACCTTAACCAAATGTGTTAATGTAATTGGTCTATTCAAACAATTTTTCTTTTTAATAAAGTATGTAAAACTATTTTGATTTAAGTTTTTTGAATTTTGATGCTTTTGAATTCTTATAATTTTATGATCTTTTATTATTTTCAAATGTTGTGAAAAACAGGAATGTCTTTTTATGTCTTTGAACAGTCAAGACAATTTATATATATATTAGACATTCATACTTCGATATAAATTACATGCATCGTCTCAGTAATATGTGTTTTCTTAAAAAGATTAAAGTATCTTAAATTGAAAAGAATCTTAGAAGAAAATATTGACTAATATTTTCTTTATTTGCTTTTCGGTTGTTCTTTGGCTCATATCTCTTGGGCCTTACTTGGGCTCAGATTTGTGGGCCTCTCTCTATCGATTAGTTTGGGATGTTTTCCACTTTTCCCTCCCTTTTTTAATGATATTTATCATTAATTATTATTATATACTCTCTCTGTTCCAAAATAGTTGTCCTATATGTATTTTGAAATTATCCTAAATTACTTGTCTATTTCTTTATTTTGACATTAAATCATATCTTTAACATTTTCGATGAGCTCCAAATCACCTTTTAACGTGATGGGAATACGACTTTCTTTTATAAGTTTTGAGTTATTCATATGTAGTATTCTGTAATTATTTTCACCTCTAACTCTTATCGTCTAGAATTGCATTGCTACATAGTTAAGAGAGCCTCACTAAATATAAAATTAAGTCCATTGAGAGTTATTCATAATCTTACTATCCCAAAATCATTTACATCATATTCGTATTGATTTAAAATAAAAAATTCGAAATAGAACAAGTATCTTGAGACGTAAAGAGTATATATTTGTTAGGCCTACATTATTTATATCATATGATAATCAAATTTTAAAACCATACATACTTTTCTTCCATGCGTCCTGTGGTACCCATGCCTTAGTCTTAAATTAAATTAATTATCTAATTATGAACCAATCTCTTCACAGTGAAGATGAGGATGAGTAGAAGGCATTTCCGTGGTTAAATTTACTTAGTTAAAAAAGATAATAGGGCATCAGTGGCATTCTTGCCGGTTTGACCGCCTCATGGACAAAAATGTAATTTCAAGTCTAAGGCAACAAACCGACTCGAGATTTCGGTTGCGTACAATTTTTTGATAGCTACAAAGCTAAGCAATGATGATACAGAATTAGAGAGAAAATCTTCTCGGCCAAGTAATAAAAAAATGTCACATGCAATTTAAGAACACTCAAGCTACTCTCTCTCTCTCTCTCTGTCTCTTTGCTTTGGGACAAAGCAAACGTAATTTTATTTGAAAAATAGGTGTATTTATTTATTTTCAACCATTCCATATCTTTGTCATCTTTCTATTTATAGACTTTTTATTTCTTGCTTTCTAATATTCCTTTGATATTTGGATCATTCCTTTTTTTGAGTTTTAAAAGGCAATGTCACAAATTTTATCTATATTTTCAAAGTTACCATATTTTTTTCAGCAAAATATCAATCATCATTAATTCCTGAGATTTATCAGCATTGTGCTAAATTCTTAATAAAATCGCGTTACATTGTAATATTCTTATAAATTTATAATAAATTCCAAGTAAATTACTGATAAATTCCTTATTAATATATTATTATTTTAAATATTATATTTTTTGTGAGATTTTTCCGTTAATTTCTCAGTAAAAATCGAGAATTTGAAACTGTTTTGATATTACCAATCGCCATTAAATTCTGAGAACGGTATTTGTGAAATGTTAAAAGGTCGTTTTTTTCTCGAGACAAGTGCTCTTCAAATGGAATTTATGCCCTTCTCAAAAAAAAATTGGGTCGTCAAATTGAATTTATGCCCTTCTCAAAAAAAAATTGGGTCGTGACAACTGTCATATTAGTAATGCAAAATAGAGAATTTTTTAGTAGAATACTAAAAATAAGAAAATGATTTTAAAATATTTCTAGATCATCAACCCCAACCTTTTAAATACTTTTTTCATATTTTTAGTTTTTTTCACAAATTTCTCTATTTTGCATTACTAATATGTTAGAGATAAGTCAAAACTTTCAAACTCATGAGAAATGTATTAATTCATTCTTTAGCTTTCAATATTATTAAGAAAAAATATTTATTTTCAATATGAAAAACAAATTATAACCATTTAATAAACAAACAATTATTGATTAAAATAGATTGAAGATCAAATTAATTTGTTTAATTTTATATAAATACTGCCATATAGAAATAGGAAGTATAAGGCATATAATATTAGAAAGTAAAAGTTGTATCGTAAGGTTTACACAATTTTAATTTGAAACATAAATTTTAATCATTCAATGAATAAAGGCTCTAAATTTATTTAATGTCGTTCTCAAATTATTTCTTTATGTGTAAAAAGTTAGATACGTAAAAACACTAATATAATAGCTATAAGTTAAAACTTTGAAACTCTTTTAATTTTTTTTTAAATTTCATTCTTTATTTTCTTACATTTTTTAAGAAACTTTTAATTCCACAATTGGTTAATGAAAAAATGATTATTGACTAAGTTATATTGATGATCACATTAATTTGTCTAATTTTATATAGATATTGCCAGGCCTGTAATCGAATTTGGATCCGGCCCGACCTGATTAATAAGTAAATGGGCCGGATCCTTAGAGTCCAATTGTTATCGGATCGGGCCTGGAGAGTCCGATTGTTATCAGATCGGGCCGCGGACAGTCCGATAGCCCATCGTATCTGAATAAAACAATCCCTTCCTCTAGGTTTTCTATCGTATTCGTCTCTCTGCCTTCGTTCTTCCTTCCACGCCGCCAGTCTCTCTCGCCCTTCTCTCTCTCTCGTTCTTCCTTTCACGCCGCCACTCTCTCTCGATCTCCCCTCCCTCGCTCGTCGCTCTCGATAGGCTCTATCTATCTCTTCCCTTCTCTCGCTGCGGGTCTCTCCATCTCTTCTCAGATTTCTTCACTTCTCTAGCCACTCTCTCTTTTTCCTTTTCTCTCTGGGCGCCTTTTCCTTTTTGAGACCTCTCCGCTGTTTCTGGGGTTTAAAGACCTGAGTCTTTCCTAATTTCTCTCTAGACCGTTTTGATTTTCTTCTCTGCCCCTGTTTTCGATCTCCATCATCGCTAAGTCCAAATCTGATTGCTGCTAATCTGATTTATCAAATCCATTCCATCGATTGTTGTCTTTCTTAATTGCAGAGATGTTTATGACAATATCATATTGTCATATAGTGTAAAGATATAAAATTAGAAAGTAAAAGTTGTATGGTGAGGCATTACATATTTATAATTAGAATCATAAATCTCAACCAATCAATACACAAACCGACTTAATTTATTTGATTTATTCTCAAATTGTTTTTACCTACAAATGAATAGATAAATGGAGTAAGAATACTTTTCAACCAAACAATGTTAAAAAAATACTTTCAACCAAACAATGTTACCTATGGATAATGTCCCCAACAACTTCCTTTCAAGTCACACTTTTCATTCTCACACTCTACTCCTACTCATTTGATTTATGATTGCATTCAATTTAAACTTATTTCAAGTTAATTACATTATTGGATTAAAAATCATTCTAAATTTAATCATATTTTGACATTTGATTTTTGTTTCTTTGAAAATGATGACTTTTTAAATCTAAATAAATGTATTTTTTATGAGAAGATCATTTTGAAAAGACTTTACCAATCTCTATGCACATTGGCTCAATCCTTGTGGACCCCAAGCGCTTTAGATCCTATCTTGCCGTATACACGAGCGTGCAACATGGGGTAATTTTTCTCTAGAAGTTTATACGTGTCATATTCTGGATTCTACTGACTATATTATTTTAATCCTATTTAATAGATATATCTAAATACAAAATTATTTTAAAGTTAAGTTTTATTTTTATGATATAAAGCCTTAAAAATAGATAACTTAAATTTGCATATAGATTTTTTAATTTAAAAGCTATGTTTAGATTCGATCATCAATTTTTATAGTTTTATATAAAAACATAAAATTAAAATTTTAGAATAATTTTTTATTATTTAGATATATTTGATCTACAATTTTGCACAATCTATTAAAGAAAACGAGTATTTTTTTTTTGAATTTACGTGTGAGAAACTGTAAATACTCAGTATAAAACCTCCACAGGTGAGCCCGCTACTCCAAGGGTACACCAAGGTTAGACCATATGGACTCAAATCTATAACCTCCTACTTTCTGAAGTGGGAGACAACCAATTCAACAACACCTAAATGGATAAAGAATGAGAATTATTATTTAAAATAAAAAAATCCTGACCATTCGAAGGCTGACACGAACTTATAATTTGTAACTTTCAACAGTTTGCGATCAGAGGGGTGCTTGCTATTTTGAGCTTTAAGGAGCCGTTGAGACTAGAGATTTTAGAGAAAGTTGAGAGGGCCAATGTGGAAAGTGGAATTTAGACATTATGCTCTTTTTTCTTTACCTGTTTTAAAAGTTAGGAATTTTAGAGTAATTATTTAAAAAATTTAGATAAGATTTGTTCTAATTAAATTCAACTACTGGTTAAAATTATTTAGAATCTTTTGATTTGAGATATTAGTATAATAGGATAATGATACGATACATTTTTATTTTCAAAAATAAATTACTAAAAATTCTGAAATATTGAGAATTCTATTATAAAAATAATATTGTAATAGCAAACAATCAAAGTGATATTTTCAATAAAAGGGATAAAAAATAAAATAACAAAATTATAATCCTTTTTAGAAAAATCAAACTATTTTAAAAATTGGATTGTTTTAAAATTGATTTATATCCAACTAGGTAGAATCACGTAGTTTAGTTCAATTTTTAAAATACTATTTATTTCATAACTGAGTAAGTAGTTTTTTGAGGGCAATGGGCCAATGATTCGAATAAGCTTGTTCATGGGTTGGGGTTGGGAGAGGCTTTGTTAAAAAGACCTGAGTCTGCCTGAAGCCCAATGGAATTTTAAAGCCAAAGCTCAAGTTGTTATTTAAAATATGTTTATTTTGCACATGACACTATTTTCATTTATTTGTTACTTTTAATTTCTAATTTGAAACTCTAGCCGTAGAAATTGAAAGTATACTTAAAGACATACAATCTTTTTAAAATATCAATCCAAAACTGAATTTTTAGTCACTTGATCTTGATAGTTAAAATTTGCGAAGTTCTTTAAAAGATTAATCACATGGTAATTTTGACCATTAAAATCGACTGAGTAAAAATTGATTGTAATGCCCAGGCCCACACGCCAGGCCCAAAGGCGTCCAGGCAAAGAGTTGGATGTGGGAATTTGTCCCACATCGCCCAGGAGATAGAAAATCCAGGGGTTGATAAGAGGGAGCACCCCTCCACTTAGCACAACGCGTTTTAGGCCTAGATGTGAGTCGGTCCCAAAGTAAAGTCGTGTGAGGTCTTTTTGGGCCCAAAGTGGACAATATTGTGGTGGATTAGGACGAATCTTGACAAATGGTATCAAAGCAAGGTTCCACCCTCAGCCTATGTGGGCCCCCGGTGTTCTAACTAAGCCGAGGAAGGCTCTGGGCCTAAGTGGGGTGGATTGTAATGCCCAGGCCCAAAGGAGTCTAGGCACAACGGCGCTGGGAGAAAAGAGAGAGTTGGGCGTGTGGGTGTGGGAATTTGTCCCACATAGCCCAGGAGATAGAAAATTCGGGTGTCTATAAGACGGAGCATCCTCCAATTAGCATAACGCGTTTTTGGCCCAAAGCGGACAATATTATGTTAGGTCGAGACGGGTCGTGACATTGATTTTTGAGATGAAAGTCTACTTTCAATCTATAAAACAACATTCACAATTTTTTAATTTAATTAATCAAAACCTTAGTAATCATGATTCAAGTCTTACAATCAAGATCCTAACTATTGCATATGCTCATGTTCAATCAAATAAATAAAAGTTGTGTTCTTTAAATTAAAATAAAATAATCATAAAAGTATTTTAAAAATTGATGTTCCAGGGTTCTAAATGAATGCTTTACTTTATTAAATGAAAGAATTAAAGTACAAGGCTTTTATAAATTAAATATAAGAAGGACAACATAAAAAGATAAAAATCTAGACTCTAACTTGTAAATTTGTATGGTGTTTTTTGTCTTCTTGTCTTTTGCTCCAGCCTTTAGTCATCTTGAATTTCAGGTCAAATTCTAGTTTGGTGTGTGGGTTACTGGGCTATTTATAGGACTTGGGATTGAATGGATGGCTACGATTAAATCTAGGTTTAAGTTGGTGGATGAAAGGTTGGGATTAGATCTAACTTAACTTGGGTGGTTGGGATTAAAAACTAGAAAACTAGGGTTTCTCTATAGGTGTACACGAATTTGGTGTGCATTGGTTGGCTTGGCGTGGACTGCAAGTAAGGAATGAGAGAAAATTGGGATTAGGATTTGGTATGTGATTTTCGAATTTGGCTTTGTGTTCTAGGGTTTTGGTTTGTACAATGATATGAACGGCTTAGGATTAAATGGATGGATGAATCAATGGATGAGATGATGAGGCGATGAGGTGGAGGGTTGACTATGAATTTCGAATGGGATAGGAATGACATAGGCAAAAATCGTGTGTGACATGGTAGATTGGGATGATGAGGTGTGGAGGGATCTTAGGAGTGTATCTAGATGGATTTCTGTATAAGTGCATAGAGAGATTTTAGGTGCTAAAATCGTGTGGACTGTGTGTTGGATGGATAGAATGGTGACAAGGCATGGGCGCATGGAGGCTAGCTTGGGCTTCAAGTTGTTCTAACTTAGGGTTTGGTGAATGGATGGCTAAGATTGATTTGCGTTAAATCTAATGGTTCTAGGGTTAATTGGCTAAAATCTATATATATATATATATATATATATATATATATATATATATATATATATGGTAGGTATCTAATGGAGGGTTTGAATTCAAAGGTGAAGATGAATGAATGACATATGAATGGCCTAGATCTTGTGCAAATTATGTATGTGATGGATGAATGTGGAAGCTCTAGGGTTCTTAATGATGTGGATGGTTGTGATGAACTGTCCTAAGATCTAATTGCTATGATGAATGATGGATGGTCTAAGTGGAAGGATGGATAGATGGTGCATGGATGATCCTAATCCTAAGGTTAATCTATATGATGAATGGTTTGGATGTCCTAAATCTAATCATGATGCATGAATGGGTTGGAGTGACTAAGTGGATCTTGGGTTTGATGATATGAAATGCATGGGATAAATGAGATGCATGAAGTGAATGGTTTGGATTGGTTGATTGGGTTAATGGATGGTGTAGATGGGAGGTCAGAAATTGGATGGTTAAGATTGGTTAGTAAGATGGGTCATGGATATGGGTTTTTGGGTTTGGACCTAAAATGGATTTGGGCTTTGGATTGGTGAACTTGGATTTGAACCTGGAGCATTGGATCTTTAAATTGGACTTGGACTTGAATTGGAGACTTGGATTTAAGCTTGGTGGGCTTGAATTCACTCTGGCCTGGCTCATATTGGGAAATGAGCGTGAAGTGCTTGGCCTGGCACAGTGTCTGGCATTTGGAGCAAAACTTGGCCCAATTGCAGTGGTTCTCTGGGCCATGGATATTATTCTCAGACTCTTAGCCTCTCAATTGCAGACTTTGATTTTAAAATTAAATAATTAATCAATACCACTATAATTCTAAATATTGAATAATCTAGACTTGTAAATGGATCCAGATAATCCAATTTACATAAAAGCCCCTAAAGTGGCATGATTAAATTATGAAATTCTAAAATTTCCATTTTAAGCTCTCTTCCAGTAATTATCCACTGTTTTATGCATGAATCCTGTTTTTCCATCTTTTTATCTACAAAACTAGAAAAAACCATTAAACGTATCTTTTAATATACAAAATCAAGGCTAACTTAATCATAATTAAGGGTAAAAATGTAAGATTTTTAGAGTCAACACCACACGTTTTTTATTTGAAAAAGAATCCAATTGCAAAATTCGTTGGAAACAATGAGGGAAAGGGCATGTGTAATACCCCGCCAAAAAAAAGTCCCACGTTGCTAGTTGCATTGGAAATTCCCTGGTATATAAGTGATAGCCTTCTTCCTTCTAGCATGAGGCCTTTTGAGAGCAATAGTGGTTTGGTTCGGCCAATTGAAAGTCGTGCGGGCTGTGTGTGAGGCCTAGAGTAGACAATATCATGCTAGCGGGACATGTCGTTACATTTGGTATTAGAACATGATTCAAGTCTCTGCCTGAGGGTGTGGGCTTGGTTGTTATGTGTGTAGAGCCGAGGACGACTCTAGCTTTAAGAGGAAGGGAGGGAGGGGAGGGGGGGGGGGGGGGGGGGGTGGAGTTGTAATACCCCCCCACAAAAAAGTCCCACATTGCTTGTTTCATTGGAAATTCCCTGATATATAAGTGATAGCCTTCCTCCTTCTAGCATGATACCTTTTGGGAGAACAGTGGGTTGGCTCGCCAATTGAAAGTCGTGCGGGTCGTGTGTGAGGCTTAGAGCGGCCAATATCATGCTACTAGACGGGTCGTTACAACATGCACGTTGGAAGAAAGGAGTAATTTTAGAAAATCTTATTTTTGGAAGAAATTAAAGAAAACAAGTTCTAACTTTGAGAGGAATCCTCTCCCTTGGCCGACCCACCTTGTTTAATTAGGAGATAAATCATGTGATGCATTGCAACACACAAAAATTCCAATTCTCTCTCACCCTTGGGCGCATATTGGACTCTCTCATCTTTCTCCAAAACTTTGGTTTTCTTTTTGGTTTTCAATTTGGATTTCATCTTCTCCAATAGGCATGTCCAATTATTCTCTTCTCTTTAATGTTTTCTCTATTTCTCTTCTCTTGAATTCCATCTTATATATTTATGTCTCTCTCTCAAATTTGACCAACCATAGAGGAACTTTGTGAAATTCAAATGGAGAGGGAGGAAAGAAAGGAAGAAATAACGAGAAGAAAAAAGAAAGAGAAAAGGATCCAGATAGGCCATTAATTTTTGGAATTTGTGATCTGACCATGGTCAGGATTATAAAATTCGACCATTGTGAAAAAAAAACTGATTTTAATCAGACTTTTATCAATCAATGATAGAAAGTTGGATTTAAATTGGGATTTCATCAATTGATTTTTGGAGATGTAAGAATCGGCCATAAACTGTGGAATTTAGTTCTAAAATTCTACTTCTATGAATTTAATGTTGCAAATTTGATTCATGGATGGAGAACCTAAATTTTAAATTCTAAGCCATCCAATTCCTTTGTAGATTGATTCTACATCTCTGAAAAACCAATGGTGGAATTTTAAACATGTCTTTAACATTGAAACGTTGTAAGACTGATCCTCAGTTCCAAAATCTCATTTTCTGCGCGTTGTTGTGAGAAAAATCATAACTGGGGTTTCCGAATGATTTTTTCAATGAAACTTGATTTTCTAGAAACTAAGCAGATAGATTTAGTTGCTGTAAAAATTTGAAAGGAAAATAGTAAGGATTGATGCCCCAAATCAAGTCTGCAAGTCGGACTAAATTTCAGGTTCAGATTTGTAACACAGTTTTGCTGAAGTTCACCAAATAAATCATAACTTGGTCTATAGGAATCAAAACTGTTAGTGCCTCGGCTTGCAGAGTCACCTATTTGTCAATTACATGACTTAGGTGAATCATTCCTTGAAAAGAGAAGCCCAAGAATGAAGAGTCAAGTGTTTGTTGAAGGTCAAGATTCAACAGATCAACATGTGTATGGCAATCACAAAAGTAAATTGGCCATAGATGACTTTAGGTGGAACCCACAACCTTAGTGGACCTTGCCTAGACTTAGGAATCATATTGGTAAAAATTAATCTAAGTCTAAGTGGTGCCTGGACTGTCATAGGAACAGATGGGATAAACATTAGAAATATGGTAATCTATCAGGTCGACCCATCGAGGTCATCGACACGTTGACCGGATTGACAGGGGTTCTGGACTGGAAGGACTGTCACTCAGGGCAACTCTCAATTCGAGTATATCGAGTGCACCAACAAATCACTAACATAGGACCGACCCATCATGGTCATTGATATGTCGACTGGATTTAGGTAGTCTCTGGAAATAACAGACTGTAAATTCGATCTGCTCTCTAGTAATCAAGTTCGACCTGTCGGGGAACACGACATGTCGATCTGGAACGAGTTCAGTTCTGGACTTAGAACTCTAGGGTACTCTCATACAAACACATCGAGGTCATCGATCTATCGAGAGTACCAGGACCGACCCGTCGATTGACAGACATGTTGATTAGTATTTTCAAGGTTCTGGATGAGCATGCTCTGTATTTTTATGCTGCTCGCTGATAATGTGGACCGACCCATTGACAAGATTGATATGTGGAACATAAGGATTGTCGACCCATCGGTAGTTCCAGTTTTTGTACTGTTGGAGTGCATTTAATGCACAACGGTCGAGTGGTTGAACGGATACATTTAAGTTAACCAACCCATCTGTTGAGTTTGAACTGATCCCGAAATCTTGTTTGCCTATTTAAACACCAAACCTTGTTGTGTTTTGGTTAGACCTCCCACTTGGAAATCACAAGGCAAAACTAGAGCTCCCCACTCCTATCTATGTACCTTACTTAGGAGAATCATTTTCAATCCAATCATCTTGATTGAGATTAAGAAGAGAGAGAGAGAAAGAAACAAGCCTAGGATCAATTTGCAAATCCATATCCTAGTAACCTCCCATAAATTGTGATTGCACTTACAAAATGCACATCATCGTCACCATACGACATCGCATTGGAGAAGTCTTCAAGAACCATATCATCTACAAGTGAGCTTACACAAGGCAAGTGCTTATTAGGTTTGATTTATTTTTTAAATCATCTTCTAGTACAGTGGAGTAGATCAAGGTGATCGAACCACTCTAAAAAAATAGAGGGATAAAGACATAGACCGGGGTTTATCCGCTGCATATCATTTGATTAATCAATAAATTTCTAAAAGACCATCAAATTTGGTGATTGCCCTATTCACCCCCCTTCTAGGGACAATCTAACACCGTATTCTAGCACTACCGAGAACTTACAATTGATATCAGAGCCTTGTGCTCTTCATAAAGGATCTAACAATCTGAGTAAATGTTTGTGCTAGAACACCAATCATGAGTGCCAAAAATTTAATCCATTTTTCTCTATTGTTTCTTCCATCTTTGAAAACAACAATAGAGAACATATTGGCATCTTATAACAAAAAAGATTGGACTTTTATCCAAGATGATTTTATTGAAAATATGTGTAAATCTTTGGATAGCTCAATTGAACATTCCACCTCTCATAATCAAATGGAGAATCATGAGAGAGGTGAGAATTTCAAATGTTTCATAGCCTCTATTGGTAATGACAAAGATGATCCCTCTAGTGAAGAAGATCTTGCAAGAGGAAGATGACCTCCAAGAATCCTAAATGCCTTGTATTTAGAGAGTGTCAGATTGACAAAGGATCTTGATAAGGCAAGAATTGAGAATGCCAAACTCTCTACCCGACTTCAAAGTATTAATGTTGAAAATGATATTCTCTTAACAAATTTGAAAAATGCAAATGATGAAATGTTGAAGTTTAGAGAAAATCAAAATATGCTTCAAGAAAATGATTTATTGAACCTAAATGAAGTTGGAAGATGTGCTGGAGATGAAAATAGAAAATTGAGCTCAAAATTAGAAATCTTAAATCTCAAGACATAGTTACCCAAGGTGAGCCAAAATTGGGAGAATCTAATTTGGATAAACCTCATTGTGATTGGCATGGTTTTGGACATTCTCATTCGAACTTAAAAAGACCAATGAACCAATCCAAGCTAGGTAAAAACCACACCACACACACTTCAAATATAAAATGCTTTTATTAAGGATTAACTGGGCATTTCAAGGATGAGTGCAAGACAAGACGAATGCAGATTAAATCAAAGGTGGCTAAGTGTCTTTCTCCAAGAACAAAGAAGAGAAAGCATGAGGTGATTAGAAATTCACTCATTACAGATAATAAGATAAATCATTTTGATTGTATGAATTTCCCTAGGAAACCATATGCACCTCATCACACACATCATCCCTACATAGGAAAATCAAATAGGGATAAGTTGAGACCTCCTTCTACTATGAATTGGAAGACTAAAAGGAGGGTTTTGTCTCAATCTTTTGGATTTGGGCCAAATGTTCAATATGGTAGAATTAAATTGCCCAAAGTCCAAAGATTTGAGAGGAAAGGTCCGGATCAAAATTTCATATGGATCCCCAAGGGATAGGACCTTGCTCATGCCCTACATTGGTCTAAGACTTGAGCCGAATTGGAGTATCTCTAGACCATTATAATTGAACTCAAATCTTCATTCATTTGAGTTCAAACAACCCTTGTATCGTGGCATGGCACATTTGACTCTTTCAAGCCTTGGTTGTATTTTTCCTGGCTATAGTACATATCATGCTTGATGAGTCATACATGTATGGACTTTAGATTCCAAGTTCTACAGTGGTTGCTCAAATGTGTTATGGATTAGCAAAGTGGTTAACACATTTGAAGCATGGTTGGGATCACCTTTGTATCTTGCTTTTAATCCATGTTCTTATTTGATTATTGGATTGATCATGTGCAAGATACTTGTGTGCCATTCATGTTTATATTGGTAGTATCATGTTTACCATATGCCACATGAAATTCAAAATCAAGAGGGAGATTTCAAAAAGAAAAATGGATTTAAAAGGAAAATTATGTATTATGTTCTTTCGACACATCGTCAGAGTCGATGTATCGAGGTTTCTACCCATTGATGTTTTCGTCAATGTATCGTGTGTGCATAGATGGTTTTGGTTTACAAACCCCTCTTCTGATTTTGTTTTCATTCCTTGCTTCAAAACTAGTATATTCTTTTTGGAATGAATGTTTTCATATAGGCTTGCACTTTATGCTTTAATATTGGATGGTATATTGGTCCATCTCATTCCATTTGTCATACAATTTGTGTATCTTTTGGGAATGAATGAATGTTGTGCATTGCCTCATGTGGTGCTTGTATGTGCTTGCATTTTAAACCTCCATCTTTGTACTTAATTTGTAGTATCCTTTTGTGGGATGATCTTGTGGACATACATAGTGTTGTTTCATTCCAAGTTTAGAAAATTTTGTGAATCTTTTGTGGAATGAAACTTGCGCTCCATGCTTGTGAATGATATTTGTTGATCAAAGTGTGATCAAATGTTTAAATTTGGTAATCCATTCACATACCATTCAAAACTTTAGAATTTATTTGGAGTATTCTTGATTGGTTGGTGAAAGTGTTTAAAAAGCATGGGAGCAAAAATGGTTTTGGACAAACACTTGAATGCTTTACATGGAGATCATTTTTCATTTGCACCTTCTCTAATTGGTATACCTCGGTGCATTTGAAAATGTTTTGCAAGTGTTTGTGCATTATGGCATGTCATGAGCTTTTATCATGTTGCATATTTTTGGAATGCCATATGTTTTCTGATACTTCATTTCCATACTTCTCATTGGTATTTAAATGTGAAATGAATGTATGTCTTATGTGTTCTATGCTTTCATTCATATTCCCATCATTGGTATACGTTATGAGCAATGAATTCGGTTCATAAAACACCAAGTTTTGAGAAACCTTGAATGCCGTATCAAATGACGTCACACATTGGCAATGGTCTTTCAAATGGTAAATTAAAAATGCCCAAGGTTATTGGATTGTATCAACATTTTAGTTGGATTCAAATTGGTATATTGTTCCAAGATCCTAGTCATTGTGCCTATATTAGTGAAATTGTTTGAATCTTCAAATGGCACAAATTTGTGTGAATGTATTGGCTTACATTGGCATTCAAAGGTTGAGTTTCAAAACTTATTGTCTTGTGAACTTGCTTGCATCACAAGTACACACTCTCTCATCCCTCAAATTGGTAAATCTTATAGGGATGAATTCATGTCTTTCCAATTGTCTTAGTATGCTTTATCTTGGAATATCATTTTGACATTGGAAATGTGGTTTTTGGAAAAATGTTCAAACAAAGAAAATTTTCATTCTCCAAAAGTATTTGGTTTGTATTCATGGTTTATACCTTCAAATGTGTGTTGGGATTTGTCACACAAGGTTTGAATGCAACCTAAATGCACCTAAGCTATGAATCTTAAAACCAAATGGGTTTTGGTAGTGAAAGCCAACATGGTTATGTTGTCCACATACTAATGGACTTAGTGCATTGTGCTCTCAAATTATTGTACAAATGAGAGCACACCTTGGAAAGTTTTATGGGAAGAAATAAGCCCCCATCTTCCATGTGCATAATGAATTTCCAAGGATATGATGTTTGTTCATCCATTGTTTTTAATTGATGAATGTTTTGTTGAATGAACTTGGTTGGTTGATGCATTTGTGCCTATATTTTTAAATGTTTATGCATCATGTGTTGTTGCACTCATATGTTCTTATCATGGAATATTTTTTGTATGAGGGTTTTTGCCTCCTCTTTCATGCATAAGTTGGTTTCATATTGGCATTTTTGTAAATCAAATGCATAAGCCCTCCTTCTCCATCTCCTCTTAGTCCAACAATTGGGACTTGTTGAAGCACACTAAATGTGGTATATTTGTGCTTAATACCCTTTGTCAATTTATGACCAAAAGGGGGAGAAATATTAGAAGCTTGATGTAAGCTTTGGGGGAAAATTTGGAAGCATTGAAGGAGGATAGTCTTTGATTAAGGGGGTGTTTAATCAAGACTAAAGGTGTTTTTAGTCCATACACTAAGGGAAGTAATATTATGTATATCACTAATGTTTGGACTAACATTTGAGGGGGAGACCTATGCTTCCGCCATTGCTTGTATTGTTTGTGTGTACATCTATGTGTACAGGATCACATCGGAGCTTGCAAGCTAAGCAAAATGAAGAAGGAGCCAAAGCATAGAGTCTAGGACTTTGTCATTTGAATATGCAATGTAATGGGTGCATTGTTTGTATTCAAATGTATATTGGGTTGGGTTATGCTATCGAGTCTGTATTTCATAACTTTTAGGTTCTTCTCATGTAATTGACAAAGGGAGAGATTGTCAGTGCCCCGACTTGTCGACTCACCTATTTGTGAATTACATGACTTAGGTGAAGCATTGCCTTGAAAAGAGAAGCCAAAGAATGAAGAATCAAGTGTTGGTTGAAGGTCAAGATTCAACGGATCAAAATGTGTATAGCAACCACAAAGGTAAATTGGCCATAAATGACTTTAGGTGGAACCCACACCCTTAGTGGACCTTGTTTAGACTTAGGAATCATATTGGTAAAAATTAATCTAAGTCTAAGTGGTGCCTGCACAGTCATAGAACCAGATGGGATAAATATTGGAAATCTGGTAATCTGTCAGGTCGACCCATTGAGGTCATCGACACATCGACCAGATTGACAGGGGTTTTGGACTAAAAGGACTTTCACTCAGGGCAACTCTCAGTTCGAGCATATCGAGTGCACCGACCCATTGGTGACACAGGACCGACCCAACATGATCATCGATATGTCGACTGGATTGGGGCAGTATCTGTAAAGAACAGACTGTAAATTCGGTCTGCTCTCGGGTAATCAGGTTTGACCTGTCGGGAACACGACATGTCGACCTGGTGTTAAGTCTAGAAAAATTACATTTTTTGCCCTTCAATATTGGATTAGTTAGTCTTCATTTTGTAACTATAAGACGCATTTAATATGGTTTTCTAGTTTTGTAGATAAATTTGAGAAATACAGGAAAAAGTCATAAATCAGTGGATAATTGCTGGAAGTGAGCTTCAAATGGAAGATTTGGAATTTGATAATTAATTCATACCACTATTAGGATTTTCAATGTAAATTGATTAATTTGGATCCATTTATGAGAGTCCGGATTAATTCAATATTTAGATTTTTAAGTGGTTGATTAATTATTTAATTCCAAGGAAAGAGAAGTTTGCAATTAAGAAGGCTAAGAGTTTGAAATCAAGATCCATGGGCCTGAGATCCACTGCAAATGGGCCAAGCTTTGTTTCAAATGCCAGACATTGGGCCAACTCAAGCACTCCATGTGCATTTTCCAATGTGGGCTAGGCCAAAGTGAATCCATGTCCAGTAAGCCCAAGTCCATAATCCAGTCCAAGAAGTCTAAGTCCAATTCAAGATCCAATGTTCCATGACTCATATTCGAGTTTCCTAAGCCCAAATCCACATAAGCCCATATCCAAAAGATAACACATCATCTCCATGCACCATTCATTTTCATTCACTCATCCACACCATCCATTAGCCAAATCATGTAATCCAGACCATTCATCCCATGCATCACATTCACATCATTCATTTCATATCATAAAACATAGGAAACCCTAGAGCCACCTATTAAATCCAAACCATACATGCATCATATTAGTTATAGGTCATCTAATCCATCCATCATATAGATTAACCTTAGGATTATAATCATTCATGCATCAGCTTATCATCCATCCATTTAGATCATCCATCATTCATTAAAGTCATTAGATTTAGGACAATCAATTATAGCCATTCACTCATAAACCCTAGATCTAGTGGACAACCCTAATTTTAGCACCCCATGCACATATCTCCTATGCATCACACGAAAATCTCAATCTAGAATCCTCCATGCGCATGGATCCTCCTAGAATTCCTCTCCAATCCATCCACTGCATGTACACCTCACCTAGATCCTATCTTGTCTCCCAATCCAATCCAAAAATAGTCCCACACGATTTTGCACTATCCCATTAGATCTTATTCGAATTTCACTAAGTCAATCCTCCACATCGCCTCTCATCATCTCATCCATCCATTTGTCCTAGCTTTCAATCTTAGCCATACATAATCATACATTGCACAACCCAAAACCCTAAGTCCAATAGCCAAATTCGACCATGTCCTATTTCCTCTCTAAAGTCCCTCATTTCTCTCATTCTCCACTTATCCACCAAGCCACTATCCCAAAATTCGTGGACACCCTACAGCAACCCTAGATTTTCTATCTTTAATCTCATCCATTCAACACAACTTAGATCCAATCCATGCCATCCATTTACCAACTTAAACCAGATTTAATCTCCACCCTCCATCCAATCCCTGAGTCCTTTAAATTCCCCAATAACCTATAGCCAAACTTGAATTTTATGTGGAGCACAAGAGACCAAGGCTGGAGAGAAAAGACAGAGACAAGAAGACAGGAGTCCTGTAATACCCTGACCTGAATTTAGCTTAATTAATATAATTTATCTTAATGAATCATGTTTTGACCTATTAATCATGAAGGTTACAATAAGGGCTTTGTGAAAAGTCCAAGATCGGCCCAATCGGAGCTCGATAACTTGTTGATCCAACTCATTTAAGTTGGAGGGGCAAAATGGTAATTTTTCATAAACTGTATGATTTTATTATCTTGATAAGTGTTTAATTGTTGATTGGGTGAAATTAATTTCTCTATTAAAGATTTAAATTCTGAGATTTTAGAGTGTTTTAGTTTATTTTAAATTTCAAAAAAATGCTATTAACTAACCCGAAAAGTCCCGAAACACTAAGAAATAATTATTTTAAATAATTTTGGGATTAGAACTTTTTAAGAAAAATATGTGTTGTTAGATTTTGTTTTAACTCATTGTTTTATCTTTTCAGGTTTTGCAAATAGATATTTTAAACTATTAAAATAAATACAAATTAAGTTAAGTAAATAATGTTAAAAAATGAATTTTGTTTAAATCAATTAATTTTGGTAAAATATAAGTCTCCAAAATTTATAGTAGTTTTATATTTTAAAACCCAACATTTTGGATCAAATGGATTAAATTAATTAAATCCTTTAATAGTTAAATAATGGAAATAAATGAAGAAGGGTTAAAATGCAAATAAGATTAAGGGGACTGAATTGCAAATACTCTAAATTTCAAATCACCTACGTAACAGGTGACATGCCAAAACCTGTTGCGTATGCCCGAATCATCGCTCTATGCGATGATTCATGCAGGCTAGGCTATGGTAGCTTGACTACCGTGGCTACCTGAAGGCCACACCTTATCCTCCCTCCATGGCTATAAATACCACTAAGAGGGAGAGGAGAAATCCCAGCTTTCATTTGCTCTTTTGTGTTTCTCTTCCTCTGCAATTTTTCTTCCGTTTCAAAACTATAGCTTAAGTAGAAGATTTGTCCAGCTGCTAGATTTCAACCCAAGAACAGAAGCGAAGGTAACCATTGTGTTCATTTTCAAATTCTAACCTGTTTAGGATCAAACAAAAGTTAATTTGGTTAAGATTTGAGTCCTAAAATCAGATTTGAAGTTTAGTGGAAAACTTGAATTTTCATATGTTTTACTAATTTTCCTCTTAAAATCTGATGTTTTCAATCAGTATTAACTGTTCGATTCATTCCTAAAGTAAAGAGAACTCATTGAAGAGTCCATCTGACTAGAAGGATGTGAAAAATGAATTCAGAAAACTCACTGTTTCTGGATTTGTATTTCATTCTGTCTCTCCCGTCACTGCTCTATTGCAGGTGACAGAGGAAGAAGAAGACTCTCGAAAATTTAGAGAATCGGTCTTCGGAAGTTCCGAAGGTGAGACTTCGGAAGTTCCGAACTTCTGTTCGGGGTTCCGAAGCGCTCAGAGGCCAAATATTTTTTCTGCCTCTGCTGTTTAGATCCTGATGTTCCGAGACCCCATCGGACGTTCTGAATTGCTCTGAAGTTCCGAGAAGACTTCGGCAGGTACCGAGGCAAACAAAGACTTATGATTTCTGATTTTCTATTTTTCTGATTCGGAAGCAGGCTCGGACGTTCCGAGACCTAGACCCTAGCTTTTGATGTGATATTTATATCAATTTAATAATTAAAAATGATACTAACTCTTTCATTTGTATTATTATGTAAACCTATATTATGTATTCACTTCTACACCGATACTCTCTATCTGTGGCGCAATGGAAAAGCAGCCCAGCAGCTATCAGTAGCTGAGCGATTAAGTTCATCGCTCGGTAGAAAAGAAGGGTTTGGACACTGAGTGATCTCTAGGCCTAACTCAATATATGAGTAGTGGCCTCATCATCTTATATCTCTAGGCCTAAGTTGATATGTCTCCATGGTCATTTCCAGAAGACAATACGTGTAGTAGCCTGTGCACCTTAATATATTGATGATTATTGTAATTAAAAATGGATAGTAACCCATTTAAGAGACTCATATCCATTTCCCTTTGAGTTTTTTTGGAAAATAGGATAGAAGGATTTGAAATACTATGAATATATGATATTGTATCTGTGTACTATGTGATTAATGATTGTATGATTCATTGTATTCTTGTTTGTGTGTTTAAATAGATACCGTGAAATCCCACATTTTCGGTGAGGAGACTTAACATTGCAGTAGGAGTAAATCAGGTTAAGAGGATCTAGTGCAATGAGTGGTTTCAAGAATTAGATTTAATGAACCCACTTATATGCCTAGACATGATGTACTATTATGAAATGTAGTTATTGCTACTACGATGTTTATCGTATATTGTGATTATTGATTATAAAATACTTATGAACTTGAGCATTATGATGATATTGATACTACATCCACATACCCTCAACTGCTTAATTATTATCGGTCCAGGAGTGTCGATTATCGGCCCAAGTGTGTCAGTTTTCATCTATTGGCCGAAGTGTGTCAGTACCGGCCCAATTGTTTCAGAGATTTTCTAGCAAGATTCTGCATTTTGATTGTGTAGGGACATAATGCTTTGTAGTCAGTATAGTGCCTAGGTGTTACAGTGGATATCGACAGTAATAGGGATGACTTGATATATATTGGATGATAAACCTATTATGATGATGATGTTGATTTATCTAACCTAATATTTATTACACTGTATTATTATGTTCTCTTCACTAGAGTGGTTAGCTCATATCACTCACATTTCAGAAGATGTATCTGAGGAGGAGGAACCTCTATTTCAAGCTTAGGATGAATAAGTTATTGCGGTTACTTGTGATTCCCACAAACGGGAGGATTGTTAGTTCTTTTGAACCATATTTTGTATAAAGTACTACATGTGGTACTTATGATATTTGTAATCATGTATGAACCGCCGCCATGTTACTGCTAGTAACTCTGATATGAATGATATTATCTTTCTGTGATGGAAATATTTGTTTGTATGATATGTGTTTGTAAACGGGTAGACATATGGTACATGTTTGAGTCCACATGTAACTCTTATATGAATGATATTATCTTTCTGTGATGGAAATATTTGTTTGTATATATGTGCTTGTAAACGGGTAGACATATGGTACATGTTTGAGTCCACATGTAGAGAGCATGTGTGACATTTATTTTTGGTCCTAAGCCCAGTTAGGTGTTGTTAAGGATTAAATAAAAAATAATAATAAGTAGCGTTCTGGCCCCACCTCCGGGTCGAGGTGTTACAGCTTGGTATCAGAGCGTTGGCTCACACTCTAGGACTGTGATGAGTAATGCATGATTAGAACCTACTTTTAGATTAGAACTGTATATGTTATTGACATTATCTAACAATTTTGATGAATTTTGTTATACAGATATTGCAAGTAACCAAGAATATACTGAAATTTGGGACAAGGGAACACCTAGTTGCCCAATAGAAGTGGATACCACTAATGACAACTCCAGCGTTCAATATGGGAATTTAGGAGCACTGTCAATTTTAGAAGTGTCATCATCAGTAGGGCAATTAGCTTCGCCCGAATATACACCATCCACCTCCAAT
This sequence comes from Chimonanthus salicifolius, assembly GCA_013350335.1. NCBI lineage: Eukaryota > Viridiplantae > Streptophyta > Magnoliopsida > Laurales > Calycanthaceae > Chimonanthus > Chimonanthus salicifolius. The sequence continues at coordinate 46,539,121 of CM023537.1, read as the reverse complement.
GCTGACGATATGGTAGCATATGTTTGCGAGCTATGCAATCAGGAAGGGCATTATGACACATACTGTCCTTACCCCATCATTATAATATGCCTAGTATATGGATTTTGTGGATATGGAAGGGACAGGACCAACTGTCCTTACATTGGAGGTCCAGGAATAGTATCATGCCTAACATGTGGAGTGTTGGGACATATGTCAGCAACATGTCCTGACAACATTTTCTTCAGCTATGATGCTGATGTGGAGTCCTCTACAGATGATTAGATAGGGAAATGCAGGGGAAGGGATAGGAAAGACTATTGTAATAATATGAATATGTATATATGTGTGCTGTACTAAAGGGTTTACAAACCCTACCAACTCACGTATATGAATAAAACCTTAGTTATGTTTAATTGTATGTATGCATGTTTATATTTTTACACAACTCATGGTATATCTCGATAATTTTTTCAAATTATTTATGATATTTACGAATGTGAATGACAGGAAAATGTAAGGACCATTCAGAAATAACAGAGGCCAAGGAAGGAGGATAGGTCCTCAACCCCGCACCAATCAAGTTGTACCCTATGAGGCTGTGTGCATAGCAATGGAGACATTCCAGGCCGAGGACATGCGACATCCTCCTATTAGGACCCCGAAAGAGAGAGCCACTACGGCTGTGAAGGAATTCAAGCAGTTGAACCCGATGAGCTTTTCGGGTATCGAAGATCCAAGTGCGACAAAGAACTGGATCACCCAGATTGGCCGGATCCTCAATACTCTTGCAATTGCAGATGATCTGCGAGTAACATTGGCAGCCTATCAGCTGGAGGGAAATGTCTATGAATGGTGGGAGGCAAAGAGTTTGGTTCGTAATCACGAGACTATGACCTGAGAAGAATTTTCAGTTGTTTTCCTCACACGTTACTACCCTAAGACAGCGCAGGAAGCAAAGAAGAGGCAATTTCTCAACATCCAACAAGGATCCGATACTATGGCACAATACTCCATAATATTTATTAAACTAATGCAATATGTGCCTTGGATAGCTGCAAATGAAGCAGAGAAGATCGAACACTTTGAAAATGGACTTCGACCATTTTTACAACAAAAAGTGGTTGGGCTGACTTTCAACACACTAGAGGAGATCATCGAGCGGGCTTCAAAGGTGGAAGCCGTAGACTGCACCAATAGGAGTACCGAAAGTTTTCAGAAACCCTCCTCCAGTAAGAAGGCCAAGTTCACCCAGAAGAGACCATTATTTAAGAAGAGCCAACCTGCAGTGGGACAGACAAGCCAAGTAGACACACACCAACTGGTGTGTTACTTTTTGTAACCAGCCAGGGCATACAACCAGGACATACCTAACAGGAAGGGAAAGAACGTGTTATCACTACAAGCAGACAGGACACATACTTAGGGATTGTCCATATCTTGGCAGAGTTGTACCTTCACAAAATACGGGGCCAGTTCAATCTGCTGCACAATCATCTTATGGCAGAGGTTCTCAGCAAACTTCCAGAGGCTCGTTGAAACCTAGGAATGGACCACCATGGAACGAACAGGGAAGGGGACATGGACATCCTTAGACCACTCAGGGGAGAGTCTAAACGATTGGAACTCAAATGGAAGAGCCGATGGAGAATACAGTAATGAAAGGTACGCTAACCCTTTTCAGTTATTTGGCACGAGTACTTTTTGATACCGGTGCTTCACATTCTTTTGTTTCTAGATCTTGCTGTATAAGTAAGTAACCCTTTGATGATAGTGTCACCTTTGGGTAAAAAGGTTGCAAGTTATGCATTTTAAGAATTTGCGGTGTAGATTTGTCCTATGACTTCTAATATTAGAACGGTCTTTGACATCATCTTAGACATGGATTGGTTGTCAACTTATCAAATTTTGATTGATTGTTCTCAAAGGAGAATTTTTTGGGACTCTTCGACCAATGAAGGGTTCATAGAGAAGTTAATACCCTATGAAAGGATGAGAAGTAAATTTTTTGGTCTTAGAGTGTATCCAGGTAGTGTGGTGTCTAGTATGGGGTGGGAAGATGTAGGTGGCATATAATCTGATATAGCTCGGGTGGTGTGTGAATTTATGGATGTGTTTTCAAATTAGTTAGTTGTGCTACCTCCACGCCGAGAGAAATAATATGTTGTTGATCTACATCCGGGAACATCTCCTATTTCCATGCAACCTTACCGAATGGCTCCAGCTGAACAGAGAGAGCTAGCTACATAGGTAGATGAGCTTCTCAAACTTGGTTTTATTCGACAAAGTAATTTACCTTTGAGCGAGCCCGCTCTCTTTGTGAAAAGGAAAGATGGATCCATGAGAATGTGTATAGATTACCGACGACTCGATCAGGTAACTATAAAGAACAAATATCCATTGCCCAAGATAGATGATCTCTTTGATTTATTGAAAGGATCAAAATATTTCTCTAAGATCGATTTGAGATCGGGATATCATCAGTTACGAATTCAGGAAGAAGTTCCTAAGATTGCTTTCAGAACGCAGTATGGTTTGTATGAGTTTTTGGTGATGCCATTTGTATTAACCAATGCACCAGCCATGTTTATGGATTTGATGAATCGTGTTTTCCGGCCATATTTGAGGGAATTCGTGATAGTATTTATAGATGAGATCTTGATAGAAGAACATGAGTGTCATCTACGCATTGTTTTTCAGACCCTTAGAGATCACCAGTTGTACGCTAAACTGAGCAAGTATGAGTTTTGATTAACTCAAATACAATTTCTTGGACATGTAGTGTCTACAGAGGGAATCTCAGTAGATCCAGCAAAGGTAGAAACAGTAAAGAATTGGGAAAGCCCCAAGAATGTGTTTGAAATCCGAAGCTTTTTGGGATTAGCCGGATACTATAGGAAATTTATCTCGCACTTTTCCCAGATTGCTGTACCAAAGACCCGATTGACGAGGAAGAATGTCAAGTTCGAATGGAGTGATGCTTGTGAAAAGACATTTCAGGATTTGAAGGAGAAATTGACCACCTCTCCAGTGCTAATAGTACCTGAACAAGGATGAGGTTATGATGTATTTTGTGATGCTTCTAAATTTGTTTTGGTTGTGTTTTAATGCAAGAAGGAAAGGCAGTAGCTTACGTTTCTAGACAACTGAAGGGACGAGCAAAATTATCCAACTCATGATCTCAAACTGGCCCTAGTCCACCTCACAAGATGATTTATAAATAAAATCACTAAGAAGCACTTGCCTTTGTATGAGCTCAGTTGTAGATGTATGTTTCTTGAGGATGATTTCCTAATGTGATGTCAATGATGTCGAAGATGTGCCTTGTGTATGCTCAATCACAATCTATGGGAGGTCTTCAGGATTTAGATGTGCCAATGTATTCCTAGATCTAAATTCATTGTCTCTCTCTCTTAATCACAATCAAGAAGATTGGATATTTGATTCACCAAGTGAGGTACATGGAGAGGAGGTGGGGAGATGCTTGGAAGTGTATGAGACCTCTAGGAATGCCTTAGAGTATTTTTAGATTCAATGCTCCACCCAACTCAAAGGAGTTTGGAGTATATATAGGCATACAAATGAATCTCGGGTAAAATACGGGCGATGGGTCGTGCTCACGATGGGTCATGCATATGACCGTTGAGAAATATGACCGTTGCGCTCTAACAGGCAGAAAACGGTAAAAAAATGGTCACCTACAATTGTTCGATCTCACGACTAGCCGTGCTCACGATCGGTCGTCCTGACTGTTTTCAGCAAAAATACTCTCAACTATAATGGCCATATCCCAAACTCTGTTTTGAGTGTGTATTCTTTGGCTCTATGAAAATCTCTTGCAATGCTCTATCCAACCATGGTGCTCTCGACAGTATATTTATGCATTTAGTTGGTTGAAAGAGTCTCTCAAGTCATGACATTTTCACACTTAACATTTATCCTAAGATTTGTTCATGGATACTCCAAGTTTTTGGTCCATTTCCCTAGGCATGCTTATGATTTACCAATGAGTGTTTTAAGCGTAGGGAGGGTCTCTATCACCGATGGGTCGACAACCATGACATCGAGGGGTTGATCCATACGAGTGTCTCAGTTTGGGACAACACTTTACAGACAGAGTTTCAAGTCCCGAAACTTGTCCTGCCCAGAATGACCTGTCGTTCCCACCGAGGGGTCGGTCCTGGTACTCTCGACTGGTCTGTCTACCGACGGGTCTATGTTCTCGAGAGCATCCCTTCGAGTTCTAAGACCCAGAACTCACCTTGTTTAAATCGAGGAGTCGATGACCACAATAGGTCGATAAGCTCATCACCGAGGGGTCGGTGCATACGAGACTCTCGATCAGAGGCATACCTAGAATGACAGCTCTATGATCCAAAACCTTTGTCAATCTGGCGGACCAGTCTATGACCACCATAGGTTGATCTTTTCTCCACCGAGGTATCGGTGTGAACGACTGGTAGTGCTGACAGTGAAACCAAATACATATTTCCAAGTTGGGATCCAATTCATTGGCAAGCAACCTCAAGGCTTGTTTATGTCCATTACCAACATAGGCAAGGTCATCCTAAGGTGTCAGGTTCCCTCTAAAGTCATCTATGGCTAAATTACCTTTGTGATTACCATACATAATGATGATGAATCCGCACTTGATCCTCCAATGCTTGAGTTCTTGATTCAATCTTCATCACTTGAGTCTTGATCATTGCTTAAACTTCCAAGACAATGCTTCACCTAAGTCATGGAATTGACAAATAGGTTACTCTACAAGCCGAGGCACTAACAATTGGAGATTTAGAATTTTTGGAGAAAAGATTAAGAGTTATCTAGAGTCTTACGTTAGTTTGTGTTTTTGTTTTCAGTTTTAAGTCATTCATTTTGTTTGAATTTTGTTTTGTCTTGTGCAGGTCTTTTTTTAGTAACAATGAATACTTGGAGGCGTGATTCGACTAAGCGATTAGTTAGAGTTAGGTCCCCAACTGGTGAACTCCAAGATAGTCATCAATCCACTTTGGATAACAGTAGGGTCTTTGAGGTTATATTAGTTGCAACACTACCATTTTCATCAAATCCCTAGAGTTTCAAATAAGGTGAGGAAAATCTAACTACGGTAGGTGATAATTCGAGCGTTAAAGTTAAAACTGAGGTTAAAGAAGAGCCCAAAATCAAGGAAGAGTCTAGCAATGATGAAAAATCCAACATTGAGGAACAACCCGCACCAGACTGTTTTCTATTTGATTTGAATGTCCATGGGCTTCCATCATATCAGTGGGTGATAATGTTTTTGAAAAGAGATACTTGGCCCATGACACTGTATACTCATTGGAGCATATTCATCATCACCATCTACTGAACTGAATGGAACTAACTCAAGAAGGTCAATGATGTGTCATTTGTAACAAAATAATTGAGTTCGCATCTTTTATAGGTTTCTTTTCGAATCAGTCAGTCTAGAGTCAGTCTAGGATTTTAGCGAATCAGTCTAGTTTGAATTTTTGTTTTAGGTCCGTTGTGAGGGAACCCTTTAAACACATCTAAACCCCAATTAACACTGTTCCAAAAAATTTCTGATTTGCACTTGATCACTGTAGATTAAGGAACATTGAGGACAATGTCTGATTTAAGTTTGGGAGCATTAAGAGGTTACACTATTTGAGTCCAATAAAAGTTTTTGTAAAAAAAAAAAATTAAGGAGAGAGTACGTTCAAAAGAACTGAGACCCCTATTAAAAAAGTCGAGGGAAGAATAAATTTACAAATAAAAAATGAGACTGCCCTTGACCAAAAAAGAAAGAGTTTTGAGTTTTTGAATGTTTCTTAGTCTAAAAAAAACATTCAATTAAGGGAAGAATAAGTGAATACTGAGACTACCCCTTGTGAGGAAAAAAAAAAGATTTGTTCTAAGTGATTTTTCGTCATTAATGGGTAAATAAAAAATTTTATATCACGCTTTTTCAATAAGATTTATATTCGGAATATTTTACACAACCATGTTAGTATTAGTTGGAAAAAGAAAAAATGTCACGAGTCTAGTAATCAACGGAGGAATACTAGTGGAAACCTAACCCCTAGCTTTAGTGCTAATCTATTTTTCTGAGGGGTATAAGTCAATTCATTTTTCTTTCTTAAACTCATCAAGTCGCTGTAGATCTCATTATTCTTCAATTTTGGTCATATTACTGAGAACGCCATCAAATTTGAGTTAGTACATTTAAATTTTTCTGAATTTATTTAAAACAATGAAATCCTTAATGAAACTTAAGATATGATTTAGGACATTTTTGGATCGTTTGAGCCTTCATACCTACCTATTTATGGTCATTTATCTTGATAGTTCTCAGTTGAGCCTTATTGAAAAATTAACATGTTTTATTGTTTAGCCATTTTAACCGTATCCAACTCAAGTTATGGAGTCTAAGCCTCATTGAAAATGTGACCTATTCTAATATCTCAGAAAAGGTTAGAGATGACAAATATTGGATGGTACTCTAATAAATGGCACTGAAAAAAAAAAAAGGAAATGGGAATAGAAAAAGAAAAGGAACATCCAGATATGAAAAGAAGGTTGTGAAAAAGAAAAGAATAGAAAAGAAAAAGAATATTTTGAAAAGTGCTGAAAAGAAAAAATATATATAGAGAAAGGAATATCATGTCTTCCATCTTGAAGACCTCTAAGTTTTCTATTCAAAGTATTTATTTTTAGATTTTTTTATCCTTCTTTGATTTGACCCGATCCCAAGCCACGTTTCGTCCTATAGGAAGTTCTATTGATCTTAAGTCTCATAGGGTATTCATGTGGAGAATAAATGAAGGAAAATGATATCCATTCATGAGATCTAATTATTTTCTTTGATATGTATCATCTTTCTAATAAATATGTGAGATATTTTGATTTTGAATACATAAACTCCTCTCACATATACCTTTGATAGAAAATAACCCAAACCTCTGAGCGTTAGTGTTTCTGAGAGATATCTAGTGAGGTTTGAAATCAAAGCACATTTTCCACTAGTGGTTACGAAACTTGTGTCTATTTGGAGAAAGAAGATTAATTTAATATTAGCTACGCACACACTACACTCTGGATATAAAATTTGTAAAATAAATTTTGGAATCATATGATGTCTAGATTTTTATAGACATGTTTTTACCGAAACTAAAACTAAGACTAAACAATTTGGATGTTTGTGAGTATCATCACTACAAGCCCTCATGAGACTATAACTCGTCCACTAAGGGTAACCTAGGGATTTAAAGGCTTGTTGCATACCTAAATGCAATTGAGAGAACCAGGGAAAGTGGTGTAGTTTAGGTTAGATTAAGAATATATTAGGATTTTTGTTTTTAGCTTTTTCTAGATAGTTTTGCTCGAGAACTAGCAAAATCTTAGTTTGGGGGTATTTTTTTAGTCCAGAAAAATTACATTTTTACCCTTCAATATTGGATTTGTTAGCTTTATTTTGTAACTATAAGATGCATTTAATATGATTTTCTAGTTTTGTAGATGAATTTGGGAAATACAAGAAAAAGTCATAAATCAGTGGATAATTGCTGAAAATGAGCTTAAAATGGATTTGAAATTTGATAATTAATTCAGACCACCTTTAGGATTTTCAATGTAAATTGATTAATCTGGATCCGTTTATGAGAGTCTGGATTAATTCAATATTTAAATTTTTAAGTGGTTGATTAATTATTTAATTCCAAGGAAAGAGAAGTTTACAATTAAGAAGGTCAAGAGTTTGAAATCAAGATCCATGGGCCTGAGATCCACTGCAAATGGGCCAAGCTTTGTTTCAAATGCCAGACACTGGGCCAGGTCAAGCACTCCATACACATTTACCAATGTGGACAAGGCCAAAGTGAATCCAAGTCCCTCAAGCCCAAGTCCATACTCTAGTCCAAAAAATCCAAGTCCAATTCAAGATCCAATGCTCCATGACTCATATTCGAGTTTCCTAATCCCAAATCCACATAAGCCCATTTCCAAAAGATAACCCATCATCTCCATGCACCATTCATTTTCATTCACTCATCCACACCGTCCATTAGCCAAATCATGTAATCTAGACCATTCATCTCATGCATCACATTCACATCATTCATTTCATTTCATAAAACATAGAAAATCCTAAAGCCACCTATTAAATCCAAACCATACATGCATCATATTAAACCATCATATAGATTAACCTTAGTATTATGATCATTCATGCATCATCTTATCATCCATACATTTAGATCATCCTTCATTCCTTAAAGCCATTAGATTTAGGACAATCATTCATAGCCATTCACTTATAAACCCTAGATCTAGTGCACAACCCTATATTTTAGCACTCCATGCTCATATCTCCTATGCATCACACGAAAATCTCAATCTAGAATCCTCCATGCGTATGGATCCTCCTAGAATTCCTCTCCAATCAATCCACCTCATGTACACCTCACCTAGATCCTATCTTGTCTCCCAATCCTATCCAAAAATAGTCCCACACGATTTTGCACTATCCCATTAGATCTCATTCAAATTTCACTAGGTCAATCCTCCACATCACCTATCATCATCTCATCCATCCATCAATCTTGTCTTTCAATCTTAGCCATACATAATCATACATTGCACAACCCAAAACCCTAAGTCCAATAGCCAAATTCGACCATGTCCTATTTCCTCTCTAAAATCCCTCATTTCTCTCATTCTCTACTTATCCACCAAGCCACTATCTCAAAATTCGTGTACACCCTATAGCAACCCTAGATTTTCTATCTTTAATCTCATCCATTCACCATAAGTTAGATCCAATCTATGCCATCCATTTATTAACTTAAACCAGATTTAATCTTCACCCTCCATCATGTCCCTAAGTCCTATAAATACCCCAATAACCTATAACCAAACTCGAATTTAATCTAGAGCACAAGAGGACCAAGGCTAGAGAGAAAAAACATAGGGACAAGTAGACAGGAGCCCCCAATCGAATTTTGCAAGTGAGAGTTGTAAATTTTCTTCTCCATTTTGTCCTTCTTGTACTTAATTTATGCATGCCTATATTAATTCTTTCATTAAATAAAAGTGAAACGTTCCTTTAGGATCCTAAAACATCCAACTTTTGGAATTCATTTTGAATTTGTAAATTGTTTTATTAAATTGGACATGAAATAGTTAGAACTTAGGTTGTAAATGTTGAATCTAAGTTACTAAGGCCCGATTTCTTAAATTGAAGTTTATAAGTCTTGATTTTGAGGATGAGCATGAATTGAATGATGGATGTGAATTTCATCCCTTGGTTCTGCTATTATTTATTTATTTTGCGTGATGAAGGATCTATTCCAATAAACACCCTTTCAATTATGCACTTTTACATTATGTCATTTACTTTTACTGTCAATTTATTTACAATGGCTGTTTTATTTTGTTTTTCAATTTCTTTTGCTTGTATGTTGTATTTTAATTGTTCTAACTATTTTCAATTTAATTCTTGTGTCATGTATTTTAATTATCTTGTATTTTAACCACCTCTCCAACATATGTGTTAACTAGATTCAAACTTAATCTAATTGGATTGTTAATTTAGTTATCTTAATCTTGTGTGTGAGATTGTTTATAAATTCTACATTAATCCATTCTCTTAATTATATTTAATTAATGTTTTAATCTTTGGATCTGTTTATTAAAACTAAGATTTGTTAATTTGGAATTACTTTCATGAGAATATGATTGATTTCTTGAGACTAGATTAATTTGAGATCTAAATTATATAAAAACATAAATTTTGAAGTCATATATTTGAGTTTACGTACACACACACACACCCCTTGCACTCATAACGCTAGTACTATAAATGGTTCGTGCGCTTGCGAGATTTATAAATATAAAATTTGTACATCAACACCTGGGTCGAGTTGAGTTCTGGACTTAGAACTCTGGGGTACTCTCAGACAAACACATCAAGGTCATCCACCCATTGAGAGTACCAAAACCAACCCATTGATGAACAGATATGTCGATCAGTATTTTCAAGGTTCTGGATGAGCAGGCTCTGTATTTTTATGCTGCTCTCAGATAATCTGGACCGACCCGTAGACAAGATCGACATGTGGAACGTAAGGATTGTCAACCCATCGGTAGTTCCAGTTTCTATACCGTTGGAGTGCATTTAATGCACAACGGTCGAGTGGTTGAACGGATACATTTCAGTTCACCAACCCATCAGTAAACTCGACCTGTCAAGTTTGAACTGATCCGAAAATGTTGTTTGCCTATTTAAACACCAAACCTTGTTGTGTTTTGGTTGGACCTCCCACTTGGAAAATCACAAAGCAAAACTAGAGCTCTCCACTCCTCTTTATGTACCTTACTTAGGACAATCATCTTTAATCCAATCATCTTGATTGAGATTAAGAGAGAGAGATAAAAAAAAAACCAAGCCTAGGATTAATTTGCAAATTCATATCCTAGCAACCTCTCATAAATTGTGATTACACATCCAAAAGGCATATCATCGTCATCATACAGCATCGCATTGGAGAAGTATTCAAGAAGCATATCATCTACAAGTGAGCCTACACAAGGAAAGTGTTTCTTAGCTTTAACGGATACATTTAATTTCACCGTACCATCGGTAAACTCGACATGTCAAGTTTGAACTGATCCTGAAAATCTTTTTTGCATATTTATACACCAAACCTTATTGTGTTTTGGTTAGACCTCCCACTTGGAAAATCACAAGGCAAAACCAGAGCTCCCCACTCCTCTTTATGTACCTTACTTAAGACAATCATTTTCAACTCAATCATCTTGATTGAGATTAAAAGAGAGAGAAAAAGAAAAAACCAAGCCTAGAATCAATTTGCAAATCCATATCCTAGCAGCCTCTCATAGATTGTGATTGCACATCCAGAAGGCATATCATCGTCATCATTCGGCATCGCATTGGAGAAGTATTCAAGAAGCATATCATCTACAAGTGAGCTTACACAAGGCAAGTGTTTCTTAGGTTTGATTTATTTTTTAAATCATCTTCTTTGTACAGTGGAGAAGATCAAGGTGATCGAACTACTCTAAAAAATAGAGCGATAAGGACGTAGACCGGGGTTTGGTCGAACCTTTCAAAAACCTTAGGCGATTGGGTGAAATTCTCAATCAATTGGATAGGTGGAAGTCATATTCTATTCGTGAGGGCGGAATTCCTCACATAGTGTAATTGGGATAGTCCAAGATTTGGTGAGTCCAACAACGGATGTAGGTTTGTTTAAACCAAACCGCTATACATCTTGTGTTATATGTGCTTGGTCTTTATTTGTATGATTGCTCTTTTAAATTGGCACACTCTTTTATCACACAACACAATTTCTTGATTAATTTGTTAATCTGATGCATATCATTTGATTAATCAAGAAATTTTTAAAGCCCATTAAATTTGGTGAATTGCCCTATTCTCCCCCCCCCCCCCCCTCCTCTCCCGGGACAATCTAACACCGTGTTTTAGCACACCAGGAACTTATAGAAACAATGTTTCAAGGGAATGGAGAGATCTATCTCCAATAAAAATTTGAGAAAGAAAGAATTTGTTTAAGTACTACAATTTGTTTGGCAGTGTAACTGTTGGAGTAAAACAGACATAACTTGGGCTAGGAAAATCCGTTTGGGCTAGACAAGATATTTTCGGAATCCTCATTTAGAAACCTATCTACTGCAAAAATTTGAGAATTTATTGATAAGTGTGTTCCCAAAAAATTCTGTAATAAGAATAAAATTTGGCGTCATTTGATTTTCTTGGAAACTTAGACCTATTGTGGAAAACCTTGGTGTTTTGGATCCATAATTGTTGGAAAATAACCCTATGAATTTAAAGGATGGACTCATCTAATTTTAATGGTTGAAAGGAATTCCTCCTAAATGGTTTGACATGAGAGGAGGTGGGGGGGGGGGGAGGGGGAGGGTGAATAGGTCAATCCCACTTTCAATGGTGTTTATAAATTTCTTGATTATTTAAAGTGCAGCAGAATGTTCATCAAGAGATTTGTTTAGTGTGATAATTTCATTGAGCGATCACACTAAGATTATGACCCTTTACATATGGTTTGATTATCTATGTGTGTGCATTATGTATAGAATAAGATAATCAATATGCAAAGTGATGTGTGTTAAGAAGAGTACTTAAATACTAAATAGAAACACACATAGATCAAACACCATAAGACCAATTTAAAGTGGTTCCGTTAGCCAACCTACATCCACTGTTAGGACTCGCTCAACCTTGAGCTATCCCCAAAATCCACTAAGTGAGGACTTATACCCTCACAATTAGAGTAGGAATTTCACCTCACTCAATCGGCTAGGGATATTCACCCACCACTGTCGAATAGGAATTCTACATATCCATTTAGTTGGGAATTCACCAACCGCTATGCCGAAGACGACGCTCTAGATTTTTTATAGCGGTTCCGGAACCAAGCTTCCTCAATCCACTTTCGGAACAAATGTTTTAAAATAAAATTAAAATCAAGAAGCACTTGCCTTTAAAGCTCTTTCTCTTGATGTGTGCTTCTTCAATATCCCACCCATGCATGCCGACGCTCCTCCTCGTAGCCGTCGTTTAGCAATCACAGTCCAGGGTGTCAAGGAAACTGGTTTTACCAAAGGCTTCCTAGTTTATGGTTCTCTCCTTCTCACTTTCAAACTCAATCCTCAGATTGGTTGTTTGTGAGTTTTCATCTTTCCTCTCTCTCACAACTCAATTCATTTGATTAGTTGTATTTGATTCCCCTAGTGTAGGCACGAGAAAGATAGTGATCCTTCTGTTGGCCCTTGTTTAAGTTCACTGGTGAAGATGATGGTCCAACTGATCCTACCGAAGGATACCAACTGGTTGCATAAAGATTGGTTTATATAGCAAAGGCAACCAGTTGTAGTAACGGAAATGTACCGATAGGTCGGTCGCACCTAGAGGTCGGTGATTAGAAATGACACCGTTACAAACCCGACCGTTGTGCATTAAGTGCACTCCCAATGATAATATTCTTTTCGGTCGACATGTCGTTGTCGCCGATGGGTCAACACTTATGGTACGGAGAGGTCGGTCCATACGAGAAGCCCGTTCTGGTGCAAAACATTCTTGACAGGAGTTTCATCTCCAGAAACCTGTTACCCAAAATGATTTGTCGCCCTTTACCAAGGGGTCGGTCTTGGTACTCTCGATCGGTCTTTGATTGCTGATATGTTTGTTTCTTGGAGAGTCCACATGAGTTCAAAGATTCCAGAACTCAAGATCTTGATTGAGGAGTCATTGACCACGAGGGGTCATTTCAGCCTTTCACCGAGGGATCAGTGCATACGAGACTCTCGATCAGAGGCATACACAGAATGACAATTCAATATTCCAGAACCTATGTTAATCCGGGCGACTAGTCCTTGACCATGATGGGTCGATCATGTCTCTACCAAGAGGTCGGTGATAACGATTGGTCGTGCTGACAGTGAAACCAAATACATATTTCCAAGTTGGGTTCCAATTCATTGTCAAGCTTTCTCACTAAGCTTCATATGATTTAACCATTTGTTTCTCTAAGCCTAAGGATAGTCTTCTCTAGATGTGGGTACCACCTAAAGTCATCTATGGTCATAATACATGTTTTGTGATTGCCATAACGATGAACTTCAATCCGGTGGAGCATGATCTTTACTCTTGATCATCTTGGGTCTTCAAGCTTCCAGTAAGTGTTTCTTTCCGAGTTATGGAACTGACAAACATAGAGACTTGGCCAAGTCGAGGCACTAACCATTTGGAAGCTTAAATATTTTGCAGCAAAGTTGGGACTTAAAGCTAGTGGTTGAAGCTTGGATTTTGGCATTTGTTTGACTTTGCAAATTCTAGGTGAGGGAATCAAACACTCACATATTTTGCACATATATGTGAGGGAAACAATATACTTCATATTATGTTACTGATTTTATGGAATCCTTTTAAATATCATGTTTTGTTGTATTTGAATGTATAAATTGGGTTTAGATAAAACGGTTGAGAATTTGTGATCTAAATGGGTAAAGTCCTGGTGCATCTCATAGAATGTAAATGAGGAAATAAATTTCGGTTGTGTTTAAGCCAGTGAGTGTCTCAGTTTGTCCGGACTTGTAGGTTTTACCTGTTTATCTCATTGAAAAACCCATGAATGGATTCAAAATTTTCATAGGATTTGACCTATGCTATGATTTGGAATTTTTGGTGAAATTGCCATGGTTGGAATTTTGGTGATTTGTGATATACTTGGTTGAGTATTGATATGCCTTTGTTTTGGACCATGTTGAATGCATGTCTATCTTTTTTTTTTTTTTTGAGAATATATGTGCTTTGGATTTAATTTAGTGTTTTGAGCATGCTAAATTAATTTGAGATTTATTTATGGTTCATTATAGCATATGTTTATGTGAAAATCTCTATATGATTTATTGGTCATGGCATTCATGCATGGATTGAGTAGGTGTTGGAGATTTTGGGCAGGTAGCCTTAGGATTTGTTTGTGGATTCTTGGGCCAAAGACAAGCAGACAATCAGTTGGGTCGATTCCTTGGACTAAGTTGATGACCATAGGAGATGGACCTCTATAACAATTGACTATTGAGGACCGGTTAGGTTAAGTCCTTGGATTGAGTTGATGACTAGAGGAGAGGCCTCTATGACCATCGACTTAAATTGATGGTCGAGTTAGTGTTACGTTGCAAGATATGCCTATACTGGTGATTGAGAGGCAATCATGTCGTTTGACAAACAATGTTGTATGGAACGCTGTGACAGTCAGTTTATGGCCTACGGTGTAACGCCACGACCCGGAGGTGGGCCCGGAACGCTACTTAAATTATTTTTTTTCCATCAACTAACATCGTATCTAGGCTGGATCTTCAAATTTGCCAAAAAGCCCGTTATAGAAAATGTCACACGTGTTCTTCTCACGTGGACTCAAACATGTACCATATGTTCCCAGATACAAATACATATTTCACAAACAAATATCTCCATTTATTCGATCAGAGTTACGAACGAAAACATAGAAATTTACACATGCTTAAATTTATAGTACCACAAATGGTACTAAAATCAACATAACATCATTTGCATGAAAATAAACGTAATAAACATATTTTCCATCATCGGGAAATACGATTGACCGCAAAGGCTCTCTCATCCTAAGTCAATGGTGGAGGTTTCTCCTCCTCAGGTGCCAACCCTGCAATGTAAGGGATGGAGCTCCAAGCCCAGTGAAGAGATCTTAAAATAACACATTCATCAACATGTACAGGTTAAACAATGCAGTCTGATCATAACAACAATAACGGTCTACTTTATCATACTTATCAATTTACCATAAATGGTCTTATGTACCATTTATCTTACCTGAATTCATACTTGGTCTACTATATCAATTTATCAAGTCACCATCACTCTCATCTCACTGCCATACTATTGTCATACCACTGCCATACCACAGTCATACCGCTGTCATGCGACTGATGTACCACTGTCAAACCACTGCCATACCACTACCTAATTGTTTCGTATATTATTTATCATACTTGAAATCATAACTAGTCTACTATACCAATATTTCAAATCATCTGTGATACTGTCATGCCACCGTAATACCAAAGCACTACACTGACTATAAAGCATTAAGTCCCGACACGGTCAAAATGCAACATCTTGCAAGAACATCTCTGACACACCTGGGTCAGTACTGACACACCTGGGGCAGCAACTGACACACCTGGGCTGGTAATCGACACATATGGGCAGATAATAGTTCAGTAGTTGAGGGTACGTGAAGGCAGTATCAATATCATAAATGCTCAAGTACTCACATCGAAGCATCTTATCAATAGTATCAACTTCATACTTCAGTCTTCATCATAACATGATGCTCAAGTTCTCACACCAGAGAATATCATTATCAATATCAACTTCATACTTCAATCTCTCATCATAACATGATGTTCAAGGTCTCACATCGGATAATATCATCATTAATATCAATGCCATGCATGATAAACATCATTAGCAACAATATGAACATATCTTAGCAATATATATCAAGTATAGACGTATAAGTGGGTTCATTCTTCGTTTATAGACTACTAGACCTCAACTCTTTGACACCGTGTTATGCTTCCGTTCTAACAACTAGAACCAATTTTCATCCCTCACATGGAAGCAGTGTCAAGTCTCGTATTCTGGCCTATTCGATCTTTTCCATATCATGTAATATCCATGAAACCACTCATTACACTAGATCTAGGTTTACAAAACCTGATTTACCGATCTAGTATGATTAAGTCTTCTCACCGTAAAACGTAGAGTATCGTGGGTATCTGTTACACAAATAGAGATACAATGAATCATACAGTCATTAATCAAACGTAATACACAGATATATATACAATACAACATATATTCATAGTATTTCAAATCATTCTGTCCTATTTTCTGGAAAAACTCCAAAGGTAATGGATATGAGTCTCTTAAATGGGTTACCATCCACTACTCGTATAGCAATTTAGGCCTAGAGATACAAATATAGCGTGCTCAGGCCACTACTCATATATTAAGTTAGGCCTAGAGGTACACTCAGTGCCCGAACCCTTCTTTTCTACCGAGCGGCGAAGTTAATCGCTCAGCTACTGATAGCTATCAGGCTGAGTCAGCCACAGATAGAGAGTATCAGCCTGGAAGTGAATACATAACAGAGATTTACCTGATAATATCAATGAAAAGAGGTTCGTATCACTTTTAATTAAGTAGGTATAAACATCACATTAAAATCTAAGATCCAAATCATAAAATCCTAATTTAGGCTAAGTTTCAAAATCTGATCTGGGTTCTTCGGAGCAAATAATTTTCAACATAAAATATTCCAAAATCTTTATTAATTAGAACCATACCCACGTCGTTCCAAGGATATCCAAATCACATATAAACAAACTAACACAATTTCTTTAGGTATTTAAAGAAAATAATTATACAAACAATATAATCTCAAACATATGAATAACAAGCGAAACTTCGATAAAATCTCTATATATTTACGATAAAATAAAAAAATTGAAAATCAATAAGGTTCGTACTCCCTACCTCAAAGCTGATGAAATTGATACCATCCGGGAGAGTTTTGGCAGAGTCTCGACTCTTTCGAAAATGTCACCAAAACTTACTTTTGCAGAGAAACAACGTAGGAAGAAGAGTGAGAAAGGGAAAATGAAGAAGAATAAGGGAAGGAGATGGAACAATATTTTGCAATGGATTCATGAAAGAAAATTCATTGCCTTAGGTTTGCTTAGATAGGCAAATGAAGATGGTTATGCAGCTGCTTGTAAGCTGCTTTTGACAGGTGCTTGTAAACTTCTTATAAGCTGCTATTGTAAGGTGTTTGTAAGCTGCTTTTGTAAGGTGCTTGTAAGCTACTTGTAAGCTGCTTAGTAGAGAGGAGCTTGTAAGCTCCTTGTTGTAGCTTATGCAAGTGCTTGTGGGAGAGGAGCTTGTAAACTCCTAGCCAACCAATGCAAAGGATAACATATTTTCATGTGTTTTATATTTTATACTTCTTAATCTTATCCTTATTGTTTAGAAAATGAAGGGGTTTACGTAAAATAATTCACCGGTTCAAATGATTGAGTTTCAAAAATCACTGGAGCTATAAAAATCTGGGGGTGAATATATTTCAAAAACCCGTTGATTTTAACAAAAACGATATACTTCTTATTTTAATCAACTTTTGAAAGATCTGTTAGCGAAAATCTGATTTCACAGTGACATTTGAAAATTTTATCTCACAATGAGTATTAAAGCCCGAACATGATTATTTGCACAAAATCACACAATTAAGCCTAATTTTGGGTCAGGGTATTACATACGGGCCTAGTCTGTGGACCATTTATGTGCACATTGGTGTTTGGTGATTTTGATGATGACATGGGATTGGAGATCATGCATCATCATTGCATTAGATGCATTATTTCTCATATAATTACATGTGTTTCTATTTGCCTTGATTACTTGGGATTTCCTATTCATATATGTTACATGCCTATGTTTGTTTCATTCACTGGGCTTGGAGCTCATTCCCATCACATTTCAGGATTTCCTTTGGAGTTGGATTAAGGTGAAGAGTTGGATTAAGGTGAAACTCAGAAGCAGGTCTAGGCTTTTTGGAGCTGCTAGAACAATAAAGACTTAGGCTATTTGAATTTCTAATTTAGAGACAAATGAATTTGGTTTGAACTTATTTATTTGAGACACATGGAGTGACTTTTGAAGATTTGTAATAAGTGTGGTTTGAGACTTTACTTTTGTCGTGGGTGTGAGACAGTGGCATTAGTTATTAATTCTCATTAGTTATTTTATTGGTTTATTTTTTTGGTTCACTTGATATCTCATACCTATTAAATGGCATATCTGATGTGGGAAATTATTTTATTCGAACATGGATTTATAAAAATTATCTTTCCACAATTCTCATAATTTTGTGAACCATGCGATTTATTGTGAATTGAATTGTGGAATAATATTGATATTGTTTATGAAAAAAATGGAGCCATGAACGGATATTCCCATATTGGATTGGTTAATTTTAACTTAATAAGGCTCCCTCTACCCTCTGGATGGGCAGGACCTTACATGTTTCTCTCTCTCTGCCTAACTAGCCAATCCGAGTTGGGTAGTTGAGTTAGCTGGGTAGCTGAGTTGGGACTCAGCCAAACTCGAATTGTTGATTTTTTATTAGAAAGGCTTCCCTACTCCCCACAACAACTTCGTGCTGACTTGGACGCCATCTAGTCCTCAAACTTGGTCTCTAACAGCAAGCCGAAGTCAACTAGGACCCACCTCAGTCCTTAGATACCGAGTCCAGTATCGATTTCATCAACTTTGAGGCAGGGAGTACTTTGATTTTATGCACATGTTTGATTTACAAGATTTTAACGGTATTTTCTTCGACTGATTTGTCGTTTTGTGCATGCTTTGGTTTTCTATTGAAAACATGCTTTGATGATATTGTTTTGATGTGATTAGTGTGATTGGGATATTTCTGGAATGACAGGAATATGGCCTCTTGATCTATGCCAGTTCTGGAATATTTGGTGTGTAAATTTGTATGCCCCGAGGAACCTAGCCGAGTTTGTCTAGCGTTTTGAGATCCTTTCACATGTGATGTGTTGGATTATTGTTGAAATGATATGCGCTTAGTGAATATGCATGCCCTTGATTGCGACAAGTGTGAATGTATGTGTTGTCGTTGACCACACAACGTATTTGATGGACCTATGGAGTTGTGTGTGACGCATGAGGGTCTCCCATGTGCAATGAGTAATTTGGGTTTTGAGTGAGATCCATAGATCTGCTTGATGTGTGGAGATCTGTGGTTTTGATTGAGGAATGAGCCGAGGATGAGATTGGGTGAATTAGGCCTGTGGGTTGATAGTTATGTATTGTTTGGAGATGTAAAGACTCTTAGACTGATTGATGTGCACGGGTAATGTAGACCACGTGTTGGGTTGTAGGATTGTGTTAGACACATGTAGATAAGGTTTCTGATTATGGGATGCCTATCGATGTGTTTGTTGAGATTGAATGCCACGTGTTGAACAGCAATTGTGAGGGCCATGTATGTGAGGTGTGATGGGCTGCATTGTATTGTCCACGTGTAATATGAGTTTGCAGATAGCATCGTTAATCATATTGTTGATGATATGTGATTAGTGACTTGTGAGAAAAGATCACATACGTGAGGTTTAAGAGCGTGAGTGAGTCATTCTTTAATAATTTAATTTTGTAAACTTCCATAAGATTTCAGTCTTTACGTTTGTAACTTGTAGACAAAATACATAAATTCACTAACCCCCACTCCCCACCCATCCCCTTTGGTGATCTTTTGGCTGTCCAAACACACGTAACAAATGAAGAAGAGTAAGATATTTACACACTACAGCGTCGCAACATAAGAATTCTGGTGGAAACAGTGATGAAATTTCACTTGAATACAATCATCCACAATTGTTGCAGATCTACAAATATGAATGAAGAAGAAGAAGAATCACTTCTCTCCTGTGTATCTTGTTAGGCTACTGTACTCATGTCACCATACAGAAAGTAAGAATCACTTCTCTCCTGTGTATCTTGTTAGGCTACTGTACTCATGTCACCATACAGAAAGAAACTCTCCAAAAAAGAGGGAAAAAATACAACTGGTTCACAGACATTTCACTAAGAGCCTTAAGCTTTTTTTATTATAGCACGCAGTAACTGGTCCCCCACAAGCAACCGTACTTTCCTTATGAGCTCGTCCCTTGTCATCTTTCCAACCTGGGGAATCGAAGTAAGAAAGTTATCCAAGTTGTAATTTAATCATAAACGTAACCTTTTAACCATACCCTGTTTAATTTGAACAATGCAGACTAAATGATTATTCAGTGGTGTTTGACTGGTTTAGGAGAAAGTAGCAGAAAGTAGGGGTTCTCATTAAATAAACAGTTTTGGTGAGAGATATCGGTACATAAATGAGATTTATCCTGCATATCATTTTCTACTACTCACAGAAAGATGGTTTGTCCATGAGAAAAACAACTTTCTACTATTTTCTACTAAACATTGAGAATTGATTTAGGCACTGGTACTTTTTTTGTAAGGGAGCACTATACTGAATTTGTTCTTCATTTCATCTTGATAAGTTAAAAAAATAAAATAAAAGGTTAAAACGAAAATATCATCAATTTATTGTATAAACACTGCACTTCATCCTCAGAAATCTTCAAATCCAAATGCAAAATAATCAAATCATCTGCAATTTGAAATAGAGAACAGCAATGGAACTATGTAATTCCAATTTTTGCACCAACCCAAACACAGCATGCCAAAATAATCAAATCATCTGCAGTTTTAGATGATCCAAGGCACAGGGCAAGGGAAAATTACAATTCTGGTTAGTAGAGCTAAGGAAAATGGTGTCAAGACCACTTACCCTGTACTGGTTATAAAAGATCAGTATTTCATGAAGTTTGGAGGAAGGAATGTCTTTTCCCAACTCAGCAAACAATTTAGAGAATAGCATCAGCTTTCGTTTCTTTGGCAGGTCTAACAAATGTCAACCAGAGAACACCTCCACAAGATCAGAATAGAAAAAGCATGAATGAAATGAAAACAAAGAGAAGAAATTTCAGGAAGATACCTTGTTGCTGTTGGTTCGTCCTCTTGAAGCTCAGAACATATTCAGGCAGTATATGTCGATTCATATGAGTGGTCCAAACACAGTACCAAGTAGGATTTGAAAGATCATCAACCCCACAATCATAATTTTCACTGCTGGGATGAAATTGAGGTTTTTCGGCGGCATCGACCTTCTCAGTATTCCCCAGTATGACCCGGCAAAGTATAATATGTCTATCACCATTCTTATCAACCAGAGATGAAGCAACACTGCAAGCAAATGGTAACAAGATTAAGAGAGTTCAAAAATTATGAATTAAGGCAGAAAGGAGACCATTATGCATTAGAACTTTTGTACAAATTAGGAAACCGTTTTTCTGTGGATCTAGACCTAATCAATGAGTACCAACTGCCAATATTGATTTGGCCCGCAAAAAAGGAAAAGGTAAAAAAAAACAGTATCCTTTCATAACGAAGAAGCGGTCCATACCTCAAGTGTGGTAAATGCTGCGGAAAGAGGTAGACTCCAATGGCATTAGCTCTCGAATTAGGGAGTGTGCTGGGCTTCGAGACTCCATGTGATACAATGTGAGCCACACAGTTGGAGGTTGTGCCATGCCAGGCCAACTTCACATCAGCACTGCCGCGAGCGCTCTCTGTGACTTCCATCTGAATCTGAAAGCTTTTACAACGAGCAATTCCATTGGGGCCTGAATACAAACACCTACCTATACTGGTAACAATGACATCTGGAATGTAATTCTTAATTCCAGAAAGGAACATATCCCTGATATCCATGTAATTCTTATCTCCTTCATTCAGCATTTCTACATTAGGCCACTTGGGCCTATCCAAACAGATAACTGGAGTCGCAGAAGCACTAATAGGCTTCGGGGGTTTCTCAAGATAAATTGTAAGATTCGAATCAATATGTTCAATGGAAGGAACAGACTCAGGCAATTTGTCAGAATCCTTTGAAGAACGAGCCTTCTTCATTCTAATTCGCATACCGTCTTAATTCCTTAATCCTGTTCTATTTTTTCTTTCTAGGAATGGGTCTGTCTTCAATCAAGAAAAGAAGAAGATAGAAAAATCGTTAGAAAAACAAAATTTGGGGGAATTGTGAAATTGTGCTCTTGCTTTTTATCTATTGGAATCAGGAAGATAGACTGGAAAAAGATAGGAAATCGCTACAAAAACAAGATTGTTCCAGTAAAAGAAAGAGGCGGTGGAGAAGAAAAAAGAAACCTGTACCGAAATTTGAGGAAATCTTGATCTTGTTTTCTTTCTCTGAAGAATGGAATCAAGAAGAAGAATATAAAATGTAGGGCAACGGCTGGATTGAGACTTGAACTTGAAATTCGAAATTCGAAATTTGAATATTTTTGAAACTATGGAAGGGAATTCTTTGTCGACGGCTTCTCTTGTGGACGCTCTCCTCTCCCACATTTATAGACGCGACGACCGACCTATGCCCATTTCAAGTTTTGTCACGAAAATTACAGTTATGCCAGTCTCATATATAGCCGTGTTTTGTCAAGAAATCGCAGTTGTGCCACTGCTTTGCATTTGTTGAGGCGGTTTGATTTTCCGCTTAACTTCCAAACCGCCGTTTTGTGGGGAAACGCCCAATTAGCATTTGCTGGCTCTAATATTTTTATTAAAAAAATTACATAATCTATAGTTAGTCTATATTTAATATGTTTAATATAATAAATATATTGGTGATATCTCTAAAAACTTTAAAACTTGGTAATGTATGAATATATAATCTATAATAATACCTTAGTCTTAAATTAAATTAATTATCTAATTATGAGCCAATCTCTTCACAGTTAAGGATGAGTAGAAGGTATTTCCGTCGTTAAATTTACTTACTTAAAAATGATAATAGGGCATACGTGGCATTCTTACCGGTTTGACTGCCTCATGGACAAAAATGTAATTTCAAGTCTAAGGCAATAAACCGACTCGAGATTTCTGTTCCAACTGCATTGCGTACAATATTTTGATAGCTACAAAGCCAAGGTAATGATGATACATAATTTAGAGAGAAAATCCTCTCGCCCAAGTAATGAAAAAGGGTTAGACGCAAATGCAATGTAAGCTATATGTGTCTCTTTGCTTGGGACAAAGCAAACATAGGTTTATTTGAAAAAGAGGTGTATTTATTTATTTTAGACCATTTTCTATCTTTTTCTCCTTTCTATTTATAGACTTTTTATTTCTTGTTTTCTAATAGTCTTTGACTCTGGGACGTTTCTTTCTTTTGAATTTTGAAATACTATATCACAAATATCGCCTATATTTTCAAGTTTACTATGGTTTTTTTTACAAACTATCAATCATCGTTCATATCCAAAATTTATCGATATTGCGTTAAATTCTTGATAAAATCACGATAAATAATAATATCTTGATAATTTTTTTATAAATTTCCAGTAAATTATCGATAAATTACTTATTAATGTTTTTATTTATTTTTAGATATTATATTTTCTTTGAGATCTTCCTGTTAATTTCTCCATAAAAATTTAAAAATTTGAAAATATCATGATATTACCAATCGTCGTTAATTTCCCAAGAACAATATCTGTGACAATGTTAAAAGGTGGCTCTTTTCTCAAGACAAGTGCTCTTTATATGGAATTTATGCCCTTCTTTAGAAAAAGAAATTTGTCGTAAATATTAAAAAGAATACACATTGGAGATTCATATGGATGAATTTAAAAAACAATTATTTGGAATTTTATGTGGACTTGTGCTTGGTATCATCCTTCATATATTGTATTTTTATTCAAATTGATTAAATTTAAATTATAAAAACTATCTATTTTAATGAACAAATCTCTTCTTTTATGCAAAACTTAAAAGGGAAAATGATAAAAATATTTATTCAAATTAATTCAATTTAAATTATAAAAACTATCTATTTTAATCAACAAATCCCTTCTTTTATGCAAAACTTAAAAGGGAAAATGAAAAAAAAAAAAAAACCAAAATGCGTATTTCAAAGTAAACTATATGAATTCTAACAGACTTCTATGAGCATTTTTTACTCTCATACTACCTCGATAATTCTCTTAATTTAACTTGTTTACGATAGAAATTCAGGCTTCAAACTTTTTTCATAAAAGAGAGTTGGTTTTTTAAAATAAAGATGTATACACGGGAATTAGCTTTCTAATCAACCCATTAACATGTGCACACATGAAAATCCATTGGCCCTAGCATAGGAGATCAAATAAATTTGGACTGTTGGAGCTGAGTTCATAAGTTAAACTTTTGAATTCTTATTATGTGTCAAATCGAGTTATATTTATTGATTAAGATTCTTTGTATAGTTTAAAATTTTGAACAATTTTAATTCCAAGGTACACATTTTTACACGGGAGAATTTTTTCATCTCAGACAGGAATTTTTTTTTTTTTAATTCCCATTTTACCATTCCAACCAACACAAAAAGTAGAAGGGTAAACCGCAAATTTCAAAAAAAAAAAAAATTGAATTCCAACATGACATAAAAGGATTTTCCTATGTGAAATTTGTTTACCTTTGACAAATGATGACAATTTCTTATAGAATTGTAGATTTTAGTATACTATAGACTTTTGGTTATTAGTTCTTACTATCATATTAGTAATGCAAAATAGAGAACTTTTTGTAAAATACTAAAAATAAGAAAACGATTTTAAAATATTTCTAGCTCATCAACCCCAACCTTCAAAATCTTTTTCTTATTTTTTAGTTTTTTTACACAAATTTATCTATTTTCCATTACTAATATGATAGAGATAAGTCAAAACTTTCAAACTCATGAAAAAATAATTAATTCATTCTTTTTCTTTTTCTTTTTGGATTAAGAAAAAAATATTTATTTTTATATGAAAATAAATTAGAACCACTTAATAAACAAATAGTTATTGATTAAGATACATTGAAGATCACATTAATTTGTCTAATTTTATATAAATATTGCCATATAGAAATAGAAAGTATAAGGCAAATAAAATTAGAAAGTAAAAGTTGTATGGTAAGGTTTTACACAATTTTAATTTGAAACATAAATTATGACTTTTTAATTCTAAATAAATTTATCTTTTTTATGAGAAGCATCATTTTTTAAAAGACTTTTCTTTTTTTAGAAGTTAGACACGTATCATATTTTGGATTCTACTGACCATATTATTTTAATCATATTTAATAGATATATCAAAATACAAAATTATTTTTAAATTTAGTATTTATTTTTATGATATAAAGTCTTAAAAATAGATAACTGAAATTTGGATATAGACTTTTTAATTTAAAAGCTATGTTTAGATTCGAGCATCCATTTTTATATTTCTATATCAAAAAAAAAATTAAAATTTTACAATATTTTTTTTATTTAGATATATTTGATAAATATAATTTAAATAATAAAATTTGCACGATTTATTAGAGAAAACAAGTATTATTATTTAAAAAAAAAAATTCCTGACCATACGAATGCAGATATGGCCCCAGAGCAATGTTATCAAAACCGGACCGTCTAATGAAACGTCTTCGAGGCATTTTGAGTTCAACCGGGTTCAAACACTGTCAAAGCCAGTCAAGTAGTAATATAATATAAATATTACAGATAAAATTAAGTAAGCTATCTTTTACCAATAACATTAATATAAATATTAAAAATAACATTTAAACTCTGAATAATATATCAAAATGGTGGAAGATATGGGATAGAAATGACAATAAACATTTATATTTCAAATATATACATTTTCTAATATTATTTTGAAAGGAAAAAAATTTAAAAAAAAATTCAAAATTTTTGAGCCGCAGTCCAGCTCACGGTTTGTGGGTAAAAACCGTAGAAAACCGCAACTCTGACCGGTTTTCTGCTGTTTTGACCCACAACCGGTTCTCAATCAGAAACTAACCGCAGCGACCGCAGTTCTGGTCGAACCGTGGGTTTGACCGCAGTTCGGTCTGGTTCTAATAACATTGCCACAGAGGACTGAATCTGTCCTTGTATACTTAATGGGTTATACAAGTTTATTTGATTCGAACCAAATTTTGACTCGAACTTGTAATTTGTAGCTTTCCAAAGAGCCGTTGCGATTATAGGGGTGCTTGCTATTTTGAGATTTAAGGAGCCGTTGAGACTCTAGATTACAGAGAAAGTTGAAAGTGTGGAAAGTGGAATTCAGACATTATGCTCTTTTTTCTTTTACCCGTTTTAAAAGTAAGATATTTTAGAGTAATTATTTAAATTTTTTAATCAAAATTTGTTTTAATTAAATTCAACTACTAGTTAAAATTATTTCGAATCATTTTGATTTGAGATATTAGTATAATAGGATAATGATACGATACATTATTATTTTCAAAAATAAATTACTAAAAATTCTGAAATATTGAGAATTATATTATAAAAATAATATTGTAATAGCAAACTATGAAAGTGATATTTTCAATAAACTGGGATATAAAATAAAATAACAAAATTATAATAGTTTTTAGACAAATCAAACCATTTTAAAAAGTGGATTGTTTTAAAATTGATTTAGATCCAACTAGGTAGAACACGTAGTTTAGTTCAATTTTTAAAATACTATTTATTTGATACTCTAGTTGTACAGATTGAAAATATAATTAAAGATATACAACTCTTTTAAAATGCCTATCCAACATTGAATTTCTAGCCACTTGACCTTGATAGTCAAAATTTACTTCATCACTTGATGATTTTGACCATTAAATTGAATGATTAGAAATTGATTTTTTTAGATGAAAGTCTACTTTCAATCTATACAAATAGATTTTATATTTACAAAACAAAAAAATAAAAATAAAAATAAAAATAGTGTTAGATACAGCATTATTAGATATATACAATACATTTAAAAAATAAATGAGTGTAAAAGCTGAAGGCCGCAATGAACTTTAATCAAACCCATTTACTTGAATCAGATTTAAATTGAAGTTGAACAAATCAGCACCCCTAAGAGTCCTAAAGTTAAACCATAGATAGACAAAAATCTTAATCAAACCCATTTACTTGAATCAGATTTAAATTGAAGTTGAACAAATCAGCAGCACCCCTATGAGTCCTAAACTTCAACCATAGAATAGTCTTTATCATGGCTAGGGTCAACAGATTTATGCATTGGAATTGCAACGTTAGGATTCCATCTCTGTCGTAAGTGGATCATGTACCACATTTATTAGCTGCAGGGTCCGAATATCGGCCGATATGCCGATATCTCAGGCGTATTATATCGGACATTTTTGTTAAAAAAAAGGAGAGAGAAAGTACTTCTATGTTTCTAATTTGTTAACATAGTTATTTTTATGACTGAAATTTTTAATTATACTTCAAAACAACGATGATTTTTACTTGAACTATTTTCATCCTATATTTGCGGTTGGTTGAATTGCTCGCCACTATAGTATCAATTTATGCTTCAATCTCAACGGCCTTTTCTTCCACATGGTTTTACAATTTCTAAGGTTAAATTGTAGTCGAGTGAAATTTATTAGACATATCAACAATTGAAGAGACGGATACCTAAAAGCAAGCGTATACGTAGGTAAAGCAGGCGGGAAACATGGCGACTTGGTTTGATACTTATATGGTTAAAAATTTGCCTCAGACCTAGAAGGTTTTGTGATCAAGACTCTCAAGACAAATGGATACTCTCTGAAGTGTTATTTAATATTCTAATGTGTGTAAACAGGGAAATTTGTATATCCAGAAGAATTAGTAAAGTGCTCTAGAAGGTCTTGACACCTTAGTTTTCGGAAAAAGAGTAAAAAAGTAATGTGGGGAAATGAATTAGCTAAAAGACGCCTATGTTACATTTGGACGAGGGGTGGAGGGACTGAAATTAACTTTTTAAACTTTTGCAACTTATGTTTCGATATATACATAAAAGATTGAATTTATTCATCAGTTTCAAATTCTTAGATTAAGGGATTAAAAATGATTAACTTATAAATATTTTATTTTATGAAATCTTCATATGGCACTTATGATGAATGTAGAATCTAGAGTGAATGAAATGTATTTTTTAAATAGGGCTGGATGATTTTTTTCTTGGATTTAGGTCTAAATCTCTATTTTTCAAAAATACTATTTTTTGCTAAAATTTGTAATTTTCAGAAATATCAGCTCAATTTTTTTTTTTTTTGCCAAAATATATATCTTTTGAAATACCACATGAAAATTTTTGGTCAAAAAATTTATACCATGAAAATATTTTTAATATTCAACTACCTTTTAAACTAGAAGGGTTGGCTTGATGATTAAGATGTTCGTCTTATGAAGCGATCGGTCTTGAGTTCGATTTACACTCAATCCCTTCAGGCCACTTTCTATAGAGTTACTTTCCATTGACTTATCCCGATGAATTTAAATTGGGAGGTTTACACATTCTCGTGGGATTAGTCTTATCTCCTGTGAAGAGTGAGGATGCCAATGTTAGTAGTATGCGGGCTAAACAACTAAAGTTCTTCAATGGAGATGTCTGATTGGTAGATTATTATGAGAGGCAGCAAATTAAATTCGATCAATCATAATTCAAAACTTTTAATACTTAATTATATAAATAATTTGTTACAATGACCAATCCAATAGTTACGATCATTGTTAAAAACCTTAAAACTTAGATTTAAGTCAAAATTCTATCAAGTTGAAAACTCAAAACTTGATAAAACTCATTGACTTATTAACTTGAAATTTGATCAAGTTGAATCAATTTAAATTGATTAATTGGAGTTTTTTCAAGATTTTAAACTATGGTAAGATGCATCCACTAGGCACTAAACGTTGTTGAGTCTAAGTTTAAAGATAAAATAATAAATTCAATGATGTAGATTTATTATGGAGGGGGGGGCCACCCCATCCTTTTGATTGGGCTTACAAAACGACCATGAACTTGAAAACTTTGTAGATATGGCCTTTAACTTGTTCCCGTTGTATAATTAACGAATTGAAGATAATATCGCGTGGTAGTTTAGTTAATTTAATTTTCAATTGTTGGTCTTCTACCAGGCTCGTTAGTGTTGGGTCATTGATGGGGCAGATCCGGGTCCTATCCGGGGCTAACTTGCCTAATATGGACAGCAATTTAGGGTCCAGAATTAGAAAGGGCTAAGTTAAAAGATTGGATCCTAGAGGCTAGAGCTCAAACAACTCTAATAGGCCCATAAACGTTTCAGATTCAAACTCTGATAAGTGATCTTTAAAATTGGATGTATTGTCGTGTCAGTTTTGATCTTGAATAGGTGGACTTGGGCCTCAATTACCATTACATATTCGGTTCTCCACTTCAGGTCCATTTCAGCTCTCAACTAAGTGTTTTTTTTTTTCTAGTAAGATATCTCCACCCCACATTAGAGATAATACTAATTCTTACAGGTACATGAACTCCCCCACAAACCCCATTTATGAAAGTAAATTAGAATGAGTTAAACTGAAGACCTCTAGTCAAATGCTAGAAGCTCAAGCCAACTGAAATTAGAGAATTAGGTGTAGAATTACAAACAGATGTTTGGTGTGTCTCCCTTAATGAAGGAGAGACCCTCTAATTTATTTATAGAGAAAGACAAATACAAATATAGAAGGTAAATCAACGATGAAATCTCTAAATAGGAAAATACAATATTAAGCAAATCCTAAATATATTTAACATCTAAATATATCTCTAATACTCCCCCTCAAGCTGTAGCGTGTATGGAAGTAACACACAGCTTGCCCACGAGAAAATAAATTTGTGCCCAAAGATGATAAGCGTGGTGAGAAATGTCGCATTGATTGACCACATAGCATACATATCAAACTAGCAGGCAGCACCGGACTCGAATGAAAGAGTAAGGTGGTAGCCGAGAGCTAGCAAAAAAGAAGAAGACAATGACACTAGCAGCAAGAGGAGATAGAGAGCAGACCATGATCTGGATCAAGCAGAGAGGAGCACCATCCAAGAAGGAAGAAGACTGCAGATCTGGCGGCTGGCTACGAGAGAAAGAGCAGACATAGTAGCAGCAGCAAAAGAAATAGCCGTCGGGCACAGAGACGGGCATTGGAGGGGAAGACACTGGTAGTGAGTGCGTGAGAAGAAGTTGGTGTAGAGAAGGCTTCTGAAGAGAGATGTTGGGGTTATATCGAAGAAAAAGAAGCAATGGCACGCCCGAGAGAATGCAACAGAGGAAAGAGTTGCTGAGCGCCAGAGAGGATCCTGCAGCGGTAGAGAGTAGGTCGCAGATCTGTCTAGGTCTGCCCGTAGAAGACAGAGGCAAGGCTGACGGACGAGACAACATTGCTGGAGGAATTGCCAGAGAGGAAGAAAAGGCGTTGACGACCGTATGCAAGATCTGAGACGAGACCAAGGGAAGAAGAGATCTGGAAGAAGGTCTAGATCTGGTGCGCTTGGCTGGGATATAACACCAGGAAAGGAGATGTGATTCAGGGAATCAGATAGTAGAGACATGCGCTGGTATTGGCCAAAAGACAAATTAGACTGTAGGACGCAGGTGACTGGAGAAGGAAAAGTCCGGCGAGGAAGGAGAGAACAACACGAATGGCAGAGACGAGGCAGAGTCGGGCAGTGAGCACCGTGTGAAAGAACTACTTCTGCTACTAGCTGTGCCCAGAAGGTGGACCAGATTTGGGATGCCCAGATGGCCAGATGCGGCAAGAATGGAAGGAGGGCACAAGAGAGAGAGGCGCCGGGTCATACTGAAGGCCGACAATGCAGATATGGCGCAGATAAGGTGTGCTGTTGAAGAGAAGAGGGTTGTGGGCGCTACTAGAGGTGTAGATTTGAACAAAAAGTCAGATCTAGACTGTGAGGAGAAGTAGGCGATAGAGAGAGGAGGCAGCAAATGAGGGAATATGCTCAAATCGGAGCGGTGTTCTTTGTTTTTTTTCTTCTCATAAATAAGAAAAACTGAATCAAATCAATACATACTGTAGAACAACACATCATCAATATAGGAAGGAAGATGTGATTGAGTATTGTCCTCCCCTTGCTGGTTGTAGCCACACCAGCAGAGGGAGACGAGCAAGGGCCGGTCACGAAAGAACTCTCAACTGAAGGGAGGGGGAAAAAAAGGTCTGGATATAGGTTTGGCTCTGTACCATGTAGAATTAAACACAGATATTTTGTGTGTCTCCCTTAATGAAAGAGAGGTCCTCTAATCTTATTTATAGAGAAAGACAAATACAAATATAAAAGGTAAATCAACGATGAAATCTCTAAATAGGAAAATACAATATTAAGCAAATCCTAAATATATTTAGCATCTAAATATATCTCTAATACTAGGTTTACCCATATATGTCATCTATGCACCTAAGCTTATGTTTGGAAGTCGGAAATGCTGCATAAACAATTTATCTAATATAGGAAAAGTCATTTTCGTTCATGGAGCCGAAAGTGGCAAATGCCATTTAAAATTTTAATTCTCATCTAATTTTTGGCCTACAAATATATAGGAGGCTCGACAAATCTATCAACAATTATAGGCAATTAAGGGATAGAAAGATGTGAACCATGTTAGGAAAAGTCTAAAAGACTCGTCTATTAGGTGGAGTGACCAAGTTCTTTATATATCTCTAAATCTCAGTCTACATTTTCAACATGGGACTCATTTGCAGCCCCAGTAACCCCCCTTTGAATGAGATCAGTCGTCCCTTCCGTATGGAGGATCTCCTGAATCCATATGAGGTAGTCTAAGACATGGGTTTCATTCCACCTGTTAAGACTGGGTATCCAGTCCCAGAAACTAACCTATTAGGTGGAGTGACCCAAGTCCTTTATATATCCCCAGATCTTCTTCTGCACTTCGAATCTGAAATTCCTTCGCAGCCCCACTAAACCAAGTATAGATTTTTTTTCTAGTCTCAAATTAATAAGTTCATGCATTAGAAGATTATATATACAATAAAATGAAATGATTATATATTGTCAATTCTATGATAATTACGATATAGATGAGCTTATTTACCATTCAGAGTACTTTTTTTAATCGATAGATGGATTTATTTATTTTAAAAAAGATGGTGACAACATATGATCATAATAAAATCTCCAATCATCCCAATACTTTTACTTTCATCTTTAAAAATCACGTCATTGGATCAATAATTCTATTTAATGGAGATATATGTTGACATGAGTTGTCAATTAGGAATTAGATACCATAATTATAGGGTCAGTTACCTATTGTATAGGCAAAATGATTGTATAACTGATGTGTATTCCTATAATAGCTCCCTTGTATAAGTTATATAAGGGGACCTTTGTACAAGATTATGAATAAGAAAATATACAGAGAAATTATTTTAACATGATATCAGAGCCAAGGTTCGATTTCCTTTCATAGGAATCGAATTTTTTTTCTCTATTATTTCTCTTGTCCACTGTGTTTCTACATAGTATTTCCCGGTCCCTTCTCTACCGCCGGCCGTTTATCAACAGGATCTCACAGCGTGATCGCTGCCCAGCTCTATTCATCGACAAAGGGAGGGAGCGAGAGACATTCCGCTGCTACTCAAGTACAGTTCGTCATCTGCATCGCACTGGCCGTCGGTTCATTGCTGTCCTGTTTGGGACATCAGTTTTATGGCTGCCTGTTTGGGACATCAGTTTTACGGCTGCCATTGCCGATCTTCCTAGATCAGTAGATCCGTTGATTTTCTTGCAGCTTCCCTAGTGTCTCGGATCTCCGATCTACTGACGCTTCTGCTTCAACATTACTGGTCGGATCTCCCGCATCTGAAGCTTCTCTGTTTTTCGAAGCTGCATCTCCTTTGGCGATGATACTCGCTGTTCTGCTCTAGCTAGCCCGATCTACTGCCGATCTGCTGCCCCGCCTTCTAGATCTCCAATCTGTGTGTTTTTTGGCTGCTCTTGGCATCTTTGCCTGGGCGTGCTCACCTTGCCGCCATCGTCTCCGGTGCAGATCTCTGTATCTTCTCTTCCGATCTGCATCTCCGGCATCTCTGCTGGTCGGACCTTGTCTCATGCTCCTCATTTACTGTGTTCTAGATCTGCAGATCTGGTTCTTGTCGGTCCACTCGATCTCTCCATTGCTACCGATTTGAAGCTCTACAACCGATCTGATAGCCATCTCACCTTAGGCGATCCTCTGTGAGCTCCCAAACCTTAGCATGTGCAGCACGGGTCTTCTCTGCCGTCATCTCCTTAATGCCTAGAATCAGTGAGAGTACGATCGGATTTTGTAGCCTCCTCTGATTTTTCAAATCGGCTAGTCAGCAAGAGCGGGTCTGTAATCGAGAGTTCCAATCAATTTCAGAGAATGACGTGACACTTAAACATCGCAGAGATCGTCCGCAGACGACGGCGTTGGTGGGAAGTAAACACCGAAGAGGGCAGCAACAAGGATTGCTCATCTTCCCCTCTTTCGGCCCATACTATTGTCAATACTAGGGTTGGAATCAAAAGAAGTTTCAGCCTCTTCAACCCTATATCATGACTAATTCTTCCTCTAGTAACCTAGAATCTCAAAAAGGGAAAGCGAAGGTTTCTCCCACTGTCTTGCCTCCATTCTACTGTCCTCATTGATTACTTCAGAACGAGTCGATGGTACTAACTACATTGAGTGGTCCTTGAATCCTCAGAATAAGATCAGGGGCAGAAAACTGTTGAGGTTTATCTCTGGTAGTAAGAAGGCCCCAGAAGCCACAAATTCTGAGGAATATGAAACATGGGAAGATGAGAACTGTATTGTCAAATCTTGGCTCCTTAACGCCATGACTAAGGACATCAGGTCATTTTTCCTCCACCTATCTACTGCTAATGAGATCTAGGAAGCTGCCAAACAAACTTATTCTGTCAGCCAAGATGCATCAAGGCCTATCAATTATATTGTGCGGTAATTTCTAGCTGCCAGAATGGAGGTTCTGTTATTTGTTACTTTGGAAAACTACAAAAATTATGGCAGGACCTTGATGCTATTGAGCCTTGCACTATGGAATGTACCCGGGATCTTGAGAGGTATACCACAATGGTCAACTCTCAATGACTGTACGTTTTCCTGGATGGTCTCGATTCTCATTTGGATAGGGTTCGTGGTTTTATTCTTGCGACTATACCGCTTCCAACTCTATCGGTTGCTTATGCTATCATTTGTACCGAGGCAAATCGCCAAGATGCTATGCTTGGTATGCCATCTAATGAAGGAGCTGTTATGGCTATTCAAAAATCTGGCACTTGTCCGAACCCAAAGAAGGGTGTTCGTAAGTGTACTCATTGTAATGGGGTTAATTATGTGATAGATACATGCTTTAAGCTCCATGACTACCCTGATTGGCATATAATCCCACGGCAGCGGATTCAGTTACCAAGAGCCACGTCGTCACTGCTTCTGGCTTCGTTGCCAAGTCAGGTATCACTAATTCTGCTATTACTCTTTTTACTAGAAATAGTGCTTGGATAATTGACACAGGTGCTAC
Source organism: Chimonanthus salicifolius (assembly GCA_013350335.1). Taxonomy (NCBI): domain Eukaryota; kingdom Viridiplantae; phylum Streptophyta; class Magnoliopsida; order Laurales; family Calycanthaceae; genus Chimonanthus; species Chimonanthus salicifolius. The sequence continues at coordinate 46,504,487 of CM023537.1, read as the reverse complement.
GGACCATAGTGACTTATGATAAATATCAGTTTAGCCATTTATCTTCTACTTGTCCCAAATCAGCCATTACTAATGCCAATGGTGTGTCTTCCCCAGTTGTCGGTGTCGGCACTGTACCCCTGTCACCATCCTTATCTCTCACTAATGTTTTATTAGTCTCATCACTAAATTGTAACCTTATTTCTGTTAATCAGTTAATCGAGTCTCATACTGTGTTGCCACTTTTTCTCCTACTTACTGTCTTTTTCAGAACATCCATACCAAGGAGAATATTGGTAGTGGTAAACAACGTGGAGGCTTATACTATCTGGACTATGGGTTACAACGATCAGATGATGGAGCACTAGCTCATATTATGGACGCCACCATATTTAAAAGGCAGGAGGAGATTTGGTTATGGCATGCCCGATTGAGTCATCCCTCATTTGGTTACCTTAGGAGATTATTTCCATCATTATTTACTGGTTCTAATATTTCAGACTTTGTTTGCGAAGCTTGTGAACTAGCGAAAAACCATCTTTCTGTTTTTCATTCGCATGATAATAAAACTGAAGCACCTTTTGCCTTAGCTTCACTCGGATGTCTAGGTTCCTACCCCACTTTCTACATACCATGGAATGAGGTGGTTCATTACATTTGTTGATGATTCTACCAAGATGACCTATGTTTATTTGCTACGACACAAGAGCGATGCATGTACTGTGTATAATCTTTTCCATCAAATGGTGTTAACACAATTTGGCATATCTATCAAATTTATTCGTTCTGATAATGGGGGTGAATATTTCAAGAATGAATTGACTGATTTTCTACATTCAGTTGGTACTATCCATCAAACATCTTGCTCTCAGATTCCTCAATAGAACTGGGGTTGCTGAACAGAGAAATCGGCACCTTTTGGAGGTCACTCGTTCTCTCTTAATTGGGGGTCATGTTCCATCACATCTATGGGGCGACGCTTTGAGTTCCGCTGTCTACTTGATTAATCGTACACCATCTAGTGTTCTTGGATTCAGAAGACCTTTGGATGTATTATCTGACCACTGTACGCTTCCCTCAGTTGTTCATTTGGCACCTTGTGTCTTCGGATGTGTAGTGTATGTTCACTTACATTCAAATCAACGCACCAAGCTGGGACCACGTGCATTGAATTGTGTGCTTGTAGGGTATGGCTCCACTCAGAAAGGATATCGTTGTTATCATCTCCCTACTAAGAAGTTTTATGCCTCCATGGATGTAATATTCCATGAAAGCATGTTTTTTATCCAAAAGTGATAACAGATTCTTCACTTCTGGGGGAGACTAAAGATGAAGTACAGAATCAGGATGAAATAAGGTTCTTTGAAATAATTGAAGCCGAGACACCCGAATCATCCTCGATTGAGCACTTAGTTGAAGGGCGTGAATGTCAAGTCCATGATAGTACAATGCCGCATACGTCTACAAAGCCACTAACCCAATCGTCTCCAGAGGACTCCTTAGAGGTATTCACCTGATCCTATTCTTGTTGACTCTAATATTCATGATATTCCTAGTATAACTGAACCTGCATATGAACCATCCCAATATCATCTTCCACCCCAATCTAATAGTGGTCAACCAGCAACTAGATATGGACCTGACCCGAAAGCTAAAGTTAAATATACAATAAGTAACCATGTGTCCTCCCACAAGTTGTCTGAGTCATATGCATCTTATGTACTTCAATTATCCTCTATCTCTATTCCTAGTAAATTACAGGAAGCTGTAGCAGATTTTAGGTGGACCAAGGCTATGGCAGAGGAAATGACAGCATTGGACAAAAATGCCACTTGGGAACTCGTGCACTTACAAAGGGGAAAAAAGACTGTGAGGTACAGATGGGTGTTTACGGTCAAACACAAAGCAGATGGGACGATTGAGAGATACAAAGCTCGGATAGTTGCAAAAGGATATACACAGTCTTATGGTGTAGATTATCAAGAAAAGTTTGCACTAGTTGCCAAACTTAATACTGTGAGAGTACTTTTGTCGTTAGCAGCTAATCAAGATTGGCCACTTCTTCAGTTTGATGTCAAAAATGATTTCTTGCATGGAGACCTTATTGAAGAAGTATATATGGATCCTCCCCCAGGCATACCAAAATATCAGATACAACAATGGTGTGCAAACTGAAAAAAACCTTGTATGGGTTGAAGCGTCTCCAAGGGCTTGGTTTGCCAGGTTCACCAAGTCTATGAGGAATTTCGGCTACAAACAAAGTAACTCAGATCACACTTTGTTTTTTTAGCACAAAAGAGGTAAAATCACTGCGCTGATTATCTACGTTGATGATATGGTAGTGACAGGTGATGATCATGAGGAGATTTCTAGTTTACAACAATATTTGGCATCTGAGTTTGAAATGAAACAACTTGGAGATCTTAAATACTTTCTTGGGATTGAGGTGGCCCAATCAAAGCTTGGTATTTTCTTATCCCAACGAAAATATGTCCTTGATTTATTATTTGAAACAGAAATGCTAGGATGCAAGCTAGTTAATACTCCCATTGAGCAGAATCATAAACTCTTTGAGTGTTAGAGTGCATCTCCTACCGATAAAGGGAGATACCAGAGGCTCGTTGAAAAACTAATTTATTTATCTCATACCAGGCCAGATATTGCGTATGCAGTAAATGTGGTGAGTCAGTTCATGCACGACCCACGTAAACCTCATATGGATGCTGTAGAACACATATTGAGATATTTAAAGTCTGCTCCGGGTAAAGGTTTATTGTTCTCAAATCATGGACACCTAAAGGTTGAAGGCTATACCGATGCCGATTGGGCAGGTTCAGCTGATGACAGAAGATCTACCTCAGGATACTTCACCTTTGTAGGTGGGAACCTTGTGACTTGGAGAAGTGAAAAGCAACAAATAATATCAAGATCAAATACTGAAGCTGAGTATAGAGGTATGGCACTTAGGGAATGTGAGTTGCTCTGGTTAAGAAATTTACTGAATGACTTAAGCATCAAACCAAGAATGGCAATGAAACTATACTGTGACAACAATTCAGCTATAGACATTGCTCAAAACCCTGTTCAACATGATCGGACTAAACATGTGGAGATTGATAGACATTTTATCAAAGAGAAACTTGAAGCCGGAATCATTACTTTTCCATTCGTGAAGTCCGAAGACCAACTGGCAGATGTCCTCACTAAAGTTGTTGCTAGCAAGGTGTTTTTCGACTCTCTTGTCAAGTTCGGCATGAGCGATATCCACACACCAACTTGAGGGGGGGTGTTGACATGAGTTGTCAATTAGGAATTAGATACCATAATTATAAGGACAGTTACCTATTGTATAGGCAAAATGATTGTATAACTGATGTGTATTCCTATAATAGTTCCCTTGTATAAGTTATATAAGGGGACCTTTGTACAAGATTATGAATAAGAAAATAAACAGAGAAATTATTTTAACAATATATGGAGATTTTTCCATTGTCTCCATAACCAAAAAGCTAAATAAGAATTTGAAAGAGAGGGGTTCTATTTGAATTGCAAGGAAGCAGAATTCCTTTTTGATGTGGAAAAGAGGAAGTTAAGAGAGTTGAGTTGTTATAGAAAAAATTCACAACAAGACGGTAAAATAAAAATCAATGCATTTGGATTTTGAGAGAGATCATATATGGTTTGTGTTTTAAAAAAATTGAAAGCTGAAAGGAATTTTAATTTGAATTTAATAGTTACATGTGTATAAAAATTGAAACAAATAAAAGATATCAAATGAACAAAAGTGGATTTTAGAAAAGATAAGAATGAAAGCTTCAAATTGACTATATGTAGAAATATAAGCTTGTGCAGTAAAGAATCTAACAAAATAGGTTAATCATATATAATGAAGATAAAAGATGCTGGAGGAAATACATTAAAAGTTGCTCTAAATTCTCATCTATAATTGTTGGCGTATTTAAAAAAATTGTACGAGTTTAATTTATTTTGATTAAATTAATTATTTTATAATTCTAGTAAAATATTTTAAAAGTTAAAAAACAATTTTAAATAATTGAAATAAAAGTTAATGAAGGATTTTTATCATACTGAATTATTTACTATATTTGTTTTGAGACATTATCAGATAAAAGAGTCACTCAAATACTTCCAATATTAACTATACCAGTTGAGGGTTAGAGATGAGCATATTTCTAAGACGGCCTTTGGTACGCGATACGGGAACTATGAGTTCAAATGATGTCGTTCAGTGTGACAAATGCATCAACAACATTTATGGATTTGATGAACATGATTTTTCGATCTTGTTTAGATCAGTTTGTGGTGGTATTTATTGATGATATCTTAGTGTATTCTTCATCAGAGGAAGAATATGAGCAACACTTGCGGATTGGTAGACAGCTTTGAGAGGCCACTAGTTGTACGCCAAGTTGAGCAAGCACGAGTTTGGGTTAACCCAGGTTCAATTTCTTGGACATGTATATCTACATAAGGAAATGCAATGGATTCTGCTAATGTAGGGACAGTGATGAATTAGGACAGGCCGAGAAATGTTTTTGAGATTCAGAGTTTTTGGGATTGGCTGATTATTATTGTCAATTTATTTCTGAACTGTGCCAGGATAGTTGTTCTGATGACTCGGAAATGAGCCAAGTTTGAATGGAACGAGACTAGTGAGAAGGCACTCCTAGAGCTAAAGGAAAGGTGTTAGGGCCTCGGTTTGACCGAGTCTTTGTTTTGTCAATTCCATGACCGTGTGTGTGTCTTTGCCTTAGAAAAATTTGAAGATGTCAGAAATCTGTTGGAAGATCTACTGTGCATTGAAGTCTTTACACCGTATACGTGATTGGCACGCAGGTAATGGACCCTAGTAGACTTTAGGTCAAACTCAGTCACCGAAGAAGTCATTGGCTAAATCTTGTAATCACCGAAGAAGACATTGGCTAAATCTTGTAAATATGGAAAATATTTGGTCTTAGTCTTGAGGCCTCGAGCTCTGTCTCAGCCCTTGAGACCGAAGCTAGTGAGAACAAGTCTATAAAAACCAGTTTCTTTGGCTCTCAGCCTCGAGACCCCGAGCATTTTGTCTAGGCCTCGAGACCCTCCATATCTGAGTGAAAAATTATGACAGCTTGTATTCGACATGTGCTCTCAAGCCTTGTTGTCCTTTGATTTAAAATCACACAAAATCAGGGAGGAAAATCTAGAAATCTTTGAGCCACCTCATGATTTGAAATCGCAAAGATTATAGAAAATTCATTAGCCACCTCATGATTTGAAATCGCAAGGATTATGAAAATCTATGAGCCACCTTGTGATTTGAAATCACAAAAATCTGGAAATATTCTGAGAATTTGTGAGTTGGTGTGTGATTTAGAATCACTAGAATCAAGGTTTGAAATCTGAAAAATATATGAGTTGTATTACCAAATATAGGCTCAAGGCCTCGAAGACACGCCCTGAGGACTTGAGACTTAGTTGTTGGGAAAAACTCTATAAATACACAACTCTTGTTCGAAATTCAGATAGACTTTCACACTAGAAAAACCCTAAGCTTTCAGAGGCTCTTTTTCCCAGCCGTCTCTCTTCATCAATCCTCATAGGTTGAATAAAAGCATCCAATGCTTATACACATGAAGAAGACTTGAGACCTTGACTCTAGGACCAAACTGTAGAACTCTCGTCCTAGAACCCATCTTCAGCTATGGAAAATCTTATTGAAGAAAGATCCAGATCTGAAGGTAGAAGCGTGGAGACATCATCATAGTAACCCAACTTTCAAGATTGGTTAAGGCCCAAGGCAAGTGTTCTTTGTTTACATTTTTATCATTGTACGGTGGATTAGATCAGTGTGATTGAACCACCTTAAAAAATAGAGGTCGAGGATTAGACCATGAGGGTCGAACCTCTATAAAAATTAGGTTGTACTATTTGGGTGAGAAGCCCATTCATAGTATATTAGGACGACCCGAGAATTGGGAAATCTGACAGTGGATATAGGTTCAGGTGAACCAAACCACTATATATCGTTGTGCTTCTGTGGTTTTCTTTGATGATTTGATTCATTTGTTTATTACTTGCACACACGTTTATTCTGTTGCACATATTGTTAAGTTGATTTAGTTTAAAAAGGGAAATAAAATCGGATTAGACTTATTTACCCCCTTCTAGGTCTTGCATTATTCTAGTAATAGATTTTCAATTGGCATCGAGAGTAAGGTTACTCCGTATTTGACTTAACCGTCTGGAGTTGATCTTCTTTGCTAGAACTATGCATTTGGGTGAAACTTTAGATGTAGAAAGACCTCCTTACTTTGATGGCTCTAATTATAATTATTGGAAAAAAAATGAAAATATTTCTAATTTCCTTAGACCCAATCGCTTAGGAAGCCATCATGAAAGGTTGGTCACATCCTATAGAAGAAGTGACCATAGGTTCAAACAAAATGATAAGACCAAAAATCTTGAATCTTTAGGATGACATTGAGAGAAACATGTATGAAGGTAATTTCAAAGCTCTCAATGCCATCATGTGTGTTGTTTCCCTTGATGAATTAAAAGTAATCAAGACTTTTGAAACATCCAAAGAAGCGTGGGAATATCTAGAAAGAGTTTATGAAGATTAACTGTTATTGAAAACTCTAGAATCTTCACACCTACCACACCATCAACAAAGTTGAAATACGATCAATCCCTTAAGGGTCTATCTGTGCATACTATGTTGAAAGTCAAATCTCATGTTGAAAAGATCGGATTAGACCTTAAAAAGGAAAACATTGAATTGCCCTTCTTGTCCACTATGGTTGTAAAAGAGAAGACCCAAAAGAAAAAAGATCACTTAACTTGCTTTTACTATAACAAAATTTGTCATTTCAGACATGAATGCAAGTTAAGGAAGTTTCACCTTAAAAATAAAAATATTGTGAATGAATATAAAAGTGCAACGAAAAGAAGAAAAATATTGATAGAAAAATCACAACTTGAAAAGAAGAAAAATGCAAATAAGTTTAAAAGTGAAAATTTTCTTAAGAAACACAATGCACAATACCACTCACATCATCCCTACATTGATGCATCTTATAGGGGTTTGACAAGACATCCAAATATTATGGACTGAAATTTTTTAATGAGTTACTTGTCTCAATTCTCCAAATGTGGGCCAAGTGTTCAAAATGGAAGAATCAAAATGCCCAACAACTGGAGATTTGAAAAGAGAGGACCGGATCAAAATTTGAAATGGATTCCAAAAAGTTGATTGATCCGAAAAACCCATTTAATTTGTCCAAATGTGATAATATTGGTGTATTCATTTTCATATACACAAATTGGATTGCATGTTATTTATTGTTGTTTTGAGGCACCATTTGTCAATTTACGACAAAAAGGGGGAGAAAAATGATACAAATGTTGAGGGGGAGAAATCTAAAAATCCCACCTATTTGCCTATGTCTTTTGCATGAATATTTTTTTACAGGCATCATTTAGGGGAGAGAAAAAAGAAAAGGGGGAGAGAAGAATTAGTGCAAGAAATTCAAGTCTTGATTTGTTCTTTATATGTCAAAAATTTGCTGGAAGATCTACTGTGCATTGAAGTCTCTACATTGTATACGTGATTGGCACGCAGATAAGTGGATCTAGTGGACTTTAGGTCAAACCCAATCACCCAAGAAGGCAATGGCAAAATCTTGTAAATCTGGAAATATTTGGTCTCAACCTCGAGGCCTCGAGCTCTATCTCGAGCCCTCGAGACTGAAGCTAGTGAAAGCAAGTCTGTCAAAAACTGTAAGTTTCTTTGGCTCTTAGCCTCGAGACCTCAAGCATTTTGTCGGGCCTCAAGAACCTCCATAATTGAGTGAAAAATTGTGATAGCCTGTATTCAACATGTGCTCTCAAGCCTTGTTGTCCTTCGACTTGAAATCACACAAAATCAGGGATGGAAAATCTGGAAATCTCTGAGCCACCTCATAATTTGAAATCGCAAAGATTATGGAAAATCCATTAGCCACCTCATGATTTGAACTTGCAAGGATTATGGAAAATCTATGAGCCACCTTGTTATTTGAAATCACAAAAATCTGGAAATATTCTGAGAATTCGTGAGCTGGTGTGTGATTTAAAATTACTAGAATCAAGGTTTGAAATATGGAAAAAATGAGATGTATTACCGAATACAGGCTCGAGGCCTCGAATATGCGCCTCGAGGCCTCAAGACTTAGCTGTTGGGAAAAACTATATAAATACACAACACTTGTTCGAAATTCAGATAGACTTTCAGACTAGAAAAACCTAAACATTCAGAGGCTCTATTCCCCATCCGTTTTTCTTCTTCATCAATCCTCATAGGTTGAATCAAAGCATCCAATGCTTATACACATGAAGAAGACTTGAGACTTTGACAGTAGGACCAACCTGTAGAACTCTTGTCCTAGAACCCATCTTCCGCGGTGGCAAATCTGATTGAAGAAAGATCCAGCCTTTAAGGTAGAAGCGCGGAAACATCATCAGAAGAACATAACTTTCAAGATTGGTTAAGGTCCAAGGAAAGTGTTCTTTGTTTACTTTGTTGATCATGTACGGTGGATTAGATCAGTGTGATTGAACCACTTTAAAAAATAGGCATCGACGATTAGACCATGGGTGTCGAACCTCTATAAAAAATTATGTTGTACTAACTGGGTGAGAAGCCCAATTATAGTACATGGGGACGACCTGAGAGTTGGGACGTATGGCAGTGGATGTAGGTTCAGGTGAATGAAACCGCTATATATTGTTGTGCTTTTGTAGTTTATTTTGATGATTTGATTCATTTGTTTATCACTTGCACACACGTTTATTCTGCTCACATATTGTTAAATTGATTTATTTTAAAAAGAGAAATAAAATCGGATTAGACTTATTCACCCCCCTCTAGGTCTTGCATTATTCTAGTAAAGGATTTTCAAAAGGTTGACTATTTCTCAGATACTTGTAGTCCCGGAGTGGGGGCTAGTTAGCTCCTTGTGCTTATTATCGAGTCCGGTGATATTTTAGGATCTAGTGAGTATGACCTATGTGAGTAACGCATATGATGATTGTTCCATATGATGTGTAGGATTTCATGCATGTATAGCAAAGGTGTTTATGATGAGTTTATAGGCTATGTGCATCTTGTTGATTCATTGTCCGTGGAAGTTAAGCCACGTTGACCTTTTATGGATGTTGGTAGACACAGACGTAGATATATATTTATACAAGTCGTATGAGATGATTTAGGGTATGTCTGGTAGGCCGAGGCCACCGTACTATCCAGCTACCTTACTATCAATCTATAGTGAGGGGGGAGGTTATCACAAATTCTGCATCTAAGACAGACGGGTGAGACACTTATTAGTAGTACTGCAACCATGACTAAACGTTGATAGTGCGTACACTTGTGGAAAGGATATGACGATGACGACTTATAAGTATAACGCATTAAGTGCATGATAGATTGGTCGATTTGACAGCCGAATTATAAGTATAACGCATTAAGTGCATGGTAGATTGGTTGATTTGACAACCGAATGCCTAGGGCTTAACGCTTGATGACATATAGGCGTTATAATAGCAAATATGAGAGGTACAAGGAACCTGATATGATTTAAATGTTAGAGATGTAATTCTTGTATATACTAAGTGTAGTTTAGTACTTAAGGGTTTTGAGTATGTATACAAATACTCCTCCTTGTATGTTGATTATTATTGCATTTAATAGAATCTAATATGGTATCAAAGCTTGCAGATAATTTGTGCCTTCACTGTGAGGACAAAGAACAAAGCATGTACAACCAAAAACTTTCAAGGAGATCTCTGTGAAGAAGTTTATATGGCTGAGTATACCACTACTGAGACTGTCTGGCTTCGTTGGTTACTTGTAGACACGGGAGTTTATATTTCTACACCCACTCCTATGTATTGTGATAATACGAGTGTTATTCAAATAACAAATAACACAGTTTTTCATAAGTGCACTAAGCATATTAAGTTGGATTATCACTTTGTGCGATATCATCTTCAACTTGGCACCATTTCTCTCCCATTTGTGTCTTCTCCAATGCAACTGGCTAACTTCTTGACTAAGTCCCAGACCGTTACACGCTTCCAGACTCTTCTTGGCAAACTCTCAATGCTTAACACTGTCACATTGCATGTTTGAGGGCGGGTGTTAGAGATGTAATTCCTGTATATACTAAGGGTAGTTTAGTACTTAAGGGTTTTGTCACGCCCCGACCCGAAGGGTGGGCCCGGAACGCGATTGATTTTTTTTTTTTTTAAAAGACTAAACCAACACAAGCAATCTAACTGGGCCGGATAAACAGTTAGGCCCAAAAGGTCACACATGATCCCAACATGTGGACTCAAATATAAACCATAAGTCTACCCAACAATAGACATAAAAATAACACATAGCATGATCACCTAATTCCAACCATTATTATTTCAAAACAACATCATCAGAGTACTACAGGAGCGCGGTAGTTTTCAATACATCACATTGATACAAACTAAGTACCACACCCAGTACTTTACAAAAGAAAATGGCTTCAAGAACCAGAAAGCAAAGATAAGGGTATTCCCCTCAGTGGGAATCCCAAAACAATGCCGCAGCTTATCCACCCTAAGCTTCATATAGAGGGTTCTCCTCCTCGAGTTCATCTCCTGAAAGGTGAGTGGGGTGAGCTAACTAACCCAGTGAAGGAAATATATAACAGTGCAGTCTTAAGTAAACAACAGGTTAGTATATAATCAACAGTTGCAATATAATATCTCATGCTTAATAACAAATTCACAATATCAAGTAAAGTTTGATCATCATTTCCATCATCTCATCATCTTTCCATTACTGTTGTCATCCACCATTACCCCTAGATAATATATTGATACCAATAGTATTAAGTCCCGACACAGTCAAAATACTTCCTTTCAAGTACATCTCTGGTATACACCTCAAAACCATTACTGACACATCTTGTCAGTCACTGTCGACCCACCTGGTCCAGTAGACGTAACCGACACCTTCGGCGATGGTTCAATAGTAAAAAGTATATGGAAGTAGTATTACACAATTTATATGATCAACATCATAGCATTCACCATTATCATAAGCACTTCTTACAACAGTGCATCATGTCTAGGCACATGAGTGGGTTCATCAACTTGAAACTACTCATTGCTCCAAAATCCATCTCAAATAACAAAACTTGTTTACATTACTGTAAAGTCAAGTTCCCTCACCATATATGTATAGTATCGCGGTCTCTGTTCAAACAAACAAACAAGTGCACAATCTATCATAAATCATCATACATATCATCAAATACATACACACAAGTAGTATTTCGAAATCATACTTGTTTTCCCAAAAATATCCAAGGTACATAGAATTGAGTCTCCTACTTGGTTTCTATCCTTTTTAAATTATAATAATCCACAGTATAAAATAATAAGGTGCTCAGTCCAAAACTCATATTGTCTTCTGGGCATTGACCAGATTGACTTACTGAGTTAGGTTTAGATTCTCAGGTCACTTCTCGGTTGTCTTCTGGATAGGACCAGATCTGACATTTTGAGTAAAGCCTCAAGGTCACTCAATGCCCGACAAATATAGCATCGGCCTGGAAGTGAAATCACAAAGTGCCCGACCAATAGAGTCGGCGTAGAAGTGAATACAATAGTAGATACACTATAGTACTAAGAGAAGAGGGTTAGTACAACTTTAATTTAACAATGGGGTACTAACATCACATGCAATCAATAACAATCAAATAAGATTAGTCACTTCAAAAACTGGGTCCCTCGGAACATGCCTCGGAACCAGGTACTATGGCTTCGGATCATCCGAACCACTGCCTAACTAGTCACTGACCTTGGATCTTGGGTCTGACTTCGGATCGTCCGAAGATCGGGTCTCGGATCATCCAAAGTCCTTCCGAACGGAATAAAATCCGAAAAACAAGTCTCGGTGGGTCTAGTGTCTCGGAACATTCGAAGTAGGGCTCGGATAGTCCGAGTGGGGTTCGGCCATTCCGAGCTCGGCTTGGAACATCCGGGTGAGTCAGGCTAGTCTCGGGCGTTTCTGGGCTTCGGGTGAAGCTCGAAACATCCGAGGAGCCCTCTCGGACCGTCAGAAGGGTGTGACCCTCGGACAGTGACGGCAGACACTGTGTGAAATGCGAATCCGGAAACAATGGGTTTCTCGGATTTGGTTTCCACATCTAGCCGGTCCGATGGACTGCTCTGGGAGTCCTCTTTCCATAGGGAAAGGTTTGGAGCTTTGAAGCTTAGTAGGCCAGAAGATTTTAACACTGAAAGCTCACTGGTACACTAAAATCTGATTTTTCCTTAAACTTTGAAATGCTTTACACACTCAACACTAAACCAAAACTGGTTTTTCTTGATTCCAAACCGACTAGAATTAAAAGAGGAACACAGTGATTACCTTCACTGGAGTTCCTGGGCTGAAAATCTGATTTTTGAAAGAACTTCCCTTCTAACCTTACGGTGGAAAAACAGAGAGGAAAACAGAGGTTAAGTGAGAGTTCGGCTGGGGAAAGCTCAGAGCAGCTGAGAGGGAGGGAGATAGAAATTTCAGTGGGAGTTTGCTCAGGCTGATGGAGGGCCAATTTATAGAGAAACCGACCGGAAGAAGTGGCCGTCGAGCCCCTGCAGGCTTCTGCATGCAGTACCGGCTTACGTTTGCAACAGTAAATTTTTGGGTTGGTTGCAAATCAGCCCTCCTCAAGTTCTGGTTTTTCAAATAAGTCCCTCTTTTTGATAAAAAGCCGATTTTTAACTAAAAACAAGATTTTAGAAACTCAAAAACTTAATCCAACCTTATAGATAAGTTGGGTTTTAAAAACATTAATCACCATAAAAATTTTGGGATTTAAAACTCACTAAAACCCATTGATTTAAATAAAAACCATAATTTAACACTATTTACTTAATTAAACAAATGTTAAATAAAACAATTTAGAAACCTCATTTTGGGGTGTCAAAGAATAACTAGACCATAATTAAAATGGTCTAACATATTATACTTGTTTCAAAATTTATTTCATTTCCAAAACCATTTAAAATAATTATTATTCCTTTTCGGGGTTTTGAAGGGAGGTTTTTAAATACTATTTTCTGAAAATAAAATTATTTTAAAATCAGAACTACAAATCCTTGATTAAGGAGAATAATATCATCCAATAATAATCACATAACAACATAATTTATAAAAAATAATAACTATAAGCGGTAAATTACCATTTTGCCCCTCCAGCTAGACGAGCTGGATCACTGAGCTTTCGAGCTCGGATTGGGGCACACCTGAGCTTTCCTCAAAGCCCTAACCGTAATCTTCGAGATTCACTGGTTCAAGCAAGATTATTAAGCTAAACTACACCTAATCTGGGTCAGGGTATTACAGGTTTTGTGTATGTATATAAATATTCCTCCTTGTATCAAGACTATTATTGCATTTAATAGAATTTAATATTAGACAGCATGTTTGATTGTCCATGCGTTGTAAATAAACCTCGGTGTGATATTACGACATGATGGGTTGTATGTGTGTTTGTTGGAATATGTTTAATTTCCTGCATGTTTCCATTATGACTACTATACGTCTATTGGGCTAGTGATGTGGGGGCAGAAAGGTCATACGGGGTTCGACTTTCAGAGGTCATGATTTAGTATTGTAATTGTGGACCGTTTGACTGAGTTTGCCCATTTTCTGCCAATGAAGATGACAAACTCCTTAGACTCTTTGACTTAACTGTATATTAAGGAGATAGTCGAGTTACATGAAGCACCAATGTCAATTTCTTAGAACGCGACTTACGGTCTATATCACAATTCTGGTAGAGTCTACAAAGAGAATTGGGCACTCAATTTTGTTTCAGCATTGCCTTCCATCCTCAGATGGACGGTCAATCGAAGATGACCATTCAAACTTTAGAGGAGATACTATGTGCCTCTATACTAAACTTGAAAAGAAGTTAGAAAGAACACTTACCTGTGGTTGATTTTGTATATGACGACAATTATCAGTCTGATATACTGATGGAACTGTATGAAGTTTGCATAGTAAACTGTATAGGTCCTCGTTGTGTTGGACCAAAGTTGGTAGGAAATCTCTATTGAGTCCAGATTTGGTTTGGGATGAAGACAGAAAATGTGAAATTGATTAGACAACGTCTCAACAATGCTGAGAGTCGTCGAAAGAGTTACGCTGGCCGGAGGCATAGAGTCTTAAAGTTTGCAATTAGTGATCACGTATTCCTCAATGTTGTACCTCGTCATGATATTCAACGGTTTGGTCACAGGGGAAAGTTGTCACTACGGTATATCGGGTCGTTTGAGGTCCTAGATAAAGTTGGTGAGGTGGCATAATGGTTGGCACTCCCTCCACAACTTGCTCAAGTGCATAATGTCTTCCATGTACATTTGCTCAGAAAATAAGAACTTGACCCGTTGATGAACCAGAAAAATGACAATTTTACCCCTCATATTTAGATTAGTTAGCCTTTGAATTTTGTTTAAATGGTATAATTAATGGAATTTCAAGCTCTGCATGTAAAATTGGAGATTTCAAAGAAAAAAAGCTAAAATTGAAGAAAAATGAATAAATTGCCGAAAAAACTATTTTTGGAAAGTATATGAATATTATCACATAAATTTGGAATTTATTGTAAATTAACATAATTCAAATCCAGTTATGAGATTTGGATTATGTTAATAATTTTTTAATTTGAATTTTAAATGTGGTAAATTCATAACACTTGTGAAGTTCAGAAGTGGACCCAACTAGAAGTCCAAGCCCAATCCAAATCCAAAGAAAGCTCATGGATCTCGAATTTTGCAATAAATGGAGATGATGTGGAGCAGCTAAATTCGAATGAATGTGGATGCTTATGTGTGTGCCATGTGTCATGTGATAAAAATGGAACACAGCTAAGATCCCATGGAGAGAGGGAATTTTATGCAAATTCTATCTCCTAAAAATCGTAAAAGGCATTTCCATTTTGGAATTTTTGCACATGAGGACAGAGAAAGTAAATAAAACCAATTTGATTTAGGACTCTCACGGAAGTAGGAGAGAAAATATTGGAGAAAATCTCTCCAAAATCCATTAGCTAAAATTGTGTGAGCCTAAATGGGGTATACAATTTTCGCATGAGGCAAATGGATTTGGAAAATTCATATGAAGCAAGTGGAATAAGTAGAAAAGATTGGAGTGGATTAGGATTCCCAGAAAAACCAAGCTGAGTCAGAAAAAAGACCTTTGCCAAATTGAGTTTAGAAAATAATGGAGAAAAATCCTCCAAAATTAGCCCATGAAGTTTCCTGATCCATCTATTCTACCTCCCTTCAATCATTATAAATAGAGGACCATACCCATTGGAAAATTGAATTGATCAAAAGACCAAGGTGAGCATTGAAGTTGGAAGCAAGAAGGAGAGAGGAGAAGACAAAATTTGTGGAAGCTTCTAGTTTTCGAGGTTTTTTATTTTCTTTTATTTCTTTCTTGCAAAATTTCATGTATTGTAATTCTTTATTTTCTTTCCCATTAAGAAATTCAAGATGTGCTTTTAAATTTATGGTCTTCCAATTTTCAATTTTAATTATGATGGTTTGGTTCATTTTAATTTCCAATTATTAATTTAGTTATTCTGAACGTGAAATATTTAGATCTTTGATTAACTTGATTATTCTAGATCTAAGGTTCTTTTTTAACGTGAAATATTTAGATTTTAGAGTGCTTGATTAATCTATATTTAAGGTTCAAATTGATTACATAAATTTTAATTTGGGAATGAAATTAAGACCAAAAGTCTTGAATCTTTGGGATGACATTGAGAGAAGCACTGTTTGACGGAAATTTCAAAGCTCTCAATGCCATCATCTGTGTTGTTTCCCTTGATGATTTAAAAGTAATCAAGACTTTTGAAACACCCAAGGAAGCATGGGAATATCTAGAAAGAGTTTATGAAATTATAACTGTTATTGAAAACTCTAGAATCTTCACAGCTTCCGCACCATCAACAAGAGTTGAAAATACAAATCAATCCCTTAAGGGTCTATCTGTGCATACTATGTTGAAAGTCAAATCTCATGTTGAAAAGATCGGATTAGACCTTAAAAAGGAAAACATTGAATTGCCCTTCTTGTCCACTATGGTTGTAAAAGAGAAGACCCAAAAGAAAAAAGATCACTTAACTTGCTTTTACTATAACAAAATTTGTCATTTCAGACATGAATGCAAGTTAAGGAAGTTTCACCTTAAAAATAAAAATATTGTGAATGAATATAAAAGTGCAACGAAAAGAAGAAAAATATTGATAGAAAAATCACAACTTGAAAAGAAGAAAAATGCAAATAAGTTTAAAAGTGAAAATTTTCTTAAGAAACACAATGCACAATACCACTCACATCATCCCTACATTGGTGCATCTTATAGGGGTTTGACAAGACATCCAAATATCATGGACTGAAATTTTTTAATGAGTTACTTGTCTCAATTCTCCAAATGTGGGCCAAGTGTTCAAAATGGAAGAATCAAAATGCCCAACAACTGGAGATTTGAAAAGAGAGGACCGGATCAAAATTTGAAATGGATTCCAAAAAGTTGATTGATCCGAAAAACCCATTTAATTTGTCCAAATGTGATAATATTGGTGTATTCATTTTTATAAGCAAAATTGTATTGCATGTTATTTATTGTTGTTTTGAGGTACCCTTTGGCAATTTATGACAAAAAGGGGGGAGAAAAATGGTACTAATGTTGAGGGAGAGAAATTTCAAAATCCCACCTAATTGCCTATGTCTTTTGCAGGAATAATTTTTTTTATAGGCATCATTTCAAGGGGAGAAAGTGAAAAAGGGGGAGAGAAGAGTTAGTGTAAGAAAATCAAGTCTTGATTTGGTCTTTGTATGAGTTGTATTTTTTTTATTGTTAAGGACTTGTAATTCATTGTAAAGGGGTTAAATGAGATTTTTTTTATTAGAGTATAGTTTTTTTCACGAAAAGGGAGAGATTCTTAGGGCTTCAATTGACCGAGTCTGTGTTTTGTAAATTCCATGACCGTGTGTGTGTACTTGCCTTAGAAGCATTTGAAGATATCAGAAATCTGCTGGAAGATCTACTGTGCATTGAAGTCTCTACACCGTATACGTGATTGGGACGCAGTTAAGTGGATCCTAGTGGACTTTTGGTCAAACCCAATCAGCCAAGAAGACATTGGCTAAATCTTGTAAATTTGGAAAATATTTGGTCTTAGCCTCGAGGCCTCGAGCTCTATCTCGAGCCCTCGAGACTGAAGCTGATAAGAGTAAGTCTGTCAAAAACTGTAAGTTTCTTTGGCTCTCAGTCTCAAGACCTCGAGCATTTTGTCAAGGCCTCGAGCATTTTGTCGAGGCCTCAAGACCCTCCATATCTGAGTGAAAAATCGTGACAACCTGTATGCAACATGTGCTCTCAAGCCTTGTTGTCCTTTGACTTAAAATCACACAAAATCAGGGAAGGAAAATCTGAAAATCTTTGAGCGACCTCATGATTTGAAATCACAAAGATCATGGAAAATCCATTAGCCACCTCATGATTTGAAGTCGCAAGTATTATGGAAAATCTATGAGCCACCTTGTGATTTGAAATCACAAAAATCTGGAAATATTCTGAGAATCCGTGAGCTGGTGTGTGATTTAAAATCACTTGAATCAAGGTTTGAAATCTGGAAAACACATGAGTTGTATTACCGAATAAAGGCTCGAGGCGACTGTGGATTAGATCAGTGTCATTGAACAACCTTAAAAAATAGGCGTCGAGGATTAGACCATGGGAGTCGAACCTTTATAAAAAATTAGGTTGTATTATCTGGGTGAGAAGCCCATTCATAATATATTGAGACGACCTGAGAGTTGGGACAGTCTGACAGTGGATGTAGGTTCAAGTGAACGGAACCACTATATATCGTTGTCTTCTGTAGGTTTCTTTGATGATTTGATTCATTTGTTTATCACTTGCACACACTTTTATTCCGCTGCACATATTGTTAAATTGATTTATTTTAAAAAGAGAAATAAATCAGATTAGACTTATAAATCCCCCCTCTAGGTCTTGCATTATTCTAGTAAAGGATTTTCAAAAGATTGACTACTTCTCTGATACTTGTAGTCCCGTAGTGGGGGCTAGTTAGCTCCTTGTGCTTATTATTGAGTCCAGTGATATTTTAGGATCTAATGAGTATGACCTATGTGAGTAACGCATATGATGATTGTTCCATATGATGAGTAGGATTTCATCCATGTATAGCAAAGGCGTTTATGATGAGTTTATAGGCTATGTGCGTATTGTTGATTCATTGTCCGTGAAGTTAAGCCATGTTGACCTTTTATGGATGTTGGTAGACACAGACGTAGATATATATTTATGCACGTCGTATGAGATGATTTAGGGTATGTCTGGTAGGCCGAGGCCTCTGCACTATCGAGCTACCTTACTATCAATCTATAGTGAGGGGGGAGGTTATCACAAATTCTGCATCTGAGACACACGAGTGAGACACTTATTAGTAGTACTGCGTACCATGCCTAAACGCTGATAATGCGTACGCTTGTGGAAAGGATATGACGATGAGGACTTATAAGTATAACGCATTAAGTGCATGATAGATTGGTTGATTTGACAACCGAATGCGTAGGGCTTGAAGCCTGATGATATATAGGCGTTATAATAGCAAATATGAGAGGTACACGGAACCTGAAATGATTTAGATGTTAGAGATGTAATTCTTGAATATACTAAGTGTAGTTTAGTACTTAAGGGTTTTGAGTTGTATATAAATACTCCTTGTATTAGATTATTATTGCATTTAATAGAATCTAATATGGTATCAAAGTGTGTAGATAATTTTGTACCTTCACTGTGAGGACAAAGAACAAAGCATGTACAACCAAAAACTTTAAAGGAGATCTCTGTGAAGAAGTTTATATGGCTGAGTATACCACTGCTGAGACTGTCTGCCTTCATTAGTTACTTGCAGACACGGGAGATGATTTAAGGTATGTTTGGTAGGTCGAGGCCTCCGCACTATCGAGCTATGATAAGCACTTAAAAATGATAATTTTACTCTTGGGTATTGGACTAGTTAGCCCTTGTTTAGTATTTTTTGAAATAACGTGATTTTTGGAGTTTTGCAGGTTTAAAGAGAAAATGAGAGAAAATGTGCTTAAATGCAAAGCCTGGACCCATTTTAAATCATGTTGGATCGTTGAAGCCTAAGCCCGAAGAATTCAATGGAAATGAAAGAAAATCTTTAGCACTTCAATCAGCTATGGGAAGTTCATTGCATTTGCAATGCAGCACAGAATGATATATTGGCCATTGGTGTAGTTTAAACTCATACTGTATTTAATGGGGCCAATGTATTGGCTCATATTAGGCTCCTTTCTACATCATATAAAATAAAAGAAGAAATTCCAAGTTGATGAAAGTCTTGCATAGTGTTGTAATGTCTCTTGCTTATAGATCATCTAATGGGTTGATTCCTGAGAGATGTCATTGGACTGATAGTCGCCCGTTCAACCTCCAACTTTACCAAATGTTGTTAGAAGTGTGCTTTGATAATCATGATGAAACAACAGTCATAGATGAAGTAGATGAGGTTATTGAGCGGTTAAAGATAACATGGGTGTTTCTTGGTTTGAATCAGATGCTTCATAACCTCTGTTTCTCATGGATTTTATTTAATCGTCTAGTGGAGAGTAAGTTTCTGTTTGCAACAGAGAATCAGTTTGAAAGATTACATGTTGATCACCGTAAGAAGAAAGAGATAAAGCAAGCACTCACTGCTGCCGACCTGAACTAAATGACAGAGCAGATCTGGTCAAGTAGTTTGGCGGCAATATGTGAGAATCGCACCAAGAAATCAGCAGAGAGCAAACATAGGGTGTTGCCATGCATGATTTACATGAGAGGCAATCAGTAGAAGCAGTGCTGAGAAGCAGAGCAGCAACGTTATTGTTTATAACAGAATGGCCAACGAACAAGGAAGCGCCACATCTAAACTGCAAGCATAAAGAGATAGATAATACAGCAGATATAAACAGCAAGTAAGAGACGTTGTTGTCTCGTGCAATGCACAGAGAGTCCAGATGGAAGAAGAATAAAAAGACAACAATCAAGTGTCAGTAACAAGGGAGCATACAGGCGCTGCTAGCAAGTGGATCAATGAAAGCCTTATCAATTGGAGACCGGGCAGCGTGTAACCAGTCCAAGAAGAGCATGCCATTGGCAGCAGTTTTGGTCAAGAATCAGCAAGTAACAGAGCTGGCGTGTTGAGAATGGGCAGAGTACAATTGCAACCAACATTATTTGCTAAATACAAGCAACGTGTAAGCAGCCAGAAACTGAAAAAAATAAAATAAAGGAAAACATCAAGAAAAACAGTGAACGAGTAAAAGAAAATAAAGAATAGAAGGACAAATTTGTTGTACAAAAGAGGGAAGCTGTTGTTGGCCGAATTAACAGAGAAGAAAAAGGTGAATTCATATACATCAGATAAAAAAAGACAGAAGGAGATTGGAAGATATAAATAATGGGGTCGATGGGAAGTAAAATTAAGGAAGTTGCCGTGAGAAGAAATAGGAATCGGCCAACACAACCTACAATCGGTTGAAAATTGAAAGTAGGACCCAACTGCCTTGCTTAATTTATCCTCTCCTTTCATCTATAAATTGAGGCTTTATCCTCAATGAAAGATTCGAACCTGACAAGAGAAAATTAAGGATTGGCCTCCGCAAGGAGTAGAGGAATAGAAGAAGAAAAGAAGACAATGCAAGGGTCGAATTTTGCAAGGGTCTTAGGTAGGTTAAGTTTTTTTATTTTTGCATTGTGTTCTTGTATTTTTATTCCAAAATTCTATTGAGTTGTAATTTCAATTTTATATTTTAAATAAATTAAAGGTGTGCTGAAATATTAGTCTATGGTTTTCAAATTATTTAATTCATGTGTTATGATCATTTGATTTTATTTTAATTTTTTTTATAAAAAAAAACATGTTGGATTTAATTCTAAGTTTTTTCAAATTAGATGCACTGAAATATTTAGACTAGTTAGACTTCCTTCTTCGATCTAAGGCTCTTGTTTTCAAGAGTGCACTGAAGTATTTAGGTTTGGAGAAAAAGTTTAAATTTTAGTTAGTCTAAGGTCTAATTTGAGAAATTCTTGATTATTGAATTCATACATTTTATATTTAGAATTTTAATGGATAAAAAAATTGAATGCATGGTGGGTAATTTACATGAGCATCGTAGTCTAGGCCTTTATTTTATTTTCAAAATATGAAAAATAATGTCTCCTTAATTCTTTGAGCCAGTTCCATTGTAAATATGTACAGAGCTAATTCTAGGTATTTTATCTTTATTTTTGTTTATAAAATTCAAATTCTTGAAAATTGTGGAACTAAGTTGGAAATAATTTAATTGCATCTTAATTTTGTATTCTAAGTTAGATTAAGATTATTTAATTTTTTAGATTAATTCAACCATCTTAATTAAAATTAGATAAACTTTGTGTTTTCCATGTAAATTGGATTTCTTTAATGGATAGTTTTTATATTTAGGTGTGATTCCTATTTTTGGACTTGGTTTCTATTTATAAAATATTTCTAAATTAAAATTAAATTCCCTAGATTAAAGAAATAATTCCATGTTTAAGGTTTATTTCTATGATTATCTAAAATTCTTAAAATATATAATTCAATAGTGTATTTTCCTAAGTTCCGTTGGGTTTGAACTCGCAATCCAGAGCTATATTATAAATGATTCGTGCACTTACGAGTATAAATTTAAAACACAACAAGGTACCTTACTATCAATCTATAGTGAGGGGGGAGGTTATCACGAATTCTACATCTGAGACAGACGAGTGAGACACTTATTAGTAGTATTGCGTACCATGACCAAACGCTGATCGTGCGTACATTTGTGGAAAGGATATGACGATGAGGACTTATAAGTATAACGCATTAAGTGCATGTTAGATTGGTTGATTTGACAACCGAATGCCTAGGGCTTGAAGCTTGATGATATAGGCGTTATAATAGCAAAATATGAGAGGTACACGGGACGTGATATGATTTAGATGTTAGAGATGTAATTCTTGTATATACTAAGTGTAGTTTAGTACTTAATTTGTGTATGTATATAAATACTCCTCCTTGTATCAAGATTATTATTGTGTTTAATAGAATTTAATATGGTATCAAAGCATGCAGATAATTTTGTGCCCTCACTGTGAGGACAAAAAACAAAGCATGTACAACAAAAAACTTTCAAGCAGATCTCTCTGAAGAAGTTTATATGGCTAAGTATCGGGTTATGGCCTATACCACTGTTGAGATTGTCTCGCTTCATTGGTTACTTGCAAATATGGGAGTTTCTATTTCTACACTCACTCCTATGTATTGTGATAATAAGAGTGTTATTCAAATAACACAACATAGTTTTTCATGAGAGCACCAAGCATATTAAGTTGGACTGTTACTTTGTGTGATATCATCTTCAGCTTGGCACCATTTCTCTCCCATTTGTGTCTTCTGCAATGCAACTGGCTGACTTCTTGACGAAGTCCCAGACCGTTACATGCTTCCAGACTCTTCTTGGCAAACTCTCGATGCTTAACACTGTCACATCTCAAGTTTGAGGGCAGGTGTTAGAGATGTAATGCCTGTATATACTAAGGGTAGTTTAGTACTTAAGGGTTTTGTGTATGTATATAAATACTCCTTGTATCATAATTACTATTGAATTTAATAGAATCTAATATTAGACAACATGTTTGACTATCTAGCAGACCATTATCCCAAGTCACTTGTTTTGTAACAATTGTATATCCACATGTTGTAAATAAACCTCGGTGTGATATTACGACATGATGGGTTTATGTGTGTTTGTTGGAATATGTTTAATTTTCTACATGTTTCCATTAGGACTACTATACCCTTATTGGGCTAGTGATCTGGGGGCAGTAAGGTCAGACGGGGGTTCGACTTTCAGAGGTCATGATTTAGTATGGTAATTGTGGACCCTTTGACTAAGTTCACCCATTTTTTGCAAATGAAGGCGACAAACTCCTTAGACTCCTTGACTAAACTGTATATTAAGGAGATAGTCGAGTTACATGAAGTATCAATGTCAATTGTCTCAGAATGCGACTTACAGTCTGTATCGCAATTCTGGTAGAGTTTACAGAGAGAATTGGGCACTCAATTTTGTTTCAGCACTGCCTTCCATCCTCAGATGAACTGTCAGTCGAAGAGGTCCATTCAAACTTTAGAGGAGATACTATGTGCCTCTATACTGAACTTGAAAGGAAGTTAGAAGGAACACTTACATGTGGTTGAATTTGTATACGACTACAATTATCAGTCTGGTATATTGATGGAACTGTATGAAGTTTGCATGGTAAACTGTATAGGTCCTCGTTGTGTTGGACTGAAGTTGGTAGGAAATCTCTAATGAGTCTAGATTTGGTTTGGGATGAAGACAGAAAATGTGAAATTGATTGGACAACGTCTCAAGAGCGCAAAGAGTCGTCAAAAGAGTTACGCCGACAGGAGGCATAGACTCTTAGAATTTGCAATTAGTTATCACATATTCCTCGATGTTGTACCTCTTCATAATATTCAAATGTTTGGTCACAGGGGAAAGTTGCCACTACGGTATATCAGGTCGTTTGAGATCCTAGATAAAGTTGGTGAGGTGGCAAAGTGGTTGGCACTCCCTCCACAACTTGCTCAAGTGCATAATGTCTTCCATATACCTATGCTCAGAAAATAAGAACTTGACCCGTTGATGAACCCAAAAAAATGACAATTTTACCCCTCATATTTAGATTAGTTAGCCTTTGAATTTTGTTTAAATTCTATAATTAATGGAATTTTAAGCTCTACATGTAAAATTGGAGATTTCAAAGAAAAAAAAAACTAAAATTGAAGAAAAATGAATAAATTGACCGGAAAAACTATTTTTGGAAAGTGAATGAATTTTACCACATAAATGTGGAATTTATTGTAAATTAACAAAATTCAAATCCATTTATGAGATTTGGATTATGCTAATAATTTTTAATTTGAATTTTAAATGTGGTAAATTCATAACCCTTGTGAAGTTCTGTAATGACCCGACTCAATTTTTTCGAGGTTTGTGAAGAGATTTTCAAATCTCCAAGTTGTTTCCTGGACTTTGGTTGTATTGGGGAGAGTGTGGACTCTGTGGTGGCCCCCAGTTTGCCAGGTTTCGAGCTAAGGAACTCGAAGGGCATTTTAGTAATTTTTAATGATTATTTTTTTGTCATACAAAACGTTTGAAAATCACACGATTTTTCTTTCGATGTTTGACATCTGATTCTTTTTTCTTTCTTAGAAGAGCTTTTTTTAAAAAATAAAAAAAAGGGGGAGGGGGGGGGGGGGGGCGCCTAGCCCAAAACCTAACCTTAGACCCTAACTCTCCCTCTTTCCTATAAAGCATCTCTTTCTTCTTCAAACCCTAGCCCCCTCTCATCTCATCTTCCTCATCCCTTATCCTTAACCCTAGACTCTCCTCCTCCTTCCTCTCAGCCGCCGCCGCCCCCCCACCCTTTACTATTGAGCCTCGTCCTCATCCTTTCCTCATCCTCTCTACTCCCTCTTCCCTCTCCGTTCTTTCCTCTTCTTTCCCTCTTCCTCAAACCCCAACCCTAGTGCCCCCTCTTGCAGCTGTGTGAATCGTCGCCCCACGGTATTGCTCCCCTCTCTTTTTTCGTTCCTCTTTCTTCCCTCTTCTTCTTCTTATTCTCCTAATGTTGCAACCTCAAACCCTAACCTCCCATTGAACCGCTGCCGCCGCCATCCCTCCACCTCTCTTTCTTATTCTCTCTTTCTCTTCCTCACCTTCACCGAAAACCCTAACCCAGTGCATTGGGCCAGCTCGCCCCAGGCCCAATCTAGCTCAAGCTCGTTCCTTTGGCCCAATCCTCTAGGACCAACTTGACCCCAAGCCCAGCTCGCCTTCTTCGGCCCAGCAGATCCAATCAGGACAAGCCAGATCCAGCAGCCCAGTTAGGCCCAGTTTCAGGCCCAGCGCGTTTCGGGCCCATTTCAGCCCAGTTTCAGGACCGGCCCGTTTTGGGCCTAGTTTGGCCTGCTTCTAGCTTGTTTTGGGATCACTTATGGAGCATTCTAGGCCCTTTTTTCGATCGTCCTTGGGTCGTTTCTAGCTCATCTCCGGCCTGATTTGTGGGATCGTCCCAATTTTGCGGGATCATCCCAGTTTTTGTAGACCCGTCCCAGCTCCTCAGGCCCGGTTGCTCGTGTACCGCTTCCTTCAATCCTTCGACCTGTTTTCATCGCTTGGACTTCAAAAATACACGCAGGTGAGGGGACTTATCACAGTTTTAGCATACATTGCATATATTAAATATGTATCTCTAGACATGGAATGACCCGAGTGTAACCCTATATTTATTCAGCCACTCGGTAAGGGAAAACTGTTGACATAAAATGTAGCAAAGGGTCCGCTCGGGTGTACTCCTTTCAACTATATGCATTTGTGAGGAACTTTAACTGGATAAATTGAGATTAAATATGATTTTCGGAAGACGTTATGATGTATTGCGTATTTACGCATAAGATGCAAATGTAACCGTTTTGGACATAGAGGTCTGCGTTTAAGAACCTGTTATGTGCCTTTGTACTGCATGATGAAGTATGTTATTTATTTTGGCTTATTATATTAAGATGCAAACATAACCGTTTTGGACATAGAGGTTTGTGTTTAAGAACCTGTTATGTGCCTTTGTACTACATGATGAAGTATGTTATTGATTTTGACTTATTATATTAAGATGCAAATGTAACCATTTTGGACATAGAGGTCTGTGTTTAAGAACCGGTTATGTGCCTTTGTACTGCATGATGAAGTATGTTATTGATTTTATCTTATTATATCAAAATACGTTTGCACTGTTATACTTGATCCTGACATTATGTGTATGCAGGGGAGGTAAACCCCGATGATCAGTGTGTTGTTGGGTGTTGAGATTGAAGAATGGTTTAGATGTGTATGTTTATGATGAGATGATGATTTGGTTGTTGGGAGGACTTCCCCGTTACGCTCCGGCGGTCGAGACCCCCATATGAGATACGGGTTTCCCCGTTGCGTCCCGGCGGTTGAGGTGCCTACCCTTGAGATTGTCTTCCCCGTTGCATTCCGGCGGTTGAAGCGGCTATGTATTGTATGGTCTCCTGTTTGCATTGGTAGGGAGATTAGAGTTGTTGGGGAACCGTTGTGAGATATGGAGATGATGTCCCTGATTGGTCAGTGGGACCATTGGTTGGTAGTAGTACAGTTGAGTACTCATGTACGTAAGTATCCATTCTATTATGATGTTCATTACATTTCATACGTGATATACATTTACGTTGCCGACAGGTGCTATGCTTTACTGCTCCACTAAGCTGATTAGCTCACCCCTTACCTTTTGGTAGGGAGACCGGAGCTTGTTGGAGGGCTTGTTGTGGGGTAGCGAGATGATGTCTCGGATTTGGTCCGTGGACCATTAGTTGGTGGTGTGGTTAGATATCGTGCATATGGGCACCTTTGTTATTATGATATTTTTACATTCGTACATGTGATATCTATTTATGTTACTAACTTGTGATAAGCATTATCTCTTCATTAGGCTGGTTAGCTCACCCCTTACTTTTCAGGTGTCCAATTGCGAAGAGGCCAGGTGGGCCCCTTGAGGAGATACCCGAAGAGGAGTAACAGTAGTTAAATGTCTCATATTATGCTCATGCCTTAGTTTTGGAGAGACTCTTGTTTGTATGAACTCGTTATCATATGATTTGCTTGTATGAATGTATACTTTATTAAACAGTCGATGGTAGTTATTGAGTCTATTATCATATTGGTCTTGGCTTTATCAGGTTGTTGAGCATGAGGTAGTTACTCTGTTAAAAAAAAAAAGAAAAAAAAAAAGCCTGGTATCCGTTCCTTGGTTACGTTTTGAGACTTTTCGGAGATAGCGCACCCGTAGCGGCATGGGGCATTACAATTGGTATCAGACCGCGGTTCAACTCTCGGACTGTGCATGGGACTGAGAAAGATGTGATGATAACTAGATATTAGGTTCATCCCCTGTGTGATAGGGTAGATTGAACCGGGTTCGAGGGTAGTGCGTAGACACCCTGAGTTTGTGGTATGTTTAATGCACTATTTTCAATTAGTTTGCTTGAGTATTGTAATGGAGTCACTGGCCTTCAGACTATGTTTGAGTGTTGTTGTTGATTTCTCATGGCTGTCAAGCGGGCAGGAACCCTTGAGGCCGCCTAGGCAATTGCAGGGAGATAGTGGGTGTATATCTTGGGTTCATAGGAGACTCGTATTTAGAGTGTAAGGCCACCATTTGTTGGCCTCACTTGTAACTATTTGGTATAGAAATTGATTCATTGGAAATTTATGGGCATCTACCGAGTAAGTCCGGCAGGCTTACTCTGTAGATGGCCGATGGAATTCCATGAGAGGTTGATGCGCTTGGTGTGTTTGAGTTGTCAGTTAGGCCCATTTGGGTTTAGGACTGTGGAGAGTGCCTGGGGGCAGAGCCTGTGGTTGTATGTCTGGCCTTAGGATTCCGACGTGTCCAGTGTTATGGATAGAGGTAGTTGTGGCTTTGCTAAGAGCTTTTATACGTTAAACTGGTAGGTTTGACCGTTGGGACTCAGGTGGGCCCGAGGTTCGGTTCGATTTCGATGTATGAGTGAGTTGGGGGCTCGACACTTTGAGCGGGGCACATAGGTGTTTCTTAGCTCTTGAACGGTGTATTGCCCGTTTCCAGTGTCCTCCTCTATTTTTGTCTTGAGTTTCGCTAGGTGTGGACCAGTTGTGTGGATCGTGCATTTTGACCTTTGGAGTTGGCGTTGGAGGTCGGTTTATGAGTTTTGGAGGCGTCAGAGTTTGACGTCATCTTGGGATGGATTGGTCGTCCTTTCTTTAGGTTACCTTGGACTGTTGCTGTAAGTGGGTGACGGGTCAGTTCCTCACGGTGGATGCATTCTTCGAGTGGCTTACAACTTACACTCTAACTCTAGAGGAGTTGTGCAACTTGGTGGCTAGCTTGAGTTAAGGGAGAGTTTGAGTTGCCAGAGGGTTTTCGGATGTCTTTCTGAAGAAGTTACTTGGATTGCCGCCACATCAGGAGATAGGGTTTGTTGTGGATCTGCTCCCATGATGTGACACCTGTTTCGATTACTCATTATCGGGTGGTGCCAGTAGGGGTGTTGGAGCTAGAGAGTTAGCTTGGAGAGTCTCTTGGCTACAATTGACCCAGCGCCCTCCTTGGAACGCACTGGCCTTGTTGACCAAAAAGAGGATGGCTCTATGAGTTTGTGCTTTGAATACCGGCAGAGACCTTCGAGTTTGCAAAACAGCTCAGGGAGTTAGAAATCCTTAGCTTCATTCGGCCTAGCACTTCATCTTGGGTGCACCGGCATTGTTTGCTAAGAAGAAGGATGGCTCCATGAGACTGTGCATCGATTATCGACAGTTGAACATGGTTACAGTAAAGAACAAGTATTCATTGCCAATGATTGATAATCTGTTGGACCAGTTGAAAGGATCCACATGCTTCACCAAAATAGACCTTCATTCGGGTTACCATCAGGTGAGGGTGCAGGGGTGTGACATTGAGAAGACCACCTTTTGCACTCGTTTGGACTATTTGAGTTTGGGGTAATTCCGTTTGGAGTGACTAATGCCCCGGCGACTTTCATAACCTAATTAATAAGTATGCAGACTGTGCCAGGACCGATTGTAGTGGTGTTCGTTGACAACATCTTGATATATTCAGTATCAGAGGAGGATCATTAGCAGCATCTGAGAACAATACGTCATGTCTTGAAGAATCATAAGTGTTCTGCGAAGTACAACAACTGTGAATTTTTGGTTGCCAGAGGTTTAATCTCTTGGGCACGTGATGTCGGTTGACGGTGTGGCCGTGGATCCAGCTAAGGTTGAGGTTATTTTGAGTTGGGAGCGACCACGGAGTGTACCTAAAATTCACAGCTTTTTGGGTCTTCCGGGTTACTATTGGCGGTTTATCAAGGATTTCTCCAAGATTGCCACACCCATGACAAGTTCGACCTACAAGATTGTACCATTCATTTGGGACGAAGCTTGTGAGACAGTCTTTCGGAGGCTGAAGAAGAGTCTAACTTCCGCTTCTGTGTGGATTATGCCAGAGGAAGGCCACGACTGTGCGGTTTTCTATGATGCTTCAGGTGATGGTTTTAGTTGTTTACTGATGCAGGATGGAGATAGATAATTAATGGTTTGAGACATTTTAAGAACCAAAAGCCGAACTATCCTAATTATGATTTGGAGTTAGTGACTATGGTGTTGCACTCAAGAAAGAGCTGAACATGAGGCATAGACGGTGGATGAAGTACCTTGGTGACAATGACTTTTTGTTGTCTTACCACCCCGGTAAGATGAACGTAGTTGCAGACGCCTTAAGTCGCATGGCGAGGGGAGCTTTGTCGATTCTGATCGGAGGTTAGAGCACCCAGATTTTTGCATCACGGTTGTCCAGCCAAAGATTTATGATAGAGTTTTGAGAGATCAGCAGATAGATGAGAGGTGCATCGCGTTGAGAGATATTGCGACTAGTGGCAGTGGACCCTTTGGATCGGCTGTGAGACGAGATGATAGTTGATTTTCCAAGACAGATTGTTCGTACCCATATCAGAGCAGAGCGACGATGAGGTATTACGACACTCCCATCTCTCCAAGTTTGCTGCACATCCGAGACTCATGATGATGTTTCATGATTTGCATCAATAGTTCCGGTGGAGAAGCATGAAAAGGGCAGTAACTGAGTTGTGGCTTGTGGTTGGACTTGCCAGCATGTCAAGATAAAGCACTCGAGAACCACTGGTAAATTGCATTATCTTGATCCCCGAGTGGAGTGAAGCCACATTACTTTGGATTTTGGTTACTCGTTTGTCGAAGTTACCTCGAGGGCATGATGCAGTATGAGTCGTAGTGGATCGATCGGCCAGGTAGGCCCATTTTCATTGGTAGGGAAGCGATGGGTTCTCTAGAGACATTGAGTCAACGGTAGTCGGCGGAGGTCGTCAGACTGCATGGCGAGCCCATCTCGAGAGTTTCAAATTGGGATCTGAGGTTTGTTTCTCAGTCTTGGTAGAGCTCATCGAAGGTTCGGAGCACAATTGTGTTATAGTATAGCGTTTCATCCACAGACAGATAGTCAGTCAGAGCGAACCACTCAGATCTTAGAGGATGTACTCCAAACTTATGTTTTCGACCGTAGTGGCAGTTGGGAGGGTTGTTTGCACTTGGTTGAGTTCATCTACAACAACAGCTAACATGTCGGTATCACGATGGCTTCGTATGGGACCTTGTAGAGGAGACCATGTAGATCGCCCTTGTGTGGGCCGAGAGCAGTGATATAATGATGTCAGGACTGGTTATGGTTGGGAGGAATATTAAGCAGGTGAGAATGCTCAGTCTGAGTTTGTGGACTGCCCAGAACGGGCAAAAGAGTTATGCTGACCGTCAGAGGAGGAACCAGTATAGATTGAGGATTCGAGAAAGCAGGGGCTTCGTGGGAAGACTATCAGCTTGATGTTAGTGGTTTGACAGCGCGAAGGCAGAGAGTCTTCTTCTTGGGAGAATTAAATAGCAATGTGGAATCGGTAGGACTAAAGGTATGAGTTCCGTTTGAATTTCGAGGACGAAATTTCCTTAAAGGGGGTAGTGTTGTATGACCCGACTCAATTTTTTCGAGGTTTGTGAAGAGATTTTCAAATCTCCGAGTTGTTTCCTGGAATTTGGTTGTATTGGGGAGAGTGTGGGCTCTGTGGTGGCCCCCAGTTTGCCACCAGTTCGAGCTAAGGACCTCGATGGGCATTTTAGTAATTTTAAATGATTATTTTTTTGTAATACAAAACGTTTGAAAATCACACGATTTTTCTTTCAATGTTCGACATCTGATTTTCTTTTCTTTCTTAGAAGAGTTTTTTTTTTTAAAAAAAGGTGGGGGACCCTAGCCCAAAACCTAACCTTAAACCCTAACTCTCCCTCTATCCTATAAAGCATCACTTTCTTCTTCAAACCCTAGCCCCCTCTCATCTCATCCCTTATCCCTAACCCTAGACTCTCCTCCTCCTTCCTCTCAGCCGCTGCTGGCCCACACCCTTTACTATTGGGCCTCGCCCTCATCCTTTCCTCTTCCTCTCTACTCCCTCTTCCCTCTCCTTTCTTTCCTGTTCCTTTCCCTCTTCCTCAAACTCCAACCTAGTGCCGCCTCTTGCGGCTGTGTGAATCGCCGCTCCACGGTATTGATCCCCTCTTTTTTTTCGTTCCTCTTTCTTCCATCTTCTTCTTCTTCTTATTCTCCTAATGTTGCAACCTCAAACCCTGACCTCCCATTGAGCCGCTGCCGCCACCGTCCCTCCACCTCTCTTTCTTATTCTCTTTTTCTCTTCCTCACCTTCACCGAAAGCCCTAACCCAGTGCATTGGGCCAGCTCGCCCCAGGCCCAATCTAGTTCAAGCTCGTTCCTTTGGCCCAATCCTCTAGGCCTAACTTGACCCCAAGCCCAGCTCGCCTTCTTCGGCCCAGCAGATCCAATCAGGACAAGCCAGATCCAGCAACCCAGTTAAGCCCAGTTCCAAGCCTGGCCCGTTTCGGGCCCATTTCAGCCCAGTTCCAGGCCCAGCTCTTTTTGGGCTCAGTTTGGGCTGCTTCTAGCCTGTTTTGGGATCACTTATGGAGCATTTCTAGGCCCTTTTTTCGATCATCCTTGGGTCGTTTCTAGCTCATCTTCAGCCAAATTTGTGAGATCGTCCCAGTTTTTGTAGACCCGCCCCAGCTCCTCAGGCCCAGTTGCTCGTGTACCGCTTCCTTCAATCCTTCGACCTATTTTCATCGCTTGGACTTCAAAAATACACGTAGGTGAGGGGACTTATCACAGTTTTAGCATACATTGCATATATTAAATATGTATCTCTAGACATGGAATGACCCGAGTGTAACCCTATATTTATTCAGCCACTCAGTAAGGGAAAACTGTTGACATAAAATGTGGCAAAGGGTCCGCTCGGGTGTACTCCTTTCAACTATATGCATTTGTGAGGAACTTTAACTAGATAAATTGAGATTAAATACGATTTTCGGAAGACGTTATGATGTATTGCGTATTTACGCATAAGATGCAAATGTAACCGTTTTGGACATAGAGATCTATGTTTAAGAACCTGTTATGTGCCTTTGTACTGCATGATGAAGTATGTTATTTATTTTGGCTTATTATATTAAGATGCAAACGTAACCGTTTTGGACATAGAGGTTTGTGTTTAAGAACCTATTATGTGCCTTTGTACTGCATGATGAAGTATGTTATTGATTTTGACTTATTATATTAAGATGCAAATGTAACCGTTTTGGACATAGAGGTCTGTGTTTAAGAACCGGTTATGTGCCTTTGTACTGCATGATGAAGTATGTTATTAATTTTGGCTTATTATATCAAAATACGTTTACACCGTTATACTTGATCCTGACATTATGTGTATCCAAGGGAGGTAAACCCCGACGATCAGTGTGTTGTTGGGTGTTGAGATTGATGAATGGTTTAGATGTGTATGTTTATGATGAGATGACGATTTGGTTGTTGGGAGGACTTCCCCGTTACGCTCCGGAGGTCGAGACCCCCATATGAGATGCGGGTTTCCCCGTTGCGTCCTGGCGGTTGAGATGTCTGCCCTTAAGATTGTCTTGCCCGTTATGCTCCGGCGGTCGAGACCCTCAAAGAGGATGCGGGTTTCCCCGTTGCATTCCGGCGGTTGAGGCGGCTAGTGTATTGTATGGTCTCCCATTTGCATTGGTAGGGAGATTAGAGTTGTTGGGGAATCGTTGTGAGATATGGAGATGATGTCCCTGGTTGGTCAGTGGGACCATTGGTTGGTAGTAGTACAGTTGAGTACTCATGTACGTAAGCATCCATTCTATTATGATGTTCATTACATTTCATACATGATATACATTTACGTTGCCGACAGGTGCTATGCTTTACCGCTCCACTGAGCTGATTAGCTCACCCCTTACCTTTTGGTAGGGAGACCGGAGCTTGTTGGAGGGCTTGTTGTGGGGTAGCGAGATGATGTCTCGGATTTGGTCCGTGGACCATTAGTTGGTGGTGTGGTTGGATATCGTGCATATGGGCACCTTTGTTATTATGATATTTTTACATTTGTACATGTGATATCTATTTATGTTACTAATTTGTGATAAGCATTATCTCTTCATTGGGCTGGTTAGCTCACCCCTTACCTTTCAGGTGTCCGATTGCGAAGAGGCCAGGCGGGCCCCTTGAGGAGATACCCGGAGAGGAGTAACAGTAGTTAAATGTCTCATATTATGCTCATGCTTTAGTTTTGGAGAGACTCTTGTTTGTATGAACTCGTTATCATATGTTTTGTTTGTATGAATGTATACTTTATTGAACAGTCGATGGTAGTTGTTGAGTCTATTATCATATTGGTCTTGGCTTTATTAGGTTGTTGAGCATGAGGTAGTTACTCTGTTAAAAAAAAAATGAAAAAAAAAAAAGCCTGGTATCCGTTCCTTGGTTACGTTTTGAGACTTTTTCGGAGATAGCGCACCCGTAGCGGGACGGGGCATTACAAGTTGCCCAACTAGAAGTCCAAGCCCAATCCAAATCCAAAGAAACCTTATGGAACTCGAATTTTGCAATAAATGGAGATGATGTGGAGCAGCTAAATTCGAATGGATGTGGATGCTTATGTATGTTCCATGTCTCATGTGATAAAAATGGAACACAGCTAAGATCCCATGGAGAGAGAGTTTTCTGCAAATTCTATCTCCTAAAAATCGTAAAAGGCATTTCCATTTTGGAATTTTTGCACATGAGGACAGAGAAAGTAAATAAAACCAATTTGATTTAGGACTCTCACGAAAGTAGGAGAGAAAATATTGGAGAAAATCTCTCCAAAATCCATTAGCTAAAATTGTGTGAGCCTAAATGGGGTATACAATTTTCGCATGAGGCAAATGGATTTGGAAAATTCATATGAAGCAAGTGGAATAAGTAGAAAAGATTGGAGTGGATTAGGATTCCCAGAAAAACCAAGCTGAGTCAGAAAAAAGACCTTTGCCAAATTGAGTTTAGAAAATAATGGAGAAAAATCCTCCAAAATTAGCCCATGAAGTTTCCTGATCCATCTATTCTACCTCCCTTCAATCATTATAAATAGAGGACCATACCCATTGGAAAATTGAATTGATCAGAAGACCAAGGTGAGCATTGAAGTTGGAAGCAAGAAGGAGAGAGGAGAAGACAAAATTCATGGAAGCTTCTAGTTTTCGAGGTTTTTATTTTCTTTTTATTTCTTTCTTGCAAATTTCATATATTGTAATTCTTTATTTTCTTTCCCATTAAGAAATTCAAGATGTGCTTTTAAATTTATGGTCTTCCAATTTTCAATTTTAATTATGATGGTTTGGTTCATTTTAATTTCCAATTATTAATTTAGTTATTTTGAACGTGAAATATTTAGATCTTTGATCAACGTGATTATTCTAAATCTAAGGTTCTTTTTGAACAAGAAATATTTAGATCTTAGAGTGCCTAATTAATCTAGATTTAAGGTTCAAATTGATTACATGATTTTTAATTTGGGAATTAAATTAATGAAAGACTTGAATTAAAATTTGGATTTTTACATGAGTTCCATGATCTACGTCTTGATTTTATATTCAAAATTTATGGGATGATGCTATCTTGTGTTGATTGATTGATTCACTTGTAAATATATATATATAGAGATTTGTTTTTGCTAATTTCATCAAAATTCAAGAAATTTCGTGTGATCTGGGTTAAAATTTGGTGTATGACTTTCAATATCTTATTCTCAGTAAATTTGAGGCCATTATAATTTTCCTAACATAATTATACCATTTTAATTGGTTTTTTTATTTTCTAGATCTAAGATTAATCTCCATTGATTATTGATTTTTGGGATATGTTTTATTATGAATATGTTTTCTTAAGGATATATTTTCCTAATTCCTTGCGGGTTCAATTTTATGCTCATAAATCTATACTCCAATTTGAATCGTGTGCTTGCGAGTAATTAAAAGTTCACAGTAAGTTTTTGGCACCGTTGTCTGGAAATATAAGAAAAAATATTAATGGAAAAAAAATCCAATGTCGAAAAATTAATGGAATTTAATTTTAGACTATAAAATTTTAATTCTTGAAAAAATAATTTGGTGTAGATTAATTTAGAAATTTTCTACGTAATTAAATTAACTTAGAGTGTTAAATTGATTTTCATAATTTGAATTTTCTAGTAGTTATAATTTTATGAAAATTTGCATTCAGATTAGGTCTCATGCATATTTTTATATGATTTTGGTCTTCACCTTGATTTTGAGTTCTGAGTTTTGCAGGAATTTTAAATTGTTTGCTGACAGTCAAAAATTGCAAAAAAAAAAAAAACAATAAAGGGCCAAGATAATTGTCTAAACCACTTTCTTTAATTTTTTTTATTGTTCATGCATCATATGGATTATTTTTAGGTTGCCTTGCATTATTTTTGCATTAAAAAAGATAAAAATTAGTTCGTACATTGGAATTCAAATCAATTGGGAACCATTGCCTGATTGATGTGCACAGGTAATGTAGACCATAGTCACAAATACCGTTATCGGGATATTAACGGGAACCGTTAATAACGGGATATTTTCAAATTCTCGGGTTTTTAACAGGAATTTAACGGGAAAATCTCACGGAAAATATAAATATTTAAAATAATAATAAAAATTAATATAATAAAGGGATTTTTTCTGAAGTTTGCATTATGAGATAATTTAAATCAAATAAAGGGATTTTCAAATTTACAATCTGAAATAAATTTAATTATTTAAATAATAAAATTTATTTTAAAACTTTAAAGTTATTTTTTTAGCAGTGTGTACTTTGAAAATTTCTCAAATTAAATATCCGGACTAATTACGATAATCCGATAAAAACACTTTAAGACTTCAAGGTCTTTTGACACTCTTAAATATTTAAAACACAGTATTTTACAAATAAAGATATCCCTAGGGTGTGCCGAAAACATATTTAGGAGTGTCAAAAGACCTTAAAGTTTTAAAGTATTTTTATCACGTTATCGTAATTAGTCCGGATATTCAATTTGAGAAATTTTGGAAATACACAGTGCTTAAAAAATAATGTGCATAGTGTATTAAATAATAAAATCTCCTTTAAAACTTTAAAGTTATTTTTTAGACACTGTGTATTTCCAAAATTTCTCAAATCGAATATCCGGGCTAATTACGATAATTTGATAGAAATACTTTAAGACTTTAAGGTCTTTTAATACTCCTAAATATGTTTTTGGCACACCCTAGAGATACCCTTATTTGTAAAATACTGTGTTTTAAATATTTAGGAGTGTCAAAAGACCTTGAAGTTTAAAAGTATTTTTATCAGGTTATCGTAATTAGTCCGGATATTTAATTTGAAAAATTTTCAAAGTACACACGGCTTAAAAAATAACTTTAAAGTTTTAAAATAAATTTTATTATTTAAATAATTAAATTTTATCCATGTTTTCTGGTGTCTGTGTTCAGCGGGTGTGTGTACGTGAATGGGATAGCGCCAGTGAAGCACTGCAGATGATGTGTGTCTATCAACATGGGATAACCGTGTAAGTGGAAAAAATTTAACGATAAAAATGCGTTTTTAACGCGATTTTACCGTTTCTCGCGTTAAAAACGCGTTTTTAACAGTAAATTCCCGATAAAAACGGCATAGGCGATAAAATCTCATTTTTAACGCGGTAACGTTATTTTCCCGATATTTTCACGGTAAAAACGAAAATATCGGCGGTATTTGTCACACTGATGTAGACCACGTGCTGGGTTGTGGGATTGTATTAGACACTTGTAGATAAGGTTTCTGATTATGGGACGCGTATCGATGTGTCTATTGGGATTTAATGTTGTGTGTTCAGCCGCAATTGCAAGGGCAATGTATGTGAGGTGTGATGGGCCGCATTGCATTGTCCATGTGTGATGTGAGTTTGTAGATTCATCGTTAATCTGATTGTTGATGATATGTGATTAGTGGATTATGAGGAAAGATCACATACGTGAGGTTTAAGAGTGAGAATGAGACAATCTTCGGTAGGAGAGGAGTGAGGCCTAAAAATCCAAAAGTCTCGAGGATGAGTGGAGGTGGGAAGGTGTTGATTAGTGTCGAGCAATGGATGCCTAGACGACCTACACACTGGCAGGCTACCACATTATCCTGAGGTGACGGGTACGGTACTTACAAGTCCCACATCAGAGTCAAATGAGTGAACATAGGGACGACTAGATGGGGTGTGTTGTGGTCTCAACAACATGTTGCATTGTTTAACAGTACCTTATGCCACGTCAAGTGTTTTGCGACGATTGTGTGTGTCCATGTGCTGAGAATGGACTTTGGTGTATTATGCGACATGTTGGATGTGTGTGTTGGTTGTAGTTTGTTCTTGGATTCCTGCCTGTTTATATTTGAGATTATCGTATGCAAGGTTTCTTTTGTTTTATTGTACCTCTACTGGGCAGATGATCTTTGGGAAAGTGAGGCTCACTCCCTAACAGTTTTTAGGTATTTTCTGAGGAGTGGGGGAACGGCCTCTCGGAGTTGGCGAAGTGGTGCTGAGTCACAGCTTGACGTTCATCTGTTGATTGACTCTTACTCATGTCGTATGTTCTTATTTTAGTGTTGTATTTATCTGCTATAGATTTATTTGTGTAATCCTCGAATTTGATATTGGGATCCCTTTTGCCCATGTGTTTTGTATAGTGTTTGTTTGAAAAAAAAATCTTTGTGCAAATTCATGTGTCCGTCGCGGGGCGAAGCGTGACAGATTCAGTTAAAAAAATCAAAATATCATTAAATATAATTTTTAGACAATACAATAAATTTTAAAACACCATTTAAACATTTCCAGTCACAATAAGGACACTTTAACAAACTAAAAAATATATTTTCATTTCAGAATAAATTCGTATTGAAATTAAAAAAGAATGAAAATGCATTAAATATAAATTTTAGGAAATAATACCTTGAAATATGAAGGTTTCCTTTAAAAATACAGGAAATAAAGTTTCACTACTAGTATGTCTAGCAAAGAACCCGAGCTTCAATGATATGGCTCGTCAAAAAAGAGATGAAAATCATGATTTTTTTTAAAAAAATTAAAATTCAAAAAAATGAAGTTGGGAAGAAACTATGGAAGAGAGATTGAGAAGCAAAGATCAATTGGCTAGTGGACTTTATAGGGTATGATTGGCTTTTGTGTAGAGTGTTCTTTATATAAAAAATATTTTTTGACGGTTGTGAGCCCCAAACGAGTCGAACAAAATTTTTAAAAAAAAAAATGCAATTGGGTCGGCCGTGCACATTGCGCAGACCAGCCCAAAGGTGCCTGCGCCTGAAAATCTAGTGCCCACGCACGGGGAATCCACGCGCTAATGCGACGCGCACATCACAACGTGATTGCGGACTGTCGCGGCGCGACCCGATGATCCCTCTACGCACCGATGGGTAATGGGTGATATGTATCGGCCATTAAAAAATCGTTGCATATTGGCCATTTTTTTTACGTAAGCATGAGCAACAAAAGTATATCAAGATTATAGGAATACATACAGAAAGCAA
Source organism: Chimonanthus salicifolius (assembly GCA_013350335.1). Lineage (NCBI taxonomy): Eukaryota > Viridiplantae > Streptophyta > Magnoliopsida > Laurales > Calycanthaceae > Chimonanthus > Chimonanthus salicifolius. Next base: position 46,465,699 of record CM023537.1, on the reverse strand, counting down.
GACACGAGTAACAATCCCTAGTGTTATAGCATTAGAGAATTTATGGTGCTGTCAATGATCATTTGGTATGTGAATCAATTCAAAGGTTAATTGGTCATTTCAAATTGGTAGGAAGATTAAAAAAAAAATTATGACCAATTTTCCTTTTCTTGTCTACGTGGCAAAGAATAATTGGTGGTATCATAATTTGATTAGTACTCTACCATTAAACTATCCAAATTCCTTAACAAGAGAAGCATTAGGCCCACTATAGGGTTGGGCATGAGTAGGTACATCCACACATAGACGTGCGTGGTGCAAGTTTTAGCATGAGACCTCAATGTTTGGTTGATGTAAAAGGTTACTTCATTCTCTATTGAATCTTCAATACGATATGGAGACAAATATGTAAGCATGTTCATGAATAATATGCCATTTTATTTACTTACCTATTGATGACGCATGCTGTAAATATTCAAATTTTGTAATTATTTCATGTTCAATAAGTTCATTAATCAATGTACTTTTAAATTTTTTCAGTAATTAATGTACTTTTAAATTTGTTTAGTGACTCACTTGTGAAAAATATTTATTCACGTTCACTCGACTAATCAAGTTCAAGAACTCACTTGTTTGGCACGAAAACCAAGTCATGTTGACTCAGCCAAAACTGAGTTTATTGAGTCGTTGCACACTAAGGTAAACCGACAGTATTTGAAAGAGTATATATAAAATGCAAAGAAAAAAAATCCTCCAAAACGCCATATTCCACCTTTGCAAGATGCCATTTTGCTAACCTCCAAAGGTAATTGTTAGTTTTTTGGCTCAAAGGCCTTTGTTGGGCCTGGATTGTTTGTAAGGCCCATGGGCCAAGTGAGCCCAGCTAATAACTTAAGCCCACTAGTATATAGTCTTTTTTCATTCCTTTTAGAGTAAGTTGTGTATTACTGTAGAGGCAGCTGGTGAGAGGAGGGAAAGAGAGAGGAAAAACCAGAGAAAGGGAGAACAAAAGAGAAGGGTTGGGTTTAATCCTTTGTATGGGTATTCTCTTCATAGTGGATTCATGATTCACGCTCTGTGGACGTAGGCAAGGTTGTCGAACCACATATATCTCTGTGTTACCTTTCTTCTCTTCTTGTATGTGTGTTTTCTCTTTGTTTTGTGATTTTTTTTTTTGTGGATTGTTTGCACAACAAGTGGTATCAGAGCTCCGGGTTCAAATTTTAGGGCAGGTTAATAACACATAAGAATCACATGTAGAGATTTAGGTTATAGCTGTTCGGTTCACTACAAGCTGCGAACGGCTAAAAGGATTTCAGGAAAAACCTAGCGTCAGCGAAGGGAGCTGCGGGTAAACCTGAGTCGGTGTTGAGAGTTGGGACAGATCTATAGAGAGATTGAGAAGTAGATCTGCTTGCTTGGGGAAGCATCCAAACCCAAGTAGATGTAATCGCAGAAAATGGGCTTTTTTGAGAAAAGAAAACGGTAGGCTAGCTTCTTGAGGTAGGTGGAAACGGTGCAGTTGCAGCAACAGATCTGAGATCGAGGGTAAAAGTAGGTTGGCTTCATCTCAACCCCATATATGCATAGAGCCAAGTGCAGAGACCACCAGGCGCAAATCTAGTCTTGGGGTTTTTGTCCAGAGAACAGAGAGGCATTGAGAAGAGAACGGCGACTAGTGCAAATCTGAGATAGGGGATCTCAGGAGAACGTACAGCTTGGTGCGTGAGGAGAGACAGTCAAAAGCATCCAGGTGTTTCATATCTAAGGGTGAAATGCAGCGTGAAAGTTAGGAGAAGCGATTAGTTTAATTCCCAAATTGCTGAACCCATTCAAATCAGTAAGACGGTTGAGTTTTCTGGCGGAAGCTGCGCAGAGGCAGCTGCGGTGAAAGAAAAACGCAGGGTTACAGGAGGAGCAACGAGATCTAAAGCCAACAGGGCGTGCGCAGGAACCATCGAGAGCATGTTGGGAAGGAGCGCAGATCTGAGAAAGAGAAATAAGATCTGTAGCAGAGGAAGTTGTGCCAAGATCTGAGCATTCAAATTGAAAACAATAGATTGGAAGTCCCTATTTTTTTTTTTTTTCTGAGAGCAAAATCCTTTGCCGACAAAGAAAAGTGAAGGCCCAGGCTATTCCAATCAGTGCTATCATAGAGCAGATCTGAGATGGACCATCGCTAGCAGTAGTGGAGAGGTGCTTTTCACAGCACTCACAGCCCAAAGTTCCCTTCGATCAAGTGGACAGGATTGGTCAAAATCAACGGTCAGGATTGTGTTGCAGTTTCTAGAGTCACCCCGACTCGGAATTCAAATCCATTTTCGCCTATGTGTTCGCAGCGACGGGATCTACACAGTGACCAGTGTTGATTTGGAGTTTGGGGATTTGATAGAGGAAATGTAAAGAAATTTCAGTGGGAAACAGTGGCGAGAGAAGGAAATGTCAATATCGCAAAGTTCAATGGCCTAGACTTTGCGTTCTGGAATAGGCAGATCGAATATTATCTGTATGAGATGAAGATGCATCAGCCTCTTTCAGGAAAGAAGCCAGATGCAATGAAGGAAGAAGATTGTACTCTTCTCGACAGGCGGGCTTTGGGCGTTATTCGATTACGTTTTCTCGCAATGTCGCATTCAACATTGTGAAGGAGAAGACTACGAAAGGTCTTATGGATGCCCTTTCAAACATGTATAAGAAACCTTTTTGCCTCCAACAAAGTACATCTAATGCGGAAATTATTCAACCTAAAGATGTCAGAAGGTACGTCAGTGGCTGAACATCTGAACGAGTTCAACTCAGCCACGAGTCAGTTGAGTTCGGTGAAGATTGACTTTGAGGATGAGATCAGGGCGTTGATTCTTCTGTCCTCTTTACCAGAAAGTTGGAATGCCATTGTAATAGCCGTAAGCAGCTTTTCTGAAGTACAAAGCTAAAATATGATGATGTTCGGGATTTGATTCTAAGCGAAGAAATCCGCTGGAAGGAATCGGGTGAGACATAAGGATCATATCGTACAGAGGGGTTGGTGGCTACGGGTGATCAGAACTGCGGGAGAGGTTTTGACAAATACTTTAGTAGTAAGAGGTCGTCGCGGCTAAAATCAAGGGGAAAGAGTGTCGGAAAGTTCAAGTGCTATTACTGTGAGTAGGAATGACACAGGTTGAGAGATTACAACCAATTGAAACATGATTGGGAGGCTAGATCACACAATTCAGATCAATCGAGTGACTCACACGGTGCCTTAGTAGAGGAGGTTGTTGCTTGAGTGTTGACAGTCACCACAGGTGCGAACACTCTAAATAATTAATGGATTTTTTATTATGGGTGTTCCTACCATATGTGTTCGAGGAGAGAATGGTTTGACACTTACAAACCATGCAATGGAGGAATTGCCCAAATGGGAAATAGGGCAATTAGCAAAATCATTGGGATCGGGACAATAAAAATCAAAATGTTTGATGGTATGGTGAAGACGTTAGAGAATCTGCGTCATGTCCCGGATATGAAAATGAATTTAATTTCATTGGTATACTTGAATCTGAATGATTCGCATTTAAAGCTAAGGATTGGGCTCTTAGAGTGGTTAAAGGAGCCATGATAGTTATGAAAGGGAAGAGGCAATGATGTTTGTATACACTGTTAGGGAACACAGTCTTCGAGAAACAACAAGCATCTTCTAGTCGGATTGCGGGTAGAAGGAGAAGAACCCACAAGACACCAGTGAGGTATGGCCTAAAAAATAAGGTGACTTTTGATTAGATAGATGTGGTGGTTTGGTTAGTTTCCATGATGCAAGTGAAAGCAGCGATGGAAATGTGAAGGCATTGACTTGCCACACAGAGAAAAATGCAAAGGGTTCAACAAAGAAATGAGTAGCCGTCAAGTTCAAGTGGGGCTTGGACTTGGCCTCTAATTGAAAAAAGAGGGTGGAGTATCCCAGAGCGTGGGGATGCACATCTCAAACAGAGATGGAGAGGATTGCAGTTGCAGGTGGAGCAATGCCGAGAACGGCCTATATGCAGAGATCTGCAAATGCAGGACATGATTCTACCTCAGGTTGTTTCCAAAGTTGGTGGAGTTCACAGCAAGTGGCGAAGTTACAAACACAGTGCAACATTCTTCATGGACTTGGCATTTTTCACCAAGGAGGATAATTGTTAGTTTTTTTGCTCGAAGGCCTTTGTTGGGTAAACATAGGCGTTTGACTTTCCCTTCTAGTTTCATTACTACTAATAGACCTTTTGCTTTAATACATTGTGATTTATGGGGTGCTTTCTCATAGCCTTCTTTGCATAGTTGTCCGTTATTTTTTAACTATTGTGGACGATTTCACCCAATGCACAAGGATTTATCTCATGCGTATAAAATATGAAACCCAATCCATTTTAGCATCTTTTTTTGCAATGGTTAGGACTACAATTTCACTCTCACATTCACTCCCTTTATTCAGGCACTGGTGGAGAACTCTTTCCCCTCATCCAACAAGTCCGTTCGGATAATGGAACCGAGTTCATTTTTGCTGGCATGCAGTCTTTCTTCTCCTCTCATGGGGTCATCCATTAGCACAGTTGCATTGCCACGTCACAACAAAATGGCATCATTGAGCTCAAACATCAGCATCTCCTTGAAGTTGCTCGTACCCTTCGTTGCCAAGCCAACATTCCCTTACAATTTTGGGGTGAATGTATCCTCACTGCTGCTTATCTCATTAACAAAATGCCCACCCCCTTATTATCAGGCAAATCACCACATGAGGTTATGTTTCACTCCAAACCCGATTATTCCCACTTGCACATTTTGGAAGTCTCTGTTTTGGTCACAATCACCATATCAAACATAAATTTGACCAAAGAACCAAACCAGGTGTCTTCGTTGGCTACCCTTATGCTCAAAAGGGTTACCGCGTCATTGACCTAGCCTCCAAAACCATCTACATTTCTCAAGATGTCTCCTTTTATGAGGGTATCGTCCCTCATCGTGATTTTCCTTCCCCCACCTCACCTTCAATTCCTATTACTCCTCTTCCAATACCTGATGACCCCACTTTTGATTTTCCTTCAGTCTTGCCTGATTCCCCTTCTACCCCTCCAGTTCCCAACGCCGCCATCCCTCTTGCCACCGCGCCTCCAAGTGCTACTCCACTTGATCCCACACTATCGGTTACCCGTCCCTCCCGCATTCGCCGCCTTCTACCTCATCTTGCAGGTTATCAATGCTCCACTGCCTCTCATGAGCGTCCCCTCTATCCATCTACTTCCAAATTGACAGGTACACTTTATCATCTCCATCACTATCTTTCTAACTCTAATCTCTATGTTGCAAATCGAGCTTTTCTTTCTACTATTTGTTCCACAGATGAGCCTCATACCTTCTCCGAAGCTATTCAGTCTCCACACTGGAAGGAGGCAATGGCATCTGAAATTGCAGCCTTAGAGAAAAATAACACTTGGACCCTGACTTCTCTACCCGTTGGTAAGAAACCCATTGGCTATAACTAGGTTTACAAAATCAAATATCAGTCGGATGGTACCATTGAACGATATAAAGCCCGCTTGGTTGCCAAAGACTTCACCCAGATTGAAGCTCTTGATTATCATGATACATTTGCTCCTATTGCCAAATTGGTCACAGTTCGCGCTCTTTTTTCTATTGCTTCTGTTAAGCAATGACCCCTTCATCAACTTGACGTCAATAATGCCTTCTTACAAGGCAACCTTGATGAAAAAGTATATATGACTCTTCCATATGGCTTTTCTCGACAAGGGAGAGCAGCGCGTTTGTCGCCTAAATAAATCCATTTACGGTTTGAAACAAGCTTTTCGACAGTGTGTTCTCTTTCACTCTTCTATAGGCAGGTTTTTTTACAATCGAAGTCTGATTATTCTTTATTCGCTCATCACATTGGCAGTTCTTCCACGTTTGTGCTGGTTTATGTTGACGATATAATCATCACTGGTAATGATGCCTCCGCTATTCACGCCTCCGCTATTCACGTCTAAATATTTCCTTCGCATTGAAGTCGCCAGTTCTAGGCAAGGTATCTTCCTCTCTCAACGGAAATACCTCTTGGACACTTTCAAGGATACATGACTTACTAGAGGGCATATTTTAGACTTCCCCATGGAACAACAGTTACAGTTGTCTCATGATGATGGGACTCTGCTCCCTGACCCACCCACATACTGTCACCTCGTGGACCGTCTTATCTACCTTACAGTCACCCGGCCAGACATCAATTATACAGTACATATTCTTAGTCAATTTATGCATTCACCTCGGACTGATCATTTGGACGCTGCTCATCATATCATTCGTTACTTGAAAGGTTCCGTCAATAAAGGGATATCTTTATCTTCCTCTAGCAACCTTCATCTCCATGGCTACTGTGATTCCGATTGGGTTGGTTGTCCTTGTTACTCAGAGGTCCACCACAGGATATTGCACCTTCCTCGGGTCCAACATCATCTCTTGGAAGACCAAGAAGTAGAATACAGTTTTCCATTCTTCATATGAAGCCGAATATCGTGCCATGGCCACTTTGACTTGTGAACTTCAATGGTTGAAGTATCTCCTCCATGATCTTGGTATCTGTCCTACACATCGCTAACAATCTCGCTTTTCATGAATGGACAAAACATATTGAACTTGATTGTCATTTTGTTCGATAAAAACTTCAGTGTGGCCTCCTACTTCCTCGGCACATTCCTTCTTCTCATCAACTTGCGGATGTCATCACTAAACCTTTGGATGGATCCATTTCATGCTTTGATTTGCAAGTTGGGCGTTATTCACTATACACGCTCCAACTTGAGGAAGAGTATTAGAGTTGACCTTATCCCTATATTGAGGGATTTAATTGATTGTAATTTATTTTGTATTTACCTATTTTCCTTTTATTATCTTTCTTTCTTCATATGTATATCTCCTTTCTTTATTAATACAATCATAGCTCTCTCAACACATTGGAAAGAAGACAAACGCCGTCTCCATATTCAATTTGACAACAATTAACACACCCAAGAAATCCTAGTAAGATTGATTCTAAAAACAAAGGCAGAGAATTCAAACACACTCATACAGTATTCCTCTGAGCTCCAAGCTCATTCAAACTTTTAAATATTCCAGAAACCCGACTTGTTCAACAGGCCTAAGTGGTCTCATTGTCTTGTCCCACTTATTTTCTTGCTTCTTGCTTTGGATTTGGAGTGTTTGGAGTCCAAACCTTGGACATAAACATTCATGCTTTACATTTGCAGGATGTACTGTTTCAAATCAACGCTCTACTTATGGGATGGACAAGCACGCGAGGAGAATAAAAAATATAATAAATTTCTCATTTTAAAATTATAAACGTAAGAGTGAGAAAAAATAATGTGGGATGTGAGGAGCAACACAGCATGTCTATGCAGAGTAAAACCATTTTAAAATACAATTGAGATGCCATTCAACTATTTTTCTATTACTATTATTGGACATTACAATTCGACAAATATTAAATAAATTAAAACCCATATCTGGCTGCCTCCCATCGATTGGAATAACAATCTCATTTAATATTGTTTATTCATTTATTTATTATTATTTCCGATAAGGTCATGCAATAATTCTGAACAGTGAAAATTGACAAGAGTCCTTAATCCATCATCATAATTCTGGTATTTGGGCGAATAATGGCCCTTTAGACCTAATGCAATTAGATTTGCCATATATCTTGACATTTAGAACATGAAAGAAATCAAGATTTTAAACGTCAAAAGCCAATGCCAAGAATATGTTGAGAAAAGATGTCTAGTTTGTACCTATAAGAGAAAAAAAATTATGTATTAAATAGATTTCCATTTGGAAAAAGTTTTTAAAAGATCTTTCTTTGAGAGGAATCTTTTGTTTGTTGGAATTTCTCTATCAATGTGGAAGAGGTCCATTTAGATAGATTCAAGCCTTCAAGGTACTCTAATATACAGCGAAAACAAGATATAGCGTAAGATTATTGTATAAAATTTACATTTATAATGTTATCAAATAATTTTTTTCTTTAGACTATCTTAGTATCTTACTGTTTAAATTTAGTGTGTGAAAGATTCACATCAACAGCAACAACTATTATTTCATCTATATGAAGTTGGTTTTATGAGTTTTTTTTAATTGATTATATCACAAACAATATCATTAGTCATTCTACTATTTAACATATCTTTTTTATTTTATTTTTTCTATATTTTTAAAGATTGCCCTCTCTTCTTAATGTCTTTGATCTATAGCCTCTCAATTCTACACATTGAAATTAGATTTGATCTTACGTGGTACATAAAAGATTAGCAACACAAAAACATCATCTATACATTAAAAGTTGTGTGATTAACAAATAAAGTGTGGATAAAAATTAAAGATAATTTTTTTTTATAAAGACAAGAAGATTAATTTAAAATTGCAATCCTAACTGGTTATAATAATTTTTTAAAGTTATATAAAAGCATATTTAATCATTCAACCCATGTCTACAGTTGTAAATAGATGACACAACAGTTATATTTGACTTGAACAAGCAAACCTTACATAAGTGCAACTAATTTAATATAGTTACTTAATATTTGACCAACATAACTCATACCCCATCCATGCATATTAATGAGCCAACTCAATTCCATTTACTCATTTAGATCACTTGTCATTTATTAAATTAAATGAGTTGATATGTGCTTAATTATGCTGAGAAGTTCAATTAATAAAAGACATTTATGAGTTATTTGATTTTACTAATTCATATAGCAAAAATCTAATCAATTAAGTTATTTTTTAATTTTTTCCTTTAAATTTTATCATTTTGGATCCATCCGTGAGAGTTTTACTAGGATTATATCTGAGTTTCCCATACATTAATTGAAAAAAAAAATATTTTTAATTTTCAATTTTATTTCAAAACATAACTTGATTGATTTAATAAAAATAATTTTTAATTATTTTATTCTCAAAGAATGAGCTTTTGCACTAAATTCATCGTTGATGAGAGTAATAATTAAAATATAAGTAAAAGCAGCAAATCCGTAATTATTATTTTATTTATTTCTAAACTCAGAAGTCAGTGACTGTAGAATTATGAGCGAGTGAGATGATTGGCATCTTAGATGACTGGTACACTGAACAAGTGATGTAACACGTGAAGGGAGAAAGGAAATAATATATTTTATATCATGACATAAATGCCGGATTTTAGTAGGTATATTACAATTTTCTAAAAAAATTATAGTTTTTGTTTTTGTTCCTTCGAAAAATAAAATTTGATAATTTAAAATAAAAAGAAAAAGAAAAAATGTCTCTTCCAAAAAATAGTAAGATATCTATCAAAACTCTAGCATAAATAGTAAACATCATGTCTATATGCCTAAATATCCGAAATTGTTTTTGTTCCTGACACTTATTATTTTAATTGCAATATTTTATTAGGATGAAATGGTTAAATGGGTTCATATGGTGGAGGTGGCATCTGATGATTTCGAACACCTTACAATTATTGAAGTCGAAATGACACCAATGGGATTGCCACGTGGATGACTGTATAGTGTGAGGATAATATTTTCATTTTCATGGGGCCCATATGATGTCTTTTCGTGACATTGATGGATCTCATATGCTTTTAATTTTCAATAAAATATAAGAAAATAATTGATAAATTAATTGTTATGAGTAAGAATCTGAAATTAATTTTTACTTTATTTAAAAGTTTTTTTATTTTTTATAATATTATCTGATATATAAGTAAAGATGTTTGTTCATATTTAAAAATAAAAAATTTGAACGTTTAATTAGTTTGAGCTTTCATAACTTAATCTATAATCTAGAAGTAAGTGGCTCATATGTGAGAATTTTATATAGATATCTCACCATTTTTTGCATATAAATGAAAAAAAAAAAAAAATTTATTGTAGCATTTTTCTTTTGCTGTTTCATCAGCTCGTTAGGTGTAGTAGGTGTTGTCTTTAAAAATAGGAAGAGTTGCAGCATCATTGAAGTTGAGAAACAAGTCCCGTACTCGCATTCCATATACGGAAAGAATATAAATATATTTGCATGCGCATGCGGCATGACCTTTTCTCCTTTAATGGGCGAATGTGATGAAATGAATAAATGAGTCTGAATATGTTATAAGTAAGAGCTAAAAAAAGTTAAATTTTTATTGATAGGAGTTTTAAGTTGGATATTATGTGATTTTTTATATGTAAATTCAAAATAAAAATATTAATTTTAATTAGAATATTATTTTTAAATAATAAAAGTTTTTATCTCAATATTTCTTTATGATTGAATATTTCTTTATAATTGTTTTTAAGTTTCAATAACAATTATCTATAAAAATTATCAATTCTTAAATTTCACAGATGAAATTTGTGGTATTTTACAATAAGTTTTAATGAGGTCAATGTCACCTAATCATTCTTAGTGTGGTTTCTTTATCTAAAAGAAAATATAATGAATTGAATTTTTTTATTTTATTTGCAAAATATAATGAAATCATTAGTAAAACTCAAGGCTTTTCTACAAGAACCCATTTCTGAATTATCTTAAGACCTATCTGATAAAAAGCTTGAGTAGAATTTATAATATTCAAAATCCAAAACTAACAAATTTTATTAAGTCTAATTCCTACTAAAACTTATTTGTATTTAGTGGTTTAGTGGCATCAGGTGCGTCGCACCCACATGTCATTGACATCATCTCAAGACCGACCGGTCACGTGTAGGAGCTGCCTTGATGGTAGAGACTTCTCTCTACATTGGAAAGGTGAAGACATAATAATGACCAAACCCAACTTCCCAACTTGAAAAATCCGATCCAGTCATTGATCCATTTAGAATTGATCACAGCACTATAGAATTCGGTCTTTATCAATATCATCAAAGTAACTCAAATGATTTTCTCTCAAATTATCATCTATTAAAGTTATTTTAAAATTAGGAGTGAAATGTGATCCGACTTGCTGACCCGATAAATCATGCGAGTCGGGTAATATGAGTCAAGTTAGCAGGTCGGGTCAAGTTGAGACGATAAAAATCCATATTAAATTTGGTCGAGTCGGGTTCGGAAATTTACAAGTTAATCCGATCCAACCCGACCAAACTTGATTTGACCTGACAAAAATTAGACTAAAATGGGTTCAAAATGTGGGTCAAGTAAGAATTCGGATTGAGTCGGATTAGAATTTGGTTTAGGTCGGGTTAAGAATTTCAAGTCAATAATTCGAGTCAGGTCGGGTCTGTTTCTATAAATATTAACTCAGGTCGAATTGGATTTTAAGAAATCCGACTAAATTTCATCCCTACTTAAAACTATTTCTAATGCATTTATGTCAACGTTATTTTTTAAGATTAAATTGCTCATCTAACGTAAATATGAATTTATATATTTGTAACTTTGTCCATTTATCATTTTTATATTCTTCAATATTCTACTTCATTAGATATGAATTTTTTTTAAAGTTCTTATATTGATATGATTTGTATTCCATAGTTTCTCGTGTAAAAACATTAAGAAATTTAAAATAATATTACTTTTTATTTTTCTAACTAATCTTTGAGATATGTATAAGTCTTTTTATCTACACACAGAATAACTCTACAGATAATGACTATTTATATTCAAGAGACAGTCGAACACAAGACTTCTATTTCTTAAAGCGGGTTATTAATCATTGGTTCAATCTCTTTGAATTTCTAAAATAATATTACTTATAAATTGGAATGAGAATTTGTGATTGATACTTTAGTCATTTTAACTCATTTCAAATTTATATATAAAATAAATTAATTTCATCCCAATTGTGGCCCAGATTTTCAATTCATCAGAGATCTATTTTCTTTTTAGGAAGAAAAAGTAAAAATTCACAGAATTTACACATAAAAGAGATAAAAAAATTTCACTTAGATTTCAAATTTTATTTTTTTATTAATAGAGAAAAGGGCACCGTAACTCTATACAATTCATATTAAATGTATAGTTGGCTTATTCTAAAGCAAATTATATCAATCAATATAAAGTTATGACTGCAACTCGAGTCGGACAGTCCAGATTTCTTAAAACCCAATTTGATCCGAGTTAATATACATTGAACTGACCGACCCGATTCGAATGCTCAACCTGAACTCTAGAACCCGACCCAACATGAATTCTAAGCCGAATTATGACTTGACCCAAATTATAAACCAATTTTAGTCTAATTTTAGCCGAGTTAGATCGGATTGGGTCTGGTCGGGTTAACTTGTCAATTCCAAATCCGACCGATCTGAATTTCATGTGGGTTTGTATCTTCTCAACTTGATCCGACCTGTTGGTCCGAAAGTCTTGACCTGATCTGAGTTGCTGCCCTATTAATAACAATAATAAATAAAGTATTGATTGATTTTTAAAACTCTGCTTTTATGTAAAGTTTCTTATAATAGCAAACGATGACGCAAAATCTTGAAAGGTTACATAAATGACATGTTGGAAGCTATGATCATTTATTTGAAAAGATGGAATGATCATAATTCACAAGAATACATACCATTATCTTCAGAATATCAAGAAATTTAAAAATGTTGCATCATTGTTTTGTGAATTGAATTTAGACAAGAGAGTTGATACGTCAAAGAAATTATCGACTGTGAATTGACTTCTACAAAACTAGAGTGAACATTCAATTAAAATTCTTGCATAAAGATGTTGATGTTAAATTATAATTTTTAAAATTAATTAATAATTCAGACCAAGACTTATCTTTGACTTTTTTTTTTAATTTAATGATTTCTGAGATTGACTTGTTATCCTTGCCCTCATAATTGATGGTCTAATTAAAATTAATTAATAATTCATTCCAAGACTTATCTTTGACATTTTTTTTTTAATTTAATGATTTCTGAGATTGACTTGTTGTCCTTGCCCTCGTAATTGATGGTCTAATTGTTGTTATCGACTGTGTCAGTGATAGGGATATGAATAGGCCCTTCTTGGGAAATTAGATGGATTGAAATTGTTATCATGATATAATTTTGGAAAAGATGGGATTTTTTTCTATTGATCATGATAGTTGACTCTAGACTTATTGTCGATTATATGTCATTGATTAGATAATGTCCACTATTTTCTTTTATCGCTTTATTTAGTGATACAGGCAATCTCGATTTATTCTATTTCTTAATTTTTCAATAGTTGTGTTGCCATTATCATTATCAACATTGTCTTTACTATTTTTAGCATTTGTCATCATATGGGATCCAAAATAAAAGACTACTTTTAATATCGCTTCATCATATTTCTCACTCACTCATTTCTCGTTGTGTCGCAAAGTATGACTTTTCACTCCGTGTTTGTGTCCTTCCCACCATACTTTACGTGGTTTTTATTCATATTGATTTTTGGTAAAAATTCAATGAAGATTGTAATTATTTTTGCTTTTATAAGAGAGAGGTGATGAGAGTGTAGTGGACAAAGATTTTCCTATGGGTTTCTCCCATTACGTGGAAGAAGAAAAAAAAAAAAAAAATATATATATATATATATACACTACAAAATTTTCATTTTTTTTTAATTAATTAGTTTCCTTTTATAACCTTGCATTCTGATTTTTTAACTTTTTTTTTTTTTTTTTAAGTAGAAAGCTACTTTTCATAAGTTGGTGGGACAAATAAGGGAACCTTTCGGATAAAAAAATCTAATCATTCCGTATCATCCAAAGATTACAACTCTCAACATCCAATTGGGTCAAGGAAATTGGTTGTTAGTTACTTAGTTACATAGCTGCCTAAGTTCCTACACCATCTAAAGGTGAGTCTCATCATTGGATCTAGCCTAAATGGACATAGTTCAATCGGTAATATCTCATCTCAGGAAGTGGAAAGTGTCAGATTTCAAATTCCCATGATCTCACCTTGTTTGCCTTAAGGGCAATGAGTATCACCCATAGGGATTTTACGTTAGATTTTCTATAGTTTTCTACATGTAAATTTAAAAAAAAAAACTTTTCGCCATTTCTAAAGTTCAGAAGAGATCAAAATCTGTATTATTATTTTATGATGAAAAACCCATTTCTTTGTACTATAATTTATACAAATAATCTATTTATATTAATTTAAACTATTGATAAACGTTGAATTTCATAAATAAACGTATATTTAAGTTTTACACTCACCAAAACAACATGGCCTAGACTTAGAATTACTGTCTCTCAAATGACATTTTACTTAGAATATAATTTCAAGATTTTGTATAAGGATGATATCTTTTAAGCATTATTTGTACAAACAATTTCTGGTTTATATCATTCTTAGTGCACAGTTTAAAACTCTAAATTTGTTGAAGTAATGTCCATTTATTATTAACAGAGGTTGGAAAAACTTTGGAACTTAAAATCATGAACAAGATAATATGAAGTGCAAACATAAAGTATTTTAATAGATATTTAAAAAAATAGATTTTGCAATTGATACATGGAATGGTTTTTTTTAAAATAAAAGTCGACAAATTAAGAGCAGTGATCACAGGGACTGTGGTAGTATCCTTTGTTCATTTAATAAAAGAATTAAGTGATCAGTGTTTGATACTCAGTAATATGTGATTGATCCACATAGATTCAATCAATGTTTTAAATTCACCTTTTCAAGTGGTTGAACTTGGTTCAATCTTAATTTTTACTGAATGAGTATCATGACTACAATTTTTTTTTTATAACCTAGGGGAAACCCGAGCCCACCTCAATGGTCTGTTGTCAAGTTGTCAGAGTGCGCTCACAGCCTAACTCTCCTAAAACCTCTAGAGAAGATCCATGGTTTAGAGGGTTGGTACGGCTTGTCCCTCAATAACCCAAAAAAGGTTTTGAATTACTATGTTGGATTGTTAGTCTTCTTTTTTTAAAATCCATGAGAAACTTCATACTCACCCCAACTTATGCATTGGCCATAGCCCTCCTAAAACCCCTAGAGGAGCACCATAGATGCCACTGCTCCTTGGTAAGGGCCATTGGGCTTGAACCCATGACCTCTCCTTTTTTGAGGGGAGAAGCCACCAACTTAGCTACCCAGTGGTGGGCGATTGTTAGACTATCTATTATCTATAATTATAATTAGTGTAAACAAGACATTTTTATGAAAATATGAATACTAAATTTCTATATTTTATCTATTTTATATTTTATACTTATTAGCATATTATTATATTTTTAATTAATTAATTAATTTATACTATTATTGATGTATGACACGGCATACACATGGACTCCACTTCTATTTTTTTTATTTTAATTAGCAAGTTTGAGTAAACTAGGATTTGTTATTTCGTTTTAGAATATTTGAGAGTCCTTGTTTTAATAGGATAGGAAAGTCAGGTCGGTGGCCTTCTTAATCAAGTCTAAAATTCTTTTTTATTTTCGTTTGGATTGTTTTATTATAAATACATGTACCACATAGAGAAAAAAATACATGATGGATTATTAATTAAATTAGTCAAGGCTTAGCCTTTTTGCTATTTTCTCCTATCTCTGCTAAGTTGGAGACGTTCTTATCTTCTTTTTACTCAGTTGTAGGCGTGTTTTCTCACCAATTGGTTCAGAGCCAAGTCTCTCTGTATCTCTGTTGTACATAGACGACTCTGTTCAGAGATATGTCACTGCATTATCAAGGATGATCCAGGTCTCGGTTCATTCAGAAAAAAAAAAAGACAATAGACAAAAAAAAAAAACTCATTGTTGCTGCTTCCGCCTGCCTCTCTGTATCGCAGCATGCTAGTCTTCTGCCTCTGCTCTCTGCAACAGTTGTCGCCTCCCTCATTTTCACCTCATCTTGTTGCTCTCTTCCACAAACCTAGGTAAAAGCCATCTTCTTCTTTCCCTCCCTTTGACACAAACCAAGATCTTCCCCACTATTTCCGTCCCAAATCTCGCCTTCTACCAAAGCCCACCATCGCATTCCCCTCTGTCCTGCCGCAAGTTTCACTCCATAACCTTGGTACTATTTTCCTCCTCTGGCTCTCTTCTCATTCCCTTGCTCGCTTCATCTTCCTCCTACGAGATCCTTTTCTTTTTCCCTCTTCCATCACCTCGCATTCATCCCTTTTCTTTTCCCCTGTTTTCGCCGCCGTCGCTATAAGCCTCTGATGTCCTCCTAACACAAATAAACTCATTCGTATTTTGCAACCCTAAGCAACTTAACGACACGTGACCTTCTCCCTGTCCCGTACCTTGTCTAATCCCACTTTATTCTCACGTGCCTACAACCAGCCATTTAACCCATTTACCCATTTCCCTTTAACGACCCATTTACACACTAGATTGTGCCCATTTAAACCTTCCAATCCATTCCCCTTTGACAACACCTCTCCATGTCTTACCCTTGGGTCCTACCTCATCCATACATTAAACCGTTTACCCGGTCTTCCTCATACTTCCCATCTAATCCCCTCATATACCCATTTAACCACTATCATGAGCCATATCCCTCCCACTCAGTTCCTTTGTAACGCCACGTCCCATTACGAGCACGTTATTTCCGAAAGTCTCAAAACATTACCAAAGAACAAATATTGGGCATAATTTTTTTTTTTTGGAAACAGGGTAACTACCTCTTGTTGAACAATCCAATAAAGGCCAAATCCAACACAATAATAAGCATAACAAACAACCACCGATCGTTCAATATAGTTATACAGTCATCTAAACAAAACATGTGATAATGAGTCCATACAAACAAGAGTGTTTAAAAAATAAAGTATAAGTATAATATGAGATATTTAATTACTGCTCTTCCTCCTCGGGTACCTCTTCAAGGGGCCCACCTAGCCCCTCCGTAATCGAGATACCTGAAAGGTAAGGGGTGAGCTAACCAGTCCAGTGAAGAGATAATAATTATCACAAGTTAGCAAAATAAATAGATATCATATGTATGAATGCAATAATGTCATAATAACAATGGTGCTCATGTATATGAAACCCAACTACACCACCAACTAATGATCCACCAACCAAATCCGAGATATGATCTCAGTAGCCTACATCGGGTCCTCCAACAACTCTGGTCTCTTCACCAGTGTCAACAGGAAACTACACCATACACAACTGCCTCAACCACACGAGCCATGTCGGAAAACCCCTCGACCACATCTGGGGAAACCAAACTCTAGGGCAGACACCTCAACCTCAGGAATACAATGGGGAAACCCGCATCCCCTATGGGGGTCTCGACAGCCGAAGCGTAACGGGGAAGTTCTCCCAACAACCAAATAATCATCTCATCATAAGCATGTACACATATAGATAACCTCTCTGCTCTAGGGCAGACACCTCAACTGCCGGAACGCAACGGGAAAACCCGCATCCCCTTATGGGGGTCTCGACTGCAGGAGCGTAACGGGAAAGTCCTCCTAACAACTAACATCATCATCACATCTTCATAAACATATACATATGTGAATAGTTCCTCCATCTCAACACACAACAGTGCGTTATCCGTTGCGGGTTACCTCCCATGCATGTACATGATATCATGATCATGTATAACAACATAAGCATATGACAAGATCTCAAAACACAAATCCACATTCTTATCATGATCTCGTTCACATATTATAAGTACACACCCATCATGTTAATGACAAGTTCCAAGAATCATATCCAATATGTAGACACGCATCTCACTCTCAGCATCAATTCATTCACATGTTATAAATAAATACACAACATGTTATCATTAAATCCTAAGCTTCATGCTTGACATCCAACACATGTCTTATTCTCATCATAAATTCACTCACATGTTATAACTAAATACACAACATGTTATCAATAAGTTTCAAGCATCATGTTTAATATCGATTCGTCCGATCAGAATTTCTAATTTAATCACATATAGTTGAAATGAGTTCACCCGAACGGATCCTTTGCCATAGATTCATTCAATGGTTCCCTTACTGGGTGTCTTAATAAACGAAGGGCCCCATTCAAGTCACTCTATGTCCAAGGCTAAATGTTAAATAGATGCGAATGAATGTTAAAACAGTGATAAGTCCCCTCACATGAATGTGTTGGTGAAATTCGTGTGTTGATGAATCGGGCCAAGATGGATTGAAGGGGGGTCTTGATTGCTACGAAAAGATATTTTGAGAAAACCAAGGTTCCTGTGAAATTCATTTCAATGCTTAAAATGTCTGAAATAATTTAATTGAGTGAAGTGGAGTAACATAGAATAAAAAAAAAAATCATTTTCAAAACCTACCTCATTAAGTACTCTGACGAATAAAGCCAATCCAAATATTTTTCAATGAAGAAAATCTGAATTACAAGAAAATGACAAAATACTTTGATTTTTTTTTCTTTTAAAACGGTCAAATGGGTGTTTAATCAAATAAAAATAATAATTATTAAACAAGTTTGAAAAAATATCTAAATCTAAAAAATGGTTTAATCAAATATGATGGTAGTGACCAATAAAATCATAACTTAATGAAAACCAATTTAAAAGGATTGGGTTGCAATCTAATGATTTAAACTGATTTAAAATAAAATGAAGGTTCCAAAGTTAATAAAGGACATCATGTTTTCTAGCCATGAAAAAGTTAAAAAAAATAAAATTCAAAGAAGATACAAGTGTGGACGGTGCATGGTCCTAGATTTGGCAAATTGGATGATGGAAAAAAATGAAAAAGACTATTTGAAGCGCTTACAGTTGCAAGAGGTGTTGGTGTTGGAGTTGAGGAGGCCCAATGGAATGCAGCAAGCTGCCAATTTTGCTTTTGAGAGATAGATATAGAGAGAAGGGTTAATAGGCTAGGGTTTTCTTCTGAGATTTTATACCATCATGCGGTTGGCGTGGAAGCTTTGGCATGAAATGGGGATTTTGGATGGAGTCCATGCGTGGGCCCCATAATTTGGGGGTTTAGGTTAAATTAATCACAAAGTAAAAGTTTTAATTTGAAATTGATTTTTAATTTGTTTTACTTTAACATAGAAAATTCAATGGATAAAAGGGGTTGGTTTAAATAAAATATTGGAAATTTTGAAGTCAGATTTTTTTCAAAATACTTCATTTGAAAATTTTGGAAGTTTTGTTAAATTCTTTTAACAAAGTCTTAGTCTATAAATATAATCTTGTCGAAAACAATTGCTCAGGGATAATTTTAAAACTTAGTTTTCAAATTCACGTAAAACTCACGAAAAATTAAAATTCAAACATCAAGAGGAAGTTTGCGCGAGTTTCTACATTTTTCAAGTGTATCTAATTGAGGGGAAAATGTGTGCAATATAGGGGATCTAAATGTCCAATTTCTATGTTTTCAGTATGTTTTCAAATATTTTAGCATGATAAACAACAATTAATCATAATCACGAAAATGTGATTCGAGCCTCCAAGCTCGAAACAGCGTTGACCGAGGCTCACCAGTGAGCCCAAGAGCTACCCAAGGTCACCACACTAAAAACAACTCAAAGGTCCATAAATCTCCGGAAAAGCTAGGAAAAATGGTAATAGGTCATTACATCCTTCCTATTCCCATACTCCGAAGCCACCCAGTTATTTCCAACCTCCAATCCGATCCACCCTCTGCGTCTTGGACTTTGTATCACCCGATCTGATTACCCACATCACATAAACACGATTGCATCCAACGACAATGGTGATCAATATGTCAGCCAATCTGAATTCAAAGAATTTCTCTCTGAATTGCTATCTGACTTGCAATCAGCCTTACAAGGTTTGATGCAAGAGTTCACATCGAAACGTGTGCATGCTTCTTCGAGACGCGTGATAAATCCTCCAAAGTCACCCTCAAAGTTCATGTATGCTCCTCCAGCGGTCGTCAACCCATAGACGGTGCCTTTGTTGAAAAAATTGCTGGCGCCACAGTCGATGCAACCGACGAGTGTCGATCCACCTACCACCACCAATACCACCACGTCACCCACCCACACCACAAATTACCCACCGATCTCCATTATCCAAAGTTGATCCCATTACGGATACTAAGCATTCATCTATGGTCATTCGTTCGACAGATCCTCAAAACAGTGTGATCTCCCTAGTGCATTTTGAAGATCCCTTCTTGACAGAGTTGCTTCGCCCTCGATTGAGTACATATGAGTTTACTGGTTTCTTCGTCCCATAGAAGGAAGGCTTTCCTCATTAGTGCATTAAAGATTGTGCAGTTACAGGCTTCATCATTCTCATCTTCGGCTTTGGTCTTCATCTTTGTTTGTTATGTTATGATTTTACTGATTTCAACTCGAGGACGAGTTTTTTTCAAGACCAGGGGACTACTGTAGGACACGACATACACGTGGACTCCAATTCTACTTTTTTATTTTCTTTATTTATTTTTATTTTAATTAACAAGTTTGAGTAGATTATGATTTGTTATTTTCATTTTAGAACATTGGAGAGTTATTTTAGTAGGATAGGAAAGCCAGGTCAGTGGCTTTCCTTCTAATACCCTGCCCCAAAAAGTCCCACATTACAAGTGGCATTGGAAATTCCCTAGGTATATAAGTAGTAGCCTTCCTCCTTCTATCATAAGGCCTTTTGGGAGCAACAGTGGGTTGGTTCGCCAAAACAAAGTCGTGCGGGTCCGTATGTAGGTCCAAAGCAGACAATATTGTGTTAGCGGGACGGGTCGTTACATTCTTTATCACGCCCCGACCCGAAGGGTGGGCTCGGAACTGCGAGTGATTTTTTTTTTTTTTTGAAAGCTAAGACAACACTCAAGCATTGTAACTGGGCCGGATCAACAGTTAGGCCCAAAGGTCACACATGATCCCAACATGTGACTCAAACATTTACCAAAAGTCTACCCAACAATAGATACAAAAGTAATGACACATACATGATCACATAAATCTAACTACTGAATTATCATTAGACATCATCAGAGTAACTACAGAAGCATAGTTGTCTTAATACATCACGTTGATACAAAATCAAGTACCACACTAGGTACTTTACAAAAACAAATGGTTCCAAGAACCAGAAAGCAAAGATAAGGGTATTTCCTTCAATGGGAATCCCAAAACAACGCCGCAACTTATCCACTCTAAGCTTCATATAGAGGGTTCTCCTCCTAGGCTTATCTCCTGAAAGGTGAGTGGGGTGAGCTAATTAGCCCAATGAAGGAAATATAACAGTGCAGTTTTAAGTAAACAACAGATTAATAAAATAATCAACAGTTGCAATAATATCTCATGCTTGATAATAGATTCACAATATCAAGTAAAGTCTCATCATCATTTCCATTATCTCATCATCTCTTCCAATACTGCTGTCAACCATCGTAATGCCTATCGACTATGCTGAGATCATTGTATTAAGTCCCGACACAGGTCAACATACATTCTTGCAAGTACATTTCCGGCTCTCCCATAGCCGATACTGACATCCCTCAAGTCAGTAACTGTCGACACCCATGATCCAGTAGACGTAAACCATCTCACACACATGTCCGATATTGGTTCAATAGTGAAGGGCACGTGGAAGCAGTCTTACACATTTCATACAATCAACATCATAGCATTCACCATTTCCATAAGCACTTCTTATAATAGTGAATCATGTCTCGGCACATGAGTGGGTTCATCAAATCTGAAACCACTCATTGCTCAAGATCCATCTCAAAATAAAACCTGTTTACACCTACTGCAAAGTTAAGTTCTCTCACCGTAACTGTGTAATTTCGCGGTCTCTAGTTCAAATAAATAAACAAGTGCACAATCAATATACATAGCATCAAATACATACACACAAGTGGTATTTCGAAATCATACTTGTTTTTCCAAAAATATCTAAGGTAAATGGAGTTGAGTCTCCTATTTGGTTTCTAACCATTTTAAGTTACAATAATCCACAGTATAGTAAATAAAAAGGTGCTCAGTCCAAAACTCATATTGTCTTTTGGGCATGACCAGATTAACTTATTGAGTTAGGTCTAGATTCTCAGGTCACTTCTCGATTGTCTTCTGGATAGGATCAGATGTGACATTTTGAGTAAGGCCTCGAGGTCACTCAGTGCCTGACAAATATAGCGTCGGCCTGAAAGTGAAATCACTCAGTGCTCGACTAATAGAGTCGGCTTGGAAGTGAATACAATAGTAGATATACCATAATAATAATAGAAGAGGGTTAGTACATTTTTAGATTAACAATGGGTACTAACATCACATGCAATCAATAACAATCAAATATGATTAGACATTAAAAAACTGGGTCCTTCAGAACAAGCCTCGGAACCAGGTACTGTGGCTTCGGATCATCCGAACCACTGTCTAAACTAGTCACTGACTTCGGACTGAGGGTCTGACTTCGAATCGTCTGAAGATCGGGTCTCGGATCATCCGAAGTCCTTCCGAACCGATAAAATCTGAAAAACTGGTCTTGGTGGGTCTGAGTACCTCGGAACATCCGAAGTAGGGCTCAGATCGTCCAAGTGGGGTTCGATCCTTCCAAACTGGGCTCGGATCATCCAGGTGAGTCAAGGTAGCCTCGAGCGTTTATGGGCTTCGGGTGAAGCTCAGAACGTCCGAGGAGTCCTCTTGGACCGTCCGAGGGGTCGTCTTCCTCACTGTCTGTATGATGACAGACACTGTATGAAATATGAATCCTGAAATTAGTGGGTTTTCCGGATTCGGTTTCCACATCTAGCTAGTCCGATGGACTCCTTTGGGAGTCCTCTTTCCATAGGGAGAGGTTTGGAGCTTTAAAGCTCGGTACGCCATCCGATTTTAACACTGAAACCTTACTGATACACTGAAAATAGGGATTTTTCCTTAAACTTTGAAATGGTTTTACACACTCAAATCTGAGTCAAAACTGGTTTTTCTTGATTCTAAACCGATTGGAATTGAAAGAGGAGCACAGTGGTTACCTTCACTGGAGTTCCTGGGGTGAAAATTCGATTTTTGAAAATCTTTCCTCTTAAGCTACGGTAAGTGAAAACTGGGAAGAAAAATAGAGAAGGTGATCGGTTGGTAACACAGTGCAGCTGAGACTGAGGGAGAGAAGAGATGAAGTTTGGAGGGATTGAAACCAGCTGAACAAGGCCACATTTATAGAAATTTGGCCGTAGGAAGGAGGCCATTGGCCACTGCATGCTGCTGCATGCAGCCGAAGCCCACGTCCTGAACAGTGTAACCACTGTTCGGGAAGTTAGTTGCAATTCAGTCCTCCCATACTTCCAATTTTGCAAATAAGTCCCTAGTTTGATAAAAATCTGATTTTTTAACTAAAACATGATTTTAAAAGTTACAAAATTTTAATCAAACCTTACAGATAAGTTGGGTTTTAAAAACTCTAATCACCATAAAAATTTGGAGATTTAAAACTTACTGAAAATCACTGATTTAAATAAAAACCATAATTTAACACTATTTACATGTTTTAACTTGTGTTAAATAAAACTATTTATAAACTTCATTTTGGGTTTTGCAAGAATAACTAGACCATACTTAAATGATCTAATATAAAATACTTGTTTCAAAATTTATTTCATTTCCAAAATCATTTAAAATAATAATTTCTCCCTTTCGGGGTTTTGACGGGCGGTTTTAAATACCATTTTCTGAAAGGAAAATTAATTTAAAATCATAAATACAATTCTTTGACTAAAGAGAATAATATCATCCAATAACAATCACATAATAATACAATTTATAAAATAAATACAATAAGTGGTAAATTACCAAATTGCCCCTCCAGCTGGACGAGCTGGATCACTGAGCTTTCGAGCTCAGATTGGGCTACACCTGGGCTTTCCTCAAAGCCCTAACCATAATCTTCGAGATTAACCGGTCTAAGCAAGATTATTAAGTTAAACTACGCCTAAACTGAGTCAGGGTATTACATTCCTAATCGAATATAGAGTTATTTTCTATTTTCGTTTGGATTGTTTTATTATAAATGCATGTACTGCACAGAGAAAGAAATACGTGATGGATTATTAATGAAATTAATCAAGGCTTAGCCTTTTCCTATTTTCTCCTATCTCTGCCAAGTTGCAGATGTTTCTATCTTCTTCCTATCCAGTAGCAGACTTGCTTCCACATCAATTATAGGACATCATGCTAATACATTTAATTGAGTTTAACCATGGTTTAACCCTGTCAAATTAAACTTTCTTCTAAAAAAGTTTTACTCATCAGTCGATTTTTAGAAGATTGGATTAAATGGTTCAAAAGAGTGGAGAGATTCAAACTTGAAATATACAATTTTTTTATAGTCGAAAATCTCATTCAATATATCAATCGTTGTTCTCACATTGTGATATGGTCTATTAAAATATAAGATTATTATCTTTATATAATTAATTAATAAATGGTACAACTAATAAATTCATAAGTGGCCAGGTTGTCACTTCAAATTTTATAGATATTATATATTATAATTGACTTGTGAAAAATAAATTGTCAAATATAAATATAAATATTAATATTAAATTTGTTAGAATAAATGTTAAAAAAAATTTAAACTATAAAATGTGGAATCATCTACTTATTTTTAAAATAAAAGTCAATTAAAGTAAATATATTTTATTTTAAACAACGTTGAAATTACGCTGTAAACCGAGTATAATGCTTCAATAATGTAGATTGAACGGTAAATGGGACCCGTTTATAGATAGACGAGCACCTTGAGTATAATTCTCGGCCGCGTTTTCCTCTCATTTACCGTTTATAAATGAATCCCGTTCCTTTCGCTCCCGCCTGCAGTTCACACTTCGCACGCGAGCGAGAGAGAGAGAGAGCGCCTGCAGTTCACACTTCGCACGCGAGCGAGAGAGAGAGAGAGAGAGAGAGATTTTCAGGTGATGAGAAGATCCCGACATTCCGGATCGTTTTTCTGTGTCTGAGGTTCTCGTTTCGTATCGGCCGATATCCATTTATCAGATTCTTGCAATCCAAAAACCCAGCAATGGAAAATATGGCATCTCTGTCCCTTCTTTCTCTGCAGCATTCGATCGGTTTCTAGATTTAGGGTTTGGTTATCTCTTCTTTTCCTTTTTGTTTCAGCAAGCGGTAGGAAAGATGAATGTGGAGAAGTCTCAGGTGTGGCAACCGTGTAATAAGAAGAGATCTCGACACGTGATTATTTAGAGGGGGAACTCTCTTTCATTTTTGGGTGTTGCAGAAGGAGAACTGGCAAACTCGTAATAAATTCTATCTTTATGGACGTTTGCAAGTGGTGGATGTTTTTGATTCTGGCAAAGGAGGAGGAAGGAGAGCTGGCATTGTTGTTATAATCGGAGATCTTGATGGTTGTTTGTCAGGAGTTTAAGGTCTTGATTCTGGCGAAGGAGAAGGAGAAGTGGCAATCTTCTAATGACAACAGATCTTGATGGCGAATGATTAATATGGGCGTTGGTTCTGGTAGAGGAATAGGAGGAAAGAGTAGTGGTAAACTTGCAATAAGAGGAGATCTTGGTGGTTTATTTCTGCTCTGGTTCTGCTGGTGGTGACTATTGAAAGAAGGAAACAGAAGAAGAATGATCAGCGGAAGTGGCAGCAGCAGGCAATGGTGGGGTTGGCAGCAGCAGCAGCGGCGGTGGAAGGTCAGTGAGGGTGAAAGTGGGGAAGTATGAGTTAGGAAGGACACTTGGGGAGGGGACATTTGCAAAAGTGAAGTTTGCAAGGAATTCAGAGACAGGGGAAAATGTTGCAATTAAGATTCTTGATAAGGAAAAAGTTCTCAAGCACAAAATGATTGGACAGGTATTCTTCCTCTGATTCTGTTTGCCTTCTCTCCATCGTTGTTTTTGGAAATTTGGAATATTTGAATTTCAATCAATCGCATTTGTTGGTTTTTCCTGTTTTGTGCAGTGACAGCAATTTGGTTGAGTCTTTTATTGCGATATGAATTTCAAGATTATTTGTGTTTGTTGAATTTCAATATATTATGTTTTATTTTTGTTTTGGTTGGATTTGTTTGTGTGAAAGAAGCGATGGTTTGGTTAGTTTGTGCCACTGTTGTGGAAATGTTTCAATCTGTGAAAATATATATCTTTGGACAATCACATGGATTTTCAATTTTATGTTCGTTACCTTCTTATATCAAAATAATTAGAGAAGGCTGTTCAATTACAGTTCGTAAATGATAGTAAGTGGGTTAATCTTGTGCAAGAATTAATTGAAGTTTTTATTTTTCATCAGTTTATTTCAGTATTCTTAACATTGTTTTTTTGTTTGTTTGTTTCTCTGTGACTGGACGCCTGCTTACTACTATCATTATTGTTTTTGGTCGTCTGAAAGATCATATACTCATAGATAACTTTGGTTAGAATTGATTAAGTTTGCAAACCACAAAATATTATCCTAATATGACTCTTGGTGTAAACAACTTGTACTCGTAGTTGTTGGGACCCAACTGGGTGCTTTTTTTTTTTTTTCCACCATCTGATATAGGTGATCATAAGAGATTGATTGTGTTGCTTGTCTCTCTGCAAATAGAAAAGATCCTCTTTAGATAGAAGAAAGGAAACACTCTCAATAGATGGTTCATGCAATAGGAAAGTCAACTAAGGCCCTGCTTTGTATTCATGAAATGATTTGTCATCTTGCAATAAGTGCAAAACATTTTGTCCTTCTTCCTTTGTGGACCTTTATTGGTAGTCTCTCATTGCATATCAAAAGTAATATGGCCCTTTAGAAGAGGAGGGCCCTTTAGTAACCGATGAAGATCGTTCAGGATACTCATAGTATGTGCCTTAACTTGATGACACTGCTCATCTTGCAGTAATGCATAATATGCCTTGTGGAGGGATGTAAGTGATTTGGTCCTAAGTATTTGCCTTGATTCGTTGGAAGTCCACATTCAATCTAGCTAATCAGGCAAACACTCGTCGTTTCTCAATGTATTGCTTGTGATCAGGAAATCAACAAAGCATTTGAAAGTCATATTTTCTAAGTGACCTAACTCAGCAATAGCTCTTTATCTTTGTATAATAATCAATGACAGAGGACTACCCTTTACGAAGATGAGCATATCTGATAAATATAGGCTAAATTGTCCTATTAGAATAAAGATCCCTAATGGTGTCCCAAATCTCCTTAGTCGTAGGCAACATATACACCATCCGACGAATATGTTCTTCTATGGAATGGATTAGCCAAAATTAGACCATATAATTGTTGGCTTCCTTTTTTTGTGGTATAAGAATTAAATTGTAGTCCCATTAATATAATCCAACTTGTATTTGGCTTCGATAACATTTGAGCAGAGTGGGACCATTGGAGACAATTGTATTCACTCAATAACTCAGTGGTGATCTTGCCTACGTGCGTATTATCAGATGAAAGATTGTTTAGAAGATCATCTTTAATAGATGCTAAAGATGAAGCCACTCTGTGCAAAATGGGATCCACGATTGACCAAAAGCTTAAGGTCAACCATATGGATATATGTAGGGGTAGGGCGACCAAGTGCTTGGAGTTTTAACCTTAGCTAATGCCTAGGTCAGTAGATCAAGCAAAAAACATTTCAAAAAACAATATTCTTTGTGTCCCTGTGTCAAAACCTAAAATTGGCAAAATGGGGTCAACCCTGAACCCAACTTGATGGATGGAATCTAGGGTAAAAAAATGGCTGGAGGTTGGTGTTCTATTAGGTTTGGCCATCCCGAGCTCAGTTCCAAAGGTAGCAACAAGTGGGCCCGACCAAAAATTTGAGTCCTAGATGGATCCAGATGGATAACCACTAGAGTGAAAAGCGATAAGGGTATAGAAGATTTTAGGGCCCAATCTAAATCAAAGGTTCAGATCTAAGGCTAGAAAGAAAATGTCTTTGGAAACCCAAAAATTGTGTAGGACCAAAAAGAAAAGGCTGACCTTTTGTGCTGAAAAGAAAAAGAAAAAGAAAAAGAAATGTGTTGTAATATTTTGTGTAGGTTTTAGGGCTTTTTGTGTATTTCAAAAAACTGTGTACCACATTTCATTGTCCTACGAATCACTGAAATCGTAAAGTCAACTTTCCTGTTTTGCTATATTCTTTGTCCTATATATTCTCATATATTGTACATAATAAAATATTTCATTCAGTTTTTTTTCCTTCCCTATTTCCTATCATATCATGGAATCAACTGAGAATCATATTTTCTAAATTTCTGCTGCATTGGTCTCCTGTGATCTCCTCGGCAACAGATTTCTAGTTCAAATGAGTCTATTCTCTAGTTTCCAATGATTATTTTTCCTAGCACAGCCTAGGTCAAGTAGTTTTTCTTTCATTGCTTTTTTTGTTTGGGTCATTGGAAAATCCAAAGTTTGTCCTTAGATCTATTGGCATTTTTCAGATTTGGACTTGCAACCCGCTATAAATTTGTCGTCGTTGACCCTTGATTCCATCCATCAGGTTCAGGTTTAATTCGATTGTTGATGGGGTCCATCTCGCTTGTTTTTGGGTTGACATAGGGATGACCAAACCCCTATTTTTGGCAAAAGCATTGTGAAATCTGCACTTCTAGGAATTAGATCTTGGTGGCACTTCAGTTCCTCAATTGCCCTACCCCCAATTCTATCTGTCACTCCCGAGGGATCTAAATAGAGTAAGGCGGAAAACTTTCATTGGAGTGCAGAGGTTGTTCCCACCATTGAGGTCAGAGCGTGGGACTTGAGCCTTCGGCATGATAAAGGCCAATAAGTTCTTTGTTTCGTTGGGTACCCACTACTGGGAGTACCCCCACACACAAAAGAAAAAGGTGTGTATCTTAGGTTCGGTTCTTCTTAATTGGGTTGGGCAGGTTCGACCAAAAATGCTATGCTTACACGCAAGACTACCCCTCTTCCCGAAAGCTTTGCGGGGACTACTTTACGGATGAGGTACAACAATGTCAAGTTGAGCTAGAACTGTCTTGGACTTGTCCAAAAAATACTGCCCTTCACTTATCAAATCAGAACCTAGATAAAGCTCTTCTTCAAGAATCAATCTTTTGGAGGCAGAAATCTCGTGTTAGTGGCTAAAAGAGTGCGATCTGTATTGTTGACCTAGGGCATGGTGGGGTCCACTTTGACAAAAACATTGCTTGTTGGATGGAAATGCCTGGCATTTTTTTAGGTAGATTGGTTAGCTTGTTGGCGTTCTTTGTATTTGTAACGCCCGCCCCTTTTCACCGAAATCAGAGTCTATTTTTTTTTTTTTTGAATAGTGACAAAGGGCGGACGTCACGACGCGAGTTAAGTCCGAATTTCTAAAGCCCGGCCCTTAACTGGCCAACCCTACGCGTGCGTGGAACAAAGTCCACGGAGAATGATTCACACGTAGAAGTAGCTCGCGGAATATTAAACTACGTGCGGAAGTACAATAAAGACTGTCCTACAAATTTGAGATAGTAGGGGAGATACCTTCATTTAATTACAAAAATACCTTAATAACATAATATCCAAAATAAAATCCAAAACATAGCAATTAATCTAAAATATTACATTCCGACGAACTAAGCTATCAAATACATTTCCAAATTAAACTTGAATAAACTAAATAGTCTGTCTCCCCAAGCTCCTAAGCTTGGCTCCCATCTCGTCCTTCTGCTCCGCCGTCTCCTGTGTTATCAGCTAGGGTAGAAGTAGGGCATTAGGACAACGCGCCCAGTAGGACTCCGAGTAGGGCTAACACATGGATTAGTGATAATAAAGCATATAGATAATAGTATAACGAAAATCATAAAATGAATGCTATGCCATGGGTGTCTGTGTTATGAATCCCACCCATCATCTATACTATCATGCTGTCATATCCCCCTTGACGGCAAAACCTCGTAAAGATACAAACAATCACAAATCATCCCCCTGGACGGACAAAACCTCGTCCAGATATAAAACAATCACAAATCATCTCCCTGGACGGCAAAACCTCGTCCAGATATAAAACAATCACAAATCGTTCCCTTAGACGGCAAAACCTCGTCCAGATATAAAACAATCACAAATCATCTCCCTGGACGGCAAAACCTCGTCCAGATATAAAACAATCACAAATCCTCCCCCTTGATGGAAGAATCATCATCAAGGTATCATAATTACATACAACATCCCTGATACATCAAACACATCAAAATATCTCCATGTCTGTTTATCGGTCGCCCCGACGGAGCATGGACTCCGGTTTCATTTCATCCTTCCCCTGTCATATCCCTCCCATGCCATGCATGAGATGTAGATGCCATATGCCATGTAATGAATATAATAACAAACCATGACATTTAAAGAAAATCCCATCAATAAAACATATAACTTGATTACCCAAAATAAATCAAGCAAAGCCTCAATAATCACATCATAGCATTAAAACCCATTTTAAACCAATCATATGCTTACCGGAATAAATCAAGTAAAAACCCCTACATAATACATAATTCAAAACCAATCTTAAAACATACCATATAATTTCCAAAATAATTCAAGGAAACCATCACTCAATCTATGGCTTACAAAAAGGTTAGAATCCTACCGAATACCGACTAGCGTTCTTTCTTCCATTTCCGTCCGACAGACCCGGTCGCCGATCCGCGTACCGCTTGCGATGTCCTGTACCTTATTACATATTAACAATTAGTCCATGTTTTAACCATTTATAAGCCCATACATCATGTCTTCGTGGGTTTTCCTCATTTTGGCCAATATTTATGGTTTTGCCATTACTCTTCCATGGATAATTCATTCCCTCTTCCATACACATTATGGTCTATAATGGATCCATAACTTAGACCCATTAATGATCCATCACTTAGGTCCGTTAATGACCCAGCAACCATATCATGTGATCATAAAATTAGTCCTTTTATTAACCTAACCCTTATTCCTTTAAACCCATACAAAACCCCATACTTAACCCTTTAAATGGTTAATGGATCATGGGTTCAAAATACCCCATTCATCAAATCTTTCCATGGGGTTTACATCATGCATTTAACCCACAATGAGTCCATTATCCACTCATTCCCTTTATTCATAATTGATCCATACACTCACCAATCATGAGATACAACCATATCTTAACCTAATCCCCATTAGCTAAAGCATATCCATAGACTTTAACCTTAGCCTATCCATTGGTTCACAAAAATGGGTCCATTGATGTCTCATTAACCATGACATAAGAACATTAGCAATTAACCATTTAATTAACCTAACCTCCATTTATTTAAAACATAAATATATAACCCCATACTTAGCCATTAAGTGGCTCACAACAATGGCTCATAGGTTCATTAAAAATCAGCCCTTTCAACTTAACCAAAATCCCCATTTTTCCTTAGGTCTTTGGTTACACTTTAGATTCATCACAAGTCCCTCCATTGAGATAACCTAAACCATACATTTAATTCATCATTCTTTAATCACATTTAAGTCCATTAACTTAGCCACATTCCCATTGCAACTATCAACATTAGGTCTACATTGGTCCACCAACACCACCAACATTTCCCATTTATTTAACCTAATTCTTATTCATTTACACACATACATACCCCATTACTTGACCTACAAATGGGTCATGGGTGTCCTTTTCCCATTTTTTTCTTGTGTCTACTTACATCATTTAGATCCAAAATAAATCCTTCCTTGAGGTGGTTTAAATCATACTTTTAAACCATTACTCTTAACCACATTTGGATCATTACATTTGGTCAACCTTAATTATATTTAAGGTTCATTCAAGCCACCAATATTTCCTTATTGTCTTCATGATCCAAATACTTTTAGATCCACCAAGAACCTCTCCATGGTTTTACTTTTTTTAATTTTTTTTTAAATCATTATTTCTACCCCTTTCAAAATCACTACATTCATTTATTGAATTTTTAAAATTCACTAACCACTTACATTTAATCATTTAAAATCTTAAAACCTTAACTCATCCTCCATGGCTTCCATTCTTATAAACCCTAAGAATTAAATCAATCACCTACCATGCTTAAGTACATTTTTAATACATACTATCCTTAATGCATCCTTCAAAAATCCACATACACCCATGTTTAATTAATTTAATTACATAATGTCCTTAATCCATTTATTTTCCTTAACCTAACCCTAATTTACCCATTAGGGTTTTGTCCACTTTCCATCCTTCAAATTGATGGATTTGAAATCCATGGCATAAAATCATTTGGCCACCATTAAATTTACAAAATGAATCCCAAATCTTAAACCCCAAAAATCCAAAATTTCTTGTTTAAGAAAATACTCACAATCCGTCGTCTCCTCCGACTTCCGCCACTCCCGTCGACTTCCTTAGCCTCCTTTCTCCTTCCTCTCCTTGTTTAATCGGCTAGGATGCTTGATTAAGATGAGAAACCCCCAAGCTTGGGTTTGGCCATGGTAGGGTTTGCTTGAGAGAGGGAAAGGAGGAGATGATGAGAAGAAGATGGTAGATCTTGACCTTAGAATGGTGGACCATGCTTGCACCTCTTCTCTTCTTTCTTCTCTTCTCCTCTTCCTTTCTTAATTTTCTTCTTCTTTTTCCTTAGAGTGTGGGGGACGGCCATGAAGGATCAAGAGTGGGAGAGAATGAAATGAGGATGGGATAAGATGAAAACCCATCTTATCCCCTTGGTTGCTTATGTCACACTTTATCATAACTTTCCCACCAACCCTAAGATATTTATCATGCTTTTTCTTTTTCTTTTTTTTGACCCAACTACCTTAGCCAACGTTTTTCTTTTTCATGTTTTGCAATGGGTAGTTTTGGTCTCCCCTCTTTGACCACCTTTTTGATTAACTTAATTAATTAAACCATTACTTAGGTTAATTTAATTTCCATTTAATTTAATTCCATTAAATTTCTTCCATGAAATCCACCCATGGTTGACCAAGTCAACCATGGTGGCCGGCCCCACCAAACCTTGGGTCCACACGCCACCTCACTTGATGAGATGGAGGTGGGTCCCATTGGACCATGTTACCTTGGTCAACTTCAAATTGACTTAGGTGAATTGAACCCATTCAATTCATTCCAATTGGATCACCATTGGGCCCATGGCCCAATTACATTTTCATCTTACCCATTTACCTTAAAGCTTACATCATCTTAATCCATTGGGTCCCAAATGGGTATTGGGCCCAATTTGACCATCCTTGGCCCAATTGACCACCATTGACCCTTTAAGTAAACTTAAATCCAATCCATAACCCATTGGGCCCTAGTTGGGCCTTTGTCCAAATTTTGGTCAATTTACCATTTATTCCATTAGATTTCCAATCTTCACCATTAAAAATAAATAATAACCACATATTTATTGATTTAAAAATTTCGGGCCATTACAGTATTTTCTTACATAAAATGGCGTCTACTAGAGATGGTGTTCCCAAGTCTCTGTCATCTGACAATATGCATTCAAGTCAAAATCACCATTGAGTTATTGAATGAATGCAACCATCTCCAATGTTCCCACTCTGCAAAAATGGTTATCGGAGACGGACAAAAGATGGATTATATTTGATGGGACCACTGTTGAGCCCTCTAGCACGGGTCCCCGTTGTAAGGAATGGAAGGCCTACAATCATTTGGTCCAATCTTGGCTCATCTATTCCATGGAGGAAGACATTTATAAGATGGTGTACTTGTTGCCTATTACTAAGGAGATTTGCATGCGGTACAGAATTTGTAGTCAGATGAAAACAATTTGTCATGTATTTATTAGATTAGTCAGGATATGGCTCATCTCTGTTAGGTGGAATCTTCTACTATTCATTATTATACATAGATGAGGAGTTATTGGCTCGAGTTGGATCACTTGGAGAATTTGACCTTTAACTGCTTTGATGATGTCTTGACTCATAAGTAGTGTGTTTAGAAACACTAGGTGTTTTCCATATTAGCCGGGTTGTAATGCGGACTTTGAACCAATCTGGGCCCAAATACTTAGGACCAGACCACTTCCATCCCTCATCATGGTCTATTCTCCATTATTGCAAGATGAAAAGCATTGTTAAGTTATGACCCATACTTTGAGTGTCTCTGAACAGTCTGCATTGCTTACTAAAGGTATGGTGTCGGCAAGAGATGGTCTGAGGCCGCCTAAAAATCTCGAGATAGTGTGTGTTTCTAATTCTGATAAGTTATTGCGGGCCACCAGGGGATTAAATTCTTCTGCATACTCCACAACTGTTCTATTGCCCTGGTTCAAATTTTGTAGCCGTTGAAACATCTCTTCCGTGTAATTAGATGGGAGGAATGTTTTGTACATAAGCCTTTTAAGCTTCTCCCAAGATTGAATTGACACTTTTCCCCTGGCTTGCCTTTCTGCTTTAATTTTCTTGTACCAAGCCAAGGCCCTCCCTCTTAGTTTAACGGAAACTAATGTTACACGCATATCATCTAGTACATCTCTGCATTCAAAAACATTTTCAACTGTTTCAATTCAATGGAGAAGGTCGTATTACCCATCTACTAAAAAAAGTCATGTCTCTTGTACTTTTATCACAACTTTGAAGAATGCCTCCGCAGTTTGTTTGGATTGGACTTCTTCAAGTCGGTAGATCTTGTGACTTGTTCTAATCTAGACATTTTGATATTTTAGACATTATATTGTAATTTCTTTCTGTTATTTTATTCCATAAAAAGAAAAAATCTGCACATTTATCTTTAGATTTCTGGTTGTGTACTTATCATTGTATTTGTGACATCCCACGCCATTTTATATCTATATAACTCTGCTTTTTGCTGTTATATTTATTGCTTTTTCAGGAATTCATGATTCTACCATCTCATGTGTTGTTCTTACTGATCTTCACATATGAGATAGATCTTTTTAATGTCATCTTATAACATTATTCTAGTTCCTTGCAGATCAAACGTGAAATCTCTACTATGAAGTTGATCAAACACCCAAATGTTATACAGTTGCGAGAGGTATGGCCGTGGTTTATTCATTACTATTGTTAACTTGATCACTTGTATTCTCTTATTGTTGGTCTTTATTTGTGTGCTTTGGCTCCTAGATTATTATATGTTTCCATGCGTAGTTCAGCATCTGAATAACATCTGCTGTTTTCCAATAAAATGGTCCATAATTAACATCACTACAATTAAAAAAAATTGGTTCAAATGAATATGCATTGCATACTACGAGAGTAGGACTTGTGTTTCTTTCATAGTTGAAATATGCACTTCTGCATCCATTGGGCATCCAATTATGTGTGCATGGTCAATTGCTTGTCATATAGTTAACGAATGATAATTTTGCTGTCTACTGTTAATCACCCTTATTGATGTTAATTGCTCAATGTGATTTCTGTTGGCTGTTGGTGCGTTTAGGTGATGGCCAGCAGGACAAAGATATACATCGTTTTGGAATTTGTCACTGGTGGTGAACTCTTTGACAAAATTGTAAGATGTTGGTTTCCTTCTGTTCTCATGGTGTTGCTTCTGATGAAATTATATTAGGCTTCTGAATCTGGGTAAAATTTACAAAAAGTTCTGGCAGAATATCCACCTCACCATACAAGCCCCAATGGGGGCCTCTTTGGTGATTAATATAAACTGCTCTAGATATTGTTCTTCCGTGTAAAATTTAAATCATACTTTCTTTGCTTCTGTTTGATGTATCTTCATCATTGTATTGATATCAAAGATAGGGGTATTTATTGAATGTGCTTAACTTTGATATTAAGAAGGTAGGAGTGTAGGAAGATTTGATGTGACACACTGCACAGGTTGATAGTCCGCATGATTTAACCTTCCATTTATCCAACCATCCTTTTTCATATCACAGGGTGGTGCTCATCCTTCAACATGGAATGTCAAGGCACCTGAGTTTAAAAGCTTGGTGTCTTCTAGAACACCTCGTGAATCAATCTCAAAACTTTATGCTTTTGAAATACTGTCAAATTTTCTTGTTTAATTGCTGTCATATTTCTGTGCTTTCTTCCTGTGATAGGCTAGTCATGGAAGGCTGAAGGAAGATGAGGCAAGAAAGTATTTTCAGCAACTCATCAATGCGATAGATTATTGTCATAGCAGAGGTGTTTTCCATAGAGATTTGAAGGTAAAGAGAGTTGATTTACACTTTGAATTCTGGAATTCTATCAAGTTCTTCTGTTTATTGGAGTTATGAACTTTATATGGTTTCTTTATCACAGCCAGAGAATCTGTTGTTGGACTCGGGTGGTGTTCTTAAAGTGTCAGATTTTGGACTGAGTGCATTGCCTCAGCAAGTTCGAGTGAGTATGGTCACTTCAATTGCTTGGATTATGTACTTTTGCTTATTGCAGAAAGACCTGGCAATAGGATTTGGTCAGATCAAGTTTAGGTCAGGTCTAGTTGACCTGTTTACCCAAATCCCCAACCCATTTATTATATGGTCACTCCTTAAACTCATACCAATGTAAAATAAATGGGCCCACCTTGACCTGAACCCATTTATCCAGCCAGAGAATCTGTTGTTGGACTTGGGTGGTGTTCTTTAAGTGTCAGATTTTGGACTGAGTGCATTGCCTCAGCAAGTTCGTGAGTATGGTCACTTCAATTCTGTGGATTATGTACTTTTGCTTATTGCAGAAAGACCTGGCAATGGGTTTGGTCAGATCAGGTTTAGGTCAGGTCTAGTTGACCTGTTTACCCAAATCCCCAACCCATATATTATATGGTCACCCCTTAAACTCATACCAATTTATAATAAATGGGCCTACCTTGACCTGAACCCATTTATCCATTCGTTAACAGATAAACCTGTTTATCCATCTCCAACCTGGTCTGTTAACTCATTTGTACCTATTTTCCATTGAAACCATAAAACAAGTTCTTTTCATGTTTCAATGCATAAATGTATGGATGTTTCTATAAATGTCCTCGCTACATCAAATCAATCAAAATTTCTCCAAAGAAATAAGCTGGCTTGACTCAATGTACACCCATTTACCCATGTATTACTCATTTACTTACTGGGCGAGGTTGACCTGATTATGATCCAAAAGGATCAACCAGAACTGCACCTGTTTATAAGTGGATTTTATTTGACCCAACCTGTGGGTCAGGCATATGAGACCATAGCCCTTTAAATGAGGGGGTTTGGTTTTAGTAGAGGGGTAGGTCAAATTCTGCTAGGTCTATTTATAGAGGGACAATCATTGCTTAGAATCCTCTTTAAGGATGTCATTCTTTCTCATGTGGTTATATACATTAGATTACTCAGGGTTCCACCCTCGACCATTGGGTTATATACATTACCATTGAGGAACATTGGAAGTATTTGAAATATTATTTTTTTCTCTTTATTTCCTAATGGTTCTTTCAGCAATGAGGAAAAGAAATAACAAAGCCATTGGGTTTCACTAAAAAGAAAGGTTAGATTCCAAAATATAGAATTAGGAAGGGTGACTTGACAGTTAGCGTGAGGTTCTCCTTATTTTTTTTGGCCTATTTCTAACCAAGTTTACCTTGCGCACTCTCTCTCTCTTTCTCTCTCTCTCTCTCTCTTGTTGTGGTATGGTGTACAGATTTAGAAATTTTTGTATTTATGGAAAAGGTGTGTATCAAATTATACTGTCCTGGATCACCAGAAGTGTAGGGTTGACTTTCCCATTTTGTCTTTAATCTTTATCTATAGTCTCCTATGCACTTTTGGACACAAGAAAATACAATATGATAATGTTATTAAGATTTTTCTCTTTTCTTTAATCTTCCCATTTTCTATTTCAACATGTATCGATCGGGAATGTTATTTTCTGAGTTTTGGCATGCAACATTGATCTTCGGTGATCATCTCCTTCCTTGTGGCAACGACTTTATCTTGCAAAGGATCCACATCTCTGGTATTCTGTCATTTTCTTTGTTCCAGCAACCACCTGGTCAGCCTTATTTATTTTCACTGCATCCATGCCTTGGTTCATTGGACAATTTACAGCTGTCCTTAGATTTGCTGGCTCCTTGCTGGTTTCAACCTGCAACCCCACTAACACATATCTATCTGGTGCAGTTCAGGGTTCAGTTACTGGTGGGGCCCATTTGGCCTTGTTTTGGGATTTTTCAACATCTAAACCCCACTGTTCTTGAGATTGTTTCCTTTATATCTGTGGTTCCAGCACTCAGCTGCCCTTGAAATGTCTTCCCCTCTGTCGTCCCTAACCCTCCTATAATGTTTACCTAGGGTTTTGGTCAACTAGGGCTATTTTTTGTTGGATATTTTACTGCTGGTGAGGAGTGCCTTCAGCACATTTTTGGTCTATTTCTTGCCGATGGCTTGATTGTTTGGTAGCTTTTGTTCTATTTGGTGTTGTGTTTGCTTGCATACAATGGCTTCATCTAAGGGATCTGGTAATGATGATGTCATTAACACTATTATCTGATAATATTCACGTGGGCAAGATCACCACTGAATTATTAAGCGAATCCTACGATCTCCAGTGGTGCCACTCTACTAAAATTTTTAGAGGCAAACACAAATTAGACCATATAGATGGAACTGCAGTTGAGCCTCCTCTAGAAATATCATGTTCTCTAAGTGTTTTTACCACATGGGTATGATTTGCTTTTGAAAGTCTTATGGTGATTTCTGTGAAACTGAGACCACAAAAAATATTATCAACATACTCATTGTATTTATGAAATACAAGAGTTTACTGTGCTCTTTTGGGACATGTAGCATTTAGACACCTGTCACATTAATGTAAAACAGAGTCACACTTCCAACACATGTGACATGGGAATTGACAGTTATTATTGTTTTCATAGTTTTTATGGTATGTGTTTGGGTAGTCTAAGATGAGAAATATTATCTTTGACATGTGGTATGATAAGAAATATTATATCTTTGACGTGTGGTATGTAGCGAATCTATGGGTTTATCATATTGAAAATAGAATTATTGTGTCTTAGAATAATTTTTTGGAATAAAAGCGATTACTACTTTTCCAATTAAAATGCCATAATCTCCATCTCATTTTTAATTTTGTTACATCTAAATCTAATGGCTATAAATGGCCCCTAGTCCTGAATTTTGGTTGTGAGGTTGTTTACAGTTTTATATTTAATATGATACTAGTCATTGATCCACATGATATAATTTATAAAAGTTAATTTCATTTTATATTAGTTCTATTACTTTATCATTTTTCATGTGATGAAGTGGGCCTCACCTTTTGATTATGAGATGACATAGATGAATGTATCTTTTTCTATAATTAGGCATCTACCAAGTTTGCATTAGATTGTTTATTAAGTGGGTTTAGATAAACAAATTTCAAATCTACATAAATGTGCAGATAATGTTATTCCATGTCTAAGTGCACAAGTATTACTTTGTGTTCAAGTGAGCGGAAGAATAGTTCTTTGTAGATTTAAATATATAACCTATCTAGTACTTGTCACATTGGGTATGGTTCGATTTATTTAATCCCATGTGTATATAATTTGAAATTTTCTAGTCGTCATTGTTTTCCTTTGGAACAACAGATGCATGATCTCTGCGATAGTAGTCATGTCATGAAAACTGTAGATGTTTCAATTAAAGAAGCAACAATTGGTATTGTGGACACCACTACCATAGTTTCTTGATGGGGTTGAGTTCTTGGTCAACTTGTAGAGTTGCTCAACCTAGTAAAAACTTGGTCATTGGGTAGGGTCAAACTAGGTGGACCGAGTTTTGAACGGACTAGGATGAGTTGGTGAGTCAACCCATCTCGATCATATTCCTGGTCATTGGGTAGGGTCAAACTAAGTGAAATTGAGTTTTAAAAGTTACTAACAACTTAGTTAAGCCAAGTCGACTAAGTCAAACTATGGTTACGTTGACTAGATTAGATCTTAAAATAAAATTATGAATTCTTATTTGTTAAAATTTGAGAGTTGCGTGAATTAGCATTAATTTTGAATGATGTATGGCTTACCACCACCACCACCACCACCATCATCTAAGCCATTTATCCCATCAATTTAGAGCTTTTTTTTTTTCTATTTCTAATTTGGATTTGACTAATTATTTCCATTGACCGATTGTCTTATTTGACCCCATGGGACTTGAACCCACAATCTTTATGTTGTAACGATTGCCTTAACTAATTGTGCTGCGGGTTATTGTCATTGTATTGCTTATGATTATATTTATTCTAATAATCATATTAGAGGTTTCATAATTATA
The DNA here is from genome assembly GCA_013350335.1 of Chimonanthus salicifolius. Lineage (NCBI taxonomy): Eukaryota > Viridiplantae > Streptophyta > Magnoliopsida > Laurales > Calycanthaceae > Chimonanthus > Chimonanthus salicifolius. The sequence goes on along the minus strand of CM023537.1, from coordinate 46,425,664 downwards.
AGAATGGGTTCATTTTGGTGGTTTTATTAGCTATTTTTATTTTTTGCAAGATAAATCTATATAGATTCAATCAAAATAATTTATAAATTTGAATTGGGTCACCTAGTTGACTTACGAGTTCACCTGGTTTACTCAGCCTAGTAACTTATCAAGCCCTAGTCAAAAAGTAATTTTTTTTAAAAACATGATCTGATCCATTTGATTGACCTATTGAGTCTCTTGGTTGACTCAAGTAATTGGTCGAGTCTTGGTCCTGTTCCTGGTTTGAAAACTATGCCTACTACTACCACATATAATGGTAATTAAAAGGAGACATGAATATTCATCAGGGACCTTAGGGTAATACTCCAAACCTTGCATCTCCACCACTCATTTGATGGGAGATGTAAGGCTTACTGACATTAGATATCATCCTATGGGAATTTCTCACGTACTTGTGAATGCTTGTACATCCCTTTAAGAGTGACCAATGAGATTAAGCACAAAAGCATTTATTATGGATGTACTACAGTAGTGTGAGAGAGGGATGTATATAAATCCAAAATGACCCAAGAAAAGCCTGAAATCCTATATGTATTTATTGCTCATAAAAGAGAGATCCTACATTAGACATTTTTTGGATATGCATCTAAAATCTCAATGGTGGAGAATATGAGGAACATTCTTGGATTTATTGTATACACTTGAAAATCCTTATTATTTTTGAAAGACCACTTAACAATCTTTATTTATTATCATTTTCATCCTTATTCTAGACATGCACAAGCTTATCCTACATACTTTGCATGCGCTTTCGATGGGTCCACTGAAAAGACCTATCTTGAATATGTGAGGCCCACAAAACATTTTTATTAGATCAACGGACGCATTTTTTAAGCTTCCCATATTTTGATCACTTTAAATTATTTTAATCTTTGAATCTTTTGTGATTATTAAAACTGTTATTTGACTGATCTAATCGAGATGATTTTTTACGGGCCTGATATTTGATTATAGACCTTTCTGGAAAATCCCGAGCTTTGGGCAATGTGGCCTCTTGCAAGAGTGCAAATGTCAATACCTTGCACCCACTTGTGCACGTGATTAAATCCTTTTATGTAAATCGTTGGCATGTGTGATTAAGTCTTTTGTCTTAAAGATTAGCTGGCTCAAATGTTTAAATTACTTTTGCCAAATGGCAAAAGATTATAATTTTTATATAAGACATTATGTCGGTTAGTGGGCCCTATCATATTAACATAGAATTGACATAGATTTGTAGAGTATCCTAACATCAAAACTTAGGACCAAAGATCAGTTTTGACCCATCTTCAACAAGGGATCATATTTAGCCATCGGATTTAGTTCATTCAAAACCAGTCATGAGAAGGTTATTAATTTCAAAGCATTTTAATGGATGGCTAATAATTTCTTTCAATCTTAATTTTTGATTTTGGGATACTCTACATTTAGGTGTTTAATATGATAGGACTCATTCACCATTACCATAAGTTAATGTAACAAGTTTTGTTACCCAAGATGGTCTTAATGCAGTCATATGGGTTATGGGTTTTAGTGTTGTGGGATTCATGGATTTTTTTTTTGTCAAGTTTAAATGTGTCAACTCCAAAAGGATGAGATGCATGATTATGAAAAATAATCTAAAATAATAATGATAGTTGGTCCGTGGGTTGGTCAAATTTTTAGAATTTAATAGAATCTGACATCAACTTTTAATACTGACTTTACTGTTTTTCCAGTATTGTTTGACCTTGATGGATGGATCACATTACTCTAGGAAATTGGAAATGATGTGGACATTGGTGGTTGCCCTAGTTTGATCCTTGAACCTACCTTTGGCACTATTGTTAACATGTGAAAAAGTTTATAAGAGGTTGGTTTTACCAATCTCTTCTGGTTTGCTTTCTCACCAAGAACCTTTGTCATTTTTCCTCTCCATTTGAGGTTGTAGAAGTTTGGAGTACCTGGATCTTTTTGCTGCGTTGTTATCACAATCACATTATCAGACAAAGCACGAAGAGATTGGATATTTGGATTTAAATAGAATATGGCATGCTGTTATTTGGGCAAATCGTGACGACTACAGTATTCTTTCATGCTAAGGAACTTTGAATTTGTTGGTGGAAATTGGATAAGGATAGTTGTGTAGTCAGAAACCTGCCAGTACATTCTGATAGAATTGAATGTGGAGGCAATACATTAGCCAAAGTGATGTCGAGGTAGAATTGGTGATGGGTAGCAGAGCGTAGTGTACAAGATATGGGATCATCTATTTCCTTTGCAGATGTTATATTTTCTTTCTTGCCATATTTGTACACTGTCGTACGAAGTTTAGTTGTTATGTATGTACTTTAATAAAAAAATTTGTTAACCATTAAAGAGATCTTGTTAACCAAGTTTATTGAAATTCTTAAAAACATTTCATTGCAGGAAGATGGGTTGCTTTATACGACATGTGGGACCCCCAATTATGTTGCTCCAGAGGTACTGCATCTCTTTTCCCAGTTAACTGTTTCTCACCTTACGGCTGAACATTCTTAAATTCAGGTGATCAACAACAAAGGCTATGATGGGGCAAAAGCTGATCTATGGTCATGTGGGGTAATCCTTTTTGTTCTCATGGCGGGGTACTTGCCTTTTGAAGAATCCAACCTTATGACATTATATAAAAAGGTGGGTTTAAGTCTAATGACTGTATTTTATTCAGTATAAAATTAAATTTTGTTTCAACGCATTACTTACTTGTATGTTGTCGTTGCAGATCATCAAGGCAGATTTTACTTGTCCTTCATGGTTCTCTTCCAGTGCTAAGAAACTAATCAAAAGGATTCTGGACCCTAATCCCTTAACTGTACAGACAAATGCTCTTTTTGATGTCTTTTGCTATGATTTACTCCTCTATTCAGATGATATTATGTCCCCCCCCCCCCCCAAAAAAAAAAAAAAGAAAAAAAAGTTGATATTATGATCTGTGGAAATTATCGATCAGATAAGAACTATTTAAATTGTAATCCAGGTTTCTTCACAAATTTCATCCATTGTGATGTATCTATCAGTATAATTTCCCATAGCCGGAATGATGCGTCAAGGCAAATGTGTTTAGGAGTTGGTTACTTCCTCTTTGTGATGGTGGTAAAATAAATTTGACATGCTAAAATGCTCTCATGCTATTTTGCAGCGGATTACTGTTCCTGAGATCATTGAAAACGATTGGTTTAAGAAAGGTTATCAACCTCCTACTTTTGAAACCTCAGATGTGACTGATCTTGATGATGTGGATGCCATTTTCGATGAATCTAGGGTAATATTCATTGAATAGTTGTGATGGATTAAAGTTGTTGCATTTAATATAATTAAATTCATTGCAAAATTCTCACAGGAGCCTGAAAGTCTTGTCGTTGAGAGAAGAGAAGAACGACCTGTAGTGATGAATGCATTCGAGCTTATCTCCAAATCACAAGGACTCAATCTTGCTAGTCTATTTGAAAAAGAAATGGTATGTTGTGGAAGATCATGCTCTTATATCATCATTAATTAAAGCCTTATTCCACCTATTTGGTGTCAAGAGTGCTATATTTTATCTAGTTTAGAAATGGGTCTATAAGAAAAGGAATGCAGAGAAAAATGAAATGGATGTTTCAAGTTTTTAGCATTAGACATATAGGCGTACATGAGGTGTGCTGACCCTGGAAAGCTTTTTCCTCACCATGTATTACAACTCTCATTATGTTCTAACAATGAAGAACTTTCCTTATAGGTCAAAACTCGTCTAATTGCATGATCTCTCTCTTCCAGTCTTTCTATATTACCATTTTCACTTTAGACAACCTTTTCACAGAGTTGACTGTCTTTGTTGTTTCATTTATTTGTTTGGGGAAATGTAGTTTAATGTTTCTCAATTGATGAAATTTGCAACTTCTTCTCACAAAGTTGCAAAGCCTGTCATGAATAGTTTTTATTTTTTGTTTTTTTATTAAAGCGGCAGTGAACATACCGGCTTCTAAGCTGCAAGGTAAATAGATTTAGAAAATTTATGAATGCTGCCAAGATTTCCTGACATTAATTTTATTAAAAAGTAGTGCGAAATCACATTTCAAATTATATCATTCTACAATCTCCAATTTATTGCTAAAATTATTGTACACAAGATGCTTAAATGTGATAGATATTTCCTTTGTGCAATGTTCAGAGTCTTGTCAAAAGGGAAACAAGGTTTGCATCAAAATGCTCTGCTGCTGAGATCATTTCAAAGATTGAAGAAGCTGCCAAGCCTCTTGGATTCAATGTGAAGAAAAAGAATTACAAGGTGCAGTCATTTTCTTAATCATGCACTTCAACATGTAGAGGTTTAGTAGATTATCATTTACACGGATGCATGATATGACATAATGAACAACTAGACAACTCAAACTTCTGCAGAGATTCCTAGTAATAAAGATATTTTGTAACACGAGCATATTTCAGAAAATGCCTATGTAATAAAAAATTTAATTGCATAAATCTTATTAATAATATCCGGAAGTGGACAAAAGACAAGCACGGTTGGAAGGTTTTTATTGCCGCAACCATAAACACCACAGATTCAAATCTTGTTACTATTGAAAAGGAGAAAAATCCTGAAGTGGTGTGACATTTGAATAGCCTTGTGAACATGTCTGATGCCATCAATGTTTCCCTGCCACCCTCCCCCTCCTTTCTTTTCCTCATATATTTCTCCATTTTTTTTTTCCTATGATTCTGTTCATGTTTCTGTTTCTTTTTCTTTAATGTAATAGCTGAAGTTGCAAGGCTCAAAAAGTGGAAGGAAGGGCCAATTATCCATAGCAACAGAGGTATTTCTCTGTTGGATCACTTTCTTCGCAGTTTGCTGTTCTAAAGAAAAGTGAAAATGAGATTAGTTAATATGTCTACTAGGATTTAGGTGGAATTGAAATACCAATCTGTTCATGCAATCGGTGTATAAAAAACTGACTCCTTATCCTTACAGATCTTTGAGGTAGCCCCTTCCGTGTACATGGTTGAAGTTCGCAAGTCAGGGGGTGATACACTGGAATTTCATAATGTATGATATTGGAACTCCCGTCTCTAGATAAATAACTCCTAGTATTAGTGATATTAATCTAATTTTTGTTAATCATATGCAATTCCTCTCTCTCTCTCTCTCTCTCTCTCTCTCTCTCTCTCTCTCTCTAATATGATCATTGGATGGATTGGCTAATCTGAAATTCTGGATTTGCATGAATTCAGTTTTATAAAAGCCTCTCCATTGGCTTGAAAGATGTTATCTGGAAACAAGGAGAGGAGACAAAGGCAATTGCTGAGAGTTATCACTGAAGTTGTATTATATATACAGCCATATGCATGCAAAATCCCATTAGATGTTTTTTCCCATCTACAAGGTATGCAGTAATTTTTCATAGAACTTTTGCAGATGTCATGAGCTTTGAATAAGGTCTTGCGCATTTATCATGCATTGATAGGCCTTAAGAAACTTCATTCCTTTTTTGTTAATGTAATCCTAGGTTCAAATTGACAGTAGAATCTTAGAATTACAAGAAAATGCTGCAGAGGCTCAGTTAAGGTTCACTCTCAATGAATAAGCTCAAAACCTCACCTAAGGATATTGAATGCATTAATTCACTGACTAGGATCTTCGAACAGTCAATTGGATAGAATTGAATTCTCAAAAGCTTTTCTCAATTTCAACAAGAAATTCAATTAGAATTAACTGAACACTCAGAATTATCTAACTAACTCAACAACAAATTCACTAAGAAACAACCTCACAAGGTCAAGGAAAAGTAACACTAAAAATAACTTGTTTATGCCATGGGCCAAAGGCCTTATTTGTACATGAAATTGAGGTAGAAAATAAAAGAAACTAAACTTTTAGCATTCCTTGGTTGTCTATTCACAAATGACACATGATTACATTTCAAAATCTCCTCTTATCCATCCACATTATTAAGAACATTCCCCACCAATGGTTGTTTGACACTGCATAATAACTGCATAATAATTAAGAAACAAAAGCCACAAAAAAGTACATCCTTAGGGTTGCCAAATCCTTGTTGATATTTTGAGTACTAAAATTTAGGATATATGGTATTAACAAGTGGTGAACATAAGAATTTCTTGTAGGTTCATTCCCTTTTTGTGTAGATCTTGGATGGCTTTGTGGAAATTCATTATTCCCTTGCACCTGGATTTTATGGGCCTCAAGAATAAGAATAATCACATCTTTAAAAAAAAAAACACAAGAATAATCATCCTAAATGTTGTACAATTGGCTTGGACCCTTGGTAGTGTATGGACCTAAGCCTCTTATTTCAATTTTTCTTCATTAGATGCTTTATAAATCAGAAAATTTTGAGCAATTTAATTTTACATAAAATAAAATCTATGACAATGTGTGAATGGGGTCCACCTTTTGTAGATGAGCTTGCATCATCTATTTATGATTGACTTTTGCCTATACAATGGAGTGCTAGAAGTACCTATATAATACTTCTCTTCATTTTACTTGTGTCGTACGTAGTTTATTTTGCCTAGGTTGAAGTACATAGTCCCAAACCTTGCATCACTGATTATAACTTCCCTCAGTAATAATCATCTTGGGAAAGTATTAACTGGGTTGGATCAAGTCTTTGAAATTGGAAGTCTATTACTTGGAATATGATGCAAGCATGGGTCATTTCACCGAACAAGCCCAATGCTCGCTGAAATTCGGACCCAATAATCTTACGGTTGTTGGAACCCCTAGCCATTTGAGTATCCACGAACATGCTTTTTGCCGAAGCCCAATTAATAATTGGTCGACAATGACAAGTTTCCCATGAATCGAGTGCCTTTGTGAATGAGTTAAGATTAATAATATCCTCTTTTAATTAAGTGATGAATTTGAATTAAAAAGAGAAAGTAATGAAATTAATCCTTAATCGAAACTCAAACACGAAGCAAACGATTATTTAAACATGGTACTTGTTTTGGACCGAAGCTCGAGGGTTGGATCCGAAGATCTAGGATACGACCGAAGTCCACTTCAAGTTTGATAAATGCGCAAAGTGTGGCAAAGATAATTGTTTATTCAATAATTGGGTGCCCAAAATAGGGTGCCTTACATGTGCTTAAATAGGAAAATAGAAAAGAAGAGATAAAACCCTAGGCTTGGGTGTCCATAGTGTTGGGACCGCCCAAGAACCTAAAAACTAGTGTCTAAATCATTCAAGACTCTATCTCTAAGACTTTGTGATAACCCAAACTCCATATGGATTTGGGTTATCTTACAACAGCCAATCAAAATTGGACATTTAGTGTTCTAATCCTACTTAGTCTCCACAATCTAGAAAGTTTAAGTTCAAATTCAAATCAAGCAAATCTAGAAAACCCGTTATCTCCATATCCAAGCTAGGATCGACCATAGCATAGATAGGATAGGGTATGGACGAATGTGGGTCAAGTGGAGAGAAACATGGGATTGGGGCGCCAAAATGGAGATGGATTAGGGCTTGGGAGTCGTGGGCCTTGGTGAATTGAGCTTGGTGGTATTGGATTTGGACTTGGACTGTGGTCTGGCCCGAATTGGGTCTAACTGCGTTGGGCCTGTGAAATGAGAGGTCCCATTAGCCTGTTTCCAGTTTGGGTTGTGATGATCATAATGGTCCACAGGGGTCGAAAAATTAGCCTTGCTGAGATTTTTTCTCTCTCCTCAAATTTTTTTTTTGAAAATCTTTGTGGCTTTTTTTTTTCGAAAAATTCATTTAAAAAAAATAAAAAGGCTGTTTTTTTTTTTTAAAAAAAAACAATCGATATTCGGTCGAGATCTCGGCCATATTGGCCGAATTATTTTGTCTCTGGCCGATACTGTGCGTATCGACCTAGATATCTCGGTCCTTGAAAACCCGAGATATGTGTATTGGCCGAGATTTATATCCCTGATGGTCCATAAAAGCCAGTGCAATCATCCACAATACAGTATAAGTCCATACCACTCATAAGACTATCATTGTGTCCACATCATCTCCTCCCTCCTGAAGAGAACTCGACCTTGAGTTGCCTTTATCCCCACTTTGACCATTGTCTCTCTGAAGAGGTTCTTCACTCTAATAAGGCTTCAGGTTTGCGACATTGGAGGTAGTCTGAGGAAATGCCTCACCACTGAACACCTGCTCTTGCGATGTGGGATTAATGTCCATCATCAAGGACTTTTCCATGGATATTGGCAAGTGTGAACCACTATTCACCGCTGAGTATTCGACCTGCAGGCCCCTACATCATTCCTGTTACCTTAAGAGTAGAGATGTCATTGATAATGCATCTGCTTCTACGGCTACCACATCGCTATCACTGTGCACTAGGCCTACCTGTTGGTTCAGACTCTCCAAAGCCATATGTCCTAGCTGCATGCATGACAGTTGCGTAGCCTTGTCTTTTATAGCTGCTCTTTAGGAGCCATGAGAGACCATCGTATGAGAAGTTCTCACCCGAATCTCCATATATGATCCCCTCAGCACCGTAGTCACTTTCTCCATTTTGTTTTGTCTTCTCTTCACGTCCATCTTGGTCCAGGTTCGCGCGTTGAGTTGTACACTTGGACGCCCTTTGACCCAGTCCATTGCAACGGAAACACTTCAACTTGGGACTTGCAGGATGGCCTAAAGTCGAAGGTTGCCAAGTGTCTTTGGAAACAACCTGTGTGGGTGAACCTCCAGTTGAGGACTTGGGGTTCGTGGGTCTGCTCTTTGTTGGGGCGGTACAAACTCACTACTCTCAATGTTTTCTAACTGGACCGCATTTTGATAAGCCGTGGCCAAGTTATGGAGATCAAGGGTAAACATGAAATCGCCAATGGAGGAGCGAAGTCCCGTAACAATACCATGAGACAATCCTGTCCATCAGACTCTACCAAGTTGTTGTGGGTTAACATAAGGTTGAATTCTTCTGTATACTCGCTGACAGACGGTCCTTGTATGATGTTTTGTAGGCGCTGGAAGAGATCTTTTGTTGGGAAAGAAACTGTTTAACAAGTTGAAACGTAGCAATTCCTGGATCAAATATTTTCCCACATGTGTGAATGAAATAGAAAGGCAATAAAATAATCAGATATGCAACCACAAAAGTGACACCAATATTTACGTGGTTCGGCAATGTGCCTACATCCACGAGACAAACTTCGAATCAATCTTCCACTATAAAAAAATGGGATTAGAAGCAATTCTCTTTTAGACAAAAGAGGATAGTAACATCAAGAGTATACAACAGATTGATAACACAATAAAAGGACAATCTCACCGAAGTGGTAGCACCGTCGTTTCTTCCAAAGTCACCTTTAGAGATATTCACCACCACACTCTCTCTTGAATGCACAAGAGGATTGCTTATTACTCTAAGTGAGGCTCTTTCTCTCACTTGGATGATGGAATTGGTGGAATGATGAAGTGAGGAGAGGAGTGAGGTTTATATAGGCTTAGGAAAGGTGTGAAAAATAGGCCACAATGAGCTCCTTTCAACTCCCTAGGACACTTCTCCACATCCCAGGAGACTCCTCCACTTTCAAGGAGACTTCTTTAACCAATGAGCCATTTCCCATTCCCAAAGAGGTATCTCCCATTTCAATGAGTCATCTCCCATTTCCAAAGAGCCATTCCTCATTCCGATGAGGCACTTCTACTTCTAAGGTCATGCACCTTGGGATGCCAAAGGTTTCCTCCACTAAGGAGGGAAACCCAACATCTTTTGCATGGTTGGGTAGCATGAATGTTTTGTACATGACCTTTTTGAGCTTTTCCCAAGATTGAATTTTTTTCTTTCCCCTGGGTTTTCCTCTCAGATCTTACTCGTTTGAACCACACTAATGCACTCCCTTTCAATTTAATAATTACAAGATCAACTCGTTTACGTAAGGCACTCTTCCACACTCAAACATGTTATCAACAGTCTCAACCCATTCTAAAAACTCATCCCCAGATATCCTACCTATGAATTCAAGAATGTCAACCTTAATTGGGTAAGGGTCCTCTACTCTGGAAGGTGGGTTGGATCAGCCGGGTGTTGCGATGTCTAGGCCGCTGTCTTTTGCTGAACCTTGAGTCAATCTATGGTGACTCATGACCTGTCGCCCTTGAGCCCCGGGCTGACGGAGAGGTGTGCACGCTGCGAGGAGGGGTGGCCATCTGGGTAACCAACTATTTTGATGGTTCTTGATAGTTCACCAACTTGCAAAGCAAGAGCATCGACACGATCATCACAACTTTAGAACTGAGCTGCGCGTAGTCGTCATCATTTCTTCCCAGATTGTTCTGAGTGTTGTATGCATGGGTGGCCATGGTGATCAAACAGCAAAGAGAACAAGGAGGAAGAAAGAGCAAGGAAAAATGCACTGTCAACTGCACATCAATTCAACACAATCATAAAAGCATGCTGTCAATCAACACGATACTGGATCAACGGCATTGCTCAAGTGATACTGAAGATAACAATCATAGAAGGGCAATAATGAATTTGAATGTACACTCCTCATGAGCATCGGACAAACAAACTTTACTGTTCCCCACAAACAAATGTTGTATGCCAAAGATCAATCAGTTTCTGCCCAGAACTATTCTGTTGACCAATGATTTTCAGGAAAGGTAACTGTGAGATCTATCAGCCTAGAAAAATTTAGAATTTTTGGGACTGGTAGGTTAATCAAAATGACGCTGTAATACAACACTTCAAGTCTGCTTCTGTATTAAATGACTGTTCTGCCATTGTCTGATAAGGCTTCTGTACATAAATCACCACAACTCAAAATACTGCAATTAATTTTTCCTGGTCAGTTGACTTTTGTATCTAAACCCCACAAAAAATTTCAGACTTATCTGAGCCCTACTGATGGTTTAAAAATTCACGCAATCTGCTTCTCAGATCTGTATTGCAGAGTAAATGTCAGTCCTGTAGCATGTTCAATAATACTGAAGTGTCTTGATCTATGGAACTCAAATTCCACTGAAATTTTTCGAAGGTAACTGATAGGTACACCCTTACAATTTTTTTCAGATTTTTCTGAGAACTACTGATATGCCAAAAAAAATTCTGTAACACTGTTGTTCTAATCTGGACTGCAGAAAACTACAGTTCTGAACATGCCAATTAACTCTTTTGTAAATGGGTTCTTTGGTACTCAAAATCAACTGAAATTTTTACTAGAGAAAGATAACTGGTAAATCAATCCTCACGTAAATTTTCAGACTGTTCTGAGAATAGATGAATATGAAGAAAATTCAACAATTCCTAGTTCAGATTCTCTCTGCTGAAACTACCAAATACTGTACCTGTCACCAAAATCACCATAACTTGCTCTCTGGAACTCCAATCTGGCTGAATTTTTTTTGTTAGAAAGCTCTTTTACAGGGGTATCCACACTAGAGATTTCAAAATTTGGAGTCCAATTGATACGTTTTTTTATTCTTTCAAGTCACATGTTTCTGGTCCTACAGATTTCAATCTGCTGTCTTCTTCAAACAACCACTTCTAATCAATCCTCAGGCAATGTTCTCGAGTAGCAGTGATGTTGGTCTTAAACACAACGTCCAGTTTTTGAAAATGCAACAAAAATCCACGGTTACAATATCAGTCCACCAACCACACATTATTGCTCAAAGAATTGGTTTAAGCACAGTTCTCTGAGGCAAGCAACAATCATGGAGATAGACCTCACCAATCAAAAGAAAAAAATTACGGCCGGCTCTTAGAATCAATGTTGGGTAGTTATAATTTTTTTCAGATTGATGAAAATAACAAAATACTGTCCAATTGATTACAACTTGATGAAAAAAACTGAACTGACAATTGTTTTGTGATTAAACAACCAAAATCATGAAGAATCTCTTCAATATGCGAAAAGTAAGTTGCCGAACACAAAATTTCGAGGAACTTCTCGCTCTGATGACCAACTGATGCAAGCATGAGTTGTTTCACCGAACAAGTCCAATGTTCACAGAAATTTGGGTCCAATAATCTTACGGTTGTTGGAACCCCTAGCCATTCAAGTATCTACGAACATGCTACTTGTCGAAGCCCAATTAGTAATTGGTCGACGACGACAAGTTTCCCAGTCGAGTGCCTTTGTGAATGAGTTAAGATTAATAATATCCTCTTTTAATTAAATGATGAATTTGAATTAAAAAGAGAAAATAATGAAATTAATTCTTAATCGAAACTCAAACACAAAGCAAACGATTTTTTAAACATGGTACTTGTTTTGGACCGAAGCTCGAGGGTTGGATCTGAAGATCCAGGATACGACCTGAAGCCTCTCAAAATCGAACCGAAGTCCACTTCAAGTTTGATAAATGTGCAAAGTGCAGCAAAGATAATTGTTTATTCAATTGTTGGGTGCCCAAAATAGGGTGCTGACCAATGAAGCACGGATACTTCGAAACCCCTCGAGTATCCGTGTCGGGTATGTTTTCGACACGGATATGGCCTGATATGGCTTGGATACGTGTTGGATACGTATCCAATTAATTAAATATTTTTTTAAATAGGGATATGCCCCGATACATCACTCGGATACGCCTGGACACACGTGAACAAGTGCGGACACGGCTTTTTTTTTTTTTTATTTCTACGCCCGGACACACATTTTTTCGCTTTTTTCTTATTTTTTAAAAGGGGCTTTTGTTTAAAAGGGGCCGTAACCCTAACCCTAAGGAAGCTTGAAGAACTCAAGACAGAAGAAAGGAAAAGGAGAGGAAAGAACGAAGGAAGGAGACGATTGAGAGGTACGGTTTCAATTTCTCTTCTCTCTCTCTCTCTCTCTCTCTCTCTCTTCTTTATTTTTTCATTTTCTTCTCCTTTAGCCATCGCCATAACCTCCACTACCCATCCCTGTCCTTTCGCCACCCTCCCAGAGACGTCCTAAACCCTGTCGCCACCTCCCATATTCCCTCCCTGTGTTTCCGCGACCCCCAAAACCGTCCCAACTGCTGCCGTTCTCTCCTTTGACTCACCCTCTGCTGTCGTGATCACCTAGAAGCCCTCTTTACCCTTGCCGCCACCTGTTTTAGACACCTTTTCGGCCAGACAACTTGAGTTTCCCCTGTCATCTGTGCCTAGAAGGCTCTGTCCGAACCTGTAACAGGTGCGTCCATCTCCCATCTTCATCCCCTTTCCCTATTCTATATCCTCTTCTTCTATTCGCCCAAACCCCTACCAAACCCAAGTTCAGTCCTTCACCCACCATCTTCTTCCCTCCATTTAGCCCACTTATCACACCACCAAACCTGAACCCAACACCATACAGACCCTGTTCATGCCAAACCCATCTTACCGTCCCTTTTCCATCTTTTATTTATTTTATTCCCATCAATCCACCAAGTTCATTGAGTTATTTTTCTTTTATATAGTTTAATGTAGATGTGGATGATTTATTTAATCAGTTCTCTCTCTCTTGAAAATTTTGCTTTAAGAAAATCCTCATTTTGAAGTTCTATCAAATTGGTTCAATTTTGTTGCATGTACTACATAAATTAGCCACATGAACTACAGTGTAGTATCAAACTATGAATTACGTGAAGTTAGACTAGTAGTTATTTTCAAAGTAAATTAGCCATATGTATGTCTGTTTCATCGTTAGATTGTCTGCAATTGAAGAAACTACCATTGAACTCAAATTGTCAAAAAGAAAGGGAAAAAACTTGTAGAGTGAGGCATTGTCACTTTTATTTCATTTCAATTTCTTGGTACTTCAATATAAAAATGTAAAATAAAGGCACAACTTTTATATTATTTAATGATCATCACTTCAACCTTTTAGGATATGTTTAAGTGCAATTTAAATGATAAAAATTAATACTTAGGTCAAAATAATTTAAATAATTTTTTAATTCGGCGTATCCTGCCACACCCGTAACCTAGTTTTTCAAAATTTGCCGTATCCCCATATCGGTGCTTCTTACACAGGGCAAGGAGATAGGGTAACCTTTAATGCCTAAGGTGGTTTCCTAAAAATTAAAAGAGGATGAAAATAATGTACTCTAAAGTTAAAATGGGCTGAAATTAGATAATCAATTAATACTTACAATTAATTAATATAAATTTATCACAAATAAATATGCAAATACTAAGAACTAATGTGTGAATGGAAATAGTTGAGTTCAAAATATAATATGTTAAATGAGTCAAATGGGCACATGGGTTAACACATTGAAAAGTTAGGCACGTAAGAAACAAAATGGATACAAAAAGAAACAAAATGGGGATACAGATGGAAGAAAAAGTAGGATATGAGTGGAATAAGAGGGATACAAATGGATGGAAGGTTCAGTAGGACAGAAGATTGGATCTGGCAAAGGCTTAGGGGTTACGGAAAGGCTGGCGATGGGGGTAGAGGGTATATGGCTAGCTGCAGGAAAGAGGAAAAGGGTGTATAGCTGGCTGCGGAAAGGGAAAAAGGGATTTGGGCAAGAGGCAACACCAATGGAGGGGTTTTGAAGGGCTGGCGACAACAGTGGGGGCTTGGAGAAGGGGAAGCTGGAAACCAAGGGGCTGGGAAACAGGGCACGACAGCAGCAAAGGCCTCTTTGGAGAGGGGGCGATGGCTGTTTGGATTAGGAAAGGGTCCAAATGGGCTTGGGATTATGGGTGATGGCTGTGGGGTGGTTTTGGTTTGGATTCGGGTAATCAAAAAGGAAAAAAAAAACGAGAAAAGGAAGAGAAAAGAGAAAAGATTAGAGATGGATAGATAAATACCTGGATTGGAAGAGGCTTCACACCCTTTCCGATGGCTTCTCACCGTCCTCCTGCTTCTTGCTGAGGTTCCGTGATTTCTCACCACTGTGTTGCACGTGGAGTTTTCCTGCCGCACAATTCTATTCTTCATTCATCGATTCACTAATGCCCTAATGGGCTTACAACATACTTGTACGCAATTACAGATGAAAAGACCAAAATACCCTTGTATGAAAAAAGTCTAAAATACCCTCAGATAATAAGTAAATAAAAATAAATTACATCAAACCAAATAAACAGAAAAATAAAATTGGTGAATCATATGCTCCAAAATGTCTGCATCAGGTGCCTTACATGTGTTTAAATAGAAAAATAGAAAAGAAGAGATCAAACCCTAGACTTGGGCGTCCACCGTGTTGGGACTGCCCAAGCACCTAAAAACTAGTGTGCAAATTATTCAAGACTCTTCTCTCTAAGACTTTGTGATAACCCAAACTCTCATATGGATTTAGGTTATCTTACAACAACCAATCTAAATTAGACACTTAGAGTTCTAATCCTACCAAGTCTCCAAAAATCTTGAAATTTGAAATTCAAATTCAAATCAAACAAGTCTAATAAATCCTAATCTATCTCCATATCCAAGCTAGGATTGACCATAGCATAGATGGGATAGGGTATGGGAGAATGTGGGCCAAGTGGAGAGAAACATGGGGTTGGGGTGCCAACATGGAGATGGATTAGGGCTTGGATGTCTTGTGCCTTGGTCAATTAGGCTTGGTGGTATTGGATTTAGTGACGCAGGACTAAGACAAAAGGTGACCCTAAATGCCTAAATGCGATTATGATGTAACAAGAAACTAATATAAAGCAAAATATGAGGCTGAAATTAAATCTAAATTAATAATTGCAATTCAAAGTACTAAAATCTACCACAAATAATCAAGAAATTCAGAGAATTCAATGTAAGTAATTAAATCACAATCCAAATCATGTTATAGCTCCAAAATAGAAGGCCTTCAAAACCAATAGGATTATCAGATCACCAAACACATAAACCAACATCACATAGAGATTAAATCTGGGTTGTTTTAGGCTTCTAAGTAGAATGGTACAGCGGTGTATAGCTTAAGAAAGATTTGAACAGCAGTAACAAGGAACTGTATGGCTGTTTGGTAGAGGAAAAGAAGGTTTGAAGGGGTTTATGACATGTGTTGAGAAGGTTGAGGCAGTGTGGGTTCTTGGTGAAGATAGGAGGTCCAAAGGGGCTTAGGATAACCGAAAGGGGTTGTTTAAGATGGTTAAAGGCTTAAGAAGGGTCCAAAATGGGCTAACGGTGGCTGTAGAATGACTGTTTGGGGTTAACGGCAGATGTAGATGTCAGTTTAGGGAGGGGCGAACCTGATTGGAGGGTTTTAGGGGCAGGCAAAAGTGGTACAGCAAGGAGGAAGGCTTGGGGACAGATAACAGCAACAATGGATGGGGTTTTGGGTTCCAGTAGGCCAAAGAAACAAAAGGGAAGAGAAGAGAAGAGGAGAGAAGAAGAGAAGGGAGAAGAAGAACCGTACCTGGAAGAAGAGGAAGAGGTCTTCTCGCCAAGAACCAAGCTTCTCGCCAATGACAAAGCCACAAGGGGTTTTCGGAATCTCAGATTTTATTTCTTTCGTATGTTTTTGCCTCAAAAGGGCTACAATGCTTATATAAAGACTTCACTTAATAAAATAAAATAAAACAGAAAATTACCAAACTACACTTACTTAAAACAAACAATTACAAAACTACCCTTACTTAAAATAAAATAAAATAAAATATTGAAATAGGAAAGGATGCGGGAATGCACCGCATCAATCCCCCCATCTGAGAAAAACTCGACCTCGAGTTCAAACAGATGAGAAGACACAAATCTTCTCACGCACACGTCTTCCCAGTGTAGGGTCTTCATAGTGCAAAAGACGCGCACGTGAGGTCTTCAATTTCATCCAGTCAGGTCATTGTCAAGCCATAATGATGGAGCTGGAGCGGCTTTCTTCTGTCGTTGTTAATAGACTTTGAAACTTGTTCTGTCACCGCTGTCATCTTTCGCTGTATGAGAAGAAGGCACCTCTGACAAAACAAAACTCTAATATCTCTCTAGAAAGTCTTGATCAAGACGCTTTAGCTCACTTTCTGTCAACCAGGTTGCATTTGTAATCGGTCTGTCTTTCCACTTCACAAGATACTTCTGATAGCCTCCGGCACGTGTAGAAACCACTTGCTCATTCAGAATAGATTCTATCTCATCTTTCTTTTGTGGTAAGGAAGGTAAGGTAGGTAAAAGCTGTGAACGTTGAGTAGGTATATGCCATGGGTCACGAAGTGGGTCAGGTAGGCTAGTAGAATTGTTAACGGAATGATGTGATGATGGGCTTACAGGTGTAGCTGTTGGGCCTTGGAAATAGACTAAATCTTCCACATTGAAAGTAGGACTAGTACCCATATCAGATGGTAGGTAAACAATGTATGTATTGGACCCAACTCGCTACAAAATCTTGAAAGGCCTTGCACTACGACCATGTAACTTTTTCACAGTTCCTTGTGGGAACCGTTCAGGTCTTATGCGGATCATCACATAATCACCCACATTAAACTCTTTGAATCTACGATGAGTATCTGTAGCAGACTTATACACTTCATTGTTCATATTAATCATTCTTTTAATTTTAGCATGCAATTCATGTATGCGATGTGCAAATGATGATGCAGACTCATATGGCCTATGTGACATAGACATGGGAATGAGATCTATAGGCTTCCTAGGCTTATAACCATACATGACTTCGAAGGAATTCATACCTATAGATCTATTGACCGAATTGTTATACGTGAACTCAGCAATCGGTAGAATAACATCCCATGTTCGCGTATGCTCTTCCAACCAGACAATGCAACAAATTTCCTAGGCTACGATTAACTACCTCAGTCTGACCATCAATTTGAGGATGATACGCAGACGAAAATTGTAACCTAGTACCTATCATGTGCCATAGGGTTTTCCAAAAATAACTTGTGAACCTGACATCCTTATCTGAGACAATCGTCTTTAGTAACCCATGGAGTCTCACCAGTTCTCCGAAAAATATCTTGGCAACGTTAGAAGCATCGGATGTTTTAAAACACGGAAGGAAATGAGCCATTTTAGAAAAACGGTCCACAACCACTAGAATGAAATCGTACTTCTTAATAGTTTTCGGAAGTCCAAGTACGAAGTCCATACTGATATTCTGCCTAGGAGCATGGGGAACTGGCAAAGGCGTATACAATCCTGTGTTTTGCTTCCTTTGCTTTGCCAGTTGGCAAGTTCGACATTGCCCAATGATTTTAGCAACATCTCTTTTGAGACTATACCAATAAAACCTGTCTTCAACCAAGGCAATCGTCTTGTCTCTCCCAAAATGTCTGGCCATACCTCCGGCATGTAACTCTCAAACAAGAAAATCACACTGGGAAGTTCGGAGCAATGCAGAGTTTAGTTCCTTTAAACAAGAAGTTATCCATCATGAGAAACTCTTTATTACTCCTCTCTTAATTACTCAAGAATGAAGCATACAACTCCCTAAAATTCGGGTATGCGGGATATTCATCCTTCAACTGTTCAAACCCGGTCACCTCTACACTCATGGAGTGTATTAGTGCAACCCTACGACTCAATGCATCGGCTGGTTTGTTCTCAACCCCGGCCTTGTGTTTAAACACAAAAGTGTATTCCTGAAGAATTTGATCCCACTTGGCATGTCTTGAGTTTAACTTCTTCTGGGAATTAAGATATCTCAAGGCCTCACAGGTTCGAGAACAAAACGAATTTGTGCGGTAAAAGGTAATGTCTCTAATGACGGAATGCTTGCACAACCGCATAGAACACTGTCATAGGTGGAGTATCGTTGTTTAGCTTCATTCAATTTCTCACTAAAGTAAGACACATGATGCCCTTCTTGACTTAGGACTCCACCTATACCAACGCCAGACGCATCACACGCAACTTCAAAGACTTTGGAGAAGTCTGGTAGCTGCATGATAGGAGCTTCGACCATACGAGTCTTGATCTCCTGGAAAGCTCTCGAGGCAGTCCATTGGAACTCCCATTTCTTAATGTAATCCGTGATGGGAGCCATGATGGAACTAAACCCTCGGATAAACCGCCTATAGAAGGTAGCTAAGCCGTGAAAGCTTCGCACCTCATGTATATTCCACTGTTCGGGCCAACTTACTATGGCTTTGATCTTTTTGGGGTCCGCTAACATACCTTCAGATGAAACTACAAACCCTAAGAAGATAACCCTATCAGATATGAATGTGCACTTCTTCAGGATTCGTGTATAATTTTTCAGTCCGAAGGACCTCACAGACTAACTTCAGATGCTACAAGTATTGTTCCTGAGAGGTACTATAGATAAAATGTCATCAAAATATACCACAAAGAATAAAAGGGTCTCAACACTTGAGTCATCACCTGCATAAACGTACTTGGAGCGTTGGTCAAATCAAAAGGCATAACCATCCACTCGTACAGACCATCCTTCGTCTTGAAGGCCGTCTTCTATTCATCTCCTGCTCTAATGCTGATTTGATGATATCCACTATTGAGGTCAATTTTCGAAAAGATAGTAGCACGAGCCATCATGTCAAGCATGTCATCAAGACATGGGATTGGAAACCTATACTTGACAGTGATCTTATTCATAGCTCTGCCATCTATACACATGTGCCAGGTGTCGTCTTTCTTGGGTGTCAGGAGGGCTGGCACAGCGCATGGACTTAAACTCTCCCTGATGAATCCTTTTTGGAGGATCTCATCCACTTGACGCTTCAATCCTTCATGCTGCTTAGGGTTCATCCTATAATGAGGCATGTTTGGCAAAGTCGCTCCAGGGACAAGATCAATGGCATGTTGTATGTCCCTCATGGGAGGTAGTTCATTCGGTAAATCAGACGGGAATACATCTTGAAATTCCTTAAAGACTGGAACTACAACCTCTCGGCAACTCAATACCAACCTCAGGGGAGGTCTCTCTCGACACTAGGGCATACACAACCGAAGTTTCATTAGTCTCTCTTTCGAATTCTTTAGCAGCAATGATATGTAGAGACTTGGACTAGGCCTTTGATGGGGTCTTTAGGTTTGTCCCTCTTTGTGTCATCTTGTCTTGAGAGGGGCGGCCTGGGTTGCATAGGGAGGAGTTTGATCTTCTTACCATTATGCTCAAAGCTACACGCGTTCGCTTGACCAAACAATAGTCACATCATGATCAAACAACCAAGGACGACCTAAAATAATGTGTCCTACGCCCATGGGGATCACATCACACCACACAGTGTCCTGATAGGTGAGGATCTGAATGGGCACGGGACACCGTTGAGTGATTGGGATTGACGTATCATTGACCCACGCAACTCGATGTGGATTAAGATGAGGCTCAGGCTTCAAACCCAATCGAGCAACTGTGCTGGTGGATACGACATTTGCACAACTTCCACTATCCACAATCAGTTTGCAGGATTTCGCACCGCACTTGATATAAGTGTAGAATTCATCCACAATCGCTCCAAGCTAACACGCATAGGATTTGCGAAAAATATGTCTCAGATTTAATTTCATCGTATATGTATGCCTCAAAAGGGCTACAATGCTTATACAAAGACTTCACTTACTAAAATAAAATAAACCAGAAAATTACCAAACTACCCTTACTTAAAACAAACAATTACAAAACTACCCTTACTTAAAATAAAATAAAATAAAACACTGAAATAGGAAAGGGGATGCAGGGAATGCACCACATCAATCCCCCCATCTGAGAAAAACTCGACTTCGAGTTCAAACAGATGAGAAGACACAAATCTTCTCACGCACACGTCTTCCCAGTGTAAGGTCTTCATAGTGCAAAACACGCGCACGTGTTCATCCAATCAGGTCATTGTCAAGCCATAATGATGGAACTGGAGCGGCTCTCTTCCGTCGTCTTTAATACTCGGAAACCTGTTTTGTCATTGTTGTTATCTCTTGCTGTAGAAGAGGTCACATAGAGATTACTTCAAAGTAGAATGGGACAGCCGTGTATAGCTTAAGAAAGATTTGGACAGCAGTAACAAGGGACTGTATGGCTGTTTGGTAGAGGAAAAGAGGTCTGAAGGGGTTTATGACAGGTGTAGAGGTGAAGGTTGAGGCTGTGTGGGTTCTTGGTGAAGATAGGAGGTCCAAAGGGGTTTAAGATAACAGAAAGGGGCTGTTTAAGAAGGTTAAAGGCTTAAGAAGGGTCCAAAATGGGCTAACGGTGGTTGTAGAAGGACTGTTTGTGGTTAATGGCAGATGTAGATGTCAGTTTAGGGAGGGGCGAACCTGATTGGAGGGGTTTTAGGGGCAGGTGAAAGTGGTACAGCAAGGAGGAAGGCTTGGGGACAGATAACGGCAACAGTGGATGGGGTTTTGGGTTCCAGCAAGCCAAATAAACAAAAGGGAAGGGAAAGGAAGAGAAGAGGACAGAAGAAGAGAAGGGAGAAGAAGAACCGTACTTGGAAGAAGAGGAAGAGGGCTTCTCGCAATGACAAAGCCGCAAGGGGTTTTCAGAAATCTCAGATTTTATTTCTTTCATATGTGTTTGCCTCAAAAGGGCTACAATGCTTATATAAAGACGTCACTTAATAAAATAAAATAAAACAGAAAATTACCAAACTACCCTTACTTAAAACAAACAATTAGAAAACTACCCTTACTTAAAATAAAATAAAAGAAAATACTGAAATAGGAAAGGGGATGCAGGGAATGCACGGCATCATTTAGACTTGGGCTTGGGCTTGGGCTTGGATTGTTGTCTGACTGGGTTGGGCCTGTGAAATGAGAGGTCCCATTAGCCGGTTTCCAATTTGGGTTGCCATGATTATAATGGGCCATAAAAGCCAGTGCAATCATCCACAATACATTCCAAGTCCATACCACTCACAAGACTATCCATTGTGTCCGCATCAAAATATGTCTGAGGATTGATCCTTGCCATGTTGTTGAGATGGTAGAAAATCAAATAAAGATATATTGGCTGAATCTTTCATTGATTGAGTTCAGTCAAACTTGAAAGACATCTTCTTGGATCAGTGCAACTCGCTTCTCATGGTGAAAGTTTTGATAAAAAAAATTTACGGATAAGATGAGTATACTAGCAGCTAAGATCAGGCGCAAAGAGATGAGGGCAAAGAACTCAGCTGCTAAGAGATACCACTGAAAGCAAATAACTGAGCATCATAATCAGTTTTAAGCATATTTTTAAAACACAACTTAGACTCAGTTGACTCGGCTGGTCTACTCAACTCTATAGCAGAGTCGATTATAACTTGTGAGAAGATCAATGAGCAATTTAGTGAAAAAAGTTCAGTATAAAAAGGCTCAAAGAAACCCTACTTGCATTCTGATTTGGAAATGGGAGATGAAAGGGAGAAAGAAACATAAATCAGTGGCTAGCAAGGAAGAGTAGACACACAGGGAATCCTTTTGTCGTCTTAATCTTCTTCCTCTTCCTCTTCCTCTTCCATCTCTTCTTTGTCACCTTTCATTTTCTTTCTCTGTTTTATATTCCTCTTCTATCTTTTTTTTTTTTGCTTCTTGTTTTTGTCATCAAATTTTTTATGACGTTTTGTCATCATTAAAATAAATCTTCTTTGGCTTTCTTCTTTATTGCCACATTTTCTTCTGTTTTTTCTTTTTAAAATTTTTCAATACATATAGTAAGATTAAAATAATATAATTTTAGTAACTTTGACTGAGCCTTTACTTTTTGTCTTGGTTAAAACTTGTCCGTGTCTGTGAGTTGACTCAATTCAATGAAGAATCAATTCTAGTCGAGGTTATCAAACATTGGTTTTAAGTCATCCTTGCTCAATTCGCATTGAATTGGTCCACCAAATAACTAGCAAAGACATTCCCAGCCATGGTCCAGGGAAATCATATTCTCTGTTACACTTGATGATACTGACTTCTAAAGATGCTTTGTCTTAAAGAACACATTTTACTGTCATGCTTATATATCAGATGCATCCGACATACTGATCTGCAATTTATATCTGGTATAAGCATGGATGCTTTTGATTTGATGGAAACCTTGAAGTTCTATTTTTTTTTTGTTGCAGTGTCAGATGTATATGTATACTGGTATGCAAAATCTATATGTACATATGGAACCTATTTCATCTGGGTGATGCCGCACATGAGGCAGTGGGCATGGGACGCTGTGGGGCACACATGGGGTGGACCTTGTTATATGGGGATGGGTTCAATTTAGTATGTAGTCCATAAAAGACAGGGCTGTTGAATGTTAGAAGTCATGATCTTCAACAGTTCAAATTGGAGAAATTTGGGATAGATTTCAATTCAATTGTGAGATTAATTTGAAATGAGTTCAAATTGGGTAGGGACTTTAAGTGAAATAAGATACGTGTGTTTGGGATTCTAATGTCTAGATTTGTTATTATAGTCACTAAAATATAGGAAAAGTTATCTCATTAAAAACCATGGCTGTTCTCCCTCTCGTTGTTTTTTTTTTCATTTATGTTTTTGTTTGCTTTTTTGGTTTCAGGACTTTTGCAGAGAGGATGTACTTTTTTATGTTAAGGTTCTTATCCTTTGTGCGCACGTGTGGATGTGTATGTGTGATTTGTCTGGCTGTGTATGTATGATTTGCCTGGCTGTGTTGTGGAGGACATTAAGGTTTTGTTTGTTATCCAACAAACTAACTATTCATGCAGGTTTGTGAGTTGGGATGCACTTTTAGTGAATGTAAACTTCACATTCGTCATTCGTGGCTTTGGAATATATTGATGCAGGATCTTAAGTTGGCCACCTCAAATCTTTAGGTAAACTCTAGCGACATATATTTGTTTTTTAATCATTCCTTCTAGGTGTTTATGAGAGAGAAAGAGAGAAGAATACAACTCTTTGCAGAAGAAGAGTGATGGTTAATGCTCCTTTTTACAACTATGAAGTTGTGGATTTGAAGTCAGATTTGCACTCCGTCAATAGAAAAAAAATGCTAGATGGATGTAGTATAAATGACTTATGACATGATGACAAAAGAAGCTTTCATACTATAGGAAAAAACCCCTGATCATAGGGTGATGAAGACAAGGTTGGTTTTAACGCCTATCTAAACCTTCAATTTGAAATAATGACAAACTAGGATTCGGCTCAAGTTTCGTTTCACTTGAGAGAACTCGAATTGCCTACTCACTCAGAAAGCCGAGAAATTCCATGGATCGTCCTTCTTTCCAAATTTGGGCAAGCTAAAACTGAATTGGAAAATAAGAACCTAATCTAGATTTCTCTCTAGAAAAATAAAATAGGCTCAAATCTCACCAGGAAATCATCACCTTGTGAATTTTGCTAATGAAATTAATTTTGGTGAAAATTAAGTTTGGTTTGCCAAATTAATAATTTTGTTTTAGCAAACTAAAATAATGTATTTTAGATTTGAACAATATCAGTTAGTTTTAGTTAATGAAGATTTTTTTTTTTAATTTCTACGTCTTTTGATGGGTTGGACTCGAATTAATTTAATCGGGTAATTCAAAAATTACCGAATTGAATCAGTTAAGTTTAACTATTTTAGTTCTTGAATCTGAAATAAAATACACTTCAATACCGTCTCTGTTAAGCAGTAATTTGGCCCAACAAGTACCACTAAGAAATTGTGTTTTTTTTTTAAATGGTAATATATTAATAGAGAGAAAATATTCGAGGTGCAAATATAAAGGGAAGAAAAAAACTTTGATAACTTGATACAAACACTCAAGTGAAAAAAATAACATAACATTATGCTAGATTGAAGTATTCTTTCCAGGCTCTCAAGATTTTAGACATTGGAATGCTTTTGAACACGTTGAGGGTGGAGGCCCAAGATGCCCATTTGGTGAAAATTCGGTATGAAATTGTGTGAGGAGATTGTCGTATTCTTAAACACTCGATTGTTTCGGCGAAGAGAGCAAGGCGCCACAAGAAAGAGAACTGTGGAAATTTTGACAAACTCACGCATATGGAAGTTGCGCAAGCGATGATGGCATGGTCCAATGAAACCCAAAACTGTTCAAAATAAGGCTTCAAATTGTAGAGGACAATGAGTGAAGAGATAGTTCGCATCCTCAGTTGCATGAAGGCATAAGGGGAAAACATTTGTCAAAATTCTTCCTCTTTTGTGCAAATTACTTTGTGTAAATTTTTTGCCAAGACCTGCCATTTGAAGGAAGCTATTTGCTTGAGGGAGTGTTTTGAATAATCAGATGGGCAAGGTTTACCTCGGCATAAGAATCACTATGATTATTCCATACATAGAAAGGCTTTACTGTGATGAGACCACTAGGGTCGAACCACCACAAAAGGGAATCCTCCTCTAAATCAAGAATGCGACGGGAGCTAAGGGTGTAAAGATGGTTTGAGAAATCATCATTTTTAGTGTCTGTTAAGTTCTGTCGGAGAAGAATATCACACACTAGTTGATCACCCATATTTGTACAGAAATAAAAAATGAAACCACAAGGAAAGATCAAAAAGTGGTATAAGGAAGGGAACCGTGAAGCCAGTAGAGAGTAACTAAACCAAAAATTCGTCCAAAACTTAACTCTTTCACTGCACCCCACTTTGAACGATTGTCGTGCTTAAATATGTTAACATAGGCACAGATGGCTCACCACATACTTGAAGCCCTTTGGGGGCAATAATAATATCCCAACCAGAATTACCCACACAGTATTTGAAAATGAGTAAATACCAAAAAGCATCTTCCTCTGAAGCAATCCTCCACAACCATTTACATAACAGGGCAACGTTCATTTCTTTGATTGGTCTAACACCAAGTCCTCCTGCATTAATAGGAAGACAAACTTGTTGCCAACTGACAAGATGATTTTTCCTATTATCCTTATAATCATTCCAAAGGAAAGTCCTCATAATTTTTTCCAAGGAGCTAATAACCTTATTGAGGCACCTAAAAGTTGATAACTAATAAACTAGTAGAGCGGAGAGTTCAGACGTTACTAGGGTGATTCGTCCACTGAAAGATAAGTACTTTCTCCTCCAAGAAACAAGATGAATACTAAATTTATGTTTAATGGACTCCCATTAGGAGTAACTGGGGGAGTCAATACACAAGGCAAGACCCAAATAGGTGGAAGGAAAATAAAATGAAACACATTCCAAAAGATTCGATAGGCAAGTAAGCTCTTCGTTAGTCAGGTTGATACCAAAAATCCCACTTTGTAGTTGATGTGAAGGGAGGAAGACATTCAAACCATTTGAGCAAAGATCAAATGTTCCTGGTAGATTCTTTATTGGCCTCAATGAAGATAATAGTGTCATCTACGAACTGAAGGTGGTGGAGTTGTACGGCTGAAGCACCAATCCTGAAACCATGGAAGAATAATCGACTGCCTTGGACAAAAGAAGACTGAGAGCCTCATCTACAATGATAAGTAGTGCTGGAGACAATGGATCATCGTGCTGGAGGCCGAGGGAACTCTTGAAAAAACCTTTAGAAGAGTCGTTGATAGGAACAAAGAGGTAAGCTGATGAGACACATTCTGCTATACATAAACACCATTTCTTGCTGAAGCCCTTACTATAGAGGAAGCCCTTTCTTGAATCTTCACACGGCCCATAGACTATAGATAAAGTCCAAGCTTGGTCAATGTGATCCTTTAGATGAATGGAGAGGGAGAACTCGACAACGAAAGAATCTAATTTCTTGAATTTACTAGAATTCCAACAAATAATAATGCCACCTGAAGCTCCGATAGACATCTTGGCTTACCAACAGAAACAATGGTCACTCCACAGGGACAAATGATCACGTCTGAAGGATCTTTCAATTTGGATTTTTGGAAGCGGGCCCATAGGCTGAAGATAAAGTCCAAGCTTGGCCAGAAATGTGATCCTCTAGATGAATTGAGAGGGAGAACTCGCGGACAAAAGAATCTAATTTCTTGAATTTGTTAGGATTCCAACAAATAATAATGCTACCTCAAGCTCCGATAGATAGCTTGGCTTCCCAACAGAAACTCCGACCACTTCAAAGGTACGAATGATCTTCAAATTTGGATTCTTGGAAGCGTAAGATATCCTGTTTGATAGGTTTTATGAAATTCTTCAAAGTAGCTTTCTTTCTTAGGTCTCCAAGATCTCTGACATTCCAAGAAAGGATCTTCACGAGACATATGATTCTTCACATGGGAATCTGTTTTTTAAATCTGAGACTTCCACGACCACTTTCTTCTTTCGATGGTTGTAATTGATAGATGAGCTGAGCCTATTTAGCTTCCTAGAAGTTCTTTTAGATCTTTTAAGCTTCCACGGAGAGGATCTCAAGCCATTGAGTTGTGATAGATAGGAGAGAAGAAGACCTTGACCTTTGACAATACATCCATGTTTACGACTAATCTTCAACATTCTGGTGTCTACCCAGTTTGTTGACTGCAAGTAACCGGAAGGAGCCTCCTCTTTTAGTTGAAGGTGGTTAGAAGTGGGCTCCTGGCTGCTGATCAATTTCTGCCCCAAAATTCTCCCTCCAATTGCTGTCTCTTCTGTCCTGATGAATTGAGAGACAAAACACTTGCGCAAGGGAAGGAGAAGGAAAATCCAGAGTGTTGCTATTCTTGTCAACAATTGCTTCCAGACTGGCTGCACCACGGAGGCCGAGATCGAATTTCTGATCTTGGCCTTGTTAGATTGTATTACCTTCCTCTTCCTCTTATTGAGTATAAGGGTAGTTTAGTACTTTGCTTATCATTTAGTTAGGGTTTTCCATGTATATATAACTCTATTATATGAAATGACAATTAAGGTTTATTGGATTCTAATATGGTATCAAGAGCTTAAGGTTCTTCTTGGGACAACGGCGGCCATCAGAGAAGCCTACGATTCTTCGATTTGTTTTCGATCGGATCTTCATAGTAGCATTTTCCGATTTGGATTTTCGATTTCGTTTTTCGCCCTGACCCGTTGTCATCGCCGCCCACTGCCCTTTGCTGTCACTTCTCTCTGCTCGCCGGTAGTTTTCGGCCAGAGATGGGCAGATTTGCAGTTGTCATCGCTGCCCCCCTTTGCAGTTGTCATCGCCGCCCATTTGCAGTTGTCATCGCCGCCCCCCTTTGCAGTTGTCATCGCCGCCCGGCAGATTTGCACATTCGAGATCTGCATGCCCATCTCGCCCTCATCAGACTTTTTTTCGCCCAAATCAGATCTCTGCTTGCAGAAGAAACTCATCCCGGCGATCTTGCTGTTCTCGATCTGACTGTCGTCCGTCCTCCTCTAACTTGCCGTCCGTCCTCGTTGCCTCCCTTGCTGCTGTCGCCTGCGACCGACTGCACTCTGCACGGCTGCTCTCGCCTGTTTGCAGGTCTGTTCTCCATTGCTGCTGTCGCCTGTGACCGCTTGAACTCTGCACAGCTGCTCTCGCTTCTGCCGTTTCCTGCCGTGTCTCCGATCTGCCACCTGCAGTGCTTCCGATCTACTGCCTACTGCTTCCGATCTGCGATCCCAGCCGACTGCATCTCGCCTTCTTTGCACTGGCCTACTTTGCATCACCTCTGACCTGCATACAGCCCGCTTCCGCTCCGCCATTACCGTGCCTCCGATCTGCACGATCCGATCTGTAGTGTATTTCCTTGCTGCGTGTTGGTTTGTCCCCTTTTGGACTGCTCAAGGTATTTGAGCCGCTTGCTTGTATTTCCTTCTTGACAGAACTGAGTTTCTGACACAATGGCGGGTGAACGTGATGATTCTCTTCAAGCTATCAAGTGTCAAATTGAATGATAGTAACTATACTTATTGGGCTTATGTCATGCAGAATTTTTTGACTGGTAAGAATATGTGGGGCTATGTTTCTGGAACCCTTGTCATTCCTACAGACAAAAAGGCGCCCGATTATGCACAATCATTGGTTTCTTGGACTACTAATAATTCAAAAATTATTACTTGGATCAATAACTCAGTTGAACTCTCCATTGGTATGCAACTTGCCAAGTTTTCTATAGCCCAAGAAATTTGGGATCACTTGGAACGGTTATATAAGCAGTCTAATTTTGCTAAGCGCTACCAAATAGAGAACGATCTTCGAGTGGCTAGGCAGGGAGATATGAGTATTCAGCAATTCTACTCACTTATGACTGCCTTTTGGGATCAGCTTGCACTAACTGAACCTGTAGGACTTAGTTCCATTGCACTTTATTGTACTTATAGGGAAGAAGGGAGACTTGTTCAATTCTTGTCCGCTCTCCATGATGACTTTGAAGCTCTCCGTGGATCTATTCTTCATCGCAGTCCCCTTCCCTCGGTTGATTCTGTTGTTCACGAACTCTTAGCAGAAGAAGTTCGCTTCAAGACCCATTCAAGCAATGGTCTTCTCTCTATGCCTACTCAGACTGTTTTTGCTGTGCAATCCAAGCCTTTTTCTACCTCTCAGTCTCGCCAGCGCCAAGGTGGGAAAATTGCTCTTGATGAGTGTAGCTATTGTAAACAAAAGGGCCACTGGAAGGCCCAATGTCCGGTGTTATTTAAACGACAGCAACAACAAGTGTCCATACCCAGACAAAATCGCACAACAACTGTTGTTCCCTCTAGGCATGAGGCATCATCTTCGACTCCTTCATCTCGGCATGAGGCATCATCTTCGACTACGTCCTTGTCCACTCTTGCTGAGCAATTGCAGAAATTTCTTCATACGCAGCAGCCTAATGCATTTTCTACTGTTTCTCCCTCCATAGGTTTGCCTCCTTCAGCTTCTTCAGGTATATCACCTTCCACCTGGGTTTTTGACTCAGGCGCTACTCATCACATGACTCATGATATTTCTCTGTTTACTTCTTTGTCTCCTTCTTCCTCATCTGCTTCTGTGTTAACTGCCAATGGTGCCTCCTTGCCATTGGCAGGAGTGGGTTCTATCATGTCTTCCCCTTTGCATCTGTCTGACGTTTATTGCATACCTCATCTCACCTTGAACTTGATTTCTATAAGTCAATTATGTGATTCTGGATATCTTGTTAATTTTTCTCCCACTTTGTGCTTTGTGCAGGATCCTCATTCCAAGAGGCTGATTGGGACCGGCCATAGAGAAGGAGGATTATATGTGTTAGAGCAGCTTCGTGTTCCTGATGTAGCTGCCTCTTCAGTAGATTTGTCATCTTTTCGTTTGAGTTCCACTTCATCTACATTTTATTTATGGCATTCTAGGCTTGGACATGTTTCTAGTTCCCGTTTGAAGTATTTAGCTTCCACTGGTGTTTTAGGCAATTTACCTAGTTTTGATATTTCTGATTGCAGTGGTTGTAAACTGGCAAAGTTTTCTGCCTTACCTTTTAATAAAAGTTCATCTATTTCTCTTGCTCCTTTTGATTTAATTCATTCTGATGTTTGGGGAGCCAGCACCTATTGCGACAAAAGGGGGCTCTCGATATTATGTATCGTTTATTGATGATTATTCTCGATTTTGTTGGATTTACTTGATGAAACGTCTTCCTGAATTCTTTACAATTTTTCAAACTTTTCGGGCCCTTATTCATACTCAGTTTTCTACTACTATTAAATGCTTTCGCTGTGATTTGGGTGGTGAATACACCTCTGGCAAATTTTCAGATTTACTTGCCTTGGATGGGACTGTTCATCAGTCCTCTTGCACTGACACTCCTCAGCAGAATGGGGTTGCGGAGAGAAAACATAGGCACATTATTGAAACTGCTAGATCTATGTTACTCTCTGCTAGTGTTCCTAGTCTCTTTTGGGGAGAAGCGGTTCTCACCGCCACTCATGTGATGAACCGCATTCCTTCTGCTCCCACTTCTGGCAAATCTCCATTTGAACGTTTATATGATAAACTTCCAGATTATTTCTCATTGAAAGTTTTTGGTTGTACTTGTTTTGTGCTTCGTCCTACATGTGAGCGCACAAAATTATCTGCCAAATCTGCCATGTGTGTTTTTCTTGGTTATGGTGCGGGTCAAAAGGGATATCGTTGTTATGACCCCAGTGCACAGCAGTTGTATGTCTCTCGTCATGTTGTGTTTCTTGAGCATATTCCTTTCTTTTCTGTTCCTTCCAATTCTCGCATTTTTACTACATCCGATCTAGTCTATGTTGACCCTTTCTTGTTATTGATGATGTATCTGTGTCTACTCCTGTACTTGCATTGCCTAACTGTGTTACTCCTGTTGAAGAATCGTCATCTACAGATATTAATCCTCCATCTCCCACTGCTGCGTCTCCTTCGCCCTCTGCCGATGTGGATCTTGCTACTTCACGTTATCCTTCACGAGTTCGTAAGCCTCCTACTCGTTTTGGTTATTCCTTTGATGATTTTGCTTACTCTTGTTATTCTTCTTCCTTTTCTTCGTTTCTCACTTCCATTCATACTCTCTCTGAACCCACCTCCTATAAGGAGGCTAGTTGTGATCCTCTTTGGCAACAGGCTATGGATGAAGAACTTTCTGCATTGCACAAAACAGGTACATGGGAGATGGTTGCTCTTCCTCCGGACAAACGGGCCATTGGTTGCAAATGGGTCTACAAGATTAAGACCAAATCTGATGGGTCAATTGAGCGATATAAGGCCCGATTGGTTGCTAAGGGATTTGCTCAGGAATATGGTATTGACTATGAGGAGACTTTTGCTCTTGTTGCTAAAATGACATCTGTTCGCACTTTACTCGCAGTTGCTTCTGTTCATCAATGGCATTTGTCGCAGATGGATGTTAAAAATGCATTTCTCAATGGTGACCTCTCTGAAGAAGTCTACATGGTTCCTCCTCCAGGTGTTGCTCATCGTCATGGGGATGTTTGCCGGCTTCGAAAGGCGCTATATGGTCTCAAACAGGCACCTCGTGCTTGGTTTGATAAGTTCTCTACAGTGATTGCTTCTCTTGGTTTTCACTCCAGTGCTCATGACTCTGCTCTCTTTGTGTGTTCCACTTCTGTTGGTCGTATTCTTCTCCTTTTGTATGTTGATGACATGATCTTGACCGGTGATGATCTTGATGGCATTGCCCAGTTGAAACTCCAGTTACGAAGCCATTTTGATATGAAAGACTTGGGGGCATTGCGATACTTTCTTGGGATAGAAGTTGCATCATCTCCCAAAGGCTATCTTCTCTCTCAATCCAAGTATGCTGCAGATGTTCTTCGCAGAGCTCGGATTACTGACACTAGACCAGTTGAGACACCTCTAGAGCTCAATGTTCATTACACTTCCTCTGGTGGTGTGCCTTTGGCCGATTCTACGCTGTATCGCACTATAGTGGGAAGTTTGGTTTATCTCACTATTACACGTCCTGACATTGCATATGCTGTTCATATTGTGAGTCAGTTTGTCTCTTCACCGACCACTATTCATTGGGCGGCAGCAGTTCATATTTTGCGGTATCTTCGTGGCACTTTATATCAGAGTTTACTTCTTTCTTCCGGGTCTACCTTGGAGCTACGCGCTTTTTCTGATGCTGGTTGGGCAGGTGATCCTTCTGATCGCAAATCTACTACTGGCTTCTGTGTGTTCCTTGGTGACTCTCTCATTTCCTGGAAAAGTAAAAAGCAAGATGTTGTAAAAAACAAGATGTTGTTGCTCGTTCATCTGCTGATGCAGAGTATCGTGCAATGGCCTTTACCACAGCTGAGATCGTTTGGCTTCGTTGGTTACTTACAGATATGGGTGTCTCTCTCTCTGCTCCCACATCCATGTATTGTGATAATAAGAGTGCTATTCAAATAGCACATAATTCAGTGTTTCATGAGCGTACTAAGCATATTGAGTTGGACTGCCACTTCGTGCGCCATCATCTTCAGCTTGGCACGATTTCACTTCCCTTTGTTTCCTCTGCATTGCAGCTCGCTGACTTCTTCACGAAATCTCATACCGTTGCGCGATTTCAATTTCTTCTTAGCAAACTCTCGATGCTTAACTCTGTACCATCGTGAGTTTGAGGGCGGGTGTTAGATTGTATTACCTTCCTCTTCCTCTTATTGAGTATAAGGGTAGTTTAGTACTTTGCTTATCATTTAGTTAAGGTTTTCCATGTATATATAACTCTATTATATGAAATGACAATTAAGGTTTATTGGATTCTAATAGGCCTAGCTGAATCCTCGAAATACCTCTAAATGGAGAAGCATGGGTTCACGAAGGTTTCCGTTGGACTGAATGCTTCCCGTTAGGTCCCAGAAGGGTGAAGGAGGGAGGGAGGGGAGGGGATGCTGAGACAAAAATGGCACCGCAGGAATGGTGACGGTTGGTCATTGCCATGAACCTTGCACCAAGTTGGAAGGGACTGAGATGGAGTCTTGTTGGCAAAACTGTTGATCGGTGACTTGGACTAGATGATGTATTGGATAGAAAATATTGGGTTTTGAATGAAATGGATTTAACAATGGATAGAGATTGCTAGGTAAGGGTGCAAAATTTGGTATCGGCCGATATTATTCTCTCCTTATTTTTTTTTTAAAAAAACGGTCGATATCGACGATATGATCATATCGGCCGATACGAATCATATCAAACTTGCTAAGCTGGGCTTGCTTGGAGAAGGTCTGGGGCTACGTTTGGAGAAAACCTTGGACGGCTTTGACAGGGCTAGGAATAGGGCCTGAAGAGTGATGGGCTTAGCCTTGAACTATTGAGCAGGGTCTCAACCGTTATGGGTGGATCAGGCTCTAACGAAAAAGTGGACTTGGGCTCAAGAGAGGAGGACCTAGGAAGGGCCCAGTAAGATTGTTTTTTAAACGCAGATCTTGTCGAAGACGGTTACTGAAGTTGGGTGATTAAAATTCAGCAAAATTGATCTATGTTTTTGCAGAATTTAATGCCTGATTTCAGTATAAAAGAATTACAAATCTAAATTGAAATTCAAGCAATAGATCTGAATGCCTTTGTTGAGAAAAAAAAACACAATTCAATATGAAAACTGAACTGAAATTCATTGAAATAAAATCCAGTTGTTGCAGAAGTAGGAGACTTGTCTCGCTTCATCTGGGTTCAATCAAATTTTGTATTTACAACTGAAACTCTCCTTTGAATTTATAGAATTTAGAGAAAAAAAAAAATCCCAAAGAGGATTACACGCCCAATCTTGCTAAAAAAATTGCTATGAAGAAACTATCCAATCATGGGTTGCCATGTGGATTTTGCATCAGGAAATTAACTAATAAAATAAAAGAAAAATACTGGAACATGTGGACCTGTTGTAGATGCCATTTTGAAGAAATTTCTGCTCCAAAATAACTCCGTAAAAATCTGAAATTTTCTGTAATGTAGCTTTGGCGAGGATTGGCTTTCTATCTTCCTGGATTTGTTGATAACTCTTTCTTGCTTTGGCTTGAAAGTGTGTAGTACAAGGCAACAGCTACTTTATTGAATGCTAGCTTTAATTTGGTTAAGTAGGTGGAAACGGGAGGTGGGTTATGTAGCCCATTCAATCATCTCATTCAAATTATCTTAATTTGTTTTTTGTAAATTTACCTAGAAATCCAACTTAAGATCTCTAGAGGTGATACCAAAAGTCATTTCCTCAATCCTTTAGAATATTGTCATCATTTTTATTTGAATTTATTGAGCCACTATGCCTGCATCAAAAGGATAGCCCAAAACACAACTGGAAGTGTATGAAGTCATGAAATTCATTACTCCAATCAAAGGTAGAAGGTTAAAAATAGCCGTACGTAGGCACTGTATATTTCATGGTTTTCTCCTAGGTAAAATTTGACCAATTCTTTAAAACAATTGAATTGAACTTTCCGAACCTCAAATTTTAGTTTAAAATTCTTGAAGGACACCTATTACTTCTAAAAAGTGCTTTGCAATCCCATTTCAATTGGGATCAGTTCCAAACCTATTTCTAAACCAAACACAATTAAATTCAACTTTTACAAAGGGGATAAAAGATACAACAGAATGCGGTGGACATGGTCTTTTGAGAGGTAAAATAGACTCGGCAAAGGGTCAGGTCGAGTTTAATTTGAGTTTGGATAACTAACTTTTAATTCATTACTTGTTAATTAAATAAGTTAGTTGTGTTTGTTCTAATTTGAGTTTATGTTACCCATTTTCCAGACTCAAATTGATTCAAACTCAATTAGACCTATTTACCCATTTAGACATTTATCTCATTTAAAAAAAAATCTTTAAATTTATTTTACAAATCATTTACCCATTTAATTAAACAGGTTAACCTATGTTCTCAACATAAAGTCACTCATTTAAACACCTTTACTCATTTAGGCATTTAGCTTATATTAACATAGTCACATAAAATATAAAATATAAGATACCCGCGGATCTAAAAATATTAGTAAAA
The DNA here is from genome assembly GCA_013350335.1 of Chimonanthus salicifolius. NCBI lineage: Eukaryota > Viridiplantae > Streptophyta > Magnoliopsida > Laurales > Calycanthaceae > Chimonanthus > Chimonanthus salicifolius. The sequence goes on along the minus strand of CM023537.1, from coordinate 46,390,615 downwards.
TGTGCCAAACAATGGATTGTCACACCTCTTATATTAGGCAAAACAAAAACACAACGTGTAGAATATAGAAGCCAATCTAAATATGTCACGTCAACATTATGCAAAGTAACATATGACAAAAAGTATAAACCTCTTCACATGTGTATAATAAAAAGTATATAAATACTATATTTGCTAACAAGTTGAGTTGGTTTGTAGTTGTTTGGATGTATAGTATGGCAATGGGATTATACAAGATTAATGTTAACCACTTATTTCAAGGTTGTATTGATAGTATAGTATAGCATGAAATTTCTCGTGATAAAAATCACTAAGTTTACCTTCTTATTAATATTATCACTGCTAACACTAAGAAGAATTTTCTAATGAGATTCAATACTAAACTATTACTTTTATAGGTTCATCTTATATGATTGGATATGTCGCAGATAGACATTGCAATGATCAGGTTAGTTGGTTCGACTTGGATCTATGCATCTAATAAATGACTTAAAAATCTAAAACCCATACCTTTTTAAAAAGATTGTGATCCAATTGGGTAGATGAGTCATGTCAATTTTTTCTAGGTGTTGTTAAAAAAGAAATGTAGGACTCAAAAGCCTAACTCTAAATAAATGAAATAATAGCCGATGATAAAGTTAATAATCTAAGCTATCAAAATAAGTAACCAAGACCAAATGATAAATTTACATTGCCTCAATGTGTAGATCGAACAAAATTTGACTCAGCTCGATCATTTGAATTGAACTCAAGCATTTTAAATAGGGTATGGATTTAAAGGTTTTTGACCTAGACACGAAATAGATCCGAACTGACGAACCCATTTAATAAACTAGCAACTAATGGACTGAGAGATGTTGACACGAACCCAAAACTGACCCGACTTGGTTGACTTATTGCCAAGTCTATCTTGAATTACACTTGGCAAAATTTGACCTGATTTGATTACCCGAATAGAACCCGAGCAATTTATATGGGTATGGATTTTAAATTTTATAATCCAAATCTAAAATAGACCAGAACTAATTAACCCGTTTAACAAACAAGTAAGTGATGGGTTGAAGATTGTTGACCCGAACTCGAATAAGACCACACGTGACTCGGGCCGACCCATTACCAGGTCTATCAATGCGGCATTCAATGTAGATATTTTATATTTATTTTATTGTGATTTTTAAATAAGCTAAATTTTTAGACGCTAAGTTACATGGGTATAGGTGTGACTGTCATAGTTTGATATGGGCATTAGGTGTCAAACTCAACAATCTAGAAAAACTAAGTAAAGAGATATGATGCCTTATTTAAATAAATATAGATCTAGAATTATTTTAGTCACATTGGAAAATATTATTAAAAAATACTAGAATAGTCCATAAAGAACGAGTTTGAGTCTATAGGTGAGTCAGACGTCCTGAAGTGTTCGTGCAATATAATAGGGTAAATGGGGCGACCTATTGAATTGGTACGCATAAATTAATTAATTTAAAAATGAGTTAAATATTTAAATAGGTAGAATAGTTTTAATTGATTTGACTTGTGCCAAATAAGACCCAACTTGAACTTAAATTGGATCCGATCTAATTCAAGTATGTAAACTCACTCTCAACCAGCACCACTATTGTCCTCTTTGGGGCCTGACACGCCCACACATGTTGCTTTGGGATGTGCGCCCATTCACATTGTCACGCCTCGACCCGAAGGGTGAGCCCGGAACGGGACTGATTTTTTTTTTTTTGAAAGCTAAGACAACACTCAAGCATTCTAACTGTGCAGGATCAACAGTTAGGCTCAAAGGTCACACATGATCCTAACATGTGGAGTTAAACATATACCATAAGTCTACCCAACAAATAGACATAGGAAATACAAACATCAATACACATAATTCCAAACATTGAATTATCATTCAAAACATTATCAGAGTAACTACAAAAGCGTAGTAGTTTTCAATACATGACATTGATATAAACTGAGTACCACACCCGGTACTTTACAAAAACTAATGGTTCCAAGAACCAGAAAGCAAAGATAAGGGTATTCCCCTCAGTGGGAATCCCAAGACACCGTCGCAACTTATCCACCTTAAGCTTGAAATAGAGGGTTCTCCTCCTCGGGTTTATCTCCTGAAAGGTGAGTGGGGTGAGCTAACTAGCCCAGTGGAGGAAATATAACAGTACAGTTTTAAAGTAAACAACAAGTTAACACAATAATCAACAGTTGTAATAATATCTTATGCTTGATAACAAATAAGCATAATATCATCATTAGTCCCATAATTTATCATTTCTTTTTCAATACTGCTGTCATCCACCGCAACCCGTAGATACTATCCTGACACCAATAGTATTAAGTCCCGACACGGTCAAAATACATCCTTACAAGTACATCTCCGGTATGCACCTCAAACCGGTATTGACACACCTTGCCAGTCACTGTCGACCCACCTGGTCCAGAAGACGTAACCGTCACCTCAGCTCGGAGATGGTTCAATAGTAAAAGGTACGTGGAAGCAGTATTTCACAACTTCTATGATCAACATCATAATATTCACCATCATCATAAGCACTCTTACCATAGTGCATCATGTCTAGGCACATGAGTGGGTTCATCAACTTGAAACCACTCATTGCTCCGAAATCCATCTCAAGTAACAAAACCTGTTTACATCTACTGTAAAGTCAAGTTCCCTCACCGTATATGTGTGGTTTCGCGGTCTCTGTTCAAACAAACAGACAATTGCACAATCAATATACATAGCATCAAATACATACACACAAGTAGTATTTCGAAATCATACTTGTTTTCCCAAAAATATTCAAGGTACATGGAATTGAGTCTCCTACTTGGTTTCTATCCCTTTTAAATTATAATAATCTACAAGATATAATAAATGAAAATGGTGCTTAGTCCAAAACTCATATTGTCTTCTGGGCATTGACCAGATTGACTTATTGAGTTAGGTCTAGATTCTCAGGTCACTTCTCGGTTGTCCTCTAGATAGGACCAGATCTGACATGTTGAGTAAGGCCTCGAGGTCACTCAGTGCCCTACAAATATAGCGTCGGCCTAAAAGTGAGATCACTCAGTGCTCGACCAATAGAGTCGGCCTGGAAGTGAATACAATACTAGATACACTACAGTAATAAGAGAAGAGGGTTAGTACAAATTTTAAATTAACAAGGGGTACTAACATCACATGCATCAAACGTATAATCAAACGAGATTTACACTTCAAAAACTAGGTCCGTCGGAAGATGCCTCGGAACCAGGTACTGTGGTTTCGGATCATCCTAAACCACACCTAAACTAGTTATTGACCTTGGATCTTGGGTCTGACTTCGGATCGTCCGAAGATCGGGTCTCGGATCATCCGAAGTCCTTCCAAACTGAAGAAATTTGAAAAAGGGTCTTGGTGGGTCTGTAAGTCTCGGAACATCCGAAGTTAGGGCTCGGAACGTCCGAGTGGGTTCGGTCCTTCCTAGCTCTGCTCGGATCGTCCAAGTGGGTTAGGCTAGCCTCGGGCGTAACTGGGTTTCGGGTGAAGCTCGGAACATCCGAGGGTTAGCTCTCGGACCGTCCGAGAGTCGTCTTCCTCCACTATTTGCAACAGCAGATAGTGAAGGCAGATACACAGTTAAATACGAATCCAGAAATAGTGGGTTTCCCGATTTGGTTTCCACATCTAGCCGGTCCGATGACTCCTCTAGGAGTTCCTCTTTCCATAAGGAATGGTTTGGGGCTTTGATGCTCACTGGGCCAACCGATTTTAACACTGAAAGCTCACTGGTATAATGAACCTATGGCTTTTCCTTAAACTTTGAAACCATTTTTCTTGCTCAAAACTAAATCAAAATCGGTTTTTCTTGATTCTAAACCACCTAGAATTGAAAGAGGAACATAGTGGTTACCTTCACTGGAGCTCCTAGGCTGAAAATTCGGTCTTTTGAAAATTTTCCTTCTTAAGCTTACGGTTGGCAAAATAGAGGCTAGGGAGAGAAAGGATCGGCTAGGTTTTGGTCTTTCAGAGCAGCTGGGAGACTGGGGAAGAAGAGATGAAAGTCTGAGGGATTGAAACCTGTTGGGAGGGGCTGAATATATAGAAAAATGGCCGGAAGAAGGGACCGGTTGGCCACTACATGCGGCTGCATGCAACGGCAGCTGACGTTCCATACAGTAACGATACTGCTTGATCTGGTTGCATATTTGTCCTTCCAAAATTCCCATTTTACAAATAAGTCCCAGTTTTAATAAAAAGTCAGATTTTTAACTAAACATAAGATTTTGCAAACTTCGAAATCTTAATCCAACCTTACTAGATAGGTTGGGTTTTACAAACTTTGATCACCATAAAAAATTTGGAGTTTAACTCTCAATTAGAAATCATTGATTTAAATAAAAATCACATTTTAGCACTATTTACTTAATTAAACAAATGTTAAATAAAACAATTTAGAAACCTCATTTTTTGGGGTGTCAAAGAAAAACTAGACCATTCTTAAAATGGTCTAACACAAAATACTAATTTTGAAATTTATCTCATTTCCAAAATCATTTAAAATAATTATTACTCCCTTTCGGGGTTTTTGACGGGTGATTTTAAATACCATTTTTCTGAAAATAAAATTATTTTAAAATCAGAAATACAAATCCTTTATTAAGGAGAACATTATCAACCAATAATAATCACATAACAACATAATTCATAAAGATAATAACAATAAGCGATAAATTACCAAAATGCCCCTCCAGCTGGACGAGCTGGATCACTGAGCTTTCGAGTTCGGATTGTGCCACACCTGGGCTTTCCTCAAAGTGCCTAACCGTAATCTTCGAGATTAACAGGTTAAACAAGATTATTAAGCTAAACTATGTCTAATCTGGGTCAGGGTATTATACACACACCCTAAAAGGCATTGGTGCTAGGTGAAGGAAAGCACACTTATATGTAATGCCCCGTCCCGTTACGGGTGCGTTATCTCCGAAATGTATCTAAAAGTCACAAAAAACAGGATATCGGGTAATTGATTTTTTTTTTTTAAGCGGGATAACTACCTCCCGCTCAACAGACAACAAGTCCAAAACTAATAAACATAATGAACCATAAGTGTAAACTAATCAAAAGTGGTTATACAGTTATCCAACAAACATGCGATAATAAATCCATACAACTAAGATCTCCTCAAATTTAAATATGAACATAAACTTTTATGCATTACTACTCCTCCCTAGGTACGTGTTCAAGGGGCCCGCCTGGCCCCTCTGCAATCGGGGTACCTGAAAGGTAAGGGGTGAGCAAATCAGCCTAGTGAAAGGATACAATATACCACATATTGACAACATAGTTATGTATCACATGTATAAAGTGTAATAAACATCATAAGTGAATGAACATCCCTCTCTGTGGATACTCAATTGTACTATTAATCAATGGTATCACTGACCAATCCAAAACCCCGTCCCCTATAACTCTCAATGGTCCTCTAACAACTCCGCTCTCCCTACGGTACAAACAGGAGACCATACAATATACAATGCCTCAACCGCCGGAATACAACGGGGAAACCCGCATCTCCTATGGGGGTCTCGACCGTCGGATCATAATGGGGAAGCCAATCTCAAGGGTGGACACCTCAACCGCCTGAACGCAATGGGGAAACCCACATCCCCTATGAGGTCTCGACCACCGGTGCGTAACGGGGACGTCCTTCCGACAACTAACTCATCACGTCATCATAAGCCTGTACACATGTGGAGAGTCTTTCCAATGCATGCACAAAAAGTTAGGATCATGTATAATAATGAGCATACATCCTCATACATCCAATTCAAAATTAACAACATATTTCATCATGCGAGTCAAAAGTATATAATAAATTACTTAGTCACGCAGGTCTACACTCAACATGGCTTCAATAGTATCTAGTGAATAAACACTCCAAGCATCATCAACCATTTTCAAGTATTACATTCAATTATCAGGTTGTCTAATTAAAATTCTTCATAATGCATATAGGTAATTAGAAGTACGCCCGAGCGGACCATCTGCTACATACATATTTCAATAGTTTTCCCTTACTGAGTGGCTATATAAATAGAGGGTCACACTCGGGTCCCTCCATGTGCAAAAATAGTGGGTTAAGATATGTAAATGTATGCTAAAACAATAGTACGTCCCCTCACTGTGTTTGTGGAGTTGAAAGTCCGAAGCGAGTAAGCGACTTGATGGGTTGAAGGAAGCTCAATCTGTTGGAACAAGAAAGGATGAATAAGTAATTAGGACAAAACGGGTTCAAAAAAGAGGCCGGAGAGAAAATGGGCCAAACTGGGACGGGCTTAAAAATGGGTCAAACTGGGCCGAGCAGATGGGCCGGGCCTGCCAGAAGTGGGCTGGGCCAAGTCGGGTTGGGTCGGAAGAATGGGCCAGATAAAGTTGGGTCGGACCCGAACCAGTCCACTAGGCCAGACCCAATGCTGGTTCAACTCAGAAGCCTTATCTGAGTAGACTCGGCACTTGGACAAGTGACTCAGTCACCCAGCTGAGTTTGAAAAAGGGGAAAAAAGGAGAGGGAATTCCAGGAAAATCAGTGAAAATCGAGAAAGAGTGGAAAAGCATGGAAAACTGAAGAAATCATGGAAAACTGAGAAAAACAATAGGAAATCAAGTAAACCATGGAAATTAAGTAAAACTGTAGAAAAACCAAGTAAAAGGTCGGAGAAAACAAGGAAATCCGAAGGGGGTTGAGGATGGGGAAGAGAAAGGAAGGAGAGGGAATACCTCAAATACGGTAGGCGCGGTGGGAGGAGGAGATCCGGCAACTGAGGGTTTCAGCCAGTTTGTGTGGCTGCTCGTCGACCGAAAGAGGAGGTGGGAGTGAGTAAGGGAAAAAGGAGAAGGAGAAGGAGGAGAAGAAGAGGAAACTGAGAGAGGGGAGGGGAAATCACCAATTGTGCTGTAGCGACACTGTAGCGCAAACGGCTACAGTGCCGCGGAAAGAGGGTTTAAAAGGGTTAGGGTTAGGGTTTCTCAACCTATTTTTTTTTTTTTAAAAAAAAACTCTTTTCAAATGAGTAAAAAAATAAGATTGAAAACTCGAAAAAATAAATCTCAAATACCGAACGTCGAGCAAGAAAGCGTGTGACTTTTGAACAAATTTTCATGATAAATATACAATAATTATAAAATTACTAAAATGCCCTTTGAGTTCCCGAACTTGAAAATAGGCAAACTTGGTTCACCACAGCGCCCACACTCTCATCACTGCTACCATGGTCCCAAAAACAACTCGGATCTCCGAAAGTGAGAAAATTCGGAATGGGTCATTACATTATATCTTAAGGATCAAGAGGTTGTCCAGGCGATGTTGGACTTGTGCCAGTGCTGTCCTCGTGAATTTTTCTCTCTCAAGCTCACCCCCTATGGAGTTCCCCTCCTCCGTGACTTGACTCAAGTACTATGTGCGTTGGAAGTTGCATCTCCGGTCACTGTCACCGCTCGAATTCCGACCATCGAGTATACCTTTCAAGACTGGGCTAATACAATTCCACCCTTTTCGACTAGAACCGTCCTCGACTCTGATACAATATGTTACAACCTGTCCTTAGCCAGCATCAATATTGTCTGCTTTGACCTGATGCATCCTCACGGTTTTGCTTCCAAAATGCCTTGATTCTAGTTAAAGGAGAGCAATCACTTATATCCCAAGAATCAGAAAGTTGTCCAGGTGATGTGGGATTTGTACAATGCTATCTTGGAAAAATTTTCTCTCTGAGGCTCACCCCATGTGGAATTCCCCTCCTCCTTCCACTGGAGACCTAATTCAAGCACTCTGTGTTTTGGAAGTTGTATCCCTAGTCACAATCACAGCTTACATTCTAGCCACTGATTACACCTTTCAAGATTGAGCTATTACAATACCACCTCCTTAGATAAGAGCCGTCTTCGGCTCTGATACCATATGTAATGACCCACCTTCAACCAACACCAATATTGTCTGCGTTGGGCCTAACACATCCTCACGGCTTTGTTTTGGGATGTGCGCTCATACACACACCCCAAACACCTTGATGCTAATTGAAGGAGAGAAATCACTTATATTCCAAGGTAGGCTGTCTCGGCGATGTGGGACTTGTACTAGTGCCATCCTAGCGAATTTTTCTCTGTAAGGCTCAGCCCTGTGGAGTTCCCCTCTCTTTCCATTGACACCTAATTCATGCACTCTATGTTTTGGAAGTTGCATCCTCGGTCACAGTCACCACTCAGATTCTAGTCACTGAGTACACCCTTCAGGATTGGACTATTACAGTTTTAAATTGAATCCAACTTGATCTGACCCATTGCCAATTCGAATCCATTATTACTTTCATGATTGCTAAAAAATTATGTTTTAAATTCAATTCATGTCATTTAATAAATGATGTGAAATTTGGCTTTAATCAGGCTATGGAAACTTGACGTCTTTGTTGTTTTCTATGAAAGAATTTATTTTCATGAAAAATGAAAAAAACATTGTCTTGATAAGTGACGAAAGCCTCTCTTTTTTCTTCATTAAATTTTACTATGACCCTATAGGAAAACAGATTTCTTGACAGAATAGAAAGTGTCTCAATTTTTATTTTTAATAGAAAAATCTTTATTATGGAGAAATGAATCTCATTTTCAATTCTTTTCATTTTCTTTAAGGTAAAAAATGACATATAATCCTTAAATCTTTGAGATTTTTGTACAAAAATATCTTAAAAATTGCAAATTTACGTCAGCATGCCTTCAAAAAAATTTATTAGGTTAGAATGTTTCGTATGCCCAATCAGCCATTTTTTGGTCTAAATTGTCCCTATTCGAAAGAGGACGTTTGCTACCTTTTCAGAATCAGAAGTACACAACATATGTTAGTTTTACCAGCGCATATACACAACACTTGTAAAAACTAGCACTTATACGAAACGCTATATATAATTGAAGACATGAAAGTTATTTTAGTCTAGTGGTAAAATACTTATTTATCATATAAATGACTTCAGTTTAATTTTTATTGATGGTTACTTTTTTCATTCTTATCATTTTTATTTTTTTAAAAAGAGTAGTAATTAAGAGGTGTTCATTTGTCTAAACCTGACTCGAATAAATGGACTTCAACAAAGATTTTTGCTCAACAGGTAAGACTCGGGCTTTTAAGCCCATTTATTTTTTTAGCTTGAGCCCAATGTGTCTCGACGAGTTTTGAGTAAAATTCTGAGCCCAACCTTGACCTAAATAAACAGGCTTGCACAAAGTTTTTTTGTTCAATGGGTCGGGTTTGAGCTTTTAAATTTCTTTATTTTTAAACTACGCACGCTTAAGTAAGAATTCAACGGGTCTCAATGAACTTTAACTAAAAGCCTGTGCTCAACCCCATTTAAATAAATTGACTTCATTAAAAATAAAAAATTCGACGGGTTGAACTCAGATTTAAAACTCAACGTAGTCGAACTCAATGACCTTAATCCTTTACTCTTTGACAATGGAAGCACCCTCTCACAGATAATTATCTGCACTGACTCATTTGCATGGGCATTTCTGGTACAGCAAAGACTCGCCTACTGGTCTAGTAGTTAGAGTCTAGATCAAATGGGAATCCAATTATCTCCAATAGGAGAATGCCACGTGTCATCTTCACCCTCAAAAGAGATAGACGAGAAAAGAGAAGTTCCACCTCCTCTTTCCATGCGTGTCCTACTCCGACATCCCCTTCTTATCCTTTCTCGAGGATTCACAGTGAGACACCAAAGACAATGGCACCTCTCTACTCTCTCTGCCTTTCTCCCAACAACCCAACTCTCCCCACCATCAGCACCACCAGTCTCTCCTCCAAACCCACCAAATCCCCTCCTCAAAACCTCCCAATTCTAGACAAGAACCTCCCTCTCCAATTCAAGGAGAAGATCCTTTGCCTTGAGATCATGGGTGTGGACTCTGGGAAGGCTCTCTCTCTCAATCCCTCCCTCAATTCAGCCTCTCTCCACTCCATCCAATCAGTCATATCCTTCCTTCAATCCAAAGGCATCCACCAAAAGGACCTCCGTAGGATCTTTGGTATGTGCCCAACCATCCTCACCTCCGACATCACAGCCCAACTCAGCCTGGTCTTCCATTTCCTCTCTCGTGACCTCGGCGTCCCAGAAAATAAGTACAGGAAGCCCATCAACAAGTGCCCCAGACTGCTTGTATCGAGTGTGAGAGACCAGCTGAAGCCAGCTCTCATGTACCTGCAGAGGTTGGGGATCAATGACTTGGAGGCCCTGGCCTACCAGGACCCAGTGCTGTTGGTTTCCAGTGTGGAGAGGACGCTTATGCCCAAGCTCGACTGCCTCGTGTCATTCGGCTTCTCCCATCAAGAAGCTGTTGAAATGGTGGTGAGGTGCCCGGGCCTATTCACTTTCAGTGTGGAGAGGAACTTCAAGCCTAAGTTCGGCTACTATGCCGGAGAGATGGGAGGCAAATTGGAGGAGTTGAAGGAGTTCCCTCAGTTCTTTGGATTCAGTTTGGACAAGAGGATTACGCCTAGGCACAGGGAGCTGGTGGAAAGAGGGATCATGCTTCCTTTGCCATTAATGCTCAAGACCACCGATGACGAGTTTAGGGACTTGTTACAAAAGGGTGGACTCAATCTCACTCCATTTGGCTTCTAGTCCAAAAGATTAGTCTAAGAGTTAGAGTGGCCGAGTACCTTATAACTTCATAGATTTTTTCTCTCTCTCACAACTGATGTGGCACTCTCGTTCACACCCCCATAATCTCCTCCTCGAATAAGGTTTTTTGGCGGACATACTAACATCATATTCGGTTAGGGGATTCCTGAGTCTACATAATTGGGACTGGACTTTCAGCACAAAAGATTAGTATGATAGGTGGAGTAACCAAGTACCTTACAAATCTTTAGATTTTTCTCCTCACAACCGATGTGAGATTTTGATTCGGACCCCAACATCTCTCTCTCATTCCAAGTTTTACATTGGGATTTTTTTCCTTACTTTTTTGTAAATTGTAAATATAGTGTTAGCCTTCTGCATATAAGATTAAGATTTCCTGAACCATGATTCTAAATTATGAAAAATGTATTTCTTCGTTTCATTTTGTGTCAACTCCATGTTATATCCTGCAAGAGAACAGTATTCCTTCTCAGAAAATCAACTGTGTAAAAATCATGAAGGCTTCCTTGGAGCAATTTTGGTGTTCATGGCAACTCATCCAACTCAGCAACTCAATGTCACAAAGTAGCTGCTGTTTGAAGAGGCAAGTTTTATTGAACGAATTACGGTCTCCTCTATTTGGTTTATAATTCACATACCAAAGTAATTAGGACATACAATTCCCATCATATGTCGGCATCCTAATTCCATTAAATGAAAAATGAAATGAAAAACATAATCTCTAACTTAGCCATTACTGATATTGAACCCATTCAAAGTTATACACATCTCACGTTTTAAAGAACCGAAAATTGATGGTTCTACTTTCACTATATATCAATATATACAAAAATTTGACACGAAGGGGTTATCGTAGTTGGTTTGGAAGCAAGATCTCTAGAGGGAGGTATTGAGTTCAAACCATGAGAGTTCCAATGAAGGACCATTTCCTATGGAACTATATATAGAGTAAGGTCCCATCTGCGATGCCTGGACACCTCCAAACGTCAAATATATATATATATATATAGACAAAAACTTTGAATTTCTAGTATTAACTTTGTGCTTGAATTTCATTTTTTTCAATTAATTAATTTTTAGAATTCAATTGACTTTAATTTTCATTAAGAAGAATTGCTAGTGTCGAACTTTCCTAGTGAGATTTGAGCCTTATTCAGTTTTTCTTTCGAGTGAAATTCGACTTGGTGATCTATAGAAGCTTTTGATTTTCTCTTAATTAGAGCCATTGCGGTTTTTGTGGAATTTTGAATTCTTGAAATTTTGAGGATTATCTTCAAATTCTTGGATGAACTTAGAAATTTGTTTCTCCCAATTTAATTTAGTCAACTTTGAATTTTCCTTGATTCACTTTGAAGAAATCAAATCTAAACTCAAGATTTGTTGAAGACATTTGGGAGATGTCACGATTTCGACTTATGACCTTCATCATTTTCTTACCTTGAGGATAATTCTAACTTGGTCAAAAACACACCTTGAATCAATTATTTGCTTTTAGAAAATCACACTCAGTCAGTAAACAAAGAAAATTTAAAATAACACATTGGTTTGATTGCGTCTTCATCATATTAATTGAGGAGAGACCTTATGATTTTATTTATAGAGAAAATGGAATACAAACAAAGGAATTAAAACAAATAAAAAGGAAAGTTCTACATTCGTAAATACAATATTTAGTAACCAATGACTAGAGAAATTTCTAAATATATTATGGAAATAACGCAAAGCTTGGAAAAAAATCTTAGTCCAAATGAACTATTAAAAATGGCGCACTGACTGGTCATAGAAGATAAGTTGAATTGGTAGCTCACTGATTGGCTGCAAACTTTAGCGAATATAGCCGGCATTCTAGAAAAGGAGAAATTGGCATGGATGGAGAATTGTCTCTGAAGAAGACGATAGTGGTCATAAGACATTTGTCTGGCAAAAGTAACAATTGCAATAAGATACAAACACAGGTGATGAATGTCCTGAGAAATCAATGACTCAAGAGACGCCGAAGAATTGGAAAGTTTAGACGAGCAGAACAACTAACAAAAGTGCAAAAATTGCAACATCTTGGAGAAAACGCTGGAGAAACGAGCACGAATAGAAAACCACATTATTATATTTCAAGCTGACATTAGTGAGGCCAGTAGAAAGAGACATGACAATGCCAAGAGAAAGCATTGAAGAAAATGGAGTTGATTTTGAGGGAGGACATGTCGAAAAATGCCAAAGACATTCAAAAAACCCATTAAGAACAAATTTAATATGTACTGCATGAATGTGAGAAAAATGGGGTAATTGAATCAGATATACCAAGCACAAGTTTTCTCATCATTATAAGATCATCAGAAACCAACAAATTGAAAGGCAGTGCAACTGTTGGACCACATATTTTTTGTTGTTGAGGAAGATGGAAAGACAACAGGATGCAACAGATTGCAGCTTCAGATTCGGAGTTGGAAGCGAATGATGGCTGGAGTCAGAATGGAAAAGTGAGTATCATTTCCATCGATAACGCGTGCAGAGAGAGCAAGATTTTAAGTGGGGCAGATCTGAGAGAGAGTCGAGCACTGCAAATGGGATGGAGGCATGCACCGTGTACACAGAAGAACGTGTTGTTTGCTGGCGATGCCTCCTGTGCAGTCCCAGAAACGATCGACGAGCAGGGACCGTCAGTAGGGCTTGACGATGGAACCTGGGTTCAGTCGCTCCTTGAGGGGAAGAAACTCGTCTGGGAAGAGGCAAGCAAGGAGGAAAAAGATCCAAGTGATGCAGGCAAGCTACACGAGCTAGATCCAGGCAACGACAACACCAGATCTGAGAGAAACTGATGCTAGACAAGAAGAATGCCCAGTGACTACACTAACGATGCTGCATGCAGAGGCAAATATGTGTTGAAAGATCTGAGAAAAAACCAAGATTTGAGCCCAGATCCGACAACGCTTGTCGGGACGAGAAGAGCAGAGGTGTTACAGATCCGTAGAGGCGGAGAAGGGACGGGGGGCTGAGCAGAGATCTGGGTTTCGCTATGATTGTGTCGTCCTCCTTTTAATTGAGGAAAGATCATGTGATTTTATTTATAGAGGAAATGGAATACAAATAAAAAAAGTAAGCAAATAAAAGAAGAAAACCTAAATTGGTAAATACAATAGTTAGCAGCCAATAATTAAAGAAATTTCTATATGTATCTTAACAGAAAACTTAAAATTTAAACTCATATAATTTTGTAGGAGTTCATAAGAATAACAAAATATAGAGGTTCAAAAGAAACAATTGAAATAACTTGCATTCCAAGGTGTGTCGAGGACCCTTATAGTTTTTACTAGTGAGAAATTAAAGATATTAGTCTAAGCCTAGTGTATGTACAGTCCACAAGCAGTGACACCAAATAGGAATGGCATGTGAAGGATAGGGAGAGGGAGTTGGCACAATCCCCAAGGAGGAAACTGTGAGGATTCCTCAATGTATTAATTAACAAAAAATACAGAGATTGATATATATGTAAAACCCTAATGAATCAAAGGACTAAACTACCCCTATTACATAATAATAATATAATCTGTAACACATGCCCTCAAACTCGCAATGTTATAGTGTTAAGCATCGAGAGTTTTCTAGAAGAAATTGGAAGCGTATGACGATGTAGGACTTTGTGAAGAAGTCAGTTAGCTGCATAGCAGAAGAGACAAATGGGAGAAAAAGTGTGCCAAGCTGGAAATGATGTTGCACAAAGTGGCAGTCCAACTCAATATGCTTGGTGTGCTTATGAAAAACAGAGTTATGTGCAATTTGAATAGCACTCTTGTTATCACAATACATGGAGTAGGGGCATAAAGAGAAACTCCTATGTCGGCAATTAACCAACGAAGTCAAACAATTTCAGCAGTGGTAGAAGCCATATCACGATACTCTGCCTCGGCAGAAGAACGAGAAACAATATCCTGGTTTTTGCTTCTCCAGGAAATAAGTGAGTCACCCAGAAAGATACGAAAGCCAGTAGTCGATTTACGATCAGAAGGATCACCCGCCCAGCCAATATCAGAGAATGCACGGAGCTCCAAGGCAGATGATGAATGAAGTAACAAACTCTGATATAAAGTTCCACAAATATACTGCAAAATATGAACAACAGCGGCCCAATGAGTAGTGGTTGGGGAGGCGACAAACTAACTGACAATATGAAATGCGTATGCAATGTTAGGCCGCGTAATAGTAAGATAGACCAAACTCCCAACTATAGTGCAATACAGTGTAATACAGTGTAAGGTCGGCCAAAGGCACAACATCAAAAGAAGTCTAATGAACATTAAGCTCTAAGGTGTGCAACTGGTCTGGTGTCTGTAATTCGAGCTCGTCGAGAACATCTGCAGCATATTTAGATTGAGAGAGAAGATAACTTTTAGGTGAAAATGCAACTTCTATCCCAAGAAAGTATTGCAAGGGCCCCCAAGTCTTTCATTTCAAATTGTTTATGCAACTGTACTTTTAATTGGGCAATGCCATCAAGATCATCACTAGTCAAGATCATATCATCAATGTACAAAAGCATAACAATACAACCAACGGAGGTGGATCGAACAAAGAGGGCTAAGACATAAGCATTGGATTGAAATCCAAGAGAAAAAAAATCACTGCGAAGAACTTTTCAAACCAAGAACGAGGTGATTGTTTGAGACCATATAATGCCTTTCGAAGTCTGTATACGTCACCAGGATTGTGAGGAACACCAGGGGGAGGAATCATATAAATTTCTTCAGAGAGATCTCCATTCAAAAATGCATTTTTAACATCCATTTGCTATAAGCACCACTTATGAACTAATGCAACTGCAATCAAGGTGTGAATGGAAGTCATCTTTGCAATAAGGGCAAAAGTCTCCTCACAATCAATACCATATTCTTGGGTGAAACCCTTAGCAACTAATCGGGCTTTATATCGCTCCACAGAACCATCAGACTTAGTCTTAATCTTATACACCCATTTGCAACCAATTGCATATTTGTCTGAAGGAAGAGATACCAAGTCCTAAGTGCCAATCTTATGCAATGCATAAAGCTCGTTATCCATAGCCTAATGCCAAAGAGGATCACAAATAAAGGTTGGTTCAGAAAAAGAATGAATAGAAGCTAAAACCGAAGAAAATGAATTAGAATAACATGAATAACCAAAATCATTAAGAGAATAACCAAACTGATTAAGAGGTTTATGGACTCGCGAAGGATAACGAGGAGTAACAAGATTCACATCATCAGAAGTTGAAGGAGAGGCAGCTGTAGGAGATGGATGATTAATATTTGTAGAGGGCACAGCTTCAACAGGAATAAAAGAAATGCAAGGAACAATGTTAGGCAATACAAACACATTATCAGTTATAGACAAATCATCAATATCAGAGAAATGGTCAATATATAGAAGTCTAGACTTAGTAATAGTGCTAGAATTTGAAAGAACAAAGTAGAAAGGAATATGTTTAAGAAAAATAACATGTCGAGAGACATATAATTTTTGTGCACTGGAATCATAACAACTATGTCTCTTTTCACCCTCACCATAACTAAGAAAAACACATATTGCAGACTATGCAGATAATTTTGTGCACTTACTGTGAGGAAGAAGAACAAAGCACGTGCAAACAAAAACTTTCAAAGAGTAATAGTCTGGAATTTTACCATATAACAGTTCAAAAGGAGATTTCCCAGATGTGACAGCAGAAGGAATTTTGTTAATCACATGATTGGCAGTGAGAACCGTTTCTCCCCAAAAGATGCTAGGAATACTAGCAGAGAGTAACATAGAGCGAGCAGTTTCAATGATGTGCCTATGTTTTCTTTCTGCAACTCCATTCTGCTCAGGAGTATCGGTGCAAGAGGATTGATGAACAGTCTCATCCGAGGCAAGCAAATCTGAGAAATCACCAGAGGTATGCTCTCCACCCAAATCACCTCTAAAGCATTTAATAGTAGCAGAGAACTATGTACGAATGAGTGAATGAAAGTTTGAAAAATAGTAAAGAATTCAGAACGATGTTTCATCAAATAAATCCAACAATAACGAGAATAGTCATCAATGAACGATACATAATACCATGACCCCCCTTTTGTGGCAACAAGAGCTAGACCCCACATATCAAAATGAATTAAATCAAAAGGAGCAAGAGATATTGATGAACTATTATTAAAAAGCAATGCAAAAAACTTTGCAAGTTTATATCCACTACAATAAGAAATGTCACTACAATGTGAATTTCCTAAAGCTCTTGTATAGGCTAAATACTTTAAATGTGAACTAGAAACATGTCCAAGACGAGAATGTCATAAATAAAAACTAGATGAATTTGGACTCAAACGAAAAGATGACAAATCAACAGAAGATGCAGCAAAATCAGGAATTCGAAGTTGCTCTAACACATATAATCCTCCTTCTCTACGGCATGTCCCAATTAACTTCTTAGAATGAGGATTCTGCACAGAACACGAAGTGGGAGAAAATTGAACAACATATTCAGAATCACATAACTGACTAACAGAGATCAAATTCAGAGTGAGATGAGGAATGCAATAAACATCAGAGAGACACAAATGAGAGGACATGATAGAACCAACTCCTGCCAATGACATGGGGGTGCCATTGGTAGCAAACAAAGAAACAGATGACAAAGAAGAAGATAAAAATGTAAACAAAGAAATATCATTCTCCATGTGATGAGTAGCTCCCGAGTCAAAAACTCAGGTGGAATGAGATATACCTAAAGGGGTTGAGGAAGGCAAACTTATGTAAGGAGAAACTGTAAACAAGACATTAGGCTGATGTGTAGAAAGAAGTTTCTGCAACTGCGTTGTAATGACTGACAATGTGGTAGTGGAACAGGACACCACATTCCCAGAAGGAACAACTGCGGCTGCTTGAGATTGCTTGGCTGTTGGAACTGGTGGTTGTTGTCTCTTCAATAACAAAGGACAATGCGATTTCCAATGACCGTTCCGTTTGCAAAAGTTGCATTTATTAATGGAAAAACTATCACGACGTCGATCCTGCGAACTAGAGGAAGGTCTAGATGACATAGTCAAAACAGTCTGACCAGGCAACGGAAGAAGTCCATTTCCATCCAACTTTTGGGATTCTTTGAAAAATATGTTGCAAATCCTAGTCGTTGTTGCTATATTGCAAGACCCAAAATTCTTAGCTACCATGCGGCTACCATGGATGACCCATTGTCTTTACTGTACCCATCTTTTAACACAGTTAAAGGAGACGATAAATCAAGCTCTCAATTCCAAGTTCCTTAATCTAAGAATTGAGAACAAAATCTTGAAATTCAAATGACCTAAATTTCACTTTCTCCAATTGCCAATTGCAATGATCACAGTCATCAATCTTGAGACAAAAATTCACTTAATATTTTATCATAAAAAGTATATCCGAAAAGCTGAGTGACTTGCCGACTTGCGTAGATCCAAACAAATATCTAAGTCATAAAAATTTTGCTAGTGGCTTCACAACTAAAAATACAAATTTGAGATTCAACCGAACCAAATTTCCACTTTGTAAACTTTCAAATGCAAGAATCAAATCTACAATCAAAGTTGTTGTAGTATCCAAAGTGCTTTCTACAACATTACTGCAATGGTTGGTGCAAAAGTGTTAGAGCCAATCCTATGACATGGCACAACTTGGATGGGGTCCAGGTAGTATGGTACTTGTGCTTTCAAGGATTAATACATTGTACACCCTTTGGCAAATGGTTGAGATGCATCAGACGGTAACTCAATAGCTTGTGGTTGAAACAGGTGTAAACATTGTGTACATGGTCACAAGAGGAAAATCATTGAAGAAAGTATACCACAGTTTATTCTCCAAAGTGCAAATCTATCAAGACTAACATATTTCGTTATGATCATTGGTTTTGTCCCATCAAGTCAGGCAGGGCAGTGGAGGCAACAAGCCAAACACTGTCACGCCCCGACCCGAAAGGTGGGCCAGGAACGTGACTGATTTTTAAAAAAAAAAACTAAACTCAAGAATTCTAACTGGGCCAGATCAACAGTTAGGCTCAGAGGTCACACATGATCTTAACATGTGGATTCAAACACATACCATAAGTCTACCCAAAAGAGACACAACTACAAACACATAAAATCCAACAACGAAATATTATTTCAACATCATCAGAGTAACTGCGAAACACATGGTAGTTTAGTACATCACATCAATACAGATTAAGTACCACACCCGGTACTTTACATAAGCAAAAGGTTCAAGGAACCAAAAAGCAAAGATAGAGGAATTTCCCTCAGTGGGAATCTCAAGGCAACGCAGCAGCTTATCCATCCTAAGCTTCATATAGAGGGTTCTCCTCCTTGGGCACATCTTCTGAAATGTGAGTGGTGTGAGCTAACTAGCCCAGTGAAGGAAATATAACAATACAGTTTAATGAAACATTAGATTAGTAATAATTAACATTTGCAATATAATATCTCATGCTTGATAATAAATTCTCAATATCAAGTATAATCTCATCATCATTTTCACAACTGCTGTCATACAACGTAACGCCTACATACTACGCTGAGACCATTGTATTAAGTCCCGACACAGTCACATCCTTATAAGTACATCTCCTGCCCTCACATGGCCGATACTGACACTCCTCAAGTCAGCAACTGTCGACACCCCTGGTCCAGTAGACGTAAGCCATCTCACACACATAGCCGATATTGGTTCAATAGTCAAGGGCACGTGGAAGTAGTATTACATATCTCAGCATCATAAACATTAACAATTATCAAAAGCACTTCTTAAAACAGTGCATCATGTCTAGGCACATGGGTTGGTTCATCAACTTGAAACCACTTATTGCTCAAGATCTATCTTATTAAAAACCTGATTACACCTACTTCAAAGTTAAGTTCCCTCACTGAAAATGTGTGGTATCGCGGTCTCTGTTCAACAAGCAAACAAGTGCACAATCATTAATAGGTCAACATACCTAGCATTCCAATGCATACATACAAGTGGTATTTCAAAACCATACTGTTTTCCCAAAAATCTCCAAATAATCCACAATATAGTAATAATAAAGTGCTCAGTCCAAAACTCATATTATTTTCTGGGCATGATCAGTTTGACGTACTGAGTTATGTTTAGATACTCAGGTCACTTCTCGTATTGTTTTCTGGATAGGACCAGATTGACATGTTGAGTAAGGCCTCGAGGTCACTCAGTGCCCGACAGATATAGCGTCGGCGTGGAAGTGAAATCAGTCAGTACCCGAAAAATGGAGTCGACCTAGAAGTGAATACAATAGTATATACACTGTTGGTCAAGCTGGATTGTCCTAGAGGGGGCGTGAATAGGACAATTGTAGAATTTTAAATTTCTTTAAAGCTTTGGTCAATTAAAATTGGGTTTTTACTAATTAATCCAATTGATCTTCCAAAATATTGAGATTTATAATAAATAATGAATGTGAAGGGAAATCTCAACAAACACAACTTCACCAAACAAGGCTAAAAATATAATAAATAAACACAAATGCATAAAATAAGATGAGGAGGTGAGAAGAGATGGAAAATCTTGACTTAAGGATTTTTACGTGGTTCGGCAACCTTATCTACATCCACGCCTCAAGTTCACCACTTGAGGATTTCACTAAATTCTCCTTCGAGGGTGGAAAAGAAACCTATTACAACCTTGATCTCTTTCACGGGTAGAGATCGAACCCATAAAACACTTGATCTTCTTCACGGGTGAATATTAGACCGAAAACGCTCAAGAGAGAAGCACTCTTCTCTCCTTACAAGGGTTACACCAACCCTATATAAATTACACAATGATAGAAAGAATTTGATTTTAGAAAAATACCAAGAATGCTTGCCTTTTGATGTTCGAAGTGGCTTTGGCACGTTCTTGAAGATCCTCCTTCTTGGCTTCTCTGATGAAGTGTAGATGCTCCAATGATACCCAACCAAAATGTAGGAGATGATATTTAGGGATACTAAAATGTTTACCTATAAATACAATCTATCCCTAAAGGTCTCTTAAATACACACCCAAGAGTGAGCATAAGATGCTCAAGATTTCCCTATGAGAGTTTCGAGTGTGAGTGAGATTAAGTTCAAGAACTTTGGTAATCTAACTATGGAGTTTTAGTGCTCTTGAAATGATTGGGAGTCTTGGAGAATGTTAGAGAGGGTTTTGCTCATCAAGAATCAACCTTTGGAATACCCTAAGGTCATACATTTAAAGCTCTCTTGAAGATATGGCCGTTGGAAGTCGAAATCACAAGAATAGAGCCGTTAAAAAATTCCCGTTGCGATTTCAGTCGACTGAACTGAAGATTCAGTCGACCGAAATATCCAGAAATGACCGTTGAAACATGTGGGCACAATTCAATCGACTAAAACATAAATTCAGCTGACTGAAACTCGTCTGAGGCTGAAAAGACGAATCTACAGCACATTCAGTCAACTGAAACATGAATTCAACCTACTGAATCTAGGCATTTTTGTACACCTCCACTAAAACGACCATAACTTGGGTTTCCGAACTCGATTTTGGGAGTTCTTTGGCTCTTGGAAATCTCATTGAGAGATCTATCTACTCACCAAATTTGGTCCAATTTGAGGTCCATTTGATATATCAAATAATCTCCCAAAGTAAGGGTATATGACAAAATTGTTTTGATATGTTTTGCACCCTTTCATTGAAATGCTCATAACTTGAGCTATATATTTCCAAATTGGGTGTTCTTGGACTTTTTGAAAAGCTCTTTTAGTGTTCCATCAAATCATTAAATTTTTACTAATACTTGGAAACATTTGATGGAAGAAAAAACTTGTCCAAAATAGAGCAAAATTCACCTAACTTAAGAAATCCAAATTAGTCCAACCAAATTCTAAGTTATGGATTTTAAGGTTTGTCCCAATGGTAATTCTAGGTCTTCTAAGTCATTCTTAAGGTCTAAATACCTGTGTTGGTTGACATTCATGAAGTTCTTCCGATTTCGGTGCAATACTTTCCAAATGACGTGTCTTCTAGAACTTCAAACTTGATTTGATTATATAGGTCTTCTAGAGGCACAATCTTGACACCCGAACAAGGTCACGACAAGTTACACAAATTGACAACTCATGACTCAGTCAGACATAGTCACGGAATTGACAACTCAGTTTGACTCAGGGGAGGCAGATACAACTTTTAAGCCAACAATCTTCCCCTTTGTCAATTTCGTGACAAAACCTAGAGAACACTCTATGCAGTCCCAAATACAAATTACAGACTTTAAAAAGTTCAAATACATGCCAAGTACAAAAATACAATGTTACAATAATGTCAATACACTTGGACATGACTGCATGAAGTCTGAAGGCTCATGGCGGCTCCCCATTAGAATATGTCTGTGATATTCCTGTAAGCACAACATAAATGACATATTCTGGTGGAAAGTAATCTCCCCAATGGTTAGTGACAATAAACAATATGTGTTTAATTTTAGAACATGTCTTAAAATAACAATTGCTCCCCCTATCTTTGATACCAATATTGAATTTTTGTTTTTCTTCCAATCTTCATGTATTAACCCTTCAAAAAAATTCTCTCATGAAAACATTTGTGTCTCCAGTATTTTAATATTTCTTCCCCTTTTTGTCAAAAATTGACAAAGGGCCATGTTAAGTATTTTACATGGAGACAAGTTGGAAATGGTCATTTGAATAAGTATAACTTCCCCAGGTTATCATAAACCTTGTCAAATAAGTATTCACATTTACTCCCCCTTAATGTTGGAGGGTGACAAAGGTCTAGAGGTGCATGACATAATATCTCATCATTCATCTAAACAAATACTAACTATATAAGGTCAAATATAGTGAGTGATGCTAAGATAATGACATATTCCCCAAAAGGTATGTGATATGACTATAAGCATGGGGAAGGGGAGGAGGGAGAGAGAGGGAAAGCCAATGGTATTTTCAAGATCATTCCAAGCGATACCACTATGATCACTTTAATGGTCTTACACAGTTCTCTTAATGTTCTATGGTTATGAATTGAGGCCAAATTTGCATAGTGCATTATCATTCATTCAATCATTTATCGTTTGACGAGTAATTCTAATTAATGAGGCTAATATTGCACAAATCTCTCCAAATATTTCAATCAATGTTCAAGATATGAGATATACCATGTTAAACAGTTCTAAGAACATCAAGTGAGAATGAGATATAACTATAATCTTTGGGGATAGGGAGGAGAGAGGGAGAGAGAGAAGAGGGAAATGACAATTACAAGACAATTTCAAATGATACCGCATTATTATACAGATTTAACGTTGATGCTAGATGTATTTGATACAATTGAAACACTATGATATATATTGCCAAAATGAAAATGAAATTACTATATATCATATTAGGAGAAACCCATAGCACAAGTGAACATAAATGATAAACCATTTATCAAAGTGCATATGTACACAAGTGAGGAAGGCCATCCATGCATTCATGAATAAAATAAAGATACACCAAACATTCCATCATTCATGAAGGCATATGACAAGCCTACCAATATTCCATTTTTCATGAAAGCATCAAAGGAATTTACCATATTAAAGCATAAATATTCATGAAGGATGCAAACTACTTATGAATGTTCAATCATCTACCATTCAAGCATGATTCATAAGCATCCATCATATTTAAACAAAAAAAGATGTGTAACTATTAAATAACTAGAGTTTAAGACAAAGTAGATGAAGTTGGAGTTTCTAAGGACCATAAAAAGTGTGACTAAAATTGAGGTCCTAGAGCTCTCCAAACAAAATCATCAAGTCAATGTGACTTGGCCAAGGATCTATGTCAAAGAATTGATTAATTTGTTTCCCCTTTTTATCAATTTTCTTTTCCTCATCCACTCTCATTTTCCATGAACACGTATAATAAAACTTTTAGTACACAATTCATTGAAGCATGAAGTGCAAACCATTTAATCATGATATAAGATATTCAAATTTTAATCTATCATGATTGGTTCATACTATGAACAAAAATAATGTCATTTGAAAGATTAGAGTTCTCAAATGATTTCTCAACTATTGGCTCTTCAACCAAGGATGTGCGTTGTTAATGAGACAATAAAGTCATTCAGCTAGGAGAGAAGTTGAAAAATAAGTCATGAAAAAGATGTATAGCATTTAGTCGAGAGAAAATCATGAACGAAGAGTAGAG
Organism: Chimonanthus salicifolius; assembly: GCA_013350335.1. Taxonomy (NCBI): domain Eukaryota; kingdom Viridiplantae; phylum Streptophyta; class Magnoliopsida; order Laurales; family Calycanthaceae; genus Chimonanthus; species Chimonanthus salicifolius. The sequence goes on along the minus strand of CM023537.1, from coordinate 46,366,721 downwards.
CTCTCAATTGGAGTAAGCTCAAAGAATGGTCATTAAAAAGTGATTGAACAATACTCAATTTTATCACATCAAGCATTGAGAGCATATACTAGCACCAAGATGGAAGATGTAGGTTCCATGACATTTTCAACTATGCTCTCCCTTATATATGTCTCATTTTCAACACTTGGAGAAACAAAACAGAGTTGCCCCCATGTTAGTATGAATATCATAATTATATAATGGTTTAATAAAGATTGGCCAACAGATCATATATATTATCTTTATGAAGAGGCTGGCATGTATTTGTCCTTTAAAAGATAATTATACATTTAATGCAAAGGACAAGGATCTTGAATGACTTGTGTTAAGCATACAAGTAATTGACATTTGGGGCAAGGTACATATCATGAATTGTAGATAATAAACTTTTTAAGATGTCACATTACATACATATGTAATCCTTGCACAACTGTGTGACATGTTTGAAGTTATAATCATGACATTCAAGGTTATCAGATTTTAGAGTAGTTTGAGGCAGCCTTGTGATGTAACCATACTTGATCTCTCCTTTTTTAAAAAAAAATATTATTAGTTGAGTGAGCCAAAGAGAATGTTTCTTGTTCATCTTTCATCTCTTCTAGTAATGTGATAGATATATGGTTCAAGGTATGCTCAAGGTGATGAAATCATTTGATCTTGGGGACTCAACTAGTAATTCTAGAGACCTAAGAAATATGTAACTAAGATAGATTTGGGGTCATAGAGCCCAATGAATCATGCATTCAATACATTTTACTAAAAGCATACAAGTTAAGCATGATTCAACCATATAGCATTGCAAGATAAATATATATAGTTTTCATTTCAATTAAGAAATATCCAATCTTTCAATCAAAGATTACCATGACATCATTCCCAAAAAGAAGTTTTAATTTAAGGCATGGAGAAGAAGATAGTGAGTGAATGTACAACTTTAAGTCCATGTCACTACCGACTAGCTTGATTGAAACAAACATTTCTTAAACAATTCTTTTGGACCCTTGATAAGTTCAAGTCCTCAAATTTGTGACTCTACGAGCATGACAAGTATTGTAGCCAGGAAAAATACAATCAATGCATTAAGAGTCAAATGTATCGTGTCATAGCATATAAGCTTCTTAAACTTGCCTACAATGATGATGATCTAATTTATCAAATGATAGGCAAAGTTTATTACATACATCCAATATTTTAATATAAAGCTCAAGCTATGACCATTGTAGGACACGAGGTTTATACATAAAAATCATCCACAAGATATAAACATTTAGAGCATGAATGATTAAGGCAAACATGAAGCAAACCAAACATGACAGATTTTAATTCTACTAGATATATTTAGCAACATTGAATCTGACTCAAGTTTAGAAAAAATCTGAAGATCTAACCCGCACCCCTAACCTTGGATACCCATTGAGTGGTAGATGAAGGTCTATGGGGTCCACTAGTATCAAACAAATGAACATTTGATTTTCTCTTTTTAGTATTCTTATTTGTTTGATAGAATTTTGTGAATTCATTTAAAGCTTCAATTAATTTATGAGTTAAGGCATAATTTAGATTTCCATTTAAGTTGTTGTACCTTTGTCCTTGATTTTGAAATTTTGGTGGATAACTCTTTTGATTTTTGTTTACAATCTTTTTTCTTATCTTTGAGTTAGCACTTTTTGATTCTTCATTGTGAACCTTTTGCCTTTGATATTTCATTTTTATTTATTTGCATTTTGATATTGATTTTCTTTTCTTGATTTGCATTCAAACATTAGATGTCCGGTTTGCCCACAATAAAAGCATTTTATGATTTTGATTGGAGGAGTTGAGAGAGACTTACTTTTTATAAAAATAGTTGGTTTGACGGATTCTTTAACATTTTTCTTGTCATAACCAAGACCCGTCTTATCTCCAAAAGGTTTACTCAATTTCAAAAGTTTTTCAAGTATTTCTTCTCCTTTAGTGAACTTCATTTCAAATTTTTCTTTATATCATTTTAAATCATTTACTTCTTTTATGAGCTTTTGATTTTCAACACTTAGAATTGATTGAGCTTGTGGATTATGGCTTTTTAGCTCTTTGAGTTCATTTTTTATTTTGGTATTTTCTTCTTCTTCATCACTTAGCACAATTTTCAAATCTTTATAGTCTTCTTTTAATAAGTGAAGTTCATGCCTTAATTTTCTTGCTTCATTTTCAAGATTAGTTTTTTCTTCAATTTCCATTTTTAAGCACTCTTCAAGTTTTAGGTAATCTTTTTGTATGGCTTTAGAATTTTCTTGAATTTTATCTCTTTTAAATTTTAATGCCTCTTCTTTAGCTAATTCTAATTCTTTTAAGATTTTCTCATTTGTTAACTTTTCATAATTTAGCTTATTCGAAAGTTTTGTGTTTTCATTCATTATTTAGTAAATCTTTTAGTTAACTTTTCAAATTCAAGACATAGATTTTTATAGCCTTCTTGAAGAATATCATATTCTTGGTCTTCTTCTAAATCTTCATATTTAGGTTCTTCAATTATAGTATTGGCATTATTATGTTCAAGAGCTTGGATAGGTCCTAGACAATAGACTTCTTCCATGGTTTCTTCCTTCTTAGGCTTTTCATGGGTTTCCTCTAAAATGTCCCATGCTTCTTTTGCGGTTTCACATGATATGATGTTTTCCAAGATGTTTCATGAAACGGCACAAAATATGGCATCAAGGGCTTTTGCATTGGCCAAGTGTATACTCTTTTCAACATCACTCCAAGTGAAGTAACTTTTGATTGGTTGAGTCCAACCACATTTAATCATTTCCCAAAGAGCTCCATCTACTTTTATTAAACATACTTTCATTTTAGCTCTCGAAAGAGCATAGATGGAGCCATCAAAGATTGGAGGACTTATCACGGCCAAGCTATCTCCCATTGACATTTTACTAGCTTAAGGATCGGCTCTTAGACGGTTAAGTCGAGTAAAAGAGACCTCGCTCTGATGCCAATTGTTGGTCAAACTAGATTGTCCTAGAGGGGGGGTGAATAGGACAATTACGAAATTTTAAATTTCTTTAAAGCTTTGGTCAATTAAAATTGAGTTTTTACTAATTAATCCAGTTGATCTTCCAAAATATTGAGATTTATAATAAATAATGAATGTGAAGGGAAATCTCAACAAACACAACTTCACTATACAAGTGTGCTAGAAATATAAGAAATAAACACAAATGCATAAAGTTAGGTGAGGAGGTGAGAAGAGATGGAAAATCTTGACACAAGGATTTTTACGTGGTTCGACAACCTTGCCTACATCCACGCCTCAAGTTCACCACTTGAGGATTTCACTAAATTCTCCCTCAATGGTTGAGAAGAAACCTATTACAACCTTGATCTCTTTCACGGGTAGAGATCGAACCCATACAACACTTGATCTTCTTCACTGGTGAAGATCAGACCGAAAACGCTCAAGAGAGAAGCACTCATCTCTCCTTACAAGGGTTACACCAACCCTATATAAATTACACAATGATAGAAAGAATTTGATTTTTAGAAAAATACCAAGAATGCTTGCCTTTTGATGTTCGAAGTGGCTTTGGCACGTTCTTGAAGATCCTCCCTTTTTCTTGACTTCTTTGATGAAGTGTAGATGCTCCAATGATACCCAACCAAGATGTAGGAGATGATATTTAGGGATACTAAAATGTTTACCTATAAATACAATCTATCCCTAAAGGTCTCTTAAATACACACCCAAGAGTGAGCATAAGATGCTCAAGATTTCCCTATGAGAGTTTCGAGTGTGAGTGAGATTAAGTTCAAGAACTTTGGTAATCTAACTATGGAGTTTTAGTGCTCTTGAAATGATTGGGAGTCTTGGAGAATGTTAGAGAGGGTTTTGCTCATAAAAAACCAACCTTTGGAATGCCCTAAGGTCATACATTTAAAGCCCTCTTGAAGATGTGGCCGTTGGAAGTCGAAATCACAAGAATAGAGCCGTTAAAAACTTCCCGTTGTGATTTCATTCGACTGAACTGAAGATTCAGTCTACTGAAATGTCCAGAAATGACCGTTGAAACATCTGGCACAATTCAGTAGACTGAAATAAATATTTAGTCGACTGAAACATAAATTCAGCCGACTGAAACTCGTCTGAGGCTGAAAAGACGAATCTGCAGCACATTCAGTCGACTGAAACATGAATTCAGCCGACTAAATCTAGACATTTTTGTATACCTCCACTAAAACGACCATAACTTTGGTTTTCGAACTCGGTTTTGGGAGTTCTCTGGCTCGTTGGAAATCTCATTGAGAGATCCATCTACTCACCAAATTTGGTCTAATTTAAGGTCCATTTGATATCTCAAATAATCTCCCAAATTGAAGGTATATGATAAAATTATTTTGATCTGTTTTGCACCCTTTCATTGAAATGCTCATAACTTGAGCTATACATTTCCAAATTAGGTGTTCTTGGACTTTTTGAAAAGTTCTTTTAGTGCTCCATCAAATCATTAAAATTTTTACTAATAATTGGGAATATTTGATGGAAGAAAATACTTGTCAAAAATAGAGCAAAATTCACCTAACCTAAGAAATCCAAATTAGTCCAACCAAATTCTAAGTTATGGATTTTAAGGTTTGTCCCAATGGTAATTCTAGGTCTTCTAAGTCATTCCTAAGGTCTAAATACATGTGTTGGTTGACATTCATGAAGTTCTTCCGATTTCGGTGCAATACCTTCCAAATAACGTGTCTTTTAGAACTTCAAACTTGATTTGACTATATAGGTCTTTCAGAGGCACAATCTTGACACCCGAACAAGGTCACGACAAGTTACACAAATTGACAATTCATGACTCAGTCGGACATAGTCACGGAATTGACAACTCAGTTTGACTCAGGGGAGGTAGATTTAACTTTTAAGCCAACATACACTATAGTATCAAGAGAAAAGGGTTAGTACATTTTTAAATTATCAAGGGGGTATGAACATCACATTAAAACATAGCAACATGCATCACCAATCAATCAAGATTTTGCATTAAAAAACTGGGTTCCTCGGAATATGCCTCGGAACCAGGTATTGTGGCTTCGGATCATCCGAACCACTGCCTAAACTAGTCACAGACTTTGGAACTTGGGTCTGTCTTCGGACCGTCCGAAGATCAGGTCTCGGATCGTCCGAAGGTCCTTCCGAACCGAAAAATAGAGAAAACAGGCTTCGATGGGTCTGTGTGTCTCAGATCATGTCGAGTGAAGCTCGGATTATCCCAAAGGGGTTCTGTCCTTCCGAACAGGACTCGGAACGTCTGGAGGAAAATGGTTAGCCTCGGACGCTTCGGGACTTCGAAATGAAGCTCGGAACATCTGAAGGCCAGCCTCGGACCGTCCGAAGTGGGTTACCCTCGGACCGTCCAAAGCACAACTCTCGAACCGTCCGAGAGTCGTCTTCCTCCACTGTCTGCAACAGCAGACAGTGACGCCGAAACAGGGAGTGAAATACGTATCCAGAAACAATGGGTTTCCTACATTCGGTTTTCACATCCAACTGGATTGATGGACTCCTCAGTAAGTCCTCTTTTCATAGGGAATGGTTTGAAGTTTTAACACTTAATAGGCCATCGGATTTTAACATGAAAACCACACTGATATAAGAAAAACCATGATTTTCCTTAAACTTGAAATCTGTTTTGCACACTCAAAACTTGGCAAAATTTATTTATTTTTGATTCTAAACCGACTGAAATTTAAAGAGGAACACAGTGGTTACCTTCACTCGAGTTCCTGGGTTGCAAATCTAAACTTTGAAAATTTTCTACTCTAAGCTACAGTGAAGAAAACTAGGAAAAATAGAGAGGCTGAGGAGGAAGATTGCTAGTTTTCAGAGCAGCTGAGACTGAAAGGGAGATGAGAAATTTTGAGGGATTGAATGAGCTGAACCGAGATGCATTTTATAGAAATTTTGAGCAATGGTTGATAGCCGGGTGGGAGTTGCATGCAGCTGCTGTCGACGTCCTGAACAGTAACCGCACTGTTTGGGTGTTGGTTGCAGATAAGCCCTCCACAAATCCTGGTTTTGCAATTAGGCCCCTTTTTGATAAAAATCTGATTTTTAACTAAAAACAATACTTTTAAGGCTTGAAAATTTTAATCCAACTTGACAAATAAGTTAGGTTTTAAAACTCTAATCACCATAAAATTTTGGAAATTTAAAACTTACCAAAAACCATAGATTTAAATAAAAACCATAATTTGACACTATTTACTTAATTTAACTTGTGTTAAATAAAACAATTTAAAATCCTCATTTTTGGGGTTTGAAAGAATAAACTAGACCATATTAAAATGGTCTAACATACCATACTTGTTTCAAAAATTATCTCATTTCAAAAACCATTTAAAAATATTTATTTCTCCCTTTCGGGGTTTTGACAGGCGGTTTTAAATATCATTTTCTGAAAATAAAATTATTTTAAAATCAGAAATAGGAATCCTTGATTAAGAAAAATAATATCATCCAATAATAATCACATAATGACACAGATAATAAAATAATAGCAATAAGCGGTAAATTACCATTTTGCCCTCCAACTGGACGAGCTGGATCACTGAGCTTTCGAGCTCGGATTGGGCTACACCTGGGTTTTTCACAAAGTCCTAACCGAAATCTTCGAGATTAACCGGTCTAAGAAGGATTTATTAAACTAATTACGCCTAATTTGAGTCAGGGTATTACAAACGCGGTAACAAACACTAAGCAGAAGCATACATAGTTGAGATCTTGGAGGTAGGGGTCATCTTTACCTGAGAAGGGGGTGGGGTTGAGTACAGAGAGAGACATGGGTGGTTTGGGTGGGAGGAACGAGATTGCAAATCAAAGAGAATCCGTTGCAGGGAGGGACGGGATTGTAGAGCCGACTCTGGATACCATGTGAGAATTCCTCAATGCATTAATTAACAAAAGAAATACAGAGATTAATATATATGTAAAACCCTAATGAATCAAAAGACTAAACTACCCCTATTGCATAATAATAATACAATCTCTAACAGAAACGTGCAGATTGAAAGCAATCCATCGACTTGGGCAAATTTCTCCAAGACAACAAGCAGGTGTTGGCGTAAATTTCAAGAAAGGGAAAGTCCACTAGCTTAGATTGCAAGTTATCCCTTCCACATGGGAGAATCCTATCTTTTGGGGATTTTATTTGTTTCTTTTTTTCATGTATGTTTCTTTAAAAAAAAAGATATTAGCCTTCCATTGTTCCATCGTTTGCAAGTAGTGTGTTTTTATTGGTTGATTATTGTAGACAATGATTGATCTCATATGATGCAGACAATCCTCGCAAATTCTTCTCCATTATTCTCTAGATTTTTAGTTGAAAAAGATCCCAAAATCCATACAATGGTGTGGTCAACCATAAGGAGGGCATTTTGGTCTTTTTCACTTTTTTTTTTTTATTATAAATACCCTATACTCAAGTCGAATTTTACACTGAATAATATTGGAGAGTTTCAAGCAACTTTGTGGAGTCGAACGTTTTGCGAGGCTTCTCAAGCCAAGGCCGGACTGTGGTCCAAACCAAGTGAGTATCAGTAGATTTCAGTCAATTATGTCTTAATGGTTTTTATATTAAGAATTTAATTTCATTTTTTATTTATCTCTTTAATTTGATTTTTCAAATTTTGATCAATTTAATTAAAAAGAACTTAACCTAAATTTCACTAAGCTTAATTGGATTTCTGGAAGCTTGCTTCAATTGCGAGATTTGTTCGTCAACTAATAATTTTAAGTAGATTTCTTTCAAATTCGTATGATTGGTTGTGCGGCTCTTGACTTGCATGTCTAGGCCGATTTTCTTTAAAATCGCCTAGGCCTGTATCAGTGTGCAGAGGGAGATCTAGCGATTTATAAAAGACTTTGGTCATTCCACTTAATAGGCTAGTCTTTTGAGTTGGATATCCAGTCCTAACATTACCACCTCTACCACATTTTGCTACATGTTTCATTATGACGGTTTTCGGGATCCAATATAAAATTGAGCTGAATTGAGATTAGTGTTGGATGATCAATTCTGATTTTCTTCACTTTCTAACTTTGATTTCATAGTGCGGCAAAAGACTACTCTATCCTACAACTTGGGAAAAAAATCATAATATCTATGTGTGTGTTGGCCTAAAAGTTAAATCTGCCTTCCCTGAGTCAGACTGAGTTGTCAATTATGTAACTGTGTCCGACTGAGTCCTGAGTTGTCAATTTATTTGACTGAGTCGTGATCGTCTACGTGTCCAAGACCACATCTCTGGAAGACATGCACAGTCAAATCAAGCTCGAAACTCCAGAAGATATGTTGTTTAGAAAGCATCGCACCAAAATCGGAAGAACTCCTTGAATGTCAACCATCACAGGAATATGGACCCTAAGAAGGACCTAGAAGCCTTAAAATCCCTCGATTAAGAACTGGTTTAATTAAAATGAGAATTCTAAATACATTTGCCCTATGAAGAACTCTAGCTATCTATCAAATATCCCTATATATTTTTGTGTACTTACAATCGAACAAATGTTCATTATAGTTAAGTCTAATGATTGCTAATGAACACATAAAGGGCTCTCCATCTTTTCTGGATTTCCAAACTCTGAATTTATCAACACTTGATGAAATTTGTGGCTTATCAGGTTCCTCGGAACCTGCCTCAGATGTTCCGAAGGTTGTTCTTAGGCTCGGAACCTGCCTCGGAACCATCCTCAAAAGTTCCGAGGGATGCATACTACAGGTTCCGAGACCTCCAATGTACATACTTGAGGCACTGCTTCTCACCTTCGGAACTTGACTTCGGAAGTTCCGAACTTGGAACTGGGCTAGTTCCGAACGTAGTCCAACTAGCGGTTGCAAGGTCAAACTATCAGTTAAATTGTAACCGTTGTGATTCCGACCGTTGGGATTTCGGAAGTTCCGAGGCTAGTCAAGTAAGTTCCAAAGCAGAGATCCGTTGGGAGATTGTTGGCTATATAAACCAAAGCCATTTGAGAGGCAAATGTTGATTCTATTGAACTAGATTTTCTCTAAGTCTTCCCTAAGCTTCCCAACTATTCTTAGAGCACCAAATCTCCATAGTTAGACCTTCATTGCTCTAAAACATATCTCAAACACATCCAAAGTTCTCATAGGAAAATCATTGAGCATCTAAGGCTCAACATTGAATGTGATTCTTGAGGAAACCATTTGGGATTGATTACTCACATAGGCCAACCTCTAATCATCCCTTGTTTATCTCTTAATCTTTGGTGTGGCATTCATTGGAGTACTCTCTCATCACCAAGAATCTAAGAGGAGGAAGACAACGAAAGACAAGCCAAAGCTACTTCAAGTAATAAGAGGATAGTGTTCTTAGTAATATTCAAATAATTTTTTCGATCATTGTGTTAAGTGTAAAGGGTTGGTGTAACCCTAGTGAAATTGAAGAAATGTGTTTTCTTGGTGTTTATAAAATTTGGTTCAATCTCTACCCTTGAAAGAGATTAAGATTGTAATAGGTTTTTTTTCCACCCGTGAAGGAGAAAGTTAGTGAAATGCTCAAGTGGTTTACTTGAGGTGTGGATGTAGGCAAGGTTACCAAACCACGGAAAAATACTTGTGTCATTTTCTTCCATTTCTTCTCATATCCTTCACCTTACTTAGTGTATTGCATCATCTCATATCTTATCACACACATGTTTGCGTGGATTTAATCTTGCATGTAAATCATATTTGGAAGATTAATTGAGCAAATTTGTAGTGACCAATTATTAAAGTACCTTATATTTGAAAAGAAATTAAAATTCTCCAATAGTCCTATTCACCCTCTTTTAAGACTATTTTAGACATCTTAATAGCTTGACTAACAGTATGTACATACATAAAATGTTTTGCTGCTTTTTGAAAGTTATTAGGAAGAGTCAACTACCTAGTAAAGGTCAAGGAATAAACAGGACAAGCAATCACTACAAGAAATAAGTGAAGCATACAAAAATTCAAATGAAAATGTAGCAATTCAACTTTTTAGTTTCGAAAACATTCTTTCTTATGCTTACTAAGCAAACTTCCCTATTTTTCAAGTTTCATTTGAACCCACAAATCTAAGCATGTATAGAAAAAAAAACCCTCTTGTTGAAAATCACATTTTTGTCCATCATTGCTAGAGCTCACAAATCTTTCTGACCACAACTATACCATCATCATCTGCACCATTATAAATTAGAGTGCCATCGTCATTATCATGATGATCTTCTTCCACCATGATCACTGTTATCAACATCATCTTCATGAACATGATTTTGTTGCTCACAATCTTGTACAACGTCACCATTTTAATTCAATAAAAAACACCCAACGTGCATGGAAAAGAAAAACATAGCATGAATGCTATAAAACGGTGGGCTAAATCACCCAGTAAAGCCATTTACAACATTAGTAGGGTTATAAGGAAAAAAAAACAATGAATCAACCGGAGAAAACATCCTGAGAATTGAATGTGGCCCATGCTTCCTGTCACAGTAGAAACTATCATGTCAATGGTAGATCAAATAAAATCAATAAAGCAAAATAACACTGTCATTTGACATTCTACTCTTAATGCTCTGTGACCCTAGTCTCCAGTGAGCTCATTTTATCTTTTGTTTAGTATACAAATCAAAATGAATGGGCATATTTTGGTTTCCTAAATTATTAATTTCGGAGGAGCAATGTTTGCATGCATGCTAAGAAATAACCCATCTTTTTTTTTTTTCCTTTTTAGCCATGAAATCTAAAAACATCCTAGTAGTATCCAATTGGCATGCATCCAAGTTGGCCTTTTAGAAACTATGTGATTTCAAAATCTTTTAGGATGACAAGTTAAAATTGTGAAGGTTCTTTATTTTTATGCTTGTTTCTTTGTATATATAAGATGGCTGCAAACTTGTTTGCATCAAAGTTTTATGCAAAGAGTGTCATTTAATTCCACATGAATGAATGAGTTTGAAATGTCTTGTCTTTTATATATTATTTATAAATTTCATCCTAATTAGATAAGAGAAGTTCCTGAAAGGTCTTAACTTGTATTTGTTGTCTATAAAATTTCATCTTTATTAGTAAAAGAAGTTATATTTTTAAAAATCCTCAAAAATTCACATTCATCTAATGATACAAATTTATCGGATTAGATCAATCAACTTTAAAAATCAAAATCAGTGTTAAATTAAATATAAATATAATTCATGAGAGGTCAACAAGTGTAGTAGAGAATTCATCCACTGTGGATCTTATAATTCAGAATTTATATAAAAACTTAGGGCTGCAACTCGGCTCAGGAGGCTGGGTTTCTTAAAATCCAATCCGACCCGAGTTGATATATATGGAATCCGACCTAAATTCTCAACCCGAACTCTAGAACCCGACCCGACCCAAATTCTAACCCTACCCACATTATAAACCCATTTTAGCCTAATTTTAGCAGGATTAAGTCGGGTTGGGTCAGGTCCGGTCGGGTTAACTTGTAAAATCCTCAACCCGGCCCGACCCTGAATTTCATGCGGGTTTTTATCTTCTCAACTCGACCCAACCCACCCGCATGATTTCTCGGGTCAGGTCATGCAGGGTCGGGCCAAAACCCGAACCGAGTTGCAGCCCTATAAAAATTTAAACAAAACATTTTTTTTTAATGAAAAACATTCTTACCTCATGAATTACTACGAAGTACGAATAAAAGGATACCTGAGTATATTGAAGACTTTCTCTGCCAAGTACTTTTGAGGAGTTGTGGCACCCTTCTGTTGCAACTTGTCAGGGTGAAGGCAAAGTCTGGCTTTCTGATATGCTTTTCTTACATGTGAAGGCTCAATCATGTGAGTCAAAGGGACGGCGTGCCATCCACTTTCAGGCCACAATATCTGAATTCCAATCCAACAGTGAATTTAATCAAATAATATCAAAAATAAATAGATGAACAATTAAAAATATACTTAAGAAAACATAGGAAACATTACATATTGAAGTGTTGCGAGCAATGATCGTATGTTTCCTTCTTTCCGTTCTGACCATCTCTTTATGTCTTCTTCAATTAATCTCATCTCCATCTACGATTTGCATATAAACAACAAACATATGTTATTAAATTTTATATTGCTTTCATGCATACAAAATGACATGGCATCCCAATTGTCCACTGCAAATAATTGTTTTCCATGAAATAACTAGGTAACCTCATTTATTCCTTAACATATTAAGGTTGGAGTGTTGGGCAATGTTTATTTTGTAGTAAAGAAATATTTGACAGAATGGGAGGACATTTTGTGTTGAAACAGACCATTATAGCTTCATGTTGCTAGTTTGTTATAGCAATTATCTTTTCATTTTACATGGTCATTTTCATCAAGCTAGAAACCTTTTATTTCCACAATGGTTTATTTCTTGATTACAGAAAATGAAATTTCAAGAACTACGTAACAATTCTAGCAGTACCAAATAGACTTCAAGAAATATGAATATTTTTTAAATAAAAAAGGTAAATAGCATAGTTGATCACTATAGCCCTAAATGTCCAAAAGGTACATACAACACGGGAAATAATATCAAAGCAAGAACATGTTCAACTTTAGTAACGTAAAGTGCACACAAAGAATTGACGTTATTGATTACATCATCAAAAATAAGTAAAGTAGATATTGCCGACACAAACAAAATAAAAGGAGAGGTTGAGATGCTGCCGACACAGATAAAGTAAAAGGAGAGGTTGAGATGATGCCGACACAAATAAAGTAAAATGAGAGGCTGAGATGGTGCCGACACAGATAAAGTAAAATGAGAGGTTGAGATGCTGCCGACACAGATAAAGTAAAAGGAGAGGCTGAGATGCTGCCGACACAATTATTCGCTTCCATGGCTGTAGAATCACTATCAGCACTAGGATCTTGGGCAAGACGTGAGTTTGGATCAACATAAGGATTTACCAGCTCATCTCAATGGGTATTGAAAAACTCGTATAAACCACGGAGTTGAATATTTGGGTCCCCATTTGCAAATGGAGAGATTGGGGTGTGTGGAGGAATTTGGGTTAGATCAACGTGGTTAAGATTGCCATCTATGTGATGAACTCACGGAACTCTTGCCTATAAATCTTGGATTTTCAGCAAGATTGATAGGTCTCCAACAGTGAATGCTGACCTCTTCAACATAATTGAGATATGGAACATAATAGTTCTCTTGAGCTCCAAAACTGGTAACAAAATCTCTTGGTCTATGGAGATGAATTTCAACAAACCTCATTCTTGTAAGTCCAGGGTGTTTAGAAGGAGATTTTGCCACCATGCTAATGGATGAAACCACTCAAGCATCTTCATAAGACTAGAGGCATGATCGGGAAGTTGATGTCGGAATTGCATCTGAAGAAAATGTGCTCACAAATCATAGAGATAAAACATGATAACAATACGGAATTGCTCAAGAATGTACCACATGCAACATCTAACTTCTTTAGGGAGATGGTATAGGTTTCGGAAACCAAATGGGGTGAGATAAGGGTAATCTAGATGAGTGATTCGTAAAAATCAGGTGGATTCTAGTGGAGATGGGTTTCTAGAAAGTCCTGGCATTGAATGAGGATCGGAGAGGGAAAGCTAGAGAGGCCATGTATTCTTGGATTTTAGGAGGAAAATCTTGGGGCTCTATTGGACAAAGGGTAGCTGTAGGTAGAGGTGATGAAGAGTGGACAAGGGTTTTATGTTGCTTGAGGCGGGAGAGGAAGTCAGCTAGGATGTTGTCTTTGCATTTGATCTTTTTGACAGTAAACTTCCACTGATCAAACCAAAAAACCTGACGGAGAAGTTGTGAGTTTGTGAGTCTTCTGTTTGAATTTGATCATTTCAGGAAAAACACTCATATCCATTTCAATTGTGAATTCAGGTCCAGTAAGAAGAAACTGGAATTTCTGGATGGCATTTTTAACAGCAAGGATTTCTTTGTAAGTGTTGTGATAATGTTGTTCAGACAGTTTGAAAGATCCACCTTTATAACCACAGAGGTGTCTAGCACAATCAGCAGTTTCAAAGAAGAGAGCGGCTCCCCAAGCATAGTCACTTGCATCAATTTGGAGGATCCTTTCGTGATGAGATTGAGGGAGAGACAGATGAGGGAATTGTGGAATGATTCTTTTCAATGCCTAGATTACATTTGTATGAGATCTATCCCATTGAGGAAGTTGTTTGAGTAGAGTAGAGAGGACCGATCGATGCTTAGAAAGGTGCGAGATAAATTCTGATACATAGTTGATGATGCCTAAGAACTGCTGAACCTATTTGACATATAGGTGTTCATTAGGGAATTTCAACAATTGTTCCGCAATATGAGGCATAGGCACATATTTTCCATCTTTGATGTACATTCCCAGGAAATCAATGTTCCTTTTTCCAATAACTATCTTTCTTTTCTAAAAGCATGACACCATATTCTTGACATAGGTTAAAGAACTGGTCTACGAGGAGAAGATGTGAGGATTCCTCCTGAGAAAACGAAAGGATATCATCAATATAAATGAGAGCATTTTTAATGAGAGGACGAAAAATCCTTAGCATGGCCTTCTGGAAAATGGAAAGTGCAGTTTTGAGCCCAAAGGGCATAACAGTCCACTGGTAATGACCAATGGGGATGGTGAAGGATGTCTTTGGTCTTTCTGCAGGATCAATTCTAAGTTGCTAGAATCCTGCCTTAAGATCAAATTTGAAAAATATCTGGGCATCCGCCAGCTGCTCAAAGAGAGAAATTCGTTGTGGTAGAGGAAATTTATCATCAGCAAGAAATTTGTTGAGGGGCTGATAATTGATAGCCAATCGCATCTTTCCTCTAACTTGTTCAGAATGCTTATTTACATAAAAAGCTTCACATGACCATGGTGAAATGGTTTCATCAATCATCTTTTGTTGGAGGAGTTCAAAGAGTTCTTGTTGAGCAAGTTTCAGATGATCAGGATGCATTCCAGAATGGCTAGCCTTCAATGGAGAAGTAAAGGGGACACCTTCTTTGAATGGTAATTTGTGAATGAAAACTGAGAGTTATTCTTAGCAATTCTTTGTGTGCACTTTATGCTACTAAAGTCAAACAAGTTCCTTAAGCTTAGTTGTCTAGAGAGCTTATCTAAGTTTAACTAAGGGGCTCTAGTGCTACCGGTTAGAGTTCGCTTTCATCACCTTTACCATTTTCCCCAAAAACCAACTAATCATGCCTTCATCCATTCCTACCCTCCCATACCATCTCTTGCAAGACTTTCGAAGCATTTGCCATGCTCATACCTATTCTGTCATACAATATCCAATGGAAGATCAATTGGAACAAGGACATGTTGATGTCGCTAGCAACCAATTTGTTAGCCTCCTAAGATAATTATCCACACGGAATCTTGATACGGAGAAATGTGTACTAAACTAATGCCCCTGTCATACACATTCTGCATTGAAAAAGAAGATGAAGATCTCCCTGGTGTTTATGATTTCAACGATGTTTACCCAACTTTTTCCCTATCTCGCCACCTTTCAACTTGGTATATAGTACAAAGAATGGGTAGCCAACCCATTTCTGATTGAAGAAATATGCAAATGGGATGTTTTAGTGCAAAGCACTCATGACGAGGATTCGTACGCACTCTCGCATACTAGCCAGAACAGCATCTATCATTTCATACATGTTTGTAAGAAGGTACACAACGTACCTCTCTAGTTGACGAAGGACTTGCTATCCATGTCATGGCAGTGCAAGATCCAAAAGTTAAACAAGTAAGCATGACTCCTAAGCCACTACTAAAGAAACTCAAAACGATGCACCAAGCCATGAAGATAGCTCCTAGGAGAATTCCTAGGAGACACAAAATGAGTCATCTTACAAGACTCATTGAGATCTATACACTGAAGTAACAAGACAAAGAAGTGCAAGTGTATGTCCGAGGTCATAAGGGCTTACAAAATTAGGTTGACATGCCTGAACCACAATCATGGCTAGAAGCCACTAGTTGGGGAAGCGACTTTGAGGATGATGAGCAACCACCTCAAAAGGAAGATCAGTCCAATGAAGAAGACGACCACCCTATTGACCAAATTCAAAAAAAAAAAAAAAGAATCATTACAACTTGGATATGATACCCTTAGAAAGGGGGACAATCGCTATATATAGCCATCCAGAAACAATACCTGTGATACATGTTTTCGATAGCAAGAATCATTTCGTACAATAATTTACAAATTGAATCAATTATCTATAGGTATATGGTACAATGATTGCTATTCATGCACATGAATCTTTCTTTTGGTGGTATCAGTCCAATCATTCTTCACCACATAAGAGCTCAAGATAAGTTCTCTTATGTGTGGAGCTCAAGATAAATTGAATCTTTCAGCTGATGTATAGAAAAAGAATGGACCACATTAGCAGATACGTGTTTTGGCCCGATAGAAAGCCTTCTCGAGGGATCGAAGGTGGGCTGACACTGTCAAAAGAAGGTTAAAGACCTTTGCCCCACCCACAAACGAGCTTATCTTGAGCTATTGTGTGGCGAGGAGTAATTCAACCTACAACACCAAAAACAAAGATTCCTGCACATTCCTTCCTTCTACTTTTGTAAAATTATTGCACGAATGATTCTTTGTGTCTAATGCATGTATCGCATGCATTTTTTACTTTTGTAAAATTATTGTACGAATGATTCCTTGTAATTATGCATGTTTTACATGCATTATCACTGAATGGCTATATAGCCATTGCCTCTCCCATTTAATGGTATCATCTATTTGCCCAACATGGACAAACTTACATCCCCATTTTTGCCATTTATCGAGATCTTCTTTCGTGAAGAAAGGTAAGAACATAGAATCTTGTGCCCTTGGACTTCCATACTCACTTTAGACTGGCTGTAATAAACAGGAACCAAAACAAGGTGTTAGGTACAAACATTCTTTTTTGGTTAAAGGAAATTTGACTTCTCCAAAAGAATATTGGGTGGTTTCTTCTTCCAATAACTGGGTATGGATAAGGGACAAATTTGGAATTCTTTTTAGAGAGGAGAAAGAAGTTGAGGCGCTTGCTGCATCAAAGGATTTACTTTTCATCATTTTAATCCGAGGGCTAACCAAAACCTTGCTAGAGACATCAATTGTTTGAGCTGTTTTCGCCTTTTTCCCTTTCAGCTTTGTATCTGCGGTGGATTTCTTCGAGTATTGGAGCAGTGCTGTTCTGAATCCTGAACTCTCTGAGCTTCTTTCTCCTGTCATACAGTTCTAGTATGCGGTCGTTCTCATCATTGGACAACGTCAAAGGGAATCCTCCACCACAAGGAATGGGAGGATGTTCACTGTACCACCTGGCAGACTTATTTTTCCAGTATCAATCATCTGAATCTGCTTCTTCGTTTTCGATTTTGTCACCAAGGTGGCCATCTCCTTCATCGGGCTGATTTTCTTTTTGAGAAGGCTGGTCATCATCCTCGTAGTCACTTCCCCAACCAGTGGCTACTAGCCATGGTTGTGGCTCAGGCATGTCAAACCTGATTTTGTATGCCTTATGACCTCGGACATATACTTGCACCTCTCCATCTTTAATTACTTCAATGTCTAGATCTCATCGAGTTTTAGATAACTCATTCTGCATCTCCTGGGAATACTCTAAGAGTCTTCCTGTGAGCTATCTTCATGGGTTGGTGCATCACTTTCAGTTTCTTCAGCATTGGTGCATTTTGCAGGGGTCATTGGTATCTACGGGACCTTTGGATCTTGCTCTGCCTTGATATGGATAACAAGTCCCTTCATGAGTTGGAGTGGAATAGACGTTACTTTCTTGAAAGCGGTATGAAATGATTGATATTGTTTATATTGAGAACTATATGAGAAAGTGCATACTGATTCTCATTGCCAGCACAAAAGCACTGCATTTGCAGATCTCTTCAATTGGGAATGGGTTAGCAAGCCATTCTTCATACCTCACAACAGGTTGAAAGGTGGCAAGATAAGGAAAGAAGATCAGGTCGACATAATCGAAGTCATAAATGCAAGGGAGATCTTCATCTTCCTTTAATATGCAAAATGTGTGAGATGTAGCATCAGTGTAATACACATTTCTGCGTATCGGGGTTCCTCATGGGTAATGCTCTTGAAGGCTAACAAACTAGTTGTTAGCAGCATCAACATATCCTTGATCCAATTGATTTATCATAAGGACGTTATATGATGGAAGTATCCCCATGGTGTGAGGGCGGTGAATGTTTCAAAATTCTTACAGGAGATGAAATGGAAGTGTATGAATGAGTGACGGCATGGTTGATTGGTTGATGAGAGGAACACAAAAGAAGAACTTCTAACCGGTAGCACTGAAGCCCCTTAGTTAGACTTAGACAAGCTCTGTAAACAATTAAGTCTAAGGAACTTATTCAACCTTAATAGCACTAAATGCACACAAGGAATTGCTAAGAAAAATCTCTCAATTTTTCATTCAACTTGGCTTGGATACCGTTACAAGGGAGAGGTAATGATTATATTGCCATTCGGTGACAATGCATGTGTACCATGTATATTTATTTTTTCATGTAACTGAAATATAACATAATAAATATACACAAAATTGAAGGCATAGGATACATAGACATATGGCATATGCACTAGTTCATTAAAATCTTACATCTTGATCGTATTGATGTGTCTCTTGACTTGCTTCTCTTCTTTTGAGCTCTTGAGAGACCCTAGCCTAAAAGAGAGAAGAGGATTGGTCTAAGAAAATTAATAAGAAAATCTTTAAAGCTCAATGAAGGAAAATAAAACTCTAGTGAGACACTTCATATCACTTTAGAGAACAGGGCTCCATTTCTTTTATACATCCCATTGTTCTATTGATCTCAGTAATTATCTCATGAACTTAACAAGAACACACTCTTCACCCAACCACCCAACCTTTTTCTAAATTAGAAAATGTAGGCAGGTGTACACTTTTGATTGAATGTCTCACTAGAGTATCACTATAAAAAATTAAATTTAAAATATACCATGAGAAATTGGGTCTTTTCGAAATCACTTTTTGGTTGAGTTAAGCATTCAAACACGACTTGCCTTCCTGCCAAATTTCAAACAAATAATTAGTAAAGCCATTATTTCCAACGGTTAACATGGTCATTATTAAAAAAGAGAGAATCATTATCCATATCAACAAATAATTAAGATAGACCATTTGATTTGCCGTCCACTCCAGAGATAGGTCACAAATGGTCCCAACAATCATGACAATGGTCCAATTTCATAAGTATAAGCAATGATCCAAAAATTTAGATAGTTGAGATTATCAGGATTTTGAATTTTAAAGCTGTAACCTAATCCAATTTCAATTAGTTGGGAGTGTTAATATATGTGTAATTAAATTTGAGACATGTCTGATTAATGAGAAACTTAAGTATGGAGAGAAGGGAAGAATGCCTCATTTAATCTTTGTAAAATATTTGATAGAACAAAATATTTGTGAGAGATGCTTGATTTTCTATTAAATTTGTAGACTGTAAATCCCTCCCAGCCATTGTGAATAAGCATCTATGAGATGAATAATCCTCTCCAACATTTACTAATTAATAGATACCATAAGCTAAGAACAATATTTTTGAGTAACTAATTTTCGCTCGGGTTTGGTAACCTCAATGGTCATGGGTCAGATTCAGGCTTCGGGCCATTTACTCTAAAGCCCATATTAAGATCATGCTCTTCATGAAACATCATCAGGCTTGAGCAAACTACAAGCTCAATCTGAGATTCTGTTACCATCATTAATTTTGGGCAATCACCCATAAAAAAAAAAAAAATCTTCAAAAATAGGGCTAGTACAAATCCCATGGCTAATAGTTGAAGCCAAAATTGGGATAGGTAGAGGCCACGGTCAGCCTTTAGATAATTAGAATTGAATATGGGTTCCAATTGTTTGCACCTGAGCCCAACTCCAATCTGAACACGCAGTCCCCAATACAATATTTAAGGCTTCTTATACAGGCCTCAGTTTGGCCCAGAGGCAGGTTGCAACTAAGATGAGATGACCGGCTGTTTAGGATCTCATGTAGCACATGATATATAATTCTCTATGTAGCATTTTCCAAACATAAACCATAAAATTGTCGTTTCATTTTTCATTTTTCAGCTGTTCCCTAACTATCTTATATAAAGATGTAAAAATTAAAAGTTGATCTTAAAAACTCATTTGTATTGCAAAAATGCTACACAGATAACCCGTGTAGCATTTCGGATATGGCCTCATGGGTGATCTAGTGTATCCCTATTCAAGTATGTCTGTATTACCTTCGTCTATTTTCTGGCGAACCTCCGGCGAACTCTCAGTTTCCAAGTGAGCCCACTTAACCATATTCTGCTGTTGATATCCAATGCTGAGATCCTCTGACTTTCGACTTTGAGACTTCTCTTTCGCCCATGCAATCGCTTCGTCCACATTGATTGCCTCCTCAATCTCTTCCCTCCTCTCTGACCCAATCTCTATAACATATGAGCCTAGATATTCAGCATCATTATGTTCTCTTCTTCTTCTTCTTCTTCTTCAAGTTCTTGCAAGGACTGGCCATGAATTTTAATTGCAGGATACGGATCACAGCCCACATAGGATATCTCCGACGACGGTGATCCAATGTCAAGATCATCTATTGATATCTTGATGCTTTGATGTGAACTGGGTTCGAGGCTGATGGTCTCCGGAGACGACGTTCGGTGACAGAATCCGAAATGGGATTTGAGAAGTAGATCATTGGAGCTGGTCTCTGTGAATTGGCATTCCTTGAAAGATGAACGTGTGTATGGAGCAACAGAGGAGCCCTGCCTCCTTCGCTCTCTAGATAGTGTTGAAGACGAGCTTTGACGAGAAGGGACTATAATGGGCCTGCTGTGAAGAAGTACATGGAATGAATTAGGTGAAGGTAAATTCTTTATATTCATCATTCATTTTTTAAATATAACTTTTTTTTACAGATGAATGATAAAATGTTCGACTTAATTTTATTATAGTTAGGTCTCTTAAACAGTAACATTTTTCTATTTATATTTATCTTAAAAAAGGTCGGGTTAGCTGTAAATCTAACTTTAGTTCAGGTTTGATATATATCTAAGTATATACATTAAATATATGCTCCCATGACCTTGGTCTACTGAGATTTCATGAGATCTTACATATGTGGGGCCCATAATTGATCTAATGGAACACTCTCTCCTCCACCCACCTATCGAATTGTATCATTATCCAATTTGCTGCCAATCCAACCTTATAGCCCACCAATCTAAGCCAAAGAATTTTCATAATTAGATAATTATTTAATTAAAATAAAAAAATTATTAGCATAAAAGTTAAAACGTATCATACTCATATATTTCAGTGGCCTACTACTACTAGACGAGATCCTTATTGCAAATAACCTAAGCTTTAGCAATGACTTCATGTATACTTATAAATTTACCATTTTATATATTATTGGCCATGTAATGTTAGAAGGTGTTCCTGGTGTAGCCTACCATTTAATATGTTGGGTGCAGAGGTGTAAAATATTGGCCAATACGTATCGTATCGATCGATATATATCGGTTCTGAAAACCTTTATATATCGGCCAATATGATACGTATCGGTCGACATTGGCCGATATTGGTGAATTTTGTAAAAAAAAATTAATAAAAGAGAGAAATATATCGGCTGATACCAAATTTATATGAAATAGACGAGTTTAGATTCTTGAGATTTAGATGCATTGTCTTTTAATATAGAATTAGACATGAATTCTAATGAACTTTTAGACAAATTCTTAAAAAAATTGAGATGGTATTTTATACAAGGAGGTCGATCATCTATCATAGATTCAGCTCTATGTATTTGTATTGTAAAATAACCTATATGGATAAGAAGATATTTAACAAGAACTCTTTTATCTAAACATATAATTTTATAAAATGAGATATGGAAAAATTAATATGTTCCATTAGTCAATTTTTTAAGATTTGAAATTACAACAGTAGAATGACCATATTAGAATGAAATTTCATCCACTCTTTGTTTATGCCTTTTTACTCATTCAATTCAAACATATTTACCCTACTTAAAAATTATTGAGAAATCTCTCCAAAGCTTAGAAAAGCTCCTTATAGTTTTTGAAACTTTTATGCTATAAGAATGGTTGTAACTTAATCTTCATTTAAATAAAACTAGTGAAAAGAGCACACATTTTGTGCAAGTGACATTGGACAAAAATAATAGTAGATTATTGCTTCTTCTGTAATATACATCACCAATTTTTGCACAAAATATCTCTACCTTAGATACTAACATAAAAATGATTGGCTAATTTTTTTCAATTCACCAATTTAATCATAAAATCCCTTTCTTTATTGTTTATGTTCTTTACAAAAAATCTCCTATTTTTAGATTTTAGGTAACATCATAAAAGGTTGGACTAAATCCTTCCAATTCACCAAATTTAATCTTCAATTTTATTTTCTGTTTTTCAGTATTTTATATGATTTTTCTATTTTAATATTAATGTAATATGAATAGATCAAAATTTTCAAACTTACCAAATCAAGTATAAACAATCTTTTTTCTATTTTAACTATTTTTATCATGAATTTTTCTTGCTAATATGAGAGAAAAATGATAATTATTTAATAAGTTAATGATAAGGTTTACTTGAAAATGATTATAAATTATATTTTTTATATATAGATAAATAAAATGAAGAGATGCTGAATGTGATGGACTATGAAGGAGACGACGAGGGACCCCACCCACCACCACCGTATGTTGCATACTCCTGAATAATGTGCATGCTCTAAAATATACTGTTCATCTATTTTTATTATGACATTTGGATTTGAATCGGGCCCATCGTCATTGTATGGATTTTAATCTATGATACGGATGCTGTTTCTTGAATCATGATAAGGACGGAATCATTAATCCCTCCCATTTTAGAAATCTCATTAAATAAAAGTAATTTACTCTTTGAGTAGCAGTTATTTTGGAGAATTATTATTATTATTATTATTATTATTATTCTTATATAACTCAATCGTTTAGATTTTTGATGACCAAGGTATCCAGCCTTCTTAGAGCACCCGATTAATCTATGAGATTTGTGCAAGTCTCTCTACCTCAGGGAACGAAATCTCAGTCGATACACATTGTATCGGTTGTATTGGTGAGATATTTGCCGAGATCTCTCCGATATCGGCTAATACGATTTAAAACAACTAATATTTGCCCCCCAAAAAAAATAGGAGAGTATCGATCGATATCGAAGATCTGAGATATCGGCCAAGGGGCCGATATCTTAGTATGGGTGAATTTTTTACTCCTACTCTACCTACAGGCCGATATCTTAGTATGGGTGAATTTTTTACTCCTACTCTACCTACACACACCAAGTAACTTCATAAAAAGTGATACTTTAGAGTGGGATGAAAATCAAACTCTCGACTCCCACTTCTTTAGACATATTCTTGGCTATTACTCACCCTTTTGCGTTTCGATCGTTTAATCTATTTGACAATTTACTTATGTCAGCTTTTCATTTTAAGAGAGAAAGTTTTTTTTATTATAAAAAGAAAAATACCTATCCAAATAACTCTCATGTGTGTGTCACTGTTGAATGAATCAAGTTTGACGATTTTATTTCTCATTTGGAGAGAGTGCCACCAGTTGAAAATAATACAATAGAGAATACAGAGAATTCACAACGAAAGAACATCCTCTTGCATTCATATATTTTATATTCATTTAAATTTTACATTTATAAAATTTTAATATTCATCAAAATACTAGACTATAAATATTTTATATGTCATTAGTTTCCTTAATACTAAGAAATGAATCGTAAAGAAATGATCTTGAATAAATGCAGGACCCGTTTGCCTCAATGGAGAATGATCAATCATAACCCTTTATAATCTCACTAGGCTTTTAATTTCACTTTCTTGGCTTTACCTTATTAAAGGTAGCAAATAAAGGCTAAAGAGCAATGATACCCATCTATGAGGCCAAGTTGTTGGCCCCACCATGTGACATTATCATGAATGAGCCCACCATGCACCAACTAGTGGCACGCTAAAGATGGCAAGAAGAGCTTGGGACACCTTCAAAGTTCAAAGAACTCATCCATACCACAACTTTGTTCACATTAAATTATTAAATTAAAGTCTTTAAAGATTAAACTTAAGAGAGAGAGAGACACTTTACAAAAGATATTTTCATAACTGATAATCTCTTATTTTTCTACATATACTTTTAATTCACTGTCAACCAACTATATAGGTTGAAATATATGATCTTTTAAATATTTAATTTTTTAATATATGAATTTTGTACTTGTATGTGTGTTTTTTCCTTAAATGCAGGTGTTGAAGAAATAGAAACAGGCTGATGTATCGGCCGTGAGATTTTCAAATCGATATTTATCGGTCATATATAGTATAACAAGTGAAGGATTAAGATTATTTAATTGATGTAGCTTTAGCATAATTAAATGTACAGACAATTGACGGTTCAAACTTCATGATGTTTGCCAAGCATATCAAATCAATTGTGAAAAATAATATAAATGGAGAATTGATTTGGGTACTGATACATTTATTAAAACGAGACATTTTGATTATTTTATCTTTAAATTCATTGTTATATATTAAAATGGAGAAATTTAATTTACCATGATAAAAGAAAGGACAAAACAAACCTTGTGCTCATTTTAATAAAAATATTGTTAATGCTCAAATTAATTCTTTATAAATAAGCTATGATTTTATAATCTATATTATTATAGAATTGTAAAAGGTGTTTCTTGGTCTTTATATACAATCAAGAAATTATAAAATTGCACTTGACAGTATTTTTGTTTCTTTATTTGAAAATTTAATTATACATATTAAAATTAAATTAAATGAACTACCACAAATTAAAATTTCAATTTTTAACAACTTGATCTTAATGGTCAAAGTTAGTGGATATCTTAAAATTATAATTGATAGTAGGTCATAAGCCTATATTTAATTTGTACAGTTAGATTTTCAAATAAAGAAATAAAAATTTAAAAAAAAATTAATATCAAATATCAAATTTGATTTTTATTAACATGCATTAAAATGACTGCAAATGATTAATTGAAATAAATGAATTTATACATGGATTTCAATTATTTTAACTTGGAAATCTAAAATATAAACGCTAATAAAGAGATTCATGATGAGGATATGCATGATTTAGGGAGTTCCCGCGATTTTAGGGGGTGGAAGAGTGTGGGCATCATTTTCAGAGGCCAGGAAGACAATTTTACATTTTTACCCCTTTTGCTCATCCGAGGTCAATTATGAAAGAAGATAATGCTCCCTCCCAAGCAGTATGTCACAGTTTTACCTTGTATATTTTTCCCAATGACGGATATAATGCAGTTACAGATTTAAGTCAAAATTGATTTTTTAAGTTGTTGAAGGATATTGTAATTTTTTTTGTCATTATTTCAATAATATTGAATATTTAAGCTGAAATTTGTAAATAGATAATTTCATTAATTTTTTAAAAAAATAACCATAATTTGTTGCTTCAGCCAATATTTGAAAAAAAAAGAGTAGCAGATATAATATTTTTTTTAAATGATATTGATAATATTTATATTTTAAATCAGGTTTATGCTAAATGTTTTCAATCAGAATGTCATGACTACATTTATATAAGTAAATCACATAGTTGATTATGCAATAATATCAGTATTGAGAAATTATTCATTGTGAACTAGTTCACAGAGAATGCTATAAACCTTTTGGTAAGTACTCTTACATGAATATTTTTTTTATTATTTATATTATTCCAAAAATTATATTTAAGTGTTGTGATTGAAAGTTTATACTGATTGATTGTGAAACAGTTTACAATAGATAATTTCTAAGTCATTTATCCTTTTTTTTTAAAGGGTTTTTTTTTTTACAATTAGAAATGGTAAAAATTGTCACTTAAAAATATATAAAAATCAAATAACATTTATAATCCTTAATAGTTGTGATTCTGCATCACCAATACTCAAATCTTTCTTAAGTTTCGTAGCAAAAATTATGACAATAATTATATTAATTAATTAATAGTTTTATTTACTTAAAATTAAAATTCAATTTAAATCTATAGTCTAGTCATCTAATATAATGCTGCGCCGTCGTCCAAAGATTATGATGTTTGCGCTTGCAGTCTTGCACTAATAGATATTCTTGTCAAAAAGTGTTTTTAGGTTAAATTAAGAAATTTCGAACTTAAATGAGGAGATTCAATATTCAATTCTTCATTTTAATGGAGTACATTATAAGCCTAAGTTCGATTATAATTCTGTGTGTATATACATTTTTCTATTATTATTTTGACAGATCTAAATACTCATTTCGAGTAATGAGTCCAATGAGTATATTACATTTACATTCGAAAAATAATAATATTAAGATGGCATAAATCATGATCTTCTTGATCTTTATTTATTAATATGACATCTAATAATAGATAGAGTCTGACTCTTATACAAAAGCAAAAGCAATTATCTATAAAATAATCAAGTAAAATAGACATTTATCAAAGTCCTATTTCAATTCTTACACTTCACACGCAGCAAATCAGATGGTAATAAGTGATACAGATGAATTTGTTCTCGACGTATCTAACCTTCAGATTGTAACCGAGTGATTTGATGGCAATTCTTTTTGTGAGTATTGAGTTGACTCAACACGTTAATTCTATGAAAATTGATTTGCAGTGCAATGAAAATGTTCAGGGACAAAAACGTCATTTTAATGCAAAAACCGTTTAACTGACCTGAGCTTGGAAGCAAAAGTGGAGATCCCAACGTCGTCATGACCCGACGGACGGAGAGGACTCAAATCCTCCGAACTCAATACTGATGATGAATTCGACTTAGATCTCGACCTCGACCGCCGATCGTCTACCGGTCCAAATATATCATCATAAAATCCGTCCCTCCGATTATTCGTCGACGGGATCCGGAACAACGGCAGATTCCTGCCCTTCCTTGCCGTATGTGAGTCGAATTCCGTCATCGGACGGAAGATCTCGTCGTAGAATGAGGTGGAGAAGTCGCCGGAAAATCTGCGGAGGTAGACGCTCCGCGGCGGACCTCCGAAAACGTCGTTGAATTCTGAAGGGTCCAGGATTTCGGATTCGGATCCAAAGAATCCGGACATCTTTGTGGAGTCCGGTGCCGGGTCTGTGGATCTTCGCCTCGGAAGCTTCGACCAGACATTGATCCGCCACGATTCGTCCATCGGCTTTTTATCTTGAGATTTGGTCGGGTTTTGGAATTTGGCAGAACCGGGTTTGAGATAACTGACTACTGAAGTACTGTTGCTGCTTGCCAATATTTAGATTTTAGAGGGAGAGGTAGGAGAGTGTGATGTTATTTATAGAGGCAAAAGGTCCCTCTTCGAAAGGAAGGAATCATACAATAGGTTTGGATTTGTGCAACTGGGACCCACATTTTAGTGTCTAGCTATGATGGGCCCATCAACTTTAATGGAAAATAGGACCGGGCCGGGGAGTTGAACCGGATAAGATGAAAGGCCACTTTAATTGGGTCTAATTCCATTTATCAATTTCACTTATTTTTATTCTCACTGGTTTTAAAATTAAATTGACCATGATTACTTGAGGTATAAACTGTCTTGCATTTCAAATTACTCGTTAATGTTTTAAATTCAAGTTTTAGTAATATCTATCATTTTATTAAATTTGATGGAATAAAATAAGAAAGAAAAGAATAGACTCGAGGTTTATAGTAGATATAATTTTTTATAGAGTTCTTGAATGAAAAAATTAACAAGAAATAACTTTAGTGATGATACAGATGATTAATATTATTTAAACTTACTTTGATATTCGAGCACAAGGTATATTAACATATATAGCATCTTGCCCTGATTTTCCTCGTTAATTGACAATCACCAGGATAATATTTCTTCAGCTTCCTTCTATTGTAGATTTTTTCCTCCATTCATTCATTGTAATTTATTTATAAATACAAAGTTCTCTCTTGTTCTTCCATCGATTTGAGGAAGACAGTCAAATTCAGTGTATCATTTAACATGATATCAGGAGCCAACTATAAGATCCTTTTTCCCTCACTTTTTTTTTTCATGTGATTGCATCTAGCATATTCTTCTTGCTATTCTGGTCTTTCAGCACATCTGGACGATTGCAACTAAAATATCCTTTTTCCCTCAGTTTCTTTTCGTTGTTGGAAACACCTCTGCAGTGCTTCTCCTCCATCTCGATCCAATCTCTGATTGCATCCATTCTCAGTTTTTTTTTTCCAGATCTGCAACACCGATCTGTTCTTTTGTTGCTGCCTTTCACTGTTTCAGCAGCGTGTGCTGCTATTCCATGTTCTGCTGTCAAAGCAAACAACACTCTAGATCTATTCACACAGTGCCAGTTCCGGCGTTTCTGCAAGCAGTTTTGCCGCTTCCTACTCTGCTGCAAACAGTTTTGAACATGATGGACTTTGTATATTGGTAACCTGTAGTACCAGCACCAACTATTTTTGGACAAACTCTACCAATCGAGTCTCTTGCTTCTACAGGCACACCCTGGCTGCCCTGCCTCAAATCTCAGGCCCATATCGCCTTTTCTTCTCACGTCAGCCACCCATCACTACTGCCTCTGCCAGCCATTCGCCAGATCTCCTCTGGCCTTGTCTTCACCGATC
Source organism: Chimonanthus salicifolius (assembly GCA_013350335.1). NCBI lineage: Eukaryota > Viridiplantae > Streptophyta > Magnoliopsida > Laurales > Calycanthaceae > Chimonanthus > Chimonanthus salicifolius. The sequence goes on along the minus strand of CM023537.1, from coordinate 46,337,977 downwards.
TGCCCTCTCGCCGTGCCTGGTGTTTCCTACACATCGACTCGATCAGATCTAAGCATTTCTGACACCCTTGCTGCTGTCTCTTCCTACTTCATTCGCGCGCTTGGATCTTCCTTCTCTGTTGTTGCTCTTCATAGCAACTTGTTGGAGCATTCTCCGTATTGACTGGCCTTCAAGCAGTGGGCCCTTTCTCCATCCTTGTTGCTTCTTTTTGGGCTCAGCAGGGACTCCTTGTTTCCGCTGCCTCTTGACCTGCTGGAAGCCCACCGTATCTGCTACGTAGCATCTCTTCCTCCTCCTATTGACACCATCACTATTAGCACCTTTTGAGCTTGAGACCTCGACCGCTTTTACAGCTATTTCTATTGCTTAATGCTGCTGCTATTTCTCATGTCGAGGCATCATCTCTGTGCTCCGTTGAGGATATTCATCTTCATTGGCCTTGTTGCTCGCAGTTACTTTTGCTCGGTGCACACCATCGACCTCACTCCAATGTTCGGGTTATCATCTATGGCCACTGCTATTTCACAAAGGTTTTCTACTTCTATTCATCCTCAAGGTAGCATTACTTCTAATGCTCATCTCGTAGGTATTTTCCTCACAGTTCCCCCTCATTCCGTATGGATCACTGATACAGGTGCTCGCAATCATATGTGCTCAAGTTTCTTTATTTTCTTCCTATCAACCATGTTTTCGCTCATCTCCGGTTCAACTTCCGAATTGGTCACATGCACTTGTCATACACATTGGAACTATTAACCTTTCACCCTCTCTTGTGCTCGAGAATATTTTTTTTTCATTCCATCCTTCAAATTTAACCTTCTATCTGTGAGCCAGCTTGGAAAGTCCAATACTTGTTTAGTGACTTTATCTTCTACCCATTGTCTTTTTCAGGACCGTCTACAAGGGAGTCGATTGGAGAGGGGACCGTTCACGAGGGGCTCTACTACTTCCATGCGACTTCGGCAATGGCAGTCATTCGCCCCCTTTCACTTGATCTTTGGCATTGGCGGCTGGGCCACTTAAATCATCGTACTCTCCGAACCTTAGACCTAAGATGTTTTCTTTATTTCTTGTTCTACACATCCCACTTGTGAAATTTACCAACAAGCGAAGCACTCCCGATTACCATATCCTTCTAGCACTATTACCACTTGCAGGACCATTTGCTTTAATTCACTGTGATATATGGGGTCCCTTTTCTCAACCTTCTTCAAATGACTCACAATTTTTTTTTAATTATTGTCGATGATTTTAGTCGATGCACATGGCTTTACCTCATGCATGTCAAGTCTGAAACTATATCTATTTTGAAATCCTATTTTACCATGATCCAGGTTCAGTTTCATTCCCTCATTGCTTCCCTTCATTCGGGTATTGGTGGTGAACTCTTTCCCCTAATCTAACAAGTTCGTTCGGATAATGGTACTGAGTTTCTTTCTACTGCTATGCAACATTTCTTTTCTACCCATGGGGGCATTCATCAACACAGTTACATTACCACTCCACAACAGAATGGCATTGTCGAACATAAACATCGTCTCCTTCTTGAGGTTACTTGTGCTCTTCGTTTCCAGGCACACTTACCCTTACAATTTTGGGGCAAGTGCGTTCTCACTGCCGCCAACCTCATCAATAAAATGCCCACTCCTATTTTATCTGGAACTTCACCACATGAGGTTTTATTCCATTCCAAACCTGCCTATTCTCGCTTTCGTGTCTTTAGCACTTTATGTTTTGATTACAATCCTCATATCAAACATAAATTTGACCAACGGGCCAAACCCGGTATTTTTGTCGGATATCGATATCGCATCTTCGATCTAGCTTCTAGAGTTATCTATACATCTCGCGATATCTCATCTTCGATTTTCCTCCCAGCACCCCATCCTCTTCCTTTATTACTCCCTTACCTTTGCTTGATAACTCCAGCTTTGATTTTCCCCATGATTCGCTTGCTTTGTCTCCTATACCACTGGTACCAACTCCAGTCCCTCCCATTTCTCCTGCTACGTCTCTTACACCACCGATACCAACCTCGGTCCCTCCCAGTGCCACCACGAACTTAGTCCAGCCTAATGCTGTACCACCTTCTATTCTTCCCCCCTGTAGATTCCTCACCATCTGCCTGACCTAGTCGCCTTCGGCGTCCACCACCTTACTTGGCCAATTGTCACTGCTCCATCGCCACTCATGAGAGTTCGATCTCTCCATCCACTTCCAAGTTTACAGGTACACCTTACCCCCTTCATAATTACCTTTTTACTTCTAACCACTCTGTTGCACACAGATCATTCCTCTCCACCATTTGTTCTATAGATGAGCCACGTACCTTTTCGCAAGCTGTCAAATCCCCCCATTGGAGAGATGCCATGGAAAAAGAAATAGCTGCTCTTGAGAAGAAAAACATTTAGAGCCTCACTTCTATTCCTGCCGACAAAAAACCCATTGGCTGCAAATGGGTGTATAAGATTAAGCACCGATCAGATGGTTCTACTGAGCATTATAAGGCTCGCCTTGTTGCCAACGGTTTCACTCATATTTAAGGGTTGGATTATCATGATACATTTGCTCTTGTTGCCAAACTGGTCACCGTCCGTGCCCTTCTCTCTATTACTTTTGTTCAGCACTGGTCTCTCCATCAAGTTGATGTTAACAATGCCTTTCTACAAGGTGATCTTGACGAAGAGGTCTATATGGTGCTTCCGCCTGGTTTTGCACGTCAGGGGGAGCATAGGGTTTGCAAATTGAACAAGTCTTTTGATGGGTTGAAACAGGCCTCCCAGTAGTGGTTTGCAAAATTTTCTACTACTCTCCTTCAGACTGGTTTTGAACAGTCAAAGTCTGACTACTCGTTGTTCACTCATCGCCAAGGTGACTCTTCCACCTTTCTCTTGGTCTATGTTGATGATATCTTTATCACTGGGAATGATACTTCAGAAATTCAATGACTCAAGAGGTTCTTGAAGCAAAATTTTATATTAAAGATTTGGGCACTCTCAAATATTTTCTTGGAATTGAAGTTGCCTGTTCTCAGAAAGGCATTTTCCTTTCTCAAAGGAAATACACTTTGGATATTTCAAGGACACAAGTTTTGTTGGGGGGCGCATCTTCGATTTTCCCATGGAACAACATTTGCGGTTATCTCCTGATGGTGGTACCTTACTGCCTGATCCCACTATATATCGTCGATTAGTGGGCCGTCTTCTCTACCTTACCGTCCCACAACCAGATATTAATTATTCAGTTCATGTCTTAAGTCAATTCATGCGCTCTCCTCGCAGTGTTATTTGGATGCAGCACATCGTGGGGTGCGGTACTTAAAAGGTTTTATCGGCAAGGGAATTCTTCTGTCGTCTTCTAGCAGTCTTCACCTACGTGGCTACTGTGATTCTGATTGGGCCGGGTGTCCTATCACTCGACGCTCGACCACTGGGTATTGCACTTTCCTTGGTTCTAGTATCATTTCTTGGAGAATTAAGAACCAAGCAACATTTTCTCGTTCTTCCGCTGAGGCAGAATACCTTGTTATGGCTACGTTGACATGCGAACTACAGTGGTTGAAACACTTGCTTGGCGATCTTGGCATTCCTCATCCTTTGGCTATAACATTATTTTGTGACACTCAAGTTGCATTACATTTTTCACAAAATCTTGTTTTCCATGAACGAACCAAACATATAGAGCTTGATTGCCACTTTGTTCGAGAAAAAATTCAGTCCAAGCTTATTGCCAATCGCCACATTCCTTCTCATGCTTAACTTGCGGATGTCTTCATTAAACCATTGGGCAAAGATTTATTTCATACCTTGATTGGCAAGCTGGGCGTTATTTCCATACACGCTTCACCTTGAGGGAGAGTGTTAACATATATAACATCTTGCCCTGATTTCCCTCGTTAATTGACAATCATCGGGATAATATTTTGTACAGACTTCCTTTTATTTTAAACTTTTTCCTCCATTCATTCATTGTAATTTATTTATAAATATAAAGTTCTCTTTGTTCTTCCATCGATTTGAGGAAAGCAATCAAATTTGTGTATCATTTAACAAGGTAAGACGAAATCAAATAAAATGGCAAGTCAACTAAAGTGGTTTTGCACTCAACCTGTTTCGAAACATTGGGTCTTTATCTTTACCCTTGGTGGATGAAAATAGATTTGAGTTTTCACTTGGGTTCAATAATTAAAAAAAAAGTTGGAACCAATAGTGAGGCTTAAACTCACTATTTGAGTTAACTTTTATAAGGATTGTATATAGAATAATTTGAATCTCCTGCATATCATAATTTAAAAGAAAATATGTTAAATAGAATAGTTTAATTTTTTTTTTATACTAAGGTGATAAGAGTCTTACCCATAGAGGACTATTTCTGACTAATCCTTAGAGCATGTGAAGACTTCCCAATTATGCACATACTGAGTAAGCAACTACATAGAGTGGCCCTTTGGAGTTGAGCGTGAATCAAACTCAAGACTCTCCACTTCTTGAGGCAAGCATTTTGACCGTCAGACTAAACCCTCAAGATTTAGAATAATCAAGTTATTGGATTGAATTTTTAAAAATATTTTATGTACAATTAAGAGGAGGTAAAAATATGTGAATAGTTTTATTTGATAAAAGAAAGAGTATAGCCTCTCCTATACGAAGGAAAATATACTCTTAGAAGTAAATTGTCGTGCCCCACCTTGACACGGGCCACAAGACGTGAGAATTTTTTTTTAATCTCGTCTTAATCAACACTGAACCTTCAATAAAGGGGATCTCCATTCTCACAAAGAAACCTACTAGTTTCTAAATTCCATCCACCAATGGAAGACTTACTATACCTCGGTAGAATTCCTTCTACCGCACACTCACATGTGACCATCCAGGTATACACTTAGATCCAATCACATCACATAATGCATAACACATCATAGAGCTCAACAAAAGCATAGAGGTTTTATTACATGAGAAGTAACAATTCAAATAAACAAAGAGTTATTACAATTCTCAATAGTGTTTCTCTAATATATAAAACAAGTTCTCTTCTAATAGAGAATGTAGGAGTTTCCATATCCCTTAGCTAAGCAGTGGGGGTTCCTTTAATCCCTCCTCTGGCAGAGTTCCTGAAATCGTAAGGGAGTGAGCTAACCAGCTCAGTGAGTGAAGAGAAACATCAAATATACATATATCAGTTACCAACAAAACATGTTTAATAACCAACTCATGTTATCATTCAACACATGCACCATATAGTCACACCAGATAACATAGGATCAACACCAAAACACATAAGCATAGTTGGCATGTAAACTCAATGCACGCTAACCGAAATGCTAGTCAACCTGCTTCCCAAACACAGGGTCCTCCGACATCTCGATTCTCCCTGCAACGCTGGTTATCACGGTCTGATATATGGGCCCAAATCCTATTGCTACATTCAACGCTGGTCATCTCAGAGTCGGGACCCATGTGGTTGAGTTACTATTGCGTGCACCACGTACTACGGACACTTCAGTTATCAACCTCGCAAGCCCAAGCCCAGTACAATGAGCTATATTGCTGCCTCAACTTCGCTTGGCTCAACCCAATACCTCCCGGGTCGATAATCACAATCACAATACATGTCTCGCTTACCCAGCACAATATGTTAAACATGGATTTCAATCATGAAGGTCATGCTTTATTCACAAAGTATTAAATCACACAACATATGTTACACACACAATGTATATCACAACTATACAACATATGTCACTAACATACTGAAGAATGAATATCAACTAGCATTTTAGTACCATGTATATCACACATATCAACATGTTGTGCTCAAATAAGATATCATAACATCATCTTAACATGTATCACATCTATCACACGTTAAAATCAAGAAGATATAATCAGTCTAATAGTGTTATCACACACACACACACACACACACACACACAAATAAACACTGTAAATATCAAAGATATAAATTAACATATATCCACATGACTAATACTTAGACAATATTAGTTTAACAATGCTATTACATACACATATATAAACATTGTAAATACCACAAACTAAAAGCTAATAATGATTTCAGTCTACAAAGCAGTAAAATTCATAGTATTACAATCTAACAAATTCATAAAACTTTTAAATTACAAATAGTAAAATCATAAAGCTGTAAAATTACCATTTTTACAGTTTAATCCTTTTTATCTTATTTAACTATGTCCATACGTTCAAAGTCCTTGTTGGAGACTGGGGTATGTACAACATGCTCATCCAACGTACAAAAGTCCAAAGTTGACAGTTCACAATCCAAAGTCCAAGTTGGAGACTAGTCTTCACAACATGCTCATCCAACGACGAAAAACATATCAATCTCTCGTGCACATGACTCGGCCCTATTTAGTGTTTAGACGGCTAGGCCTCCACTCCCAAATACCTGTCCATGCTTACTTCGTGTCCAGAACCTATTTATATAGTCCCTTACGTGTAATCAATACCCAATCTCGTCTTCTTCATTTTATTTAGAAGTCCACTAGGAACCCATCATTGGACTTAGATTAATAGCCACCAGTTTATTGTTGTAAATGTAATGCCCTGCCCCTCGATGAACTGGTGACACTGACACATCACGATCCGGCACGTGACAAGAGCGTGGATTCTAATTCTACAATTCAAATCTCATCACCAGATATAACGGGGAGGACTAGATTCTTTAGTATAATTGAGATTCCTATGGAAATTTCGGTAGTCTCCCTTAAAATTGGGCATTTGGGAAATTTTATTTCCCCTACATCTCATCTCCATATCACTTGTCAAATCATAGCAATAATATTTCCTCAAAAATGACATCAAAATATTACGTACTCCATTTAAACACATTGAAGTTATGTACTAACCCAAATTACTCATTACATTCCATAAATTCTCAAATTATAATATCTCAATTCTAATAAATTTCTCAAACTCTCTAATAAAGGAAAAAAAGTAAAGGGGACTTTGTATCTCACATTTTCCTTTGTTTAAACATCTTGTTGGGGTTCTTCAAACCCCACTCCCATGGCGTTCCCTGAAAAGGGTAAGGATATGAGCTACACTAGCCCAGTGAGGAAATATAACATAACACACATCTTAACACGTGAGATGCATTGACATAGGCATATGAGTGTGCGTCATGTAGTTTGCATATGGATTGTTTGGTGATTGTGAATCACATGGAGTTTATTGTCCGTTATTGTGAGATATTAAATCTCTTGAATTTTTAATGATCCTATGTTGTTAAATATAATGTTAAGATGTGTGTTATGTTATATTTCCTCACTGGCCTAGTGTAGCTCATAACCTTACCATTTTCAAGGAATGCCATGGAAGTAAGGTTTGAAGAATCCCAAGAAGATGTTTAAACAAAGGAGAATATGAGATACAGAGTCCCATTTACTTGTTTTCATTTGTTAGAGAGTTTGAGAAATTTATTAGAATTGAGATATTATAATTTGAGAATTCATGGAATATAATAAGTAATTTGCGTTAGTATGTAACTCCAAGATATTTAAATGGAGTACGTAATATTTTGATGTCATTTTTGAGGAAATATTATTGCTATGATTTGATAGGTGATATGGAGATGAGATGTAGGGGAAATAAAATTTCCCAAATACCCAATTTTAAGGGAGACGCTGAAATTTTGGTAGGAATCTCAATTGTACTAAGGAATCTAGTCCTCCTCGTTATATCTGGTGATGAGATTTGAATTGTTGAATTAGAATCCCATGCTCTTTGTCACGTGCCACATCGTGACGTGTCAATGTCACTGGATCGTCACGGGGCGGGGCATTACAATACTGTAATAAGTAATTTGGGTTAGTACGTAACTCTAAGATGTTAAAATGGAGTACATAATATTTTGATGTCATTTTTGAGGAAATATTATTGCTATGATTTGACAGGTGGTATGGAGATGAGATAGAGGGGAAATAAAATTTCCCACATGCCCAATTTTAGGGGAGACTCTGTAATGGCTCAAGTCAACAAAATGGCTATGGAATAAGAGGAATTATGAATCGTACGATTTTACGATTTTTTATTAACGATTCACGCCCATAGACCGATTTCAATACGATTAGAGTTCGATAACATTGGGTAAAATTGGAGAATGCCATACACTTGGAGTATTGAGAATATTTGTAAAATTTCATGCTCACAAGGTGTGTGATAATATGTTTGAGTGAATGTTGTTTTGTGCACATTCCAATGTATAGATGTGTAAGGTTGTGGTTTGACCTCTTTATGTCCCTATGTGTGATTGATGTAAATATATTGTATTAGATATATATGTATGAGTTTCCCAAGTTCCCTATGATTATATGTTTACTATAGTTGAGTGTGTTAAAGTATGATAGCATGTATGATAAATCAAGATTTCCCAAAATATGTAATGTAAGGCCTTGATAACTTCTCATACTTGTGTATGGTTATGAGTAATGAATGTATCAAATGAATTCTCATGATTATGATCGAAATGCTTAGATGGGTAACTCATATAATAAGCATGATGAATGTGTTTTAATGCCTGCTTGGATTATGTGATGATGTGCACATCACTAGTAAGTACCTATGTTGATAATTGTTGTGGTGGATCGACTTAACCATATGTAAAATGAATTTCCATGATTTAAAGAGAAACTTTATAAAGAGTTAGACTAAGTGATATGGGTGAGTTCAGGTTAATTATTTTAGAACCCAAGGGGGTTAACTTGTGCTACAAAGGGGATGGACTAATATGAGTGAGAATGCATTGAATGTTATGTAAATGCTAAGAAAGACTTGTTTGATTTTTCCAACGTAAAAGTAGGACCACTCCCCAATGTCAACCCAAATGTGAAAATGATGAACTACAGTTGATCTGATCCACCATATGGTACGTAGGCAACTGAGAGCATTATGCTTCAGCTCGATCAAAAGATGAATTGTGTCATCCATTTATATTTAGGATGATGTAATATGTTTAGCAAATGTGAAGGGTATAAAGGGATTGGTGGGATATACCTTCTCTAATATAGACCTTAATGCTAGATGTTGGATCCCTCAAAGGAGCCTAAAGAGGTTATGATGCCTTGGGAGTCCCGATATGATGAGACATATATGTTTGTTCTCGAGTAAAGCCTAGAGTGGCTAGAGAAAAGTGAAAATTCTTAAGATGGACAGATGAGGACTTTGGTACTGAGATGTACGTGACTAGGTCACTTGATTATTTTGATACATGGTATGGGTATGTCCCTCACGTGATGATTATATTGAGATGTGGTATGAGTGTATCCCTCAAGTGATATTGATTATATTGATACGTGGTATGAGTGTGTCCCTCACGTGATATTGATAACTTTATGCCTCAGTCCGTTGAAAAAAGAAACTGTCCGATAGGTAGATCAGTGTGTCTCACATTTGTATAGGTAAAATGATGAGATAAGTATATAGATTCCATGAGTAAGGCCTAGAGTAGCCGTGAGACCGTGGGAACCTCGGTATGAACATATGAAGACTGTGGCATTGAGATGTATATGTGGCTTGGTCACTTGATATTGAGACGTAGAATGGATATGTCCCTCATGTGATTATGATGGTTAACAGACCGTTCAAGAGAGGTATGCGGGACGGTGTGGTCGGCTATGGAGACTTGGTCCCGTAGGGTTGCCGTCTAGGAGTAGGTCCCTCACATGCTATGCGATGGAGGGCGCTCTCACTGCTATTTAGCACACTTGATGTGCATTGATGAGCAGAGTTAGATACTATTTTACCCATGGGGGTGGTGCTAACTTCGTTAGACGCGATCTGACCGCTTTAGAGCTTGACTAAATCACCCTTAAGGTGAAGGGATGCAAGGCGAGGTAGATTTGATCAAGCTAGTCGTGGGTCTCCCTCTTAGTAAGTCATGGGCCCTAAGTCTTGCTATGGGTCATGGTATATTTATGATATGATATGATGATTTGATATTGTTGCCACAGTCACGTAGTGATTCATTCGAGTGTTGTTCCTACAGATAGAAGATCTCATGGTAGATGATGCACCCCTAAATTATTTATGCCCATGGATGGATTACACCAATGAAGGGATTATATTCATGGATGATTATTACCAATGGATAGATGATTCTCACTGAAAGAGTGTGATCGAGATGGATGTGTATACCCATGGATGATGGTTCCCATGGTGGTGCTTGGATGTTAGTCTTAAGGTAAACCTGTTGATCCCATGGTAGACGTATTGATTTATGTTCGACATGTTGGTCCCATAATAGACGTATTGGTCTTATGTTAGACATGTTGGTGTCATGGTAGACGTATTGGTATTATGGTGGATATGTTGGTCCCATAGTAGGCGTATTGGTCTTATGTTAGACATGTTAGTCCTGTGGTAGACATATTGGCATTATGTGGACATGTTGGTCCCATGGTAAATGTATTATTATTATGGTGGACATGTTGGTCCCATAGTAGATGGATTGGTCTTATGTTTGACCTGTTGGTCCTATGATAAACATATTAGTTGTACGAATCTATGAGTTATGCCCATAGGTGGATTATACCCATGGAGTGATTATATTCATGGATGGTTATTACCTATGGATAGATGATAGTCACTGATGGAGAGTTACCAGGGATAGATGATGAATCCCATGGATGTTGTTTCCATGGTAGACATATTGGATTCAGGCCTAGATATTGATTATATGGTGGACATATTGACCCCATGATAGATATAGTAGTCCCATGGTAGACGTATTGGTCTCATGCTAGACGTAACGGTTCTATGGATAGATATTATTTTCCCATGGGTGGTTATTCCCATGGAGGGCTTTGTAACCATGGATGAATATTGTATGCCGTGGATAGATATTCCTACGGAGGGCATTGATTCTATAGAAGATTTGACTCGTATTTAGAGTATTGTCCCCGAAGAGGGATGTATTTATGTTCGGGTATAGGTCCCATGGTTGAGGTTTATCTCATATGTGACATTAACCCCATGGTTGACGGTGTTCAAATGGTTGTTATAGACCCGTGATTGGCTAGACCTACGATAGATGAGATCTATTGTATTGATGAGGCCCACATAGGGTAATTAGAATGTCTTGATGTGACATCATGAATAGCATGGGGTTAGTGCTATGAAATAAATGAATTGAGAACTACGTACGATCTGATCTCCATTAGAGTACATAGGCAGCTGATAGTTTATTTCGATCAAATCAAGGGTCCAATAAGTCTTATGATTCGTTGGAATCTCGCAACACGTGTTGGTGTCACGTGTTTGGACTATGAGTTGTGTATGCATAAAAAAAATAATTTATTATTATTTCTCACGTGCCCTTTGGGTTGGGGCGTGATACTTGGTATAAGAGCTTAGGCTCAATTTCCCCGAGGACTGTGTGTATGGGGTTCGAAACTCTGATGAAAGCCTGAGATTGTTTTGGTTCACAATGGGGTGGACAAGATTTTGAGTGAAGCTGGGACCTCCTCTTGCCACCAGATTTAAACGACTAATGTTTAGACCATACTTCAAATGGGGTGACCAGGGTGATATTACAACATGAGTTGGACCCATGAGGGTTAGATTCACGTGGACCCTGAGTTGTGAGGTGCTGGATCTGGTCGGACTTGGAAAGGTTGCGAGGAAATGATTAAGTTCCATTAGTGGAAAACTTTGGAATTCCCCTAAAATCATATGCGAACCACCTTGTGAGGTGTAGATGATTCTGTCTTCCCAGGAAGTGGAAGTGAGACCATTAGGCCGAGGGTCCTGTGATGGGGGTTTGATAGACCGAGTGATGATACGCTGACAGGTAACCACCCGACGGACATCGGTGAGGTGAGGTCGTCACTGTTACCACATTGGAGAAAGACTAGAGGAACATGTGTATTTGTGGCATCGATTGGGAATGACTGGTATTGTAAACCAGAATTTGCTTGAAATACGACTTTTAGTCCAGACCAAGAGATTGAGGTCTATAGTTGGCTATAAGAAGTGGTAATGGTAGACCACTAAGTTTGTTTAGAAAAGGGGCATCCTTGTGAAGTGAGTCAGATTTGATTTATGACTCTAGAAAGTCTGAGCCAAGGATTGTGGACTCGAAGGACTGAGGAGAGGTCGGTAAAACCTTCAAGGGTGTTCCTTGAGGAAATGATGAGTGGGTCCAAGAGGCTAGACATATATAGATATTTTCTGAGGAGAGTTGCCCTATGATGAGAGGGATTGTTTTCCCCAAGTCTTTGAACATGGAGTTCTTTGGCTCATGATATTGACAATAGCGATGATCAGGCAATGTGATGCTTGTAATACAAGGCTTAACGTAATGCACTTGCATGTAAATGGTTTGAATACCCCTCGTGTAGTGAATAAGTGTCTAGAGCCTAGTTGCTCGTGTGAAAAGTGCTAGCCACCTTGTATGGATGGTTGTGCGATAGTAAGATATCTTGGAATCCTTGGATTATTTATGCGCTCAATAGCATGATAGTTTAGATTGTTACTTCATGCCTTATGAGTAAAAATTTTGTGTTTGTGTATGGATTCCATTTTTGTTTAATGATGCAATTATAATGTGAAACGTATGTGGAATTACCTTATGATGATTTGAGAGATATGATTCTCTAGTATGATGGAGAAATTGATGTTGAATGAGAGAGCTTTGATTTGACATAAAAGGAGTAGTCTGGCTAGATATAATTTGTTGTATGGGAATTGGTTGACATGGATATGAATGGCAAGGAGCATTATGAAATGCAAAAGCCAAGCCATAGATGAAATTCCCAAGGCAATTGAAGCTTATCTCTTAATGTCAACCCCATATGGAATAATAGTTGTGAATATATCTGAAAATTGCTATGCATGCTATTTTATTAGAAATCTAGCACTTATTTGATCAAATTGCTCATTGTATCTACCATGGCATTCCATCTACATCATAGATTCAAGTTGGACTCGGAGTCGGTCAACTTTGAAGTGAATAAGAGGATGGGTAGATTGAGCATTTGGATATTTTAACACTAGAGTAGAGTGATTGTCAAATGGGTAGAGAGGATATGAGTATAATACATCCCCTATTGGAACTCCCTAGTGTAGTAGATGTACTCCTTGTTGGAGATTGATGTGTGATATCTTTTAATGAGGAGTATACCCTCGTGTTAGTGATTCTTTCCTGTCCTAGCCTCGTGTTGGGCAATTGTAAGCAAGAGACCGGAGATAGATTTGTCTCAAGCTTCCTCTATCTCAGATTTTCTCTCCCCAAAAGTAATTCTTTCGCTCTTCCACCTTCCTTAGTATTTTTATTTGGATATTCCTGGGTGGAATGGAGCTTGGAAGCGATGTTTATGTGGGAAGGAGAAAAATCCATGGATTTGAGTAGGGAGTTGGTGTTTAAAAATTTGCAGGGGTTAGATTATCCTTATTATGAGATGGTATCATGATTTGAATAGCCTTTCTTATATCTCATTCCATATAGAACCATGTGGTATGAGTAGACATGGTTGAGATTTTGCTTTAGTGGTAGATTATGTCACGATTGGAGTGGGGGAAACAACGTGCAATTGGCCGTTTGAGGGATTTAACCCCTTCCATGAATGGACACCTATGAGTATATTTTAGCATTTTCTACATTTTTGTGTTGAGCCGCAAAGTGTTGCCCACGTTGGTTACGTGTCGAGCCGCTTTGTGTAGGCCACATCTGTATGTGATTTTTGAGCCCATGAGCTTGTGTACGTCTGATGTTGGTGATTGTTTATGGCGAGTCAGTGACAAGTTAGAGTTAATACTTGCCCGAGATAAGCCTAGGATCACTTTTGTGCACAGTTGAGATGTGCTTAGTAGTGATAAAGACTCCGTGTGCCGCAAAGGTGGCTTGGGTTGTATGAGTACCCGTGAAGCCATGTCACACTTTTGGAGTTTTCTGACCATTGCTGTTGGCAGCGCGATTTTGTGTATGGTCGTGACGTGATTTGTTGGAGAAGTGTTAATCTCCAGATTATTGATCATAGAGCGTCGAGAGTTAGTGATCTCTCATGCTTGGGATTAGATATGGGTATCTCGGACTCTTAGATGTTGTTGTTTGGAGGTCTATGAGACTCCTACTTCGGTAGAGTACCATCATGAGATGCACTCAGATTTTGTATACCCTATGTTGGGTTGTGGGATCATGTAGCCACTTGAGGATGCTTGTTTTGGCTCGAGATATCGATCTTAGTATGATGTGACACTACTTCACATGTGTGCCACGTGAGAGGGCCATTTATTTGAGTGATAAGCCGCCTCATATTGTTCATGTTTGATGTATATTGTAGTTAGCATTGACAAATGAGTTATGAATATTTATTTGCCACGTGTTGAGCTGTAATATGAGAGCCATTATGTATGCATTATTGCATTGTCCACGTGCGATGTGAGCACGTTGATGGCTTAGTAGTCGAGTCCAAAGTGACTTTTGATCAGTAGCTACCTTTGGAGGATCCTTTGGGTTTAGCTCTACGAGACTTGTGAGTGTTGAGACCTTTCCCAGAGCCCTAAAATGATTGAATTTCGAGGGCGAAATTCTTTTAAGGGAGGTGGAATGAAATGGCTCAGGTCAACAAAATGGTTATGGGAATAAGATGATATATGAATCGTACGATTTTCGATTTTCGATTCACGATTCACGATTCACACCCATAGACAGACTTCAATACGATTCGAGTTCGATAACATTGGGTAAAATTGGAGAATGTCATACACTTGGAGCATTGAGAATATTTGTAAAATTCCATGCTCATAAGGTGTGTGATAATATGTTTGAGTGAATGTTGCTTTGTATACATTCTAATCCATAATTGTGTGAGGTTATGGTTTGACCTCCTTATGTGCCTATGTGTGATTGATGTGAATATATTGTATCAGATATATATTTATGAGTTTTCCAAGTTCCCTATGATTAGATGCTTACTATAGTTGAGTGTGTTAAAGTATGATAGCATGTATGATAAATCAAGATTTCCCAAAATATGTAATGTAAGGCCTTGATAACTTCTCATACTTGTGTATGGTTATGAGTAATGAATGTATCAAATGAATTCTCATGATTATGATCGAAATGCTTAGATGGGTAACTCATATAATAAGCATGATGAATGTGTTTTAATGCCATGCTTGGATTATGTGATGATGTGCACATCACTAGTAAGTACCTATGTTGATAATGGTTGTGGTGGATCGACTTAACCATATGTAGAACGAATTTCCATGATTTGAAGAGAAACTTTATAAAGAGTTAGACTAAGTGATATGGGTGAGTTAAGGTCAATTATTTTAGAACCCAAGGGGGTTAACTTGTGCTACAAAGGGGATGGACTAATATGAGTGAGAATGCATTGAATGTAATGTAAATGCTAAGAAAGACTTTTTTTTATTTTTCCAACGTAAAAGTAGGACCACTCTCCAATGTCAACCCAAATGTGAAAATTATGAAGTACGGTTGACGTGATCCACTATGTGGTACGTAGGCAACTGAGAGAAATGTGCCTCAGCTTGATCAAAAGATGCATTGTGTCATCCATTTATATTTAGGATGATGTAAGATGTTGAGCAAATGTGAAGGGTATAAAGGGATTGGTAGAATATACTTTCCCTAATATAGACCCTAATGCTAGATGTTGGATCCCTCGAAAGCGCCCAAAGAGGTTATGATGCCTTGGGAGTCCCGATATGATGAGACATATATGTTTGTTCTCGAGTAAAGCTTAGAGTGGCTATAGAACTGTGAAAATTCTTAAGATGGACAGATGAGAACTTTGGCACTGAGATGTACGTGACTAGGTCTTTGATACATGGTATGCGTATGTCCCTCACGTGATGATTATATTGAGACGTGGTATAGGTATGTCCCTCACGTGATGATTATATTGAGACGTGGTATGAGTGTGTCCCTCATGTGATATTGATTATATTGAGATGTGGTATGGGTGCATCCCTCACGTGATATTGATAACGTTATGCCTCAGTCCGTTGAAAAAGGAAACTATCCGATCAGTAGATCAGTGTGTCTCACATTTGTATAGGTAAAATGATGAGATAAGTATATAGATTCTATGAATAAGGCCTAGAGTAGTCGTGAGACCGTGGGAGCCTCGATATGAACATATGAAGACTGTGGCATTGAGATGTATATGTGACTTGGTCACTTGATATTGAGACATAGTATGGGTACGACCCTCACGTGATTATGATGGTTGACAGACCGTTCAAGAGAGGTATTCGGGACGGTGGGGTCAGCTATGGAGACTTGGTCTCGTAGGGTTGCCGTCGAGGAGTGGGTCCCTCACATGCTATGCTCTGGAGGGCGCTCTCACGGCTATTTAGCACACTTGATGTGCGTTGATGAGCAGAGCTAGATACTATTTTCCCCATGGGGGTGGTGCTAAGTTCGTTAGACGCGGTCCGACCGCCTTAGAGCTTGACTAAATCACCCTTGAGGTGAAGGGATGCAGTACGAGGTAGACTTGATCACGCTAGTCGTGGGTCTCCCGCTTAGTAAGTCATGGGCCCTAAGTCTTGCTAGGGGTCGTAGTATATTTATGATATGATATTGTTGCCACAGTCACGTATTGATTTATTTGAGTGTTGTTCCTACGAATAGAAGATCTCATGGTAGATAATGTGCCCCTAGATTAGTTTTATGCCTATGAATAGATTATACCCATGGAGGGATTATATTCATGGATGATTATTACCTATGGATAGATGATAGTCACTGATAGAGTGTTACCAGGGACGGATGTGTATACCTATAGATGATGATTCCCATGGTGGTGCTAGGATATTCGTCTTAGGGTAGACCTGTTGGCCCCATGGTAGACGTATTGGTTTTATATTAGAGATGTTGGTCCTATGGTAGACGTATTGGTATTATAGTGGACATGTTGGTCCCATAGTAGATGTATTGGTCTTATGTTAGACATATTGGTCCCATGATAGACGTATTTGTATTATAGTGGACATGTTGGTCCCATAGTAGGCGTATTGGTCGTATGTTAGACATGTGGTAGACGTATTGGCATTATGGTGGACATGTTGGTCCCATAATAGACTCATTAGTATTATGGTGGACATGTTGGTCCCATAGTAGATGTATTGGTCTTATGTTAGACCTGTTGGTCCTATGATAGACATATTGGTTCTACGAATGTATGATTTATCTTCATGGGTAGATTATACTCATGTAGTGATTATATTCATGGATGGTTATTACCCATGGATAATTGATACTCACTGATGGAGAGTTACCAGGGATGGATGATGAATCCCATAAATGTTGTTCCGATGGTAGACATATTGGATTCAGGCCTAGATATTGATTATATGGTGGACATATTAACCTTATGATAGATATATTGGTCCTATGGTAGAAGTATTGGTTTCATGGTAGATGTGACGGTTCTATGGATAAATATTATTTTCCATGGATGGTTGTTTCCCATGGAGGGATTTGTGACCATTGATGAGTATTGTATACCGTGGATAGATATTTCCACTGAGGGCATTTATTCCATAGAGGATTGGACCCATATTTAGAGTATTGTCCCCGATGAGGAATGTATTTATGTTCGGGTATAGGTCCCATGGTTGAGGTTTATCTCATGTGTGACATTAACCCCATGGTTTACGGTGTTCCCATGGTTGGTATAGACCCATGATTGGCTAGACCTGTGATAGATGAGATCTATTGTATTGATGAGGCCCCACGATAGGGTAATTAGAATGTCTTGATGTGACAACATGAATAACATGGGGTTAGTGCCATGAAATAAATAAATTGAGAACTACGCAGGATCTGATCTCCATTAGAGTATATAGGCAGCTGATAATTCAGTTCAATCAAATCAAGGGTCCAATAAGTCCTGTGATCCGTAGGAATCTCGCAACACGTGTGGGTGTCACGTGTTTGGACTTTGAGTTGTGTATGCTTCAAAAAAAATAAAAATTTATTATTGTTTCTCACATGTCAGTTGGGTCGGGCCATGACAGAGTCTGCCGAAATTTCGATAGGAATCTCAATTGTACTAAGGAATATAGTCCTCCCAGTTATATCTGGTGATGAGATTTGAATTGTAGAATTAGAATCCCACGCTCTTGTCACGTGGCGCATCGTGACTTGTCAGTGTCACCAGTTCGTCGCACGGCGGCGCGTTACACTTAATGAAAAATACAATGCAATACAATATTTTAAAAAAAAAATACAGTATGTGGTTGAATCTCCTCACCTAGTACGTGAAAATAGTCCGATCAATGACTTCTAGAAATTAAAACTGAAAGCATGTAAAAAGAATATAGACAAATACATAAATAAACCAAACAATTTTGTTCACAATCGATCCGACCGACCAGCGATTCGACTGCAAGTTGTTGTCAGTTCAACTGCTAGGTTCGTTCAGTCCAACCGCATGAGCATTGCTCAGTTACAGAATGGCGTGAAATTCGAAAAACGACTGAGAAAATGGAGGCCTTTTCGATGCCATTTTCAAAATCTGACTTTATGGAAAGTTTCTAAATGCATTTTCGAAAATAATGGAGAAAATTAAGACAAGTTGCTTAAAATCGGGCTAGATTTTGTCCACCAAATAAAAAATGGAAAGATCCACGGTTTTTCAAATACATCAAAACCTTATTTTTCTTTCCTTTAAACTTCAAATTCTTGTTTAAAAACATTTAAAACATTTATTTAAACAAAATGGGGAGAATGTGTACCTTACTGCAAGTTACCAAGGCTTGAGAGAGGAGAGAGAAAGCTCTCGGGTTTCTTTGCTTAGGAACAGAATGAGAAAAGAAGGAAGAGAAAAAGAAACAGAGTGGAATAAAATAGAGATAAGAGAGTGAGAATGAGTGAGAGTGAGAGTGAGAGTGAGAGTTACTCGTGTGAGGGAGGGAAGGAAGAGAAGGAGGAGAGTTTAAATAAGGAAGGGCTCATTGGGTTGGTGGGGCTTTCGTCGGAGAGGGGAAGGCCACGAGGCCTACCTCTTTCGTCTGCAGGAAGAAATGGGTTCGGTCCAACAGGTTTTGATTTTCAAAGTTACTGGGCGATCCCTGGAAAGGGGACTCAGAGAGGCCAATATGGAATTTGACTCCACATATAGGTCTAAAACACTGAGAATAGTCTAGGTATCAATTTTGGTTGAAAACTGAAACGCAAAGCTGCATGATTTAAACCAAAAATGATGTTTTGAAACTTAAATGGGTAAACGAGTTTTAGGGCCTAAACTGAACACGAAACGTGACGTCTAGATTCAAGACATCAAAACGTAGCTTTGAAAGTCTGAATAGTTTCTAAAAATTATGCACAATCTCCTAAAATAGGTTTTATAAAAACCAGAAGTCTAAAGGTATTGAAAATAAGAGCATTTGCAAAACGTCACACAAAACACGATTTTTAAAGAAAAGCGAGGCAAATCTAAGTGGGTTTCGAGCTTGCGTCTGTTAAGCTAATTGAGGGAAGGATGTATGCAAGTTTCAAAGCCTAACTACTCAAATTCGTGATTTTGAAGTCATTATACACTATTTAAAAAATAAATATTTCTTTAGAAAATATTGTCGGTCCCGCTAGGATCTTCCATTCCGACCAACAGGACCTTGAATTTTTTTTGAAAAAATACTGTCTCTGAAGGTCCGACCGCTGGTGAGCATCAATTCGACTTCTAAAACTGCAAAAAGATAATTTTATTATTTCGGTCTAAAATGGTTATATCTTGAGGTTCTGAGTTCGGATTTGGCCAAACTTGAGTTCGTTGGAAAGCTCACAAGGAGGATCTATACATCTAATCGGTCTTCAATAAAGATTGGAGTCATTTAAACTCCTCGAAATGCATGATCAAGGGTCGGGTTATTACATAAGTAAAAAAAAAAAAGTTGAATAGATAGGACCTTTCAACATTTATGGTTGAATGATGTATAAGATCACAAGTTTGTGCAACAAACAAACCTTACAAAAAATTACTGACTATGCATGCTAATTAGCAAAGTTTATTAAAGGTTTTATAATTCAATATATTGATGTATTTTAGGTTTTTTTTTTTTTTTTTATTTCTTGATGCACATTACTTGATAAGCCTCATTTAGGGGCACTTGAATATTGCGACTCACTTGAATTTAAAAAACTCATTTTGTATCATCTAAGTAATCAATACACTAAAGTACTTAAAGAAATTATTAGTAGTAGCGGTGTTAGTAAGCATTTCATTTGTTAGTACGCAACAACAAAATTATAGTTGAAAACTCAAAACTAAAAAGTTCATTGAGTTGGATATACCTTACGATTTTTTTAACTCAATTAAGAATAATTCAATAAAACTTATTAATTCATTTATTTCAAAATTTTATAAAGTCAGAATTGACTCACTCAATTTTTTTAATTATAATAGATAATGGATGAACCTTATTCCCATCTCTACAGCATGAATCGCATCCTTGAAATAATAATCTATGGGCAGTAGACATGTTCAGCGTCAATTTCAAGTTGTCTACCATATCTCAATTTGCCTTCGCGGAAGGCATCAACTTCTCAGTAGAGTTCAATAATATTTAGATAATTTTTTTAACTTTTAAATGTCTATAAAATTAATTTAACTATAAAGCTAATGTAATACTTTGGCCCTCAATTAGGCAAAACTAACGAAATTAATATCACTAAGTGTGCTTTGTGATTGATTAGATGTGTAGATCTCTGTATGGTCTTTCCGTAAAACCTCAAGTTTGGCTCAATCCAAGTTCTATAGCTCGAGATACTGATAGTTGAAATCAGTAGGGGTATTATGATCATTTGACCTTTTATGAATAATACTTCATTATTTATTTTGAAAAATAGTGTATAGCCACTCCAAAACCCTTTTGGTTTGGAAAATCACTCACAAATAATTAGATTTCCAAACTTGCACGCACTAATTGCATTAAAAAATCGACCACTATGGTATTCGCAGTTGAATTTAATGTTTACTTGATTTTCAAATATTTAACGCCAAAAAGTGTCCCTTTTGCAAATCTTCCATTTTTAAATACCACAAGAAACTAGCGATTAGTGTTCTCCTTCATCTTGCGGTGTATTTAAATCATCATTTTGATTTTCTGCAGTTTCAGGATTGTTTTCGACCGGCGAATTAAAATAAGTTTTAAAAATTGATTTTTCCTTAAAAGTCAAGTGGCTTTTTATTTCAATTTTTGATGAGAGTTTAGTCACCGAGTTTATCTTAGTGTTTGGAAGAAGGTACCAAGTTCAGATTTTGCGGGAGACTGCCAAGTACCCCGTGTTTTGAGAAAACTCAATAAACCACACGGAAATACCCAAAATTCCCTCAGAATTTCTATAGAAGGTAGGGAGTTTTGTCTTTTTCCTTCATTTTCATTCCTTATCGCCATTATCTCCTTCATTCTTTCTATCGCTCTCCCTTCGTGGGTCCCCACATCCAGCACCTCCCCACCTCCAGCAACTCTCTCACTCTCTCACACTCCCCAGCAGCAGTAGCAACGACTGCATTCTCTTCTTATTTTTGTTCTTCTCCTCTATTTCTTCTTCCTTCCTTGTAACTCACAAACGGAAGCCTTCAAGCTAGCTGGACACCGTGGAACAACCGAGATACTGTATAAGGTGCCTAAACTTATCCACTGTTTTAATTATAAGGTTTAAAAGAGGTTAGGATCAATTTGTGGTAAAATTGGAAGAGAAATCAAAGTTTTTGAAAAAACTATGGGAAAATGGATTGTAGCCACTTAGTTCTTATACCCATAATATCAACACTCTTTCTCTGTCAAATTATATTTTGATTTTTTGAAAATGAAGTTAAACTAAATTAGAATTCATCTAACTAATTGATTTTTTGGAGATGGTTTTTAAAATCACTAAAAATTGGAGTTCAAAAGTCCATTTTTCCTTTCGTAAGTGTAAATTCTGAGTTCGTATCAGAAGTCTGATACCTTACTATTGAATGTCCGACCCTATGTAGAAAAATGGAATTTTGTTGATTATTTCTTATCTTACTGTCGGAAATCTGACATTTTGTTCATCGGAAGTCCGATGGATAAAATGACAGAAGTCCAATACAGATCTGGGTCGAGTTCTGACACCTGACAAAAACAATATTTTACTATCTAATAATAAAAAAATTGTTGGAAGTCCTACTTTTGTTCATAGGAAGTCCGACTTTTGTCCATTGGAAGTTCGATGAGTAAATGTGTCGGAGGTCCGATAGTTTTCAAAATTTGAGTTCTGACACTTAAAAAAAAAAATATTGTTTTTATTTGCTCTCTGTTATTGTTGGAGGTCTGATATTTACACATCGGAAGTCCAACACTTCTTGTCATCGGAAGTCCGATACTCACACGTCGGAAGTCCTACCTGAGAGCATTTTGTTCAGTTTGTTTGCATTGTGTGTGTTTACTACTTTCATTTACACTTTTGGCCATCTTAGTCCAAGCATGACTAACTAACTTTCTGCTCTGACTGGTCCTCGATTTTTACTTCAATTCTAGTCTTTTATTTTCCTTACTTTCTGTCGCCATCTCGGTCCGGACATGACTGACAATCTAACTCTTGTTTGGGTTGGTCCTAAGGCTTTATTTCTTTCCATAACCCCCTGGGCTAAACTCTCAAATCTACTAGTGGCATTGCACATGAAAATCTGAGACAAGGCACTGAGTACTTTATTTTACTTTCAGCTTTAAAACACCCTACATTCGGTATTATTTTCCTTTGTGTGTTTACAATTGTCGTGTTTTATTTTTTATTTTTGCATCTATTTATGTATTTGATTATACTCGCATTGCTTTCCGCGGTTTTCTTTTACACTTATGCTTTACACGCATGTTAAGTTTAAACACTTTATTTACTACGTACTCTTTCTTTCTAGTCTTTTTTCAAAACTTGCAGGATCACAGTGAGGAGATTCAACCACACTTTGCTTTTGAAATGTATCGCATACTGTATTTAAACTTAAAACTGGAAAACCATTAAGTTGACGACAGTAATGGGACCCATGGACACGAATAACATAAAGACATGAACAGGCCTAGAATGTAATACCTGACACTGCTTAGCCTAAGGGATGTAATTGTTAAAATTCTTTTGATAGAAGAATGTAAGCATATGATAGTGTCTCGGACCCGAGGCTTAGATGTCTATAAACATAGAATAGGACCCAGTTCTTTGCCTGAAAATGAATAGGTTATGTAATGCCCGTCCCGTTACGAGCTTGCTATCTCTGAAATATCTCAATACATCACAAAAGGATGGATATCGCGTATTTTTTTTAAAATGGGGTAACTACCTCCCACCCAACAAACCACAAGCCTATAATACTAAGAAACATAACAAATCATAGACTGATCAAATATAGTTATACAGTCATCTAAAAAAATGTGTAATAATATATCCATGCAGACTAGAGTTTCTAAAATTTAGAACATAAGCATGAACATAAATGTCTAATTGCCACTGCTCCTCCCCAGGTGCTGGCCCAATGGGCCCACCTGGCCCATCTGCGACTGGGGTAAGGAGTGAGCTAACCAGTCCAGTGAAAGGAATAATCATATCACATGTCAGCTTATATCACATGTATGAGAAATAATGGGACATCATAATAGAATGAAAGTCAACGTACAAAAGTACTCAACTACACAGCTATCCAATGGTCCCGCCGACCAATCTGAGACATCATCTCCGTAACTCACAATTGTCATCCAACAACTCTGGTCTCCCTACCGATACAACCAGGAGACCACATAAATACACAACCACCTCAACCTCCGGAATGCAACGGGAAAACCCGTATCTCCTATGGAGTCTCGACCACCGAAGCATAACGGAGAAGTTAATCTCAAGGGCAGGCACCTCAACCGTCGAAACACAACGGGGAAACCTGCATCTCTTATGGGGTCTCGACCGCAGCATCGTAACGGGAAAATCCTCCCAACAACCAAACTCATCACATCATCATAAACATATACACATGTAAACAATCTCTCCAATGGATACACATGATGTCATAATCATATACCACAGTAAGACTCTGTTCCGATGCAACTAACTTAAATCAGTAACACATTTCATCATGTGAGTCAAAAACATACAATGGATTATTTAGTCACACATGTCTATGTTCCACATGTTTTCAATAGCATCTAGTGAATAAACGCTTAAGGCATCATCGAACAATTTCCAAAAAATCATATTCAATCCCGATTGTCCAATTAGAGTTCTCCACAAATGCATATAGTTGCCAGGAGCACCCCCGAGTGAACCCTTTACCACAAATTTATTTTCAACAGTTTTTCTTTACCGAGTGGCTAAGTAAATAGGGGGTTACACTCTGTCACTCCATGGCCAGAGATAACAGTTTAATAAATGCAAGTGCATGCTAAAATAGTGATAAACCCTCTCACAGTGTGTGGAGTCGAAAATCCGATGCGAGCAAGTGACTTGATGGGTTGAAGGCAACTTAATCTGTTGAAACAAAGAAAGACGAATAAGTAAAATAAGTAAAACAAAGTCGAACGAAAAATGGACCTAAAATTGGGCTGGCCCCAAAACGGGCCGAACTGGGTCGGGTCTGAAAACGGGTCGGGCCTGAAAATGGGCTTGAAAACGGGTCTAGTGTTGATGTTTTAAATTTGTAATTCTCGTAAGCGCACGAACCATGTATAGCATAGCGATTGAGTGCGAGGTCTAACACAAAGAAAAATCTCAAAATATATGAATTTAAATTTATGACCTCTAAAAATGACTTATTTTTTAGAAATTGAATCATTATATGAGTCATGCATCTAACTTGGAAAATCAGCAAATAAAGTGCATGATTTCTTATTCTTGTATGGTGAATTAAATTTTAACCTTAATCATGATTAGGAATTAAAGTTACAAAATTATTTACACATCGTCCTAACTTTAATTGAATTGATCCTTGAGAAAGAGTGAATTAAGAGAAAGAGAATCAAATAATTAAAGAATGAATTAAAGAGTTACAGAATTAAATATTAGATTATACAAAATTTGGATTAAAACAACTATTGCACAACAAACATGAGATTTAACATAATTAAAAGGCAGAAAATTAAATTGCATAAAAATAAATGACTGAAATTAAATTTGCAGTAACGGAAAGGTTGGTAGTTTGGAATAGACCATTCATCACCCAATATATGTAAATAAAGTAAAGGCCTAGATCTGAAATTCACGTAAAGATCTAAAATGCAATTTATATTTATTAATAAAACATGATTCACAACTTTTAATTTAATTAATCAAAACCTTAGTAATCATGATTCAAGTCTTACAATCAAGATCTTAACTATTGCATACTCTCATGTTCAGTCAAATAAATAAAAGTTATGTTCTTGAAATTAAAAATAAAATAATCATAAAAGTATTTTAGAAATTGGATGTTCTAGGGCTCTAAATGAATGCTTTACTTTATTAAATGGAAGAATTAAAATACAAGGCTTTTCTAAATTAAATACAAGAAAGACAACATAAAAGATAAAAAATCTATACTCTCACTTGTAAATTCGCATGGTGATCCTTGTCTTCCTGTCTTTTGCTCCAACCTTTAGCCCTCTTGAATTCCAGGTCATATTCGAATTTTACCCTCGAGGTAATAGGGTATTTATAGGTTTTGAAAAAAGATGGATGGCTTAGATTAAATCAAGTTTTAAGGTGGGAAATCAAAGGACTAGATTGGATCTAAATGGGAATGGATGATGGGGATTTAAGCTTGGATTTTAGGGCTGCACAAGGAGGGTCACACGAATTTTGTGTGGCTTTCCTTGGTGGCTAAGTCAAGGTGGAAAGAAGATAGGAGATTAGGAGAGAAATTAGGAATTTGATTGGCTTGGAATTGAGAAAATCATGTGGGATACTTGGGGATTGGATGGTGAGGTGTATTTGGATCTTAGGAATGTATCTAGATGGTTTTCAGTCTAAGTACATGGAGAGGTTTTAGGTTGCAAAAATCATGGGATGATGAGGTGTAATATGCGCATGGGGGCTAGCTTGAACTATAAGTTGTTTATAGCTTAGGGTTTATGAATGGAGGGCTTAGATTAAATGGGTTTTTATCTAATGGCTCTAAGGTATTTTGGATAAAAGAATTATAAAAATGGGTAGATGGTTGATGGAGGTTTAGATGCATAGGCGGATCTAAATGGATGAAGAAATGTATGACCTAAATCTAAGGTATTGTGTTTATGTGATGGATGCATGTGGAGGCTTTAGGGTTTCTAAGAGACGAATGCATGGATGTGATTGGATTACCTAATATGCAATGACTAAGATGCTCAATGCATGAAATGAATGTAAGGATTAATAGGTGATGACTGGATGAATACTAATCTAAAGTTAAGATGATGATGATGATGATGGATGACCTAGATCTAATGATAGATGAATGGATGGGTTAGATTTGATGGTGGATCTAAGGTTTGACCTAATTTGGTATGTGAGATGGAAGGTTAAGATCTAAGATGGAAATTGGATGGTGTGGATGTGAAGTTGGGTTATGGGTTTTGGACATAGGTAGTTGGGTTGGACTTAGGTAAATTCAAACATGGACCACGGAGTTCATTAGACTTGGGCTTTGGATTTAGATCTAGACCTCAACTCAGGCCCCTTTAAATTGGATTTGAGAGCTTGGACCTTAGTTGGACTGAGCTTACACACTGGCCTGGCCTAAAGTGTGAAATGTGTATGGGCTTGCATGTGGCTTGGCCCATTGAAGCTTTGTGGAGCATAGCTTGGCCCACTTGAATTGAGTCTTGGTCCAATGACTTGAAATTCAAGCTTTGACAGTTGGATTGCAACTTTTAACCTCTAGAATTAAATAATTATTAATTAATCATAGACTCTCATAAGTGGATGTAGATTAATTAATTTACATGAAAATCATAAAAGTGACATAAAATAATCATAGTAATTCTAGGTCTTCTCTTTGAAGGCTCTAAATTTGTAATCTTCTGTTGTTTTAACTTAATTTTCTTGAACTTTCCATTTTTTACTATAAAACTGACAAAATACATTAAATACATCATTATATACAAAATTGAGGATTAACTAACTCAGTAATCAAGGGTAAAAATGTAATATTTCAATGCTCAACATATATCACGAAACTCAGATTTTATCAGTCCTCGAATAAACTAAAACTAAAAATTCTAACTACACACAGAAATCCTATTCTAGACCAACTGAATAAAACGAAAATCCTACACTAAACCACTTTCGCTGGTACTCTCGATTGCATTTAGCGTATTCAACAAGCCTTTAAACCCCTAACTCACCACTAGTGGACGAGTTATAGTCTCGTGAGAATTTTCAGTGATAATACCCACAAATATCAACATGTTTAACAAGAAGGCAAGGATGAGATGTCTAGACATCATACAACTCTAAATTTCATTTTACAAGGTTTATACTTAGAGTTTAGCATGTGCTTAGCTAACATTAAGATAGACCTCTTTTTACAAATAAACCCTAGTTTTGTTCACACCGTTGAAAAATGCGCTTTGACTGCAAACCTCACTAGATATATCTCTTGGAAAATTAACACTCAGAGGTTTGGGTTCATTTTCTCTGAAGTATATGTGAGTACAATTTATATACTCAAAATCAAAGTATCTCACATATGTATTAACAAAGACGACTCATATCAAAAAAGATGAATGTTCACATGAATAAATGCCACTTTCCTGAGAACGTTAAGTCAAATACTAACATTTATCTTCCTTTATTCTCCTCTTGAAACACCCTATTTAGACCTAAGATCAATAGGACTTCCTTTTAAGACGAAACGTGGCTTGAGATCGGGTCAAATCAAAAAAGGATATAAGTCTCTAGAAATACTTTGAATAGAAATTGTTAGAGGTCTTCATTGTTTTGAATGGGATATTTTTCCTCTATTTTCTTTTTAGCACTTTTCAAAGTATTTTTTTTTCACATCATTCTTTGGGTGTCTAGATGTTTCCCTTTTTTGGATGCTATTTTATTTCTTTTTTCTTTTCTTGTTATTTTCATTCTCGTGCCCTTGTTTAGTCTCCACTGATATTCATTTAGTAATTACTTGACTCGTGAATATTTTTCTTTTTCAGACCAAATTTAACATGGTTGTGTATAGGTTTTTCCAAATATAAATCCTATAAAAGTCTTTCCAAAAAGTATGATATACAGATTTCTATCTAAGTATTAATGTTAAAAATGTGATTCTTTTTACGTCAGATTGTCAAGACGCATGCTTTTCTCAAGTTAAGATTGACAGTCTTTTTAAGCACCAGCTCTCAGCCTTCGCCTAGTCTTCCCTTGAAAACGTTAAGTCAGCCTATCTTTTCTCAAGAAAACATTTTTTTTTGGACTGAAGTGTAACCCCTCAATACCCCAAACTCGAATTGAATATTGTCGTCAATATTCCCTAATCTACAGTGATTAGGTGCAAATAAGAAAATATCGAAACAGTACTAACTGGGTTTAGATATACCTAAAAGGGCTCACAATGCAAAACCTATAAACAAACTTAAGAACAAAATTCCTAAACTGACTTAATAAAAATCCTAGGCTAGACTGACTCGAACAAATTAACTAAAATCCTAGACTGACTCAATGCAAACCAAAAATAGACACTAAAGACATAGACAAATTCAGAAATAGATAGGTGGGTAATGGGTCTGGATAAAGGAAGATGAGTGGGTGAATATGGGTAAATGAGTGTGGGTGGATGGGTGAATGGGTTGATAGGTAAATTGGTAAATGAGTTAAATGGGTAAGTGGATAAATGGTTGGATGGTTAAATGGGTAGATATGTAATAGGGTTAATTTGGGTAGATCCTTTGATGGTTCTGGTGTGGGTGAGATGGATGATTGGGTGATGGTGATGAGGGTGGACTATGTATGACTGGGCCTGACTGAGCCCCGCACGCAATGATCGATGTACTGACGGAAAGTGTAACTCGAACCAAGTGATTGGTGAAGTCACTAGACCAATGATGCATACACAGACACGATCACAAATGCTCACTCAAAAAACACACAAGAAAATGCTTAAATCTAGATTTAAATATCTTTAAGAGAAATTGAATTTTTATTGGCTGGGGACGCTAAAATTTGTCTCTAGACTTGCTCCTACTTTTCTTTCCAAATAATCTAAGTCTTCAATGAGAATTTAACCACAATATGGCCAGGTAAGTTCCCAAGTAAGTGGGGGAACACACGGCATCGCTTCCCAGCTTATCCTTAGTTCATGCTCGACCGCAATGCCTTGGTGATTGAACTAGCGTTAGACACCATTCTTGAAGATAAACTATTCATTGGTTACAAAAATTGATTTGAATTAAAAAAGTTTCTAATGAACATGAAACCCTAAAATCTAGCCTAATGATTCCTCAATTGATTTTACTTGGGGAGTGCATGAACCATTTTTATGTACTAATCTTTTTTATTTTTTCTATTTTTCTTAATGCAATCTAAATCTAATAATGCAATACTCAAAGCAAATATGCAAACAATAAGCAAACAATCTAATGTAATGCTTGAAACTAGCAACCTAAATGCATGATCAAAGTAAATATGAAATATTTTTTTTATGCAAAATAAATGCAAAACACCCTAAATAAAATCTATATGAATGTGTGGAAAAATAAAAAAAATTAAAGAAAATAAGGTTAGGCACTTACCTTGGCCTATAGTGCTTTTTTGCCAGAAATTTTTATTCCGCAATTCAAAATCCCTGTATAATAAAATACCACAAAACAAAGTGAAGATTCCGACACTCATAAAGAATGCATGAAACCTAATCTAAATGATGTTTTCCTATAACTATAATTAAAGAAGAAGATGTGATATAATCTACAAACAAGAATTCCAAAATATGATAAGATTATAAAAGGTAAACCAAAGTTCACCAAATTAAAAATTTATTCCACGATTCCCAAGATTTGACATCTTATTTTGAAGATTCATAAGTTAGATAAAAGTTCTAAAATTTTAGAAAAGTTCTAAGTTCAGAAATTTTGCTAAAATCAGAAGGTTTCCAAAAATATATCAATTACCAAAAATAGATTTTTCTAAAAATATAAAACTTTTCCAAAAATAGAAAACTTTTCCAAAAATAAATTGATTTATATTATTGAGATTCTCAAGAATTTCTCATTTAAGGTAACTTTCCAAAAATAGAAAAAAAATCTATTTTTAAAGAGTTGCCAAAAATAGAACTTTCCAAAAATAACATTTTTTCTAAAAATAATTAATTTTTAAAGAGAATATGATTTAATTATATGATTTCCCTGGCAACGGTACTAAAAACTTGTTGATGTTTTAAATTTGTAATTCTCACAAGGGCACGAACCATGTATAGTCTAGCGATTGAGTGTGAGGTCGAACCCAAAGGAAAATCTCAAAATATAAGAATTTAAAGTTATGTCCTCTAAAAATGAATTGTTTTTAAAAAATTGAATAATTATGTGAGTCATGCATCTAACTTGGAAAATCAGCAAATAAAATGCATGATTTCTTATTCTTGTATGGTGAATTAAATTTTAACCTTAATCATGATTAGGAATTCAAGGTACAAAATTATTTACAAATCTACCTAACTTTAATTAAATGGATCCTTGAGACAGAGTAAATCAAGAGAAAGAGCACCGCTAAAAAAAAATAAGAGAAAGAGAATCAAATAATTAAAGAATGAATTAAATAATTAAAGAATGAATTAAAGAGTTACAGAATTAAATATTAGATTATACAAGATTTGGGTTAAAACAACTATTGCCCAACAAACATGATATTTAACATAATTAAAAGGTAGAAAATTAAATTGTATGAAAATAAATGATTGAAATTAAATGTGCAGTAATGGAAATGTTGATTGTTTGGAATAGACCGCTCATCACCCAAGATATGTAAATAAAGTAAAGGCCTAGATATGAAATTCACGTAAAGATATAAAATACAATTCATATTTATTAATAAAACAAGATTGACAGCTTTTAATTTAATTAATCAAAACCTTAGTAATCATGATTCAAGTCTTACAATCAAGATCCTAACTATTGCATATGCTCATATTCAATGAAATAAATAAAAGTTGTGTTCTTGAAATAAAAAATAAAATAATTGTAAAAGTATTTTAGAAATTGGATGTTCCAGGGTTCTAAATGAATGTTTTACTTTATTAAATAGGAGAATTAAAGTACAAGGCTTTTCTAAATTAAATATAAGAAAGACAACATAAAAGATAAAAAATCTACTCTCACTTGTAAATTCTCATGGTGCTCCTTGTCTTCCTGTCTTTTGTTCCAGCCTTTAGCCCTCTTGAATTCCAGGTCATATTCAAATTTTACCCTTGAGGTAATGGGGTATTTATAGGTTTTGAAAAGAGACGAATGGCTTGGATTAAATCAAGGTTTAAGGTGGGAAATCAAAGGACTGGATTGGATCTAAATGGGAATGGATAATGGGGATTTAAGCTTGGATTTTAGGGTAACACGAAGAGAGTCACACGAATTTTGAGTGGCTTTCCTTTGTGGCTAAGTCAAGGTGGAGAGAAAATAGGAGATTAGGAGAGAAATTAGGAATTGAATTGGCTTGGAATTGAGAAAATCGTGTGGGATACTTGGAGATTGGATGGTGAGGTGTGTTTGGATCTTAGGAATGTATCTAGATGGTTTTTAGTCTAAGTGCATGGAGCGGTTTTAGGTTGCAAAAATCATGGGATGATGAGGTGTAATATGCGCATGGGGGCTAGCTTGAACTACAAGTTGTTATAGCTTAGGGTTTATGAATGGAGGGCTTAGATTAAATGTGTTTTGATCTAATGGCTCTAAGGTATTTTGGGTGAAAGAATTATAAAAATGGTAGATGGTTGGTGGAGGGTTTAGATGCATAGGTGGATCTAAATGGATGATGAAATGCATGATGTAAAACTAAGGTAATGTGTTTATGTGATGGATGCATGTGGAAGCTCTAAGGTTTCTAAGAGATGAATGAATGGATGTGATTGGATTACCTAATATCTAATGGCTAAGTTGCTCAATGCATGAAATGAATGCAAGGATTAATAGGTGATGAATGGATGAATACTAATCGAAGGTTAAGATGATGATGATGATGATGATGGATGACCTAGATCTAATGATAGATGAATGGATGGGTTAGATTTGATGGTGGATCTAAGGTTTGACCTAATTTGGTATGTGAGATGGAAGGTTAAGATCTAAGATGGAAATTGGATGGTGTGGATGTGAAGTTGGGTTATGGGTTTTGGACATAGGTAGTTGGGTTGGACTTAGGTAAATTCAAACATGGACCACAGAGTTCATTGGACTTGGACTTTGGATTTAGATCTAGACCTCAATTTCCGGCCCCTTTAAATTGGATTTGAGAGCTTGGGCCTTAGTTGGACTGAGCTTGCTGGCCCATTGAACCTTTGTGGAGCATAGCCTGGCCCACTTGAACTGAGTCTTGGCCCAATGACTTGAAATTCAGGCTTTGGCACTTGGATTGCACAATTGGATTTAGATTAATTAATTTACATGAAAATCCTAGAAAGTGACATAAAATATTTATAATAATTCTAGGTCTTCTCTTTAAAGCTCTAAACTTGCAATCTTCTGTTGTTTTAACTTGATTTTCCTGAACTTTCTATTTTTTACTTCAAAACTGACAAACTACATTAAATGCATCATTATATACAAAATTGAGGATTAATTGACCCAATAATCAAGGGTAAAAATGTAAATTTCAATGCTCAACATCGGGCCTGCAAATGGGCTTGAAAACGGGTTGGGCTAGATCAACGACTGGGCCTACCTGAACTGGGCTGGGCCAAGTCCAAGATTGGTCTGGATCGAGTTTAGGCCTAGTCTGACTGGGCCAGATTCGAACCAATCAGTTGGGTCGGGTTTGGGCCAGTGGGCCTGACTGCAGGGCCAGTCACAGCCCGAGCCAATAAGCTAGGTTAAACTCAGGAGTCCAACTGAGTCGACTCCGAAACTCGACCTAGCCGACTCTGTTGTTCGGCTGAGTTGAAAAGGGGAAAGAGAGAAGGGAAAAACAGGAAAATTGAGGGAAAAACAGGAAAATGAGGAAAGTCCACGAAAATCGAGGAAAACAAAGGAAAAACCAAGGGAAAACTAAAGGAAATGAATAGGAAAAACTAGTGAAAATCCGAGGAAACCAAAGAGGGAAGGAGAGGAAGAAAGAAGAAAATACACACCTGGAACAGATGGGGGCGAAAATCCGATGGCTAAAGGCGGAAGTTCAACGCTTGGAGACAGAAATACTGCCAGAAAATCAGCTGTTAGGGTCGGGCTCAATCGGAGAGCGAGAAGGAAAAGAACAACAAGAGTGAGAGATGCCAGAGAAGAGAGGGAGAAACGAGAGAGGCAGTGGCGCACTGTAGCTGGAAATGCTACAGTACGGCGCAAGGGGATATAAATGGGGAAAGGGTTTAGCGTTTAGGGATTTGGGGTTTTGGATTTAGATTTTTTTTTTAAAAAAAAATGAAAACTAGAAGAAATTCAAAACCCACCATTTTATTTTATATTAT
The DNA here is from genome assembly GCA_013350335.1 of Chimonanthus salicifolius. Taxonomy (NCBI): domain Eukaryota; kingdom Viridiplantae; phylum Streptophyta; class Magnoliopsida; order Laurales; family Calycanthaceae; genus Chimonanthus; species Chimonanthus salicifolius. Next base: position 46,304,412 of record CM023537.1, on the reverse strand, counting down.
TTAAATAATAACATATTTATTATTTTTATTTATTATTTATCTTTTGAAAAGAAAAAAACCTCAAAAAGCGTGATCTTCAATTTTTCAAAATTGACACTATTATTATTATTATTATTATTATTATTATTATTATTATTATTATTATATATATTTAAATTAATCAAGAACTCAAAAACGAAATGAATGTCGACCCTCGAAGGGGAAGGCGTGTGATTTTCAAGTGTTTTTCATGGCAATGTACATAATAAATGTGAAATCACCAAAAAGCCCTTCAAATTTTCGAACTCAAAGTTAGATAACTAGAGCCCACCACGGAGCCCACTCTCTCATCACTACTACTATGGTCCCGACAACAATTTTGAGGTTCGAAAATCTCTTCAAAAATCGAGAAAACTCGGAACGAATGTGGAGTTGTGTATATCGTGTTTATATATGTATCTGCGTGTAGGGCTTGTATCAAATAACAAAAGTATTGGTTTTGAAACCAATAATGTGAACACAAGCAATGTTTGCTATATCCGAACTTGAATTCAGTTTTCCTATGTGTAATCTTGAAGCAGGGACATGCTACATGACTGATTGAATGTTAAAAAGGTAAACATGGTTATTTTATCCTTGTTTATGTCGTTTAAATTATATAAGATTTGATAACCCCAGAATGTGGGAATTAACTGCTTGCATATTGTTGTGTCATAAAAGTTTTATATTTATTTACTCGCAAGCACACAAATCATATATAGTACGTAGGAATGTGAGGTCGAACCCAATGTAATTACAGAAAATATATCTTAAGTATTTACAATTATTTAAATTAAAAAATTAATATGAAACTTGCATTGGTGAATTAAATACAAAACCAAAGACAACTTAGATCTAACTTAGATTCAATAAAAAATTAGTCATTTCAATCTCAACCTAGTTCACACATTAAATCAGGATTGGAGAAGAAAAATAAAACCAATAAAGAATCAAAGAATTAAATGAATCAAGCACAATACACATAATACATTGGAATTGGATTCAAGAAATCAAGGCGGCTTTGTTTTCCAAGTTTTATTAATGAATCTAAGCCTAGAATCCAGAGCTCACGTAAAGTAAATAGCATTGCATTTATGTCGCCATTCAGAATTATTTAAAAATTAAATCCATGAGTCCCAAGTGAATACCCAAAAATTAGACCTTAGTCTGAACAGGAGTTCGACTCCGATTCTAAATTTTCATCACACTTTTGTAAACAAAAGCCTTAAACACCGAAACAGAAGTCTCATTCAACCCTAAATTTTCATCACATCTAACTTAGAGTATACACAATTAATTCGCACATGGTATAAAATTTTAAAAGCAAAATCAAATGGAGAACATTCATAACACATACATCATTTAATTGGAAAATGAGAATCTAAATATTTCATTGCACTCAAATCTTATTAATAAGATGGAATTCGAATGTACAATGCTTGGAAAAAAAATAAGGAAATATAAGGAATAATGGAAAATAAGATAAAAAATCAAACTCGAAGACCCTTTGGATGAACACGATTTTCCTTGTTTTTCATTTGTTTTTTTTTTTTTTCTTCCTTTGGTCCACGCCTAGTCTTGAATTCTCGGAGTCCAAATTCGAAATTCATAGGTTGCCTTAGTGCTCTATTTATAGGGTTTAAGTGAGAATGGATGGCCTAGGATTAATTAGGGTTTAGATGAGTGAATGAAAGGCCAGGATTTAAGCAACTAGTTGGAGAAAGGCTAGGGTTTTGGGTAACTCGTGGACAAGGTGGATGGGCTAGGGCTTCATAGGGTGTGAGTGTCGTGTGCGCCAAGTATGGGATATGCGAATGGAATGTGTGAGATAAGGTGGAGAGATGTGGTCGCCGTATAATTCATGAAAGGATTAGGGTTTTGTTTTTGTCATGTGTGCATGCAATGGAGGGATGAGATCTTAGGGTTTCTAGGTTGCTTATGAATGCATGGCTGGATGGAAGGTTGTGTGTTTAGGGTTTAGAAGTGTCATGGCCGTATGGAGGTAGATGGAAAAAACAAGTGGAGTGTTTAGAGTTTTAGGGTCTATGGAGTGCAGCTGAGTGCATAACTTGGGCATGCATGTGATTGGCCGAATAAGTGGATGTGTTTGTGCAAATTGTGCTAGGGTTGGAGTGCATATGGATGGATGGATGTATGTGGACGAATTTGGAGAGGTGGAGGTGTATGCACAGATGTGCACTAAGTGTTCCAACCGTGTACAAAGTGTGTGAGAGAGTGCTAATGGATTTGGAAACCAAGGTGTATGCGCATGAATGAAATGTTATGGCCATATGATGTGTTTAGGGTTTAGGGTTTTTGTGTTGTGTTTTGAGTGAAATGGAAACTAGGGTTCCTAAGGAAGGTAATATGGTCGTATGGAGTGTAGTGTATATTAGGGTTTAAATGGTGAAGGCCGTATGGAATGGCTTAGAGGAGTGTGGGTTTGAGCAATTGGACCTTCAGTCAACTCTTAACTTGGCATGTGGACTTGGGCTCTGGGCCTGCAATCTTGCTAGGCTTTGGGCTCTGGCTTGTGTACTGTGACCTGACTCACTTGTGAAATGCACATGTAGCACTGGGCCTGACCCAGTGTGTGTGGCATGGAGCTCAGTGTGGTGGGCCTCTGGCTCATGGACTTGAATTTCAGGCTTTTGGTCTTCACCGGGCTTTTGATCTTCAGGCTTTCTCTCCAGAACTTAAAATAATCAATTTACCACTTAAATATGAAATTATTGAAATAATCAAGACTCTCATAATTGGATCTCGATTATTCAATTTACAATTAAATTCCTAAACGTGGTCAAAAATTAATTATTAAAAATTCTGACTCTTTTGATTTCAACACAAAACTTGCAATTACTCCTGGTTTTTGGCTGATTTTCTGATTTTCCAATTTTTCCTATAAAGCTAGCAAACAATATTAAATACACTTAATATATACAAATGAGAGCTAACTAGTCCAAAAATTAGAGGTAAAATGGTAATTTTCTCATGCTCAACATATATAATTAAAATTCAGTATTTGGTTCAATACTATTTATTTTGCTGATATGTATTTATTGAATAACATGCTATGAGATTCCATTCGGGTATATGCTAGGCATGCATGTTAGACTGAGTGAGAAATGCATGCTGAGTGACCAGGGACTTCATGATGGGTTATTGAGACTTTTATCCATATGCATGTAAGTTTCCTTTACCCACTAAGTGAAGCATTGGATTGTGAATATGTGCAGTGTAGAACGTGGCACGCCCCGTGTGAAGCATCGAACCTTTACCAGGTTGCTTTGTAGAGTGTATTGCAGACAAAGTAAAGCACTGGTTCACGGCCAACCTAGTGTAGACCGCATGTCGATGGACAAAATGACAGTGCTTCAGGGAATGTGTTGTGTGCATTAATCATGGTAGAACAACCATGCTAGGGTGATCACTCAATATAGAAAGACTATATAATACTTAGTGTTAAAATCTGCTTAGGTTAAATCATTGATTGATAACATGCTTTGATGATATTATGTTATGTCCGTTGTTTTCTCTTCATTGGGCTAGTGAGCTCATTTCCTTACGTTTTTAGGGAATATGTCGGAGGAAGGAACCGACGAACCACCGTTGCAGTATTAGGCCGATGGAAACCCTGTTTCTCCCCGTTAGACGAGAGATATTATGTGATGTTTTATCGGACCAACTTATTACTATTATTGTTGTAATAACATTGCATCCTGTGAGGCGTCCCTAAATATGTAATAAAACCATTACGTTTTATGTGTGCTATTATGATGTTATGTGTTATAGGGGGGAACACTTTTGGTTTATGTTTGAGTCCTCATGTGGGACATATGTGACATATGATAGTACGGGTAACAGTTAAAGCCCATAGGCCCTACCTTTGTGTGTTTTTTTTAAAAAAAATCTTAGTCGCGTTCTGGGCCCGCACAGCAGGGTAGGGCATGATAGTTAAATTCTTAATGAAAATTTATTTAACGGTCACTCAAAACTATATCTAATATTAAATAAAAATATATTATGTAATTTATCTTAAAAATTATTTTTTCATGTCAATTACAAAATGATATAGGTTTTTCTCAAATGCTTAAATGCCGAGTAGGGTGGTAGAAATGAGGATCAAACTTTCATTGGATAGTACCATCATTATCAAAAGAATTTAGTAAAATAGAATAAAAATTCAAATAAATTTTCATATCATTTACAGAAAATGCAAATAATTGTTGGTATCTTGTTTGAAGTATAGAATAAGATATCACCTTTCAAAAATCAATACACGTAAAGTTTAATATTAAAATGTATTAATCTACACTCCGATTTACAATATTTGATATTAATATCAATTAATATGATTTTATATTGATAATAATTATCAAATTTTATTAAAACCGCTAACTATGAGTCCCTCGTGTAGAATGAGAATTCGAGCATATTTCTCACATCTTTAACTCTAAGAGATTGATGTGTTGTTTCAAAGATCTACTTTAGAAAACAGTAGTTCTGAATTCGACTTCGATTTCGCTTCAAATGGTCATTCTCCACAAATTTATTCAATATATATAAGTAAAAGACTTGCATACAGTGTTAAAAATTAATCGAATACTCTAAAATATTATTTAAAAAAAATGATTTGCATAATGTTTTGGTGAATGCGACTTCTATCGCATGTTAATGAAAAGACATCATCGACTTTTATTTCCTTTGTGCAGGATACTTGGAAGTGGGATGACGATGGAAAGATAAAAAACAGAGCACGAGAGCGATGACAAACGATAATGTCGCTGTCATAAAAGAGTGGGATATCATGGTGTGGCCCACTTAAATGCCATCACTTCACTTTACTTGGCATTGGCAAATGGTTATATGCCATTTTTCGACGATGTGTATGGTCCTGCTGGTGCCCATCACAACGTCTACAGTTATTTGCATTATTTGATTGATGGTGTATCCCACTCACAGAGGACCCTCTTCTATCTCATGAATCTCGTACAAATTTCTCGTGCTAAAGCTCAAAGCATTTCGAGGACATAGTTATTCATTCACCATGCGACAAAAGCGTGGATGATAATATATAGATAGATTCTAGTTAAGTTGGTCAATCACATGGTAAAAGATTCAGTAAAAAATTACATAAATGGTTTTGAAATAATTTAATTAAATTATTAAAATGAATTTGTATAAAGTTTGGTGTGAATTTTGGTTTGAGTGGACACTAGACCTACTAGATTCATTTTTCTAACTCTTTTTTTTCGTTCACATCTACTTAATCTCACTAACTGTATTTATATTTAATTTGACAATACTTTGACTTTTGAAACCCATTAATCTTACGTGGTGAATGTTCACCAGTAGAAAATTTTAAAATTTTAAAAAACATGACTCTAATTATCCAATTAAGATGAATTTTATAGGTGTCGTATACAAACTAAGGTATTTTAAACTTATCCATCTATGTAGGCTTAAGTGGCGTTATCGGGCTTTCGTACAAACTTGTTTATAGGTGATCCTTATTATATATAAAGTAGTGTTCATCTATACACCTCAAAAATTCTCTCAAGTAAGAGCTCCATGTAATTCTTTTGTAGGTGATCATTGATATAAATAGGGTAGTGGTCAGCTACACACCTCAAAAATGCTTTAAGTAAATGTAACTCGTTTGTAATTGATCTTTTATATATAGGGTACCGTTAATCTTCACACCACAAAATACTCTCACAGCGAGAGTTTCATATGAAGTCCACATATGATCATAAAGTTAGGTAAGTTTAAAAGATTTGTGTATATAATGGTTATGATTAATGGAATGACTCAAGTCATGGTTTCAAAGGACTCAAAAATCAAAGATAGAATCAGGTGCAACTTTATCTAGTTTAATACCATGGATAGAGTGATTTGATCGAGCTGATTTTCATGGGCAATAGATACAAATATAGATATTTGAAACTCACCCAACCTTATGATAATAGATGGGCTCATGTGGAGGTCTCATTGTGGGAGCACTTCATGAATATATATAACAAATTTCATTATATATACTCTATATTAAGCCACACATGGGGCAACAATAGGTTGTCTTTTTTAACAAAATTATCTCAATACAATTATCAAAGCAATTTTCGAGCTATTTCAATTTTCATCTTCAAATTGTCCATTAAACTTTTGTCTTTTTCATGTAAGGTCAACTTTGTTCAATATGATGGGTCCTTTAAATAGATTTTTTTGGTTCATGAATATGATACCAAAATAATCAGTATCAATCAAATCATAGAAGTTATGTTTTTTAAACTCATTAAAGGTTAATTTTTTTTTTTTAAATAGTAGCGATGTTAATCTTACATATAGGCCACTTTCACTCCATTTGATAGCTGATTGAAAGATTTTTAACAAAAATATAAAATGCCATAAATATCATTTGATGTAAGAAAAAGTATTATTTAAACTCTTGTCATTCTAATGACTTTACATTAAATTACTTTTTTAATATTATCTATTCTTAATTATGTTTTTCCTTTTTATTAATAGTTATTAAATGGAATTCACTCAAACCAAACGACCTTAAAATTATAATCATAGTATTTTTCATTTACGTTTGATTGATATTTTATTATTTTTTTTAGGTAAAAAAGTGTTCAGACGTAGTATTCAATTAATCCTGAACGTTGTGTGAAAACCCCCTATCCATAAATTGGATAAGTCCATCGTACATTGACATTCTATTATCACATTGAATGTAACTTTGAAACCAGTCACCAAAATGTCAGCTTTTGTGATAAATTCATGAACAAAATGTTCATCAAAGACTTCCAAGATTGAAAAAGGAAAGGACTAATTATGTGATACGAATTTAAGAGATTGGATTGCTGCAAGGGAATGCCACCCACAAGCGGACAACGCATGCTCTTCCTTCATACAGAGCCTGCTTTATGCCTCTTCTTACTTTTTCCACTTCCACCTTCTTTACGAAGGGTAAGGGATGGCAGGCTTTTCTTTTTCCTTCCCTTTTCTTTTACTGGGCCAACAAACTTTATCCATTTGCCAAATATATTGTATTTGAAGATTGGGATTCACCTGCATAGTTGTTTTTATAAATGTACATTACAGCAAAATAACCATGATTGCTAAAAATAAAATTAAAAAGAAGATTCTCTATATAATATTGCTGGAGAGATTTTATGAATTTTAAGGAGAAATGGTAATTATTTGCAATTAGATTGTGCTCTGATTTATTAATAATTTCTCCCTTAAATTACTTGATATATGAGACTTATAAGTAATTCTGTGTATCCATCAAATTAGTCTCATTTTTAATTTAAAGTGAAAATATCCTTGAATGTTGAAGCCTTAGAAGCTCAGATCATATAGAAACTAATGATTCTCTATATTTTGAAGTGCAATACATGATGCTAGGTTCTTCAATATAATTTTTTTTTTTTTCAAATTATTCAGATGAGTTAGGCTGGAAAAAATTAAATTGAAATATGAAATTCCCTAAAAATGATTTTATTAAATTACTAAAATTGGAAATCATATTCAAATTTGTACCCCCGCAAGAATTGACACAAGGGCACCTCTAATTGTATGTCAATAATAGGATGATTTGAACCATCGTATTAAAGACTTCCATAGGTATTTATATTTGACACTTTCACTAAATAATTATTTGATTTGATAAAATAAATAGATTGCTTAAAATTAACATGGAATACTCATTTGATAATAAAATCATATATAGAAGACTAGTTTTTAATTTTGCTGATTAATATGTTAAAAGCTTCAATGGATGATGGTGGACTGATCCAACCCAATCTCCATACCTCATACTAGACCCTACCAAACATTTTAAAAAATCACCCATAGTTTATTACTTTATTCATTTTATCTTTCTCTGATATTTTAACAAAAAAAATTGCTTTTACTAATAAATCACCAAATCACATGAAGAGATTTCAGTCGTCATCAATCAATCTTTTATATCCACCGAAAACTAGTGAAACTATCAAAGTTGATTTGGCTTTGTTCCTTAATTTTGTACTTTTTTTCTCTCTTTTTTTATATTACAATAATTGCAGTCCTCCAAATCTCCAATTAACTGTCCAAGGTTTCTTTTTAATTCAAAAATTTTATGCAAATGCCAAGAAGATATGATCTGTTAATCATAAACTTTAATCCACTTTAGCACATGATAGGTGGACTACCTCAAAAACCCATTGATGGGTAAGGTTTTCAGTTGCAAGTGGAATCCACTTAGAAGAAACTTATCCAATCTTTCTAATTTTTATAATTTTGAATTATAAAAAAATATGTTTTAAAAAATAGATAAATAAATATTTCTACACATTTTCATAGGAGAATAATTTCTTTAAAATATATCTTTTCTTTATGTATCAATGCACATTTTCTTTGAAAAGCCCATTTTCTAATCAATACGAGAAAATAAAAAGTATGTTAGAAAATGACTAACTTATATAAAAAATCACTCACTTTTGCAAAAGTCCATTTTCATTGAAAATGTGTAGAAAAATAAATATTTTACACATTTCATAGGAGAATAATTTCTTTAAAAATATAGATTTGCTTTATGTATCAATGCACATTTTCTTTGAAAACTCCATCTTCTAGTAAATACGAAAAGAAAAAAGTATGTTAGAAAGTGACTTTTATTTATATAAAAAATAGCTCACTTTGCAAAAATCCATTTTCATTGAAAATTCTACTTTTATTGAAAAGAAATTATGTGCTCTTAAAACTAGAAGTTTGAAAGAAAAAAATTGTCGTACTCAAGCTTGACTATGCAAACGGCTCATTAAAAATGATCTCACATTTTAGAGAGATAAAATAATTAGGTCCGTATAATTCTCAAGATTCTAAAGATTAAAGGCAAGAGGAGTGCAACTAAGTTAACTTTTAGTAATACAATACTTGTGACTTAAATATAAGATCAAATTAAGTAGAGGTGACAAATTTTTATCCTACCTGTGAAGCCAACCTTATTTGACTAAAAAATGAGGTATAATGGGTCATGTATATTTTGAAAAAGAATTAAATTGATCCCACCCTACTAGATTGAAAATATGTATAGGTTAGATTAGAGGTCCTAAATCAAAACTTAACTGGACTCAAATTAAAAAGCACTATTTAAGTACTTTATATCCTATACATTAGTTTTATCTCATGTACTCCCATCCTTCAGAAGGAAAAAATGTTTAACTCATTATCTCAATTTTCTATAGCCCAAATACTCCACATGGAAGAAAAGCCATCTTGCTAAAATTGTTTATTATAAATAATTTTCATATCATTTTTAATTTCTTTCTATTTTTTTTTTAAATCTGTATGAAATTGAATTAAGTCTGGTCAAATTGAATAAAATGAAATGTAAGTCAGATTAGATGAAATCAATAATTTAAAAAAATCACATTAAATTAAATAAAACAAAATTTGTTAGTGAGCTTACAAAATAATTATCTGTAGCAGCTGATAAACCAACTATTAAAAATGCCAACTTGATAAAAGAGAAAATTCACTTTCAATTTATTCTACATTATACAAAGGGTAGCCATTTAGACATCCGGCTTTTCTTTTAAGAGACACTCGATTTTAAATTTTATGCAAAATTACCATTTTGCCCCTCAATTTTGTGTGGAGGAATGTCTTTTTGAAAAATCTGAAGGGTAAAATAGTAATTTTCACACAAAATTTTAACCCGATTCTGGATTTTCGTGACAAATTATCATTATACCCCTACATTCTTACTCATTCGAATGAATCATTGAACGAATGTCGAAGTGTAAATTTAGTTTATTCAAACGAATGGGCTGAACACTGTTCCGTGTTACTATTCAGCACATTCGTTCGAATGAACGGGTGGTTCATTCGAACCACTTCATACTACAATGTGCATATAGTAATGCATACTGCATTATTGAAATAATAATTTTTTTTTTAAAACTTTAAAGTTTTTTTAACCACTGTGTATTTTCAAAATTTCTCAAATTGAATATCCGGACTAATTACGATAACTTGATAAAAATACTTTAGACTTCAAGGTCTTTTGACACTCCCAAATGTTTAAAACACAGTGTTTTACAAATAAGAGTATCCCTCGGCTGTACCGAAAACACATTTGGGAGTGCCAAAAGACCTTAAAATCTTAAAGTATTTTTATCAGGTTATCGTAATTAGTCTGGATATTCAATTTGAGAAATTTTAGAAATATACAGTACTTAAAAAATAACGGTGTGCAGATGCTACAGTAATGCATAATGTATTAGTTAAATAATAAAATCTCCTTTAAAGTTATTTTTTAAACATTGTGTATTTCCAAAATTTCTCAAATTAAATATCCAGACTAATTACGATAATCTGATAAAAATATTAAAACTTCAAGGTCTTTTGACACTCTCAAATGTGTTTTAGGCACAGCCGAGGAATATCCTTATTTGTAAAATAATGTGTTTTAAGCATTTGGGAGTGTCAAAAGACCTTAAAGTGTTAAAGTATTTTTATCAGGTTATCGTAATTAGTCTGGATATTCAATTTGAGAAATTTTGAAAATATACAGTATTTAAAAAATAAATTTAAAGTTTTAAAGAAAATTTTATTATTTAAATAATGTACTATATATTACTGTGTGCATAGTGTAGTATGAAGTTGTTCGAATGAACCATTCGTAAACTAAATTTACATTTCGGTATTCATTCCGAAATGAATTTTCAGTTCGTTCGAATGAGTAAAAATGTGGAAGTATAATGATAATTTGCTACGAAAATTCAGAATCGAAAAGTGTCTAGAGTCGGAAGATCTAAATGTCTGTATGTCGTGTCAATATAAATATACACTATTTAAAGTATTAAATAATGATGCAACAGTTCACTGCAGACACATGCCATCATCAATTGGCAAATCTCTGATAAGATTCTGTAAAGTCTAATTTTCTCTCAACCCACATACATACATAATGGAAATAATCTATTTATGAGATTAAAGAAAGTTAAAAGAAAGTTATGAAGTCGGATTTCCATAGACAACAGCACCTTTTGCAGTGGGTTAGCCAGCCATGCACTGGACATGGCAGCAGAAGGTTCCATTTCATCTTCTTTATTATTTTATTTTCTTCTGTAAAGAGCTGAAAAAGTAGAATGTACACGTTCTTCTTCACTTTTCCTGACGGCACTGACTCCTGTATCAAAGCAGCTTCCCTTCTCTTCCCTTTCCCGACTGACTCTTTCTCAAACAACCAGAATTGTGAGAGAGAGGCATGGCACTTTGAAAGATGGTCAGACACGGATGTCACTGTCCATTGGAAAAAAAAAAGGGTTGATCTGTAGTTTTTTTTCCTGGAGGTAGGTTAGTTCTGCTTAAACTCTAGCTCTGATCAAGTCTTACACCAAGATAGGATAGCATCGTTTAATTTATAAGAACTCAAACTCATAATCTCTTCACTTCCTGAAATCAAAAGTTACCAGTGGAACTACTTCATATTGAGTTTGCAGGTTAATATTTAATAAAATATTTTTAAAATCAAAATCATTAATTGAACCATTATATATAACTTTGATTTAATTAGATTTGATGGTTAGATTGAACCATTTTTGAATTATGATATTCGTATAACACCTTAATAATATAATATATTCTATATTTAAAAAATAAATTATTAAAAAAAAAAACTAAATCTCATTGCAACTATGATACTATCATAGAAAATAACGAAAAACAACATTTTTAGTAAAAGAAAAGAAGAGAAGGCTATAATAAATAAAACTAATTATAGTTTTTAAATGAGGGCCGGTACTGCATAATTCAGTTTAGTTTTTAAAATATTACTATTTTCTAATGGTATTTTGTTTTGAAAAGTTAGTGCATTTCTAAATCTATTATATATTTCTAAAATAAAAAAGAATAGAGAGAGAGAGAAAATGTCATTGGGATTTAATTGGTCTTTTTAGTTTCGGAGATCTTATGCATCATACTTAACTAGACTTCAATCATGCGACTCAGTTTGAATCCAAGTAGTCAATATGTCAACTCTAAAACGTGACATAATATTTAATTATTTTTAATACACTGAAGGACACGTTTTTAATCTAGAATTAGCATAGAACTCGTACAAAAATGGGACTTTGCAAATTGACGAACACCTGAGTCACTCCGATTGGATTCTGAATCAACTCACTGAGTTTTATAACAGCAGTAGAGCCCAAGAGAACAACAATCTTGATCACAACTTCAACATTCCAAGAAATGCAGGGCTATGAACTAGAATTCCTGGAAGTGCGAGATGATGACCCAACACTTTAGTGTTGACACCACCAATTTGTGTTTATCAGCAGAGCTTAATAAGGCCCACTTTGCACATTTCTAAGACTAAAGTGGGTCCTATTTTATGTGCCCATAGTCCCAACTTATGACCTGGCAGCCCTAAAATGAGGTCCATTTCATGGATAGCTGGGAAATGTGTGTGTGGTGTGGGGACCGATATGCTTGTATTGGCACACGTAAGTAACAGTCATTATAGGCCAATACACTTTCATCTACACTTGTTCTGGCTCCAGTCGCAACGCATCGATGCATTACGGCCGATACGTATTGGCTGAGATTTTCCCGGAAAGTTGTAGTTGATACACAACGTATCAGCCACATTTTTTACTTATGATGGATAATAAAAATCGTTTATGTTCAGGTACGTAGGTCCTGTTATTGTATGAAACAGGTCCAATTGGTTTTTTCACACATTAATCGGTCCATAGTGGGAACCATTTTAAACATGAAAGGAGACCCATTCTGGGTTGATAATCCTATGGTGAGGTTTGTTCAAGGAGTAAATGACCTCAAGTTGAGCCAATCTTACATTCAACTAAATTTTAAGTGAGGCCTAGTTTCTGTGTCAATAATAAATTAAGATGAGTTTTTTGGGGAGCATTTTTAATTAAGTAGACTTATCGTAAAAAGACATTATATATTTTGGTTTATAGTTTTTTTTTATTGTTGGAAAAGGTGATATTTGTATTGTTGCCAATGTAGTCTACACGTTGGTTTTGTAGGACACGAGGTATGTTCTAAATTTTAGATTAAATATTATCTTAATTGGTAAGTTTGATGGTGAAGGCATTGCATTTGGATGAGGGGTAAATTTTGTAGAAATTATCCAGACTTACCATTGACCAGAGGTTAGCTTGGATATTATAAATACCCCTTAATTCTTTTATTACTAAAGAAGGTACCCTTCAATACCCCTATCCAAATGCAAGACCAAACTTTAACTATCCAAAGGTAGGGTGAATGCTCTTGGAAGAATCCCATGTGATTTTTGGCATCAACAACTAGGTCTTGGAATTCTTCATTAAGAAAAAATCACTTTCATCACTCAAAAATATACCGTGTAAATAAGTGTAATCATTGTGAACTTGTAAAGTATCCAAGGCTTCATTTAAAAAAAATGGTAATTACGAAACTAATATTTTTTATATAGTTTATTCTTTTTTTTTTTCCTATAGAAGAAAATACCATTAATGAGGCATCATATTTGTTAATTGATGATGCATCTAGAAAGGTGATGAGATATATCATGAGAAAACAAGATCAAGTATTTGCAATCATTCAAAATTTCATGTTATGGTTGAGAGGCAAATCTGAAAATGTTTGAGATGCTTCCTCACAAACAATAACAGAAAGGATACCCTTCAAAACACTTAAAAGGCACATTGCACTGAGTATGGCAGATGATACGAGAACATAGATCCTTACACACCTTTATTGATGACTCACAACTGAGTCAATTGACTGATGTCCGGCCTGGCAATTCTCCAGGCATCTTTCCATGCACATTCAAATTTCCTATGATTAAGAGATTGAGTGACAAGGGTTAAAATTTATTCCCACATTCAAAGGGGTTGATGGGAGTAATTGTTGTAGTTTCCCAATTCTGTATAGCATTGATTCATACTAGAATTTTGTATTTTCTTCACAGAGGTATCACTATCTCAAAAATGAAGTGAGGAGAGAAACATTTACACTCAAAAACTCTGTTCTCACCTATTAGATTTCCTCCCGCTCAAGCGTGAAAAAGATCTTATCCATCTTCCATCAATGACTTCTTTGCTTGTCAGAAATTATTTCAAACCGTCCTCCCTTGATCTTAGAAATTTTGTTTCAATCAAACTTCACCGAAAATAATTTTCTACTTTGAAAAATCCAAATTATGGGCCTTATAGAAAGCCAGGATATGCTTGGCTTCTTCGTAATAGCCCGGATTTTTAAATCAAGAATTATATTGGTTATTATTTATTTTAATTGTTGAAATTAAGAATTTTGATGAAATGGATGGTAGATGGATCAAAATTGGGGCAATGGCCCAAGTATGGTCCAATGGACCATGGATTGGATTCTTTCCAATTAATTGGGTCAATCATGGTCAATTGGGTTGCCCAATTGGGACCCAATGGGTCAAGATAGATTGAGCTTTAGGGTAAATGGGTAAGAAATGGATTTAATTGGGTCATGGACCCAATTGTGATCAAAGGCATGGGGTCCATCTTATTGGCAAGTGTAGGAGTGGAAATCCAAGTGGCATAGCCAAGTGGGACCCAACTCCACCTCACCAAGTGAGGTGGCGTGTGGGCCAAGACACATGTGGGGCCGACCACCATGGTCAACCATGGGTGAGTCAAAGCAAAATTAAAGAGGATTAATTGTAGTAAGTGGAATTAAATTATTTAATTGTAATGACCTAAGTTAGATATAAATTTAAATGATTGAGTTGGGAAATGAGTTGCATTACATGGAGTGAGTAAATGAGGAGTGAGTCACCTAAAAGACTAAAAGATGGGGTGAGTCAAGTGGGTGGTTTCATCTCATGGAAACCACTCCATCAAAACTGTTGGGGGGATGGTGTGTGCCATGTGGAGGGCATGCACCCCCTTGGCTATACAAGAATGCTTAGGTGGAGACCATACATTGGCCAAAGGAGAGGTGGTGGTTTCATCTCATGGAAACCACCAAACCACCCAAGGAAACAAGCAAACCAAAACCGTTGGGATGAAAGGTGGTATGTCATGTGGAGGGCATGCACCCCCCTTGGCTAGACCAAGAGCTTAGGTGGAGGGCACACATTGGCCAAAAGAGAGGTGGTGGTTTCATCTCGTGGAAACCACCAAACCACCGAAGGAAACAAGTAAAGCAAAACCGTTGGACATGGGGGTGGTGTGTGCCATGTGGAGGGCATGCTCTCTCCTTGGCTAGACAAGAAGCCTAAAATGAAGGACATGCTAGACCATGCATTGGTCAAAAGAGAGGTGGTGGTTTCATCTCATAGAAACCACCAAGCCACCCATGACACCAAGCCAAAACCGTTGGCGAGGAGAGTGGTGTGTGCCATGTGGAGGGCATGCACCCTCTTGTTTGGTCAAAGAGCCCATGGGGAAGACTCCACATTGATAAGGGTGGAGTCTAACCTAAGCAAACCCTAGACAAGATGGGAAAGATGGCTTTTGATCTCTTTCCATCTCATCTCACTCTCTCCCTCTCTCCCTCAAGGCTGACCATCACTCTAAGAGAAAGAAGAAAAAGGACTTAGAGAAATTTGGATCTCATCTCCTCTCTCTCTCAAGCTTGGCCGACCCTTACACTAAGACAAAGAAACACTTGGTATCTTCCATTCCCTCCTCCTCTCCCTCTCTCAAACCCTCTCTTTGGGTTTTCATCTCAAGACCTAAACCCACTCTTGCCCGAAGATCAAAGAGCAAGAAAGAAGAAAGACTAAGGAGAATATCGGAGGAGCAAGAAAGAGCGAAGGAAACCGGAGGAGTCGTGGAATTAGTAAGTTTCATTCGACAAAGTTTTATTAATTTGAAGAGGTTAAAGGAACCTCCCATTTTTTGATTGGAAAGTTGGCCAAAAATGTTATCTAATCCAAAAATGTTATGGGCCATGGATTTAAAATCCATCCAAGAAATGAGATAGAAAATGGACAAACCCTAATGGTAAGATAGGCTATGTAAATGATGGTATATTAAGGACACTATATATGGTTTATGTATGCATGCATGGCTAAGATAACGTATATGATCAAGATCATGGTTTGGCCCTTGCATGGCCAAACCCTAGATTTCTATGTATATGGATCATGTAGAACTAAAAAGGATTTGGATGAGGTTCGGCCATGATGTATGGCCGAACCCCATCAAAGGATATGATCATGGTTATATGATTTTTAAGGAAAGGTGATGAACCACAGGGTTCGGCCATGTTGTATGGCATGGAAGGGTGTTAATGGTTTTAAAAGGTTTTAAATGATGTATGTTAATGATGTTTAAAGGGTTTTAAAGGAGGGAAATAATGGAGTAATGTTAAATCATTTTAAATGGTCTCAAAGGTTGTAAATGGTGAAGAACCATGGACCATGGGTTCGGCCATGTTGAATGGCCGAACCACATGGAGAGATATTGATGGACTTAGATGGGTTTGAACCATAGAAATGATGGAAGACATGTTGATGGACTTTGGGTTGTAAAAAGATGACCTAAGTGTATGATTAAACCCCCCATGGAGGGGCTTTATTTATGGGTCTAAAATGTTGTAAATGATTTTAAAGGGAGGATGAAAATGAACATCATGGGTTCGGCCATGTTGTATGGCCAAACCCCATGACCCTTTATGGACATTATGGATCTATGCATGCATGTTTAAAATGAATGGATTATCAAGCTAAGGAATGGAGGTATTTGTGAGGGTTTTATGTCATGATTAATGAATCAATTATGGATCCATGTTTATGGATCAGTTATGGACCTATGTATGTATAAATAAAAGGAGTGATTAGCTATGGAAAGAATGATGGCAAAGAGGTAAATATGGTGAAAATGGAAGGACCATGGGTTCGGCCATGGTGTATGGCCGAACCCCATGGGGGATGTTTTTTGTGGACTTAGGGTCTTATTAATGGTAAATGATTAACTTAGGTGTGTTTGGATTAATGAATCAAAGGATGGCATAATCTTGGAACCACATGATTAAAATGATCTAAGGATTAAAAAGGGACCCAAAACCAAGTGGGTGAGCTTCGGCCATGTGGTAGGGCCGAACCCCACTAAGGCATATTTGTGGGCTTGAGCATGTTGGAAATCAAATAAGACATTGGTTTGACTTGTTGATATGTAATAAGGTAACAGGATCTCACAAGCAGTGCGCAATCGGTGATCGATCTTTGGACGGAAAACCAAGGACCCGGTATTTAGACATTGGTAGGATTCCTACTTCATTGAAAGCCATGGATTATGTGTATATGAATGTTTTACTTCAATTATTTTGGGTATCACATGGTATGTCTTAATAATGGGATTTTAATGTTACGATTTGTATTATTACATAGCATGTTTGCACTTACATCTCATGCATGGCATGGGAGGGATCAATTGAAAGGAGTCTACGCTCCATTAGGATTTCCGATAAAGCAATCTTGGGGTGGAATCCACACTGATTCCAACGGATGTATGTTCGAAATGAAACCGAAGATCCACACTCCGTCAGGGCATCCATAAGGCATTTGTGGGGGTACCTTGATGTGCATTATCCATCAAGAGGGATACTATGTGATTGTGATACCTTGATGAGGGTTTTCCATCAAGAGGGATATTATGTATGATTGTTTTGTAACCGGAGATACACACTCCGTCGGGACGTCCGTAAGGCATTTGTGGGGGTACCTTGATGTGCATTTTCCATCAAGAGGGACATTATATAATGATGATATGGATGATGGGTGAGACTCATGGCATATGACACACATGGCATGGCATTTACTTGCATGGTTTTGATATACTTATATCTATGTGTTTTGTTTATACTAATCCATGTGTTGACCTTACTCGGAGTACCTACTAGGCGCGTTGTCTAACGCTCTACTTCTATCTTAGACGATGACACAGGAAATGGAGGAAGTGAAGGACGTGACCGGAGTCAAGCTTAGGAGCTTGGAGGAGCTAGTTTTATTTACTTAAATTTTATTTATGGAAATGTAATTTGAGTAACTAGCTTGTTGGACTATAATAATTTAGATTACTTGCTATGGTTTGGACTTTACTTTTGGACATTCTAAGTTATGGTATTTATTAATTAAGTAATGTACTTCCTTGCTATTTAATAATTGGTAGGATAGACTCTATTATAATTTCCACATTAAGTTTACATTCTGCAAGCTTAACTTAGTACGTGTGAACCGTTTTTGTGGACTTAGTTCCACGCACACGTAGGGTTGGCCAGTTAAGGGCCGGACTTTGGAAGCTCGGACTTAGCTTGCGTCGTGACGATCGGCTCTCTTGTTACTCTTTATTTCAAAAAAAATAAAAAATAAGACTCTGATTTTCGGCGAGTGTAAAAGGGCGGGGCGTTACAGTTGGTATCAGAGTGAAACCGGAAGAATGAATCTTTCGAAGTAAGATTAAGACGGTATCATGTCTCATTGACAGATAAGAATCCCAACTGACTCAGTCTTCAGAGTCCGCTGAACGGGGGCCGGATTAATTTACTTCGTT
Source organism: Chimonanthus salicifolius (assembly GCA_013350335.1). Classification (NCBI taxonomy): domain Eukaryota; kingdom Viridiplantae; phylum Streptophyta; class Magnoliopsida; order Laurales; family Calycanthaceae; genus Chimonanthus; species Chimonanthus salicifolius. The sequence goes on along the minus strand of CM023537.1, from coordinate 46,285,861 downwards.
AGACTCAGACTGAAGCATTAAATCTAAGAGCAACATTTGACGAAAAGGAATGATAGCAAGGTAAGGACAGTCAGTATAAGTTGGATTTATCATGTAAGGTCTTGGAACTTGGGAATTAATATAAATGTGAATATTAATTATTTTAATGATGGAAATTAGAAAATTGTTGGAGTAAATGGTAAATGGGCCAAAATTGGATAAAGGCCCAAGTGTGGCCCAATAGACTATGGTTTGGATTTAAATTTATTTAAATGGGTCAAGAATGGTCAAATTGGGTCGAATACCCATTTGGGACCCAATGGGTCAAGATGGTTAAGCTCTAAGGTAAATGGGCTAGTGGGAAATGTAATTGGGCCATGGGCCCAATGGTGATCCATTTAGAGTGGGCTTAATGAAATTTAATCACCCTAAGTAATTTGGAATTAAACAATGGTGGTGTGGCCAAGCGGGACCCACCTCCACCTCATCAAGTGAGGTGGCGAGTGGACCAATGATTGGTGGGGCCGGCCACCATGGTTGACTTGGTCAACCATGGGTGGAGTAATGAACTTAGGCTAAGTATCAATGGATTAGCCTAAGGTAAATATCTAATTAAATTATTTAAATATGGTAGTCAAGAGTGGTCAAGGTGGGGCCATGAGGTGAAGATTCACCTCATCTCAAACTCAAAAAAATTCACATACACGTTGGACTTGGTGGTGGTTTAGATAACCACCACCATAAAGCAAATAAAATATCTTAAAATATCTTTGGTTGGTGAAAAATTAATGTAAAGTGTAAATGAGGTCATCAAATGGGGATAAGTTTGATTTTTTTTCTTTCTCATATTCATTTTCACTAACTCCATCCCTCCCACTCCTCCATTGCCGTCCCATGTCCAAGTGAAGGAGAGAAAAAAAAAAAGAAAAGAAGGAGCTCAAGGAGAGAAAAAAAAATGGAATTTGGAGGGAGTTCACTCTAAGATTAAGGTCATCATCTTCCTCTCATCATCTTTTCCTCTTTTCATCTCTCAAATTCAAACCTAACATGGCTGATTTTAAGGTTGGGAGTTGCCACCCTTGATCAAAGATCTTGACCTATAAAAGATCAAGAGGAAGGAGAGAGGAGGCCAAGGAGACCGACGGGAGCGGCGGAAATCGGAGGAGACGTCGGATAGTGAGTATTTCTTAAATAAAAGAATTTTGGATTTTAGGGTTTAAGAAATGAAATTTATTTTTGTGAAATTAATGTTGGATAGGTGATTTTATACTATGGAATTTAGATACATTAAATGGAAGGGTGGAAGATGGAGAAAACCCTAAATGGGTGAATTAGGGTTAGGGTAAGAAATTGGAGAAATATATTGTGTGCATTGTGTGATTGATTAAATTGAGCATGGAATTGGGTACTTGGAATAAGAATCATGGGCCATAGGGTTCGGCCATGTAGCATGACCGAACCCCATGGTGGGTGATTAGAGTTTGATGAAATTGGTTAGGGTTTAAAGGATGGAAGGCAATGAAGGTTTTTGATTAATGCATTTAGGGTTTTAATGAATGCATGGGAGTAATGTTTAAAATGATTGTATGATGAAAAATGCAATGGAATGGTATGATTTTAAAATGCATGGATGGTAGGAAATTTGAACCATGGGTTCGGCCATGGCATAGGGCCGATCCCTATGGTGATGAAATGGTGATTAAATGAAGGGTTTAAAGGGTAATGTGTTGATGAATTTTGGATTTCAAGTGAACAAAAGTGATGATCCAAAGGGGGCTAAGAATATGGTTTAGTTGCATGATTTAAACCCCTCAAGGAGGGATTATTGGTGGATCTAAAATGTAACAATGGACCCAAGAAAAAATGGAGAATGGAACATCATGGGTTCGGCCATGGTGTATGGCCGAACCCATGCCCCAAATTGTAAATCAATTTGGGTTTAAGGTCAATGGGTATATATGTGATTAAGTATGGGGTTTGAATGGGTTTAAATGAGTAATGGTTAGATTAATTACATGACAAATTTTAATGTTTTGGTAAGTCAATAATGGACCTAAGTTAAGGACCTAGGTTGTGGATCAATTTTAGGCTTAAATAGGCATGAATGAATGAGTAATTGGTTATGTAAAGGGGTAGTGGCACAAATGGTAATTATTGGCTAAAATGAAGAAACTCACTAAGTTATGATTTATGGGCTTGGAAATGATTAAAACTTGGATTGATTTGGTAATTTAATAAGGTACCGGATAGCGCGAGCGGTACGCGAGTCGGTAGCCGGATTATCGGACGAAGCCGAAAAAGGACGCGAGTCGGTATTCGGTAGGATTCCTACCTATTTGTAAGCCATGGATGTATGATGGTATTTTTGTCATATTTTATTGATTAGTATTTATCTTATGATGGGTTTTTACAATTATGGATGCTATGTTTAAGATGGATTTTATTTAATGGCTATGAACTATGATTAAGGTTATGCATTATAAATTAAGGCTATGTATGATATCTTAAGGTTATGAGTTATAAATAGTACATAGCATAATGCATTACATCTCATGCATGGCATGGGCGGAAAAAAATAAACAAACCGGAGTCCATGCTCCGTCGGGGCGACCGAGAACAGGCATGGGGACACCTTGACGAGGCTTTACCGTCAAGGGGGATATTTTGCGGTTGGATATATCTTGACGAGGTTTTTCCGTCAAGAGGGATATGACAGTATATGGCAGGAATGATGGGTGGGATTCATAACATTGACACCCATGGCATATCATTTACTTATATTTCAGTATATGGTGGTTTATAGTTTTCACTGTGTTATTATCTGTATGTGGTTATTACTAACCCATGTGCTAGCCCTACTCGGAATCCTACTGGGCGCGTTGTTCTAACGCCCTACTTCTACCCTAGCTGACAATGCAGGAGATGGCGGACCGGAAGGGCTAGACGGAAGCCAAGCTTAGGAGCTTGGGGAGGCGGATTAATTATTTTATTGTACTTTATTTTGGAAAAGATGTATTTGTATAGTTAGCTTGTCGGAAATGTAATAATTTAGGTAGTTTGCTATGTTTAGGTATTATTTTGGATAATACAGTATAATGGCATTTTCGTAATTAATTGGGTATTTCTTCCCTGCTATCTGAAGAACTGGTAGGATAGTTCTATGATCATCCGCATTTATTTTTATGTTCCGTGAGCTTACTTGCTACGCGTGAACCGTACTCGTGGACTTATGTTCCACGCACGCGTAGGGTTGGCCAGTTAAGGGCCGGGCTTTAGAAGCTCGGAACTTAACTCGCGTCGTGACGTCCGCGCCCTTTGTCACTTTTAAAAAAAAAAAATGTACTCTGATTTTACGGTGAAAAGGGGCGGGCGTCACATATCAAACGTAGCAAGATAGGGCATACTTCCCCGAAAATGAGAAACAACATTTGATACATAGGAAAATTTCCCCTATTTCCCCAAATTGGAAAAGTGCATTTGATACTTAGGAAGTTTTCCCCAAAACTAAGTGTGCTTATTTGGCAATTTCCCCAAAATATGAAAACACAAACTTTATGAAGAAACTAAGTCAATAATGTTTTCGATGACTTATGAAAATGCCTTCGAAGCGAAGAACCCGACAAAACCCACGTGTGGAGGAAGAGGTACAACAACCTCATCAGGAAGAGGAGGTACAACGACCTCATCAAGAGGAGGAACAAAATGGTATGAACATACCCGTTGTGCCTCCCGAGCTGCAAAATTTGGTCCAAGCGGTGGTCACTTCTGTTCTTCAACAGCACATGAACAGAAATGCGACCACCAGCGACGCAAATGACCGCTAGATGGTCAAGGATTTCCAGCAGCAGCGCCCCCTTTACTTCAAAGGGAAAGAAGGGCTGTCGGAGTAGAAATCTGGTTGAGGAAAATTACTCAGATCTTAACCCTACTAAAGATCTTGAGTCATGAGGACAAGATATTGCTGGCTTCCTCACAATTGATAGACGATGCCGGCAAATGGTGGGAGGTAATAGAGAGACAGCGAGCGCTCATTCCAAAAGGAGAGAGGACTGCAATGATGTGGGAGCAGTTCTCAGCTATGTTCTTGGACCACTACTTCCTCGAGGAGGAGAAGGAGCGCCACACCTAGGCATTTATATATTTGGTGCAAGGCACCATGATAGTGGCAGAATACTACCAGGAGTTCATTCGTTTGTCTTGCTATGCCGTATATATGGTGGACACGGAGTTCCGAAGGACCCGCAAGTTTGAGTGGGGCCTTCGACCGAGCATTAGGGCCAAGGTGACCATCTTTAAGGTGCCTACACTGGCGGAGGTGGCCAGCAGGGCCACTATAGAGGAGTAGGAGATGGCCGAGACAGTGCAGTTTGTGGACAACTGTCGAGGGCAGAGTGGGGGAAGTTCATTTTGTCCCAACAAGAGGTTCCGACCTAACCTTGGGAGACCCTCACCTTCCACTGGGTCAACATGGGGCTTTCGTCCTAACCAGCCCTCCCCATCAGCATCAGTCTCTCAGGTCCCCTGAGGTGGGGGCACCTGTTACCAGTGTGGCCAACAGGGCCACTTCAAGAGGGAATGTCCACAGCTCAGCAGACCCTCTCACTCCAGGGGTTCCTCCACCCTCCAGCCAGACCAGCTCATTCACGAGGGACCAGGGCATATAACCAAGGGGACGGGCACCTAACCCTATGGGATCTGGACGGCTTTATACCTTAGCTCCTCCAGCAGTGGTGGATCACTCCTTGATTCAAGGTATGGCCATAGTTGGTAGTTACTATGCCTTTGCATTGTTTGATTCTGGAGCATCCCATTCATTTGTATCTGCTGCATTCATATCTGCTAAGGGCACATTAGTACAAAAATTGTCCACATCATTTACCATTGTATCCCCCGTCGGAGACACATCATTGGGACTTATATGCACAGCAGTGAATACTGAACTCCCTAGATTCAGATTTGAGTTCAACTATCTGGTACTCGATATGACTGAGTACGACATTATCTTTGGCATGGACTGGTTGGCTAGCTTTCAAGCCAACATTGATTGTCATCTCCGCAGGGTGATATTTTGGTCACTCGAGGGAAAGCGGTATGTGGTACATGCTGACAGACAGGGCATCCTAGAAGGCTGCAGGAAGAGTTGAACCACCTTATCTTAAACAGCATCAGATTAGACAAGGCACGGGTGGCTGAACTTTTGGAAGTAGTGAAAGACTACGCGGAGGTATTCCCAACAGAGCTCTTTGGTTTGCCACCCAAGAGGGAGATAGACTTTGAGATCAAGTTATATCCTGGCACTGCTCCAGTGTCATTGCCACATTACAGGATAACCCCAGCTGAGATGTCTGAGCTAAAGAAGTAGATTGATGAACTGGTCAGGCTGGATTTCATCCGGAACAACATATCAGTATGGGGAGCCCCAGTATTATTTGTGAAGAAGAAAGACGGTACCCTTCGGATGTGTGTGGATTATAGGAAATTGAACCAGCTGACAGTCAGGAACAAGTACCCTCTACCCAGGATGGATGATTTATTTGATCAACTTAGGGGTTCCACTCACTTCTCTAAGATTGATCTGATGTCCGGATACCATCAAATCCGGGTTAGGGAGGAGAACATAGAGAAGACAACTTTCAGGACACGGTATGGTCTATATGAGTATGTAGTCATGCCGTTTGGACTTACAAATGCACCGGCTGTGTTCATGGATCTGATGAACAGGATTTTCCATCCTTACTTAGACTAGTTTGTGATTGTATTTATTGATGACGTCCTGATCTATTCCAAAAGTCAGGAGAAACATACGGAGCATCTACGGATAGTCCTGGACACCCTGAGGAAGAGCCAGTTGTATGCCAAAGCCAGCAAATGTGAATTCTGGCTGTCTGAGGTCAACTTCTTGTGGCACATTATATCAGCAGAAGGTATAGCCGTGGACCCGGCTAAGGTGGCGGCAGTGAGAGAGTGGAAAGCACCGACAAATGTGACCGAGATCCGCAGTTTTCTGGGATTGGCCAGTTACTATAGGAAGTTCATCATGGACTTCTCTAAGATTGCATCTCCACTTACTCGACTCACTCAGAAGGGAGTCAAATTTGAGTGGTCAGATATGTGCAACCGGAGATTTGAGGAGCTAAAGGAGAGGCTTACAACTGCTCCTATTCTGATCTTGCTAGAAAGGGGCAACGGCTATGAGGTATATTATGATGCACTAGGAGAGGGACTTGGGTGTTCTCTCATTCAGAGTCAACGTGTGGTGGCTTATGGTTCTAGACAGTTGAAAATTCATGAACGTCACTATCCCACTCATGATCTGGAGCTAGTAGCAGTGGTCTTCGCTCTCAAAAGCTGGAGACACTATCTTTATGGCGAGAAGTTTGAGGTGTTTTCGGATCACAAGAGCTTGAAATACTTGTTCGATCAGAAGGAACTCAACATGAGACAGCGCAGATAGATGGAATATCTGCAAGATTATGAGTTCGCACTTCTATATCATCCTGGCAAGACGAACAAAGTGGCGGATGCCCTCAGCCGCATGACACATACGACAGTGGCCAGTTTGATCAGGAAGGAATGGGTGATGCTAAACACCATTCGAGAGTTCAACTTGTATATCAAGAACCATGGGAGTATGCATAATCTGATCATACGGTCCAACATGGTCTCCAAAATTGAACAGGAGCAACGGACAAATCTGAAAGTGGAGGAGATATGAGCCAAGATGTCTACTGGTGAAGTTATACCGGAATGGGAATTACGACCGGGACAGGGTCTTGTATTCCGAGGTAGGACATATGTGCCTAAGAGCTGCAGAAGAGAGTTGTTGATTGAGGCACACCAGACCAAACTCTATTCATCCAGACAGCACCAAGATGTATCATGATCTAAAGAGGCACTATTGGTGCCATGGGCTCAAAAGAGATGTGGCAGAGTTTGTTGCTCATTGCCTAACTTGTCAGCAGGTTAAGACAGAACATCAGCAGCCACCAGGTTTACTCAAATCTTTACCAGTGTCGAAATGGAAATGGGAGCACATCTCCATGGATTTTGTGACAGGGTTGCTAAGGTTGTCAAAGGGCAACGATGCGATATGGGTCGTGGTGGATCGATTGACCAAGTCTGCGCACTTGCTTCCCTTCAAGATGACAAATTCATCTGAGACTTTGGGTCGACGGTACATCCGGGATATCATCAGACTACGTGGTATTCCCCGGACTATTGTGTCCGAAAAAGATGGCCGATTCACCGGCAGAGTATGGCAGAGCATGCAATCGGCCATGGGGACAGATCTATTGACTAGCACAGCACTCCATCTACAGACTGATAGGCATTCGGAGAGGACGATACAGACATTGGAGGATATGCTGAGAGCATGTATGCTAGACTTCAAAGGTGGATGGGAGGATCACTTGCCGCCGGTAGAGTTCTCTTACAACAACAGTTACCAGGCAAGCCTCCAGATGGCTCCATTCGAGGCCTTGTATAGTAGACCATGTAGATCACCAGTGTGCTGGATAGAGGCCGGTGAGCCTGCACTTATTGGACCCGAGTTAGTTACAGAGACTATGGCACAGATTAAGTTGATACGATAGCACCTACTTACTGCGCAGAGCCGTGAGAAGAGCTACGCTGATAAGAGGAGAAGGTTCCTTGAGTTTGAGGTGGGAGACTTAGTGTTCTTAAAAGTCTCGCCACGGAAGGGACACATGAGATTCGGGAAGAAAGGGAAACTATCGACTAGATTTGTGGGGCCGTTTCTAATCTTGAAGAGGGTGGGGCAGGTAGCTTATCAGTTGGCGCTTCCTCCACAGTTATCATCTTTGCACGATGTGTTCCATGTGTCCATGTTGAGGAAATACAACCCTGATCCTTCACACGTGTTGAATGTGCAAGATGTGGATGTGCAAAGCGACGTAACATATGTGGAGAAGGCGGTCAGAGTGATTGGGAAGGAACAAAGGGTGCTACGGAACCGCGCCATTCAGTTGGTCAAGGTGGTATGGGATCGACATGGCAATGAGGAAGCCACCTGGGAACTTGAATCGGAAATGAGAACAGCTCATCCTGAGCTTTTTGTATAAGTCATTTGAAACCCTACTTCGCTCGATTTTCTAGACAAAAATTTCAAAAGAGGGTAACATTGTAATAGCCCAGATTTTAAAATCAAGAATTATATTGGCTATTATTTATTTTAATTGTTGAAATTAAGAATTTTGATGAAATGGATGATAGATGGATCAAAATTGGGGCAATGGACCATGGATTGGATTATTTCCAATTAATTGGGTCAATCATGGTCAAATGGGTCAAATGCCCAATTGGGACCCAATGGGTCAAAATAGATTGAGCTTTAGGGTAAATGGGTAAGAAATGGATTTAATTGGGTCATGGACCCAATTGTGATCAAAGGCATGGGGTCCATCTTATTGGCAAGTGTAGGAGTGGAAATCCAAGTGGCATAGCCAAGTGGGACCCAACTCCACCTCACCAAGTGAGGTGGTGTGTGGGTCAAGACACATGTGGGGCCGACCACCATGATTGACTTCGTCAACCATGGGTGAGTCAAAGCAAAATTAAAGAGGATTAATTGTAGTAAGTGGAATTAAATTATTTAATTGTAATGACCTAAGTTAGATATAAATTTAAATGATTGAGTTGGCAAATGAGTTGCATTACATGGAGTGAGTCAAATGAGGAGTGAGTCACCTAAAAGACTAAAAGATGGGGTGAGTCAAGTGGGTGGTTTCATCTCATGGAAACCACTCCATCAAAACTGTTGGGGGGATGGTGTGTGCCATGTGGAGGGCATGCACCCCCTTGGCTATACAAGAATGCTTAGGTGGAGACCATACATTGGCCAAAGGAGAGGTGGTGGTTTCATCTCATGGAAACCACCAAACCACCCAAGGAAACAAGCAAACCAAAACCGTTGGGATGAAAGGTGGTATGCCATGTGGAGGGCGTGCACCCCCCTTGGCTAGACCAAGAGCTTAGGTGGAGGGCACACATTGGCCAAAAGAGAGGTGGTGGTTTCATCTCGTGGAAACCACCAAACCACCGAAGGAAACAAGTAAAGCAAAACCGTTGGACATGGGGGTGGTGTGTGCCATGTGGAGGGCATGCTCTCCCCTTGGCTAGATAAGAAGCCTAAAATGAAGGACATGCTAGACCATGCATTGGTCAAAAGAGAGGTGGTGGTTTCATCTCATAGAAACCACCAAACCACCCATGAAACCAAGCCAAAACCGTTGGCGAGGAGAGTGGTGTGTGCCATGTGGAGGGCATGCACCCTCTTGTTTGGTCAAAGAGCCCATGGGGAAGACTCCACATTGATGAGGGTGGAGTCTAACCCAAGCAAACCCTAGACAAGATGGGAAAGATGGCTTTTGATCTCTTTCCATCTCATCTTACTCTCTCCCTCTCTCCCTCAAGGCCGACCATCACTCTAAGAGAAAGAAGAAAAAGGACTTAGAGAAATTTGGATCTCATCTCCTCTCTCTCTCAAGCTTGGCCGACCCTTACACTAAGACAAAGAAACACTTGGTATCTTCCATTCCCTCCTCCTCTCCCTCTCTCAAACCCTCTCTTTGGGTTTTCATCTCAAGACCTCAACCCACTCTTGCTCGAAGATCAAGGAGCAAGAAAGAAGAAAGACTAAGGAGAATATCGGAGGAGCAAGAAAGAGCGAAGGAAACCGGAGGAGTCGTGGAATTAGTAAGTTTCATTCGACAAAGTTTTATTAATTTGAAGAGGTTAAAGGAACCTCCCATTTTTGGATTGGAAAGTTGGCCAAAAATGTTATCTAATCCAAAAATGTTATGGGCCATGGATTTAAAATCCATCCAAGAAATGAGATAGAAAATGGACAAACCCTAATGGTAAGATAGGCTATGTAAATGATGGTATATTAAGGACACTATGTATATATGGTTTATGTATGCATGCATGGCTAAGATAACGTATATGATCAAGATCATGGTTTGGCCCTTGCATGGCCAAACCCTAGATTTCTATGTATATGGATCATGTAGAACTAAAAAGGATTTGGATGAGGTTCGGCCATGATGTATGGCCGAACCCCATCAAAGGATATGATCATGGTTATATGTTTTTTAAGGAAAGGTGATGAACCACAGGGTTCGGCCATGTTGTATGGCATGGAAGGGTGTTAATGGTTTTAAAAGGTTTTAAATGATGTATGTTAATGTTGTTTAAAGGGTTTTAAAGGAGGGAAATAATGGAGTAATGTTAAATCATTTTAAATGGTCTCAAAGGTTGTAAATGGTGAAGAACCATGGACCATGGGTTCGGCCATGTTGAATGGCCGAACCACATGGAGAGATATTGATGGACTTAGATGGGTTTGAACCATAGAAATGATGGAAGACATGTTGATGGACTTTGGGTTGTAAAAAGATGACCTAAGTGTATGATTAAACCCCCCATGGAGGGGCTTTATTTATGGGTCTAAAATGTTGTAAATGATTTTAAAGGGAGGATGAAAATGAACATCATGGGTTCGGCCATGTTGTATGGCCAAACCCCATGACCCATTTTATGGACATTATGGATCTATGCATGCATGTTTAAAATGAATGGATTATCAAGCTAAGGAATGGAGGTATTTGTGAGGGTTTTATGTCATGATTAATGAATCAATTATGGATCCATGTTTATGGATCAGTTATGGACCTATGTATGTATAAATAAAAGGAGTGATTAGCTATGGAAAGAATGATGGCAAAGAGGTAAATATGGTGAAAATGGAAGGACCATGGGTTCGGCCATGGTGTATGGCCGAACCCCATGGGGGATGTTTTTTGTGGACTTAGGGTCTTATTAATGGTAAATGATTAACTTAGGTGTGTTTGGATTAATGAATCAAAGGATGGCATAATCTTGGAACCACATGATTAAAATGATCTAAGGATTAAAAAGGGACCCAAAACCAAGTGGGTGAGCTTCGGCCATGTGGTAGGGCCGAACCCCACTAAGGCATATTTGTGGGCTTGAGCATGTTGGAAATCAAATAAGACATTGGTTTGACTTGTTGATATGTAATAAGGTAACAGGATCTCACAAGCAGTGCGCAATCGGTGATCGATCTTTGGACGGAAAACCAAGGACCCGGTATTTAGACATTGGTAGGATTCCTACTTCATTGAAAGCCATGGATTATGTGTATATGAATGTTTTACTTCAATTATTTTGGGTATCACATGGTATGTCTTAATAATGGGATTTTAATGTTACGATTTGTATTATTACATAGCATGTTTGCACTTACATCTCATGCATGGCATGGGAGGGATCAATTGAAAGGAGTCTACGCTCCATTAGGATTTCCGATAAAGCAATCTTGGGGTGGAATCCACACTGATTCCAACGGATGTATGTTCGAAATGAAACCGAAGATCCACACTCCGTCAGGGCATCCATAAGGCATTTGTGGGGGTACCTTGATGTGCATTATCCATCAAGAGGGATACTATGTGATTGTGATACCTTGATGAGGGTTTTCCATCAAGAGGGATATTATGTATGATTGTTTTGTAACCGGAGATACACACTCCGTCGGGACGTCCGTAAGGCATTTGTGGGGGTACCTTGATGTGCATTTTCCATCAAGAGGGACATTATATAATGATGATATGGATGATGGGTGAGACTCATGGCATATGACACACATGGCATGGCATTTACTTGCATGGTTTTGATATACTTATATCTATGTGTTTTGTTTATACTAATCCATGTGTTGACCTTACTCGGAGTACCTACTAGGCGCGTTGTCTAACGCTCTACTTCTATCTTAGACGATGACACAGGAAATGGAGGAAGTGAAGGACGTGACCGGAGTCAAGCTTAGGAGCTTGGAGGAGCTAGTTTTATTTACTTAAATTTTATTTATGGAAATGTAATTTGAGTAACTAGCTTGTTGGACTATAATAATTTAGATTACTTGCTATGGTTTGGACTTTACTTTTGGACATTCTAAGTTAAGGTATTTGTTAATTAAGTAATGTACTTCCTTGCTATTTAATAATTGGTAGGATAGACTCTATTATAATTTCCACATTAAGTTTACATTCTGCAAGCTTAACTTAGTACGTGTGAACCGTTCTTGTGGACTTAGTTCCACGCACACGTAGGGTTGGCCATTTAAGGGCCGGACTTTGGAAGCTCGGACTTAGCTTGCGTCGTGACGTCCGGCTCTCTTGTTACTCTTTATTTCAAAAAAAATAAAAAATAAGACTCTTATTTTCGGCGAGTGTAAAAGGGCGGGGCGTTACAGTTGGTATCAGAGTGAAACCGGAAGAATGAATCTTTCGAAGTAAGATTAAGACGGTATCATGTCTCACCGACAGATAAGAATCCCAACTGACTGAGTCTTCAGAGTCTACTGAACGGGGGCCGGATTAATTTACTTCGTTAGACTCAAACTGAAGCATTAAATCTAAGAGCAACATTTGACGAAAAGGAATGATAGCAAAGGAAGGACAGTCAGTATAAGTTGGATTTATCAAACGTAGCAAGATAGGGCATACTTCCCCGAAAATGAGAAACAACATTTGATACATAGGAAAATTTCCCCTATTTCCCCAAATTGGAAAAGAGCATTTGATACTTAGGAAGTTTTCCCCAAAACTAAGTGTGCTTATTTGGCAATTTCCCCAAAATATGAAAACACAAACTTTATGAAGAAACTAAGTCAATAATGTTTTCGATGACTTATGAAAATGCCTTCGAAGCGAAGAACCCAACAAAACCCACCTGTGGAGGAAGAGGTACAACAACCTCATCAGGAAGAGGAGGTACAGCGACCTCATCAAGAGGAGGAACAAAATGGTATGAACATACCCGTTGTGCCTCCCGAGCTGCAAAATTTGGTCCAAGCGGTGGTCACTTCTGTTCTTCAACAGCACATGAACGGAAATGCGACCACCAGCGACGCAAATGACTGGTAGATGGTCAAGGATTTCCAGCAGCAGCGCCCCCTTTACTTCAAAGGGAAAGAAGGGCTGTCGGAGTAGAAATCTGGTTGAGGAAAATTACTCAGATCTTAACCCTACTAAAGATCTTGAGTCATGAGGACAAGATATTGCTGGCTTCCTCACAACTGATAGACGATGCCGGCAAATGGTGGGAGGTAATAGAGAGACAGCGAGCGCTCATTCCAAAAGGAGAGAGGACTGCAATGATGTGGGAGCAGTTCTCAGCTATGTTCTTGGACCACTACTTCCTCGAGGAGGAGGAGCGCCACACCTAGGCATTTATATCTTTGGTGCAAGGCACCATGATAGTGGCAGAATACTACCAGGAGTTCATTCGTTTGTCTTGCTATGCCGTATATATGGTGGACATGGAGTTCCGAAGGACCCGCAAGTTTGAGTGGGGCCTTCGACCGAGCATTAGGGCCAAGGTGACCATCTTTAAGGTGCCTACACTGGCGGAGGTGGCCAGCAGGGCCACTATAGAGGAGTAGGAGATGGCCGAGACAGTGCAGTTTGTGGACAACTGTCGACGGCAGAGTGGGGGAAGTTCATTTTGTCCCAACAAGAGGTTCCGACCTAACCTTGGGAGACCCTCACCTTCCACTGGGTCAACATGGGGCTTTCGTCCCAACCAGCCCTCCCCATCAGCATCAGTCTCTCAGGTCCCCTGAGGTGGGGGCACCTGTTACCAGTGTGGCCAACAGGGCCACTTCAAGAGGGAATGTCCACAGCTCAGCAGACCCTCTCACTCCAGGGGTTCCTCCACCCTCCAGCCAGACCAGCTCATTCACGAGGGACCAGGGCATATAACCAAGCGGGACGGACGCCTAACCCTATGGGATCTGGACGGCTTTATACCTTAGCTCCTCCAGCAGTGGTGGATCACTCCTTGATTCAAGGTATGGCCATAGTTGGTAGTTACTATGCCTTTGCGTTGTTTGATTCTGGAGCATCCCATTCATTTGTATCTGCTGCATTCATATCTGCTAAGGGCACATTAGTACAAAAATTGTCCACATCACTTACCATTGTATCCCCCGTCGGAGACACATCATTGGGACTTATATGCACAGCAGTGAATACTGAACTCCCTAGATTCAGATTTGAGTTCAACTATCTGGTACTCGATATGACTGAGTGCGACATTATCTTTGGCATGGACTAGTTGGCTCGCTTTCAAGCCAACATTGATTGTCATCTCCGCAGGGTGATATTTTGGTCACCCGAGGGCAAGCGGTATGTGGTACATGCTGACAAACAGGGCATCCTAGAAGGCTGCAGGAAGAGTTGAACCACCTTATCTTAAACAGCATCAGATTAAACAAGGCACGGGTGGCTGAACGTTTGGAAGTAGTGAAAGACTACGTGGAGGTATTCCCAACAGAGCTCCTTGGTTTGCCACCCAAGAGGGAGATAGACTTTGAGATCAAGTTATATCTTGGCACTGCTCCAGTGTCATTGCCACATTACAGGATGACCCCAGCTGAGATGTCTGAGCTAAAGAAGCAGATTGATGAACTGCTCAGACTGGGTTTCATCCGGAACAACATATCAGTATGGGGAGCCCCGGTATTATTTGTGAAGAAGAAGGACGGTACCCTTCGGATGTGTGTGGATTATAGGAAATTGAACCAGCTGACAGTCAGGAACAAGTACCCTCTACCCAGGATGGATGATTTATTTGATCAACTTAGGGGTTCCACTCACTTCTCTAAGATTGATCTGATGTCCGGATACCATCAAATCCGGGTTAAGGAGGAGAACATAGAGAAGACAACTTTCAGGACACGGTATGGTCTATATGAGTATGTAGTCATGCCGTTTGGACTTACAAATGCACCGGCTGTGTTCATGGATCTGATGAACAGGATTTTCCATCCGTACTTAGACTAGTTTGTGATTGTATTTATTGATGACATCCTGATCTATTCCAAAAGTCAGGAGAAACATACGGAGCATCTAGCGATAGTCCTGGACACCCTGAGGAAGAACCAGTTGGATGCCAAAGCCAGCAAATGTGAATTCTGGCTGTCTGAGGTCAACTTCTTGGGGCACATTATATCAGCAGAAGCTATAGCCTTGGACCCGGCTAAGGTGGCGGCAGTGAGAGAGTGGAAAGCACCGACAAATGTGACCGAGATCCGCAGTTTTCTGGGATTGGCCAGTTACTATAGGAAGTTCATCATGGACTTCTCTAAGATTGCATCTCCACTTACTCGACTCACTCAGAAGGGAGTCAAATTTGAGTGGTCAGATATGTGAAACCGGAGATTTGAGGAGCTAAAGGAGAGGCTTACAACCGCTCCTATTCTGATCTTGCTAGAAAGGGGCAACGGCTATGAGGTATATTATGATGCACTAGGAGAGGGACTTGGGTGTTCTCTAATTCAGAGTCAACGTGTGGTGGCTTATGGTTCTAGACAGTTGAAAATTCATGAACGTCACTATCCCACTCATGATCTGGAGCTAGTAGCAGTGGTCTTCGCTCTCAAAAGCTGGAGACACTATCTTTTTGGCAAGAAGTTTGAGGTGTTTTCGGATCACAAGAGCTTGAAATACTTGTTCGATCAGAAGGAACTCAACATGAGACAGCGCAGATAGATGGAATATCTGCAAGA
This sequence comes from Chimonanthus salicifolius, assembly GCA_013350335.1. Taxonomy (NCBI): domain Eukaryota; kingdom Viridiplantae; phylum Streptophyta; class Magnoliopsida; order Laurales; family Calycanthaceae; genus Chimonanthus; species Chimonanthus salicifolius. Next base: position 46,270,269 of record CM023537.1, on the reverse strand, counting down.
TTATGAGTTCGCACTTCTATATCATCCTGGCAAGGCGAACAAAGTGGCGGATGCCCTCAGCCGCATGTCACATACGACAGTGGCCAGTTTGATCATGAAGGAATGGGTGATGCTAAACACCATTCGAGAGTTCAACTTGTATATCAAGAACCATGGGAGTATGCATAATCTGATCATACGGTCCAACATGGTCTCCAAAATTGAATAGGAGCAACGTACAAATCTGAAAGTGGAGGAGATATGAGCAAAGATGTCTACTGGTGAAGTTATACCGGAATGGGAATTACGACCGGGACAGGTTCTTGTATTCTGAGGTAGGACATATGTGCCTAAGAGCTGCAGAAGAGAGTTGTTGATTGAGGCACACCAGACCAAATTCTATTCATCCAGACAGCACCAAGATGTATCATGATCTAAAGAGGCACTATTGGTGGCATGGGCTCAAAAGAGATGTGGCAGAGTTTGTTGCTCATTGCCTAACTTGTCAGCAGGTTAAGACAGAACATCAGCAGCCACCAGGTTTACTCAAATCTTTACCAGTGTCGGAATGGAAATGGGAGCACATCTCTATCGATTTTGTGACAGGGTTGCCAAGGTCGTCAAAGGGCAACAATGCGATATGGGTCGTGGTGGATCGATTGACCAAGTCTGCGCACTTGCTTCCCTTCAAGATGACAGATTCATCTGAGACTTTGGGTCGACGGTACATCCGGGATATCATCAGACTACGTGGTATTCCCCAGACTATTGTGTCCGAAAAAGATGGCCGATTCACCGGCAGAGTATGGCAGAGCATGCAATCGGCCATGGGGACAGATCTATTGACTAGCACAGCACTCCATCTACAGACTGATAGGCATTCGGAGAGGACGATACAGACATTGGAGGATATGCTGAAAGCATGTATGCTTAGACTTCAAAGGTGGATGGGAGGATCACTTGCCGCTGGTAGAGTTCTCTTACAACAACAGTTACCAGGCAAGCCTCCAGATGGCTCCATTCGAGGCCTTGTATAGTAGACCATGTAGATCACCAGTGTGCTGGATAGAGGCCGGTGAGCCTGCACTTATTAGACCCGAGTTAGTTACAGAGACTATGGCACAGATTAAGTTGATACGATAGCACCTACTTACTGCGCAGAGCCGTGAGAAGAGCTACGCTGATAAGAGGAGAAGGTTCCTTGAGTTTGAGGTGGGAGACTTAGTGTTCTTAAAAGTCTCGCCACGGAAGGGACACATGAGATTCGGGAAGAAAGGGAAACTATCGACTAGATTTGTGGGGCCGTTTCTAATCTTAAAGAGGGTGGGGCAGGTAGCTTATCAGTTGGCGCTTCCTCCACAGTTATCATCTTTGCACGATGTGTTCCATGTGTCCATGTTGAGGAAATACAACCCTGATCCTTCACACGTGTTGAATGTGCAAGATGTGGATGTGCAAAGCGACGTAACATATGTGGAGAAGGCGGTCAGAGTGATTGGGAAGGAACAAAGGGTACTACGGAACTGTGCCATTCAGTTGGTCAAGGTGGTATGGGATCGACATGGCAATGAGGAAGCCACCTGGGAACTTGAATCGGAAATGAGAACAGCTCATCCTGAGCTTTTTGTATAAGTCATTTGAAACCCTACTTCGCTCGATTTTCTAGACAAAAATTTCAAAAGAGGGTAACATTGTAATAGCCCAGATTTTAAAATCAAGAATTATATTGGCCATTATTTATTTTAATTGTTGAAATTAAGAATTTTGATGAAATGGATGATAGATGGATCTAAATTGGGGCAATGGACCATGGATTGGATTATTTCCAATTAATTGGGTCAATCATGGTCAAATGGGTCAAATGCCCAATTGGGACCCAATGGGTCAAGATAGATTGAGCTTTAGGGTAAATGGGTAAGAAATGGATTTAATTGGGTCATGGACCCAATTGTGATCAAAGGCATGGGGTCCATCTTATTGGCAAGTGTAGGAGTGGAAATCCAAGTGCCATAGCCAAGTGGGACCCAACTCCACCTCACCAAGTGAGGTGGCGTGTGGGCCAAGGCACATGTGGGGCCGACCACCATGGTTGACTTGGTCAACCATGGGTGAGTCAAAGCAAAATTAAAGAGGATTAATTGTAGTAAGTGGAATTAAATTATTTAATTGTAATGACCTAAGTTAGATATAAATTTAAATGATTGAGTTGGGAAATGAGTTGCATTACATGGAGTGAGTCAAATGGGGAGTGAGTCACCTAAAAGACTAAAAGATGGGGTGAGTCAAGTGGGTGGTTTCATCTCATAGAAACCACTCCATCAAAATTGTTGGGGGGATGGTGTGTGCCATGTGGAGGGCATGCACCCCCTTGGCTATACAAGGATGCTTAGGTGGTGACCATACATTGGCCAAAGGAGAGGTGGTGGTTTCATCTCATATAAACCACCAAACCACCCAAGGAAACAAGCAAACCAAAACCGTTGGGATGAAAGGTGGTATGCCATGTGGAGGGCATGCACCCCCCTTGGCTAGACCAAGACCTTAGGTAGAGGGCACACATTGGCCAAAAGAGAGGTGGTGGTTTCATCTCATGGAAACCACCAAACCACCTAAAGGAAACAACTAAAGCAAAACCGTTGGACATGGGGGTAGTGTGTGCCATGTGGAGGGCATGCTCTCCCCTTGGCTAGACAAGAAGCCTAAAATGAAGGACATGCTAGACCATGCATTGGTCAAAAGAGAGGTGGTGGTTTCATCTCATAGAAACCACCAAACCACCCATGAAACCAAGCCAAAACCGTTGGCGAGGAGAGTGGTGTGTGCCATGTGGAGGGCATGCACCCTCTTGTTTGGTCAAAGAGCCCATGGGGAAGACTCCGCATTGATGAAGGTGGAGTCTAACCCAAGCAAACCCTAGACAAGATGGGAAAGATGGTTTTTCATCTCTTTCCATCTCATCTCACTCCCTCCCTCTCTCCCTCCCTCAAGGCCGACCATCACTCTAAGAGAAAGAAGAAAAAGGACTTAGAGAAATTTGGATCTCATCTCCTCTCTCTCTCAAGCTTGGCCGACCCTTACACTAAGACAAAGAAACACTTGGTATCTTCCATTCCCTCCTCCTCTCCCTCTCTCAAACCCTCTCTTTGGGTTTTCATCTCAAGACCTCAACCCACTCTTGCTCGAAGATCAAGGAGCAAGAAAGAAGAAAGACTAAGGAGAATATCGGAGGAGCAAGAAAGAGCGAAGGAAACCGGAGGAGTCGTGGAATTAGTAAGTTTCATTCGACAAAGTTTTATTAATTTGAAGAGGTTAAAGGAACCTCCCATTTTTGGATTGGAAAGTTGGCCAAAAATGTTATCTAATCCAAAAATGTTATGGGCCATGGATTTAAAATCCATCCAAGAAATGAGATAGAAAATGGACAAACCCTAATGGTAAGATAGGCTATGTAAATGATGGTATATTAAGGACACTATGTATATATGGTTTATGTATGCATGCATGGCTAAGATAACGTATATGATCAAGATCATGGTTTGGCCCTTGCATGGCCAAACCCTAGATTTCTATGTATATGGATCATGTAGAACTAAAAAGGATTTGGATGAGGTTCGGCCATGATGTATGGCCGAACCCCATCAAAGGATATGATCATGGTTATATGATTTTTAAGGAAAGATGATGAACCAAAGGGTTCGGCCATGTTGTATGGCTGAACCCCATGGAAGGGTGTTAATGGTTTTAAAAGGTTTTAAATGATGTATGTTAATGATGTTTAAAGGGTTTTAAAGGAGGGAAATAATGGAGTAATGTTAAATCATTTTAAATGGTCTCAAAGGTTGTAAATGGTGAAGAACCATGGACCATGGGTTCGGCCATGTTGAATGGCAGAACCACATGGAGAGATATTGATGGACTTAGATGGGTTTAAACCATAGAAATGATGGAAGACATGTTGATGGACTTTGGATTGTAAAAAGATGACCTAAGTGCATGATTAAACACCCCCACCCCCACCCCCCCCCCCCACCCCAAATGGAGGGGCTTTGTTTATGGGTCTAAAATGTTGTAAATGATTTTAAAAAGAGGATGAAAATGAACATCATGTGTTCGGCCATGTTGTATGGCCAAACCCCATGACCCATTTTATGGACATTATGGATCTATGAATGCATGTTTAAAATGAATGGATTATCAAGCTAAGGAATGGAGGTATTTGTTAGGGATTTGTTAGGGTTTTATATCATGATTAATGAATCAATTATGGATCCATGTTTATGGATCAGTTATGGACCTAAGTATGTATAAATAAAAGGATTGATTAGTTATGGAAAGAATGATGGCAAAGAGGTAAATATGGTGAAAATGGAAGGACCACCATGGCCGAACCCCGTGGAGGATGTTTTTTGTGGACTTAGGGTCTTATTAATGGTAAATGATTAACTTAGGTATGTTTGGATTAATGAATCAAAGGATGGCATAATATTTGAACCACATGATTAAAATGATCTAAGGATTAAAAAGGGACCCAAAACCAAGTGGGTGAGGTTCGGCCATGTGGTATGGCCGAACCCCACTAAGGCATATTTGTGGGCTTGAGCATGTTGGAAATCAAATAAAACATTGGTTTGACTTGTTGATATGTAATAAGGTAACAAGATCTTACAAGCAGTGCGCGATCGGTGATCGATCTTCGAACGGAAAACCAAGGACCCGGTATTTAGACATTGGTAGGATTCTTACTTCATTGAAAGCCATGGATTATGTGTATATGAATGTTTTACTTCAATTATTTTGGGTATCACATGGTATGTCTTAGTGATGGGATTTTAATGCTATGATTTGTATTATTACATAGCATGTTTGCACTTACATCTCATGCATGGCATGGGAGCGATCAATTGAAAAGAGTCCACGCTCCATTAGGATTTCCGATAAAGCAACCTTGGGGTGGAATCCACACTGATTCCAACGGATGTATGTTCGAAATGAAACCGGAGATCCACACTCCGTCGGGGCGTCCGTAAGGCATTTGTGGGGGTACCTTGATGTACATTATCCATCAAGAGGGATACTATGTGATTGTGATACCTTGATGAGGGTTTTACATCAAGAGGGATATTATGTATGATTGTTTTGTAACCGGAGATACACACTCCGTCGAGACGTCCGTAAGGCATTTGTGGGGGTACCTTGATGTGCATTCTCCATCAAGAGGGACATTATATAATGATGGGTGGGACTCATGGCATATGACACACATGGCATGGCATTTACTTGCATGGTTTTGATATACTTATATCTATGTGTTTTGTTTATACTAATCCATGTGTTGACCCTACTCGGAGTACCTACTGGGCGCATTGTCTAACGCCCTACTTCTATCTTAGATGATGACACAGGAAATGGAGGAAGTGAAGGACGTGACTAGAGTCAAGCTTAGGAGTTTGGAGGAGCTAGTTTTATTTATTTAAGTTTTATTTATGGAAATGTAATTTGAGTAACTAGCTTGTTGGACTGTAATAATTTAAATTACTTGCTATGGTTTGGACTTTACTTTTGGACATTCTAAGTTAAGGTATTTATTAATTAAGTGATGTACTTCCTTGCTATTTAATAATTGGTAGGATAGACTCTATTATAATTTCCACATTAAGTTTACATTCTGCAAGCTTAACTTAGTACGTGTGAACCGTTCTTGTGGACTTAGTTCCACGCACACGTAGGGTTGGCCAGTTAAGGGCCGGACTTTGGAAGCTCGGACTTAACTTGCGTCGTGACGTCTGGCTCTCTTGTCACTCTTTATTTCAAAAAAAAAAAAAAGAGACTCTGATTTTTGGAGAGTGAAAAAGGGCGGGGTGTTACATTCTTAGATGTAGATCTTCCGCCAGATCCATTGATCATTACATCCTCAATTGAAGGTGATGGCGAGAACACTACCAAAACTAATCCCAAGTATGTTGCATGGAGGAGGTATGATAGTCTACTCCATGGATGGATTACTGGAACTCTTTTAGAAGAAGTTATTGTGCTGGTTGTTTGACTTGACACATCAACCAATGTTTGGAATGCTATTCTGAACTCATTTGCACAAAAATTGCAAGAAAGAGAATTTTATCTCCTTCAAAGCCTGCAAATGCTTTCCAAAGACAACTACTCAAAGTCTGAATACATTCAAATCTTCAAAATTACTGTTGATCTAGCTGCCATTAGCAAGCCTGTGGATGATCGTGTAATGCCCCGCCTTTTTTCACTCTCTTTTTCCTGTAAATTCAGAGTCCATTTTTTTTATTTTATAAAAAAGTAGAGTGATAGAGCGCGGGACGTCACGACGCGAGATAAGTCCGAACTTCCAAAGTCCGACCCTTAACTGGCCAACCCTTTGTGTGTATAGACTCAGTCCACTAAAATGGTTCACACATAGCAATATCAACAGGTGGAATAAAAATCATAACATGCGGAATCATAACATCCAAATTGTGGAATCATAATAGAACCAAGTTCTATTCCATTCAGATAGCAAAATACGTCAAGTCCTTAATCATCATTCAAATACCATAATTAGCAAATTTAACATCCATCCATCTAAGTTATTACATTTCGAAATCTAGCTACTCAAATACAAGCCCTTGAGTAACTTTTATTAAAAATAATAAACTAAATCATCCATGCTCCTATGCCTGGCCGTCTTGCGTTCCTCGTTCCCCTAATTACCTATGTCATCAACTAGGGTAGAAGTAGGGCGTTAGAACAATGCGCCCAGTAGGTATTCCAGTTACGGCTAACACATGGTTAGTACAAAACATATATTATAACATAATATCCAAAACCATGTAAAATCCATGCCATGCAATGATGATAAATGCAATGAGTCCCACCCATCACATGTACATAAATGTACCCACCACATAGGTCTTCCGGACACCCCGGCGGAGTGTGCACCCTCCGGAATCTTCTTGATGGAAATCACATCAAGGTACCACACATAGGTTTTTCGGACACCCCGACGGAGTGTGACCCCTCAGGTTACAAATCCTCCACCCCCTGCCATGCATGAGATGTCAATGAAATACATGCTATTTTATAACATAAACATAGCATTTAAAATCACCTTTGAAACATAATCAACACATGCTATTTATACAATTAAACATAGCATTTGAAATTAAAAAATAAAGCATATCCTTTGAAACATATTTTCATCAAACATAAGATAAAGCAAATGTACATAAATCCATGGTTTTCAAAGAGGTGGAATCCTACCAAAGACCGCTAACGTGTGCTTACGTTTTTCGTCCAAGAATCGATCACCGATCGCGCACCGCTTGCGAGATCCCGTTACCTTATAATATAATAATAAATCAACACCAAGTCCCACTTGATTTACAAGGTTCTAAGTCCATAAACAAAACCCCATGGGGTTCGGCCATACACCATGGCCGAACCCATGGCTTACCATTTTCACACCTATTTACGAAAATGTCATCCATGGCTATCATTCCATAATCCCATCTTTTCAATCATTAAAACAATTGCCTAAGTTAATGTTTGATCCACAAAACATCTCATGGGGTTCGGCCATGATGATCTTTCAATTTAGGTGATATTTACCATTTGCCACTAGCTTAGGTTCATGTCTTCCCATTAATCCAATCATCATATTAAATTCATACCATCCATTCCCCTTGATTCATTAACACATAAACCTAACCCATAGAATCAATTCATGCATGGCCGAATCCATGATGTCTAACTTTCTATTCATATTACTTCCCATAAATAGATGTTTCCATCTATTTACAAGATCGCCACTCATGGCTAACCTTCCATAAATAGAAGGTTTCCAAATTTAGAAACACCTTCCATTTAATCTAAGTTCCATAATTAATAAGTTACTAATTTAATCTCCACCTTAGATCCTTTCTAAATTAATAACCATCCTTGTATTTTAATAAATTTACTTTTATTAAAATACCAATCCAACTCCATGCGGTTCGGCCATACCCATGACCGAACCCTATGGTTTCCAAAATCCTTATTTTAGAAAGTCCATATTTATCCAGTAACCTTCCATAATTAAAACTTACCAATTTTAAATTTCATAATTAGAAAGTTTCCATAAATAACCTCCACCTTTCCATAATTAGATAGTTTCCTAAATTAGAAACCATCTTTCCATTATTGGATGCTTTCCAAGTTTAGCAACCCCTTCCAAAATTAGATAGTTTCCTAAATTAGAAACCATCTTTCCAAAATTAGATGCTTTCTAATTTTAGCAACCAAGATCTATCTCCATTCCAAAACAACCCCATGGGGTTCGGCTATACACCATGGCCGAACCCAATGGTTCATGATCTTGACCATTAATTTAACTCCATTACATTTTATCAATATCCCTTCCATGGGGTTCCATTAAAAATTATTAACCTTATGTCCATATAATCCAATGCCTGAAAACCCCAATTTCATAAATTTATTTGGTGGGGTTCGGCCATACACCATGCCAAACCTCACCCCTTCAAACATCATATTACATTATCAATGATCTTCCATTTAAAATCCTCTTAAAAACATAAGTATAAATCCATTATCTTCATGTTTGAAAACCCCATAAACTTATTAATAACTTCCATGGTTTTCATTCTTAAAAACCCAATAAAATAAATCAAGTCTTTCCATGGGGTTCGGCCATGCACTATGGCCGAACCCTATGGTTCTTTCTTTTCCATTTAAATCATTAAACCCATCTTCAATCTTCCTCCATGGGGTTCGGCCAAACACCATGGCCGAACCCTATGGTTCTTTTATTTCAAAATAAATTTATCAAACAAGATACTAACCTTTTTCAGATTCCTTGCTCTTCCAATCCTTCTCCTTTCCTTAGCCTTTTTCTTCTTCTTCTTGATCTTTTCTCAAACTGTGATCACACTCTTGTTGCTGCCTTTCCTTCCTCTTGTTCTTGCCTGAAATAGAGAACTTGAGAGAGGGAGAGAGAGAAATAAACTTGGCAATGAAGAGTGTAAAAACCGTGTACCCTTCTTATGCATCTCTATATAAAGCCTTTCCTTGGTCCCAACTTTGGAAGGTGTTTAAGATAGCCAACCCCCTTTAGGGCCGTGCGCCCCTTGTCTATTTTAGCCATTGCCGACCTCTCTTCCTCAATTTAGTAACCTCCCAATCGGCCAATGTTAAAAATAAATATAACAATGCCGTGTGCCCTTCTTTTAATTTAGACACTTCTTTTATTTATTTTAAGAAAATATGCATACCCTTTTTAAAAGATCCCATGCACCTAATGTAGATATGAAATATCTCTACACACGGCCATGCACAATCTTATTTAATTTAGATATAATGCATCACTAAATTAATTCAACCCCATTTAATTTTAATAAAACCAATTCCAAAATCAATTAGGTTCTAATTGGGTAATGACCCAACTCTTTACCCAATTTAAGTTCCATGACTAATATTCACTATTTAAAATGATAATTTTCATATAAAATAATAAATTGAAAATCCGAGGTGTTACAGATCGAAGCAAGGTGTTCGGTATTCTCAAAGAACTAGGACGGGGCTATGAGTCCTTTGTTATTGCCTTGCTCAAATCACCCATTCCAACTTATTGAGACCTCATTCCTTTATTCAAAGGTCATTAAACTATTAAAAATCTTCACCAACCCAAACAACTCCTCTCCTCCTAATCAGAGTGTGGCCTTTGTTGGAGATAGATCTGGAGGTCTAAACTATAATCGTGGGAAAAACAAGAGAGGTAGATGGACTGGTGGTTTCAATTCAAGAGCATGAGGCGATAATCAAGGATGATTTCAATCCCCTCACGCTAGAGATTACAATCACCGGAGCCCTCAATTGAGTCAACATAATCGTGGTGGATCCTATCGCAATCCATGAGAGAATGTTCCTATCAAATTAGCTAAAGAAGAAGAAGTAAAATAGAAGATCTGTGACAAACCACGCTACACAGTGTAACGACCCACTCCCGCTAGCAGAATATTGTCCGCTTTGGGCTCTCACGGCTTTGCTCTGAGGACCCCACCAAAGAGGAGCCCCCAAAAGGCCTTGTGTTTTATCAGATGAGCATCTAAGCTAATATACCAGTGCTAGGCATCCTCATTAGGCGATGTGGTACTTCCCACACGCCCAGCGCCTCTGCCTAGCTATTTTTTCTCCACTTGGCTCCCCTCTGGTCCAAGGCTGGGCCCCTCAACTGGGTCCAAGCCTCCTCAACAGTGTGGGGTATTACATCCTACCCCTCTTAAGACCAGAGCTGCCCTCGGCTCTCAATAGTCGGTTGAGACTCGCACCAGTCCACACCCTCAGCCCGATAGTTGAACCGTGCTCTGATACCAATTGTAACGACCTGCTCCTGCTAGCACATTATTGTCCACTTTGGGTCTGTACCCGGGCCCTCATGGCTTTGCTCTAAGGACCCCACCGAAGAGGATCCCCCAAAAGGCCTTATGCTTTATGGGAGGAGCGTCCAAGCTTATATACCAATGCAAAATTACTTATAGATAATATTTTGGGGGTTCTTGAAATTAAAAAGAATTTGTTATCTATCAGTTAGCTTATAAATTATCCTTATGTGGTTGAATTCGATTCACGTGATTTGTGATAAAGGACAGAAAAATCAGAGTCGTGATTGCCTCGGGATGTAGGCATGGAGGATTGTACGCCTTTAAACCAAAGGAGGAAGCAATTATGTTCTCAACCAGGTTTTGATCTGCAATTGATGATTTTTGGCATAAAAAACTTGGTCATCCTCAGTTAAGGGTAGTAATTTTCTTTTGAAAAAGAATAAGTTCATTACAAGCACTAGTAAAAAAAAATGTTCGAGTCTAAATGTAATAGTTGTTAGATGGCTAAGGCATGTCGTCTTCCTCTTATTCAATCTAATGATTTTTGCAATGAACTGTTTGGTGTGATTTATAGCAATTTATGGGGCTCATCTCTAGTAACATCTTTTCAACACTATTGTTATTATGTGATATTAGTTGAAAAATGCACTAGATACACATGGTTCTACCCACTCAAGCAAAACTCAAATATCTTAATAGTGCTTTGTTATGTTTAAAAGATACATTGATACTCAGTTTGACAAGAAAATTTAGATTATCAAATAAGTTTTCCAACGGATTTGAGTTTGACTCGATCCGAATCCGATAGCTCTTTTAATTAAGTTTCAAATGTATAAGGGCAAGTTATGAATATAATAATATTATTATTTCAGGCTTAAACCTTGGCTGGTATAGAAACTCAGTCATTTAACTTAGTTTGAACTTCAAATTTTAAATTATGCATTATTTCTAAATTCCGGACCTAATGACATGCCAATCTCGTCATAGTTTCACTAATTTATTTTACCCCTAAGTTTTAAAGTGGTAAATTCCCAATTTAATAGGGTAGAGAAAGTCCTAAAAATATACGGAGAGAGTCAGTACTCAATCTGTAGTATAACTAAGTTGTTTATTTTTTTACACTCCAAAATAGTGAGTTTTTGATATTTACTTTAAGCCATAAAATATGGGCCGTTGAATATTTTTTCACTTGGAAAATATGGTTTTTTACTTCGAAACAGTTTGAAACTTTAGAATATTTTTATCAGACAAATTTACTCTATCAACCTATAAGATTGGATTTCTTCAAAGAGATTCTTCGACATTAAGAGATTTTGTTAAAATAGTGATTTTTAGCTAAAACACTAGGTTTTTGACATAGATTTCACTCCAAATTTTAATAGCATACATAGTTTTTAATACTTGACCTAGTGGATCAATTGTATCAATTTAGTGTGATCTTGAAATACCCAAATGAGAGATGGAACGTAGAAGTAATTACTAAAAAGAAGTTAATAATAAAATATTATAAAAATCTTGAAAAGATAATATCAAATCTGAAACCTACATGTTAGCTATATGTATTAGCAACGTGGGTGGTGAAAAATCACTAGTGAGATAAGAAAGGAAGGTAGAAAATAAAAATAAAAAAAATTACTGCTATCCTTTCTCTCAGTCGCTCTCTCTCTCCTTCGTTCCTTTTCTTTTCTTCTTTGTTCAGTTTCAAGCAACAACAGATGCTTGGGTTTTCTCGCGTTCCTTCAAGGGATCTCAAACTTAGTCAATCTTACACAGAATTTTTCACCAAAGATATTAAAACGATCTTATTCTTATTTTTATTAACTCCAGAGCAAGTTAGGAGTAGAATGGCTTAGTACTGGGATTTAAAAATGAGATTTTTTTAATGGAGGAAAAAATAGGTTTTCTCTTAAAATTTAAATTTCACCCTCAAGATTTGTATTTTTTTATGTTCAAAATATAGTTTTCAACCCTAAGTAAAATCGGGGAAAAGATTAACCCCAACTGACTATTGTGTGTTTAGTTTCCTGCCTTGTGTGTTTAAGTTCCTGTACTATACCCTCTGGGCCAAATTCTCAATACGTCTTCATGGTCCTTCCAGAAGGCAATACAAGGATAGGGCACTGAGTACTTTTATTTACTTCACTGTCTCTGTACCCTCTAGGCCTCTCACAATACGTCTTCATAGCCCTTCCAGAAGGCAATACGAGAGAAGGCACTAAGTACGTTACATTTTCATTTTATTGTAATGTTTTGGATGACTGAAAAATAACTTTCTGATAAATGTAAAGGAGTAGAAAGAGCCTAGGTGACTCATTACACATATTAGGTTTTCTGGAAAATAGTATGGGGTTTGGGAAATTATTATGTGTATATACTGATAAATAGAAAATTTATACGTTTTATTCTATCTTACATATTTTCTGTGAAAAATTCAATCAGGGAAGGTGAGGAGACTCGAACCGATACTATACTGTATCGTATGTTAAACCCACTAACACCAGACTGAAATGGGACCCATGAACATTTAAGATGGATAATGCTATATAGGTCTAGAATGCGAGACCTGACACTGCATACATATAAGGGATGTAAAATGTTCTAACTATGTAAAACATAGGTGTTAAAAATGGTGTCGAGGAGTCGAGGACTTGTAGCTTCCAATGCAGTAAGGACCCATGGAGTGTCTGGAATTGTTGGGTAAAAACTGGGTGAAATCAGTCTTGTTATTAAATCCAGTTTTATATATTTGTGTGAATATTGATTATTATTGATTGAAAGACTACTGACATGAATATTTCAAGTGATAAAGATCAAATCTCATTGGGTTCTTTCGGGGTAAGTCCCCATGTAAGAAGGGCATTGGGAGTCATGCATGGTTTTGCATTGTCATGCATTTGCACATAATGAGTATGATATTAGGTTAAGTATGTTAAAGATAATAACCTTAAAAATTTGATATTGGCCACTGGGCCCGTAACTACTGATTTTGGTCGAGCGCCGTTTTGAACCACTGGGTTGAATGTGCTAGTAAGCGGGGTCGTGGAGATCTTATGCACTTGCAAGTTGCTACATTATTTTTGTAGAGAACTTCAAATGGGGACTGACCTCGATGTTGTTAACACAGCTGGGGACCAACCCCGGTGTTAGCAATATGTACAACCTGAATAAAAACCTTAGAAGATGACCCTAGGGTGAAAATGGGATATGCTAATAACATGCATTTCTAATTCTGAGGCATGCATTGTTTATTCATTGTTGCATTACAACCATTGGATTTTATGGTGAGTTCCCCCCACTGGGTTGTTGCTAACGTCTCTCACAATGCAGGATATGAACCAGATGATGGATTAGAGGGACCAATAGTGCCTCGTTGAAAGTCGAGACTTAGAAGTTCCTAAGGTTTCTCGCATGTGAAAATCATTCGCCTGCTTGAATGCGTTAGGTGTTTGTAATAAATATGCTTTATATGGCATAAGAACCTATGTTTGTAAGTTCTGACTTATTTATGTATATTACAGTAGTATGTTGATTGTTTTAATATCATCTCTCACGTGGTATAAGTGTAAGATCGGATGGAAAGTCAATGGTGGCTAACTGAACAAACAACACTTGTTGATGCTAGAATGATACATCGACACGGGCGATATATCGCCAGACGTGTTTGACGACCTGACGTAACAGACGATATATCAACAATAGTAGGTTAGTTGTGTCAGCCAAAGTAAGGACACTTAAGTTAACTTTAAGAGTGGTGACTAGAATGTTAGTACACGCGTGTGATTCACGTGTGTAGGGGAGATCTTTCACAAAATGATTAATGGATTAATGTTGTTTTAAAAAAGAAAAAAAGTAGCGTTCTGGGCCCACATGTGGGTTTGGGGCATGACAAGGTGGTATCAGAGGTTATGTTCAAGCTCTCAGACTGTGGTGGGTAGTACGTAGTTAGATGTTTATAGTGAGTTCAAACATAGTTGGATTTTTTTATGAAAATTCTATTATGTCATTAACTCTGTTGTGTTGTTTTCGACAGATATGTCTAACAATAGGGCACCCTCCAAGATTAAGGGAAGAGGTACCAGGAGAAGTCCTATCACCATTGAATCATCTACTAGTGACTTAGGGATGGAAATATGGTCACCTTATTCAGAACCTACTGAGACTATCACAATCTCATCTTCTAGTGACTCACGTATCCCTTCACCTCATTATTCACCAGACTCTGTAATTGAAGCATCCCAATCCCATGTACCTCATCTAGTTAACCAGCTTGTACCAGAAGTAGCTCCAGTTGCTCCTTTAGTGGCAGTACAACCACCTATTTGCTTCTTATGCAGACAAATTGAACACACCTATGAGCAATGTACTTTGCGATACCCACCTATCTGTCATGTCTGTGGTGCGACTGGGCATGTGAGAGTTGACTGTTTTTATGTAAGAATGGGAATCATTGTTCAATGTCACTAAAGGAGCAACTAAAGGACCTACTTCTGGTACACGTTGGTTAACTGGATGAGGTACATGGGTTGAGCTGCTTCAATTACAGAGTCCAGTAAATAATGAAGTGAAGGGGTACGTGGGTCACTAAAAGATGAGATTATGATAGTCTCAGTAGGTTCTGAATCAGGCGACCATATTTTCATCCCTAAGTCACTTGTAAATGATTCAATGGTGATAGGACTTCTCCTGGTACCTCTTCCCTTAATTCTAGCGGGTATCCTGTTGTTAGACATCTCTATCCAAAACAGCACAGCAGAGTCATGACATAATGGAATTTTCATAAAAAATCCAACTATGTTTGAACTCACTATAAACATCTAACTACGTACTACCCATCACAGTTCGAAAACGTGAACCTAAGCTCTCATACCACCTTGTCACTCCCCGAACCCACATTAACCCATTAATCCTTTTATGAAAGATCTCCCCTACACACGTGAATCACACGCGTGTACTAACATTCTAGTCACCACTGCTAAACCTAACTTAAATGTCCTTACTTTGACCGACACAACTAACCTAGCATTGTCGATGTATCGTCGGTTACGTCATGTCGTCGAACAAGTCTGGCGATATATCGCCCGTGTCGACGTATTGTTCTAGCAACAACAAGTGTTGTCTGTTCAGTTCGCTACAATTGACTTTCAACCCGGTCTTACACTTATACCACATGAGAGATGATATTAAAACATATCAACATACTGTTGTGATTTACATAAATAAGTCAGAACTTACAAACATATGTTTTTATGCCATGTAAGGCATATTTATTACAAATACATAAACACATTCAAAGCAGGCAAATGGTTTCCACATGCGGAAAACCTGAAGAACTTCTAAGCCTCAACTTCCAACGAGGCATCATTGGTCCCTCTATTACCCATCATCTAGTTCATACCCTGTATTGTAAGGAACGTGAGCAACAACCCAGTGGGGAGAACTCACCTTAAAAACAAATGGATATAATGCAACACTAACTGCCTCAGAAATAGAAATGCATGTTACCAGCATATGTCATGTTCACCTTAGATTCATTCTCCAAGGTATTTAATCAGATTTGTGCCTATTACTAACACCGGGGTCGGTCTCCAGCCATGTCAACAACACCAGGGTCAGCCCCATTTGTAGTTCCAAACAGAACTAACATTAATTACTCCATAGAAATAATGTAGCAATGAATAAACAATGCATGCCTCAGAATTAGAAATGGATGTTACCATTTTCACCCTAGGACCATCTTCTAAGGTATTTAATCAGGTTTGTGCGTATTGCTAACACCGGGATCGGTCTCCAGCCGTGTCAACAACACCGGGGTTAACCCCCATTTGAAGTTCTAAATAGAACTAGCATTAATTCCTCCACGGAAATAATGAAACAACTTGCAAGTGCATAAGGTCTCCACAACCTGGTTTACTATCACATTCAACCCAGTGGTTCAAGACGGCGCTCGGCCAACATCAGTAGTTATGGCCCAGTGGCCAATATCAATTTTCCAAGGTTATTATCTTTAACCGACTTAACCTAATATCATACCCATTCTGTGCAAATGCATGGCAATGCAAAACCATGCATGACTCTCAGTGCCCTTCTTACATAGGGACTTACCCCGAGAGAACCCAATGAGTTTTGATCTTACCACTTGAAATATTCATGTCAGCAGTCTTGTAATCAATAATAATAAATATTCACACAAACATATAAAACTGGATTTAATAACACGAGTGCATTCGCCCAATTTTTACCCAACAATTCCAATACACTCCATGGGTCCATACTGCGTTAGAGGCTAAAAGTCCTCGACTCCCCGACACCATTTTTAACGCCTACGTTCTACACAGTTAGAACATTTTACATCCCTTACATGTAGGCAGTGTTAGGTCTCGTATTATAGACCTATATAGCCTTTCCCATCTTAAATGTCTATGAATCTCATTTCAGTCTGGTGTTAATGGGTTTAATATACAATACAGTATAGTATCGGTTCAAGTCTCCTCACCTTCTCCAGTTGACTTTTTTTACAGAAAATTTGTATGATAGAGTAAAACGTATAAATTTTCTATTTATCAGTATATACACATAATAATTTCACAAACCTCGTGCTATTTTCCAGAAAACATGATATATGTAATGAGTCACCTAGGCACTTTCTACTCCTTTACATTATGTCAAAAAGTTAGTTGTCAGTCATCCAAAACATTATAATAAAATAAAAAATGTAAAGTACTCAGTGCCATCTTTCATTTTCATAATACATATTATTTTCATTCTTTTTAGTAAAATTACTTCTACGTCCCATCTTTCATTTGGGTATTTCAGGACCCCACTAAACTTATACAACTAGTCTACTAGGTCAGGTATTAAAATTTGGAGTGAAATCTATGTAAAAAACCCAGTGCTCTTGCTAAAAATCATCGTTTTAACAAGATCCCCTAATTTTGAAGATTCTCTTTAAAAATATCCAACCTTACAAGTTGATAAAGTAAATTTGTCTGATAAAAACATTCTAAAGTTTTAAAGTGTTTCGAAGTCAAAAACCACCTTTTCCAAATGAAAGAATATTCAATGACCCATATTTCATGGCTTAAAGTAAATATCAAAAACTCACTATTTTGGAGTGTAAAGAAATAAACGACTTAGTTATAGTACAGATTGAGTACTGACTCTCTCCGTATATGTTTAGGACTTTCTCTATCCTATCAAATTGGGGTTTTACCACTTGAAAACTTAGGGGTAAAATAAATTAGCGAAACTATGATAAGATTGGCATGTCATTAGGTCCGAAATTCAAAAATAATGTAAAATCTAAAATTTGAAGTTCAAAGTAAGTCAAATGACTGAGTTTCTATAGCAGGCAAGGTTTAAGCCTAAAACAATATTATTATTATATTCACAACTTGCCTATATACCTTTGAAACTTAATTAAAAGAGCTATCGGATTCAGATCGAGTCAAACTCAGATCCGTTGGAAAACTTATTTGATAATCTTCACGATTAGAGGAAAATAATTCATAATTAATGGCTAAAAATTATTTAATTAATCACCAATTAATTATAATTAACCCATAAATTGGGCTGGAGTATTACAGCCCACCCCCCTTAAAGAATTTTCGTCCTGAAATTTAAATAGGAAAGTCATACCTTTAATTAGCGAAGAGATTTGGTTATAATTTCCCCATAGTCGATTCTTTGGTGTACTTGAGTCCTAGTATCTTAGATCTCAATGGGTATTTCTTCAAAAGATAGATCTTTAGAGATTTCGATGTCTTCCATGTTCAGCACATGACATGGGTCCGGTTCGTACTTTCTGAGCTTAGACACATGAAAGGTATTATATACCTTTTTCAGGCTCAGAGGTAGTGCTCTCTGGTAAGCAACTTCCCCATTTCTCTTCAAAATCTCGAATGTCCAACGTATCATGGTGACAACTTCCCTTTACGTCCAAACCTCTGTATTCCATGACGTGGAGCTACACACAGGAAAACAAAGTCTCCGACTTCAAATTCCAATGGTCTCCGTCTTCTGTCAACGTAGCTTTTCTGTCGGCTCTGAGCAGCTTTAAGACATTGCTTTATGACTTCCACTTGTTCTGTCGTTTCATGTACCATATCTGGTCCTACCTAGTACTTTGTCTCCTACTTCTGTCCAACATAGAGGTGATCTATAAGGTCTACCATACAAAACCTCATACAGTGCCATTTGTATACTTGATTGATAAATGTTGTTGTATACAAATTCAATTAAAGCTAGGTGATCTTCCCAACTTCCTTACATGTCCATGACACATGCTCTCAACATGTCTTCTAATGTCTGGATAATTCTCTCAGACTAATCATCTATCTGAGGATGAAATGTTGTACTAAAACATAACCTGGTACCTAACTGCGTCTGTGGTCCCTACAAAAATCAAGAGAAAAATCAAGTATCTCTATCTGACACGATGGAGACTGACACTCCATGTAATCGGACTATCTCCTTGATATACAACTTACTCAGAGTAGTTAAAGTATCTTTCTTCCGGATAGGTAGAAAATGGGTTGACTTAGTCAGTTGGTCCACAATTACCCATATGGAGTCATTCTTCCTTACTGATTTTAGAAATCCTGTTACAAAATCCATAGTAATGTGTTCCCACTTCCATTTGGATACTAGAAGATGTTGCATTTTTCCACTAGATCGTTGATGTTTAGCTTTGACTTGTTGGCAGGTTAAATATTTAGAAACAAAGTTTGCCACTTCCCTCTTCATTCCTGTAATACCCCACCCCAGAAAGTCCCACATTGCTAGTTGAGTTGGAAATTCTCTGGTATATAAGTGGTAGCCTTCCTCCTTCTAACTTGAGGCCTTTTGGGAGCCACAGTGGGTTGTCTCGTCAATTGAAAGCCGTGCGGGCCGTGTATGAGGCCCAGAGCGGACAATATCATGCTAGCGGGATGGGTCATTACAAATGGTATCTGAGCATGGTTCAACTCTCTGCCTGAGGGTGTGGGCTTGGTTGTTACATGTGTAGAGTTAGAGATGGCTCTGGCTTTAAGGGGGTGGATTGTAATACCCCTCTCCAAAAAGTCTCACATTGTTAGTTGCATTGGAAAGTCTCTGATATATAAGTGGTAGCCTTCCTCCTTCTAGAATGAGGTCTTTTGGGAGCAACAGTGGGTTGGCTCACCAATTGAAAGCCGTGAGGGCCATGTATGAGGCCTAGAGCGGACAATATCATGCTAGCGGAACGGGTCACTACAATTCATCTCCACCAGAATTTTAGGCGTAGATCACGATATTTCTTTGTACTACCAGGACAAACTGCAAATTTATAGTGGTGGAAATTTCTAAGCACTTTCTCTCTGCATCCTTCTAACTCTAGTACGAACAGCTGACCTTTGAAAGTTAAACCTTCATCGATTCTAACCTTCCAATCTTCTAACTCTGGTCCACTCGATAGTTGAGCTATCACTTCTTGTGCCTCAACATCGTTTTATTGTCGTTCCAGTACTATTTCGACCATTTTGGGTTGTAGCACTAAATTTTGAATCCATGCCGATTCTTTATTCTAAATCATTGTCGGATAGAATTTCTAATAATTTCCACTGTAATGACGCAACCTTTGCAATGTCACTACGAGACTTCCTGCTTAGGACATCTGCTACCACATTAGCTTTTCCAGGATGGTAGGAGAGTTCAAAGTCGTAATCTCCTAAATATTTCATCCATCTCCACTGCCTCATATTTAAATCTTTTTGAGTAAATAAATACTTGAGACTATGGTGACTAGAAAAGACATTGAATCGTTCTCCATATAAGTAATGTCTCCAAAGTTTCAGGGTGAACACCACTGTTGCTAGTTCTAAGTCATGAGTGGGGTAGTTTTGCTCATGTCCTTTCAGCTGTCTGGTCCCATAAGCAACTACTTTTCCTTCATGCATTAAAACACATCCTAATCGCAATTTGGAAGCATCATAATAGACCTCATAACCATGTCATTGTTCAGGTATAGTTAACACAGGAGAGGTGTTAGTTTCTCCTTTAAGTCCTGAAATGCTTTCTCACAGACTTCTGTCCACTCAAATTTGACATCTTTCCGGGTCAAACGAATCATTGGTACTGCAATTTGAGAGAAATTTGGGATAAATTTTTCGATTATATCCAGCTAAATCCAGAAAACTTCGAATTTATGTGACATTTTTATGCCTTTTCCAATTCATAACTGTCTCTACTTTTGCCAGATCCACCGAAATTCCATCTGCCGATACCACATGTCTGAGAAATTGGACTTGTGTTAGCCAAAATTCACATTTACTGAGTTTGACATACAGTTGGTGATCCCGTAAAGTCTATAAAATTACACGTAGATGATATTCATGTTCCTCTTCAGTCGACGAATATATCAACATATCATCGATGAAGACGATTACGAACTCTCTTAGATATGGTCGGAAGATTCGGTTCATCAAATCCATAAAAGTAGCTGGTGCATTCGTTACTCCAAAAGGCATGACCAGAAACTCATATAAGCCCATATTGGGTACGAAAAACAGTTTTGGGAATATCCTCCTCCCTGACTCGAAGTTGGTGATATCCAGACCTCAAGTCAATTTTTTAGAAACAGTTTACTCCTCTCAACAAGTCAAATAAATCATCTATTCTAGGCAATGGGTACTTGTTTTTTTATGGTTACGTGGTTCAATGGCCAGTAATCTATGCACATTCTCAGGGATCCATCTTTCTTTTTCACAAAGAGAGCTGGTACGCCCCAATGTGAATTACTCAAGCAAATGAAACCAAGCTGGAGAAGCTCATTTATTTGTTTTGCTAACTTTTTTTGTTCTGCTGGCGCCATCCTATATGGTTCCATGGATATGGGAGATGTTCCAGGCTGCAGATCAATTACAAAATTTATCTCCCGGCGTGGAGGTAAGCCATTGAGTTTATCTGGAAATATATCTAGAAACTCACAAACCACTCGAGGTAAACTGGCTTCTATGCCTTCTACATCTTCCCATCCCATGCTAGCTATTATTCTACTAGGATATGCCTTCAAACCAGAGAACTGAACTCTGATGTTCACATATGGTACTAATTTCTCTATAAATCGGATTCTAGTCGGTGATATCCAGTAAATCTTCCTTTGTAGGCAATCTATCAAAACCTGGTATGTAGTTAACTAATCCATTCTAAGAGTGATGTCAAAATTTGTCATTTCTATTCAAAATAAATTATATACTATATCTAGATCACCCATTCTCAGAACACAAGATTCGCATATCTCGTCAACCCTTACTTTCTTTCCTAATGGTGACACTACCATTAAAGGTTTGGTGGCAACTACTGACGATAAATTCAACTTATCCTGACATGATTTAGAGTTGAATGAATGCGAAGCGCCGGTATCTACCAATCCTTGTGCCATGAAAGTAAAGAGAGGTATGGTACCTTCCATTACAGCGTTCTCTGCAGGCTCCTCCTCCTGAGTTCCCATGGTGCAGACTCTCCCCCGAGTCATCTGAGGGCGTCCTTGATTTCTAGCTTGTTCAGTCCTTTGTGGCGCATTCCCGAATGCCACTTAACCTCTGGAGGGTGGTGGAGTAGACTGCATTTGAGACTGCATCAGTCTAACATTTTGGGAAGGTCCTGCCATGTTGCTTCGGGTGTCAAGATAAGGAATGTCTTTAATGAAATGTCCCGTTTGCTTGCATCTGAAACACACTCGGCTATCAACTGCTGGAACGTTGTTTTGTGGACACTTTTTCACCGTATGACCCGGCAGATTACACGTGTAGCATATCACTTGCCTGGGTCCAGTGTTACTGTTTTGTCCCATAAATGTCTGTCCCCTCTTGGTGAATGAACTCTTACTAAATTTCCTTTTTTTGTTAGGCAGAGAAAGGTTTCTATGCATCTCCTTGGTGAAATCGATCCACATTTCTATTAGTGGTGTCAACTGCTTCCACCATAGAAGCTCGATTAATCACCTATTCTAAAGTGGCAAATTGCATTCCCCCCAATTGCCGCTAAAGAAAAGGACGAAGTCCTTCGATATAATGTTGGATTTTCTCCTCATTGTCAAAGATTCGGGGAGCATTCGGACAAAGGTTTAGAAATTTTGAGGTATATTCGGCTACCGTGTCGGAGCCCTGTTCAGATCGAGGAATTGCCTCCTCTTAGCATCCCTTGCTACTTTTGGATAATAACGAGCAAAGAAAGCTGCAGAGAACTCCTCCCAAGTCATGGGTTCACGATTTCTCGCATTATATCTGACTTCCCACCATTTATAGGTGCCTCCTTCCAATTGATAGGTAGTGAAAATCACCTTTAGGTCCTCAGCTGTGGCTAGAGTATCGACGATTCGACTAATCCGGTTAACCCAGTTTTCAGCCTCAGTTGGTTCTGCATTTCCCGAGAAAGTCGGCGGTTCAATTGTTTGAAATTTTTCTGAGCTGAAGTAGCTCTTCCCTCGAGAGTTCTCTCCCGTGGTCGACAGAGATCATCTTCAACCCTTTCGAAAGCTTCCACAGTGATATGCACCGCGTCTAAGGGTTCAGGTTGATTCCCTGGTGGTGGTACTACATTCTCCCCCTGGTATCTAAAATCTGCCTATGATTCTGACATCCTAACGATCATAGGTATCAATAACAGAATTCCAAAATAAAAACTTTATCACATCACATAGTAATTAAATATACTTATATATTACATTCAAAAGAAGATACATAGACCTTATACATCAAAGCATAAAGGTATTCACACACACTTTTCACATACCCTTTCTAGTTTCCCATACTAGTACTTTCTTACATCTACGATCACTCTCACATTTATAGATTTTTACATTTTCACATGTTTACATATGTATACATGTTTACATATGTATATTTTTATAACATTCTCTTTCACTCTTCTCTTTCTTTTCAAGTCCTAAATCCTGATCAGTTTTCAGAGGAAGACAGTGCATCAGAACTGTTGTCAATATAGTGAGGACAGGCTCTATGAAGATGTCCATAATCATTGCAGTTTGTACATTGAACAGTGATTCTCATTCTTACATAAAAACAGTCAACTCTCACATGCTCGGTCGCACCACACATAGGACAGAGAGGTGGACATCGCCCGGGCCGACATGTGAGTTCGGGGCGTGCCACAACCCTCTTGTATGTTGTTCTGGAAGAGTCAATATGCAATATTATTTACAAAACATCCGGATTATGGCTCTCTACGAATTTTTGGCAGTAAATGCTTTCATTGCCTCCGAGATTGTACTACAAATAAATTTGAACAACGGTCTTTTCCATGCATCTTTCTCAACTACAATCAACATTACAAGGGATATTGCTGCTATTATCCACCAACAAATTGAGTTTATCTGTAACAACTGAACCCTACCATTCCTAAGTGTGATATTGTCCGCTTTGGGCCCCACGTGGACCAGCACAGTTTTGTTCTTGGGCCCTGGCCCATATGGCCAGGCCCAAAAGACCTCACACAAGGGAGGGGGGACTTCTCTCATATAAACTCCCACTCCACCCACCTCACAATCAATGTGGGACTTTGAGGTGGGTGGTGGGTGTTACAATCCACCCCCTTTAAGACTAGAGCCGTACCCGGCTCTATCACATCACAATAGTAGAGGGCCTACACAGTCCGAGTGTTGAACCGTGCTCTGCTACCAATTATAACGACCTCAGTGTAGTGAATGAGTACGAGGTCATACCCAAGGGAAATCATAAAATATCTGCATCCAAATAAAAATGGTACTGTTAAAATAATGTGATCTAAGAAAATATTTTTCTAAAACATGGAGTTATAATCTTAATTTAGAAAAATTCTATATTTAGATAACCAATATTTAATTAATTATCTAACTTTGGAAGTTAACAAAATATAAGATCTACTTTTATCATTGATTTATAAATTTGATTAAAGTGGTGGAGTAAATTTAAATAACATCACTCTAATTTATAATGAAAAGTTAAGAAACAAATAAAATATTTCTAATCTAGTTAAATCATTTCAAGGATTTTTATGAATAAATAAAAGAATGAAATAAAAACAATAATAATTAATTATTTACATAGTTTACAATGGAATCGAGACAAGTATCTAAGGTGATATGTTATCCCATTTAAAAATAAAATTATGGCCTAGACTATGAAATATTCTAAAATTATAAAATATAAATTCAAGTTCATCATTAATACAAATTCTAATTAGAAAAATTACGACTTCCCTTAAATTAGAAATTTTCAATTCAAGCCTTAAGCTTGAGCGGGATTTATACTTGTATTTTCCAAATTTAAAATAAATTGTTCTTAAAAAGAACCTTAGAATGAAAAAGTCAAGTCCTACCGATCCTAACAGGGGTTCTACTTTTCTTTGAAAAATTCAAAAAATAATTTGTTCCATAACATTCACAAAAAGAATTAAAATTAAATTAAAAACCATCACCATAGAATATTTAATAATTGGGAACACGATAAATCTAAAGAATCTACCATGAATTTCATTTAAAAATTGGAATATAAGAAAATACAATCCTTTGGAACTCATAAAAATAAAATAAATGACTTAAAAGAAATCAAATATTTTTCTCTGTCCTTTAGCTGTCCAAATTCAACCCCTTCAAATGCCTTGCTCGGTTCCCCTTTTTTCAATGGAATCCATGCTCCATTTATAAGAGAAGAAATGGAGAAATAGGGAAAGTAATGGGTCCCTTTGATTTCAGTCGCTTCTTTCGTTTATTTTCTTTTCACTACATGGCAGCTTCCCTGTTTTTTTGGTTTGACAAGATTACACAGCAGCTTCCCGATTTTTTTGGTTTGACAGCAAAGTGGCATCGGCCAGCACAGGTTTTCTCCATTCTAACTATCCATTTTTTCATCTATTTCACTCTTACAAGCCTGCTTCCATGGTCTTTCTTTTCTTTCTTTCTTCTAACCCAAATCAGCCAGCACCTTCATCCTTATCTCTCAGCCTGCCATGTCCTGCTTTGTCGCAGAAGTTTCATGGATTTGGGAGAAAATCTTATAGCATCTTCAACAGATCTGGTTGGCTATGATCGATCCCATCTTATCTCTGCAGAGTCATAAGGATTTGGCCGAAACCCTCTCTGTTTGTACTAGTAAAAATCGGCCAGCACTCTCTCTATTGTACACGAAAGCAGCAGCCACTTTTTCTTCTGTTTTTGTTCTTTGGTTCTCTGTTTTGTAACATTGCACATAGACCAACCCTCTTTGTTAGAATCGGTTAACAACCCCTTCCTCCTCTTTTCAAGCTGGCAGATCTTCTCTCTATTTCCTCTCAGTTTCTTCTCCTTCTCACTCCTCTCAAAGAGCTCTAATGCCATCTCCGTGTTGCCTACTTTTGCAAACGAATCGATGAGAGTTGTATAAATCGCCACATTGGGTTTACAACCCCTCCGGACCATTCTCTCTAAAATAGTATATCCTTCAATCGCTTTTCCACCTCTACCAAGTGCGAAGATTACCAAGCTGTAAGCATGTGTGTATGGGTCGACAGTCTTTGTGTTCATCTCTCTAATATGTCCATGGCCTTGTGAGTTTTACAATATCCCTTAATCAATATCCATTGCTAATACCTTGCTATAGTTGCCAAAGAAAATGCAAAGTTAAGAAACAAATAAAATATTTCTAACATAGTTAAATCATTTCAAAGATTTTTATGAATAAATAAAAGAATGAAATAAAAACAATAATAATGAATTAATTACATAGTTTACAATGGAATCGAGACAAGTATCTAAGGTGATATGTTATCCTATTTAAAAATAAAATTATGGCCTAGACTATGAAATATTCTAGAATTATAAAATATAAATTCAAGTTCATCATTAATACAAATTCTAATTAGAAAAATTACGACTTCCCTTAAATTAGAAATTTTCAATTCAAGCCTTAGGCTTGAGAGGGATTTATACTTGCATTTTCCAAATCTAAAATAAATTGATCTTAAAAAGAACCTTAGACTGAAAATGTCAAATCCCACCGATCCTAACAGGGGTTCTACTTTTCCTTTAAAAATTGTAAAAATAATTTGTTCCATAACATTCACAAAAAGAATTAAAATAAAATTAAAAACCATCACTATAGAATATTTAATAATTGGGAACACCATAAATCTAAAGAATCTACCATGAATTTCATTTAAAATTTGGAATATAAGAAAATACAATCCTTTGGAACTCATAAAAATAAAATAAATGACTTAAAAGAAAATCAAATATTTTTCTCTGTCCTTTATCCTTCCAAATTCAGCCCCTTCAAATGCCTTGCTCGATTCCCCTTTTTCCAATGGAGTCCATGCTCTATTTGTAAGAGAAGAAATGGGGAATTAGAGATAGTAATGGGTCTCTTTGGTTTCAGCCGGTTCTTTGGTTTATTTTCTTTTCACTACACGGTAGCTTCCCTGTTTTTTTGGTTTGACAAGATTACATGGCAACTTCCCATTTTTTTGGTTTGACAGCAAAGAGGCATCACCCAACACAGGTTTTCTCCATTCTGACTTTCCATTTTTTCATCTCTTTCACTCTTACACGGCTGCTTCCCTGATCTTTCTTTTCTTTCTTTCTTTTAACCCAAATCAGCCAGCACCTTCATCCTTATCTCTCAGCCGGCCACGTCCTACTTTGTCACCGAGTTTCATGGATTTGGGCGAAAATCATATAGCATCTTCAGCAGATCTGGTTGGCTATGATTGATTCCATCTTATCTTTGCTGAGTCATAAGGATTTGGCCGAAACCCTCTCTTTTTGTATTAGCAAAAATCGGCCAGCACTCTCTCTGCTGTACATGAAAGCAGCAACCACTTTTTCTTTTGTTTTTGTTCTTTGGTTCTCTGTAACATTGCACATAGAACAACCCTCTCTGTTAGAATCGGCTAACAACCCATTCCTCCTCTTTTCAAGCTGGCAGATCTTCTCTCTATTTCCTCCTAGTTTCTTCTCCATCTCACTCCTCTCAAAGAGCTCCAATGCCATCTCCATGTTGCCTAATTTTGCAAACGAATCGATGAGAGCTGTATAAATCGTCACATTGGGTTTACAACCCCTCCCGACCATTCTCTCAAAAACAGTATATCTTTCAATCGCTTTTCCACCTCTACCAAGTGCGGAGATTACCAAGCTGTAAGCATGTGTATCTGGGTCGACAGTCTTTGTGTTCATCTCTCTAAATATGTCCATGGCCTTGTAGTTTTACAATATCCCTTAATCAATATCCATTACTAATACCTTGCTGTAGTTGCTAAAGAAAAACTTTGTACATGGTTTGCTAATTTTCTCAATGGGTTGCAAACAGGTACTGCTCTGCTTTTCAATTTCAGACATCATGATGGGCTTTGATTTTTTGAATTCCTTTGGATTTCAAGATGGAAAAATGGGCCCATTGAAGTTTTTGTAAAATTAACCACATTTTTAAAAAAATAGAAAAGGTATTATTTTAATTCAAATTCTCATAATGGATTTGAATTAAAATAATTTACAATGAATTCCAAAATTAGGTGGTAAAATTACAAACTTTCTAAATTTGACATTGTGGCCCATTTTCTCCAATTTTTATTCCAATTTCTTGTTTTTTCTAAAATATTCTGCAAAATTCAAAAACATATTAAACATATCTAATATTTACAAAATGAAAACTAATTAATCTAATATTAAAGGGTAAAAAGGTAATTTCTCAGTGTTCATCACCCACGGTTTCGTTCTTGGGCCTTGGCCCACATGGCTAGGCCCAAAAGGCTTTACACAAGGGAGAGGGGTCTCTCATATAAACTCCCACCCCACCCACCTCACAATCGATGTGGGACTTTGAGGTGGGTTGTGGGTGTTACATTATCTCTCATGGCATGTTCTTTTTTATGAAACACTATTTCCTTTTCGAGATCACGCTACAATTCCTCATATATTGTTACTGATTTAACTGGCTTCGCTGATTGGCTTACAAGTGATCTAGTGATACCCATGGGCTCAAACACTATTTCTTATGACACAAACTCTCCACCCACTTCAGACCTATGGACTCACAATGAGAGCCCAACTTCTCTTGCACATTCTGCTCCTTCCAATTGCTTAAACCACCTTCACCCCATGAAACGCCTAATTGTGTGACTGATTCACCCACAAATGTCTCCATGCGATGTGATGATCAACCTATACAACCCATGGGATCGTCCGTGCAACCTAATGCACATGATATACTTTGTACACCTCAATTTGTACTTAAATGGGACACCTATTTTTCTATTTTTCCATTCTACCTATGAAATGATGGTAGTTTAGTAATTAAAACAAAATGTCCAAGATCAATAGTGTTTGCATTGAAACCATTATTTCCCCTTAAAGTACATGGAAAGGTGTCTTCCTAAGCATATCTAGTTCACTTCTTTATTAAATTTTCTACCCTCTAAGAGCATAGATATATTGAAACAAAATAGAATGTCTCATTTTTTGCATATAATTTTACATCAATTGAACAATAACAAACAACTCCTACCATTAAAAGGAACTTTTCATCCTGTAAAAAGGCGACCTTTAACATTTCTATCAACCCAATCTTTCAAACTTACCATTTCTATTACAAATGTAAAACATGTCTTTTCTTTGTTAAAGTTTTTAACGTTTGAGAAAATGAGCATTTTGAAATAAAAGAGGTGTCATTTTCCTAATTTATTATTTTACGTTGATTGAACAACAAACAATTCTTAAAATTATAAACAATGTGCTATCTTCTAAAATGGTAGACTTTAACATTTTTGTCAACCCAATTTTTATCAATAGAATTTTAGTTGGTAGTTGAAGTTGCTAAAGAAAAATACCATAGTCAAAACTAAAGGTAAGAAACAGTCACAAAGTTCTTTTTTTTTTCTATTTCTTCCTCAAGTTCAATTAGATGACTCAAATACCTAAAGTAGAACTAAAATAGAATATATGAAGTTAACATTAGTGAGTTAAACAATAGTAAGAGTAATCTGATAAAAATAGAAAATGACTTAGTACTTAGATATAACGAATAAGATAGGAGCAAAGTGAGCGAAAGGTAGACAACTAGTATGGTCTTGTCAATAAAAAAGTATCTCTTCGCTTAACAGAACGATTTTGTAAAAGAATTATTCGATTTACAATGCTGGACGAAGCAAATTGTTGGACAAAAAATAAATAAAGTTAGGGCAGTAGAGATGCGTATGCTACACTAGATGAATAATTTAACCCTAAATGATAGAGTTACAAATGAGCCTTAAGGATAGTTTAAAGGTAACTCCTATTGACCAATATCACAAGTCTCGTTCTCGGGATATTAACGACAATTATGAATAGCGGGATATTTTCAAATTCTCAGATTTTTAGCAGGAATTTAACAAGAAAATCTCGTGAAAAATATAAATATTTAAAAATAATAAAAATAAATAAAATTAATAAATAAACAATTAGTTAATGTTTAAGTAGATTTTTTCCTTAAATATAATATTTTTGTAAAAATTTCAGATTAACACAAATTCCACAATTTGCTAAACATTTAAACATTGTTATAAGGATTAAAATTTCATACTTTTTTAATATTTTTATCTAAATGATTGTGGGGTTAATTAAATATTTTCTTCTCATTCATTTAATTTCTATTATATAATTGTCATTTTAATTTGGATGTTTGCTTCAAAATAGAGGTGAAAAAAGAAAGTTAAATGATCATTAGCATATTGGAGTGTGGCACTTTACCCTATATACTTAAGCACATAACCCACCAAATGATGGATCTATTTTATTTGTTTTGATGTTTGATAGGATTTAAAAATAATTTTATATGTAAAATATTATTTTTTATTTCACATTTACAGGTGGAATGTAAAGATTAATACTCTATTTCAAGTTATATTTATGGGTTTTTACATTAATTTTATTCGATGAAATCTACATACACTTGTATAATTTTTTATAGAATGGAATAATATTATTCAATCTTGTGAATATTATTCAATAATCATATTCATGTTATATATGTAATTTTTAATTATTTATGTTATATAAGTCCACTAATACTATTAATTATCATGAAATCGATGATAAATTAAATTTCTCTATTAATATTTATCAAACAATTTTTTTTCATAAGAAAGTTATTTTGTCACGCCCTAATCCAAAACATAGACACGTGACGCGGAATAATTTTACTTTCTCGAATATCACGCGTGGGAAACACACATGTGCTCACAACTCAAATTCAAAATCCATAAATGATCTTAAATAACATTAACATCTCAAAGGGGATATAAATTCTCTACCATAAATGTTATCAAACATTCTAAATTTGTTTACAACAAACACCCAAAGAATAAAACAATAAAAGCAACGTTACCAACTCAAATCAAATAAATAAAATTAAATAATCAACTCAAATATGTAGGGTGTCCTAAGCATCATAATAATTAAGCTCTTTCTCGTGGTCCGTCGGACCCATCCGGTGCAACATTAGCTGAAATTGCATGGACGTGAATACAAACAATACTCAGTGAGGAAATATGCATGCTACACACTCAAGCACCAGCATAATGATAATAATGTATGAAATGGAATATAATTAAGGCTATGCTATCATGTCATGCTATCAATCTCATCAATGTGGACATACTGTCCACCGAAGTATACCAATCTCATCTACGTGAACACAATGTCCACCCAATGACACCTCTATGGAATGGGTTATCAAATATTATGATCCCTTGAGGGACATAGGCCACGACTTACGTGTGAGAGATCTCCATACAACATAGATAATCTATATTACTCCGTGTCCCTTCACCACTCTAGTGATTAAGTCAGTTATAAGGTGATCAATATACAACTTACCAAGTTAGTACCGCCCTAATGGAGATCACAAGTATCTAACCCTACGCAATACGTCTTACTAAGTTAGTACTGCCCAAATATGGCTTACAAGTACCTAACCGTACATAATACTGCACACCAAGTGTACAAAAATAGTCGTGAGGGGCGACCTACAACGCGAAGCATGTGAGGGGCTATACTTCTAACGACAACCCCAACAGCCATGAGAGGGACCTACAACGCGAAAGCATAATAGGAGATATACTCCTCGACGGCAACCCTACAGGACCAACTCTCACAACCGACGCCACCGTTCCAATAAGATTCCTTAAATCCAAATCATCATCCTATCACACCAATCTCCTATAGGAAGTGGGGACTACTACTAGTGGTGCCCAAAAAAGAAAAAATGTACAACATCAAATCCTATAAACTCTTTGGGTCTCATCCCAACACTAGTAATTCTCAATATCATGCCCATTAACACAATACCCCATACTCAAATTCTAAATAACCTCAAAGGCACATATCAGTGAGTAATACAAAAATGATCATATTCACAATTACATGGGCAACATATATGGCATAATCACATCATGACCATAATTTTACAATGATAACAGCATAGCGCATTCCATTAGGTTTCATACATTCAACATAAGTTATCACATTAGGTTATTTTAAGGAGATGTACTACACACCAACCTTGAGATACATACATCGAGTTTGTTTACACATATTCTTATTCCTTTCAATTTATTCAATACGTCTTATGGTGGTTTAACATTCTAAGTCTAATAACTCCATTTTCACAGTATAAACCCAATTAAATTCATCAATAAGTCATCTCAGCCCTTCACAAATGTCTCAAATAAATATCATAATTTTCTATCATCATAACAAGATAATAGGCATGCTACAAATCACATAACAGGGAATTTATAACATCCCATGCATAGCATAGGACACATCCATCCTATTTAAAATGGATTAAATATATCAATAACACAATACATTCCCTAAATCAATGTAATAGCATACAAGCATTCATTCAGTGTGCGTATCAATCCTCACATCGAAAGTTACGATGTTTCGGGTTGATCTTCGGGTCGTACCTCGATGGGTTCAGAATTCAAAGGCTCTAATCAATCGAAAAGAACTTAATACATCCCTATTAGTTCAAAGATTAAGTCAAATCAAAGCTTAGAAGCAACACTCCCAATTTAGACCCAAGATTTATCCCTAATTTAAACTAATCCCTTCAATCTAAGGGAATCTGTCACGCCCCAACCCGAAGGGTGGGCTCGGAACGCGACTGATCTTTTTTTTTTTTTAAACTAACTCAAGCATTCTAATTGGGCCAGATCAACGGTTGGGCCCAAGGGTCACACATGATCTCAACATGTGGACTCAAACATATATCATAAATCTACCTAACAAATAGACATAAAGCAACACATAGTATGATCACATAATTCCAACCATTGAATTTTTTATTTCAAAACATCATCAGATTAACTACAAAAGTGTAGTAGTTTTCAATACATCACATTGATACAAATTAAATACCATACCCGGTACTTTACAAAAACGAATGGTTCCAAGAACCAGAAAGCAAAGATAAGGGTATTCCCCTCAGTGGAATCCCAAAACACTGCCGTAAGCTTATCCACCCTAAGCTTGAAATAGAGGGTTCTCCTCCTTGGGTTCATCTCTTGAAAAGTGAGTGGCATGAGCTAACTACCCCAGTGAAGGAAATATAACAGTGCAGTTTTAAAGTAAACAACAGGTTAATAAAAATAATTAACAGTCGCAATAACATCTCATGCTTGATAACAAATAAGCATAATATCATCATCAGTCTCACAATTCATTATTTCTTTTCCAATACTACTATCATCCATCGCAACCCCTAGATACTATCCTGACACCAATAGTATTAAGTCCCGACACAGGTTAAAATACATCCTTACAAGTACATCTCCGGTATGCACCTCAAACTGATACTGACACACCTTGTCAGTCACTGTCGACCCACCTGGTCCAGTAGACGTAACCGACACCTTAGCTCGGCGATGGTTCAATAGTAAAAGGTACGTGGAAGCAGTATCACATCTCATATGATCAACATCATAATATTCACCATCATCATAAGCACTCTTACCATAGTGCATCATGTCTAGGCACATAAGTGGGTTCATCAACTTGAAACCACTCATTGCTCCAAAATTCATCTCAAATAACAAAACCTGTTTACATCTACTGCAAAGTCAAGTTCCTTCACCGTATATGTGTGGTTTCGCGGTCTCTGTTCAACAAACAGACAAGTGCACAATCAATATATATAGCATCAAATACCTATACATAAGTAGTATTTTCAAAACCATACTTGTTTTCCCAAAAATATCTATGGTATATGGAATTGAGTTTCCTATTTGGTTTCTAACAATTTTAAGTTACAATAATCCACAGATAATATAATAAAAGAAGGGTGGAGGGTGGGGGGCTCAGTCCAAAACTCATATTGTCTTCTGGGCATTGACCTAGATTGACTTATTGAGTTAGGTCTAGATTCTCAGGTTACTTCTCGGTTGTCTTCTGGATAGGACCAGATCTGACATTTTGAGTAAGGCCTCGAGGTCACTCAGTGTCCGACAAATATAGCGTCGGCCTGGAAGTGAGATCACTCAGTGCCCGACCAATAAAGTCTGCCTGAAAATGAATACAATAGTATTTACACTATAGTAATAAGAGAAAAGGGTTAGTACATATTTTTAATTAGCAAGGGGGTACTAACATCACATGCAATCAATAACAATCAAATAAGAACATTTTACATTTCAAAACTGGGTCCCTCGGAACATGCCTAGGAACAAGGTACTGTGGCTTCGAATCATCCGAACCACACCTAAACTAGTCACTGACCTCGGATCTTGGGTCTGACTTCGGATCGTCCGAAGATCGGGTCTCGGATCATCCGAAGTCGATCTGAACCGAAAAGCAGAGAAAACAGGTCTCGGTGGGTCTGGGTACCTCGGAACATCCGAAGTTAGGGCTCGGAACGTTCGAGTAGGTTCGGTCCTTCTGAACTCTACTCGGGTCTTCCGAGTGGGTCAAGCTAGCCTCGGGCGTAACTGGACTTCAGGTGAAGCTCGGAACGTCCGAGGGGTCCTCTCTGACAGTCCGAAGTTCGGCTCTCGGACTGTCCGAGAGCCGTCTTCCTCCACTGTCTGCAACAGCAGACAGTGACGGCAGACACACAGTGAAATACGAATCTGGAAACAGCAGGTTTCCCGGATTCGGTTTCCACACCTAGCCGGTCCGATGGACTCCTCTGGGAGTCCTCTTTCCATAAGGAATAGTTTTAAACTTTAAAACTCAGTAAGCCAACGGATTTTAGAACCAAAGCCTCACTGGTACAATGAAAACTAAGTTTTTCCTTAAATTTTGAAACCATTTTTCTTACTCAAAACTGAACCAAAATCGGTTTTTCTTGATTCTAAACCACCTAGAATCTGAAAATGAACACAGTGATTACCTTCACTGGAGTTCCTGGGCTAAAAGTCTGGTTTTTTTGAAAAGCTTCCTTTCTTAAGCTACGGGTGAAAAACAGGGAAGAACAGTAAGGGGTGATCGGCTAAAAAACCAGAGAGCACTGAGGGAGAGAGATAGGCTGACCCAATGGCCAATTTATAGAAAATTGGCTGGGAAAGGTGGCCATCCGACCACTGCATACGAATGCATGCAGCACCGGCTTACGTTTGCAACAGTAACCGGAAGGTTACTGATGGTTGCAAATCAGCCCTCTTCAAATTTCCATTGTGCAAACAAGTCCTTGTTTTAATAAAATCTGATTTTCAACTAAAAGCAAAATTTTAAGAACTCAAAATCTTAATCCAACCCTACAGATAGGCTGGGTTTTGAAAACCTTAATGACCATAAAAATTTTGAAATTTAAAACTCATTAAAAATTATTGATTTAAATAAAAACCACAATTTAACACTATTTACTTAATTAAACAAATATTAAAATAAAAAATTTAGAAACCTCATTTTGGGGTGTCAAAGAATAACTAGACCATTCTTAAAATGGTCTACCATAAAATACTAGTTTTGAAATTTATCTCATTTCCAAAATCATTTAAAATAATTATTACTCACTTTCGAGGTTTTGACGGGCGGTTTTAAATACCATTTTCTGAAAATAAAATTATTTGAAAATCAGAAATACAAATCCTTTATTAAGGAGAACATTATCATCCAATAATAATCACATAACAACATAATTTATAAAAAAATAATAACTATAAGCGGTAAATTACCAAAATGCCCCTCCAGCTGGATGAGCTAGATCACTGAGCTCACGAGCTACGATTGGGCCACACATGGGCTTTCCTCAAAGCTCTAACCATAATCTCCAAAATTAATTGGTCAAACAAGATTTATTACGCTAAACTATGCCTAATCTGGGTCAGGGTATTACAAAATCCCCAAATCTCCTCTCAAGAATCATCTAAAAAATCATACATATACTCCTTTTTCCTAAATTTACTTCCCTTCCTATAGTTTCAAGTTCACAATCAAATCAGATCTACACCCAAGCAAAGTTCTATAACAAAATCTTCAATTTCTTTCATGGATTCCTCTCCCAAAATGATTTGTTATTCAATAAAACTCCATTATCAACTCATCCCATTCAGATCTCATAAAAGAAGAAGAAAGGGGAGAAAATGATCACAAATCTTACCTTTAGGGAAGAAGGAACAGTGCAAAAGGGATGCTCCAAGCATAGAAAATTCGAATCGAAAGCCTTTAGTGGGTGAAAATCAATAGAGGGAAAGTAGAGGAGGCAAGAGTTTGCTGTTATGGAAGAAGGGTCGGCTATTTCGAAGAAGAAGGTGGTGAAATAAGTCCAGTTTCGTGCAAACATGGACTTATGTATGGACCATTACATATTTTATTTTATTTTCTTATAATTTCTCTTAAAATTATAAACATTTAAAAGAATTTTTCTAACAAAAGAATCTCTATTGAAAAAAATTCCACCCACTCAACACTCAACACTCGAACAAAAAAGCATAAGTAAATTGTGCAAGGTGAAGTGCGCAACTGTGCAAGTGCATGAGTGTGTATATTGGGGAGTGAAGGCCTCTTTAATTTTGTGCGTGTGAGGAGAGAACGGTAAATGATAAAAATGCATTTTTATCGCGAAAGTGTTATTTTGCGGAGACAAAAATCTCGACAATGTTTGTTACAGTGCTATTGACAACAAACTAAGAAAAACTTGTTTGAGTTACTTTGATCGTATTAGTAAAAAACCAATTATAACTTTAGTGCTTAGAGTTGAAAGGTTACCGATTGAATAGTCTAAGAGGAGATGGAGACCTTAAATATGGGGGAAAGGGATAAAAAAATATATTAGCCGATAGAGTGGCCGATGATATGATTCATATATGATTAATTAAAGAAAAAAAAACTCAAAAAACCGAATGAGGATACTAGCTCTTGATGATGATGAAGATTTGAGTTTGCTGTAAAAATAACAGATTAATAGGTTAAAGTGACTGTTCACAGGATTTTTTAGAAAGTGAGACACATGTTTACATTTAGCATGGGTTTGGGTCCCTGAACATCCAATAAAGTTAGCATTTTCATTAAAATTATAATACAACTTAATTGTGACTTAATTTATCTATAATATGTTTATTTATTAGATAAATAATTTTATTAGACTAAGCTATAGATTTTCAACATTCTAATTTTAAAAAATGAATTACATTTTAATTTTTTATCAACTTATTTTAAATTAATAAAGTCATTAATTAAAAAATTACTTCAATAATCTATTTATTTATTTAAATCAAATAACTATGTATTAAAAAAAACTAATTTTAAATTATTAAATAAAAACTACTTTAATTTGGTAAATCACTAATTTTAATTGTTTAAAATATTATATAATTTTATAATCAGAAATGAGTCATGTGAACCTCGTGGCCACCTCAGCGTTTCCTACTTTCGTAAAAATTGCCGGTCCAGCAAGCGAATCTTGACCCTCACCATCTACAGAAATCACAGCCATTTATTTTTTTTACGTGTCACGCATCGGCGGTGCGGAAAGACCGTTGTATTCACGCGGGTGAGATCCCATCGAATGAAATTACAAATTGCATCCGGCTTTCCCAACCTATTTTCCCGGAACGATCCTTCCCTCTCTGTCTCGGAAACGATCCTTCCCTCTTTTTCTTCTCTTCCTTACATTGTCTCTGGAATCACAAGAAGGGCGTGGAAAATGGATAGAAAAGATGTCTTCCAAAACGGGAGCTTCTTCCATACGCTTTCTACAGACCATGACTCTTCTTCTACTTCTTCGCTGGTTTTTCTCGGGACCGGTTGTTCGAGTGGGATCCCGAACGCCCTGTGCTTGTTACAGCCGTCCGATCCGCCCTGCAGTGTCTGCTTCCAATCTCTTTCGGTTCCTCCAGAATGCAATCCCAACTACAGGTATTTCTTCTTTTTATTGAATGTGTAATCTGAGATTTTTGAGCTCAATTAGGGACGTAGATTGAAGAATGTGGTTGAAATTTGCTTTTTAGGGCATTTTCCTTTGATGTGGATTGAATGTGATTCTTCATTTTAAGCTTCTTGAGCAATTGATTTGATAGAATTTTGTTGAAGTTTTTTTTTTGTGGCCCCTGTTTTTTTTAGCAGAGATTCTTTGTGGCCCCTTGTTGAATGTCTAATTTATGGTTTTGTGCTTGGTGGTGGTGTCGATTGGAGAATGTGGTTAAACTGTGCCTTTTTTCTGTTCCTTTTGATGTCGATCATGTTCAATTGGCAGCAAATGATTGATTGGATTTCGATTTTTTTTTTTCTTCCTTTTTTGCCATTCTTGATTAAGGATTTAGGATTAGTTAGTATACGTGGTTCATTTTGTTTACTTATGCTTCTTGAGCAACTGATTTGGTAGTACGTGTCGAATCGTGATTCTTCGTTCAATGTGTAATTGAGGATTTGAGCTTGATCCTTCTTATCTATTGGTGAATGTCGCTGAAATTTGCATTCTCCTTTTTCCTAAGGGTTGGGTATGATTTGTGTTTTTTTGCTTTCTTAGCAACTACTCCCTCTGTCCTAAGTTAGTTGTCTCATATGCATTTTGGGGCTGTCCCAATTTAGTTGTCTCATATGCATTTTGGGGCTGTCCCAAAATAGCTGTCTCATATGCATTTTGGAAGAGTTTTAGAAGAGTTAGAGGATGTTGGAGAGAAGTTCATAAGCTTTTTGAGAGCCCTTCCTTAAAAAATTCAAAATTTTAAAATGGGACAGAGGGAGTAATTGATTGGATTTTGTTGAAAATATGATGTGTTTTCTTTTCCAAGGATTGTGCCCTTTGCTGATTTTAGTGAGACTAGTAAGCACTTCTGTGTTATTTTTATTAACTTGAGAATTTGGACATGTTTTATGCAATTTGTGTTTAACATGTGAAAAAACTTACCTGTGCATTTAATTTGACCAGTCTCATAGGTGAACTCCACCTATTGATTTATTCAAATCCTCTATCATGGTTCTCCTCCTCTTGATTTCAAATCTGACATGCACAAATTTCTGATTTTATCAATTTCAAAATTTAATAAAATGTGGTGGCAGTCCTTGATGCCTCTAATGCCATTTGATGAGAATTAATTATAGTTTTGCAAAATATTGCTTATTTGTTGGTCATCATAAACAAATATTGCTTAATTGTTCATTTTGGATTGAGTATATTACAATTGAACTTTTGAACTCGTATTTGATGCTTGCAAATTGTAAACTCATCAAAGGACTCAATCCAATTCAAAATGTGGTTTATTGTATAACTTGGTTGGTAATTATTCAAGGATAGATCCTATAAATGCTATTTTATTGGTTAAAAATGATGCTAAGAACTCAAGGAGATTAGCAATTTGGTAATCATTAACATTGTGAGCTTCAACATTGGTCTCTTTTCCCCCTGCGAAAAGGAGTGTGAATGACATTGCAGTTGTTTTCTCTTCTATTTTGCATTTGATTTTGAATGAAATTACACTGATTAGAAAAAAAGGAAGAAAGAACTAGTCTTTGTTATTAATATCCTAGTGCGTGCTTCTGGGAAACG
Source organism: Chimonanthus salicifolius (assembly GCA_013350335.1). Classification (NCBI taxonomy): domain Eukaryota; kingdom Viridiplantae; phylum Streptophyta; class Magnoliopsida; order Laurales; family Calycanthaceae; genus Chimonanthus; species Chimonanthus salicifolius. Next base: position 46,230,959 of record CM023537.1, on the reverse strand, counting down.
TTTTCAGATGCTTGATAGAGGAGTTGGAAACCTTGAGCTTGTCATCCCTCTTTTCAGTTTTAGTGTCTATTCCCCTTTTTAGTAAAGGAGTTTTCTCACAAAAAAAGATGGGAATTCTTTGTTGTGGGTTTTATTTTTCAAAATCAAGTGGACATGCCCTTTGTAATGTTCATTGTAATTTCATTGTGACAAGTCCACCACATGTTGGTTTTCTATCATGTGCTTGTTTTTTTTTTGAAGACCAAGGTATCCAAGTGTCCCACCTGAAATTTCCAAGTGTCCCACTTGACTAATCTTTGGGGCTATGTAAACCTCTCAATCCGCACACGCCGGATACAAAATTAAGGGGAGTGACCCTTTTTGTGTTGAAGGAGGCTTGATCGCATGACCTCCCACAAACAAAGGTGGAAAATGACCATCAAGCTAACCCGTCAGGGTTATCATGTGCTTGTTAGGAGCCATGATGAAGAATTGTTTTGTGTGTCAGAATGGAAAACCCATGTAAAAATCTTGTTAGATCTAAATGTGAGTTGTATTTACTGGTAAGTAGAATTTGTAAGCTGATCCTATTTACATGAGACAAAGGCTTTGACTATAGTGAGAATGTCAACAATAATAATGTTGTAATGTGAACATGATCTATGATATTGCATATCATCATCATCATCATCATCATCCACTACAACAGTTAGTACTACTAAAAGTTACAAAAAGATGTGCTGCTGTTTTTTGGGAGCCCACTGGCCTAATGCATACAAGCGTTGTGGATGAGCCTGACACCAGAAAATAACATTAGCGATAATATTCTTCGGCAATGAAATTGAATGGTTGGCATTTTGGGTCAAGCCCTCTGTTCTGTCCTATGACTATATTCTTCTCCAAGGGAATGTTTGCAATTCTTTTCCTCCAAGTGGTTCTCCATAGAAAATTAGGAGACAAATTCACCTTTAAAGTGCCTTATGTAGAAGGACATGCCATCAATAAAATTATCCTCTTTGATCAGTATTTTCCATTGTTTCTTATATCTTATGTTGTCATGGAAAGCTAAAAATGCTTTGGCTAGGAAATTTTCCCATTGTCTGTGCTCAAATTTTCTGAGCTTCCCCCTCATCTAAGGAAAGAGGGTCTGAAAATGGTTTTCGTGGAAAATTAGAGAAAGAAGAAACCTCATTTTCCATCTCTTTCCATGGTAAATGAAAGGAATTTTGCAAACCAGAACTATATATGCCTGTATTACTGTCACTGAGGAAGGAAAATGGAGGAGTCATCTGTTTCATCAGGAGCATAGTCTTTGATTTAAAGTTTGTCAAATAGATCCCTCCAAACCCTCAATAATGACATGCCCTTTGACAAAGTTTTGAACTAATCCTTCGTTGTCTTGATGTATGCCAAATTCAGTGCATTGGGGTTTCTTTCATGTTAATAATCTCTCTATTTGTTGGAAGGAGGCTTAACAGTGGAAGATGAAGCAAAAAAGATCGATTGAAAAGTTTCCTTTTCCAGACACAGGCGTGACTCCCTCCTCTCAGTCAACCCATGGTCATCTCCAAGAACTTCTTCCTCGTGAAATTCCTCATTGCTGGTTGATCCCCACTGTTTCCGTCTCCCTAACACCCATAATGACCTGTGTTGCTGACGAGCTTCTTGCCCAAGCTAGGTTAGTGACTGAAACGACTCCCTCTTCGAAGGTTTCCACTCCTATCGCCAATGCAATCAGACTGCTCCTTCGATGTTTTTAGTCTTCCCCCCTCAGGGACGACCTCCCAACCTTAGAGTTGTTGCTATAGAAGCTATGGTGCCTTTGTCTGAGAGCCTATTTGTTATCCATGTGAGTGCCTAATCTGGAAGTGGATTCTCGACTCTCCAGCTCGGTGGCAGTAGAGTTTCTTTCCCCATCCTTGATGCAAATATTCTCCCAATCTTCTTTCTCGGAGTCTGCTGTTTTTTTTTTTTTTGAGGTCTGGAGGTGTCCAGGCATCACACCCGATTCGTGGAGTCTGCTGTTGTCAGTTGGATGGAGAAATTTGAAGCAGATATCGAATTGAGGAACCAAATTCTCCCGCCCATTTTGGCTTAAAACAGTAATTGCCCAGTCAAATGCCAGTTCATCATCTTCCTAGTGGGTTGATCACCGAATGGTTGAGGTTGGGTGCAAGTTAGGCTTAATTGCCAGCAGTCAAGAAAGCCTCCTCCTCTCTATAGCCGCCAGAAAGAGAGCTGTAGTGAAGTCTTCAGGAGTTCATGTCCGAGTCCAAGGGGTGGCAAAGGATTTGTTGTCCCCATGAGATCCTCTCTTGGAACGTTAGGGGTCTCAGGTGATCTGTCAAGAAGAGCCACAATAAAGAATTTCATCCAGTCATTCAAGCTTGACATCATTTGCTTTCAAGAATCTAGGGTGGATAATTTGTTGGACTCCATTTGGTCTTTTTGGGGTGGGCGAAGGCATAGTTGGGAGGCTAAGGCTTCTCTTGGTTCCTATGGAGGAATCGTCATCGTTTGGGATCCAAGCAAATTCAGCAAGTTAGACAGCCAAATCATGTGACTTCTCCTTCTTTATCCTCTTGGAAGATCCCATCTCTGCTCAACCTAAACTTCTGTTTATGGTCCTTGTGACGACCCGAGGAAGTCCGCTTTCCTTCTGGAAATTCAGTCTCTTAGCCGTAAGTGGGGTGATCGATGGTGCATCTGTGGTGATTTTAACATCATCACATTCCCTAGTGAAAAAACCAATGACTAATTCTTCCTCTATCATGAGGCAATTCTCAGATTGCACCTCAGGCCTCTCTTTAGTTGATTTTCCACTGTCTGGGTCTGAGTTCACGTGCTGTGGCAGTCAAGACAAGTTTTGCCTCTCTCGCATTGACAAATTCCTTGTTTCCTCTGAATGGCTAGAGACTTTCACTGACTCACATGTGACAATTTTCCCTTGGCCTATTTCTGATCATTGGTCATTGGTGGTTGACACCTTTGAGGAATCTTATGGGCCATCCCCTTTTCAGTTTGAGCTCAACTGGTTTCAAGAATAGGGCTTCAAGGATCTTGTCTCTGGTTGGTGGATGGAGTGTAATCCGATCGGTCGGAAAGGTTTCATTCTTTCCCAAAAGCTAAAGTCCCTAAAAGGCAAGTTGAAGAATTGGCGCCTCTTGTGCTTTGGATCTTTGACTAAGTCTCTCCCTTCACTTCTCAATGGCATCAACCAAATTGACATTAGTGAGCAATTGGGCAACCGTTAAGAGGAGGATTATCTTTCGCTCTACGAGTTTCAAAACCAATATTGTGTAAAGAGCATCCAAGAAGAGGTGAAGTGCAGGCAGACACCCTGTGAAAGGTGGATTAGAGAGCGTGATAAAAACACTAAGTTCTTCCATGCCATAGCTTCTACTCATAGGCGGGGCAATAACATCAATTCTCTCTCCATCAACGACAATATGGTTTTCAACAAGGATATAATCACCTCCTCCGTAGTTAACTTCTTCAAAGACTTATACTCAACCAACCCTTGGGAGTGGTTGTCCCATCGCCAGACTTCCTTTCAAATCTTTATTCCCTTAGGATGTTTCTCACCTTGAAAGACCATTTTTTGAGGATGAGATCAAATCCGTTGTTGGGATTTTAGTGATGATCGCGCTCTTGGGCCAGATGGGTATCCTATATCAATTTTTCAAGGCCTTTTGGGAGGTTGTCAAGCATGATCTTGTGGGTTTTTGCTAGGAGTTTTATCAGAGGGGCATATTTTACAAGGAACTTGGCGCTATCGTCCTTGTCCTTGTCCCTAAGAAGGACAGAAATCTTCACTCAGGGATTTCTGTCCTATTGGTATTCTAAGTAGTCTGTACAAGATCCTTTCCAAACTCCTCGCCAACATATTGAAAATGTTCCTCCCAATCCTGATCTCTCCTTTTCAGTCGGCGGCTATTGATGGTAGGCAGATCATGGATGCTGTCATCACTTCCATGAGTGCATCGATTCCGAGTACTAGTCCGGAAGGAGAGGCTGAATTTGCAAGATTGACTTGGAGAAAACTTATGTTATGATTGATTGGAGCTTCCTCCAGTTTGTCCTTTCCAACATGGGGTTTGAAAAAAGTGGTGCATTTGGATGGTTGACTGTGTATCCACTGCCTACTTCTCAGTTCTCATCAACAACTCCCTGAATGGTTTCTTTTGTAGCTCTCGTGGTCATCGCCTAGGAGACCCCTTCTCTCTTGGCTTATTTATCTCGGTTGTTGATGCTCTTAGCCTACTTCTCTCAAAAGTGGAAGACTTATCTGTCATCCATGGTTTCAGGATCGGTCACTCCTCACTTGAGTTTCACCTTCTTCAATTCGTAGAGAACACCATCATCTTATGTGAAGCCTACAAGGAGTCAGTCAGGAATCTGAAAGCCTTACTCCATTGGTTCAAACTATCCTCCTCATTGCATATCAACTACTTCAAGAGTGAGAGTTTTGGCATTAATCTCCAAGGTGATGAGCTTTCTATCTTGGTAAGCCTCTTGGAATGTCAATCATCCTCCCTCCTTTCCACTTACTTGGGCTTTCCTTTTTATATAGGACTCGAAGTTTCTCTCTTTGGGAGCCCATTGTTGACAAATTCAGTAAGAGTCTAGCTTCATGGAGATCGAAATATCTGTCCTTTGGAGGCTGAATAACCTTATTGAAGTCGGTCTTTTCAGCAATTCCAGTTTACTTCTTATATACATTCATGTTCTTGAAAAGGTTGTCTACTCCGTGGAGAAGATCATGAGGGATTTCCTTTAGGGTGATAATTTGGAGAAAAAGAAGAAGGAGCAATTGGTCAGTTGGCAACAAGTTTGCTTCCCAATTGAGGCGGGAGCTCTTGAGGTTCGTCCAATCATGAAGGTAATGTGGCCCTTCTTTCTAAATGGCTATGGAAGATCGGGACCGAAGATGATGCCCGTTGGAAAGCTCTACTTGTCGAGAAGTACAAAATCGGGAATAGTGGTTGGGATTTCAATCCTACTCTGAGGAGGGCCTTTAGAATGTGGAGGGCCATCAACGTTTGCGTGGTTTGATACTTTGATTCAAACAAAGGAATCTGTTTTAAAGTGGGGTGTGGTGATCGTTTCCGGTTTTGGACTAATCTCTGGTGTGGCTCCTCCTCTCTTACAAAGCATTTCCCTTTCTCTTCTGGTTATATGTCTCCCTTTGCAATTTCCTCTCTGGGTTCATTGTCTGGTGATTAGTTGGTGTGGGATATTTTCTTTCGCTTAGATTGACTTGGAGAAAACTTATGTTATGATTAATTGGAGCTTCCTCCAGTTTGTCCTTTCCAACATGGGGTTTGAAAAAAAGTGGTGCATTTGGATGGTTGACTGTGTATCCACTACCTACTTTCAGTTCTCATCAACAACTCCCTGAAAGGTTTCTTATGTAGCTCTCGTGGCCATCACCTAGGAGACCCCTTCTCTCCTGGCTTATTTATCTCGGTTGTTGATGCTCTTAGCCTACTCTCAAAAGTGGAAGACTTGTCTGTCATCCATGGTTTCAGGATCGGTCACTCCTCACTTGAGTTTCACCATCTCCAATTCGTAGACAACACCATCATCTTCTGTGAAGCCTACAAGGAATCGGTCAGGAATATGAAAGCCTTACTCCGTTGGTTCAAACTATCCTCCTCATTGCATATCAACTACTTCAAGAGTGAGAGTTTTGGCATTAATCTCCAAGGCAATGAGCTATCTATGTTGGTACGCCTCTTGGAATGTCAATCACCCTCCCACCTTTCCACCTACTTGGGCTTTCCTTTTTATATAGGACTCAAAGTTTCTCTCTTTGGGAGCCCATTGTTGACAAATTCAGTAAGAGTCTAGCTTCATGGAGATCAAAATATCTGTCCTTTGGAGGCCGAATAACCTTATTGAAGTCGTAGTTTACTTCTTAACCGATGAGGAAACATATGACTTTTCTTGCGTCTTACTTCTCCTCTCCTCGCTTTAGATTCGGATTCAGGATGAGGATTCTCTAGAGTGGTGGGTGGGCTCCTCTGGTTCCTTTTCGGTGAAGTCCTTTTATGTGTGGAACAATCAATGCAATGTGGTTCGTGCAGTAAATTCATCTATTTGGTCTTTAAAGATCCCCCCCAAGCCATTAGTTTTTTTGGACTGCGTGCCTGGAGAAAATCCTTACCTAGGACAACCTGCGTAAGAGGGGTAGGACTTTGGTAAGTGGGTGCCCTTTCTTTCTCCAAGCTTCTGAAGATATAGACCACCTCTTCCATTGTTCTTTCTCAAAGTAAGTGTGGAGCTTCGCTTGAACCAATTCGGCATTCAGTGGTCTATACCCTCGTTTGTTGTTCAATTGTCTTTCGCCTGGGAGATCCCTAATATATCTACCATATGCTCAAGCGATCTAGCGTTTAACTCTTTTTGGCTACGATATGGAGCATATGGTGGGAACACGATAACAAGGTGTTTAGGAATAGTTCCGAGAGCGCCCAAGGTGTTTGTAGTCAAGTTATGGCCAAATGTGCTACGTGGGCTTCTTCCTTAGTTGTATTCTAGGATTTTTTCATTTCATACATTTTGAGAGATTAGAAAGAGTATATTGGCTTTGTCGTAAGGCATAGTTATTTTACTTTTGGGGTTCTTTCTCGCTTGGGCGTATGGGGTTGAGGGGTGTTTCCTTTCTTTATTTCTATTTTTTTTGTATTTGGCACTTTTGATGCATTCTTCTTTTAAACAATTACAGTTACCATTTGAAATAAAAATAAAAATTAGTCTCTCTCCTTTGTGTGTTTTCAATTTAATAGAATCTAGGATTCATGACTTTTAGATGCTTTCCAAGTAAAAAGTTGATGTGGTTATATTGGAGTATTTGTTAATTTTTTTGATCCATTTCATCATCATCATCATTAAAGCCATTTGACCCATCCATCTGGAGTTGGCAATCTTATTTAGATTCAGCGAACTGCTCTCCAAGGGCCAACTGCATATTTGGCACCTATGTAACTTGAGCATGAAACCTTTGTGGTCGCAACAATAAGCAATTACCATCTGTGCTAAAGGTTTTTATTGTCTTTCTTTAATATGTTTAGGGATTTTAAACAGATTCATGAACCTCAATACTGATCATTAGGACTTCCTGTTTCCTTTTTGTTCACTTTCTGTTGCTGAAAGTTTTACACATCAGAAACTTAATGTTCTGGTTTCTTACAGGTGCAATCCCTCTCTGCTTATTGATTATTGTCGTGCTGATGGTGAGCACAGCTATATACTGATTGATGTTGGGAAAAATTTCCGTGAACAAGTACTGAGGTGGTTTATACATCATAAGATTCCTCGGGTGGATTCTGTGAGTTAAAATCTTTCCTCATATTTAATCCACTTATCCCCTTAGGTTTCAAAATATATTGACTGTTAATTGCAATGACATGTTCTAGTGAACCATCATCATCATAGCCTTTTCAATATGGGGTTTTCCTGTGAATTATGTATATGCTCAGAAGCTACAGAAGAAAATGATGCTCCTTTTCCCAAAATTCTCATGTTCCATATAAGTTCCTACTGGGTGGTGTTATTACTTATTACGGCTTCCATCTTGTGCAAACTGTTGGTGCTCACAGATTTATGATCAAATATATGCTTTTGGACTTATGATGCCTGGGCACGGCATGGGCACAACAAGGACAAGGATTTTAAACATAAAATTGTAGTGTTGGACACGAGCACGCCGGTGTGTGAAACGAACATGTTTCCTACATTGAAGTGTCTATGCAACATAGTTTTGGACTATGAAATACTTGAGATGACCTTTACCTTCTGTATTCTCTACTTGATGTGGTTCATTTTCTTTTTGCGGTAACAAAGAAAATTTCATTAATTGGAAAAAAAAAAAAAGAAGTACAAGAAGAATCAATACATCAAATGGTAATGGCCTAGCTTAGACCAAAAGGACCTTGATATGGTTCATTTGACCATGGGAATTTATGGGAATGGCAGCTTAATTATGCTTAGATTATGGATTCCAGTGTCATTGTGATGCAGGACACTAAATTGGCCAGACATAAATGGCTAAATTGATTCCAAACACAAAATAAACAGTAATCCTATGAGACTAATGCAAGTATGATGGAACACAGATTAAGATGAAACATGCTATGGCTGAAATTAGAGTCCAAATTAATAATTGCAAATGAAGAATATAAATCTGTCACAAATAATCAAGCAACTCTTGGAATCTAATATAAATGATTATAAAACAATTCAGACCAAGTCACATTCGCAGTAAGGGTCCCTCAAAACAAAAGGGTTTGTAAAATCCCACAAACATTTAGGTCTTTCATATGAAATAGGGGTTAAACTGGCTGTTTGACAAAAAGAAACTGTGGGACAACAGCAATATGTACTCTCAACAGTGTGGGACAACAAAATAGGGATCTTAATGGATGTGGCAGCAGTATACAGCCATATATAGGACTGCTATGGGTTAGGACAGCAGTTTATGGGACTGTTTTGGGGCTGAGACATCAATTTAGGGGTACAAGAAGGTGGCGACTAGCAAGGGTAGAGAAGGAAAGGGATGATTTAGGGTTACGGAATGGTTATTAGGGCTAGGGTTTAAAGGATATGGCTAGAATTAGAGTTTAGATGTGGACTAGGGTTAGGGTTTAAAGGATTTGGCTAGTAGATGGGAAGTTAGGGATCGACCAACGCTAGGGGTAGCTTAATGGGGTGGGGCGGTGATGCGGAGCATATCCATGCGTTCCATGCTATTTCCATACTTTCCTTCGTTAGTATGTAGTTATTTTTAGTTTTTTTTTTTATTAAGGGAAAACTGGCATATGTGATGTAAACATCTACATAAGCCCCTCATTGTATTTGAACGATAGATTATGGAATAAGAATTGAAAGTTTTAGCAAATGCCAGTGAATGACGCGACAGTGATTTGGTGGAGAGAGTCCACGAGACTTGGTGAGAAACCAAGAGGCGAGAAGCCAGGTACCTCTTCTTCATCTCTCTCTCTTTTCTTCTTCTTCTCTCTTCTCTTTTGTATTCTTTGGCCATCTGGAACCAACCCGCTGCTCCAAAACTCCATTCCCTTTGCTGCCGCCCTTCCACAAGCCTTCCCTACTTGCTGTCATCCTCCTATTGCGATCCCAATCCCTGTCCAAGCTCCATACAGTCAACACATCGCTGTCCCAAGCCCCTTTGGACCTTTCCTTAGCCCATACAGCCATTGCCTCTTCCTCTAAGCCCTTCCACACCCATTGCCAGCCCTCTCATAGCCTTCCTACCACAGCCCAAACCTTCCTGGTCCTTTCTAAGCCTTCGTCTCTCTTCTATAGTCCCTTTTCCGCCACCTCCAGCCCTTTCCTGGACTTCCCTTGGCTACTGCATCCCTTCCCTTGGCCTCTGCCTCTTCCGCCACTCCTTCTCTTTACTTCCCTTCTTTCGTTTCCATCCCCTTTCATTCGTCTCCTTCTTTTGCCGCAAAACGCATTACCCCACATGCCTTTATTTCTTCCATCTTATAACCCATGTGCCTTATAACCCATTTAACACTTTAGGCTATTCCATTTAAAATCAGATAACCCTTCCATCCTTTTATTTATTTTTCATGTAATTGTTCACATTAGATTCTGAGGATATTTGCATGATTATGTATGGTAATTTTTATATTAATTAATTGTAAATATTAATTAGAATTTAATTTCAGCCCATTTTAGATTTAGAGTGCATTATTTTCATCCCCTTTTAATTTTTAGGGAACCACATTAGGCATTGAGGTTACCCATTCCCTTGTCCTGCGTCAGGCGGCAACCAAAGCAAGGGGAAGAGATGAAAAACGAGGCAGCTAGGTAAGGTTTTTGGGTGGTAAGGATGTGCGACAACACAATGGAAAGGAAGAGGGGAAAATCGGAGATGCTAGGTTTAGGTTTTGAAGAGGGGAAGCGGTGGCGACAAAACAAGGGGAAAATCAAGTATTCTAGGGTTTCAAAGGAAAAGTAAGGGAGAAAGAAAGAGAAGAAAATTTAGAAGAATACCTGGATAAAGGGTAGGACTTCTCACCCTGCTTGGATTCTCACCAAGTTCCTGGCTTCTCACCAAGGGAGCACCATCGTGTGGAGCAAAGAAGGAGACCTTCGAAAATTTCAATTCTATTCATTGTATTCGAATGATGCTACAAGAGGCTCTTTTATAGTGTTTACAATAAAGCATTGCCTAATTGCCATTACAATAAAATATGCCCAAATTACCCCTAAATAAAATTACAATAAATGTGACTAAAATACCCTCAAATAAATTAACTAAAATTAAACCCTAGGCCTGTAAACAGACCCAGATCCGGCCTGGCCCGATAACACAGGGTCCGAATATACTTAGATCCGGCTCGACCCGATAAGGTTGTTGGACCGTTCGTCGCCTGATAAGGGTCCGATTGTCTTTTTTTTGACCCATCAAGCTGCCAAGTAAGAAATCAGTTTTTGAACCTAAATTTTTATCAGACTTGGTCCAATAAATTAAATATTTTATTAGAGTTTGAAAATTTGAAATTCTATCAAGTTAGAGAAATTTAATTTATTTGAAAAAACTCTTAAATTTGATCTTTAAAATTGATACTTTTTGAAAAAATTTCAATAGATTTTTTTCTAGTAAACATGTCCTTTTCTAAAGTCTAAATATCTAAATTAAAAATAAATAAATAAATAGTGCGCATCCTTCCATTCCAATGAGGTCCGGATTGCCTTTAAACTTCAACGAGACAGACAAATACATCATAATAATAATACAATCCACTGCTTAGGTTGTGCAACTTTCATTCTGTATCCTTTCTTTCATTTCTGTAGCTTTCTTGAGAGCCCTTGCTATGAAATTAAGTTCAAATTAAATGATCTCTGAATTGAGGCTCTCCTTTTGTATCCTCTCTTTCATTTCTGTAGCTTTCTTGAGATCCCTTGCTGGGATTATAAGCCTCAAACGGTCAAACCTCTCTTAGCTAGCACTCTTGTAGTTTCAGCTTAGATGCCTGACATTGCTCCTTTTAAAAATATGAGGGAAGTAGCAAGTGAAAAAGAGAGGATAGATGAGACACTAAGAAAAAAAAAGAATGCCATTAGTATGTTCTTTGATAAGGATAAAGGTGACAGAAATTCATGTAGAACAAATGATATGAGATCGATAATTTAAGAATGTAAAAAGATCTGAATGAATAAAGTTAGTAGTAATTGATCAAGCTATCCCAATCACCAGTAGCAACCTTGCTCTGTTCTAAATTTCCAATTTCATTTTAGAAAAACCACCATTATCAGTCTAAGGCATCCAAACCAACAAGTTATATCAAAACATGAAAGACTATCGGAAAAGAAAACAAGTTATACATTAAGGTGATCATTCCAGAAACTTCAAAAGCTTGTGGACTATAAATAATTGGCTCTCTGATATGCTTGTCCAATAATTTCTTTGATGCATTTGGGTCCATTTGGATGAGGGGAAAGCAGAAGAATACAATGGATTCCCTCATTTCCCCTGTTTGGTATTTGCTGAAGAGGGGAAAACTGTGGCCCACTCCTTCCCTCCTATCCCCTTTCAAGACAATCTATTCCTCCTGAGAGAGGAGAAACCATGGTTTGCCCTTCTCCGTTGCTCCTCTTTCCTTCTTTTATCCTTGTACCTTTTCCCCTTAAGTTACCAAACAAAATAGAAGAGAATCTCTTACTCAAGAGAATTTCATTTTCTAGTAAATAGCTTTAGTAAATGTTCTGACTATTAAAAGATGTAGATGACCATTTTGTTTAGTGGAATAGTAACAAAAGTTTGTATTTATTCCATTCAATTATCATAAATGACAACAGAGACACAAATCAAATTGTATTTTGAGCAACAAACCGATGGTATCATCCTTTGGGTGTGTTTCCACCTTTTATGAATCCAAACCCTTCACAAATTCTACAAACCAAGATCATGTGATTCATATTCATACAATACACATGTTCGTATGCCATATCATGTGATTCATCATATTCACATACTCCATATCAACAAACCAAGAGACAGGCAATGCTACAATCTATAGCAACAAGCATGGTTCTTGGAAACATAGCATAGGCAAATTTAACGTATCATTCAAACAAATTACATGTTATGCTCACATGAGTATCAAGTGTCCAACCCTATGTCATGGAGGTGTTCTTTGATACTCTGACAATGGATTGTGTTTGAAAATAGAAAAAACATGCACTCTCATGCTGTAATCAAGGCATGAATCATGACATCACTAAAAAATCATGGTTATGATCTGTGGGTTGCAAGCCTGTACCATTACTGTAATTATAATAAGTTTGCAACCACTACTTCTGTATTCGGCATTTCTCACCAATTGCCATAATGCCCATACCTCACTTTGAGAGGTTAGTCATAGTGGCATACATCTACCTTTCAGCATTGATACTAATAATGCAGAGTGCATCTTTTGGGTTAGAGACAATCGGGTCACTTAGGGAACTCATGTAACATGCCTTGGGCAATCACACATTCTAATAGAACAAGAGCTCGGTATTCATCCTCTTGCAGGAGGGAAAAATATAGAAAAATACATAGGCCTATGTAAAAGTGCACTCATGTAGAATCTAGGACTTTAAAATGATGTAACTATTTGGTCCCTCTTGAAAACCCATTTCAAGAGAATAATTTCTTAAAAAAAAAAACACCCTTTTAATAAAACAACTATCGAAGTTCTCCATCAAAGTTCTCTCTAGTAGGTGCTTTGCTTTTGGATTAAGTTCACCGATGAACTTCAAGAGTGTTAGCCATACCAGAGGTTCTACAAATGATAAACAAATTCTTGGACTTAGTTCACCATCTGAAATATGGCCTTGACAACAACACTATGAGGATTGGTTGCACAAAGATTGAGTCTTTCTACTTTGTTTTATCAAAAGACATACAAATGAATACTGGGTGTGTATGAAATGTACAAGGGAAAGCATCAAAGTCCAAATAATAAATCTAAAAGCATCAAAATCCCCACCATCACATTACTCCATTTCAAAAATAGCGAATCAAAACATCCAAAATAGAAACACAACAAAAAAAACGACCAATTGGCCAAGGAAGGAAAAAATCAGTGCATCAAACAAAGAACAGATCCATATAGATACACAAAATAATGAAAGAACACCTGCCCATAGACGTCTTTGCATGTACCATCTGTCTTCTTCATGTTATAATAATGTCCTCCCTCCATCATGATGAACAATTCAAACAGCAAAAATGCTAAAATTCCAGAAAGAGAAAAAGGGAAAAAATCCCTCTTTTTGCTAATGTCCACCCTAAACCCCCTTCAATGGCTACAATTTCTGAGCCCAGAAATCAAATCCCGACTCCAAATCAGTTACATGGGTCATCGACCCACTTCGAGAAATAACGTTATCGAAGTCCAAAATCATAGATTTTGTTGAAAAATAAAAGGAGAAGAAATTCCAGGCCAAGAACAAAGACGGAGTCGGAACTTAGAAGCCAAGGGAAGAAATAAGGCTAGTGTGAGAGAATCCGTGAGAGTAACCAGGGGGAGAGAGAGAAAGACCCAGAGAGAGACCATAGAGAGAGACCCAGAGAGTGACCGCTGTGAGAGACAGAGTGGCGAGTGATCCAGAGAGTGTGAGATGGAGATTGAGTAAGAGAGCGGCGAGAGAAATAAAGGAGAGAGCGATGAGCGTGAGAGGGAGATCGAGAGGGAGCGACGAGCTTGAGAGGGAGATCGAGAGAGAGCGTCGGCGTGAGAGGAATATTCAGAATGAGAGGCATGAGAGACGCAAAATGCGAAGGAAACCCTAAATGCGAAAAAGACCTGAATAAATGTTTATTTAGATCTCGGACCATCCATGGACGGTCCGCGGCCTGCCCGAGTCCTTATCGGACTCTAAAGATCCTATTCGCGAGTCCTGACGAACTCCAGGATCCGGCTCGTTACTGGACTCATTGGATCTGGGCCGGACCGTCCGTGGGCCGGATTGAGTCTGTTTACAGGCCTACTTAACCCATATAATGAAGTAACAAAGAAAAAAAAAAAAATGAAATCAACATGCTCCATGCTCTGCATCAGATTGTATTTTAATGGATTCAATCTTTGCTCAAGAGTTTGGTTTTAAATTCTGGGTGTGTATGACACAGACACAGAACACAAACGCGCAAACACACACAATAACATGCACAAACGTGCGTACACATGCCACACATATATATACACAGATACTTGTGTTTGTGTTTGAGTGTGCGTATTAAGTAGTTAAATGTTAGGTTTGGCAATGTTGTTTTTGGCTTTGTGCATTGTAATCTAAGATTTTATAAAGCAAAAATTCTACTGCATGTGTTGTGGGACCCAACTCAGGACAAACTGAACCGACTATGCCTTTTTTGGCAAGTCAACTGTATAGGTGTATAATTAGGAGTAGATAAGTTGGACTGACTGTATTTTCCTTTTTGGCCACCTTAATTGGCTCTCTCTATCTCTTATTTATACCTGTACCCTCCAAGAGGAAATATATCTCAATACAATTCTGAGAATCATTATTCTCTGATATTCATCTCTTTTCTTCCTTTTTTTCTTTCTTTCTTTTTCATTATTAGAATCAACATGGTATCAGACAGAACGAATTTCTGGACACTTTAGGAGGTTTTTCTTATTTCGTTTTACTGTTCCTCGCTGAAGTTACTGTTCATCGTCGGCCTCCGGCCTCTTCTCCAACTCTCCAAGGACTTCTGGTGCGGATTCTCCCTCCTATCTTTCTTGTTTTGCAGATCTAGCAATTTTTCTGTCTCCTTGCTGCTTTGCGTTTTCTACATTCTCTGTAGGTCTGAGTTCTCGCCCTTCGATCCGTTGACCGGAAAAGATTTTGCCGGCGGGACCCTGGCATACCCCTTCCGTTTTTTGATGGCCTATCCATCTGTCTCATTGGATCTCTGATCTGATCCGTGTGGGCCCTCAGATCTATTGGTTTTTGACCTGCTGCCTAGGACGCAGCAATCTCAGATTTTGCTGGTTTTTGGGCCAGATCTACTGGCATTTTGCCTGGTTTTTCTTGGAACCAGGTCTCTTGTATTCGTCCCTACCTCTGGATCAAATTGCACCTGGGTGCTCCACATTTCATCAACAGTGGGGCCCACTTTTGGTCCTCTGCATACAGTGACGAAAACCCCTTCTTGGAGGTTTTTTAGTTCGATCTCTTCAGATCTGACGTCCTTGCAGCTCGGCTAGACACTACTAGCTTCATCCCTAGCCCACCTTCTCATGCCACAGGTGGACTTAGGATTTCGGTCCAAGGTGGGGTCCATTTTTCAGGTCTTCATTTCCGCTACCTGCAACGTCTGTGACCAGTTTTTTCTTGTTTTTTGGCTTCATCTGCTCCACTCTGCTGCATTTGGTCGAGTTTTCTCTCCCAGCTGGTGTCGCCTACCACTCTTGCTTTCATCCTTCCCACCAGTTACTCCATCCTTCATCGGTGGGCCCCACTATTGTCTCTTTGGTTCGTCGGATCAGCTTCTTACACTGCTACTCTGCCAATTTTGGCTGCCTCTGATCTTTTTGCCACTTTTATCCTTGCTTTCTACTACTTGAAAGCTTTCTTCTTGGGATAATGGCTGCATCTACGGAACCACCAAAGACCTCTGGGGCTTACACTGATATGGCTTCTTCTGGCCTTCAGCATATTGGCAAAATTACCACTGTGTTCTTGAATGAGACCAATTACTTCCAATGGTCTCATTCAGCTAAAATGTTTCTTACTGTCAAACAGCTATCCGATTTTATTGATGGTACCACCCCTGAACCAGACAAGGACTCCTCATACCGTACCTGGAAAGTTAATAATTCTTTGGTGCAGTCTTGACTCCTTCATTCCATGGAAGATCATATTCGTGGGACTGTCTATACACTTCCCACAGCCAAGGATGTCTGGGGCACCATTAAGGCTTTGTATTTGGTGGTGATAATTCTGTCCGTCTCTATGAGCTCTATCAGACTGTTTCTCACCTTCGACAGGGGAGCTCTCCCTCATTCAGTATTATTAAAAGATGCGGACCTGTTGACTTGAATCGGTTCAATTTGTGGACCCTGCTGATGTTGTTCTCTATAATCAGATTCTTAATCGACGACGGACTTTTAAGTTCTTGGTTGGCCTTAACCAGGACTTTGAACCTATTCGGACCCAGCTGCTTGGCCAACGCCCTCTTCTCTCTCTGGAAGAGGTCTACTCTGCCTTACTTCGAGATGATAGGCGTCGCCTGGTTATGACTCCTATGCCGGTCGAACGGTCTGCGTTGGTGACCACTTATCCTTCCATGCCTCCTCTTGCATGTGGGGCTTTTGGTTCTTATGGCAAAGACCCTTCTTCTGACCAGCGTCGTGACACCAAAGGTCTCCGAAAGAAGGGGTCTCGGTTCTACACTTTTTGTAAGATGACGAACCATTATGTTGATTCCTGTTATAAATTGTATGGCCGTCCAAAGCAAGCTACTATATTCGTCACCACGCCTGTTACCACCTCTCCTGATGTGGTTAGCGACAGTACCCCAGTCACTCGACAGGACTTTAACATGCTGTTACAAAAACTGGATCGCCTCCAACACTCTGAGGTCCCAATGTTGTCTCTTCTACTTCAGGTACTGAGTCCTTTGCCAATCATGACTCTTCTCATTCCTGGATCATCGATTCTGGGGCCACTGATCATATGGCGGGTATGTCTAATCTATTCTCTTCCATTTCTCCTGTCTCTTATGGTCAAGTTAAATTAGCAAATGGTTCCTCTACTACCATCGCTGGAAAAGGGGATCCTCCCTCTCTTCCACCTTGCACGTCCCATCTGTGTATTTCAGGATCTGACCACGAAGCAGGTCATTGGTGGTGGTCGTGAAGTTGGAGGTTTATATCTGCTGGATGGTCCTGTTGGTGCCTTTGCAGCCTACTCTAGCTCCTCTTCACATCTGATAGATGGCTTTGGCATTGCCGGATAGGACATCCCTCTGACTTTGTCCTAAAGAAACTTGTTCTTTTTTTATCGTTTAAGCAGTTTGAGTGTGCACCTTACCAATATGGCAAAAATAAAAGGACTGTTTTTCCTTCTTCTATGAATGAACGTGCATCTTCTTTATTTTCTATTATTCATTCTGATGTTTGGCAATCACCCTCTATTTCTCACACTAGTTTACGATGCTTTGTGTCATTTATTGATGATTATTCACGCATGACTTGGATTTATATCATGAAGCATAAGTCTGAAGTGTTTGATCACTTTCGTACATTTTATAATTGGGTTGCTACTCAATTTGGTTCTAAAATTAAAATTTTGCGTAGCGATAATGGGGGAGAATATTTGTCTCATTGTTTTGCTCAATTTCTGCAAGAGCATGGTGTTGAATCCCAACTGTCTTGTCCATCTATACCACAACAGAATGGTGTACCTGAACGAAAGAACAGACATCTTCTTGAAGTCCCTCGATCTCTCCTCTTTTCCATGCATGTCTCACACTCGTAGTGGCCTGAGGCTGTCTTAACCTCATGCTACCTTTTCAATTGCATGCCATCCCGTGTTTTGTTGGACAAATCACCCATTGATCTTCTCTCACTTTATAAACATATTCCTCTTCTTCCCTTACATATTTTTGGATGTGTCTGCTTTGTTCACCAATTCTCTGGTGATAAACTTTCCCCCGTGCTGTGAGGTGTGTTTTTTTGGGATGTTCCCCATTCCATAAAGGCTACAAGTGTCTTGATCCAGTTACTGGCAAAACATGTGTCTATGGATGTCACCTTCTTCAAGACAGTCCCTTACTTCTCTTCACCATCTGTCTCTTTTCCAGTTCTTCCTCTCCTCCCTCCTGACTTGAGTCCTACTAGTTCTGACGTGCGTCCCACTAGCTCTGCCAAGCCTGTTCTGGTTTATCACCGCAGACAGATAAGGCCTCCGCTCCCCGAGAACACAACCACGTCATCTGTTCCTGGCCCAAATCCTTTCCTTATTGATGCCTCTGATCTTCCCATTGCCCTCTGAAAAGGTAAACGTACTTGTACCTCGCATCCCCTTGACCATTTTGTGTCTTATCATGCTGCCTCTCCTGCCTATCACAATTTTCTTGCAGCTTTGGACAGCACTAAGATACCCAAGCGGATTGACACCGCTCTCCATGATCCCTTGTGGAAGGCAGCCATGGAAGAGGAACTCACAGCCCTTGAGAAGAATCACGCATGGAATATGGTTCCCCTGCCTAAAAAAAAAATCCAGTCGGGTGTAAATGAGTTTTTGCTTTAAAACATAATCCGGATGGCTCCATCGCCCGGTATAAAGCTCGTTTCATTGCCAAAGGATTCACACAAACTTACAGGGTGGACTATCAGGAAACCTTCTCCCCCGTGGCCAAGATTACTTTTGTTCGCATCTTGATTTCCATTGCCACC